>CM062819.1:1955583522-1957983522 GCA_031772625.1 Pinus tabuliformis
ACATATATAAAAGTATCTCATCATCATGAGTTATATGTATCATAACAAATAAAACTAGCAACTATCTATCTGAAATCACTGCCCTCTCCCCCTTTTACGGGAAAACATGATGGGCTGTTTGCCAGGCCTGCCCCTAGTAGTAGAAGGCCCTGACCCTGCCTCTGCACCTAATGTCAAATAATGAGTGCTAGGTATGGGGCTATGCTCTCCTATATCTATAGCAGATAGTGTTGATGCTGATGCTCCCGCAGTGTCCTCCTCCTCCTGCTCCTCCTCTGAGTGTTGCTGCTCCTCCGACTCCGAGTCCTCCTCTTGCTGCCCCTGTTCTAATGGATCATCTGCCATTGGCTCTAACCATGAAGGTGACTCCTCCAAGATGGGCTCCTCGGACTCCACCCTCCACGAAGACAATGCATCAATATTGTCTAAGGAAATGGCATCTAGATCCATTGGTGATTCTATTTGCTTCACTCGAAGTCGGATGTTGTAATGCACATACACCAAATCGTTGAGGCGTGTGAAGTCCAACTTGTAAGAGTGTCAAAAAAAGTAATGAGTCTTGACTCTTGACACTTGAAGGTCATAAATTAAAAGTTAAAAATTACAATAAGTGTAATTGCTCAACTGAAGGCTTGAGCTCAAGGTTATACTTGTTGCGCTTTTTTGCGTGTATTTTCTCAAATACATTCCAATTGCGCTCACACTCTGAAGAGCTACATGTTTGACTCAAGATTCGTATGGCCAATTTCTGCAAATTTGGTGCCCTTGCACCATAGCTTCGCCACCAAATATCTACAACAAAATAATGAAATAAAAAATTCAAAAACTTAAAACATAATTAAACTTTCAAATAAAAGTTACATAATTGAATTTAAAAAAAATAGAATTATAAGTAAGGAAATTCTAAATTGAAAATTCTAATTTCTAATGAGTGATGACTTGTCACTTATGTGGCATGAAGAGGGTCCTTTCCCTAATAGCATCATCAAAGCCAAATAGGCCAACACAATCCCGATAAGACTATATCTCACGATTGATTTTGCCACGAAGCTCAGGATCAGGTACCATCGTCTGAATACAGGAATGGAGCCCTTCCATCACCTCGCCATCAAAATCAAAGCTGCATTTGTATGAAAATGCGGGGTTGAGGAAGAGTGATGTTGCATGAATGGGTCGATGAAGCATCCCTGTCCACCGACTATCAATCACATCCCATAACATCATCTGCCTATCAAGGCCAACAGAACCCTTGTCTGCATAATAAGAACGAATGGCCTCCTTTGCCCTATCCATGCCCTCATACAAATAAGCCATTGCAGGCTTTTCCCCATCCACCAATCTGAGAACCTTTACTATAGGTTCACTAACTACACATGCTTCTTATACTCCATGCCAAAATGTCTCAGAGTACACCATTTTTGCAATGGCTTCCCCGTCCTATCTCCTGTTGTATCTACAATTACGCCAATCATCAGACACAAACATTTGCTTCAACTCAAATTGACATCGAAGTAAAGACTGAAGAGTAATAAAGTTTGTGGCCAAACGTGTGACGGAAGGACGCCGCAACTCCTTGTTTCTAGTGAACCTCCTCATGAGGCTAAGAACAAAAGCATGGTTATAAATAAACTTGGGGATGCTCCTAGCCATATCAACCGCCTCCTTGATGAAGGAGATTTTCCCCATATCCTCAAACAACAAATTGAGACAGTGTGCCGCACACGGAGTCCAGAACAATGTGGGATGCCTCTCCATAAGCATCTTGCCGACAGACACATAATTAGCTGCATTGTCTGTTATGACTTGCACCACATTCTGCACACCAATCTCCCGAATGAACCCATCTAACAACTCACATATCGTTGCTGCATCTTTGATATGTTCTGATGCATCCAACGATTTAATAAACATGGTACCTTTAAGACAATGTACCAAGAAATTTAGAAGGGTCTTACCCTTCCTATCTGTCCAACCATCAGACATCACTAAGCATCTAGTAACTTCCCATGTCTTTTTCAACTCCCCCAATCTAGAGTTGATGTCCTACTTTTCTGCTTGAAGAATTGGCCCCTGCAACTCCTCATATGTGGCACTTTTGTACCCTGGGCCCACAACAGCAATAGCATCACACATTGGCTGCCAAAATGGATCGGTTTTGGTGATGCTGAGAGGTAAGTCGCTCCAAAAAATACACCTTCCCATGACTCTATCTGCCTCTTGCTTCTCCTTTTTTTAACAAGCGATTTTATGCCAGGTTGTGCTCCAGGTCTTGTTCGTGGAACAAAAAATGATGACCTTACAGTCGCACTAGTAGTAGCAGGTGATGATGTGCCAGCTGTGGAGCCCCTCCCACTACCCTCAACATCAAAAGCAGGAGAAGATATCCCGAAAGATCTACCTGCACATTCAGCTTTGCTTCTTTCTACCTCTTCCTTCTTTCTATCTTTTTCATCAATTGCCTCGAGCATTTTGTATAAGCTCCAGACTAGAAACTGTACAAATCCCAACATCATGTCCACTGAGTCTAGCAAGATGGTATTTTAGTCGTGTAACCCCACCTATCATCTTGGTCCCACACAATTTGCATGTAAGATATTCACGATTTGTCCCACCATCAGGGTTCCCATACTCCCAAAATGGGTCCAAGGCTTTTGGCATATTTGTATTTTGTAGTGGGCTAACTCAAACCTAGGGCAAAAAAAAAATTTGGAATTAGTAACTTAATAAGTAATACTAATAACCACATCATTTTACAAAACAGTTTTTTTGCTACATTATTTGCAATTTTGCAATGTGAATTGAAAATTGAAAATTCATAAATTCATTTGAAATTTCATAAATTCATACATAGAATTTACTTTTAGAAATAGGCAAACGGTAAACCTACCTCATTGTTCACAACTTCACATTGCACAATAAGAAACTAATTTCTAAGGGGAAGAAATTTTATAGAGATGAACCCCTAATATATAATAAAATTAATAAATAGCCTCTACAGCTATGAACTCAAAAAAAATGAGAGTTTGCTCTCCAAATATGGAGAAAACGTGAAAATTTAAAAACTTAAAACCCTTGCATTTGCTCATGGGCATGAAAATCTTTTCAAATGGAAAAAAAAATCAAGCAAAATGATTGTAGGCAAATAGGCAAGCAAGAACGATCCTAAAACTAACAAAAAATTCATTAAAATAGGGGTTTATTTGAACATACCTATTAATGGAAGAAATGAAATTGTCTCACTGTTCTTGAAGCTTAGATCAATGAAATCTTCGTTGTTGGTGGCGATAATAGCTATGGAACGCTCAAACCTTCCTTGGCAGCAAGCACATAGCTCTCTCCTTCCTTGTCGCAATCAGAAATGAAAATGATTCATAAAAAACCAAAATCCGGATTTTATAACCCGCATGGCGATTTTCTACTGCCTCTCGGCGATAAATTAAGCCGTTGCACGATATTTTGCCGAAATATCGATGATATTTTGGAAATATCGCGATATTTTCTCGGCGATATTTCGGCTCACCGAAAATATCGCGATATTTACAAATATCGTCGATATTTCGGTGATATTATCAACACTGCATAAATCATTAAATTGTTGCTTCTATGCTATGCTTAGATGCATTTTTGTTCACTGTAGAGATTCATATAGATGTTTCTACTCTTAGTTAGATAATTAGACATCCAGGAAGGATGTTTAATTGTTTAATTTCTCCTCCATTCCTCTATCAAAACTTTTTAAGCTATGTTTTTTGTTATAGTTGAATGGTGACACTTTGATCAAGCCTCTCCAAGAGAAGGCCTTATTTGTTAAGCATGGATTTGTGACTCATCAACAACCACTTATACAACAAACCTCTAGATTTGGCCATTGTGCTTCATAGGCTGTTGTTCAATGACAGTGAACAACATTAAAGCCTCGTAACACTTCAGTGAGCCCCCTCTAGTTCGAGGGCTAGCTTGAACCTAAAGATTGGTTGAATTGGTTTCTCGACGCAGTTTGGCAGCCAAGAACTGCCTACGATAAACAGATACAACAGATCTCTTCCACTGGTTCATAGAATTTGGAGTTATTCGAATCAACCTCAGGACTTATTAAATGTATTTCTAATATTATCCTATCTAAAGCTTGGTCTGAAGATTAGCTTTAGAATGCAAAGAATCAAGGAATAAACTTCAAATTTATATAGGTTCTCTCACAGGCTCTAAAAGAATTTTATTTTTGCTTCTGATCTTGATAGAGGTCTCTGTCTTCTTTTCTTGGCTTGGACTTCTCTATTGCTTGGTCTAGTAATTATTCATAAACCATAGAAAGCATTCTTCAGAAATATGTATCTTCTAGTAGCTCGCATCTTAGAGATATGTATAGCCCTCAATTAGATAAAATTTGAGGTCTAAAATGGGCCTCCTAAGGAATATTATAAAATAACAATGGAATCCCATGCTAGACCTTAAAATTACTGTAATGTAATATTTTTCCTCATAATTCATACTTCAATCAAAGCCACATAAATTCAGACTATTCTTTGAACTTAGACTTCAAAACATAGAATAGCAATTCGGATCATAGATAAGTTTCTGATCTTCTTGTATGCTACAAACTTCGGATCAATACCTTGAGTAGATTTTTGTTGCTTCTATGATATGAATAATTTTCAGAATTCTGGTGCTTGTCATATTCTACATAATAATTAATAGTAGAGAACTTGATGAAGATTCCAAGAGCTTTCAATGATGTCTTTGAGAGAGAGGGAGCTGCTAAGAGGATGTCTTTTTCAAATCTTCCTTTTTGGAGAGATGACTGCTGCAATATAGTTTTCAAATAAGCCAACTAGAAGTGATCTTCAAACTGCCTGCCTTCTCCTAACCTTAGCTCTGATACCATGTTGAGAAATCAAGATGCATGTAGGTTATTGATATCTTTGTCTTGATAATTACTTGTGAATGTTTATTGGCTTCTTATTAAAATGTATGTTCTTTATCAAGCAATTACCAAAGTACAAAACGTGAAGATCACAAGAGACAAAGAACACAAAGATTTAGGCTCCAAGCCAGGGCAAAAACTCCACAAGCGGAAAAACCCAAGAAAATCCTCTTCTTATAGAATCAGATCAAAGTGAGATATCCAAGACACAAGGCCAAGACAAAGACTTCCACAAAGACCCAAGACAGTGCTCCTTCACTCCATCTTTAACAAATCATAGTCAACAGAAGTCAACGCTGGTCAAATCTAAAAAAACTGGTCATCTCTTGAAATTTCGGGCCTGCAATACCACAAAAACTGCCTCAAAAAACTCGCATGTGTGAACAGAAACTAGGGCAGAAAACAAGTGTCTCTTTCCTTTGACTTTTTCGCTGAAATTCTCCTTCTTCTTGCACAAAAATCGAAGTGATGGCTATATGTACAAATGAGGTTGAACTGCTTTCTATTTATACATGTCAAGGAGGTCGATTAGGTGCCTCTTCTAGGCCGACTTATCCAGGCAGGGTTGACTTGGTCTTGTGCATGACAAATTGACTCTTTGACTCAATATAAAAATATCTTTCCTTTTCTTACAAGAAGTCCAAATGGGATTTTGACTCAATTACATTTATTTGACTCAATAAATTCTCTTTTGACTCAAATGACCCTATAAGCATGAAGAACATGCTTTGACTAATAAAACTAATAATAATAAAAATTTAATTTTCTTCTTCTTGCTTTGATAGAAGTACAATGATAATTATGAAGACTGAACCTATTTACATTTTGAAGACGTTGTTGAAATGAGCACTCTCTCGTGACTCCAACTTGATAGATGTGGCTCCAATGCCTTCAACGAGGTAGCTATTCTTATCTCCAAGTTCTACCTTGTGATATGCATTTCCTCTCGATAGAATTGAGAGATAGTCACATTCTCCTGTCATGTGCCTTGATGCTCCACTATCAATTGCCCATATATCATCATCTTCAACAGAACCTGTAAGAGAAGTAATAGAAATCCTCGTGACTTTCATCCTTGACTTTCTTGGGATGTTCCTCATCTTCTGCTGTAGATGCATGATGTTTGCCCTTCCTCTTCTTGTCTTTTGATGCTTCGGGACAATTATTTCTATAATGTCCAAACTTGTGACATCTAGAACATTGGACTTTAGACAAATCTATTTTTCCTTGATGATTAGGTCTTCTACCTGCATCCTTATTTTGAAAACCAAACTTCTTCTTTCCATTATTCCTTCTATAATTTGCAACAAAGGCTTGAGCTTCTCCTTCAGCATATATTTTAATTTCTCATTTAGCAATAAGCCTAGATTCTTCTTGTGTGCAAGAGGTCCATAATTCTTCAAAGCTTGGAGTATCCTTTCTAGCATAGATGCCAGCTGCAAATGAATCCCATAAATCTTGTAGGCCATTGATTGCTGAAGTAATTAATTCAGATTCAGAAATGACCTCACCAATGCTTTGTAGCTGATCTCTTGTGTGTGCAAGTTTCATAAAGTAAGAGGCCACAGGTTCATCTTTTGACATTTTTGCATCTCGAAGTTGATTCCTTAAAGACATCGTTTGACTAATATTGTTGATTGAATACAAATTAACAAGAGTATCATAGACTTCCTTTGATGTAGCCAATTCTGAAACAAATGGAATTAAATGGTCCTTGAGAGATTCAAACAGAATTCTTAGATCCTTTACCTCACACTTTCTGTATCTTTCCTTTTCTTCATCATCACTTGGTTGAGTTACTTTGCCTTGAACATATTGCAAAACTTCATGTTAACTTCTTCTAGAACAAGATCAATCCTCTTTTTCCATGCCTTGAAGTTAGATGCTCTTTCAAGCTCGTTGCCTTCCTTGCAAGTGGGAGCCATTCGCTCAGAAATCTTGGAGATAGAGACAAGAGACTTCTTCCTTGAGTGAGAGAGAGATTCAACAAGGTGTGATCTTCAACTTTCTTACTTCACCAAAGCTTTGATACCGTGTTAAAAATTCTAGTGCGATGTACTTATTTCTGAAAACTGATATTTACTTGTGATGATTATATATACAATCCTTTTAACATTTACAGCTTCTTCATCAAGTAACTATACTTCAGAAAATCAACCATACAAGAATAAGAAAGCAGAGATCATAGTGCACAATATCAACAAAATAATTACCCTGGGAAGACTCACTTGGGGTAAAAACCCAGCAAATCTTTCCTTAGAGAACCAATTCAACAAGAGTTATCAAAGTCAAAGCTATGGACAAACTAACCAGTAAGAGCATCCACGAAGTGCCCAAGTCTCGGCCCTCCTCAATCTGATTGTAATCACAGAGATACCATAGAAGATGTGGCTCCCTTCTTCACAGATATGTCTCAGAATTTCAGCCCTCTGTCATAGATGCAAACCATGGAACTTCAATCCTATGTCACAGATTCAAACCATGGAACTTCGACCCTATGTCACAGGTGCAAATCACAGAACTTTTGCCCTTCTTGCACAATCACAGAGTTCGGATATCTTCCTCAGGGTATGAATCACAGGAATTTCGTCCTTTTGCTCTGAGATAGATACAGAACTTTTGGCCTCCTGGATCCACAACAAGTCGTCCTCTTAGCACAGTACCAAACCACAGATGTGCTTGATCTTTCCAAGAGATATATCATAGAGAAAATTTGGCCTTCCAAGAGACTTCTATGCCTTCAATTTGCTCCTTGACTTGCTTCGTATGCCCAGAAATATATTGCTTGATGCTCAGAGCAAGTTGTGCTTGGAGAGGAAGATGAATGTCTTCAATATATTATGAATCCATTGGTCAAGTGGGTGTCAATACTAGCTAAGTGACTTGTAGGATAGAGGGCCGACTTGAACACTTGTGGTGCTAAAAGAAATATTCAAAAAATTTAAATTTGTCTTTTTGATAAATACAAAAATTTGATTTTCTCATGAGCATGAAGAACATGCTTTATATGAACAAGTACATCAATAAATATATCAATACGAAGACCGGACATAGCTACAAAATTCAACAGCATCAAAGTTTTGTGTAGGAATAGCCAGGTAAGTTCTTTTTCAAGAGTATGTTTGTGAGTGTGTATGGCTGTATCAATGGTCCATGAGAGTGTTTCCCCTACCCTTGGGGATGCTCTTGTTAAACTATGTGCTATGTCACAAGATTCACCGAACTTCAACCTTGAGGTTCAAACTTGGGCGAGAACCTAGTGTTACTTGGGAGCGGGAGCAAGAGCGACATTTTCAAAAGCTCCCAGTTTGGGAGCGAATCTCGGAGCGATTTTTATATAATATATATATTTTTTATATTTTGATACATATATGTCAACAAAAACATGTAGAATGATGAATTAGATATAAAAAACATAAAAAAACATAGATTGATAATTGAACCATCAACCATATAACATCAATCATCTATAAGTTATAATCTTCATCAACCACGTCCACAAGTTAGTAACATACAACATATTGAGTCTCGTGAATCATGATTCACCAATCTTAAAGTTTCAACTTCAAGCTTTCAAAATCGAAAATTCAATATATAACATTTATCATCATTGATCACCAAAGTTGTACTTGTAAACTAAGTTTAAAGTTTAAAGTTTAACCGTTACAATAAATAATATCTAACATGAAATGAAATGTTATAAAATGAATTATAAAATAAATGAAACAACTTTCATGAAGCATCATATTCATAATTCAGAATCATTACCAATGAGTTATAATTGCCAACTTCAAACTTCGAACTTAAATTGTCACAGTCATATATTGTTTACAAAAAATATCATTATGATATGAAAGTGTCAAGACTAAACAGTTATGAAAACTAATAGAAACTAGAAAAGACAAGTAAATTGTAAATCTATTATCTACTATTGCATGTGGCCCTTGCCACGAATGTATGAGCAGGTCGTGGTGGTCTTCTAGGAGTCTCCCGCACAGACTGACGACCAGAACTAGAAGGCACATGCCCTCCACGTGAGGGTGTAGGTGGAGGCGGCGACAACAAAGGAACAAGACTCGGAAATCGAGCACTGCTACTGGATGGTGGAGGTGGCATGGTTGTTGCTTCATATTCCTCTCTTATAAGTTCCGCTTTCAGTTCTTCAAGATGTATAGTGCCATCCTCCAAATTATCATCCTCTGGGTGGTTGTCCCAAATTTTATATGTTGGATCCTCATAAGCCCGATCACAGTAATGACTCAACAACCTCAAGTTGTAGTGCACATAAACCAAGCTTTTTGTTTGATTTTCATTGAGTCTGTTTTGTTTCACATTATGTATGAAGCTGTAGGTGCTCCAACACCTCTCTGTAGAAGAAGTATTTACAACCTGTGAGAGAACTTTTTTTGCCAATTTTGGCAAAATTCCATGGCCGCCATATGATTCCCACCATGTGAGAGCATCAAATCTGTCTCTATATTCCATTGCATGAAAGGTACCAAACAAACCAGTGCAACTGAAGTATCTGCCTATTTCAAGATGCACACTAGCACATTCCTCCTTGTCAGGTATCAACTTTTCTAATGCTTGCAAATATCCTGTAGATACCTCTTCATCTATATGGGGTTTGGCCCTAACCCCCCCCCTGGTGCAGGTTGGCCCAACCAAGATGTAGAGTAGTATTTTGGCGTAAGGATATATGCCAAGCAATGTAGTGGAACATTAAGTTTATCCCACCATATACACACACAATTGTGAATCAGTTTGTACAAGTTGGGATCACTGTTATGAACAATATCTTTTATTTGCCTCAACATGGTATCCATCTGCTCATACACCTCGCCAATCACTGGTTTATCTGTATTTGCAAACCGAATCATGTGATAAATGGGCTTGATGAAATCCAATACTTGCCTCACACGTGCCCAAAACATACCATCAAGAGCAGCCTCCTCCACCTGTTCAAAACCTTGCATGTCAGCTGCATTTGTAGCCCTTTCCTTTAATACCTGCCAATGTGGACTTGATACCATGTTAGCCAATGATTCTCTTACCTTCAAAAGGCGCTTGAAGGTGAGGTAATAGATACCAAATCTAGTCCTCACAATCTTCAACAACTCCAATCTTGAGTGACTGCGAAAAAGGCCATGGGTATTGCTATGATTTGTAGTCTAAGTCACTGGACACGTCCTCCAAGGTCTCGTGTCCTGTATTTAACGTGCCGGACACGAAAAACACCCTAAAACGTGCCGAAAACGTTTTTGAATGTGTCGTGGAAAACATAAAACGTACTTTGTCGTTTTCTTCGTGTCCTAGTAATGGAAAACGAGTTTTCTGAGTCTAAAAAACGTTGCCCTAACATTTTTTCTCCAGTTGAATATGTACTCCACGAAATCAATAGCTTTAAAGCCCATGTAATTATTTTTTTCGGGGTTCTTTTGCTATTTTCCTTGGAGTTGTTTGGTCGTTGGAAATTTTGGCAACTTGGCAGCGTGTGTGAGGTTCAGGTAAGTCGTAGACCATATGGCATAGACGTAGTTAAAATACCTTAACTGGTGTCTTAATACCATTCCGTTTGCAGCTTACGTTGTCGAATTCTGGGGCCGGTATACAAATATAAATAAGTCTACTCAGACACACTGTCATCTAATCAAATGTTACGATAATATAATAATGATTATGTTAGACGATTTTCAACCCACTAGGTTTTCATTCGAGCTATTAATTTTCTTTGGCTTTTGAAATCAAATTTGTTCTAGTTACGATTATATCAAAAGAGCTCGCATGCAGTGTACCACTGTTTAATAGTTTAATATCAAAGTACATATCTATAAATTTATAATCTTTGTTTCATTATTGACCCCCAAAAACACAGTTGGATCTGAATCAAGACCAAGCACATGACATTCTAATTTCTAAATTTTGTTTCTATTTTTTTTTAAATGAACTATGAACTTTGAAGTAATTATATTTTAATTTGATTAGATAAGCTTCAACCTGCAATTTAATATGTATTAAAAACTATATATATATATATATATATTTTAATAAATATATATAAAACGTGTCCCTCCTGTCCTGTTTCCGGGTTGCTGCGTTTCGTATTGAATACTCGTATTTGCATGTCCTCCGTGTCTCGTGTCCTCGTGTCATGTGACTTAGTTTGTAATAAATTTTATCATTTGTTTGCCTTTTTTGTACAAATCGTCAATCCATTTGTATTGTTTGTTTTTGTTCTTAACAATATCATGCATCAAAAGGTTCATTGTGTGAACCAAACACCCAGACCAAAATATGTTGGGGTATTTATCTTCAATAATTGCGCCCGCTGCCTTACAATTAGGAGCATTATCAGTGATGAATTGGATGACATTGTATGGTCCAATACGATCAATTGTTTCAAGTAATGGTTCTGCAATGTTGATGGCGGTCTTGAACTTGTCTGAGTAATCATATGCTGAAAGAAAGATGGCACCACTAATAGACAAAGCAAGAACATTTATCAATGGGTTGCCTTTTACATTTGTCCATCCATCAGATACAATGGACACCCCATGGTCAATCCAAGAACTTGTCATTCTATTCAAAGAATGTGATATTTTTGCTTTTTCATGATCAAGTCCAACGGTTCTTGCTTTGTCATACCTAGGGCTCTTGTATCCTTTAGGGGCATCATTTATGGCAGAAACCATTTCGTGCCAATAAGGTGAGCGAAGAACATTGAATGGTATCCCACATGCATAGAGAAACCTGTAAACTTTTGAATCCACTTCATTCCTACACCCTTCATCAAGGAAATCTGTATGGTTCTACGCCTTAAACCTGGTGACCCTGTGCCTCCATATCCACTGCCTTGGGAGGATGCTGAAGGAGGTCTTTGTGCATGTGATTGTGAGCTTGGTTCAAATAAACCCTTTGATTTTTTAGATTTGTATTGGGCTTCCTCCTCTTCCCTTATGTATTTGGCTCTATTTGCTGCTGACACACCTATACAAGTTTTGATTCCTATTTGTTTATTTCCATCCCATGGCATTTTCCCGCAGAGGTGTTTTTTGGCATGGGTGTATGAACCTGTGTAATTATTGTTGCAATGGGGGCAATGAAATTTAGTGGTTCCACCCCCTTTCCCTGCTTTAGGCCTGTTAACATATTTCCACAATGGGGTTTGGTCTTGTTTAGTTTTTTGAGCTAACTCATTTTCACTCTCCTCCAGCTCCTCCTCACCGGGGTTTTCATCAAATCCACTATGTCCCCCTTCTTCATTTTCAATTTCAACTTTCCTTTTTCTACTCTCCAACACCATAATAACCAAAAAAGGAACCAAGAAGAAGAAAATGCCAAGAAATATAACCATGATGTTTGAAATTTGAATCTGCAAAATTTTAAAAAATGGAACGGGAATGGGAATGGGAAATAGAGAAAAATTTATTTATTTATTTAGGAATAAACATTAAAAAAAAATTGCTAGACACTCTATTCAATATTGTAGAGCCTACCTCTTTGGCGTCCAATCTCCCCTTGCAAGCTCTTCAATCTCCCCTTGCTCCTTGCTTTCTCTTGCTCTTTCACTCTCTTGCTCCTTGCTCCTTGCTCCTTGCTCTCTCTTGCTCACTCCTTGCTTCTCACTCTCTCCTTGCTCTCTCTTACTCTCCCCTTGCTCCTCACTCTCACCCTCTCTCAATCTCAATCTCACTCTCAATCTGACAATGATGAAATGAAATGAGGGAGGGTCTATTTAACCCTCCCTCCCTCACAAATTTTCCACAATTTTTTTTTTACCGCCAAATTTTATTTTATTTTATTTATTTGTTGTTGTTAATTTTTTTTTTGTTGGTTGAATTGTTTTCCGCGCGTTTCGCTCCCATCGGTCACTCATGTCGCTCCAGGAGGGCTCAGGAGCGATCGCTCCTTGACCGCTCCCCGGTTATAAAAATCGCTCCTGGAGCAACGGGAACGATGCTCCCTGCTTCGCTCCGGAAATAGGCAGGGAGCACAATTTTTTTTACGGGAGCGCGCTCCTGAGTCGCTCCCGCCTGGAGCGCGGATTGGGAACAGGATCGAGGGGGTTTGGGGGGGGTGCTCCCCCGCAACACTGGGCGATCCTATTTTTGAGATTTGGCAAACTTCATTGGACATCATGCCTGGCCATTGACCACGTCCATAGCTCAAGTTCATAATCTCATGCCACATCTCAAGCTTGCAATCTATCTTTGCAGTTTTCAAGTCCATGATAGCATTTTTTTATAAATGTTTATTGATGTTGATTTCTTACCATTTTGTGTTATATTTCATTTTAAATTATATATATAGTATATGATAGCTTTTTTTTTTTTATAAATGTTTATTGATATTGATTTCTTACTATTTTGTGCTATATTTCATTTTAAATTATATATATATATATATAGAAAATTTATACAGAAAAACCTAATGGTGAACCTCATTCAAGCCTCGTCAAAAAATTGCGAACCAAATCTGATCTTTGCTGAACCCGAACTCGAACTCGAACTGTGTGACATAGACTGTGGGAATGCCATTGGGAATGTTTCATATCCTACGCAGCATGTTGGGAATGACAGGGAACATACCGTGGGAGTGCTTACATATGAAATCAGTGTTCCCACACCCAGGGAGCAATAGAGCATGCTGACATCTACGGGTACTCTTGGACACTCCCCTCCCAAAGACACATTCACATACGATAAAAAAAACAAAGGTAATGATAAAAGTTAAACTTGTAAATTTAAGATTTTAATCTGTATTTATAATTTTTTAATATTTGGGGCAAGGTATGCTATGTTGGGGACCTTGACTTCCCTAAATTCTGGGCTGTTGGTTTCCATATGTCACTTGGATGTGTACCCGCATTCTAGAAAATCGGTGGAACACTAATATATATATATATATACATACATACATACGACACAAATTGGGTTGTGGTCTAGCATCAACTTGGAGCAGTTGTCACCATCACAATCTGAGTGCAAACCTTTGCATGCATGCTTTACCCTCTAATATTTGTCGTCGCTTTGATGTGCAGCAACGCAGTTGCATTTGGATTGGTGGCCTAGCCTCCTTTGGTGTACTAGCGTGTCAACTTATTATGACCTCTTCTTGATCAATTAATTTTATTCTTTTGGGTGGATGCTTCCAATCAAAGGGGCAAAGGCACATGGACTATGACAGGGATCCTTTGGCCAAGTTGTTGCAATTGAGGTGTATCTAGCTCCAACCACTCTCACATGTTTTGATGCACAATGTGCCCTATATATATAAGAGGGGGAGAGAGAGAGAGCTTGTAATCTGTGTGCTTTCAATCTATTATTTGGTTTCTCACAGCCTGGTCATTTGTTTTAAGGGTTATTTGAAAATGACATTCGTAACTGCAATTTGCCTTTGTTTTCTTTTTTTGTAAGTAAGAGAGCTATATTATATTATCAAAAACAGAAGATTACATTTGACATCAGATGGGCACGGTTGGTCAGATTGCAACCCTGACCACCGGCAGTAGAGTTCCTTTCTGGACTTTTTGTGGTGATTGCCAGTATTTTCCTTACCAGCCTTAAACATGCTAACATGAACAGATTCGGTAACAAACTAGGTGATGGTATACCCCTCATCGAGGTTGCCATGACTTCGACAAATTGTTTGACCTTTAGCATTTTGATCAAAAGGACAAAAATAACAGGCCCATAGGGCGTGAAGCCAAAACTGAGTGCTCACAGATTGCACAAGGGACAGATCAGACAGAGTGGTCCTCTTCCAGCATGATGGGCATCTCTGGAGTACCTCCTGTAAGAGGGCCCTCGCTGATCGCTGGCTTGCCGAGGTGCCTCCCGGCTCCCTCTTGATTCTGGGCGTGATCTCTTTCCCGCCCTGAGAAGTCGCCATCCTGCGCTTGAGCAGAGTGAAGTGCAGAGAGTCCCTGGTGACAAATCTCATGTGGTGGAACGTTTCGACACAAACTGTGTACTTGTCGTTCAGCTTGTCCAGCTTATCCTCCATGGTTTTGCTGGCCTGGATATTTTCTTGCATCACCAAACCCATAATTGTCTTCACGTTTCAGGAAAGCTCTATGGTTCTGTTATACAGATTTTCTCTGGCTCTCATTAGCCTTGGGTCAGGAATCCACTCAAACTGAGCATCAACTCCCTCAGTGCCGGTTCTCTTTCTGATGTCTCTGGCTTGATTCTCCAGGTCTGCAATCCCGTCTCTGGTCTCTTGAGGCACAGTGTTGTGGTAGTTCAGGGCGGCTTGCCTGGCAGCTGATTCAGCTCTAGTCCTTGGCCTCAGGTTGGCATAGTGCCAACGGTAACTTGCCTTTGTTTTTAACATATGTTGTCTAATGGATTTTACTACCATAATCTTAATTAAGTGGAAATCATGAATTACCTGTAAGTATACTGAACACATATTCATTGATTAATCCAGACAGAGTGTTGTTTACCTGCATATCTTCTTTCCTCAATGAAAAAGTTCTATTTTGGTCAGGAAGTTTTTTCTTTTCATTTGTCGTTGCTAACTCTTTTATTAATCCATTTTTAAATCCTATATTGAATTCTAATGTGTCTTTAAATTATGAAGTATGCATTTAAGTGTGTCCCAGTGGAAATTTGGTTCCAACCCAAATAATGCTTCCTTTATTCTTGGTCACATTGCTGAAGCCTGAGAAATGAGAATCTAGCAAGTCATGCTATTGTTATTTTGAGAATGTCTCTAAAACCAATGCAATAATGGGAGAGAAACTCCTATTTCTATTCTTGTTTATGGGCTCTATTTATTTTCAGCCCTTTCTTTGTCCCTATGCATCTAGCATCCAAAATAGTTGACCATCCAATTTGCCATATATTTGCCTAATATCATCAGGTGGAAGGGAAAATAACAAGGTTTTGTTTGTGGCAATCTTTCTATTGGCCACATTTTATTGATTTTGTTTCTTGGCCTTGTCTATGTTACAAGTTTTGTTAAAACATTTTCTCAAACTCTTGAAATCATTAACCTCACCATTTTAAAATTTGTGTGCAGGAAGTGAGATATTATTCTTTGTAAATGGGATATGTCAAGGTGTTGCTTTCAAGGATATAAATGGTGGCAGATATTACCCTGCAGCTTCTATTTACACCCTTCCAAATCAACCTAACTGTACAGTGCAGTTTAATTTTGGACCAGAATTTGATTGCTTTCCTGAGGACTTTGGCAATCGACCCATTCCCAAGGCCATGTGCGAGGCTTCTTATTGTGGAATTGATGGGCAAGCAGTCCACCATGGAGAAACTCTTGTTGAAAATGGTCAATCTTGAGAAAAGAAAGCTTGATTTTTTTGGTATATTTTTTCATTTTAGAACTGAGACAGTATACATTTGCTGTTGGTAGTGCTTACCTTTGCATAAAATCTTGATCTGTGTGATGCAGTGGTGGCAATTCTTTTGTGACATTTTAGGTTTCTTAATAATTAATAGGAAAGAAATTTCTATTATGTTGTATGAAAGCTTGCAAATGCCATTCAGCTGAATGTGGATAATCACGCAACTGATGTCCTTGCTATGGATTGAATCTGTTTACTTCCATCAATTGCACTCTACAGGCAGACTGTATCAGATAGCAGATGATTATGGTCTCAACCATGATTTGGAGCTCATTCTTATCTACTCTTGTAAGACAACAAAAGTACTCTCTTACAATTGATGCTGTGCAGAGTGTTGTTACATTATTATTCCTATTTAGGCCTTCCACAAGTGGATGTTTTATATAAGAGTCCCTGATTAGTCTTTACTCCATGCAAGCTGAGAACATTTCAATTTTTAGACTACGATGCTTCTTTTAAGATAGCTTACTTAAATACAAGTAGATGCATGAGAACTGATGTTATTAATAAAATAATTTTTTTCTACTGGCATAATATTTGTTGAACATTGCGTTTAGCATTTGAAGGGTCTAGACTCCATGCTCTATATTGGATACATTACAAATGAGATTTAGGTCGAACTGGAAGGTTTTAAGTTCCACAACTCCAGAGTCGTTCATGTATAAAAGTTGTTGGAATGGGCTAGTTTTTATTTTGCTTTCAATCTTTCTAGAAACTGAAAGTTTTTGGTTGATCCAATTACTACCATATGCCCATCAAAATCCAGTGTGCGACAATCTTCGCAGATAAGGGTCAATGATTTTTGCATTGTACAATTCCATGTACAGTACTGTTTCTTAAATGTATGTTAGAAGTGTGTAGAGATCCATGGACTCCTTGGAAAAAGGAAATTCAAATCTGATCCAATTCTAGAGAACAGTTCCCATTCTTTCTAATGAATCCTTCCCTTGGTAGTTGAAGGAAGAGGGAGAGTTGTTTCTTTTACTGAAGCCCAAGCAGATGGTTTTTTTTATTATGTTCTTCGATTGGATTTGTTGTTGTGCCTTAGGCTAGGAGAACCAGAATAATTCTTTCTGATCTGAAATTAAACTTAGCCAAAAAGCTAGGAACTTCCTGAGTTTATTGAACAAGTTTCTTGTTTTGGAGGAAATAAGGAATGCTGTGATAACTAGCAGCTAATGTTGCATGGGAACACATGACTACTCCTTGGGGATGCATCCCTTACATTTACATGTCGCATGGGAACACATGTCTACTCCTTGGGGATGCATCCCTTACATTTACTGCCCCCGAGGACTTGGGCGCTGCATGGTGAAATTGGAAGTGGATGTCCCTAATGATGTGGGGGCTTCACTATGTTCCGGACATGCTAGTGCAAAAAACAGAGATGTATGGGAGATGACCCTTGATGTTTTCGAGTACATTTAGATGCCCTCTATCCAAATTGATGTCCACGTGCCATAACTTCTATAAGAAAAATATTCATGCGTTCGTTCAACTTTTAGGCCATGAAATTACTATCGACACAGTACATGCCAAAATACCATGTAGTATGTTTTTATGATGGTAGATGATTACAACAGCAGTGTTGAGCAATGTTTTTGGAAAAAAATCGGCAAAACCAGATGATTGGACTGGGTTTGTGAGGTTTCTGGTCAGAACTGGCAATCCAAACTGGTTTGGATTGGTTCTAGGTTCTGTCTTGAGCCAGTTAGAACCAACCAGTTCAAGACAAAACTGACCAATTTGATTGGTTTTGTACCAATTCATCTCCATCCCCCTCGAAAAACCAAAAACCCTACGACTACCCTAAATTCTTTAACCTGTCTTTTGTCTATTAAATGATGCTTGATGGACTTATCCTGGATTACTTGCAGCGACTTCCACCACAATAGGAGTGGATATTGATGTTGTACCTTTAGATATGGATTTGCTTGATGATATTTTGTTATATTCTTGTCTAGTAGTTGCATATTTTGTGTGGTTTGGATTAAGTTTAGGGGGTTCAGTTCCTGTGTTGGGTTTGACTGATTTAGTCACTGGTTTTGACCTTATAACATTGTTTTTGATTCTTTGATTCCCATGTTAAGTAGGATCTTGTGTTATATATCTACAATTTTTTCACAAGTCGGGGTTGTCCAATTTCATTAAAAAAAGGTCGGGTTGTCCAATTTCATAAAAAAAGGTTGTCCAATTTCATAAAAAAAATGTCTATTGGACCTGTTATTTAAGAATTACTACTTTTATATATCATGAGAAAATTTTGGATATTTTGTGTTTTATGGTTTGGATTTGCATGGTTTTTTTCCCAATTTAAACATTGCAGGATTTTGTTTTGTTTTTGGGGATGATTGGTTTGGTCACTGGTTCAATCCTGGTAACATGGGTTTTGATTCCCATGTTTGGTAGAATCCTTTACTCTATATCCACACTTTTTGATAGGGGGAGGATGATCTAATTGCATCGAAGACCGTATCTTTTAGACATTAGTTAAAAATTTCCACTCTACTATATCTCTCACACGGATGTGTGTGCTTTTTACCAACCACATGCCTCTCGGTGTATTTTTCTTCCAACCGTAGTTTTAAAAACCAGAACTGGGCATCAGATCGATCACCTATTTAACCATGATTTGAACTGGAACCGGATCAAACCAGATTCAATAAACCGAAATGAAAAAAATTACATAAAATATTTATTTTCAAGGAAAAAACTTATTTTTAAGATTACAAACCATGATTCCAAACCATTAGAGACAAATATGGAAATTCTTCTCATATATATACCATGTGAGGGGTGCATATATCAAAATGGCACCAAGTGCAATACACTTCAATGATATCATCAACACAATATATAACCAATGAGGTTCTAAATGACCTCTAGAGTCCAAAAACAATGCTAAAACGCAAACTACTAGACCACTAGCCTACTAAAAGTGCAAAGTACAAACTCAAACTCAGTGCAAATCATTGATCAACATGATCACTCATCAATCTCCTCACCGCTACTAGAGATGGGATCATCAACAAGAGCTACATAAACATCATCTGGGTTAGAATCTAAGGACTCCTCACACTCCTCTCTAGCATCAATAACAATACTAGGCCTAACAGAGTTAGATTCACGAGTTGATCAAGCTGCACGACCACTGCTCCCCTCACCAATACCGTGTGTTATGCTTGGTCTTGGTGGTTCACTTCCTCCAACTACTTGTTCAATTACTAGATCTGCGTTGGGATCAACACCCCCCAACTCCATGGCATCAATATCAAAATCAACATCAAGCTCAGTTGGATGAGACTCCACCCATTCTGATGATGGATTGATATCATCCAACACAATGGGATCTGTCTCAGGTCTTTTGTTCAACAACTGATTGCGACTTAGTCAAAGGTTGTACTGCACAAAGACATCATTCAATCGTTTTTGTTCCAAACAATTTCTCTTTTTCATGTGAATCCGTTCAAAAACAGACCAATTGCACTCACACACAGAAGCACTACAAGTTTGGCTGAGAACTCTAACTGCAAACTTCTGTAGTTGAGGGCATTGACTTCCAAACAGCTCCCACCAATGTGCTACAAAGACAAAGACTAGAGTTAGTTCATTTTTCAACAATTTAGATGGTAAGTTTGAACTTTGAACAATTTACAAAATGCAAATTACAACAATTTTAAACAATAGAACTTTACACATCTCTTGCAATCTTTGCCATATTTTTTCGAAATGTCCCTGTGGCCCTAGAGAAAGCAGTGAGTTGTTGATGTATTTCCAATTGTTGCGACTCATTAGGTACCATGCGCTCCAAGCACTCATACAACCCATCCCTTAGCTCCCCAATATGATCTTCTCCTAGCTCAGCTTTATAATGATAGTTTGGGTTCAAGAAATACTCAGCTACATGTATAGGACGATGGAGTTGATTGTTTCATTTGTTATCAATGATCTCCCAAATAGGCCCATATTTACCTACTCTGTTTTTATAGGCTGCCTGTATCTACTCCTTTGCCTGATCCATAGCCTCATAGATATAGCCCATGGCCAATTTTTCCCCATCCACGAACCGTAGCACCTTAACAAAGGTCTCACCAATTTTCACAACCTTTGTTGTTTTTTCCAAAATGTGTTGTCAAAAACTTTCTTTTTGGTGTCTTTTCCATTTGCTTCACAAACCACCGAGATGAATTCCATTCATCCCTGGAAAAGATTTTCTGCAAGTTTTGTTGTTGGGAAGTGAGAGATTGCAAAGTGAGGAAGTGAGTTGCAAATCTTGTGATGACGGGCCTAACAAGCTCCTTGCCCCCAGTTTTTTTCCTCACTAGGCTCAACACCCATGAGTTGTTGTAGGCTCTACATTGTTCTTTACACACTTTGTTGAAGAATCTAGGGCAAATGTAGTTAATGTGATTCTTCTTAGCATGAAAACTATTTGTGAGGTGTTTTTCCATTTTTTCTTCTTATTCCAATTTTCATTGATTATTATTACCATGTGTCTTCATTAGTTCATCAAATAGCTACCAAAAAAAAGAGAAAAACATAAGATGTTGGCATCCTGCCAGGGCCAAAACCTCTGCCTCTTGGAGAGGAAAACCCGCATAAAATTCTTCTTATAGAGATTCCGATTGACGAATACCAAGACCCTTGACAAAATTGACTCAATATTACCTCCAAGATGCTTATCACTATCCCCTACACTGTTCGACCTTCAATCCATAGTCTAATCACTGTACTCCTTTAGTTTTTGGTCTCCTTATACCTTTGCTATCCTGTAATAGTCCTCGGCTCCTCTTCCTCGGCTACTACAGTTCTTTACTTAGGAATAAGTTACTTTAATCATGCCACCATGCCACTGTCTTGAGATAGTCCTTCATGTTCTTCGTTGTTTTGATGATGATAGGACGAGATACCATTGAGAGGAGATATGTGTATATACAACCTTCCGAGAGCTATATCCAAACTTCACCGAGAGTTGTCACTGTGTATATAGATAGTCTTTCGAGAGCTATATTCAAACTTCACCGAGAGTTGTCATTGTGTATATATATAGTCTTCCGAGAGCTATAATCAAACTTCATCGAGAGATATCACTGTGTATATATATAGTGTTCTAAGAGCTATATTCAAACTTCACTGCGAGTTGTCATGATGTATATGTAAGAGGCAGACTTCACCGTGATATGTATCACCCTTGACCATTGTGTATTGTGTTACTTCTTCTTCGTTGACTGTTCTAAGATGATCCGAAGACTTGTGGGTGTAATGCAATGTCACTCCTTATATATATAGATCAACATTGTTGTATAAGGTCGATATGAGTGCCTTAAGCTAGACCGACGTATTATTCAAGGAGATCACTATCATCTATTTAGCTGGCTTTCACGAGATAGTGACATTTGTTCTTGGAATGTAGATCTTTGACATCATGAATTCTATAATACTTATGTTGAGACATAAAATCCTAAAGACATCAAGAAGAAGTTTTTGACTTATGGTAAACACATCTTACTCATGAAACCCATGATGCAAGGAATACTAATAATTTGTTTATTCTTTTACATAATATTCTAATTACAAGTCATAATAAAAACTGAACCTAGTTACATTTTCTTCAACACTCCCTAGTTCTCTTAACTAGGGAGGTATTCATGATGGTACTTTGTCATTCTCAATCTGAAGAATTTCTCATAAGAAGAATCAGATTGTTAACCCATCTGTTATAGCATCATAGTAACCAACATTGTTTTCACAACAACGCCCTAACTGACAGCTCTATCTCTCATTAGATCAGAGCACAATGTTGGCGAGACCAATGACTATAGACACCTTCATCATTGTCTTTCAAAGTACATACTGACCTGAGTGTTCGCTAAGTATGACTTTTTAGGACTATTCTTATCTTGGGTTCCCAACCCTCAAAGAATATCGGTCCTCTTGCCTACTCTTGTCTTGGATGCCTTGCACATCCTCAAAGAGCATCGGATGCCAGATGATTAACCAATCCTCCATTCTTTTTTCCAAAGTGAAAACAAGAATGTTGTGTCTATCTCTCCCTCTCAACTAGGGAGGATATCATGTCTTTACATTTTTCTTCATGGCCTTCACCTAGACTTACGGTTGTTAGTCCTGGTCTAGTGCATGACACATGAAATAGAAAAACACAGCTGTCACTCCTTTTTAATAAGGGGTGATCCAATCCAAGCTCCCTCTTGATCAGGGATTTGTCAGAGCTCCCTCTTAACAAGGGACTCTCATTTTCATTAGCAACTTCTTCTTCATGGGTCCTTCACTTGATTGATCAACTTCTTTCCTTGATGTCATAAAATTCAGTTGAGCTTCTTCCTTGTAGGGCATAATGTTAATTTTGGGATAACAATTGCATGTTCTATGCTTAGACAATTTTACTTCAATTTTCTTTATTAGCCCAATATCATATCCAATATAGCAATCACATCAACATGATAGTAAAATGCAGATAGAACATAAACAATAACAGTAGAAGACAAACCAACACAAGAGGACACAAGATATGGCACCAGCGAGGGACAAAACCCAATGTGGGTAAACCCTTGATCAATTCTTCTTATAATTCGTCAAATGTTCATCAGAGAGAGAGAGTACAATTTACAATATTCACTTGCCAAATTGATCAGTGAAAACAACAGAAACAGAAAGCCCTACCCAGATAGTCAATGCTAGTCAATAGGGTTGAAATTGGCCTCCAAAACAACTTGGTTAACGTTGGTCAACTCGCCCTTCAACAACAAGATAATGCAACCCAAAACAATTCGAAAATAACCAGTGAAATTTGGTCAACAAAAGTCAACGCAACAACCTAAATTAAGGCAGTAAACGCTGGTCAACACAGGGGAAAACTGCCTCGACTTTTGTGCCTAGAACAATGGTCTACCCAAACAGAAGTCTCCCTCACAAAATTGAAGTCAAACAAGGTCAACGCTAGTTAAAGTCAACCTCCTGAAATTTCGGTCAAATTTGGTCAACGCAACAGCTAGAAAAGGCAGTGTTCCTTTCACACGTGTGGAGAGAGAGAGGCCCATAAATCTGTACCCAATCAAGATGTGAGAGAGAAAGATGAATGAGATGAGATGCCAAAATGAGGAGGAGGCACTTTGTATTTATATGCAACGTTGAAGGCTGAAGGAGGCTAATTTGATGGCTGGCTGACCTTGGTAATTTGTCCATAATCAAAATAAATTCATAACTTCATTTGTAGATGTCAGAATGGGATGATCTTTAGATCAATTCTACACCTCTTAGAAAGAGGAATCCAAGAAAAATATCAGCTGCTTCATAAGAGCTGTCCAAAGTGATGTTCGACCCTAATTTCCAAATTTAACACTCCCTCTCAACTAGGGAGAATGTCACCTCCCAAACTATCTGACAATCTGTACCATCGTTGTCACTGCACTGCTCTGTTGAACCATGAAGAAAGAAGAAATGATCGAAAATGTATCATACCATTCTCCACTGGTCCGAAGTCAGTCTCCAACAACAGAGAGTGTGTCATACCACTCTTAACTTCCAATGAGTTCCGCACTGCATGGGTAGGATATGCCAGTAGGAGAAGGTGAATCAATCATCTTGATCATATGCCATAGGGGAGGATGAATCACTCAGCCTATGCATATTCCACCATGGGGTATCACAGTGGAAGGTGAACCATTCACCCTGTGCACAACGCACCACTAGGGGAGGTTGAGTCACCCTATAGTCGCTCATCGCTCCAAGAAGTACCCCAAGCCCCCCGAAGCTCCCAGAGCTCAATATCCATCTCATACGAGACCCTCATAAGAGGGTCTCTCCACGACTCCAAGTCGTTCACAGAAGGTTAAGAATTTGACCTTACCCAAGGGCTTCGTAAGAATATCTACGACTTGATCATCAGTCCCAATATGACAGAGATTTATTGCTCCCTATTGTACCATACCTTGATAAAGTGGTACCTGATATCAATATGCCCTAAGCGGTCATGAAACACTGGATTCTCAGAAAGACAAATCCCAGTTTGGTTGTCCCAATAGATCGCAGTGGTATCCAACACATGTTCAAAGAGCTCACTAAAGAGCTTCCTCAACCAAACAACTTCACGGGAGGCCATACTAGTAGCAATCTATTCATAGCCTCTGCGGTGCTCAAAGAAACCGACTTTTGCTTCCTGCTCATCTAGGGTATCGAAGCAGAACCTAGAGAGAAGCAACATCCAGATGTGTTTTTACGATCCACCACACTACCAGCCCAGTCAACATTAGAATAACCATGGAGCCTCACATTCTCGGCAGTGTGTCTCAGTCCATAGGAGATTGTGCCCCGGAGATATCTCAAGAGATTCCTGGCAGCAATCTAGTTTATGTGATGAGGCTCGACCATAAACGGACTCAATGTATTCACTGCAAAACATATGTCCGAAAGAGAGTTCACCAAGAACACTAGTGCCCCTATGAGTTGTCGACACAGAAGGGTTTCCCAAATCAAGTCTGGTAGCACTTCCACATAACTTCTTGAAGTTAAGTCCCATCGAAATAGTCATGGACTTTCAATCCACCATCCCAAATCTTTCAAGAATCTTCACAATATATTTTCCTTGAGAAAGGAAAATCTCGCCTGTCTTTTGCCACATCTCCAACCTTAGGAAGTAATGCATCAGTCCCAGGTTCTTCATCTCGAATTCGGAAGCCACTCCTTCTTACATTGATGAATAAGAGGGTCTGCACCTATCAGAAAGAGATTTTCCACATAGAGTATCAAGTTGAGAGGTCTATCATTCTCAACCTTAAAATAAAGGTTCGGATCAGCTTCACTTCTTGTAAATCCCAGCTTCATTAGATAGCTATTAATCCTCTCATAGCAAGCTCGAGGTGCTTGCCTCAACACATAGAGGGATTTCTTCAACTTGCATACATGTGTCTAATGATCTTGAACTTCAAACCCGTCAGGTTTTCCCACATAGACTTCCTCCTTAAGTGAACCATGCAAGAAGGCAGTCTTGACATCCATTTGGTGTAGATTTGATTCTTGCGAGGCAACAAGGGCTATAATCGAACAAATGGTGGTGTAGCGAGTGACGGGTGCAAATATCTCATCATAATCTACACCTTCCTTTTGAGAGAAGCCTCAAGCAACAAATTTGGCCTTGAACTTCTCAACACTTCCATCAACACCATGCTTGATCTTGTAGAGCCATTTACAGGTGACAATAGATTTTTCCTGGGGTCTAGGGACCACATCCCAGACATCATTCTTCATCATTGACTCGTACTCTTCGTTCATAGCATCCTTCCATAATTTTTGCTTCACAGCTTCTTCGAATGAGCAAGGTTCAAATTGAATAATCGTGCTCATAGTAGTTAAGTACCCTTGGTACTGATTAGGCTTCTTGCTTTCATGAAATGTCCCCCTCAGTGCAACATGTTTCTCGACATCTTCGAGAGTTTCTCTCAACCATGAAGGTCTCCTTTGGGAGGAGGAGGGCTCATGAGGAGGAGGATCAATGGGATCCATCAGTTCTTCAACATCGAGCAGCGACTCATCTTGCGAATCTCCCTGATTTCCTGCATCTGCTTCTTTTTCCTTCATTGGAATAAGAAGGTTGCTAATCTTCCTTAGGGCATCATCGTCATCGAAGGTGGCATCATGACTCAACTCTACTTCTCTTTGACCAGGCATATAGATTCTATATGCTTGAGAAGTTTCATTGTAGCCCACAAAAGTTCCTTTCTTCCCAGATGCCTCCAATTTACTTCTCTTTTCTTTCGACACATGAAAGTATATGGGACTACCAAAAATTCTAAAATGAGAAATATCAAGTTTCTTACCAGTGAAAACTTTTTTGGGAGTTTTGGAGTCCAATGCTTGATGAGAGCATCGATTTTGAACGTACACAACAGTGTTGACAACTTCTCCCCATAGGAACTTTGGAATTCCTTGATCATGAAGCATGGCATGAGTGGCTTATATAATAGAACAATTCTTCCTTTTAGCAACACCATTTAGCTTAGGAGTATATGCAGTAGTATTCTCCCTCTTAATGCCAGCTTCTCTGCAATAGCCATTGAATTCATTTGACTCATACTCGGTTCCATTATTAGTCCTCAATATCTTGATCTTCTTCCCTGTTTGATTTTCCACCAAGGCTTTGAAGGCACAGAAGCATGAGAATATTTCGTCCTTCCTCTTCAAGAAATATATCCAAGTTTTGTGAGACAAGTCATCCACAAAGACAACATAATATAAATATTCTCCTAATGATGTCATAGGCAACATACCAGATAGATCAGGAATGAACCAATTGCAAAATATTTGTGGTCTTGCTATCACTTGAGGGGAATGGTCCCCTTATATGTTTTCCCTCAGCACATCCTTGACATACACCTTCATGCTCTATTTTGAATTCGGGCATACTTGTAACCATCTTCCTTTCATCGGGTAGAACCTTATAGTGAAGATGAGCAAACCTCCGGTGCCATAGTTCGGATTGAAGAGATGTATTGCAAGACATGGCTCCCAGTGGACTTCCTCCAACTTGATATAAACTATCAACCCTGAATCCAAGATTAAATGCTTCTTTGAAATTTCTTTTCTACACACGTACCTTTCCATCGATGAATGCCACTTTGAATCCTTTGTTCTCCATCGCCGAGATAGATACCAAGTTCTTCTTTAGATTGGGTACATATAGTACTTCTTATAGATGAATGGAGTTACCTTGATTCAATTGAAGAGTAATATTCCCAACTCCCTTTACGAGATAGGTGGCATTGTGTTGGGCTAATTTATTGAGTAAATTAACACAAGTACTTCATTATCAATCCAAGTTTTTAGAACTTAGAAGCATGTTCAAAATGTATGGATATCAACTATAATCAGCTTTAGAAGATAAGCTATGGAAACTGAAGGAAATGCAATTATAAACTAATTAGAAGTGCATATTAAGTGATTTCTAATTCATTATGTAATAAGTAGGAGAAGTGGCTCCTAACTTAGGAGAACCAGTTTTGTCCTTCCCTTAGAATACTACTTCATGAACAGAAAATGGACAATAGCTTAAGATTCATAAACAAATAATGAAAGATGCTACTAACTAAAGAGGTCCTTGTTGTTTTTCATCATTAATGTCATTGTTAGAAAACTGGAAATTCAGAAAATTACTTGAAAGCAAGAAAGATGAATTTTAGTTTTTATTCATTAATCCAACAGAAAGAGGGTTCAACTTGAATACTGTGTTGTCCCTTCATATAAAGATGATAAATAAACCAAGATTCATCAACACACATAATAAATCATCATACATCAAATCAAATAAACAAATCTGAAGCAAAACTAGTTTATGAAAATCAAACTAGATAAACCATGAAGTTTACGTAGCTTGGAGTGGGGACCCTCCACCCTTGCCTTGCACACTTGAACAGATTATCAGATACTGAAAACTCAGTTAATCATCCACACCATTGAACAACAAAATGAAGATAGAACAAGTCCCTCAAATTAACTCAAAGTATTCAGAAGTCTCGATATGAAATTATACAAATTCTACATACAATAAGCCTTCAATGTTTTGACTTAAATAGAAAAATATGAAACAAACTGATCTAAAATGTCTCTAACAATTATGTTTATCCATATCCCATCTATCCAAGTTGAACTCATCCATCCTATCACTAAAAATATGGAAAATCCCATGAAATCATAAAATTGCCCCATTTCCTAGGGATTTCTTGAACGATTGGCCCTGTTTCACTAGCTTTGACCGAGCATGTTTAAGCTTGGTTTGACCGAACCAATAGGAGTTAGTTCAATCTTAGTTCCCAAGTTTTCTAGAAATGTGCTCAACTCGTGCCCAAGTGTCTTGCAAATATGACATCCATGAAGCCATTACGAAAATTTCTAATTCTGTCCAAAAATGCATTTAAAATTCAATTTTCATAAAAACATCTAAAAATTGTAAAACTAAATTTATATACATGAATATGCATATTTACATCAAAATAAGGTGTATATGATGGCAAATGGATGGATAATATATAAATTAAGTGTACTTTCTTAAGCAAAATTGGATAAAAAACGAGGGCCAACATCTCCTCTTGCTGATGCATAAGCATGTCCTCATGCTTGCTTCCTCCTCTTGGATCTTCTGACCTCTACTGTAAACTTTGTCCCTGATCTTGATGCTTCTTGTTATGCTGCTTCTAGTAGACAATTTATCCGCTTGTACTGTTCTTCCTTGTAAATTGTAGCCTATACATTCTGTTTCTCATACTTGTTCTTTCACAAGTTTTTGTCTTTGAGCCACTTGAAAGCCTGTTTGCAAAGAAGATCATTCTTTCTTTTCAGTTTTCCTACCTCCTCATTTAGTTTTTCATTTTCCCTTATCAACTTTGCATTGTTTTCTTATATGCTTGTTCTCTTTCTTCAAGTGCCTCTCTATGATCCTGTTTATTTCTAATTGATTTGTTAGTTTTTTTTTTTTTTTATCTCGCTCAGCTGCAATTCTTTTTTTAATTCTTGTGTATCCTTGGCAAATGATGTGGCCTCAACATTGTCAAAGTATGAGTCTTTTTCCAATGCTTCTTTTTCTAATCTTTCAATGATGTCATCTACTTGTTTCTCTGTAGAAGGTGTCTCTACAATCTGTACTTTAGGGTCTTTGCTACTTGTCTGTGTTGGGCTATTTATCTTATGCCTCCTAGGAGTGGATATGAAGGATGTCTCATTCTTAATCATGATAGTATTGTGTTGCTTTTTGGATCTAGTTCTTGAATAGAGAGGTGAATTCATTATGCTTATGGTTTCATGCACTGTTTTATATTTCTCTTCTATAACTTGTTTTTCATGATGATGGTGGACTAAAAATTCTTTCCAAACTATACCCTTAGTTCTCACTTGATATTCTACAAGAATTTTTATAAGTCCTTGGTGATAGATTTGAGCTTCTTTTGGTTTAGTTTTGTTTTTCACAGTTTCTATCATCTTAATCATATTCCTAAAGATGCAATATGGAAAGTTAATTATTACTTCTCCTTTGATGTGTTGGAGCAGTCTGACATGGTAAAGATGTGCCACACTATGGCCTCTATCACATGTGAAAAACTTCTGAATGATTAAAATTAATTCTCCCCAAGGCTCATTGAACCATTCCCTAAGTATGCCTTTAGTTCTATCAAAGGTTCCCTTCATGTTATTCTCTAAAAAAAAAGTCCATGATTTTTCTTTGAAGTGTAAACCTTTATGATAGTGTTCTCCTGTTAATGGTAGATCTAATGCCTGAGAGATGAATTATGGAGTTAATGGAATAGCTAAGTTTCTCACCATAGTTTGGTCCTAGGCATAACTATTTATAAATTCCTTGGTTATGTTTTCACTGTGCCCATTAAACTTTTGGAGAAATCCTATAAGTCTAGCCTAATAAAGTTTCTCTACTGTTTCTTTCTCCCACTATTCAATCTGGAATTTTGGTTCTATTCTTGTAGGCATGTGTTCTGAAAACCAATTTATATAACCCTCTACTGTCATCATTCTCATTTTAAAAATGAAAATAAAAATTATACATGCATACAGATCTTTGTTGATTCATTCATGCATTGTAGTAATTGAGCTTACCTCCTCTATGATACTCTTTAAAAACAATGAAATCAACTTTGTTCAATCTCTGTTTTGTTGCAAAAATGAGTCACTGTTCTTTAAAACATTACTCTTTGTAGGTGAAAATCATTTAAAAAAAAAAAAAAAAAACATCTTGATCATGTTTTTCTTGCTCCCTGATACACAAACCAATTTTTGTTTTTTCCCAATTAATCAAACTCCCTGCTCTCTTTCAACAACCCTTACTGTGCATGTGAATAAAATGATCTTCCCATACAAATCATTCATGAACTATATTCACTATTTATAGGAAAATAAATCTTGTTTTTAACACGAAAATCAAAATTATGTTTTGATGTAGACCATTGTGAATTAAAAATAAAAATAAAAAAAACTCATGCCATAGTTCCTCCTACCTTTCAATTTTCGTTTATGACTCTTTCTCTATATTTGACAAATTCATTATATGACAAATTGAAGTGGTTTTTAAACTCCCTGTTTATGCAATCAAACAACAAATAGTTCATTGTTTTTTTTTATTATGCAACACTCCGTTTCAACAAGCAAAACTCAGCGATTTCGTGGTTGAGTATAGAAGATCTGATTTGATTTCCCTGTTTTTGGTGAAATTCCAAGATTTCCTCTGAGTCGTGGCCTTATCTCCCTGCATTTCATAACGTTTTCTACTGTTAAACTCTCCTTAAAAATCCTATGTATTTATTGGTGGCAAAGTCTACATGAACAATGGCAGTGACAAGTTTTAAACAGTGGTAGAGGCACTAATTTATAACTTGAAGTTAATTGGTGTTTTCATCAAAATCCCGAGATTTATTCATCGAAATATCTGTTGCATTTATGAGAAAATTTTGGGGTTTTCTCTTACCTTCTTGCTTCACGAGATCTCTGCACTTAGATTGTGTGTTCTTGCTACACGACTGCCAGATCTCTTGCCTTAACTTCCAGTCAACTCCGCTTGCTCTTCTTATCTCTTCGTTCCTCCACTGCTATATTTCATGCTTCCTTTTCTTAGTTCGATTTCCTCTGTCCCTGCATTTTTCTCTGTCAATTCATTCTTCTCAAGGTATTTCGAATGCGTGCCAATAGCTTGCACGACATTCAACTTCCTCTCTGAGCCTGTAAGTGGCTATGATGGTGAAGAAAATACGATTTTACAGAGGTTTGTGGGTTTGAAAATGGCGAAGGCGCATAGAGTTTGTTTGAAATGTTGTATCACTATGTTTTTCAAATTAGTTTGACCGTTTTCGCATGCTTCAACCTCTCACTGAGATGCCCTCCTGGATTAGTCCTGTGTACTTGCTCCACGGTGTATACCTCCACGTTCTCGGCTTTACTCATTACCGTATACCCTGTCTACTATTCTACTTATGTTGTCATATATCCATACTGCCATACCTTTGCATGCCCACCGAAACATATTATGACTCCATCTCGTGCCCATTGAAATGTATCATGTTTGATTGTATGACCTTGTGCCCATTGAAATGGTTTGATTTCATGACCTTGTACCCATTAAAATGCATCATGGCTCCATCTCATATCCAATAAAAATGCATTATGCCACCGAAACGCCTCATAATACCACTTCATACTTTTGCATTTTGTTGCATTATTCGCATGTCATTGCATCATTTGTTTTAGCATTTCATTGCATCATTGTAACTTTTACACTTCGTTGTATCATTTTGTATTATGCACTTTGGTTATGTCTCATTGAAATTCATTATTTCGATTTGTTATGACTTGTATCATTTCATAATATGCACTTTTTATTGTTTTTAAATTAATTTTAAAATGACCCTAACATGGTCATATTTAAAATTAAATTTTATGATACTAACCTTTGGTATGGTTTTGTAGGTCAATATTAGGGCTTGACTATTGAGCCTTCTATTTCTAATCCATTTGCTTTAAGAAAATGCCTAGGGTTAATATGATGTGGTACATGGAATATGAAATGAAATATGTTATGTGGAGTATGAAATGAAATATGGTATATGGAATGATAATTAAATAGGTAGGATAATGGATATGGAAATGAATATAATGAATAAGAATAGGAATATAATGAGTAGTATGATGAAAGTAGTGAAATGTAAGTAAAATATGCATATCAAGTATTAAATTAGTCTTATCAATTTCTAGAAAATAAAAAAAAATTGAAATTTCAAGAGCAATTTTTTTTTACTCATTGTACTTTACTCCCATAAATTATTTGATGATGTCTTATGGTCAAATGATAGTTGATAATGTCTTTGATGGCTCTTCTAGGATAGATTGCAAAGTAGATTTATTCCTGCTTCATATTTTCGCATCCATAATTGATTAAGGATCTTTGAACGTTGATGTTGTTCAGGTTCCTTCTACAATTTGTACTTGATGATTGAAGTCCCTTCTGACATGTATTTTTGTATGTTGCATCTGTCATATATTACATGTTTCTTCTGATATTTCAGGTCCCTAATGCACAATATTTTCAATGATGTTTTAGGTCCCTTATGCACAATATTTTCAATGATGTTTCAAGTCCCTTCTGACATGCAATTCAAGTTTCTTCTTCAATTCAACTGCTCAAACTGAGTTCCTTTTTGCAACTTTCCCCCTTGCTTATGTGAATACTTGTCCTCAAGTCTTGTATTGTTTTGGAAGATTAATTATGCAAAATCAAATTGAAGTAAAAGTAAAACAAGATAGAGAATTCATACAAGCCAAACTTGTTGGTTTTCCTCTATGAATTCAAGTTTGTTTTGTGCCAGTTGCTTGGGTTTTTACAAGCAAACTTATATATATATATATATATATATATATATATATATATATATATTTATTATTATTATTTTTATATATTTTTTATTTATTATTTTTTTATTCTTCTGGAATAATTGAAGGCATATTGTTATGTTGTTCCATTATTTTCATATCACTATCTGTTGAAATTCTTTTCATAATTTTTTATTTATTTATAGGTTTATTTTAGACTTTAAGCCTATGTCTGTTAACTACAAATGAAATAGATGTTTCATCAATTGTTTTTATTTTGACAGATCCATTATCAAAGATCTCTTCTATCTCATATGACCCCAACCAATGAGTTGTAAACTTTACCTTAAAATCTTTAAACTTGGAGTCAAACAATAATGCCCGATCTCCTTTTATGAATGTTTTGTTCTTGATGAATCGATCATGCCATTTTATCCTTTGTTGTTGCACAAGAGATGTGTGCTCCACTGCGTGCTGTCTTATTTCATCCAGTTGATTCAATTCCATTACTCGCTGTTGTTGTGCTTCAGATAATTCCATTCCCAACTTTGTTGCTAATTTGAAGGTGCGTATTTGAAATTCTATGGGTAACAAGACTTCTTTTTCATACACTAATTGATATGGATTGAACCCAGTTGTGTTTTTCCATGTTATCCTTGTTTGTCACATAATATTTGTAAAGCAATATTTTAATTATAATCTCTACTATATTCTCTCACACACTTGTTGTGATACCCTAGCTTCGATCCCCAACATAGTAATGCATATGTATACATAACGAATGGTTGAATGTCAAATGATGTAATATATAAAGTGGTGCATTAAATGATATAAAAATATGTCATTGGCTACAAAAGGAGAAGACAAAAGAATGGAAAGCTATGGCTCCACGAGAGGTAAACGAAATGGTGCTTAAAGTGTTCGTGGGGGCTAAAGGAATATAGTATTATTAATAAGCCTAAGTCCTTAAACTTTGTTGATCATCATTCCTTGATCCCTTAATATGTGATTAGTTTTAATGGGGGGGAATATGTGCTTCCCATAAAGACACATGGTTCATCATTAGCACGTAAGTATTCTCCAGGATTTTGGGTGTGCAAGGGGGGAATTAATGTTCATTACCATGAATAGTTCTTTATGAGCAAAAGCTATGAAATTATTGTCACAATAAAACTATGGAAAATAGTTGCCCTAAAACTATGTGGAAATTATTTCCTCTTTAATAGAGATTGTTATCATTGAATAAACTTGATTATAATTCATAATTCCTAGAGTCCCAAGTGATGAAATTTCCTGGTTAGCTTATATCAAAGTCTTGAAGGGAAGTGGGATAACCCAAGGAACTACATGTCAAAGAAGGAGATTATATTCATTAGATTGTGCAACCTGGTGGAGAAAGAGGGCTAGTGGATTAGGATAGTTGTGAGAGTTTACAAACTATGGATTTGGGAAATAAACTATGTGAAGAGAGATAGATCCAACCATAGGTGATTTATTTCTTGTGGATTCATAGCCTAAGCTCTAAGGGTGACCTATATTACAAATAGATTGAGTGCAACAAATAGCCTATGGTTTGGTGGAATGTCACTCTTCTACATCGAGTTGGTGGTTGTTGGCCCTTTTTAGTTTCAAACTCGAGTTATTATGCGTGATGTGACCAGCTAAATCCCCATTGGGTACTACCCCTTGTGGAAACACCCATGGACATGCAAGGACCCACCCAAGACACCTATGGGGGGTTGTGAGAACTAGATTCTTGCAACTGGAAGGGGAATGGGAATTCGATATAGGCCATTATTCTACCACACCTAACTCCAATTTACATATAAACTTTATTTACAAATATTCGAAGTATATGTGAAACATATATAGAATGATTTTAGGATCTAAAAAAATATGTGGTGTTTCTAAATTCTATCTATTGTAAGTCTGCGAGAAATAAAAAAATAGAGTAAGTGTGAGGAAAAGAGGTCATCGCCAAATGAGTGTGAAGTTAATCCATAGAGAAGGAGAGGTTTTGAGTAGATGTATGTACATATTATGTTAATGAAATCAAGTTTTCATTACATGATTTTCTCGATATGATGGTGTAATTCCAATTTGAATGTATGAATCTAGGATGAATGGTAGATATTGGAAATCTATCATATGAAGGAAACAATTTTTGTTATGGGATTTGAGGCACTAGAGTAAGGGAAGAATTTGGTACACGCATAGATATTTTCTGTGTTTGTTTTATTGCAGGATCAGAGAACCAAATCAAACAGCGGTTAAAGGTGTATGGGCACCTTCATGTCACTGCATTAACATCTCAGAAGTAGAGAAGTTGAAGATGTAGTTAAGTGGATTTTCCTACATTAAGTGGTATCAAAGTGGGTGTGCTCTTTGGAAAAGGAGTTAAGACGAGGTTTGTCCAGGGCTAGCTCTTTGGAGGAGATCTTCGTGGAAGATAAAAAATAGGATATTTGTACAAACAGAGCGAATTTAAGTTCAAGTTGAAGAATTTGAAGAGGGTTTTATGAGTAAATTAAGCTCAGGTACAATGAGTATGAACTCATAATAAGAGATGTCTATGTTGCAATAGAGCAGAAGTCAAATTCGTTCTTGCAAATTGAGAGTGTGCTGTTTGGCATGAAATAAACTTACTGCGGGAAGGAAAGTTGATTTATGATATAATCAAGTTTTTAGTGGAAAGGCTACAATCAAAGTGGATCTCTACATCTAAGATATGGTGAGAAGAGGTTATATAAGTATTGTGTTGATTGAAGAAGTGTCCACCATGTAATGATTGAAGTGAAGCTCATAGAGGTGAAGCTCCAAGGGAGCACAAATATGCGTTGGAATGCAAGAGGCATGGTCAAATAATGATGACCATCCAAGGGAAAATGAGCCAAAACTATGTTGATTAAAGGTTGAGCTGAAGATTTGGATAACCCACAAGTCTAAGGAAATCGACATGAAAATAGAATGCTAAGAGTATTAATTTTCCCCATTGAATGAGATCATTAGGAAAGAATTTAAACAATGATACTTTTAAATTAAATATCATACAGTCGTGAAATGTTGAGGTGATGTATAGTTAGTGAAGGAGACCGCTCTATAGTGAAATGTTGTTTGACCAAGTAGGAGAACCGTGGTTTCTCTATCGAGCGTAATGAATATCTATATTGGCACACATAACATATGTCTTGAGTAGGTAAAAATACCAATTGAAAGAGGAATGCACCAAATGAATAGATGCATATTCAGGTTTGCATGAACAAAGTACAATTCTAGGCAAACATTGTAGTAATTAGTCAATTGCAACGAGAGTGTGAAAGGATTGAGATTTATGGTAGATGGAGAATAGATCTATAACAAAAATTGCCCACTCACTATTCTCCCAGCGTCAAGTTAAGGAATTTCATCCAAGGGCGCTAGAAAATTTCATCCAAGGAACATGTGAAATCACCTATATTTATATATGGTCAAATGGACTTGGGTTGAGTAGGTACACAAAGCTCTTCAAGTTGCATGAAGTAGAGAATGTTTTTCTACTTTGGGAGTAGAAGCATTTTTTTTGTAGTTGAAGAATTGTGAAATATGCAATACTAGATTTACAAACAGAGAAAATAGTTCGAGAAAGAGAAGTTGGGTAAAAATGCGGTGAAGTGAACTAATGTTGATCATATACATTCTGATAATGAAGATCTTTGCGGTTGATTGACATTGTTAAATGTTGATTTGTGGATAACAACAATTAAGAGAATAATTGAGGTAGAAGAAATGAAGAGATAGAGCTTGCAGAAATTGCATGCGTTTAGGTTTGGTAAAATCTGATTGGTGAAATTTTAATATGATTAATTTGATTTGAACAATAAATTAATATTTGAAGGATAAGCTTTTGGAGAAAGAACATTGGAGTTCTTTTGAAAAGAAATCTACTTTGGGGGGGCGGGGGGAAGCATGTTCTTTGGACGAGGAAGAACAATGGGAGATTGCAACAATATAATCAACATAAGGATTGAAAAAAATTGCAACAATAAACATTGTGAACTATCAAACGAGAATTTTATCGAGTTCTCGCTTTTTAGATGCAACAAAGAATCATCCGATTTTGAAAAGTGGTGATTCAGAATACACTTTTTTTTTTAGCGTATTTTGTATACTTTAAATTTTTTTATGTATTAAGTATGCACATTATTTTTTAAATGTTAGTGATTTTCATGCTAATTTTGAAAAGTGCTAATTTGGCATCAACTAATTTTTTGGCTTACTTTTAACACTTTAAATATTCTAATATTATTAAGTATGGATAATTTTCTAAAGTATTGTTGATTTTAATGCAAATTTTGTAAAACATCAACCTTTTTTTTTCGAGCCATATTTTTGACACTTATATTTTTTGTTATATATTAAGTATGCATTTTTAAAATGTTTGTTATTTAACCATTTTTCAAGTTGTTTTTTTCTTCTTCTTTATTCCCTAAATGTTTGTTTTTAAAAGGTTTTTCAAGTTTGTGTTTTTAAATTTTCCTTACAATTTTTTTTGTAATGAAATTTTTTATTATCTTGCAAAGTTTTTAAAAATAATAAAATTAATATTTTGAAGTTAGAATGTTTTTTTTATATATATTTATACATTGTTAATTAATATTTCAATACACATAAAATTTGCAAAAATAACGTTTTGTTATGAATTTTATGTCAAGAGATCATAATATTTGAATTTTTTTTCAAAAAAATAATTCCAATAGAATTTTAAGTAAAAATAACACAATAAAAAAATATTGTTAAACAAATCAACTTTAAAAATAAATCAAAATAACAAATTAAAAATAATTGTTTAAAAAAAGACAACAATTTTTTTATTATAAAAAACATATAAAAATAAATAATAAATAATAAATAAATAAATAAATAAAAACATTATAAATTCATAAAACCAAAACTTATTTAAAAATTAGAATAAAAAAATAAAAAAAATGTATAAATAAACAAATAAATTTAAAATGTTTAAAAAAATGAAAAAAAAAACATACAAATATATATAGAAAACAACTTTATAAAAAAACTTAATATAAAAACAATAATAAAAAAATACATAATCTAACAAACTTCAAAAAAATTATATTGAAAAAATAAAAATACAAATTATTAAATAATAATAATAATAATAATAAAATTAAAAAAATTAAACAAAAAAATTAATTTTGTCCCTAGAGGCAGCAGGCCAGGGTAGAGACAACTTGGAATCGGGCCAGCCCTGGCATAGTCACCTAGGGGACGCGGGCCGAAGCCCCTCAATACACGTAGCGACCATATAAATAGAAGAACCGTGAGATGGTGGAGGATCATCGAACAACAAGCATCGGTGCATGAAGGGAGAGATGAGGAGAGTTTGGGTATAACACAGAGAAGAACTAGAATCACAGGGTGGATGAGCCTGTAGGGCAGGCGCACTTGGTAGCAGTGGCAGGTTCAAGTTGGGTTTGGTAGGTGTCACAGGTTGGGTAGACCGTAGACTCATCGCAATAGCAGGCGAACACGATGTGTGCAAGCAGATGTCGTAGTGTTGGGCGCGGGTGCAGACACGACAGGTGTTGGTGGGTTGACATGACTGACCCAGATGGGCAGCACAATGGGCGCACGAGTTTTAGACAAACCGCTGAAATACGACATGAAGAACCAGTGGGTGGACTACGGTCGAGACGTGTAGCAGGGCGTGCCAACCGACCGACAATGCCAACCCTTGTTGTATTTTATGAAACAGGTTGAGGCATAACCTCCCTATGAATGTAAAAATTGTACAGAATTTGATATAAATATTTATTTTTGAAGAATTGTGTCTCTTGCAAGATTTATGTTGTCGCTATTTATGTTATGAGTTTCTACACATAATTGTTAGTAAGAAATGGATGAAGTTGAAAGTAGGCGTAGTCCAAAAAATGTAATGGAAAAATTAAAGGGAGTCGTTTAGTCAGTGCCGCATGTGACCCAAGTCAGGAGAAACAAATTGGGGTTGTGACAGATGGTATCGAAGCCAGTACAACAGCAAGATGCAGAGACCATGTATGTATGCAGTCTGAAGTTTTGGACCAAAAAAAGTCTTGGATGCATAGTTTGGGGTTTCTTGACTTGGATATTCATGGAAGAACCATCCAAGCCTTAGTGGACATGGGTGACACGCACAACTTTATGACGACAACGTTAACAAAGGAAGTTGGGCTGTAGATTGTTCCAACCAATATGGAGGTCAACGTAGTGAACTCGAAGGCTAAAGTGTTAGGATTGGTAGATGAAGTGTCGATCTGAATTGCAGATTGGCAGGGTTGTTTGGACTTCAACGGTGATGGAGATGAACGAATTTGACATGATATTGGGGCAATATTTTCTTAAGGGCAACAAGGCTATTTTTGTCCCCTTTTGCGATGAGATCTTGTTGATTGGAGGCTCACGAACTTGGACTTTTTCGACTCATAAGCAAAGGAAGGAAGTGAAGGTGCAACATGTTTCTACACTAAGTATGAGTAGGGTGATGCGGGATTAAAATGTTGAGACATATGCGACAGTCATCAGGGAAGTTGAAGGTGATGATGGAGTGGGGACGCCTATTCCAGCCGAGAATTCCGATGTATTGGACAAATATGTAGATTTGATGCCCGATGAGTTTCCGAAAGTACTTCCACCAAGATGTGTGGTGGACCATAGCATTGAGCTAGAGCCATTGAAGCAACCTCTGACAAAAGCTCCTTATCGCTTGTCATGACTGAAATTGGAGGATTTGAAACGATAGTTGAAGGAGTTAGCTTATGCAGGTTTCATACGACCTTCAAGGTCCCTATATGGTGCTCCAGTATTGTTCCAGAGGAAGAAATACACGAAAGAGTTGTGGATGTGTTGTGATTATCGTGCTCTTAACAAGCACATGATAAAGAACAAATATCCTTTGCCACTTGTTGTGGATTGCTTCGATAATATTGCAAAATCCTGAGTGTTTTCCAAGCTGGACTTGAGGCATGGGTATTATCAGGTGCGGATAGGAGAGGGAGATGAAAAGAAGACCGTGATTGTGACGAGGTATGGGATTTTTTAGTTCCTTGTCATGTATTTCGGGTTGTGCAGTGCTCCTGCTACATTTTGCACTTTGATGAATGATGTTTTGCATCCATAATTGGATTCGTTCGTAGTAGTTTACTTGGACAACATCATGATATTCAGTGATAACATGGAGGATCATAAGAAGCACTTGGCTTTGGTACTTGAGGCACTGAAGGAGAATCAGTTGTACTTGAAGAAGTCGAAGTGTATATTTACCCAGACCGAGATTCCATTTCTTAGACACATTGTGGGCCAAGGACATATATAGATGGAGCCAAGCAGGGTGAAGGTGATTGAGGATTGGGATGAACCGAAGAATGTCCTGATATGAGGGTGTTCTTGGGGATGACCAACTACCAACGAAAGTTTGTAGAGGGGTACTCCAAGGTGACTTCACCACTGACATAACTTTTGAAGAAGGATAAGCGATGGAATTTGATGGAGAAGTGTCGAGCAAAATTTGAATATTTGAAGAAGAGGATGGTTACAACACCGATACTGAAGTTGCCTGAATTCGAGAGACCATTTGAGGTGCACACAAATGCTTCATATTTTGAGATAGGAGGGGCTCTTATGCAAGATGGGCATCCAATGGCATATGAGAGTCAGAAGTTGCACGATAGAGAACGATGATATCTGGTTCATAAGAAGGAGATGACTGCGATAATCTATTATTTGCCGGTATGGAGGCATTACTTGATCAGGAAGCCTTTTGTTGTCAAGACTGACAATGTTGCAGCAAGATATTTTGCATCGCAATCGAAGTTGTTAGCGAAGCAGGCTTGTTGGCAAGACTTCCTGGCATAGTTCGACATGACTATTGAGTGTAGACTAGGGAGACTCAATGCAGTTGCAAATGCTCTTAGTAGGAAGGGACAATTAGTCGCACTTGAGGAGGGAGAAAATCGGGCAGAGCATAGTAGGATTCAAGTACAGATGACTGATAAGATGCAAAATAGACTTCGAGCTAGTGTAGAGAACGACACTCGGGCGAAGAGAATTTTGAAGCAAGTGAAGGAGTGGAATACTTGAAATTTTCTTACTAGATGGACTCTTGTTCTATGGGAACCAACTTTACATTCTGAAGTCATCAGCGCTTAGGAGGCACCTCTTGAAGGAGTGTCATGATTCTCCATGGGTTGGCCACCCAGGGCAACGTCGTTCTTTGGCATTATTGGAGAGAGGATACTTTTGGGAGAAGATGCGGGAGAATGTAGAGGAGTATATGCATATGTGCATCATTTGTTAGTGGTATAAATCAGATAACCAAAGACAGGGAGGATTGTTGTAGCCTTTACCGATTCCAGAGAGACCATGGAAATGTGTTTCGATGGACTTTGTCACTCAATTATCGCAGGTGCAGGGGTATAACGAGATTATGGTCATTGTTGATTGTTTTTCCAATATGTCGTCTTCATTCCAACGAAGATACCATGTGGAGCTGAGAATATTGTTGAGTTATTATTCAAATATATTATGAAGTATTGGGGTATGCCATTAAGTATAGTGTATGACTAAGATCCGCGATTTACATGCAAATTTTGGACCACTTTTCTCAATTTGGTCGGGACAGAGTTACTGCAGAGTTCGAGTTACCATCCACAGATAGATGGGCAGATTGAATGGATTAATACACTGTTGGAACACTAGTTGAGACATTATGTGACAAGTGATCAAAAGAATTGACCCGAACTCTTAAATGTGGCTCCGTTTAGCTACAATATGCAGAAGAGTTCCGCAAACGGGTATAGTCCATTTGACTTGGTTAATGGACAGGTGCCAGTTGCTCCACACGCTATGCTACCGAGAGGATTTATGAGGAGTCCACATGCGAAGAGATTCTTGATAGCATCAGAGGAGACCTTGGAGTTAGCACGGTCCACTTTCACGATGTTGCAAGGAGGATGAAGAAATGGGCAGATAAGGATAGATGGGACACACACTTTGACGTTGGGGAAATGGTTTTTCTAAGGATTATCGGGGATCAATTTTAGCCACCGAAAGGGACTGCAGGCTCTTTGATAAGGAAGCATGAAGGGCCATTCCAGGGGAAAAAGTGAGTTGGGGAAGTTTCCTATGAGTTGGATCTTCCGAACCACATGTGTTCGAAACATCTCGTATTCCATATGAGTCAGCTCAAGAGATGTCGACTTGATGAACATCAACTTGAGAGGATAGCACCACCTAGCGAACCAACCATGATTGTGGACAAGCCACACCTCATTTTGGACAATATTTTAGATCTTCGAACTATGGGTGTTGGGAATAATGAACAACAAGATTTCTTTGTTCGATGGAAGAATGCATTAGAGGAGAGTAGCTTAGAAACAAAGGAATCACTGTGGAGATGGAAAGAGGAGGATTTTGAGTATGATGTTGAGCTGGTGAGGACGACAGGATTGTCGAGGACGACAATGACTCATGGTGAGGGAGGGTGTCAAGGCCCCGAGTTGATATCATCGCCCTTGGGTGAGTCGGGTGCCCAACATGGGCACATTTAACCGAAGTGCAAGGAGCATGCCCATGTGTGATGGGCGGGCGCACCCCAAGACGTACGATGGGTGGTCGTAACGGGCGGGCGCGCTCGGGTGACTCGCATAGTGGGTGACCGGGTGGGTACATGTCCTGACAAGTGAAAATGATGAGTGAGTGGACTTAACACGACGTTAGGAAGAATGTGATGAGGGTGCACACTTGACGCATTTAACCAAGCGATAATGAGGCGAAAATGGTTAAGTTTTGGAAGGAGCGACCGTGAGTTTACAGATGGGTGGAGACCAACATACATTGGCAGGCCAACGTGGTGAACGGGTGTGACAAGTGTTATGGACAGGTCGACTTGCGAAGGCCAAAGCCCTTCAATACAGGTGGTGACAGTATAAATAGAATAACCATGAGATGGTGGAGGATCATCGAACAACAAGCATTAAAGCATGGAGTTCAGGATGAGGAGAGTTTGAGTATAGCGTAGAGAAGAATTGGAGTTGCAAGGTGGGCACAATTGGTCGCAGCAGTAGGTTCGGGTCGAGTCTAGCGGGTAGAACGCAGAGCCACCGTAGTAGCTAGCAGACACGATGTGTGTGGGCAGAGGTCGTAGTGTTGGGCACGGGTGTAGACACGACAGGTGTTGGTGGGTTGACATGGGCGACTCGGGTGGGAAACATGGTGGGTGCACGAGTTTTGGACAAACCCCCGAAATACGACGTGCAGAACGATGGGTGGACTGTGGTTGGGTCATGCAACATGGCGTGTCAACCGACCAACGGTGCAAACCTGTGTTGTATTTTATGAAACAGGTTGAGACATAACCTCCCTCTAAATGTAAAAATTGTACAGAATTTTATATAAAGATTTATTATTGAAAAATTGTGTCTCTTGCAAGATTTATGTTGTAGTTGTTTATGTTATGAGTTTGGCACAAAACTGTTAATAAGAAATGAATGAAGTCGAAAGTAGGCATAGTCCAAAAAACGTAATGGAAAAATTAGAGGGGAGTTGTTTAGCCAGTTTCACACATGACCCAAGTCGAGAGAAACGAATTGGGGTCGTGACAACTCCGTTGTGGTTTTTGCAACCACCCCCATGTCGTGTCACCGAGTCACCACCTCCATGATCACCTCACACACTAGCCACCCTCCTTCGGGAGCACCCCACCATATTACCACCCCAACGAGCCCCTTACGTCTCCACTCCTGGGTCCCATGATTATATTTGTGTTTCTCGGTCCCCACATCTAGTCGAGCTAGGCTTTGTTGGGAGGGAAGACCGCCCTAGCCACGAAGATGGGTGCATACTGGATAGACCAGCAACGAAACTGTCGATACGGGAGTTAAGAATGTAGGAACCACTGATAGCCTTCCAAACATACCCGACCCCTGACCACCAAACTTCCCTCACCGAAGGTTGAAACCGCCATCCACCCAGGCAGGGATGAGAGCTAGCACTTCCCTCCCGAAAGCAACGACATGCACCTACCAGACTTTCGCCACCCCATAAATCTTGCCACTCTAGGCTCCGACACATAAACTCACTGTAATTTTTAAAATTCATAAGAAGAAGGGTCAAACAATACATGACCCTAGCCTAAGCACTTCAAGGAGCACCTCCCCAATTGCGCCTGCAACAGGCAACCACGACGACCTTCAAGGATCCAACTCCCTTCGCTTGGAACGCATAGAAAACCATACACCGAGAAGCAGAACAGCCTAATTATAGGCCCAATAGCCTACAAAGGATCCCCACGCACAGAGTTGTTGCCACCCCCAGAAGCACTGCCAACTATACCACCTCCACCGACCTCCAAGAAACCAATAACCCAGAAATTCCAATTTCTAAATAAAACATAAATATAAACTAGTCGGCACTTCCGAAATCCGCACTGTGCATGCGTAGAAATCACAGGATACCACCCATGGAACAGGAAGGATACTAACTTGTAGAGCCAAGAGTCCGAGAAGAAACTCTGGGGTTGCCACCATGACCAGAAAAATCGGGGACACTTCCTTTGTCGACAAGCAGAATACCAACAGGGAACATGAAACCGTATTGAAACTCCAATGCAAATGAATTCACCATAACCCATCATGTGTATTAGATCATTGCCTCTTATGCTAGTCAAGGTGTTGAGGTATTTCACATGGATGCCATAACTCTCCCCCAATCTCCAGGTGATTTGAGAGGGCGGGGCAGCTAACCCTCCACCCTTATGCGAATTGTTTACAAACACAAGCCATGTGGTGCTTCGTGTGTTAGGTTCCTCAGCCCCAATGAGGAAGCCTCTCCCTCTACCACTATTTGACATAGATCCACCAGGTTGGTATTTTGTGAAAAGGGGGGTCAGTCCTGGAAGGGATCCTGCCCTTCATGATCACTACCCCAATTTGCTATTTTATCAGTGGCCTTATTACCCTCTCGGTCTAATCCAAACTTAAAAAAGAATGAAACAAATTATATATATATCCATAAATACAGAGATGCAACATAAATAAAACTTCATTTCATTAATATCAAAATATTGAAATATGCTAACAAACATAATGGAAATAAACTAGCTCGGGTGATGGTAGCTTATCTTTGAGAAGAGATGTGGCGGCTACATGCCTCATAACTATGTTACAATTAGGTTAAAGGGCCTATTTATTATTGAACAACAAGGGAAAACCCTAAACAGCCAAAACCCTAACCCCGGGAGATGGAACACCAAGAGTTTGTGGGCTCCGTTGGGGTTAGTTGGTCAACCAACTTCCCAGGGTCGTAACTTGGTCATATTATCTCTGTTCGGCGCGTATGATACCTTGTTGGAAAGGTCTCTCCGAATACTATAGGATTTGCAGTAGGCCTTTCCCATGGATATGGGGCTATTGTGGACCTTTAAAAATGTCGTTTAGGGGGTCAAAACTACCATGGAAGTTTAGGACTTGAAAAACTGCTAAAAATAGAAAATGTTGAAATAAACAAGGAAACAGATGAAACTGACTAGAGGTTTAGGTGGAATAGGCAGGTGGCCACCAATATCCACCTGGATCATTCCTCTCTCCTTAGGAAGCAATGGTCCCCATTTCATGCACAACCTCCATGAGGTGAGCAAATTTCTGTTGAACCTGGTCCTTGGGGAACCACTTGCCCCGATGAAGGAGTTGGCCTGCTTTAACAATTTTATATCGTTGGATCCTCTGTTGGTGAGTGTTCTTGATTTGTGTATCCATGATCTGATTAGTTGTGGCCTGTTCCAAGAAATCTAGGTTCAACTCTGTTGGTGTGAGTTGTTCTACATTGTCAGATGTGTCCAACAATGGTGGAAAGTATGGTCAAAGGTAGTCTACATTGAACATTGGGTGTAGACCAAGGAATGGTGGAATTCTAAGCTCAAAGGCATTGTCCCCCACAACCTTGGTGATGGTGCATAGCCCATATTGGAGTGGGCAAAGCTTGCGATGGGATCGAGCGAGGCGCTCCTTCTGTAAATGTAGCCAAACTTTGTCGCCCACCTAGAACTTATGCGAAACCTGATGTTGATCATGGCACTACTTGTACTTAGTATTGGCTCTGTCCAATATGTCATGGACCTGCTGGCGGATGTGTTTAATGCACTCAATGAAGTTGTTAGCCCTGTTGGCTTCAGACTGGACATGAACCGAATCTGCCTGAGTAGCTGCAAATGGTATGGCCACATCAATGGAACATAATTGTTGAAATCCCAGCCCTATCTGAAAGGGATTGTGGCTCGTTGATCTATGGAGAGCTTTGTTGTAGCTGTGTTGGACATAGGGGAGGTTTTCCTCCCATGTGCATGGATGCTTCGAGTTGTACATGCGTTGAATGTGTACTGTAGTGCCCACTCTAGTTTCCTGACCCTAATATGACATTATCTTACATACTTTAGTCTATGAGGAACTCAGGTTGAGGATCCAGAAACGTGACTCTATTATTAGTGAATGTGATGGTTATGTATGTTCTCTATTAATATTATGATTACGATATAATTAATGGTTATGTGTACTCTCTATTGATATCATGATGGTGGTAGTAGTAAAGGATAGAGATGTTTCTATTGACGTTATAATGATGATAGATTTGATCTATATGTATGGTTCCATTAAGGTTATGATGCTAGCCATGATGGAGGTATCCCCTATGTTAGCTACTTACATTAGTTCTGGTTCACAATGAACAATGATGTGAATGACCAAGTGATGGTAATAATGCTATTATGACAATGACTAACACTGAGGAACTTGGTTAATGATTATTATTGAGTATGGAAGGAAACCACCAGAGGCACTCGCACATGACGAGTTGACGACACCTGGTTTGATGAAAATTTATATTATTTTATCTTTGAAATTCTAATCGATTTTGAAACTTTCTATATATGTTTATCTATATTCTAATGATATGTTAATGGTTGCAGGCACAGATTAGTTGCTTGGCCGAATGACTCACATATGGGTGATGGAGTTGTACAAGTGGATGGAACTACATGGGAGGGGTGGGACAGTGTCCCTGATCTCACCCACTAGCACTCTCGCTGTGACTTGGGCTGGAAGGGTTGAAACACCTTCACCTTGAAGATCACGATGCCATGAGGGCAGGTCCCCAAGTTGGGTCGCTCATGAGGATTTTACCGAGGGGCACACATCAAGTCGGATTCCTTGATCCTCGACACCATTAGTCTCACTATAGCAGGCAAAATAAGAGATGATAGCGGTCTATGACGTTGCACCTATACTTTCCCCTCATAGTCACTGAATGCTTGAAGGGCAAGTGGCGTGGCACCCTTGGAACTTCAAGGGAATTTCTTGAAGGGCACGACCAACTTGGCACCCTTGGCATCACAAATAAAATGTTAGGCGTGGCACCCTTGGAGCTTCAAGGGAATTTCTTGAAGGGCATGACCAACTTTGCACCCTTGGCATCACAAATAAATTGTTAGGCGTGGCACCCTTGGAGCTTCAAGGGAAGTTCTCGAAGGCCACGACCCAAACTTGGCACCTTGGAATCATTAAAATAAATAAATTAATAAATATAATCAAGAAATGAAAACTAAGTAAATTTACATCAAGGTTAAATGATGTTAGAAACTGAGGTAATTAAATCAAGAATAAAACTTGGGTTAAGAGGATCATAGGAAGAAATAAAATATTTTATCTTAAAAACTCTACCCTCCCCATGTTGGAAAATATTAGGTAGATTATGTAGTTTAATTAGGTAAAAGGGGAAAGAGGGACATAATTGTAAGGATAAAGATTAATCTTAAACTAATTAAGCCTAATTAAGAGAAGAGGAAGGTGAATTAAAATAAGAATAATAAATTAAATTTAGAGAAATGTAGAGAACCTCCATGTGGCAACAACCAACATAAGAATATCCATCTAAGAGATAACTTGAGTTAAATTAGGGGGGTAGATAGGGGATCAAATCTTGACTCATTAATTGACTTTAGTAATGAACCCAAATTAAGGAATAAAAAGGGGGATAAAGAGGCAACTAGGAGAAGAAATAGGAATCTTGTTGAGGTGAGGAAAATATTAGTTTTAAATTAAAATTTAAGTAAATAATTTTGGGAGACCCTTAATGAGAGAGTGACACTTGGGGGTGTGAATAATTAAGCTATTGAATTATAAAAAATAACTAATTATGCATGACATGCCAAGTGTCACCTATGAGGACTCCTATAAAAGAAGGGGCAAGCCATGAGAGAAGGGACTTTTTTGGAACCCTATTGTTGGATGGATGAGATGATGTTAGAGCAGTGATTATGAAGCTATAGTGATTTTGGTGAGGTAGAGGATTTTAGAGAGGGGACTCTTGAGCCAAGGTGTGCTCTCCTCTACCAGATAGTGCTTTCCTCCATTGTACAACCCCATTGCAGCTCGGGGGTCCGCGGGGAAGAAGAGTACCTAAGGAGTAGGCTGGGAGGTTAACTGGTGGGTCTTCGCATTCGGATCAAGTACGTCATCATTCACTCGCGGAGGTGACCGGAAACAAGGGAATACCAGTAATAGTAGAGCAAGCGGAGTCTCGCCTTCTGGTGAACAGTACATATGTATTTCATTACTATTTGATCTTAGTTAAAAGTATGTAAATGTTATGATATGTTTCCTGAAATGAGTGTCAGGAATGTGTTAGACAGTGTTGAATAAATTTGAAATTTAATGGTTTCTTTTTTGGTTGTATTTTCTGTTAAAAAAAAAAATGTATATAGTCTAAATGTGGTCCTTACACTTGGTATATAGTCTGTAGACGTAGTTTGAAATGAGCAACTATAATTGGAGGCTACAGGAGTACAATATGTAGACGACTTTACTTGGTTGAAAGCATCATATATTAATTGTACCATGAGATGAATATTGATTATGATTATCCTGCCCTTGTTTTGTTGTTGCTTAGTCCAAAAAAAAAAAAAAAATTGGGCTGCAATGTTCCCCAGATATAGTCCTTTAGTTATAACGGAATTCGTGGTATAGATACCTTGGGAAAATTATAACCTGCCCACCAGAAGGTTGGCAAGAGTTTCAGGAAGGGTTCCTAAGATTATGTGTCATCGTTTCTCCTTTATGTTCTAAGGACTTCAGGATGAAGTCCATTGTTAAGAGGGGGTGTATGTAGTGCCCACTCTAGTTTCCTGACCCTAATATGACATTATCTTACATACTTTAGTCTATGAGGAACTCAGGTTGAGGATCCAGAAACGTGACTCTATTATTAGTGAATGTGATGGTTATGTATGTTCTCTATTAATATTATGATTACAATATAATTAATGGTTATGTGTACTCTCTATTGATATCATGATGGTGATAGTAGTAAAGGATAGACATGTTTCTATTGATGTTATAATGATGATAGCTTTGATCTATATGTATGGTTCCATTAAGGTTATGATGATGCTAGCCATGATGGAGGTATCCCCTATGTTAACTACTTACATTAGTTTTGGTTCACAATGAACAATGATGTGAATGACCAGGTGATGGTAATAATGCTATTATGACAATGACTAACACTGAGAAACCTGGTTACTGATTATTATTGAGTATGGAAGGAAACCACCAGAGGCACTCACACATGACGAGTTGATGACACCTGGTTTGATGAAAATTTATATTATTTTATCTTTGAAATTCTAATCGATTTTGAAACCTGCTATATATGTTTATCTATATTCTAATGATATGTTAATGGTTGCAGGCACAGATTAGTTGCTTGGCCGAATGAATCACATATGGGTGATGGGGTTGTACAAGTGGATGGAACTACATGGGAGGGGTGGGACAATGTCCCTGATCTCACCCACTAGCACTCCCGTTGTGACTTGGGTTGGAAGGGTTGAAACACCTTCGCCTTGAAGATCACGATGCCATGAGGTCAGGTCCCCAAGTTGGGTCGCTCATGAGGATTTTACCGGGGGGCGCGCATCAAGTCAGATTCCTTGATCCCCGACACCGTTAGTCTCACTATAGCAGGCAACATAAGAGATGATAGCGGTCTATGACGTTGAACCTATACTTTCCCCTCGTAGTCACTGAATGCTTGAAGGGAAAGTGGCGTGGCACCCTTGGAACTTCAAAGGAATTTCTTGAAGGGCACGACCAACTTGGCACCCTTGGCATAAAAAATAAAATGTTAGACGTGGCACCCTTGGAACTTCAAGGGAATTTCTTGAAGGGCATGACCAACTTTGTACCCTTGGCATCACAAATAAATTGTTAGGCGTGGCACCCTTGGAGCTTCAAGGGAAGTTCTTGAAGGCCACGACCCAAACTTGGCACCTTGGAATCATTAAAAATAAATAAATTAATAAATATAATCAAGAAATGAAAACTAGGTAAATTTACATAAAGGGTAAATGATGTTAGAAACTGAGGTAATTAAATCAAGAATAAAACTTGGGTTAAGAGGATTATAGGAAGAAATAAAATATTTTATCTTAAAAACTCTACCCTCCCCATGTTGGAAAATATTAGGTAGATTATGTAGTTTAATTAGGTAAAAGGGGAAAGAGGGACATAATTGTAAGGATAAAGATTAATCTTAAACTAATTAAGCCTAATCAAGAGAAGAGGAAGGTGAATTAAAATAAGAATAATAAATTAAATTTAGAGAAATGTAGATAACCTCCATGTGGCAACAAACAACATAAGAATATCCATCTAAGAGATAACTTGAGTTAAATTAGGGGGGTAGATAGGGGATCAAATCTTGACTCATCAATTGACTTTAGTAATGAACCCAAATTAAGGAATAAAAAGGGGGATAAAGAGGCAACTAGGAGAAGAAATAGGAATCTTGTTGAGGTGAGGAAAATATTAGTTTTAAATTAAAATTTAAGTAAATAATTTTGGGAGACCCTTGATGAGAGAGTGACACTTGGGTGGGTGAATAATCAAGCTATTAAATTATAAAAAATAACTAATTATGCATGACATGCCAAATGTCACCTATGAGGACTCTTATAAAAGAAGGGGCAAGCCATGAGAGAAGGGACTTTTTTGGAACCCTATTGTTGGATGGATGAGATGATGTCAGAGCAGTGATTACGAAGCTATAGTGATTTTGGTGAGGTAGAGGATTTTAGAGAGGGGACTCTTGAGCCAAGGTGTGCTCTCCTCTACCAGATAGTGCTTTCCTCCATTGTACAACCCCATTGCAGCTCGGGGGTCCGCGGGGAAGAAGATTACCCAAGGAGTAGGCTGGGAGGTTAACCAGTGGGTCTTCACATTCAGATCAAGTACGTCATCATTCACTCGTGGAGGTGACGGCAACAAGGGAATACCAATAACAGTAGAGCAAGCAGAGTCTCGTCTTCTGGTGAATGATACATATGTATTTCATTACTATTTGATCTTAGTTAAAAGTATGTAAATGTTATGATATGTATCCTGAAATGAGTGTCAGGAATGTGTTAGACAGTGTTGAATAAATTTGAAATTTAATGCGTTTCTTTTCTGGTTGTATTTGCTATTTAAAAAAAAAAAAAACGTATATAGTTTGAATGTGGTCCTTACACTACTACATGTACAATCATCCTGTTGACAACCTCTGTTTGGCCATCAGTTTGGGGATGGAAAGTCGTGGAATTAGTAAGTTTGGTATCCAACATCGATCATATACTTGACCAAAATTCACTAGGAATATGTTGTCCCGATTTGAGACAATGGACTGTGGGATCTTGAAGTGTACCCACACTAGATCAAATAAGAGTTTATCATTCGCCTCTATTCTAATACTCTTATTGCAAGGCTTCATAATGGCCATATTATAGAATCTATCGATGACCATGAAAACATAGTTGTTGCCATGCTTAGAAGAAGGAAGGTCCAACATGTAATCCATGGAGATGGATTCCCAAGGCTGACTAGGAGTATGAAGAGGAGTATATAGGCCTTAATTCTTGATGGTTGTTTTGGTATGGCACAGACAATGCAGGATTTAATGTACCTCCCAACATCCTGATGAAGGTTTGGCCAATAAAAATATTTCTACAATACTGTCATTGTTTTCTCAACCCTGAAATGTCCAGCAACTCAACTATAGTGCACCTCCAAATCATCTTAGAACGCTCGCTTGAAGGAACACAGATGTGTCCCAGGTGGCATAATAGTGCATCATGGAGGTGATAATTAGGAACTTGTTTACCTTCTAGAAGTGTCTGGTATGTGTTGCCGAAATATGGATCACTCTTGTAAATATGCGGCCATCCCGAAGTCTCGTGCCCACAATAATCGAGCACAATGATCAATGCTATGACTAGTAGTTGGTTTAGGCAGTCTGTAACATTATTGGTGTTTCACTTTTTGTACTTAATGTTCAAATGGAATTGTTGCAGGTATGTGGACCATTTATGATGGTGATCGTTTTGCAACTTCCCTTGTGTCTGTATGAACTGCAGGGGTTGGTGGTCTGTGTGGATGATTGTTTCATTCCCCATAATGTAATGCTTCCATTGACGACAGGCCTGCACAATGGAATACATTTCTTTGTCATAAGTGGGATACTTTCAGACTGTGTCTGAAAGTGTCTCACTGTGGTAAGCCATTGGATACCTATGTTGAGTAAGAATTGCACCAATAACATAGTCCGAGGTGTCTATCTCAATTTAAAATGGTTGTTGCAGGTCTGGTAATGTGAGCAATCGTGTAGAGCAGAGGTGATGCTTTAACTTAGAAAACGCCTTTTGTTGGGTTTCAGACCAAAAAAAATTTGCTTTCGCTCCGCCCTTGATGACTTGGTTTAAAGGCTAAGTGATATGAGAGAAACCCAACATGAACCTGTAGTAGAAATTGGCAAGACCTAGAAAGTTGTGAAGCTCTATTAGAGTGGTTGGGGCTGGTCAATCCTGAATGACTTGTATCTTGGCTGGGTCCACATGCACACTCTGCTCATCAATTATGTACCCCATATATTGAACCTGGGTCATGCCAAAAGTGCATTTCTCAAAATTGGCACACAACTTTTGTTATCACAATGCTTGAAGGACTTGTCGAATATGGTGGAGGTGCCCTTCCCAACTCTGGCTGAAAATTAAGATGCCATCTGAATACACCACCATGAATGCATTGGTGAAGAGTCACAAGATGTCATCCATCAATATCATGAAGGTTGTGGGGGCATTCGTCAACCTGAAAGGCATGACCAACCATTTGAAAAAGCCCTCCTTGGATTTGAAGGTAGTCTCCCACACATTGAAGGGTTCGATAGGCACCCGGAGATAACCAGAATTCAAGCCAATCTTGTTAAAATATTTGGCCCCCTTGAGATGGTCTAGAAGGTCGTCAATCTGTGGGATTAGGTACCTATTCTGGACAGTGATCTTGTTCAGCGCTCGATATTCAATACAAAATCTCTAAGTCTCGTCCTTCTTTTGTACCATTACAATCGGGCTCCCACAGGGTGATGAGCTTGGCCATATGTTCCATTTATGCAAAAACTCCTGAATCTGCCACTTGATCTCATCATTCTCCAGAACATAACATTGATAGATCAACCCATTAGGTAGCGACGCGCCCGGGTTTAGATCAATGGAGTTGTTGACTTGACAATGCAGAGGTACCCCTGTAGGTGAGGTGAAAATGTCCTTGTACTCCTCCATGACCTTGTCCATATGCTGCTGTTGTGTGGAGGAGCCCTATCTGGAAGTCGTGGCCACAACCTTCTTCTTGCCCTAAGGGAGAATCATAAGGAAAACAAATTTCTTGGTCTAGGAAGTGATCTTACTACCTTGCTTTGCAGTGATCAAAGAGATGGTGGTAGGCGGGGCTACCTCTAGTATCCTGTACAACTTATTTCCCAAAGTAATAATCATAGAGTGAGGTCTAGACTCATATACAACATGTCGCTTCCACAAGTATGTTTGTCCTAATAATACATCACAAACTTCAAGAGGAGTAACATCACACAGTACTTCATCCATGAAGAGCTTAATGTTGTAGGGAAGGCGAAACTACCAAATAACGTGGAGATCTCATCCTTGATGAAGCCACCCAATGGCAGACGACTACGAATGTGTTGTCATCGGTAGGACCAGCTGCTCCATGACGTCTACTGAAATGAGGTTCTTTTGGCTCTCAATGTCGACAATGAATTACAGCGAATAACCCTTTACCCACATTTTCCCCTCCTCTGGATATTCAACCTCATCCTTCTGGATCTTGGTGGTGGTCATGGTGGCACTAGGCTCCGCGTCAATGATCTACTTCCCTTTGTCATTCCCCTTGTCGAGTTCTGTCTCAAAGTCGGAACATGCATCTAATTCAAAATCCTTCAGCTGGGACACTAGTGACTGCTTGGCCCAACATTCACTTGTGTTGTTAGTGGAGCTCTTATGGAACTCACACCATTTAAGAGTGTCCTTCTATGTCTTCAAGGTGTTTTTCTTTGCTTATGGCTTCGGTGGTTGTCCTGCGTCGCCCCACCTTGGATTTGGCCTTTGCTTTATGGTTTGGGGGCGCCTTTTCCATGCTTCAGATTCGCATATCCAAAGTCTTGCTTCTTTTATTTTAACTTCTGTTGATTCTTGACAGCGTAACAGTATGCCATGCCAAGTGAGGAGATGTCTAGGAACTCCATCTCGTCCAGTATGACTTATGCCAGCAGCCACGAACTTGAGTACCAAATTCTGCTCAAAATCGTTGATACCCAATCTTGTGCGGAGGGTGTGGAAAACATTTCTGAGCTCCGACACGTCTTGGTCCCTTCCCTGTCATAGCGTGGTCCACTTTATGTATTTATCTTCAGAGCTCTCAGCAAGGTAATATTGTTCCTTAATGGCATCTCATAAATAATCCCAAGTGGGTGCAACTGAAAAAAGTGAAGATTCTCTCCTGTCCTTTTGTTCACAGTAGGTTTCCCACTAGTCCTTGACGTGTGGGGCGGCTTTGAGAGTGAAAAATCCATATTTTTCCGATTGGAAAAATCATGAACTGAAAAATATCCTTCCAACATATTCAACCATTTATCTACGGCGTCTGCATGTATCTGGCCCTCAAATATGGGAATGTCAAAGTTAACTTGTACCTTAAAAGGAGTGGCACCTTTAGAGTGGTTGCTGGATGAAGATGTGTCACCTTTAGGTAGTCGTCGAAGGATATGGGCAAAGTTATTCATCATCACATTCCTTCGTCACTCTAGGTCTTCCTCGAGCAATATTTTAATAGGATTTCATGCCCCCTCGTCTTTATTTTCTTCCACCATAGGAGGTCGTCAAGGTTTTCGAGGCTGGTCTTGCAAAGGTTCAATCAAATCAAGCCCTAACTCCTTATACCTTGACCTTGTTGGGGAGATGCAAAGAAAAGCAGAGAAAGAGCAGACCCCTATGATACCACTAATCCAAAATTAAAACAGGAACGCAACAAATTATAAATATAACCATAAATATAGAGATGCAACAGAAATAACACTTCATTTCATTAATATCGAAATACTAAAATATGCTTACAAATAGAATGGAAATAAACTAGTTCGACTGATGGTAGCTTATCTATGAGAAGAGATTTGGCGGCTACATGCCTTTGAACTGTGTTATAATGAGGCTCAAGGGCCTATTTATTATTGAACAACAAGGGAAAACCCTAACCCCAGGAGATGGAACACCAAGAGTTTGTGGGCCCCATTGGGGTTAGTTGGGTAACAAACTTCTCGGGGTCATAACTTGGTCATATTATCTCCATTTGGCATGTATCATACCTTATTGGAAAGATCTCTCCGAGTACTACATGATTTGTGGCAGGCCTTTCCTACGGTTATGAGCCTGTTGTGGACCTTAAAAATTGTCATTTAGGTGGTTTCCCATATAGCATGTTGCCATCAACAAATTGATGGTGGGCGAGAGGAGGGGCCTCTTGCGAGGTCTTGGTGCCCAGGAGGCTGTGAGATTCACCTAGTTGTTTGATAAGTATTCCCAATCCTTTTGTTTCTATGATAAAGGGAAAAGGAGAGACGGGATCTCCTTAGCGAAGCCCTCTGGATCCTTGAAACATTCGAGGGGGTGCTCCATTCACAAGGATTGAATAGATGGGGGCCAAAATCATGGATTTGACCCCACTGATCTAGGAAGGGGAGAAGTCGAAAGGAGTGAGCATAGAGACCAAATAATCCCAATTTATCCTATCATAATATTTGGAGAGATCTAGTTTGGTAAGCATACCTAGGTTCGGGATGAGGACAAAGAGTGAAACACCTCGAGAGCCACCAATATCCCATCCATTATCTGTCACCCTTCTACAAAATCAGACTATTCAACTCCAATCATATTGTGAAGCAAGGGTTTGAGTTTTCGAACTAGAATTCCTCAGAGAATCTTGTAGATTAGGTTTCAAAGATTAATTGGCCGAAAGCCACCAGGGTCCAACTTCGTGCCCTTCGTAGGGATAAGCATAAGAAATGTTGCATTTATACCTGACCAATTCCATTGGGTGTAGCGAAAGTGCTCTACTAGCTCGTGAATATTGTCTCCTAGAAATTTCCAACCAACTTTGAAGAATTCAGAGGTGAAACCATTCAGACCAGGGGCTTCGTTCGACTTAAGATCCCGAACCACTTCCTCCACTTCTGCCAAGGACATTTCTCTCATAAGGGCCTCATTTTGATATTTCAAAATTAATTTTGGAATGCATTGCTGGATCCTGGAGATTGCCTCACTCTTATCATTATTTGGCTCTGTGAACAGAGCTTGGAAGTGAGTGATCAACTCTTCTGAAATTTCCTCATGTTGTGCCAGTCATCTACCATCATAGCCATCAAGGGAGAAGATCTAGTTATACTGGTGATGCTTCAACATGGTCCTGTGGAAAAATTTCGTGTTCCGCTCGCCCTCCTTGAGCCATTGGACTCGCGACTTCTGTCTCCACAAGATTTCCTCCTGTTTCCATCGTTGTTCTAGATCAGTTAGGAGTTGTCCCTCCTGGGCTATGAGGGCATCTGTTCTCCCTTCCAAGATGATATGTTGTTGAATAGATCGCATGTCTTCTTCAAGTCGCCGCTTTTCCCGATGGATATTGTCGAAGTCCAATCGGTTCCATTCTTTGATTTTTCCTTTTAATTCTTTCAGCTTTAGTTGGAAATTTTCCATTGGGTTGCAACCAATCACCCTGATTTCTTTCCACCATTCTTCCAGCTTAGCCAGGAAGTTTGGCTTGTCAAGCTAGAATGATTCAAAGTGAAATGGATGGTTGCGAGGAGCCATCTGCAAATTGATCTCAAGACAGATTGGCCAATGATCTGATCCCAGGCACTGGAGGATCGACGCTTGAAAAAATAGATCGTGATGGAGGATGTTATTAGAAAGAAGAAAACGATCTAATTTTGAGGCTATCTAATACTTACCTCCCCATCGGTTGTTCCAGATGGAGCCATTCTTAAAATCAATGTCCTTGGTTCCTAGGTCTTGGATGGTTTCTTGGAATGTTGGGGATATCGGATCCAACTATCGAACTCCTCCCTTCTTCTCACTGAGATCTTTTATGAGGTTGAAATCCCCAACCAAGATCTAGTTGGTGTCCCCCAAAAGCTCCTTGAGGTATCGCAGAATACGGAGAAAAATTATTTTCGTCCCTGGCAGGGAAGGGTTGCAAACCCTTATTTACCAAACCTTGTCAGAATATCCTATGCATTCAATTCAGCCCGAAAGGATATGGGGTTTGGTGATCTAGTGCCCGAAGGAGATGGATCAAGGATCCGAGAGGATACCAAGACCTCCTACACTACCCCTTGCATCCAGTGTCATGCATTCCACCAAAGGCCAATTCCTGCTGACGATATATTTAATTTTTTCCCATGTCACTTTAGTTTCTTGTAGGACTACTATGTTTGGTTTCTCTCTTTGAATTCTATCCTTCAAATACCTCAACTTCCCCTTGGAGCTGAGGCCTCTTATATTCCATGATAACAACTTCATTGGGGGGGTGGGGGGAGGGGAGGGATCGCCGATAATACTCCATCAAGACATTAGTTTGTCCTGAGTTGACTAAGATCGCCCTTGCTTCCCAGATCACTTCACTAGTTCACCTTCAACCTTTCTTCTTGGAGCCCAAGCTAGGATCTGTCTGTCGCGTGGATATATCTTCATCTCATATAGTTAAAGCCAATTGAGGAGGGGAATCCGTAAAGGCCTGTAGTTTCTCCCAATCCTTATAGATTTGATGGAATTTATCCAACTGAACTTGGGGGATATCCATTGATCCATCTTTAGCCCAGTTTCACAAATAGGTGACCATAAACCTTTTATCGGAATTGAGCTTATCCATCTTCACATCATGTTTTAAAGCATGGTGTATTTGGGCGAGGACTTGCTAGATTTCCTTACTGTTTTTATGAGCCTATGGGGTTTCACGCTTGCTCGATTGTTTATTCTTGAGGTTTTCCTTACCCATTTCTATTTCCATCGTTTCTTGGGATTGGGGCACAACCTTAGGTGCCGCTGACTGCTTTGGTTCAACCAGATTTGCTAGGATAGTGAAGCGGTTTCCTGAAGGGAGATTTGGGGCCACTTGGGAGTTACTAGAGGGGCGATTGGGACCCTCTTGAGAGGGGCCAACCGTCTGGCTGGAGGTTGCTTGAGAGGTGCTTGCCGAGGCTTGGGATGGAGGGACTTTGTGTCGAGGAGGACGTCACCTCTAAACTTCCTAGAAGTCGCCCGTGGAAGGAGCCGTCGTGGGAGCGGAAGCTTGCTGAGGGAAATCACGAAATAGATGCCCATATTTGTGGTAGAGTCTGCATTTAAATGGGATGTGTTCATAGTCTAGCAGTTATGACCAAGTCTCATCCTAGTATTCTATTCCCACCAATTCTGGGAGAGGCTGGGAGATCTTCATATACATGCAAATTCAAGCATACAAAGAAAACCTTTTGCGCCAAGTGATCACCGAGACCTGGATAAATTCGTCTATGGAGTTGTCGATTGATTCCAAAATGTCCATCTCTCAAAAGTCCTCTGCAAGAGAATACAATTGAACTCAGATAGAGGAAGCTAATAATTGTTCCTTCTCTTAGTTATAGCAGGGTTACCAGTGCCTCATAAATAGACCAACACTATTCATGAAATAAGGGCCACTATCCAAGATTCGCTTTTGGTCTTCCAGATCTTCTAAGATTACTGTGAAAAAACCTTTGGCACGTAGGTGGAGATCAAAGGGGGCTTTTGGCTATCCTTTGATCTTGATCCATCGCAGTATATCCACTTCTTTGGAACAAATACCCACGAATTTACAGATGAATCCATGATCCTGCACAAAATGGCGGGATTTCTCAAGGTGGTTGCTAAGGATCACCACTCCAGATTCTTGGTTTCTTTTAGAAGGTAACGATCTCTCATACACGACTACCACTGAGACCGAAGGTTGATGATTCGAGTTGTTTACCTTTGTGTTGGCTGGAGCTGGACGAGGGGGCAGCAGGTGAACAAAGCGCGTCAGTGAGGATGGACTTGAAGGAGGGGGCGGATCCCCCTCCTCTGGGAGGCCCCATCATGAGCCCACTCAGCCTGAAGCTTGTGTCAGAGCACATCAACGATAATATGAGCGAGTGAAAGGTCTGTCGATGCAGGGTTCAATGACTGAAAACCCTATTTTTCTTCAGTGTCGCTATTAAGAGAAAGCATGGAATTTATTATTATTATTTATTTATTTATTTTGTTGATTTTTATTTTTTTAATTTTTTTTTGCTACAGGGGTTGTGTCGATGTTCGACTATCAACTTTAACACAATATGTGTCAATTGGTTAGTTTATTTTTCAGTTTTCGCTACAATGAATCAAATTCGCCTCCACTATGTGTTAATTTGATGGCCGAGTTTTAAGTTTCAATTGTAATGGGTCAAACATGCCCCAATATGTGTTAATTTGATGGTTGATTTTTAAGCTTTTGTTGTACTGTGCCAAGTTGTCTTAGGCTAAGATTTTAAAATAACTATATTTTTAGCATTTTATATAATGACTTTTTTATTTAGGTATTTATTTTTAAGGTTTAATTTAGCCATGATATTTGATCTCCAAATATGTTGAAAATATAAGGTTTGTTATAGTCATGATATTTGTTTATAATTCCATGGCTGAAAAATGTTGAAAATTTTAAGGTTTTTTGGAGTCATTATATTTTATCTTCAACGCCGTAGTAAAAAATTGTTAGAATTCTTAATTTTTTTGGAGTTGTGATCTTCAACGTATTAATAAAAACTATTGGAATTTTAATGGATTTTTGAGTCATGGTATTTTATTTTTAATGTCATCACTAAAACATGTTGGAATTATAGCCCAAAAAAAAGATGCTGGTAACGTCAACACTTTTTTATTTCATGGTGTTTATTTCATGTTTTTTTGCGCAAAAAGATGGCTTTTACTATCATTTAAAAAAAAAGTTGAAATTTTACAAAAACAACAACAAAAAATTGTTCCATCATACACACTTTTCAATTTAGGGTTGTTTTTTCATGTTTTTTGGCTAGAGTTCACATTTTGAGGTTACAATTCATGTTTGATAGTTTACAATATAAATATTATGCATGTTTGAAAGAGCTCAAACAAGAGGTAATTTGGTCTTTTTATTTTCAGCTAATTTGTGAAAGAGATTGGTTGATTACAGTTAGTAGTGATGGAAATGATTACAACAAGGGCACTATAACAAAGAACAAGAAATGCTCTAAGAGACTATGGCAAAGAACCTGTTCCAACTAAAAGTTGGAAAAAAGATGATATGCAAGGTTCTCAAAGAGGTGAGTTAGATAAGTGTAAAAGCCAAAAGAGCAAGAAGTGCTCGGAAGAAGCCGGTTCCAATGGAGAGAACCTAAGAATACTAGAGTTATTATCTAAGGAGAAACCTTAGTAAGGTATTGAGTAACAAGTAATGTGGAAGGCTTGTTATAAAAGCTTGATTGCAACTCAGTGAAAAAAAAGAAATCTCATAGAGAAAGGAGAAGTATGAGTACTGATGGTCATAATAAAGGTTCAGAGGGAAGTGATAGGAAATCAAATCATGATAAATTTGATAGAGAAATAGTTGCCATGAAAGTGCAAGTAGATGTTATGATGGAACTGCTATAAGTAGGTGAGGAAGACCAAAAGTATAGATGGACTCTATAGAAGAGAGTTAAGTGGAATTTGTTGCAAGTGAAACTGAGGCAAAGGATGAATGCCCAATTAAGGAATGAGAAGCTTAATGAAAGCATTCATGATAGAAGGAGGAGTTCAATTTTGTGAACCATGGAAAGGGTCATTCATTGGAGACGATTCTTATAGAATACCTATTGAGAGACTCATGAACTATGTGGAAATTTCAAAGCGACACGAGGAATATTTGATGACAAAGGCATCAAATGAGGCTAGAAATCCTAGTGTTTTTTAAACTAACAATTTGTGTATGATTATAGGTTTAGTAAGAGAAGGGAAATCATTTGAAGCAATCACATAGATGAAGGAGGATGAGACCACATTATCTCATAAGGGTAAACAAATGGAGACCCATACACAACTGTGTAATGCAATTACTAGAGGACAATTGTAAGAACCTGTTTGTGAAGAGAATGAGACAAAGTTGGCTCATGGAGATAGCAAAAGGGAGAACAAAGGAGACACATTTTGATGAAATGCTCAAGAAGCATAATGAGGAGTTAGATTTGCTGGAAAATTTACTAAGAGGGTCTGAGTCTAAACAAGAAAGTACAACCAAAGAGGAGCAATGCTCATAAATGCCTACCCATGAGGAAGTGTTTACAACATGTGAGGAAGTTGAGGTAAATTTTAATTTACAAATAAACTATGAGGATGAAAGCATAGAAAGTAAAGGTGAACATGAGATTGTAATTAAATAAATAGAAGGTAAGTTATTTCTTAGAAATGAGATAAAAATTCAATTAGAATATTTAGATTTAATGTTTGAAAATTTTGAAGAGGAAATGGGGTTTTTAGAGAATTCGTTAGCAAGAGATACAGGTGATTAAAATCACAAAATATTTTCAGATTCAATTGATTTTGAGGAACAAATCAGAATGTCATACAACAATTACACAGAGGAGGAGAAGTTGCAATTTTTGATGGACATCAACAACAACACATTTCAATAAGGAATAGTATGTATTAGCAAGAGGATAGACTCGTACCAATGGAAGAAATTGTATTGAAAGACAATAATGAGAAGGACGTTGTAGAACATGTTCAGCATATCATAAAGGAGATATTTAAATCATAATTTAGTAAGAGTCTTGTAACTTTTATATCAGAGGAGGATATGTAACAAAAGAATAGACAATAATTTTTAGCCAAGGATAGAGCTGAACAATAAAATTGACAGGTTATGGATGTTGATGAGGAGGATGCCTAAGAGAAGGCATATTGATGTGAATTTTGCATTTAGAAGCAGAAAGAAAGTGATTGTACAGGAATGCATCAATAAGATAAGTGGACAACTCCATCATAGAATCTGGAGACCTGTTGAATTGAGGACAATTACAATAGGAGCAAGACAACAATGTAAAGAAACAAATGATCAACTAAAACATAAGATTTGGGATCTAGGAGGATTCTTACATCAAGATATTATGACCAAGAGGTCACAAAATTTTTCTACTGTTGGATTCTGATGCAGGAGCATTAGAACTTCTAAACCATCAAGCCTTTAGAGACAAATTTCTAGAAGGAGGTCTTGGAATTTTTAGAACAATTAATATTCTTCTATGTAAACATTATATTGAATTGATTTATTATAGGAATTCTAAGTGAATGAGTCATGAGTCTAGAATTTGTTTGGATAGGTAAGATTTTGTTGATTTGTTAAAAGCAAATCTTCCTTGTAAAGCATGAGAAATTATAGGAATAAATTGAGTGATTTTAAGATATAGAAAAATCAGTTATGTTCCTAAACTCTATCTATTGTAAGCCTACATGCAATAAAAAAGAGAGTAGAGTGAGGAAAAGATATGATTTCCCAATGAATGTGAATTTGTGTCATAGAGAGGAAGTAGAGGTTGCAAGTAGATGTATGTACATATTATGTTAATGAAATGAATTTTTAATTGTGAGAATGTATTTGCATGATGGTGTAAATCTATTTTGAATGTATAAATTCAGAATGAATGGTAGATACTGGAAATCTATCATATAAAGGAAGAAATTATTTTTTATGGATTTGAGGAAATTGAACAAGGGAATAATTCGTGAAAATTCCAAAACTAAAATCATATTGTAGCAATTGGGATTTATTTTTCTAATTGTTAATTATTTTAACAAGTTATCTTCTACGGCAAATAAATCACACTGCAACCTTCACAAAAAAATATTTGAGAAATAATAGAGCAGGAAACTGAGAAAATACTAGCACACACACACACAATAAAATGACAACGTTATTTTTGGACAAATGTCCCCGAAAAAACCCAACTTGGGAAAACTGGTGCAGGAGTGAGGGATTTTATTATTATGCAATAATGAAATTCTCAGTACAATCTATGGATTCCCAACTAACTATCCAAACAACAAGTAAACTTGGGTAAAATTATCTGAGGAATTTACCCTTCTTCCACAAGCAATCTCGACACAACTTCCTTCAGAAAACTCGACCTTTTGAACCTTTTGCGTCAAGCCTCTAACCTGCCTCTGATGAAGTCGTTTTTCTTGTCTCACCTACAGAAATCGCCTCTCCTACACTCTGGACCCTTTTCCCGACCTCTGGAACTGAGAAGAAATTTCTCTCCAGCAAATCAAACTGCTTCTCTGAAGCAACTATGCAATCCTCTGCACTGCCTCACTGGGAATAACTAGTCCCTCGTATTGCTTCCTCTTCGGATCTGGAAAACTTCCTCGAGATCATTGTCCCTTCCCGTCACTACCTCTGGTGCCTCACTGAAGCCAAAACTCTTTGACAATTGACTGTTGCTACTCTGAAAAAATCGAATTCTCCAAGTGACTCTAGTGCCTCCTGCATCACCACATTGATCCCTTCTTATATATTCATGTTAGGACTCCAACTGTTAAGATTAAATCTTAATCGATGGCTCAGATTATTTCTAGATCGATTCGTGTGAGTTTCTATAGAATTCTCACCCTAACTTAATTAATTCTAATTAATTAGTCATATTCCCCAAGTTTATACTTAGGAAATATTTAAAAATCGGCTAATAATCTAATTAAGCCATCTCTAGGTGGAATTTACAGAGATGATTTATGGGTTTTGGAGATCTCATGTATTCTAGTCTCTCCACCAAATTTCGTGGCTAGAACACATCCGTTGCTACAAAAAAATAACACTCCTCTCAGCGAGGAACGTGTTCTAGTGTTACACATCCTGCTACAACACCCTATCTTTGTATCACCTCTGTTACGTTGCTAATGTCTGGATGTTGTTGCCCACCAACTATTGTGAAACTCTGATGTTGCATCTATGTTGTTGTTGAACTACTACCGACATTGCATCTGCACTCCAACTCCCTCTCATTTGTTGTTGTTGCAACTGCAACTACTGCAACTGAGAAGCATCCAAAATATTGAACCAACTGTGTTCAATATGATGCATCTTCCTCCCGAGTCCTAATTGATACTAGCTACTGCACTGTCCAACAAGGAATTTGCACTGTTGTTGACTCTGCACTATGCCACTCTTCACTGCTGCCAACTCTGCATCGCGCTTCCCTATATCTGACTGCTATTAGTCTCTGCAATTGTCACTCTGGTACTGACTGCATCCACTGACACTGATCCATCCTGCTACTTAACACTATGGGACCCCGTAGCCAGGTAATGATCCCTGATATGGACTCCATTGTGGACCCTACCCAAAGATGTATCTCTCTAGGGCTAAAAATATAAATCACCCCACCTCACTACAAGAGGTATGATTGCAAAGTATTCCTCCAACCTGGAGGACAACTTTTCGATCTCAGTTGACGCTGCTTTCTAATTTTTCTTCTCTGACTTGTCCTTCTTCCTGAGAGGACACTACGTGCTATAGTGACCAAGCTCACCACATCTAAAGCACTTGACCTTTGACAAGTCCTTCTTCTTCTTTCTTTGCACCCCTTGTCCCTAACTGGGACCCTTAGATGTTAGGGCCACATTCTCCCCCTCCTTCACCATCTTATGTCTGTTGCTACTGCTTCCACTGATGGAGCTCTTCAACAGAGCTCGTCTCAACTTTTCTTGCTACAAATCAACCAACATTCTATCCCATCCTGGTAGTGTGTCTTTGTCCAATATACTTTGGACGAAGACCTACCAATCCTTTGAGACATTGTTGAGTGCCAATCGTACTAGCTCTGAAGGTTGACGTGCTGCCCCAACAGTTGAAAGTTGGTCTCGGACTTCCTGAAACCTGGCGAGGAAGTGGTTTATGCCTTCCCCCTTCTGCATCTTGATGCATCTCATATTGTGTTTCTTGGAAGTACCTTGGTATAGCATGGAGAGAGCATCTCACATCTCTTTGGTCATTTCCTTGGTTGCTATATGTGAGACTATATGGTCCTGGACTCCATATAGGATCAACCGCTTCGCCTACGCCATCTCTTTCCTATATTCCTTGAGTTGGTCTACATCCTTAGGAGCTGCCACTACATTATCAATGTAGGCTTTCAAGCCATATTCATCTAGAAGTAAGGACATCTTATCCTTCCAGATGACATATTGGAAGCTCCATCCAACCTATCCTGATCTCTAAGCACTGTAGTGGCCATCTCTGAATTTTTGAAAACTCCCTCTTTCCCTCTGCTCGGTTGCTGCTCTGTTATTCACACTCCCTCCTGGAATGTGTGGCTCTTCTAGCTGCTACTGCCAATCTGCAACTGGAAATTTGAACTTCTGAGACTCGAACTTCCATGAGGAAAATTTTCCCTCTGCTATGTGTGCTTTTCTCTTCCACCCGACATAGATTCTACTTCTATAATCTGCAACAAAACCCTCTGCGTCCAACTAGGAATCTACTCAGTGAAAATCTGATTTGCAGTTGCTGCCTCTGACTGTTGGAATTACAATCCCGGGTAATTTGACTTTTCTGCACTCCTGCAACTGAAAATTGATTTTTTTCCCCAAAAATTCGACCTGCCTATCTGGATACTGTGTTGCCTTTGAGAATTTCAACCTATTGCTCACTCTCAGCAGCAAAATGATTTCCTTCGCTTCTCTAAGTTTCCAACTAATCACTTATGCTTTGATACCATGTGAAAATTCAAAAATTAAAATCCTATTGCAGCAACTAAAATTTATTTTTCTAATTGTTAATTATTTTAACAATTTATCTGCTACAACAAATATCAAATAAATCACATTGCAAACTTCACAAATAAAATGTTGCAGAAATAATAGCGCTGGAAACTAAGAAAATACTAGCACACGCACACACAATATAAATGACATGGTTATTTTTGGACAAATGTCCAAAAAAACCCCAACTCGGGAAAACCAATGTAATAGTGAGGGTTTTTATTTTTATGCAACAGTGAAATTATTAGTACAAACTATGGATGCCCAACTGGCTATCCAAACAACAAGTAAATATGGGAAAAATTATCTAAGGGATTTATCCTTCTTCCACAAGCAATCCTGGCAGAACTTCCTTTAGAAAACTTAGCCTCTTATACCTTGTGTGTCAGCCTCTACGTTGCTCCGTTCAAACCCTATGATGTCAAGCCTCCAACATGCCTCTTATGAAGTCATTCTACATGTCTCAGCTGATGAAATTGCCTCTCTGACACTATGGACCCTTTGTTTGGCCTCTAGAACGAAGAAGGGATTTCTCTCCATCAAATTGAACCGCTTCTCTGAAGTAACTGCGCATTCCTCTGCATTGCCTCACTTGAAATAACTCGGACCTCTTGCTGCTGCCTCTCCGGATCTGGAAAACTTCCTCCGGTTCATTTTCCCTTCCCCTCACTATCTTTGCTGCCTCACTGAATCTCAAACTCTGGAAAAATTGAATTCTCCAAGTGCCTATGGTGCCTTCTCCATCAACACATTGATCCCTTCTTATATCTTCCTATTGAGACTCCAACAAGTACAATTAAATATTCATCGATGGCTCAAATTATTTTTAGATCGATTCGTGTGATTTGCTAGAGAATTTTCACCTTGACTTAATTAATTTTGATTAATTAGCCATATTCCCTAAGTTTAAACTTAAGAAATATTTAAAAAACAGCTAATAATTGATCCAAGATCTTTTGCTTATAGCTGTATTAAATAATTACATGTGTAAATTGCAACTTAACTATAGAAGTTTAATGTGCACATGAGAGAAGAGGAAGAAACACATAACGCATGAAAGAAGACAAGAAGCTTGATAACGGAGTTCGTCCGACTTGGACTACGTCTCCGGGCCCTGCTCGATCAATGGGGAGGCCTTCATTCATATAATGGCATGAGAAAGAAGAATACAATTATCAGTTACAAAAAAGGAGTCTTATACCTCCATTCAAGAAAATGGCCAAAAAGTGGAGAGCTCTGTTGTAGAAACTAGCATCGCCATTGAATTCCTGTCGTCGAGAGGTGCAAAATCAATATAAAACTTGCCCAATTCTGATACTAGACCAAAAGTGACCCCCTGGAAATTATGCTCAGGCCCCTCCCTTTTTAACACACATTTAAACAAATCGGTGGCATATTTAAATATGCTTGTTTGTTATATGGGTGGTGGGTCCACATTTCGGTGGACATGCCCATCCATTTCGTCGGCGGTTATGTTTGAGATAGGAGGTGGCGGTGGTGGGCGACAGGGTCGGCAGCCCGTGCCCCACCGTTTATTATTTTGGTTGTTTGGTACTGTGTGGGGTTGTGGAGTCATGGCTGTCCACCCCAAAATTAAATGCATTTCGGTTATGTGGTGTGGGGTGGCAGGGTCATGGCCGTCCACCCCAAATTTTAATACATTTTTCTTGTTGGGACAGTTGGGAAGGCGGCGGGGTTCGTGGCCCGTCGGCCTATTTTCTTTTTTTTGTAATAACCACCCGAAATTTCCTCAAAATTTGAATCTGGCCGAAGGAGACAAATTAACCAGGCCACAAATTCGCCCAGAATCTGGCCCAAGTTGACCAGAATCTGGTGGCTGGTTTTAGTCAAAATTGTGTCTCCTTTAAGCCCGCCACATGGGTAAGTCAACCCTCAACTTTGATTGCTTCTATCTTCTTCATTCAGACTCAGATTGGAGCATCGTTCTCACCATTGGAATCAGGGCTACGAGCACTTCAATCTGATGTCAAGTTAATTCTCTTTTTGCCATTTTGAGTTTTGAGCGTTTTTCATGCCCTTGGTGTCTTGAGATCCACTTGGATCAATAATCTAATTAAGCCATCTCTAGGTGGAATTTCCATAAACAATTTCTGGGTTTTGGATATCTCATGTAGAGCCTCTCCACCAAATTTTGTGGCTAGAACAAATCCGATGCTACAAAAACTAAACAAATTCAATACATGCATAGATATTTTGTGTGTTTGTTTTATTGCAGGATTAGAGAACCAAATCAATAAGTGGTTAAAGGTGTACGGGCACCTTGATGTCAGTAGTGCATTGGCATCCCAAAAGTAGAGAATTTGAAGACACAATTAAGTGGATTTTCCTACATTACTACCTACAAATCGTTAAGTGCAAGGGGAGACTTAGTGAAAGAGATAAGGAAAATTATTGAAAAATGTAACTAGTGTCAGTCTTCATAATGCAATAACATGTAATTTTTATCATTGGTATGTCTATTATTGTATTCATTATTCTTATTTTATTTTGGTCAAAGCTTGCTCTTCATGCTTATATAGTAAAAAATAAATTATTTTGAGTCAAAAGGTATATATTTAAATCAAGTCCCATTTGGGATTTTATAAGAAAAAAGAAAAGGAATTTTTATTTTGAGTCAAATAGTCAACACAAGAGTAAGTGGGCCTAAGAAGTAGCTTTTCGAACTCCTTGAAATGTATATATATGAGTCAACTCAGCCTCTTAGAGATACATTCTCTCACTACCACATCACATTGATTTATGTGTCAAGACAAGAAGATAATACAATTGAAGTCAAAGGAGAGATAGTGAAATCAAAGGAGAGAGAAAAGATAAGTTTTATGCCTTGATTCTATTCACACGTGATATTTGTACGATTTCCTGAGGCTACTATAGGACCGAAATTCGGCTTCCACTACAGGGCCAAAATTTTTGTGATTTTAACCAAATTTAAAAGAATTTGACCATTGTTGACTTTGGTGACTTTGACTTGTTGGAGGTGACTTGGATGACGGTTAACTTTTGTTATCTGTGATAGTTTTGGTCTTGTTCTTGGTTCTTGGATATCTCATTTGATATGATTCTATAAGAGAAGGATTTTTGGGTTTTCCCCCTTATGGGGTGTTTTCCTGGCTTGGAGCCTAATTTCTTGTGTTCTTTGTCTCTTCGTGATATTTTATGTTTTGGTAATTGCTTGATGAAGAAAATATAAAATTTAATAAGAACCCAACAAACATTCAAAAGAAATTAATAGGTTAAGAGAAATCAAGCATCAACTTTATTACACTTGATTTCTTAAGATGGTACCAAAGCTATGGTGAAGGTAGGAGCACCATTAAAGAAGCCCTAATGAGGACTAAGTCCGGTGTGCAAGAAAACCTAAGAACATAAGATCAATTTGTGGCATAGAGTTTCTAATGCATGTGAGGAAGTATCTGAGGCATATCAACAAATATTCTGAGGCATACATTATCTACAATACATGAAGACTTACATCTTATTATGTGCAGATTTTGTTCCTATATATGAGACAAGTTTTGCTCCTATATATATGAGGTGAGTTATGCATATAATGAGAAGTTTTTGTTATAAATAAAGATTATGCAAATAACTTTGGAGATATGATGCATGTTCTGTTATGATAACCCAGGCTCCTTTGGACATGTAATGGGAGTCTCTATGGAATATAAAATTCTTTGTGACACAAGTTTTATATGACAAGACATATTTCTCTATGACGAAAGTTTCTATGGCGACGTATCTCTCCATATTGCGAGTCCCTGTGGACATCTTCTATGGTATCTTTCTCTATAATGAAGCTAGCACCAATGTCTCTATGAAGTGGCATGTATCTCTATAATGTGACAAACATGCATAAACAATTTGACTAAACATCTTGTGAATGAATTATGGTTGACATACAAAAGAAAGTTTTGGGCATATATATCAAGCGAAGGAGTAGGCCAAAGGAATTAATTAGATAACCAAATGTGAATAGAGGTTTGAATTTTTGTGAACCTGTGGTGACTGGATACCCAGATAACCAAGCTTACTATATAATTATACCTTTGAAAATCAAGGCATTCATGATGACACAAAGATCTAAGCTATCCAAGGCATCCAATTTTTTTTAAGTTTAAGTAGATAAGTTTTGGAAAAAAAGATAAATTTGAAGAAGTGCATCTCATTCTCTACGTGGCAAGCATCAAAGTTTGGAGGCACTGTGTTTCTATGGAATAAATAACAAGTACGATGCAACATCTAATTTCAAAAGAAGAATTCTTATATGTACAGGCTATACTAAGAATTCTCAAGAACATTGTAGTGTTTACAAGGATGAAGACAAAGATTTGAACCTGTGACAAATCCAAAAGTTTTTGTGGTGAGATCCAAAACCTAACACTATATTGAAATAACTTCTAAACATTTTTGTGGCACTATATGTTTTGTGTGTTTATGTGGGATTGTCTTCTATGTGTGATGACCTGGAGGAAAAAAAACAAAATTTTGACTTTGTTATAGGGGCGATCTTTGTAGTTGACCTTGAAGAACAAATATATGGCATCTACTCAGTAGTAAAAAGTGGAAGGGACTGAAACTAGAAGGTCCATCTCTATGATTTTGAAAACTTCGTGAAAGAACTATGATTAGACATCTAAAGGCACATGAATCTCATCTCGATGGTGCAAGTATGTGACCAAGATAAAGCAAGTAGCTCGAAGAAATTTTTGTGCTTCGTATCCTAGTACAATGGTTGTAGGATTAAGGCAGCTTTGTTGGAGTAAGTTGGTACATGAAAACTGAAGAAAAGTCAAAGGATCAGATCTTTGCAAGGTTTAATAAGGTAAAATTTGAAGAGATACATATAAATTTTGTTCACTTGCATCAAATGATCCATGACATTCATATGCACACGTTACCAAGTCTTCTAGGTCATAACGAAGTCACGTCTAGAAATTGACACAAAAGTAAGCTAATGATATTTTGAAACATAGTGACATACTATAAAAGGGTCTGCACAGATTCATTAGAATTCATGACTTAATTTGGTAGCCTTTAGATTATTTCCTTACATATGAAGGCTATGTTTTTGTGATGAATAAATGAAATGACCTCCATCTCATAAAAATCTTGATAATGAGATCTCTGAGGTTTTGCAAATAACTCATTAATATGCATGTAGAATTAAAAATTAGTAAACGATGGATATTGAAGATTTTGGAGAATCTATAGTTTGTAAACCCTAGCAAATGATTGAGTTAGAAAACCCTAGGAACAAAAACTCTAACTAATTGTTTATGCCATAAAAAGAAAAATCTAGCTTTTGAGAATCATATGAATGACATCATGATGATGTGAGCGCAAGATTCATAAAAATGTCCAAGACTAAGAGGGAGTTAGGGAGTTGACTCTCCTCAAAGAGATTAGTATTTTACACCTCATTTCTTTAGTTATTATTGTTGTTATTTTGTCTATGCACATTTCCTTTTGTTATTTCACAGTATTCTAATGAAGGTTGTAGGTCAAGACAAGATCTATCTAAGCTTGAATAACAAATGAAAGAATTGGAAGAACGTAGCAAAGCACGAAGATAAGAAGAAATAAGTTTGAAGTATACATCAAAGAAGTCGATTAGATAGTATCATAAAAGGGAAGAATTTCACATACCTCGGTTGAAAAAAGGAAGCTCTCATTAGTTTGATTCAGGAACACATTGATTAGGTTAACAATACTAATGTTGATAGAGATACTAATGATGATTGGAGTTGATATGATTTCTTGAAAGGGCATGAAGCAAGATTATGTTGTAGTACAAAGAATGAATGTGTGAAGAAGTTTGGCTGCATATGGTGTTTGATGAATTATTTGATGACATGTTGGATTCAAACCTACATGAATATTATCATTTAACCAAGAAGGATGAAGTGCTTTATGATTAAAGAGTATGATGCAGATCAGAGCCGATAAGGTACAATACATCTCCACAGAATAACAATTACCCAATACATTAATTAAGTTCCTTTTCAAGAATGAGTATTTTTTAAGCATGTGGTTATTTCCTCCATGTTTGAGAGGGAGTGAGGGTGGACACACTATTCTCCATGTGGCATGTAATATGGATAAGAATAACTCTTGTAAGCCTAGTAAAGACACTAGTACGGAGAATGGTGGATTAGATAAGCATATGGGATTGATATTCTTTGAGGTTTTGTACTTTGATCAAGACTAATTTCCATAAGTCAAGTACATTAATCCAAGATAAGAATAGTCTTGAGGACTATCATTTCTTGGTGTTAAGTATTGTGATGGGTGGGCTAGGAAATGGTCCTGTGAGGACATACTTGGTGAACACTTGAGTGGGGTATGTGCTTAGAGAAGCAGTGGTATCCAAATTTATGCCTCCCAACATTGTGCTTTGATCTAATGGAGAGATAGAGCTTGTTAGTCAAGGCCTTGCTATTTTGACAATTTTGGCTATGATGATGTAGATCATCATGGATGCTTACCATTTTGAATCCTTTCTTATATGAATATTTTAACTTGAGAGTATCATGTTGTGTCATTATGAATGCCTCCCTAGTTAAGAGGGAGTGTTGAAAAATGTAACTATTTTGAGTCTCCATAATGTAATAAAATGTAAATTTTATCATTGATATATTTATTATTATATTTAATATTATTTGTTTCTTTTGTTCAAAGCATGTTTTCATGCTTATACAGTCAAAGAGAGTAAAAGATAAATTAATTTGAGGCAAAATATATATATTTGAATCAAGTCCCATTTGGGCTTTCCTAAGAAAAAGGAAAATGAATTTTGTTTTGAGTCAAATAGTCAACACAAGTCCAAGTTGGCCCTTAGACAAGTCAGCCTAAGAGGCAACTATTCGACCCTCCTGGACATGTATATATATGAGTTAACTCAACCTCTTGGAGACACATTCACTCACCAACACATGACACTGATTTTAGTGCCAAGACAAGAATATAAGATAATCAACTCAAAGGAGATAGAGCAAAGTCAAAGGAGAGAGAAAATATAAGTTTTATGTCCTAATTTTGTTCACACGTTCGAGATTTATGTGATTTCCTTAGCCTATTATAGGGCCAAAATTCAGCCTCCACTGCATATTAAAACTTCTTTGATTTTGACGAGATTTCAAAGAATTTGGCCAATGTTGACTTTGATTTGTTGGAGGTGACTTGGAGGAAGGTTGACTTGGGTTGTTTGTGACATTCTTGGTCTTGGTATTGGGTCTTGGATATCTCATTTTTATCTGATTCTATAAGAGAAGGATTTTTGGGTTTTCCTCCTTATGGGGTTTTTCCCTGGCTTGGAGCCTAATTTCTTATGTTCTTTCTCTTTGTCATATTTTAAGTTTTGATAATTGCTTGATTAAGAGGATATAAATAAGAAGCCACCAACCATTCACAAGTAATTATCAAGTTAAGATAAATCAAGAATCATCCATATTACACTTGGTTTCTCAACAAAAAGAACTGTCAAGACCACCAAGAGATAATGAGCTTTGCCTCTGTGTTTGTTGAGAAAAATCTTAGGTAGCGTATAAAATCCCAACGCGATAATCATTGATGGCTCATCATTGAAATTTTATGGATTGATAGGATTGCAGTGGGTTTATCACTGTGTGACCACTACACTGTAACCTAGAGCATCCCTTTGTATATCTCCTGAAGTGCTTATTTGCATGCAAAGCAGGCCCATTAGGTGGTGCCCTGTAACAGTGGTTGGCTTGTTACACATTATTTGAATGTTCTCTTTGGGGGGGGGGGGGGTGTTCATGTTGTGATGTGCCATAGGTTCATGGGTTGGTGGGGTGGTGGCAATATGCTCCGCCCACACCCCTCCCCCCACTTATCCACCTTAGTCACCCCATCTTTAGATTAAAAAAAAAAACAATAATAATAAAACATAATATCATCTTAATAGAAAATAAATAAATATATTTGTTACACTAAAATTTGTCACCATGACTATTTGCATTCAGTATGGCTCCATCAATAACCATAATGTCCTCCTTGGCAAGTCTTATACCTCTGCTCCTCATGTCAAACTCCAAAAAAGAGAGAAAGCTTTTAAAAAATCAATATAACTCTGGTTCCGCACTTTCTCTTACTCTTACCTGCGGGCACGCACCTCAAGTACATAATACCTGCGTACTTGTACGCTCTGTCTGTAAAGGGGTGGGTGCGTACCCCTGTAAAAGTCAAAAGGCACAAGTTTTATTTCAAAAAACTTACTTGTGGTCGATTCTAGAGCATTCTAGAAGATGGTTTGACGTGGATTGAGCGCCTCCAGATGGTTCATGCATCCCAATGAAAGGGGAACTTATCCCATGAAGAGGGGAGCTATCCCTTTGAAAGAGGGACTTATCCCATTGATGGTGGACCTGTTTAACTTCCTCCAAAGCATTATAAATACAGGCATTGGGCCAGAGGCAAGGGAGGTTGAAAGCTGAACATTCCTAAGGGTAGATGCTGCTGAAATTAGGACTCTGTTATAGAGCTTGAGAGGAGAGATCACATTCCTTTCTTAGCTTCATTTGGAAGTGGGTGAGCTGATCAAAGTAGAGGAGAACTCTTGTTGGACCCTGGGAGGGACCTGCACAACACCAAGGCATTGGTTGTAAGGTTTCTTTTGTTTCCAATTAATACAATTAAGTTCATTTTTCTCAACAAGTTGTTATATATAATTTGTTTTATAAACTCCTTGGTCTTTATGATGAATATGTTTTATTATATGAGTTATTCAGGTGCTATGTAATTGTTTGCTTGTTTGTGTATGCAGGCTTCAAGGAGAGGAGCTCATCTGGATCGAAGAGGCTTGGCTGCTACAAACAACGTTGGACTAAAGGTAAGCCTTAAACACCTGATTGCTTTTACTTTAAATTCATATTTAGGGAAAGATAGTGCTTGATTGTTTTGTTTGTCACTAGAAATGCCTTAGTTTCTAGGGAGGTCGGTTTTGTCCGCAAAATTGAATCTTTCCGCATGACAAAATGGCGACTCCGCTGGGGATTCTATGGATTTGATTGATTTCTCTTTTGATTGATACTTTGATTTGAGAAACGTTGATTTCTTTCTAGTTTTTGACTGATTGACTGTGAATTTGGGTAGAATAGCTTAGGATTGAGTTAGTTTTTTATTTTTCTTGATTTTGAGAGAAGTACGCACCCTCTGAGTTAAGCACAGTGTGTACCTATACGCACTTCTGCTTTGCACACAGAGCGGGGCCGCACCTGTGCAAACGGGCTGCCTGCGTACCAGGGAAATTTTTAAGAACCCCCCCTAAATTTATAAATATAATAAATGGGCGAATCTCCATGGTATATAGGAAAAATGGAAGGCGATTTTAACAATAATATAATATGTATATATAATTTTTTGGCGAATCTCTCACCAGGCATGGCGAATATTTTACTCAATTATAAAATCTTGTAAGATCTTGGCGAGTCTTTCACTAAATAATAAAACTTTGTAAAGTCCTAGTGAATCTTAGCATAGGCTACATGCTGGTTTAATTCCCCCATTTAAATAGGCTACATTCTAGGTGAATACCATGGGTCAATACCATGTGCCATTTTGGTGAATACCATGGGTCAATACCATGTGCCATTTTTATTTTTATTAATTCTAATATTAGGGTTAATAATGGTTTTTTGCATGGTATTAATAACAATCTAGTCCATGGTATTTGTACCATAGTATTTTGGCCATAGGTTTCACCTAAATATAACCCATTTTTTGAGTGTTGGTAAATATAAGGTGACTTATGGAGTAAATATAAAAAAATGTTTTATTTGTTTACCATACCTCTCGTTTATTTATATATTTGTTAATTTACCATGCCTCTTTTACAAATATGGTATTTGGCCCATAGGATTCACTTAAATAAAACCTCTTTCTTGAGCCTTCATAAATAGAACGAGGGTTATGGGCTAAATATAAAAAGAGGTTTTATTTATTTATGATACTTCTAGTTTATTTATATTTTTATTTATTTACCATACCTTTTGAGTAAGTATAAAAAGACGTTTTATTTATTTACCATACCTCCACTTTACTTATATTTTTCTTTGTTCACACCCTTACATGTATATAAGGTGACTTATGGAGTAAATATAAAAAATGTTTTCTTTATTTACCATACCTCTCATTTATTTATATTTTTATTAATTTACCATACCTCTTTTATAAATATGGTATTTGGCCCATAGGATTCACTTAAATAAAACCTATTCTTGAAAATGGGCGAATGGATTCACTTAAATAAAACCTATTCTTGAAAATGGGCGAATGGAAGGTTGTAAGTCCTAATTTCAAGGGCTAAATTTACCTTTTTACCCTCTCCCTTAAAATAAGGTGGGCTATTTGAGGTGATTTGTAAAAATGTACTATGATACAAAATGTTCGCCCACTAAAAATTTAAAACCCCTTAATTTTGCCAAAGGGCGAACATTCACCCCTCAAATTATCCTTGCTGCGTACCCTGTCAAAAGTTTAGAAAATTTCAATTTTTTCCTTTTTACCTATTAGATCTTGTTTATAGCTTATTTATTGCTACCCAGATCCACTGGTTACCTGTCAGAAGTTTTCATCTAGGCTTGTTTCATTAGCATCAAGAGTTTTAGTGAAGTTCATAGAAATTCTAGCCCTAGGTTTGATTTTTGTATTGGTCTTGTAGTGACTCTGGATTTAGAAGTTGTAAAAACCTTGGATATCCCTGGTCTTTTCAGTCTTCTTAGGAGTCAGACCATTCGTAAAATCCACCTTTGTTTGAGAAACCTACCGTTGTGTTGTCTCTTTGCTGAATTTCGAGAAGGCTTGTTTGTTAAGCTGTGAATTTCATTCTTAAGAAAAAGAACAAGAGCTTTTTATTTTTGTTTTTGACTGATTTATGGTTCTGCATGAATTAGTCCTTGGTTGAATTGTAACCGAGTAAAACAACCTGGAACTATATTTTGTAGGCTTTTACCTCATTGGATTTGCTTTTAGGTAAATTTCTCTTAGATTTTCATAGATCTTAAAATTGATTTTTGTTAAGTAGTTTTACATGCTTTGTTAAACTAGGAAAAATACAAAATCTCTTTTGAAGAAAGTTTGTTTTAGTAGCGTTTGAAGTCTTTGAAAAGAGAAAGGAAGTTTTCGTGAAATAATTAGTGGTCTTGTGTTGTGTGCTTTGGAAAAGATAAAGATATTTTTTCTTTGATTTTCATTGCTAAGAAAGTTGTCTTTATAAATTTTTCATTCTCCAACTCTCTTAGCTCGGGAATTCATTGAAAAGGAAAGATTGTTTTGTTTTTCATCCTAGGTGCATATTTTTAGTGGATTTGAGTCGAGTCTACACATCATAAGTTTCATCTCCGCTACCTTTTGTCCTAAAGAAAAGCCATAAAAAATTAACGCTTAAAGTAAAATTAGCTTAGTAACTTTTTATTTACTAGGGCTCTGATACACCAACATAGATCAGGCTAGTGTCTTGGAGTAGGAGAGTAATTAACTCTCCAAGACAGTAAAAACAAACAAGTAGCTTATCTTGCGGTAGGATAAATCCAATTGTTACATTTATGCTCTGGGAAAGCTCCTCTTAAAGGAGAAGCACGAGATCGTGCCCGAACCAGTGAGGGGATCAATCCTCCTTCATTGGGAACGACGCCAGATATGCACGTACTACAAATGGTAAACATCGGATTAACCATTGTCGAGGAGCCTGGGGTCACTTGTCAGTAAACCTTGGATTATTGTCAAGGAGCCGGCAAGGGGATTGAGCTTATTACTCTGCTCTTGTGTGCGTATCGGATCGTAGAATGTTCCCCCAGGTATATTTGTTGTTGTTGGTGACCTTAGTGACTATTATCTTTAGGATTCTTCCTAAGGTGACGGTGGAGGGAAGATCCCACTGTACCTGGAGCAGACGTCGGCTAGACTCACTTGGATTTTCTGGGGGGTTCACTTCACTCGAGACGGTTATTAGTGGAGGAACTTGTGCCAGTCTAATCATTAAGCAGGTTGTCGGGGTAACTGTTCCACCCACCATTTCTGTATTGAACTCTGCGATGTTGGATTTCATCACCAACCAGCATTTTCAGTACGGAAATTTACTATTTGTGTGTGGTTTGATCTCTAGATTCTTTAGGCGTGTGATTCGAATTTGTTTGGTTCTTTAGAGACTTTAGGCGGTTTGCTTTGAGATTTTACTTTGTTTGCGTGTGTAGTAGTTAAAAGTTTTTAGCTGTGGCTAAATTACCAAGACAGTCCCGTAGACTTCGGGGCCAGTCCCCTGAGGTTGTAACCATGGCTGATTTGTTGAGGAAGTCCCATAGACTTCGGGGCCAACCTCTTGAAGAAGTCCCGGGCCATTACGAAGGTTTGAAAGTCCTCATAACTCCTAGTGGCAGTAAAGTTGGGTCACCTGAAGAAGGAGAGTCTTCGTTGGTTGTTCATCCTGATTACCAAACTCTAGAAACAGGTTATAATCCTGAAGCTATTTCGGTTTCCGGACTTGCTGGTAGCTTTTCATCTACTAGTGATATAGGCGAAGAACCTGAGATATCTTAACCTGTTACTCCAACATCGGGGTTTGTCTCTCCAGCTTCTAGTGCTCCTAATTCACCTAGGGTAGAAAGAGTAATCACCGAAAATCTTCCTTGTGGTTTGATAGCTATTGAAGAACTTTCTCCGGAAGAAGAAATAGGCATCCCTATCCCTGAAAATCAACCTGTTATTGATCTAAGGGAGCGTGAATCAATTTTTTACAGTCCACCTAGAAGTACTACTTGGTATCTTTCTTTAACAAATTTCTTAGAAAACCCAGGGTTAAGTTTTTCATCACCTCGTGCTCCTTATCCACCTAGGGGTTTTTATACTCCCGTAAATATGTCAGGTCAGTCGTCCATGTTTACTCAATCGCTTGAATCTTTTTTGTACGACGGTCCTTCTGTTCCCTCTGGGTATCAGTCACTTTTTGGTACTTTTTCGGGAGCATCTCCTCAACCCATTGAACAAGGGTTATTCACTGGAAGCAATGGTGCAAAACCGTTGAGCGTAGAAGACATTCTTATGATGTCAGTTTCTATTCCCAATTCTCAACCTCAAGGTGGCCAGTTACCGCTTGGGGGGCAGCCTCAATTACCGCCTAGGGGGCAACCTCAAGGTACAAAATTTGCATCTGGGGGGAAACCTCAAGGACAGTACGTGCCTACGGTACATTACGTTCCTCAAGGTCAACCCCAGACTCAATATGTACCTCAAGGTCAACTCCAGTATCAATTTATACCTCAAGGTCAACCCCAGTATCAGTACATGCCTCAAGGGTATCTACCCCAAGGTCAGTACTCGAACCAAGGTTTCCAACCACCCCAAGGTCAATCTTATGTTCAAGGAACGGGAAATGTACCTTTCAATTATCAATCCTACCCTCAACCCGGTTTTGGATCTCAATATTCTCAACTTGTTATGGGTCAGTACCCCGGAATGAACATAGTGCGGGATCCATCACAAACTCAACAGGTGTTGCAACCAAATGTACAGTTGTCATCTCAAACTGGACAACCCTTAGTTTCTGGTTCACCCCAGCAACCAGTCCAGTCTAATATTCAAACTTCTGTACCTTCGGTAGTTTCTCAGTCTGGGCCTACTGCGCCTCGTACTCCATCTCAAACGACTGCTGCAACTGTCGCAACATCTGTTCAATCTACCCCACCTACTTCTGGAGTATCGACAGCTCCGGTTTCTATTGTTCCTGTATCTACTCCTCAGACATCTTTACCACCGTCTGGATCCACGATTCAAACTACGGTTCAAATGCCTTTAGGACAATCTGGTTTAAGTACGGTTGTCACAAGTCAACCAAAATTCACTTATCAACCGTACCACGGACAGTACCAATTCGGTCCTGTTGTCCAGCAGCCAGTTTATCAGTATCAACCGTATCCTGGGTACACTTATCAACAACCACAACAACCCCAGTACGGTTCGGTTAATCCTGGTTTTCCAGGGGGATACAATATCTTGAACGTGATTCCTATTCCTAGTTATCCTGGATATCCTCCTCCTGGGGCTGGTCTCATGACCCAGAGTTTTAGGGATCCTAATCGGCAGCTACCGTTTATCGCAACTTTGGACTTACCAGACTTGTTGCGCCTAACGAACGATCCAATTAATTATCTTCCGTTTTGGCCGCCAATGCCAAATAAGTTGCCCAGTGACATTCCCAAGTTCGAAGGTAAATCTGGAGAGGACCCGTCGAACCATGTGATGACTTACCACCTCTGGTGTGCCTCTAATTCCATCTCGGATGATTCGATCTGCTTACGTCTTTTCCAGCACACTCTCATTGGTCTTGCGGCCAAGTGGTATATTGAGTTACCACGGGCCTCTTTTTATAATTTTAGCCAGTTAGCTACCTCGTTTTTAACTCATTTTCAGTTGCCGGTCAGATATGATAATGGCACGGAGTTACTAACTTCATTAAAGCAATCGACGTCCACTTATATTTCCGATCATATTCATGAATGGAGACGTCGAAGGCGATTAGTGAAAGTTTTTATCCCGGACTAGATCTTAGTTGAATGGTTTGTTAATTCATTGTTACCGAAGATTACTGAAGACGTAGCTAAAGCCGGAGTAGTTACTGAGGAGCAAGTGATTTCTCAAGCACAATACCTTGAATTAGTTTATACTCAGTCAGGTACTTTACATGAAAAAATCCCAGATCTTCCCAAGGGGAATCAAATAACTGCTGCTCCGTCAGGGTCTCATGCTGCTGATGGCATGATTGGTACGGTGAACACTAAAAGCAAGAAGAAATCCTCCAAGAACTCTTCTCCTATTATAACCTTACCAGATTCCCCGACGGGAGATTCTTCCGCTGAACTCTCCGCCGATATTCATGTTGTAGAGTCATCTACAGCTAAATCAAAATCTGGTGGGAAGAAGAAAGGGAAGAAGAAGAATAAAGCAGACAAAACTCCAAAGGAGAAAACTGAAAAATCAGAAACCAATGACGAAAAACGCAAACCTCGATATCCTTGTCTTATTTGTGAAGAGGAACATTTTACAAGAGACTTCCCTCATCGAGAAAAGGTTGCGAAGATCGTCAAAGGTTCCCAAACTCCTGTTGTTTTGAAGGATCCATTTCCAAATCAAGATAGCAAGATGATAGGTTCTTCCTCGAATGCCAATGAAGAACCCATATTGATGATGTCACATGTTAGGATTGCGACTCGATCACATGATTATGGTAGTAAAAGTCTTGTTGATGGCAAAGAAGCAGAATCTTCTCATTCTAATCCATCAACCTCAGCTCCCGGTTCCGATCCACTATAGATCGAGAAGCCTAATCCAGACTTAGTAATCAAACCACCCGCCAAGGGTATACTTCGAAAGTCTGCTTTCAATCCACATGCAAGAGCGGCCCAGAATTATAACATTGTTGAGGACTTAGTTGTTTCACCCTCAGCAATGTCAGCTTTGGAAGTGTTGCAATCATGCCCAGCACAGCGTAAATTACTTTTGTCGGCTATAGGAGCTGTTGATGTTCAGGACCCGAACCTAATAATATTTGATCTAGAAAATAGTACACCGTGTTTGCCTCATCAAATGGCTTTCCAGATCCCAGTGATAGTCAAAAACAGGCCTATTCATCAGACTGTAATTGATGAGGGAGCTTCAATGTGTATTATGTCGATACAGTGTTGGAGATCGCTTGGTTCTCCTTCACTAAATCAATCCCCGACAATTCTTAAGGCCTCTGATGGCCGTGGGTTTCATCCTTTTGGCATTCTACAGGATTTTCCTATAGGGGTTGAAGGAAAAACCGTTAGTCTAGATGTGGAGGTGGTTGATGCCCCTCTAGACTACAACCTTCTCTTGGGTCGAAGTTGGTCTTACGCTATGACAGCGGTCGTTTCGTCGGTCTTCCGAGTAATAAACTTCCCACATAATGGAAAGATCGTAACAATAGACCAGCTGGCTTACTTTTCATCCGACCCAACCTCTTCAGAGAGTATTCAGCATGTCGGTAAAATGACTATCCCATATAAGGATGTTGGAGTAGGATTAGTTAAAGATGTCGGTTTACTGGGAACTTTTCCTTTTCCTCCAATCAACGCATCATCTTCATTTGCAACCATTCATATGATTACATCAGACACTATTTCTTATGACGATCCTTGGATCGTTCCTTCTGAATCTGAAATAGACTCAATTGGTAATTTTATGCCGTTGAGTCCATATGAAATTGCCTATGAAGCCGTGCAGTCTTTTACCGACCCGTGTTCAACCAGAATAGACTTAATGAATGTAGTCTGTGAGGAATCAATTTTCACATCAACCTCGGATTTAACTACGTTTTCTGAACTTGTTCACTCTGATGAGCAAATTCGTGAAATCCTGTGTGTAGATGATTTACCATGGGAAGATCTCCATCACAGATCTTCGTTTTTACCTGAGGATGATCATTTTGAAAATGATTTCTCATCAATATTTACGACTGAATATGTCAAGGAACCTCAGAATCCAATGAAACATCCCGATTCAGAGGTAAATTTGGGAAACATCTCTCGAGCTATTCCCACTAACATTTCGGTTAAGCCTGGAATTGTTGAAACATTCATATAGGTGCCTCGTGTACAGATGACGAAATTCAAACATACAAGGCCCTATTTCAAGAATTCCGCGACGTGTTCGCCTGGTCCTATGAGGAAATGCCAAGAATTGATCCTGCGATTGTTGTTCACGAGATCAAAACTTACCCAGATGCTAAACCCGTCTGGCAACGTTTGCGTTAGATTCACCCATGAAAAGCTACTGCAATTAAAGCAGAAGTTGAAAAACTGTTGAAAGTAGGTTTCATTTATCCGATCCCGTTAACGGATTGGGTATTGAATATTGTTCTGGTTAGCAAAAAACAGGGAACAATAAGAATATGCATCGATTATAGGGACATTAATCGAGCTTGTCCAAAGGACAACTACCCAACACCCTATATCGATCAAATAATTGATGATTGTGACGGCAGCGAAATATTTTCCTTTATGGACGGTTTTTCCGGATACAATCAAATCAATATTCTACCTGTCGATCAACCGAAAACGACTTTCATTTGTCCATGGGGAACATTTGTGTTGAGATTGCAACAAGATGATGGAGCTTAGTGAAAAGAGTCGCCTTCACTAAGTGGGCCGACATGCTATTTTTGGCGCAAGTCTATTTTTAGACTATGTCTATTTTTAGACATATGGATCATGTCTATGGATTGTAGGTTGTTGTTTATGGATGCTTGATCAAGTTGGAAAAAATAGATGGACTTCTATTTTTGATGAAAGTGTGAGTGATCAAAGTCTATTTTTAGACTGGCTATCAAAAATAGAAAAGTCAAATATTATTATCTCACAATAATATTTGGACTATAAACTTAATCTTATTGTCTTGGAGCACTTCAGTTTGAGCTACAGAGGTGGCACATGCAGTTGTCAGAAGGAAATACGCTTTTTTTATGAGTCAGTTGAGTTGTTGCATGCATGACTTCAGTTAGAACTCAATCATTTGAGTTTGGTGGAGTTGATTGTGGAGTTGATGGAGTTGTGTTCAGTTTAGCTTTGTTAAACTGGTTGTATTTAGTCTAACTGGCAAACAGACTAGAGATGAGTTGGGTGAATTAGTTATTAATTAATTCACAAGTTATTAACTCATAATACAACTAATGAATGCATCAGTTAACTCAGTTGCATGTCAGTGCATGTTCACTTCAACAGGGACAGGTGGTAGAGAATCAGATTGCTATCAGTTGTGACTATAGTTGTGCACCAGATCTTGCACAATCAAGGGATTGAGTATGCCAATGAGTTTTCTCACGTATTTTCCCACATTATAGCTTGTGCTCACGTCCAACAAAGTGTGAGTGACTATTTTGCAGGTGAAAAACGAGTTTGGTGAGCCATTCTCATCAGTTCTTGAGCAGGTATTGAGCAGTGGAGGCAGGCAAGCAGTGGAAGAGATTTGGGGATCAGATCTGAGCTGTATTGTGTGTAACAGAGGTGGAGATACTTGTGAGAAGTATTATGCTGTGTAATGTTACATGACTCAATCATTAATATACAGATAGTTGGGGTTTTTAGCGAGATGCTTTCCCCGGGATACATACTGTGTTAATGTGTGAATGCTCTTGATGTTTTATTGTTATTGATGCTACTATATTGTTGATCAACGTAGAGGAGCTTATGTATTGTGTATGTTTTCCGCAATAGTACATGATCAGGATAATCTCCATTGAATATGTGTTAAATTATTCAAAATTTCTACATGGTATCAGAGCGAGCTAGATAATTGTAGAAAAAGTTTCTACATGGTATCGGAGCTGCTTGATTTGTAGAAGAAATTTTTACAGGATATCAAGCGAGGATTGATCATCAGATCTACTATTCAGGAAGTGTTTACATTCTATTTCTTCAGGCAGAGTCTGTAATCGGGCCAGGTAGCCTCTGGATTCATCCTTCCTTTGGAAGGTGAGATATCTGGTGAATGCCCATATAGTCAATCTCTGTACGAGAAATATTGTGTTCTCACGAATTCTAGATCGGAAGCAGTTAGGTTGGTTGATGGTGGAATTCGAATTTGCAGCAGTGTTGTTGAAAATGTCTTTCAACGGATTGCAAATGTTATTCCAAAGCAAGAGCGATCTGGCGCTCAAGGATAAACTCAGTAACAATAAAGGTGAGAATGGATCTTCATCAAAGGTATCTGATGAAGATAATTGCGCTTTGGCTGCCAAAGCAAAGAAGGGGAAGAACGAGAAAGATTCTCAGTCTGGTGCGAAAGGCAAGAAGCAGGTTATGTCCAAGGTGAAGTGTTTTCACTGTCACCAACACGGACACTATGCCACAAATTGTCCGCAGAAGAAGAAGAAAAAGCAAGCTGCTGGATCTGCAGGGGGAGAGGTCTTAGCTTCTCAGTTTGAGCTTGATTTTTCATTGATCGCATGCTTGGTTTCAAGTGTGATGGGATCAGTGTGGTTCTTGGACAGTGGTGCGTCTTTTCACATGACGGGAGATAGAGATTTGTTCTCTGATCTGGAGGACAAGGATCTTGGAGTGCACAACGAGATGGGCGATGATGGTAGATACAGTGCGACCGGTATCGGTACCATTTCCTTTGAGAGGGAGTCTGGTAAACTCTTTGTATTGAAGGAAGTCATGCATGTTCCAGGATTGAAGAAGAATCTCATCTCAGTGGCGATGTTAGAAGACAAGGGGTATGATGTTGTTTTCAGCGAGGGAAAGGCCTTCCTGCGCAGCAAGACAACTGGTGAGACTCGGAAGATAGGGGTTCGAGTGAGGAACCTTTATCAGTTGCATGTAGATGGATGCGCAGCAATGGCAGGCAAGGCAGAAGGATTGGTGAGCCGGGATGATGGCGAGTTGTGGCACAGGAGATTGGGTCACCTTCACCATGGAGCCTTGAAGATACTGCAGAAGATCACTACAGGGCTTCCTAAAGGCACACTTGCGCAGTCAGATCAGTGCAAGGGGTGTACTTTGGGGAAGTTTGTGAAAGCCACCTTTCACGAGAAGGATAGTCATGCCACGACGATCCTTGAGAGAATTCACATAGACGTGTGTGGACCTTTCTCAGTTGCTTCGACAGAAAAACACAGGTATTATGTGATTTTTGTTGATGATTTCTCTCATAAGTTCTGGATCTTCTTCATGCAGAAGAAGAGCGAGACATATTCAAAGTTCTGTGAATTCAAAGCACTGGTCGAGAAGGAGTCGGGGAAGAAGGTGAAGGCTCTTAGGAGCGATAATGGTGGTGAATACATCTCGGACGAGTTCAAGGATTTCTGCAAGGCAGAAGGGATTCATAGAGAGCTCATAGCTCCCCATAACCCACAGCAGAACGGGGTAGCTGAGCGGAAGAACAGAACGATTGTGGGTGTTGCACGGGCAATGTTGCATGATCAGGGCCTACCCCTTCACTTGTGGGCGGAAGCATGCAATACAACAGTTTATGTGCAGAACCGTTGTCCTCATAGGATACTTGGCAAGAGTACACCCGAGGAGGCTTATTCTGGTAAGAAGCCTGATCTTTCTCATTTGAGGATTTTTGGTGCTAACGTTTACATGCATGTGACGAAGGATGCCAGAAAGAAGTTGGAGCCGACCGCAGAGGTTGGGATATTTGTGGGGTACACTAATACGCCCCACAACTATCGTGTGTATTTGCCAGACAGTGGTAAAACTGTTGTGCGACGGGATATAAAATTTCAGGAGGAGAAAGCCATGAAGTGTTCGCTTGAGAGGGAGCTACACTTGCATGCAAATGAGGAGCTATTAGTTCCTAAGGATGAGCTTCAAGACGTGGATCAGCCACAGGACGAGGTTCATGGAGTGGAAGAGACCACTCATGCAGTGCCAACCATCAGAGGGCGAAAGCGCTTGACAGAAGCTGAGCGACTGGCTCAAGATGCAGAGAAAGTTGTAGGACCACCTACAGCCCAACGCAGGCAGAGACAGTCACCTGATCGGTACACTGGATACATGGCTCTTATGAGCAAGTGTGTTGTGACTGAGCCATCCTCTTTCGAGGAAGCTGTGGAGGATCCCGCATGGGTAGACGCCATGGTGGAAGAGTATGATTCTATTGTCAAAAACAGTGCATGGGAGATTGTTCCTAGACCGGAAGGGAAATCAATGGTGGGTTCGAGATGGATCTACAAAGTTAAGCAGGCAGCTGACGGGAGTGTGGAGAAGTACAAGGCAAGATTTGTTGCCCGAGGCTTTTCAAAGATTGAGGGGATCGATTATGAGGAGACCTTTGCACTTGTCGCAAGGTATACTTCCATACAGACGATTCTTGCTCTCTCAGCGCAGATGGGATGGCACATTCATCAGATGGATGTGAAGACTGTGTTCCTCAACGGAGTCATTAAGGAGGAGGTGTACATTGAGCAACCTGAAGGCTTTGAAGTCTTCAACAGCAAGTCGCATGTGTGCAGGCTCAAGAGAGCGTTGTATGGGTTGAAGCAAGCACCACGTGCTTGGTACACACGGATAGACAACTATTTCACAGGACTTGGATTCTCCAAGAGCGAGGCGGATCCGAACCTATACCAGATTGTGGTGGAGGGTAAGTTGCTTATCATTGTACTGTATGTTGATGATTTGATTCTAATGGGTGATGAGCTGTTGATACTGTCATGCAAGAAGCATCTTGCTACAAAGTTTGAGATGAAGGACTTGGGTCTCCTTCACTATTTCCTAGGATTGGAAATATGGCAGCGCAGTGGTGGACTGTTTGTTTCTCAGGGCAAGTATGCTCGGGAGATACTAGAGAAGTTCAACATGCATGGCTGCAAGCCTGTTGATACTCCTCTTCCTGGTGATTGGAGGAAGGAGGATGCCACTTCGGGAGAAGAAGTGGATGCCACTGTTTATCGACATTTGGTGGGGTCGCTGATATATTTGGTCAATACACAACCTGATATATGTTATGCAGTTAACCAGCTTTCACAAGCTATGGTTAAGCCTACCAAGCTCTTCTGGAAGGCGGGCAAGCATGTATTGCGCTACTTGAGAGGCACATCGGGATATGGTTTGTGGTACAGACAGGAGGATGAGGTGAAGCTATGTGGCTTCACGGATGCAGATTGGGCAGGGAGCCCAACAAACAGAAAGAGCACATCAGGAGGGGTCTTCAGTATTGGATCGACAGCAGTTTCTTGGTACAGCAGGAAACAGAGATCCGTGGCACTCAGTTCAGCGGAGGCCGAGTATATGGCAGCAAGTTTGGCTGCATGCGAGGCTATATGGATGAGGAAGATCCTAGTTGGTTTGTTCGGTTCTCATTTGGATCCTACTTTGATTTATTGTGATAACCAGAGTTGCATTAAACTCTCGGCTAATCCTGTATTTCATGATAGATCTAAACATATAGACATCAGGTACCATCATATCAGAGATTGTGTGCAGCGGAGGATCATGTTACTTTCGTACATTCCAACGGAGGATCAGGATGCTGATATTCTGACGAAGGCTCTCACCAGGAGAAAATTCGAGTACCACCGAGGCAGGATAGGGGTTGCTGATAATCCATATCTTGTCGAGAGGGAGTGTTGAGATTGCAACAAGATGATGGAGCTTAGTGAAAAGAGTCGCCTTCACTAAGTGGGCCCACAGGCTATTTTTGGCGCAAGTCTATTTTTAGACTATGTCTATTTTTAGACATATGGATCATGTCTATGGATTGCAGGTTGCTGTTTATGGATGATTGATCAAGTTGGGAAAAATAGATGGACTTCTATTTTTTATGAAAGTGTGAGTGATCAAAGTCTATTTTTAGACTGGCTGTCAAAAATAGAAAAGTCAAATATTATTATCTCACAATAATATTTGGACTATAAACTTAATCTTATTGTCTTGGAGCTCTTCAGTTTGAGCTACAGAGGTGGCACATGCAGCTGTCAGAAGGAAATACGCTTTTTTTATGAGTCAGTTGAGTTGTTGCATGCATGACTTCAGTTAGAACTCAATCATTTGAGTTTGGTGGAGTTGATTGTGGAGTTGATGGAGTTGTGTTCAGTTTAGCTTTGTTAAACTGGTTGTATTTAGTCTAACTGGCAAACAGACTAGAGATGAGTTGGGTGAATTAGTTATTAATTAATTCACAAGTTATTAACTCATAATACAACTAATGAATACATCAGTTAACTCAGTTGCATGTCAGTGCATGTTCAGTTCAACAGGGACAGGTGGTAGAGAATCAGATTGCTATCAGTTGTGACTATAGTTGTGCACCAGATCTTGCACAATCAAGGGATTGAGTATGCCAATGAGTTTTCTCACGTATTTTCCCACATTATAGCTTGTGCTCACGTCCAACAAAGTGTGAGTGACTATTTTGTAGGTGAAAAACGAGTTTGGTGAGACATTCTCATCAGTTCTTGAGCAGGTATTGAGCAGTGGAGGCAGGCAAGCAGTGGAAGAGATTTGGGGATCAGATCTGAGCTGTATTGTGTGTAACAGAGGTGGAGATACTTGTGAGAAGTATTATGCTGTGTAATGTTACATGACTCAATCATTAATATACAGATAGTTGGGGTTTTTAGTGAGATGCTTTCCCCGGGATACATACTGTGTTAATGTGTGAATGCTCTTGATGTTTTATTGTTATTGATGCTACTATATTGTTGATCAACGTAGAGGAGCTTATGTATTGTGTATGTTTTCCGCAATAGTACATGATCAGGATAATCTCCATTGAATATGTGTTAAATTATTCAAAATTTCTACATGGTATCAGAGCGAGCTAGATAATTGTAGAAAAAGTTTCTACATGGTATCGGAGCTGCTTGATTTGTAGAAGAGATTTTTACAGGATATCAAGCGAGGATTGATCATCAGATCTACTATTCAGGAAGTGTTTACATTCTATTTCTTCAGGCAGAGTCTGTAATCGGGCCAGGTAGCCTCTGGATTCATCCTTCCTTTGGAAGGTGAGATATCTGGTGAATGCCCATACAGTCAATCTCTGTACGAGAAATATTGTGTTCTCATGAATTCTAGATCGGAAGCAGTTGAGTTGGTTGATGGTGGAATTCGAATTTGCAGCAGTGTTGTTGAAAATGTCTTTCAACGGATTGCAAATGTTATTCCAAAGCAAGAGCGACCTGGCGCTCAAGGATAAACTCAGTAACAATAAAGGTGAGAATGGATCTTCATCAAAGGTATCTGATGAAGATAATTGCGCTTTGGCTGCCAAAGCAAAGAAGGGGAAGAACGAGAAAGATTCTCAGTCTGGTGCGAAAGGCAAGAAGCAGGTTATGTCCAAGGTGAAGTGTTTTCACTGTCACCAACACGGACACTATGCCACAAATTGTCCGCAGAAGAAGAAGAACAAGCAAGCTGTTGGATCTGCAGGGGGAGAGGTCTTAGCTTCTCAGTTTGAGCTTGATTTTTCATTGATCGCATGCTTGGTTTCAAGTGTGATGGGATCAGTGTGGTCCTTGGACAGTGGTGCGTCTTTTCACATGACGGGAGATAGAGATTTGTTCTCTGATCTGGAGGACAAGGATCTTGGAGTGCACAACGAGATGGGCGATGATGGTAGATACAGTGCGACCGGTATCGGTACCATTTCCTTTGAGAGGGAGTCTGGTAAACTCTTTGTATTGAAGGAAGTCATGCATGTTCCAGGATTGAAGAAGAATCTCATCTCAGTGGCGATGTTAGAAGACAAGGGGTATGATGTTGTTTTCAGCGAGGGAAAGGCCTTCCTGCGCAGCAAGACAACTGGTGAGACCCGGAAGATAGGGGTTCGAGTGAGGAACCTTTATCAGTTGCATGTAGATGGATGCGCAGCAATGGCAGGCAAGGCAGAAGGATTGGTGAGCCGGGATGATGGCGAGTTGTGGCACAGGAGATTGGGTCACCTTCACCATGGAGCCTTGAAGATACTGCAAAAGATCACTACAGGGCTTCCTAAAGGCACACTTGCGCAGTCAGATCAGTGCAAGGGGTGTACTTTGGGGAAGTTTGTGAAAGCCACCTTTCACGAGAAGGATAGTCACGCCACGACGATCCTTGAGAGAATTCACATAGACGTGTGTGGACCTTTCTCAGTTGCTTCGACAGAAAAACACAGGTATTATGTGATTTTTGTTGATGATTTCTCTCGTAAGTTCTGGATCTTCTTCATGCAGAAGAAGAGCGAGACATATTCAAAGTTCTGTGAATTCAAAGCACTGGTCGAGAAGGAGTCGGGGAAGAAGGTGAAGGCTCTTAGGAGCGATAATGGTGGTGAATACATCTCGGACGAGTTCAAGGATTTCTGCAAGGCAGAAGGGATTCATAGAGAGCTCATAGCTCCCCATAACCCACAGCAGAACGAGGTAGCTGAGCGGAAGAATAGAACGATTGTGGGTGTTGCACGGGCAATGTTGCATGATCAGGGCCTACCCCTTCACTTGTGGGCGGAAGCATGCAATACAGCAGTTTATGTGCAGAACCGTTGTCCTCATAGGATACTTGGCAAGAGTACACCCGAGGAGGCTTATTCTGGTAAGAAGCCTGATCTTTCTCATTTGAGGATTTTTGGTGCTAACGTTTACATGCATGTGACGAAGGATGCCAGAAAGAAGTTGGAGCCGACCGCAGAGGTTGGGATATTTGTGGGGTACACTGATATGCCCCACAATTATCGTGTGTATTTGCCAGACAGTGGTAAAACTGTTGTGCGACGGGATATAAAATTTCAGGAGGAGAAAGCCATGAAGTGTTCGCTTGAGAGGGAGCTACACTTGCATGCAGATGAGGAGCTATTAGTTCCTAAGGATGAGCTTCAAGACGTGGATCAGCCACAAGACGAGGTTCATGGAGTGGAAGAGACCACTCATGCAGTGCCAACCATCAGAGGGCGAAAGCACTTGACAGAAGCTGAGCGACTGGCTCAAGATGCAGAGAAAGTTGTAGGACCACCTACAGCCCAACGCAGGCAGAGACAGTCACCTGATCGGTACACTGGATACATGGCTCTTATGAGCAAGTGTGTTGTGACTGAGCCATCCTCTTTCGAGGAAGCTGTGGAGGATCCCGCATGGGTAGACGCCATGGTGGAAGAGTATGATTCTATTGTCAGAAACAGTGCATGGGAGATTGTTCCTAGACCGGAAGGGAAATCAATGGTGGGTTCGAGATGGATCTACAAAGTTAAGCAGGCAGCTGACGGGAGTGTGGAGAAGTACAAGGCAAGATTTGTTGCCCGAGGCTTTTCACAGATTGAGGGGATCGATTATGAGGAGACCTTTGCACCTGTCGCAAGGTATTCTTCCATACAGACGATTCTTGCTCTCTCAGCGCAGATGGGATGGCACATTCATCAGATGGATGTGAATACTGTGTTCCTCAACGGATTCATTAAGGAGGAGGTGTACATTGAGCAACCCGAAGGCTTTGAAGTCTTCAACAGCAAGTCGCATGTGTGCAGGCTCAAGAGAGCGTTGTATGGGTTGAAGCAAGCACCACGTGCTTGGTACACACGGATAGACAACTATTTCACAGGACTTGGATTCTCCAAGAGCGAGGCGGATCCGAACCTATACCAGATTGTGGTGGAGGGTAAGTTGCTTATCATTGTATTGTATGTTGATGATTTGATTCTAATGGGTGATGAGCTGTTGATACTGTCATGCAAGAAGCATCTTGCTACAAAGTTTGAGATTAAGGACTTGGGTCTCCTTCACTATTTCCTAGGATTGGAAATATGGCAGCGCAGTGGTGGACTGTTTGTTTCTCAGGGCAAGTATGCTCGGGAGATACTGGAGAAGTTCAACATGCATGGCTGCAAGCCTGTTGATACTCCTCTTCCTGGAGATTGGAGGAAGGAGGATGCCACTTCGGGAGAAGAAGTGGATGCCACTGTTTATCGACAGTTGGTGGGGTCGCTGATATATTTGGTCAATACACAACCTGATATATGTTATGCAGTTAACCAGCTTTCACAAGCTATGGTTAAGCCTACCAAGCTCTTCTGGAAGGCGGGCAAGCATGTATTGCGCTACTTGAGAGGCACATCGGGATATGGTTTGTGGTACAGACAGGAGGATGAGGTGAAGCTATGTGGCTTCACGGATGCAGATTGGGCAGGGAGCCCAACAAACAGAAAGAGCACATCAGGAGGGGTCTTCAGTATTGGATCGACAGCAGTTTCTTGGTACAGCAGGAAACAGAGATCCGTGGCACTCAGTTCAGCGGAGGCCGAGTATATGGCAGCAAGTTTGGCTGCATGCGAGGCTATATGGATGAGGAAGATCCTAGTTGGTTTGTTCGGTTCTCATTTGGATCCTACTTTGATTTACTGTGATAACCAGAGTTGCATTAAACTCTCGGCTAATCCTGTATTTCATGATAGATCTAAACATATAGACATCAGGTACCATCATATCAGAGATTGTGTGCAGCGGAGGATCATGTTACTTTCGTACATTCCAACGGAGGATCAGGATGCTGATATTCTGACGAAGGCTCTCACCAGGAGAAAATTCGAGTACCACCGAGGCAGGATAGGGGTTGCTGATAATCCATATCTTATCGAGAGGGAGTGTTGAGATTGCAACAGGATGATGGAGCTTAGTGAAAAGAGTCGCCTTCACTAAGTGGGCCCACAGGCTATTTTTGGCGCAAGTCTATTTTTAGACTATGTCTATTTTTAAACATATGGATCATGTCTATGGATTGCAGGTTGCTGTTTATGGATGATTGATCAAGTTGGGAAAAATAGATGGGCTTCTATTTTTGATGAAAGTGTGAGTGATCAAAGTCTATTTTTAGACTGGCTGTCAAAAATAGAAAAGTCAAATATTATTATCTCACACTAATATTTGGACTATAAACTTAATCTTATTCTCTTGGAGCACTTCTGTTTGAGCTACAGAGGTGGCACATGCAGCTGTTAGAAGGAAATACGCTTTTCTTATGAGTCAGTTGAGTTGTTGCATGCATGACTTCAGTTAGAACTCAATCAGTTGAGTTTGGTGGAGTTGATTGTGGAGTTGATGGAGTTGTGTTCAGTTTAGCTTTGTTAAACTGGTTGTATTTAGTCTAACTGGCAAATAGACTAGAGATGAGTTGGGTGAATTAGTTATTAATTAATTCACAAGTTATTAACTCATAATACAACTAATGAATACATCAGTTAACTCAGTTGCATGTCAGTGCATGTTCAGTTCAACAGGGACAGGTGGTAGAGAATCAGATTGCTATCAGTTTGTGACTATAGTTGTGCACCAGATCTTGCACAATCAAGGGATTGAGTATGCCAATGAGTTTGCTCACGTATTTTCCCACATTATAGCTTGTGCTCACGTCCAACAAAGTGTGAGTGACTATTTTGCAGGTGAAAAACGAGTTTGGTGAGCCATTCTCATCAGTTCTTGAGCAGGTATTGAGCAGTGGAGGCAGGCAAGCAGTGGAAGAGATTTGGAGATTAGATCTAAGCTGTATTGTGTGTAACAGAGGTGGAGATACTTGTGAGAAGTATTATGTTGTGTAATGTTACATGACTCAATCATTAATATACAGATAGTTGGGGTTTTTAGCGAGATGCTTTCCCCGGGATACATACTGTGTTAATGTGTGAATGCTCTTGATGTTTTATTGTTATTGATGCTGCTATATTGTTGATCAACGTAGAGGAGCTTATGTATTGTGTATGTTTTCCGCAATAGTACATGATCAGGATAATCTCCATTGAATATGTGTTAAATTATTCAAAATTTCTACAATTTGCTTATTGTAAATTACCTTTTGGGCTCAAGAATGTCGGAGCAACTTTTCAAAGGGCGATGTCTTATGCGTTTCATGACATCAAACACATTGTGCAACCGTATCTCGATGATTTTCCTGCTCATTCATTACATCGAGCTGATCACCTCGTCCACTTACGTGCAATCTTCATGAGGTGCATGCATTATCGTATTCGGTTGAACCCACACAAATGTGTCTTCTGTATAGAAACGGGTCGATTACTGGGTTTTGTAGTTTCGAACGCCGGCATTCGCGTTGATCCCTCGAAGGTCGAAGCTATTATCAATTTGCCTCCTCCTTCGAGTCTTCGCCAACTCCAAAGTTTGCAGGGGAAAGAAAACTTTTTACGACGACTCATTCCTAACTACGCCGAGGTTAAAAAGGGTTTTACACGGTTGTTGAAACAGAACGCTCAATTCTCTTTGGATGAGATAGCTCAGAAATCTTTTGATGCACTCAAGCACGCATTGACCCATGCACCGTTGTTGCATCCTCCCAACTACAACCAGGATTACTTTTTGTATCTTGCCACCTCCCATTCCACCATTGGAATGGTCTTAGTTCAGGAAGATGAATTCCGAACGGAACATGTGATATATTACCTTAGTAGAATGTTAAATCCAACTGAGCTAAAATACTCACATGTGGAGAAATTGGCATTGGCAGCCGTTCAAGCTGTCCAACGTTTTCGTCACTACATTTTACTACGTAAAACTACCGTCATTTCGGATTGCAACCCTATGATCTACATTCTGACCAAACAATTGCTAGGGGGCAAGTACTCTAAATGGATCGTTATCCTGCAGGAGTTCGACTTGGAGTTTGAGAAATCCAAGTCTAAGAAATCTTTAGTTTTTGCAAAGTTAATGTGTGACTTCCTGCGTGCTGACATGGAAACTGTGGCAGAGGAGCCCATTGCGGACGAATATTTGTTTCTAATCAGCACTTTAGATCCGTGGTATGGGGATATCATCGTCTATCTCCAGACCCAATCCTTTCGGCCTGAAGTTTCCAAGTCGGAACGTCGGAAAATTCGATTCCAGTCCCAACAATACAAAATTATTGGAGATACTCTTTATCACCGTGGGGCGGACTCTATTTTTCGACGTTGCTTAACTCACGAAGAGGCTGAAAGGGTTCTAAATGACTGTCACTCTGGAGCGTGTGGCGGTCATATGTCTCGGTATGCCACAGCCCAAAAGATATTGCGCGTTGGCTACTTCTGGCCGTCCTTGTTTAAAGATTGTATTACTGCGGTCCGAAAATGCCACAACTGTCAAGTGTTTGATCGAAAGATGCACGCTCCACCTGCTCCTCTCCACCCTATAATTGTCGTTGGTCCTTTTGCCAAATGGGGTATCGATTTTATTACATGTAACCCTCACTCGGCCGGGGGGCATGCGTATATCATCCTTGCGGTAGATTATTTTACTAAGTGGGCCGAGGCGATGCCTACATTCGAGGCAAACGGCAAGACAGCTGCAATTTTCGTGTTCAATCATATAATTGCTAGGTTTGGTGTCCGACAAGCGATAATCACTGACCATGGGCACCATTTTCGAAATGTTATGATGACAGAACTTACAGGCCAGCTTGGTTTGCGTCACGATAGTTCAACTCCTTATTATCCACAAGCGAATGGTCTGGTTGAGTCCATCAACAAAGTTTTAGTTATCATGATCCGACGAATCATTGGTATTCATCGGTCGAATTGGCACAACATGTTATTTTCAGCGCTTTGGGCGTACCGAACCTCAATGAAAACATCAACAGGGTTCACTCCTTTCCAACTAGTTTATGGTTTGGAAGTTGTGCTACCCATTGAATGCGAAATCCCGTCACTGCAAATGGCCATCGAGTTACTTCCAGCTACTTCCGAAGAGGAAAAGCGTTTATTATACTTAGCTCAATTAGATGAGAATCGACGTGATGTTGGATTGGCGATCGAGACTCACGCAAAACGTATAAAAGCTCAGTATGATCAAAATGTTTTCCCTCGAAATTTTTCGGAAGGAGACCTAGTGTTATTATATGATCAAGCTAATGATAAATTAGGTGCTGGAAAATTCGTTCCTATGTGGCATGGGCCCTATATTGTCAAGCGAAAGCTAGCAAAAGGGGCCTATGAGTTGTTAGACTTTGATGGGGACTCTTTAGGTAAACCCAGAAATGGTCTTTACTTGAAGAGGTATTATGCTTAAAAGATGGGTATGGAGATTTTTTAGTTAGGATAGTTTTTCTTTCTAGCTGGTGTGTTTGTTAGTTTAGACAGTGTGCGAGTTAGTTAGAGAGTGTGTTTTCGTCGTTATTTCTGCTTATCTTGGTTTTACTCTTGATGTTGCAGATGTCGATGCCTCTCCAAACATACATTGGTTTCACTGATGGTGCTTGTCGTAGTACACGGAATATCTCTTCCGCAGCTTGGGTTATCTATTCACCCTCTGACGAGTTAGTTTCTATGCATGGGGTAAGCCTCGGTCAAACAACAAACAAGATTGCCGAGTATAGTGCAGTGATTGAGTTATTATCTGAATCTATTTCATTTGGGATTCGGAGTTTGATAGTGAGGTTAGATTCTGAACTCGTTGTATTACAGCTTAATAGAGTGTATGCCATTAGAAATCCAGTGTTATTAAGATTATTATTGAGAGTGTGTCTCTTGGAATGTGAGTTTGATTACATTGAATATTAGCATATTCCAAGGTCTTTAAATACATTAGTAGATGCAATTGCTTCTCGAATGTTAAATAGACATTTGCGATAATCATACATGTAAATTTAAAACCATTCCATAACATGATTTACAAGATAAGCCGGTAATAATGATATATATATATATATAGGAGTGTGTCAAAAAATACATCGTCTTCGATCATAGGTTGAAAAACACCTTATGATCGGCAAAAATGATAAGTACAAAAAACCAAAATGTCACATGTGTCTACAAAACGACCATCCAATCACTGGTGATGATCTCTATATGACACCACTGCACGGGCCACCCTACACAAGAACCTCCTAAAAGGTCCTGGGACCCCGACTACATAGCGCTGAAGCCTGATTGGAATATCATCTATGGTAGTCTCCGGTATATCTGCTGTAAGACGCTCCAGGTCACTTTCCAGCTCAGCCAAAGTCTCTGTGGCCTCATCCTGTGGGGCCGGTGCCGCTGCAGCTGGTAGTCTCCTCTCGTAAGGCCGGAGATTGGCTGGACGTCGTGGGCCTACATCTGCATTTTAAAATTATTACTATCAGTTTTGAGACAATATAAAACAAACAAAAATAATAGATAGTTTAAAAAACTTGTGAAAAATGAAGTTACATGTATCATCCCATTGTTCTCCCAGTGGAAGAACCATGTCCGATCTCCACGAAAATCAACTCTAGCATAAGGAAAATCCTGTATAGAAAAGACCTGGTTTTCTAACCAGCGAAAGTACTCTGGAGTAAATAAGACAACCTTCGTCCCCTCATCAGGATGACGGGCCATAACCGCAACCCATCGCATCAATTTGGGCTCTCGAGGAAGCCCAACCTCAACAGTGAGCTGTTGTGGGATCAGCATCGGAACCCTTTCTAAGCCAAAACTCACAACTAAAGCCCCATAACCAAAGGTCTTTAGCTGTCCGTTTTTGGCTCTAGTCAGTTGGCCTTTTACATTGGCTAACACAGCATCACACCAGTTGAAAATGGTACCTCGATAGCAATCAATTGCCATCCGCATCTGGGATCCAGTGGCAATGTGTAAAGCAGCAGCCCCGCAAAGTCTGGTAACTGTAAAGGCAATCACCATAAGTTCAGGACGGGATATAGTTTTGATTTCTATCCCCTTCTCCTGAGACTGAGTGTTACACCACTCTAGTCGGAGACTAGTGACAGACTGGCCACCTGGCCTAGTCCGAACATAGTCAAGTGTTCGCCTCTCTTGGGCAAACCAGTGATAAAGTAGATATCTGCCGGCTCCATCTCAAGCTGGTGCCCTCTAATATAAAAACACTGGTCCTAAACGTTCCATCTTTCTACCAGCCACTCTAGAAAGCTCACTTGGGCCCTCATGCCAGGTATGGCCCAAAATTTATAAAGGTCGCATGCCTTCAAAGCATCAATTGACGGTTGATGATTAATGGCGGCCAAATCAACATCTTCGTGCTCTCTCTTGTGCCAATCAAGCATGGTGAGAAATCTACATACCATAAAACATCCATTAGATTCCATGAAATAAAAAAAAATTGGTCCATTTTGGAGAATTTAGGTTTTAAAAATTCGTTGCGCGGGGTACGAACCCCGCCTTTAGGAAGAGAGCGTAGGTACGCAGGGTCCCTGAAGGCAGGGTGCCGACCCCTGACATTTTTCCAACTGAGAAAATGTCGGGGTCCGCGGGTCTCTAGTGTGGCGCCTGCGTACCCCGAGAGGCGATTTTTGAAACCATAAAACCTCCCAAAAATGAAACTTGGGGCCTTAAAAAGAATTCTAAACGGATGAAATTGAAGAGGAGGATGTTGTATATTACCTGGAAGAGACGGTGTTCGATTTCGACGGTCGGATTCTCCACAATGTCCACGGGAAGTTTCTTGCCAAAAGCCCTTTTTCTCTCCTCAAATAGTAAAATGGTAAAAATGAATTGGTAAAAGCCCTTTTTATAGGTTTTTTAGGTAAATAAATGGTAAATTTGTTTATTTTTCACCATGAAAAGGTATTTTTCAAAGTATTTTTATCTATCTTCAACAGGTATGAGTAATGTGTTGGTTTTTGTGCAGGATAAAGGATTTTCAGGGAAAATTGTCATTTTTTACAAACAAAAACATCAGAGTCATCTTTAAGCTCTTTTCTGACTCCTAAAATGTGAAAAGATTGCCGAGTTATCTTTTTAGCTCGTTAAAACAGGATTAAAAAGGCGGTCCTCTTACAACCCTTTTCTGACCGTAAAAACATGAAAAGATTGCCGGATTTTTGTCGTTTCAAATTCGATATTGGAAATAAAACGACGTGTCCTTGATCGCTTTCTACTTTTCAGATCAGAGACACTAATCATGAAAGTACTCCTTGGTCGTAAAGATCAAGCGGTTCTCTCAAGTATTATTTTATACTTTTTCGGGCTTGGGAGACACAAATTTACGAAAAAGGTCAACCCTAGAGTCTTCTTAAGTTTTTCAGATTCTCTAAAATTGAAAAACGTCGAGTTTCTCCTATACTGGACTCGTTAAAATTTCACAGTAAAGGACCTATTCGATTACAAACAGGAATGGACCACTCCTTCTTAGGGTTCGAATCTAAACTAAGTTGGACTCATCCGAAGGATGATCTTATAATCAAGCAAATGTTATCCTCCTCAAGCTTGTAAAAAATAAAGAGGTACTTGCCAGAAATGGTGGGGGAAAAGAGAGGAAAATGAGCCTATTTGTTATACTTTGTCTCGGAAAACCCTTATCACCACTCTTGAACACGACACTTTTCATTCACCTGGGTTGGGAAATCTTTTGCCTAATAGTTGATCAAACAAGTTGAAAGTCTTCAGCCGGTTTCCGGGTATTAACTTTGTGACAATTGTTACCAAACCATCTGTAGTGTCGTTATGTGTTCAAGAGGAGTCTTGCAAATAAACCATTCATCTGAAAAATATCTGTCATCCATCTTGACCATCCCTGAGTCAGTCCTTACAGCTACATTTCTTCAACTTGATCTATGATTTCGTGTTGTGGGCTTGCCTGCAACGGATCACTTTCTATCGACATCAGCACATTATCTAGAAAGATGATCTAGGAATCATCAGTAACTTGAAATCTGCATGGCTCAATGGCAGGTTTCTCGCCTTTGACGACAGTTTACATCATTGACTTTCGTTTGAAGGATTCCATGACATGTTCGACAACAACACATCTACTCAAATCTCATGGGTTGTACTGGGTACTTTGAGAACCATTGACATCACTGGTGGTCTCTCTCACACTTGTTAACAGTTTACATCATTGACTGGTAATCAAGTGGTTTCTACCATGTTCGACATCAACTCATTTATTTGCATGGATAGAATCGTACTATTTCGGGAAGCAGAAATGAAGACCCTGGATCTAGTTTCCGCCATCCAGGCTACGAGGATTTTTGTATTCATTATACAGTAGACTAATTATAAACAGATGGTTGCGTCCATACTGTATCTACATATGTCTATGATTATGATTGCGAAATCATTCCTATGTTAGAGCAGTAGTTAGTTTGTTAGTTAAGTTTTTGATCTGAGTATGGGAATGCCTACCTCAGCGATGATATGATCTCATATATGTATTTTGTGTTGAATATTTGCAGGTTCTGACTGGGCTCTCCACAAGATAATCCTCGAAATGATAAAGTGCTTCACCCTTCCTAGATGATATAGAACCCTGATCTACTACAGACCTCGCACTTTAGGGGGCAATCTGTTACACTAAAATTTGTCACCATGACTATTTGCAGTCAGTATGGCTCCATCAATAACCATACTGTCCTCCTTGGCAAGTCTTATACCTCTGCTCCTCATGTCAAACTCCAAAAAAGAGAGAAAGCTTTTAAAAAATCAATATAACTCTGGTTCCGCACTTTCTCTTACTCTTACCTGCGGGCACACACCTCAAGTACATAATACTTGTGTACTTGTACGCTCTATCTGTAAAGGGGTGGGTGCGTACCCCTGTAAAAGTCAAAAGGCGCAAGTTTTATTTTAAAAAACTTACTTGCGGTTGATTCTATAGCATTCTAGAAGATGGTTTGACGTGGATTGAGCGCCTCCAGATGGTTCATGCATCCCAATGAAAGAGGAACTTATCCCATGAAGAGGGGAGTTATCCCTTTGAAATAGGGACTTATCCCATTGATGGTGGACCTGTTTAACTTCCTCCAAAGCATTATAAATACAGGCATTGGGCCAGAGGCAAGGGAGGTTGAAAGTTGAACATTCCTAAGGGTAGATGCTGCTGAAATTAGGACTCCCTTATAGAGCTTGAGAGGAGAGATCACATTCCTTTCTTAGCTTCATTTGGAAGTGGGTGAGTTGATCAAAGTAGAGGAGAACTCTTGCTGGACCCTGGGAGGGACCTGCACAACACCAAGGCATTGGTTGTAAGGTTTCTTTTGTTTCCAATTAATACAATTAAGTTCATTTTTCTCAACAAGTTGTTATATATAATTTGTTTCATAAACTCCTTGGTCTTTATGATGAATATGTTTTATTATGAGTTATTCAGGTGCTATGTAATCGTTTGCTTGTTTGTGTATTCAGGCTTCAAGGAGAGGAGCTCATCTGGATCGAAGAGGCTTGGCTGCTACAAACAGCGTTGGACTAAAGGTAAGCCTTAAACACCTGATTGATTTTATTTTAAATGCATATTTAGGGAAAGATAGTGCTTGATTGTTTTGTTTGTCACTAGAAACGCCTTAGTTTCTAGGGAGGTCGGTTTTGTCCGCAAAATTGACTCTTTCCGCATGAAAATATCTATATATATAGGAAAGATAAATAGGAGAGTACATCTATTATTAACAAATGATATACATTTATAGTGCATTCCTATGACCTTTGGTTTCGTATTCCAAGGTATCTTGGACTTCCTTAGTCTATTCGGCTTCCACACCAACCCTTAGAGGATTAGGTGTCCAACATTCCCCCCCTTAATCTGAAGGGTTGTGTATGAGTCCAAGAAGAGAGTTTTAATGCAAAATGTGCAAAAATGCATGGCAGCACTAGGTTGAATGTGCTCTCTGAAATGTTGGTATAAAGGGCGGTGGTTTAAGGATGACCACCAACACTGGAATGCTTAGTGCAGTTCCCAGAACTCTTCGAAGCCTGGCATGAAGCTCAGGTCCTCTGCTAGAGGAAGTGCTCTTGATGTTTTGAAGAGGGAAACCTTGAAGCAATATAGGGAGGTCTCACCTAGCATAAAAGGGAGAACCTCAACCTAAAAAGGGAGGTCTCAACCTGTGATGGTTTAAGGATGACCAACAACTCTGGAATGCTTAATGCAATCCCTGGAACTTTTCCAAAACTAGCAAGAAGATGAAGTCTTCTGCTAGAGGAAGTGTCCCCAATTCTTTGAAGAGGCATCACAAACTGAAGGCATGCTCAGGGGCATATTTGTCTCTGGCTACAACTCTGAATCTGGTATGGCAGGTTTTGGCTCAGGCTCGCTTGATATGACTTTGAAGCTTTTAGATGACCACCATTTCCCCCTGTTAGATACAAGGTGAGATGATGGAGAAAACTCAACTGCAAGACTTTTCAATACTCTATAACAAGTTCTGACATATGACTGGAATATCTTCTTGGTTGTTGATGCCCATTGCCAAGAAGCGATCCATCCAAGATGAATCTTTGTTCTTGTAGGAGGTTTGTTTTTGAAGCATCTGTTTGAAGAATGACTGGTTTTATGACAGTGCTTACATGGATGAAGATCAAAACAGTTATCTTTCAGATGGCCAACTCGGTCACAGTGTTGGCATTTCACAATATGTTGTTGTGGAAGAGGGGCAGAATCTGGATCAGCTGGAGGTGAACTATGATGAAGGAATCCGCACTATGAAACTGAATGGGCTTTGAATAGTCTGGAATGTGAAAGGACACATCCTTGTCATATCCAAGGCCAGTTCTATGCTTGTTGTGGACAAGCTCTTCCCAAGCTCAACCAACTTGGGAAGTGCACACTAAATTTTTTCATCTCCATGTAACCCTGCTCTTGAACTGGGAACTGAATCAACCTCAACTTCATATTCTTGTTGTTGAAGGGAGTCTATGTCAATCTTGAAGAGAGAATTGTTCTAAACAGAAAACAATTCTAAATGATGTCTTTTCTATTGTAACTCATCTTGTTGAAGGTGAGACTCCAACTGCAAAAATTAAATGTTTTCTTGTACATTTTTCAAACAAGTTTGAATGTCTGTGACAATGGCTTTGTCAATCATGATTGTATTTGCCATAGTAGAATGTATTAGAGTATTCAGTAATTCTAATACAATGCCGATTCTATCCATTTCACAATAATATCACTGCAAAAATTGATTGGTGTACAACTTTGTCTTCAAAAAATATTCAAGTATGTAGGTTGTCAATATACCTCCATGTGCCATGCAATTTCATACCATATGACATATTTTTGCCATGAACATATTGTGCGCAAAATTATATGGTTTGCTAATAATTATCACCAATAGGTACTCTCTGTCACTAACCCTTCACAATAAGCACACAACAAACTATGCGCAGACCATCAATCCAACGTCTGTAGACTCTAGTTGGTTTATTGAGGATGAAATGTGAATGGCACACGCGCTAGGCACTGAAGTGAAACTGCATCTGGCAACCCCTCAATCAAAGTAGACATCCTACAATTCCTAAAAATAAAAAATCATATGATTTTTACAACAGCGTGAATCTAGATATCAATTATTAGCTTCTTCCAAAGACCACAAAGCCCTTAGAAACATGACTATATATAATTTCCTATTATATTTGGAGGCAAATATAGCAAATTATAAATGTTTCATCAACAAATCACGAAGACCATTAGCAAGTGTGAGCAAGTTCTACGATCGATGTGGAAGGACAATAACCAATGTGCCCATTCAGTAAATCGCACAGCCCAACACATGGAGGAGGTCCCCAACAGTTCTTTTGGTCCACATACAGTGACATGAATAGCATCGATGTAAATGGCTTAAATTATAAAACAACACCTCATTACTACGCCTATCTTTGATGAAAACCATAGGGAGAAGCTAGATTCTATGATGGTGATGTTGCCTGGTGAATTTATAGCTGAGTCAATCTTTCCCATTGCTAAGGCACTAGTGGTAGCTAGTGGAGAATTTCTGAGGGTAGATTTCAAGAAGATTTTTTTCGTTTTTTCTCGAGACAAGGAGGTCATGGTTGTGGGATAAATTGGGATCTCAAGGTTCTGAAGTTGAAGATCTAGTGGCCACTGCCGGTTCCGTGTTCTGTAACGTGGCTTTGCAATCACCAAATCCCCAGCATTGAGAATGAGATACTTTGTATCTCAGTGAAAAACCTTATAACAAGCCCTATATCAGCCATAATATATCGTGCTATAGTAGTGTCATATGATGCAAAGGTACCACGAAATCACAGTGGAGATGTCACTGTGGATTGACATGCGAATCACTAGTTCTGGGTTTTTCAACCATCTACAGGAGCCCAAACACACTATATTGCAATGAATTTAAATGCATCATTGATTTACATATAAGTTGGAGCAAGAATTCTGATCTTTTGACAATTTGGAGATAAAATCCACCTACAAGAAATCGTAGAAAAACTAGAAAAAACTGTACAATCGCAAATGAAATGTTTCTTCACAGTGCTGAAAATTGAATAGGCACAATACCAACAGTTGGAAGCAGAGACAACATTATAATTTAAGCAGAGACAACATTATAATATCTCTACAAACTGTGTTAACTTGAGCAGTGTTCACTGTGGAGCAGCGTTCAAAACTTCGCGAGTAGTCGTATGGTGTATGGGAGCAGCGTTCACCATGGAGTAGCATTCACCATGGAGCAGCGTTCAAAATTTCGTGAGCTTTCAAGCTTCAAAACGGGGTCTCGGCTTCCACACTACCAGCACGAGGTTGCCAAGTCTCAACTTCCACATATACTCCAACAACGTACACACCAAACTATTAAAGGCAGAAATCATAGAATGCTCTGTCCATTACAGGGATTCATGGCAGGAATAGGAGTTACAAATCTGAGCACAAAAAAGGCTGAGCGTTTTTTTATGCAGGTATCGAGCAGCGACAGGAGCAGAGATGGCAGCACTACAGAAACGTTCAAGTCAATGAATAAATTGTCAGACCAGTGGAAGCGTTAGCGTCAGAGCTTCCAGGCTTAGCCAGAATGGCAGATATGATGAGTAGAAGAGCCAAAATAGAGAGGAGTTACAAAGGTGTATGCAGAATGCCTAAACCTAGAAACCTAAGCTCTGATACCATGTTAAACACACACATGGCAACAACAACATAGGAAAGATAAATAGGAGAGTACATCTATTATTAACAAATGATATACATTTATAGTACATTCATATGAACTTTGGTTTCATATTCCAAGGTCTCTTGGACTTCCTTAGTCTATTCGGCTTCCACACCAACCCTTAGAGGATTAGGTGTCCAACAATATATATATTTTCCACGGAGGAGGGGGGATTTATATTATACATATTACATTAAAAGAAATTTAAATAATGACGATCCATATTCATAACCATGATATTAAGGATGTCACTAACTTAACGTCTAATTCTCTATCACATGCATTGTTTGAGAATAAAATAATTATAACACATTTTGATTCCATAGTAAGATCCATTATACAAGAAATAAAAATAATATAAGGAAACATGAATAAAAAAGAGCAAACAACAACTAACTAATTAGGTAGCAGTGGATCTCGCGATTCAAATAGGATTTTTTGGCTCTCTACAGTTTTTTTTTTGTTCATTAAGAGCCACCATGGAACAATTGCCTCGAGGGGGAGCCTACTGGCAAAATCATAACCAAGGTAGATGTCTACCCAAGGTAGGGAAAGACCCCAAATTAAAATTTCAACTAGGAATAATAGAAAATGGTATCTAGTACATGAAAGACCACACCTTAACATTAAATTTCATAGGCATATGGGCAGTGAAGAAAGCTTTGGTTAGCTTGATTCAAAACAAATGGTAGCCCAAGGGTCAAATTGTTAGGTCCCTATAACACTTGTGTATTCCCCTTATTATTGGTAATGTAGCCCCCGTATTGTTATCATTGTGCCCCATAGAAGCCCACCATTTCTATTGTTGTGCCCTTAAATTATTATTGTTATCTAGGATCTGATTATATTGTGACCCATTAGAATCCTATATGTAGAAAGGAGATCTTGTCATTTGAATCATCCAGGAATTGTTCATCTATGTGATGTAAAGGAGGTTTCCCCCTCAAAGAGACTATTTCTCAATTCGTTGATCTATTTTTTCTTCTATTTCATGAGTTGGTTGCATAACATTTGGTATCAACGCTTTGGATTCTAGGATTTCATTTCTTCAAACATGCCATCTTGGCATTTTCGCTATAGCTTTTTTCTATGAGGCTTCAGAAGTTGAAAATGCAACCACATCAAGTCGAAAACTTGGTGAACTTTGTGTACGAATTTCAGATCTTGGTTCGCTATAATTTTGGATATATGATTCAAGGGAGTTAAGGTTTTTGCAGGCTCTAGAATTCAGTCTTAAAAGGGTGACCTTGGGAAAATTGTCATAACTTTATCTCTAAGCATTAGATTTGAATTTTGTAAGAAGTGAATTAAAGTGCACATATTTTAGTTTTGTGTGTATCATTTTCATAGCTGAAGATCAAAACAACAACACGTGGCATTCCATACAAGTTTGCTCTATTGAATTAGGCCATAATCAAGGCATCGTGGGAGATTGGGCATAACACTATCTTGAAGAATCTAATTTTGGTCTAAATCGTGGAATTAGAAAGAAGGCTCAGAGGGCTACCACAAGACAAAATTTCAGACCTTAGAGATCTAAAATTAGAGAGATATAACAGTTTCAATATCGAGCTCCTAAAAAGCAAGAAAAAGGTGTGCATGTTGTTAAAATTTTGCAGAACTTTTGTTTGAAAAATCAATTTGAATTTGTTCAAAGCACATAATGAAGCATAGATATCATTTTTTGATTCTAAATGCCTCAAAATAAATAAATAAAAATGGACACACCTAGTAAGCAACCAGAAAGCTCTAATATGACACATGAAGAAGAGGAAGAAATGCAACATGATATATCAAAATTATGAGACGAGGTGCAACAAATTTCGCTCTCACAAAGAGTAACCAAAAATGAATTAGAAGCGATGATGAATGTTAAGATCGATGGTTTAAAAGGGAACATGGATGGTTTAGAATAAAATATAAAAAGAGAAATTGAAGGTTTGACAAAGTTGCTACAAGAAATGCTTCCTAGTGGTGACAAGGTACTCCATGAAACTCGTGATGAAAACAAAAGGAATGTTAATCATGATTTCAGAGACTCTAACTTTGGATCGAAGACTAACCAAATTTCAAATATCGATATGAGAAATTTTGATGTGAAGGATTTGGTAACATGGATACTACAAATGGAGCAATTCTTTGATCTACATGACGTGTCGAACACACAAAAGGTATGCATCACATCTTTATACTTAGAAAAAAATCAGTTTGTGTGGTATTGATCTGGATTTAAACAGGAACGCAACAAATTACAGAGATAACCATAAACACGGAGATACAGTGGAAATAATAATTCATTTCATTATTGCAAAATACTGAAATATGCTTACAAATAGAGTTGGAAATAAACCAGCTAGGGCGATGGTAGCTTATCTCTGAGAAGAGATGTGGCGGCTACATGCCTCTCCATTGTGTTACAATGAGGCTCGAAGGCGTATTTATTATTGAGAAACAATGGAAAACCCTTAACATTCCAAAACCTAACCCTAGAAGATGAAACACCAAATTGTGGGCCCTGTTTGGGTAAATTGGTACATCAACTTCCCGGGGTCGTAACTTTGGCATATGATCTCCATTTGACGTGCACAGTATCTCGTTAGAAATATCTATCCAAGAACTACAACTTTGAGGAGAGAAACATCAATCCATGGACCCATGTTGCTCCCAGTTTTCCTAAAAAAATTCATTTAGGGCCTCAAAACGGCTCTGAAAGTTCAGGACCCGAAAAACTGCTAAAAATAGTAAACTGGGTTACAATTAAAGAAACTGAAAAGCTAAAAGAAACAGTGGCGGGGGTCCAAGTGGATTTGGTAGGTGGCCACCAATATCCACCTGGATCATTCCTCCCCCCTTAGGAAGCAATGGTCCCTATTGCGTTGAGTTCCTCCATGAGATGAGGAAACTTCTGTTGAACTTGGTCCCTGGATAGCCACTTGCCTTGGTGAAGGAGTTGGCCTGCTTTGACAACTCGATACAATTGGATATTCTGCTGGTGAGTGTGCTTGATCTGTGTGTCCATGATCCGATCAGCTGCAGCTTGTTCCATGCAACCTGGATTTAACTCTATGGGTGTGAGTTGTTCTGCAATGTCGAATGTGTCTAGTAATGGTGGAAAGTATGGCCGAAGGTGGTCCATATCGAACACTGGGTGCAGGCCAAGGAATGGGGGAATGCTGAGCTCAAATGCATTGTCTCCCACAACCTTGGTAATGGTGTAAGGACCATATCGGAGTGGTTTTAGTTTCTGATAGGCTCTGGTAAGGTGTTCCTTTTGCAAATGCAACCAGACTTTATCGCCCAACTAAAACTTGTGTGGCACCCGATGTTGATCATGTCGCTGCTTGTACTTGGCATTTGATTTCTCCAGAATGTCATGGACCTGCTGGCGAATATGTTGGATGTTCTCAATGAAGTTTTTTTCCTTATTTGTTTCAGACTGGACATGAGCCGAATCTGCGTGAGTAGCTATAAATGGCATGGCCACATCAATGGGACATAGTGGTTGGAATCCCAAGCCCACCTGAAAAGGGTTGTGGCCAGTCGAGCTGTGGAGAGCCCGGTTGTAGCTATGCTGAACATAGGGGAGGCTCTCATCCCATGTGCGTGGATGCTTTGAGTTGTACATGTGTAGAATGTGTACGATCATCCTGTTGACAACCTTTGTTTGGCCATCAGTTTGAGGATGGAAGGTTGTGGACTTAGTGAGTTTGGTATTGAGCATCGACCAAAGACTAGACCAAAATGTACTGAGAAACCTATTGTTCTGATATGAGATGATAGACTGTGGGATCCCAAAGTGTACCCACACTCATTCAACGAAGAGTTTAGCAGTGGCTTCTGCTGTGATATTCTTCTTGCAGGCAGCCATAATGGCCATCTTCGAGAACCTGTCGACAACCACAAAAACACAGTCGTTTCCATGCTTAGTGGAAGGAAGGCCTGACATGTAATCCATGGAGATGGATTCCCAAGGTCGAATAGGGGTAGGCAGCGAGGTATAGAGGCCTTGCTTCTTGATGGTCGGTTTGGCAATGGCGCAGGCAGTGCATGATCTGATGTACTTCCCGACATCCTATCGAAGATTTGGCCAATAGAAATACTTTTGCAGTACTACCACCATTTTCTCGACCCCGAAATGTCCAACAGCTTAACTGTAGTGTGCTTCCCAAATCATCTTGGCACACACGCTTGAAGGAACACAAAGGTGACCCAAGTGGTATAACAGGGCATCCTGGAGGTGAAAATCTAGAACATGCTGACCCTCCAAGAGTGTCTGGTATGTGTGGCCGAATTCTGGGTCACTTTTGTAGAGAAGTGGCCAATCAAAAGTCTCGTGCCCATAAGAGTTGAGCACAGTGGTTAACGCCATGATCGGTGGTCGACTGAGGCAATCTGCAACATTATTGGTGCTACCCTTCTTATACTTGATATTCAAATGGAATTGTTGCAAGTATGTGGACCACTTCTGATGGTGATCATTCTGCAATTTCCCTTGGGTTTGTATGAACTGCAGGGGTCGGTGGTCTATGTGGATGATCATTTCCTTCCCCAAAATGTAATGCTTCCATTGTCTGTAGGCCTGCACAATGGAATACATCTCTTTGTCATAAGTGGGATACTTCCGGACTGTGTCTGAAAGTGTCTCACTGTGATATGCCATTGGATGCCCATGTTGCATGAGGAATGCCCCAATAGCATAGTCAGAGGCATCTGTCTCGACCTCAAATGGTTGTTGCAAGTCTAGTAATGCAAGCACTAGTGTCGTGCAAAGGCGATCTTTCAACTCTGTGAATGCCTTCTGTTGAGATTCAGACCAAAATAATTTTGCTTTTGCTCCACCCTTGGTGACTTGACTTAAGGGCCAAGTGATATGAGAAAATCCCAACACGTACCTGCGGTAGAAGTTGGCAAGACCTAGAAAGCTGCGAAGCTCTGTCAGAGTGGTTGGATATGGCCAATATCGAATGACTTGGATCTTGGATGGATCCACATGTACCCCTTGTTCATCAATAATGTATCCCAGATACTGAACCTGGGTCATGCCAAAAGTGCATTTCTCTAAATTGGCACATAACTTGTGTTGTCGCAATGTTTGGAGAACCTGTCGAATGTGGCGAAGGTGTTCTTCCCAACTCTAGCTGAAGATTAGGATGTCATCCAAGTATACCACTACAAATGAGTTGGTGAATGGCTACAAGATGTCATCCATTAGCCTCATGAAGGTTGCATGAGCATACGTCAATCTGAAAGGCATAACCAACCATTCAAAAAGGCCCTCCTTGGCTTTGAAGGCAGTCTTCCACACATTGGAGGGTTCGATTGGTACCTGGTGATATCCCGACTTCAGATCGATCTTGCTGAAATAATTTTCCCCCTTCAGTTGGTCCAAGAGGTCATCAATCCATGGGATTGGGTACTTATTATGGACAATGATCTTGTTCAGCACCCAATAGTCAATACAGAGTCTCCAAGTCCCATCCTTCTTCTGTACCAACACGATCGGGCTCCCGTAGGGCGATGAACTTAGACGGATGTGACATTTCTGTAGCAGCTCCTGAATCTGCCTCTTGATTTCATCATTCTCCATAACAGAACGTCGATAGATTGGTTCATTGGGCAATGGTGCACCTAGGGTCAATCGATGGAGTGCTTGACCTAACAGTGTAGAGGAACCCCTATGGGGGAGGTGAAGATATCCTCGTACTCCTCCACAACCTTGTCCATCTGTAGTTTTTGTGCGGAGGGGCCCTATTTGGAGGTTGTGGCCACCATCTTCTTCGTCCCTTAAGGGTGTATCATCAGGAAAACAAATTTCCCAGTTTTGGAAACAAGTTTACTGCGTTGTTTTGCAGTAATCAAAGAGATGGTGGTAGGCGGTGCTACCTCCGGTATCCTGTACAACTTATTTCCCAAAGTAACAATAACAACACGGGGCCTTGATTCATACACAGCATGTCACTTCCACAAGTAAGGTTGTCCTAATAATACATCACAAACTTCAAGGGGAGCAATGTCACAGAATACCTCATCCGTGAAGGGCTTGATGTTGTATCGAAGGCGACACTGCTGGCTCACACGAAGATCCCGTCCTTGGTGAAGCCACCCGATGGTGTACGGTTGTGGATGTGTTGTGGTTGGTAAGCCTAGCCGCTTCACGACCTCTACCAAAATGAGGTTCTTTTGGCTCCCACTATCGACAATGAACTGTAGCGAGGAGCCCTTTACCCACATCTGGTAGTGGAAGAGACGCTCCTCCTCCTCTGGATCTTCGGGTTCCTCCTTCCGGATCTTCATGGTGGAAACAATGGCATTAGACTCTGCATCGATAATCTGCTTCCCTTTCTCATTCCCCTTGTTGGGTTCTGACTCAAAGTTGGAACATGCATTTGATTCTAAAACCTTTAGCTCGGCCACCAGTGACTGTTTGGCGCGACACTCACTTGTGTTATGAGTGGATCTCTTATGGAACTCACACCACTTTCCTGTGTCTTTTTTCGGCTTCACAGTGTTGTTATTTGCTTGCAGCTTTGGTGGGTTTTGGGTTTTCTTAGGCTGCCCCGCCTTGGCTTTGTCCTTTGTTCTGCAATTTGGGGGCACCTTTCCCTTGCTTTGGATTCGCAGATCCAAAGTCTCACTTCTTTGGTTTAAACTTTTGCTCGACCTTGATGGCATATCGGTATGCCTTGTCGAGCGAGGGGATGTTCAAGAATTCTATTTCTTCTTGGATGTACTTGTGCAGGCAGCCGCGGTATTTGATCATCAAATGCTGCTCTTAATCCTTGATACCCAACTTTGTACGAAGGGTATGAAAAATACTGGTAAACTTAGGCACATCTTGGTCCCTTCCCTACCGCAACGTGTTCCACTTTATGTATTGATCCTCATAGCTTCCGATAGGGTAGTACTACCCCTTGATGGCCTCTCGGAATGAATCCCAAGTGGGTACGGCTGAAAACAGTGAGCCTGTACTTTCATCCTTTTGCTCGCAGTAGGTTTCCCACCAGTCCTTGACGTGGGGGGCTGCTTTGAGAAGAGCGAAGATAATATTTTCTCAACTGGAAAAATCATGAACAGAAAAATAACCCTCTAGCATATTTAACCATTTATCGACAGCATCTGCATTTATCTGACCCTCGAATATGGGGATTTCAAATTAACTTGTACCTTAAACAATGTGACATTTCTAGAGTCGTTGTTGGAAGCCGATGCGTTGCCCCTGGGTAGCCGCTGAAGGATCTGGGCGAAGTTGTCCATCATTGCGTTCCTTTGTCGCTCGAGGGATTCTTCAAGCAAGATTTTGATAGGAAATAAACTTAAATACTGAAATACTGAAATATGCTTACAAACAGAGTTGGAAATAAACCAGCTAGGGCGATGGTATCTTATCTCTGAGAAGAGATGTGGTGGCTACATGCCTCTCCATTGTGTTACAATGAGGCTCGAAGGCCTATTTATTGTTGAGAAACAATGGAAAACCCTTAACATTCCAAAACCTAACCCTAGAAGATGAAACACCAAACTCTGGGCCCTGTTTGGGTAAATTGGTACATCAACTTCCCAGGGTCGTAACTTTGGCATACGATCTTCGTTTGACGTGCACAGTATATCACTAGAAAGATCTATCCGAGAAATACAACTTTGGACCCATGTTGCTCCCAGTTTCCCAAAAAACGTCGTTTAGGGCCTCAAAAATGCTCCGGAAGTTCAGGACCCGAAAAACTGCTAAAATAGTAAACTAGGCTACAATTAAGGAAACATAAAAGCTGAAAGAAACAGTGGTGGGGGTCCAAGTGGATTTGGTAGGTGGCCACCAATATCCACCTGGATCAGGTATCAATGAGTTTGTTCTCATAAATCAATTGTCACTTGGACAATTTTTGTGGAAGAGTTGGTGGCACATTATGAGGATACAAAGAGAAATACCTTCTTTAGCCAAGTGATAAATCTCAAACAAAAGGGTTTAATGGTGGATCACATTGAGGACTTCTTGTGTTCCTTGTCTCTTTGTGATCTTTTATGTTTTGGTAATTGCTTGATGAAGAGGATATAAATAATAAGCTAACAATAATTCACAAGTAATTATCAAGTTAAAAATAATCAAACATCATCCTTATTACACTTGGTTTCTCAACAAAAGGAATTGCCAAGGCCACCCAGAGATAATGAGCCTTGCCTCTGTGTTTGCTGATAAAAACCTTAGGTGGCATATAAAATCCCAATGAGGTAATCATCGATGGCTCATCATTTAAAGTTGATGGATTGATAGGATTGCAGTGGGTTGATCAATGTGTGGGAGCTAAATTGTAACCCATAGTGTGCCTTTGTATATCTCCCAAAGTGCTTATTTGCATGCAAAGCAGGCCCGTTGGGTGGTGCCCTGTAACGATGGTTGGCTTGTTAGACATTATTTGAATGTTCTCTTGGGAGGGGGGGGAACATGCTTCACCCAACAACTTTGTCCCCGCCTTTACCACCTTAGTCATCGCATCCTTAGATAAAAAAGCAATAATAATAAAACATAAGAAGTAATATAAAAATAACAAATAAGTATATATATATATATATATATATATATAGATATATATAAACATTTTTTATTTTTTTTAGAGGGGGGAGTGGGGATTCGTGTTATACATATTACATTAAAATAAATTTAAATAATGGTGATCCATATTCGTAACCCTGATATTCAGGGTACCCCTCACTTAATGTCTAACTCTGTATCACATGCATTGTTTGATAATAAAATAATTCTAACACATTTTGATTGATATATATATATATATATATATATATATATAAACAATTTTTATTTTTATTTTCGAGAGGTGGGGAGGGGGGATTCATATTATACATATTACAATAAAAGATATTTAAATAATGGCAATCCATATTCATAACCCTAATATTCAGGATGCCCCTAACTTAGCGTCTAACTCTACATCACATGCATTGTTTGAGAATAAAATAATTCTAACACATTTTGGTTCCATAGTAAGATCCATAATACAAGAAACATAAATAATATAAGGAAACATAAATAAATAAGAGCAAACAACAACTAACTAATTAGGTAGCAGTGAATCTCACGATTCGAATAGGATTTTTTGGCTCTCTACAGTTTTTTTTTTGTTCTTTTTTTCATTAAGAGCCACGATTGCACAATTGCCTCGAGGGGGAGCCTATTGGAAAAATCATAACCAAGGTAGGGAAAGACCCCAAATTCAAAGTCCATAACTTTCTCTCCGAAAATCGTCATAACTTTCTCTCCGAGCATCAGATTTGAATTTTGTAGAAAGTGAATGAAAGTGCACATATTGTAGTTTTCCATGTATCATTTTTAGAGCTGACGAAATAGCGATATGTGGCATTCTTTCCAAGTTCGCTTTACTGAACTAGGCCATAATCAAAGCATCGTGAGAGATTGGGCATAAAACTATCTTGAAGAATCCAGTTTTGGTCTGAATTGTGGCATTGGAAAGAATACTCAAAGGGCTACAACAACACAAAATTTTAGACCTTAGAGATATGAAATTATAGAGATACAATAGTTTCAATATCGACCACCTAAAAAACAAGAAAAAGGCGTGCATTTTTTTAAATTTTTGCATAACTTTTGTTTGAAAAATCAGTTTTAAGTGATTCAAAGACCATAGTGAAGCATAGATATCATTGTTTGATTCTAAAAGGCCTCAAAATAAAAATAAAAATAAAAATGGACACACCTAGTAAGCAACCAAAAAGATCTAATGACACATGAAGAGGAGGAAGAAATGCAACATGATATATCAAAATTACGAGACCAAGTGCAATAAATTTCGCTCTCACAAAGAGTAACCAAAAATGAATTGGAAGTGATGATGAATGTTAAGGTCAATGGTTTAAAAGGGAACATGGATGGTTTAGAATAAAAAATAAAAAGAGAAATGGAAAGTTTGAAGGAAGGTTTGCCAAAGTTGCTATAAGAAATGCTTCCTAGTGGTGACAAGGAACTGCATGAAACTCATGATGAAAACAAAAGCAATGTTAATCATGATTTCAGAGACTCTAACTTTGGATTGAAGACTAACCACATTCCCAAGATCAATATGAGGAAGTTTTGATGGCAAGGATCCGGTAACGTGGATACTACATATGGAGCAATTGTTTGATCTACATGATGTGTCGAACACACAAAAGGTATGCATTTCATCATTATATTTAGAAAAAAATCAATTTATGTGGTATTGATGGCTTTGTTCTCATAAATCAATTGTCACTTGGACAATTTTTGCAGAAAAATTGGTGGCACATTATGAGGATACAAAGAGAAATACCTTCTCTATCCAATTGATAAATCTCAAACAAAAGGGTTCAATGGTGGAGCACATTGAGGACTTCCAAAAATTGAATATCAAGGTAAATGATATTCCAAAGGAACATAGGATTGATGTTTTTGTTGGCACTTTAAAGGATAACATCCAACATGAGATTCGCCTTTGGGAACCCGATTCATTGGAGAAGGCATTCAAGGTGGCAAGAAAAGTTGAAAGAAAAATTATGGTGACAAGGAATTCTACCACTCATAACTATAAAGGTGGAAGTGTTGTTGCGACTGGCCTTCCACAACCTACAAGGTTGATACCACAACAATTGGAGTAAAAAATATCAAAAGGGCTTTGTTACAATTGTAATAGAAAATACACTAAAGGTCATAAGTGTGATGAGAAGAAACTATTTTACATAGATTGTGAAGAGGAGGAAGAAATGAACATGTTGTCATTGTTGCAACAACCTCAAAAAATTTGGCCTGCACCAAAATTCGGAGCCTACCTTGGTCTTGTATATTGTCATCGCAAACATTGAAATCCATTCCATGTGTTTTCTTGAAGTGTTTTGGTCCCTTTCGCAAGAAAGGCAAACAATCGTCTTTTTGCATGTTACTTGCTGAACAATGTGTATAAGCTTGTTTTGGTGGTTTCAAGGGGTTATCTTTGTGTAAATGAGTTGATCTAACCACGTAAGCATCTCTCACACTCATTCCCAAAGTTTTAAGAATTGTCGCACAAGTGTCATCACAGTCGTCGCAAAGTGTATCTTTAGTGTCAGACTTGTTGCAAGTCATCGCATTGAGGGAAAAGTATTGTTCACATGTCCTAAATGATCTATGTTGTTGTGTCTTCAAGTGTCTAAGTGTGTGATCACATTCAAGTCATATAACTGTTCACATCAGCTCACTGATCCCACTCTTAACTAAATCTTGGAAATTTTCCAACAATCTAGCCTCATCCAGCCTTCCTCAATTGTGCATTACGCAGTTCCAGCCTTCAAGCTACAACCTTGCCCCTTGACACTACGGAATGTGCAGTTCCTTCTTCCCAAGACTGCACAGTTCCAATGCTCAAGCTCAGACCTTGGCCCCATAAATACGCAATCCAACCCTCCATCCTGGCCTCAACTGTGCATTGCGCAGTCTTTGAGATCAAGTTCAACCCTTGTGCTCTTGAGCTGCACAATTGAGCAATCAATAGGTCTCCTCTACCTCCCAGAACTGCACATTTAGCTTAAACAATGCCAAACTCCTCAACCCAACTCATTGAGTCCCAAAATTACACAATTTTCCTACCCAGTCCAGCCTGAACTACACATTACACAGTCTCAAGGCCCAACCTTCACCCCGACTGCCTCAGTTGTGCAATCGCATAGTCAATGAGACTCTCCCTCAGCTAACCACCTGGTTTTGGCTCACTAAGTGGATCAACATGCACCATCTTAGACTAGGGGTTTATCGAACTGATGTCATCTCGTCATGAATGAATTGTAGATGCAGGTACTCTATCACACCATGATAGGGTGATGAATATAGAGATGGAGAAGGGAAACATGCTAAAATACATCTTTGTAGCTTATTATGCAAGCCAATAAATCAAGAGAAGACAAAGGGACACCAGTTTGCGACCACAGATCAAGACTTGAAATCATTGAAGACTCCTTACCTCTAAGCCATAAGGAGGTGGAGAGAAGAACATCCTCGAGAAGACATGTAGCAAGTAGCAACATAAGTGACTTGACATTGCCATGCCAACAAGAAGTCCATGTCAGCAATGCCATGTCAGGGGTTGTCATATGCCACATCATGATTATGGATCATGTAATTTCTTATTCGAAAATCTATTTTAAAGTGGAATTCCAAAGGACATTTACAAAAGATGAAGAAGGATGTAAATTAAAAAAGTCATAGGAATTCAAATAATCATGAGGGTAGTTAAAGAGTCACAAGGGAGGTGAAGCATAACCCCATTGGTTATATATACACCCTCATTGTATGAGCAAAGGAATTTCCACCTTGGCTCCTCTTGCAGGGCATTAGAGAGACAAGCTAGTTCTTTTGGGGAGCAAGGAGTGGCTCCAATGCTCCACTATTAGAGCTAGTGATGTTCATTGAATACATATGTCTTGGAACTTTTACTTAATATCAGAAGCCTCATGGCCAACATGTTCTTCATGCATGGATTATGAATATTTGTGAGACTATTATGTGGATGTTTTTAATTCATGTTTTCTTTCATCTATGCTAAAGTAGTTGAACTATTTCAGTTATTTTAGCACTTATCATATTGAGAATGTGCTATAATGGTTACTATTGCCGTCACATCCTTGTGGACTATTCTACTGGATATTAGACATATATTTCTTGTTGATTGGTTGTAATGACCATCACATCTTTGTGGACTATTCCACTGGATGTTAGAAAGATCCTTCTTGGTTAAGTGATACTATTACCTCTCTCTTAAAGGATCACTTTATTTTCTCCATTTTCAGCAGGATAACCTTGACACACTTACAACCGAACACTCAACAGGCACACACACTTGCTTTTCGGAGGTACATTTTCATTCCTCTCTCTTGACAACAGTTAGAGGCAAGGAAAAGCTTTCAGAAACCAACAGCTGGGCCATATTTAGGATGAGACTCCTATTCCAAACGGTGTTACATCTAATTAGGACCATATATCAAGGATACCACTTGAATGTTGGCGGGTCCAGTGTTGTCAACAGAACAAGAAGTGTTAAAAGAAGAGGATATACACTCGGAACCAACCCGAAAAAAGGAAAAATGAATCCAACGATATCTGGTAATGCATTGGCATGAATTACCACTCCTCAAACTCTCAATATAGAAGGATATATTGTTGAAAAGTGTGCAACAAGAAATGCTTGTTGAGAATGCAACAGGATGGAGCTTAGTGGAAAGGAGTCGCCTTCACTAAGTGGGCCCGCAGGCAAATTATGTCGCAAAGTCTATTTTTGGATCACAGCAGGAGTGATCATAGCAGGAGTGATCACAGTAGGAGTGATCACAGCAGGAGTGATCACAGCAGGAGTAGGAGTGATCATAGCAGGAGTGATCACAGTAGGAGTGATCACAGCATGAGTGATCACAGCAGGAGTGATCAGAGTCTATTTTTAGAGTGCTATTAAAAAACATAAAAGTCAAATATTATTGTATCATAATAATATTTAGACTATAAACTTTATCTTATCCTCTTGGAGCACTTCAGTTTGAGCTACAGATGTGGCACATGTAGCTATAAGAAGGAAATATGCTTTCTTTGTGAGTCAGTTGAGCTATTGCATTCAGGACATCAGTTAGAACTCATGTGGTTGAGTTCTGTGGAGTTGGATGAGCAGTTAATGGAGTTGTGTTCAGTTTGACTTAGTTTAACTAGTTGTGTTTAGTCTAACTGGCCAATAGACTAAGTGATGAGTTGTGTGAATTAGTTATTAATTAATTCACTAATTATTAAATCATAATGCAACTGAAGAATACATCAGTTAACTCAGTGCATGTACAGTTCAGTGGAGACAGGTGTTAGAGGTTGAGATTTCTATCAGTTGTGCATGAGATTGTGCACATGCATGGGATTGAGTTATGCCAATGATCTCTGCGTAGTGTGGGCCAATACCAAGTGAAATATATCTTGTGCTCACGTGATTTATAGTGTGGGTGATTTTCACAAGGTAAATAGGAGTTTGGATCAGCCATTCTCATTCATTCTCAGCAGGTATTGTGCAATGGAGGCAGGCAGGCAACGGAGTAGATTTGGAGATCAGATCTAAGTTGTATTGTGTGTAACAGGTGGAGATAGTACTGAGTACTTGTGAGGAGTATTGTACTACGTATTGTTACATGTTCTCAATCAATATAATATACAAATAGTTGGGGTTTTTAACGAGATGCTTTCCCCAGGAAAATACTGTGTTGATATGTGTGATTGATGCTTTTATGTGCGCATGTTATTGTTTTTGCTTCTGTAAATTGATGATCAACGTAGAGGAGGTTATGTATTATGCATGTTTTCCGCAATAGTGTATAATCAGGATAATCTCTGTGAATAAGTGTTTATTATTCAGAATTTTTACATATATCAAGAAGAAAAAGGCAATAGTGCTGATTAAATCATGTAGTGCCCATAATTTTATTCATTGTAAGATAGCCAAGGAATTTAATTGCTTTATATATCTAGCACCAGAGTGTCCAGTGAAGGTTACAAATGGAGGAACTATAAATTGCTCTCAAAATTTCCATAATATGAAGCTAACCATGGGATAATATGTATTTAATAGTCTAATGTTTTCAATTCCAATGGTTGGCTCTGATGTTGTACTAGGAGACCAATGGTTACAATCTTTGGGGATGATAGCTTTTAATTTTCAAGAACTTTTCTTCAAATTTTCCTAGGAAGGAAAGGAAATTGAATTAAGGGGCATCGCAGGGAAACTAGGGAAGATAATCAGCTCTAATGGCATGACAAAGCTTTTGAAGAAAGAAAAATAAGGCACAATTGCACAAATATTCTCACTAGATGTTCAAACATCGAAATCATCCATTTCTCCAGATCTCCTAAGAATCTTGGACAATCATTCAAAGGTATTTGATAATCCCAAAGGCCTCCTACTTATTCGTAATCATGAGCATGCTATTCACTTCATTCTAGGAATCATTCCTCCAAACATCAAGCTTTATAAATATCCCTATGCCCTAAAGAGTGAAATTGAACATATGGTTGTAGAAATGCTATAGGTTAGTATAATTCAACCTAGCCAAATTTCTTTCTTTACTCTAGTATCATTGGTGCACAAGAAGGATGGATCATGGCATATGTGTCTGGATTATAAGGAGCTCAACAAGCTCACTATTAAAGATAAAATTCTCATTCCTTTCGTTGATGAATTATTGGATGAATTACATGGAGCACTTTACTTCACCAAGCTAGATCTTCATTCATAATATCATCAAATTAGAATGAAGACTGAAGACATTCCGAAAACAAAATTCAAAACTCATGAAGGTCATTATTAATTTTTTTCATGCCTTTTGGCCTTACCAATTCACCTTCCACGTTTCACGGTGTTGATGGTGCTGGACCCACCAACATTCAGGGGATCTCGCTGATATGAAGCCTCGACTAAACCTCACAACGTTTAGAGTAAGAGTCCCAACAATGGGGTGTTAATGACATGCCTTGGTTACGAATATGCATAGCGTGGTGCACAGTGTCTTTGGTGAGAGCGAGAGTGTGACCCTGCGGAAGGTCAAGTGTAATGCATGGTGGTTCCAACACACGGAGGGAAAAAGAAGTGAGCTCCTTAGAAGCTTGTAATAGTACACAACTTGAAAGGAACCTGCGAGCATAATGACATCATAAGATAATATGCGGAATAGTCCACAAGTTAATAGTGACGAATTAATACAACAAAACACATTCAACAAGATTCATACAAATGCAAACGAAATAGTTCATAAGCATAAGCGTATGTTAAAATAGTGCTACTATATTCACAACATATGCATGAAAGTGTGTCGACTCTGAGCTTTTATTAAAAGTGAAAGTTACAACTAGCCCCAATAGTGGAACATGGAGTCAACAACATTTACTCCTCCAAAGAAGTATACTCCCTCTATGCTACAGAGAAGCCAAGGCTCTCATAAAACTCCAAAGCTCTTTCAAAGCCTAAGCCTCGCCAAAAGCCCTTTACATGAGTTATGAGGTTCTATTTATAACAATAGGGGGTGACCCTTCAACTCCCCTTTGTGACTTTTGGACTACCCACATGACTCTTCAACTTCTTTACAAAATTACTCATTAGATTACATCATGACTCTCCACATTCCAACATTGACACTTGGAATTCCACTTTAGAATTAATTACAAATAATATTACATTTTACACTCATACCCATATAAGACAAAATAGGGTAGATACAACTTGACAGCCTAACAAGGCAAAACACTATGATGCTTTGGTTTGGGGGAACTCTAGCTCACCAACTTCCACTTGATGTTTGTCACTCACATAGTGGTGCTAATCTTGTTATTGTGCAATGACATCCCCAAACTGTGTGATAGTGCTTGGCTAGAAGCGGACTCTAGCGTCCATGGCATCTAGTACAAAGATTTGGAGCCAATTTCTACTTCCTTCTGTAACATGATCAACATTGTCCGCACTTGGCCAGGATCACCAATATTGATGTGCGTAATCTAATTATTCACCTCCAAGTCCTCCTTGGTGGAAATTTGTCTCAGCTGCTCCAAGTATTCCTCTATCTCCTTCCTAACCTGGTTCTTGGGTTTGGCTTCATTGAGTGAGCCAACCAATGAGATCTTGTGGGTCTTCACCAAGGAATCCAGACTATTGTATATCCGTGCATACGAGGCCTAAATGTTACTAATGAATGAGGTGAGTTGTTTGTTGTTTTGGATCAAAATATGCACTCTTTCTTTCTCTAGATTTTCTTGTGGTTTCATTTTCCCCTGTGTATTGTATTTTCCATTCATGCACGACCTCGATTGCAACTTACACATTTCTGAGAGTTTTCACGAAGTCTTTACACTGTTGTGCAAGCCAAGAACATGGACAACTGCCTTATGCACGGTAACAAGATCCTCATGGAGATCCTGCATGGTCTCTCCAAGTGTCGATACTTCGTTAAGTATCGCTGCTTTCATTTCCTCCAAGTGGACCTATGCGAAAGTTGCATTATGAGATGTTGCATGGAGCTGTTCAACCTCTTTCCTAGAAGCCTGCAAGTTCTTTGCCAATTTATTATTGTCAACCATCAAACACTGTGTTTGACTTTTCTGCACCTGTGAAGGCCATGTTGGATGAGGCAATGGCTTCGAGATCTCTCCTAGTGTCGACCATAATTACCCTTTCTCTTATAGAAGCAGGAGATGCAAGTTCATATAGAAAATTCTTCTTACACAATTGTACAATCTTCTTATGGACTTCATCGTACAATAAATTATACGTGTCCATAACCAGATCATTATCAAGAGGAATAAATTCCCCTTCCTCACCTGGAGATGAATCTATTGTCGGAGGTGGTGGAGACTAAATAGTGTCATGTTGTGTGCTAGGCATCAGGGCGACATCTTGATTCTACGGCTCTAATTCTGCCTTTGTATCATCAATCTCTATCAATTGATCAATTTGTTGAGTAAGTTCCTAATCCTTCCTCTATCCTCTCTCCTTCTCTGCTAGTTGTTGGTTCTATTCTTCTTCTTCATCTTGTTTTCACGTTGTTTCTTCTACTATTGTGTATTGCCTTTCTTCTTCTTCTTGTTTTTGCTTCTCTTATTGTTCTTGCTTCTCCTTTTCTTCCTCCAATCTCCTCTTCTACTCTTCCCTCTTCCTTCATTCTTCTCTTTACATCCTTTGTTTCCTCGTTTCCTCAATTGTTAAAGTCACTTTCATAACAATCGGATTCTCTTTCATCTTGTTGCTTCTTTCCCCCTGGACTGTGAACAACCTTTCTCTTTCCTTTATCCTGCACAAGGTTGCTCCCTTTTGCTGGCACTGCTTTTGGAGTTGCTTCCTTCTGTGCAGAGACCTGTGAAGTACTTGCAAAATCGACCAGTTTGCAAGTCTTGGAGGCATTATAGAAATTATTCCATGGATCCTCCTCCTACTAATGAAATGTCTCACTGAGCCACTGAAAGTGAATTATCACATAGTGGTTCTTGGAAATACCACAGGGATCATACAGATTAAAGTCTCAAGTACTGAATGCAAAATTATTTATTTCCTTTCCTTCGGTATTTGAGACTTTCAGGTTCTTTATCTCGTACAATCCAATTTTCATAGGAAGAGTTAGCCAAGGTGCTTTCTTCTTCCTGTGCAAGACAGCTGATAACCCCGTAGTGAGATTATATGACACTTCTTGCATGAATATCTTGCCGTTGACATACCTTGGCAAAGCATGTGGTTATATCTATCCGTTGAACACTCTAAGGAAGGTGCCATCCGATGAGGCAAACCAATCCGCGATATTTGATATTGCCTCCATTTCCGCAGGTGACATGCAAGGTGGTTCTTCCTCAAAGATCATCCTCTGTAGTTAGATGGGGAAGTGGTCAGTCAACTTCTCCATAAGCCCTCGATGGTCCCAATCCGAGAGCAGCTTGTAGTGGATGTGCACGACATGTTCTTGAGGTGAACAAGCCCAGTTCATACCAGGGAATGCATTATGTGCACAAATTGCATCCAATAAATATGCAAACATATAGAATCTTACTTTCCCTCCCTTGGGAGGATTCAGGGCATTACCTACATGGATCCGTAAATGTTGAACCAACAAATCTGACGAGTTGAGTGGCCTCCCATTGTCCACTACCCGGTTCATAAGGATTGCCCACCCTTTCATAAAGGTCTTTGTGCTCTGTTGACCGTGGATTTTGCATGCTAAGATGATCAATAGCTAATAGGACCTCCTGAGTGACCTTGTCTTATATGTGTTGGTGGGTGTCTGTCAAAACTTTGATGGCTGCTTCACCCATTTATTAACAACATCCATCGTGACCACATAATTGTTTGTGGCATAGAAGAGTGAATCTGTGCATGCTTCTGGCTCAGGAAAATGGTACATACGTCGGTAATCCATTACCAGAAAAGCAGCAAGCCTACATCCGCTAGTATTGCTCAAAGTCATGTTGTTCACATCAATATGTGAGCCAATCCAACTGATGACATATGCACATGGGAAGGCTAGATATTTGCATGCAACCCTATGGATCCCTGATCTCTAGAGTATACTTGTCGTTCCTCTAGATATGTTGTGGATTCCTTTGCTAAAAAAGATTCATTAACTTTTTGTCATGTAAGATATGAGTCCTTTTCTACATACAGTTGGGCGTCGGAGTATACTGGAAAATTTGTTGGCGTTTGCTCAACTGCTTCCCTGATACTGCTCTCAGTGTTATCTTTTGAAGCAATTCCCTTGGGTGCCATGGTAACAATGATTGTTGGAGAGAAGTGCTCAACAACTATGGTACCTGTGGGATAGAAAAGACACTCATGGAAAGCAAACATTAGCCTTTTGCAAATATATCTTCACAGTAAGATATGGCAGCAAACCGGTGCACTAGTGAGAAAAATTGCACAATTTTCTTGGGAAAGTGAAGGAGACTAGCAGTGGGATCTACACATTGCGCAGTCCCAGCAGCCAAGGTGGAACCTGAGGCTTCAGACTGTGCAATGCGCAGTCCAGCCTAGGTAGTGACTCAGAGAGACTACACATTGTGCAGTCTCAGTGGCCAAGGGACAAACTGAGCCCTGGAACTGCATAATGTGAAGCTAGGCCAGCATGTACTGCACACTATGTAGTCTTTGAGGCCAAGCCTCAACTTGTGCTTCTGGATTGCGCAATTCTGAGCTAGGCACTGAGAAAATTGGCCAAAGAAAGTGTGGATATGCCCGGTGGAAGTGTGGGAAACAATAAGATCTAAGTGATGATGTGAGTTTGAGTGCAGATATGCCTAATTATAGATGAATAAATGTGAATCAAGTTCATAAACTTAACAAACAGAAGGAAAAACAAATGTGTAAGTAGAGTCGCTACAACAATGATCGCCAATGTGCAAAAATAAGAAAATCAATGTGACACTTATGAAAGGAAAACAACAAACTGAAACAACACTTCTACAAGTTAATACAAGTTAAAACTCCAATAACCATGAAGATAAATGAGAAAAAAAACACTCATAGAAGTGAAACAAAAAAAAAGTGACAAAAAAACGGCAAAAGGCGATAAAATCAAAACTCACCTGGAAAAGCAACGATAACTCCACCGAATATTCCTTGATCTCCTCAGGAACACTAGAGCTCCAAGATTGAATGTACAAATGAGCTCTAGAGGCATCTATTAAATAGATTTGAGTGAATTAGGGTTTATGATGTACATGCCTAAAATCAAGGAAAAAGTGACAATTGGTGTAAAATTTTAAAAATAGGGTTTATGTCACCTTCGAGAAACTAATGATGAATCCCTACTTTCTAGGTTTTTCTTTTTTTCTTTTTGATTTTTTGAGAAAATTTCCATGCATATTGTCGGGAAAGATTGCACAATTATGGAGAACTGGGCAAATTTTTGGCTCAGTGCACTATGCAATTTATGAGCTCAGTGATGGATTGCGCAATTTCTGGGCTCAATGTTGGGTTGCCTTCCATGGATGCAACATTTATGAGCTCAAGGAAGAACTGCTAGTCTGGATTGGCAATCCCAATCATCAACGTTAGCTTGCCCTCATGGATTGTGCAATTTCTAGAGGTAAGCCCAAAACTGTTGTAAGGGGAAGTCAGAAGGTTAGCTTGTGACTTAGAAAGATCAACTAAGTGTAAAAATAAGCAAACACATGCACATATGAAAGGGACAAGTCTTAATCAAAACATGTATACTTGACGATAGTCAAAGGTAAGCTCATGTCAACATAAATGAAGGCTCCAAAATCAAAGCATAGGCAAAATTTTGGAGGGTGGTTGTAGCCGCCACAACACTTGGCAACACACTGGTATAACTCCAACTCTCTGTATGATATTGTCTCATGCAAAACATGTCTATCTCTTTAGGAAGTATTGTTCAGTTCATTTATTACCCTACCATTCTCTTCATCGATGGCAGACTAAACTAAGCCAAGTCAGACTAAGTTGTTTGGATTGGGGATGAGGGAGTATATAAATGCACAAGTGAAAAGAAATGTTAGAGTCTTATTTTTCACTTCTGGTGTTGCTTCACTGCCATTGGCCTGGAAAGTACCCTGACAGAGTCACTTTAGGAACACAAACATTGCTCCGCTACTAGCGAGCCTAGACAATACCCCGACAGAGTTGTTTGCTTCACCTCTCTGTGCATAAATCCTTTCTCTTCTTTCGCCTTTTTTTTTTTTTCATTTTGTTCATAGAACTATGCATAGGCACTTATTTATTTAACAAGGCAGAAGAGGGATCTCAACTTATTAAGAGCGTAAGTGATTGTCCCTTCAGAGAAGGATATTTATTTATACCTCTGACACACTTGTTAAGGATTTCCTCCTGTCCTTACTCTACTCAACTTAACTGACAAGGATTAACTGAAAATAAAAGGTTGATTAGAGTAGGTGGTACTTGTTATAGGTTCAAGCATCGTGATTCCACCATGGTTTTCTCTAAATGAAACGTATCTTCCATCAAAGTATCATTGACTAAAAGAATGCAAGACTCATGGAAAGAGAGGGAATAAACATATAACCAAGCGTTGACAATAGCACAACTTCCTCATGAAATTCACCATGCTTGCTTCGGAAACCAAACACGGTTTCATGTCGAAGTTATTCTATTACCGAACTAAAATAAACAAAAGAAAAGGGCATATTGGGGAGGAAAGTAAATCAAAGCAAAAAAAACAAGTTAACACAACAAGAAAAACAAACAACTACTCCTACTCCTAACCTAATCAGAGAATATACCAAACTCACGTGAAATTAAACTTCCAGTGTAGCCATCAGCGCATTGCCTGGCCTATGTAATAGAGGGAATTCATAACAAGAAAGATATTCAACAATAAACATAAAATAAGAAATATAAGGAAACGCAAACCAAAACGTTCGAAGGTTGAAAGTGCACGCAGAAAAATATGAAAGAAACATGCACAGAAGACAATCTGTGGATGCATTTCGGTGTTTAGACACACTACGACTTGAAGATATGAAACAAAAAACTTTCAAACTGCAGAACTTGTCGAACATAAAGAGAGAAGAAAACTTTCATTTTGCAACCGTCCTCGCCAGGTATGACTCCTCCAATAATTGAGCGATAGGATTGTGCAATGGAAATGGAGGATGCAACAATTGTGATAGAGAATGATTTTCAATATGTGCGGAGGAGTGATGAGGGGCCTTGTGTAGAATTTTTGAATAATAAACACTTATTCACATAGATTATCCTGATTATACACTATTGCGGAATACATGCATAATACATAACCTCCTCTACGTTGATCAACAATTTAGCGGCATCAAAAACAATGAAACATCAGTCGCATGCACACATTAACACAGTATGTAACCCAGGGAAAGCTTATAGCTGAAAACCCCACACTATTTGTATATTAATGATTGAGAACATGTAACATTACATAGTACAATACTCCTCTCAAGTACTCAGTACTATCTCCACCTGTTACACACAATACAGCTCAGATCTGATCTCCAAATCTCCTCCGCTGCTTGCCTGCCCCTATTGCACAATACCTGCATGAGAATGAATTGATCCAAACTCGTTCCAAGTTTTATTTACCTTGGAAAATCACTCACACTGGAAATCACGTGAGCACAGGCTATATCACTGGGCATATACTGGGCAATCATCATAGGCATACTCAATACATTTCTTGTGCAAGACCTCATGCACAACTATAGTCACAACTGATAGCTAGCAATCTCAACCTCTAACACCTGTCCCTGTTGAACTGTACATGCACTGACATGCAACTGAGTTAACTGATGTATTCTTTAGTTGCTTTATGAGTTAATATTTAATTCACACAACTCATCACTAGTCTATTTGCATTTAGACTAATTACAACTAGTTTAACCAAGTCAAACTGAACACAACTCCATCAACTCCACATCCAACTCCACCAAACTCAACTGCTTGAGTTCTAACTGAAGTCCTGCATGCAATAGCTCAACTGACCCGCAAAGAAAGGGTATTTCCTTCTGACAGCTGCATGTGCCACATCTATAGCTCAAACTGAAGTGCTCCAGGAGGATAAGATAATGTTTATAGTCTAAATATTATTATGAGACAATAATATTTGACTTTCCTATTTTTGACTAGCAGTCTAAATATAGACTCTGATCACTCCTGCTGTGATCCAAAAATAGAAGTCCATCTATTTTTCCCAACATGACCAGTCATCCATAAACAACATCCTGCAACTCACAGACCATGATCCATATGTCTAAAAATAGACATAGTCTAAAAATAGACTTTGCGCCATAATTTGCCTGCGGGCCCACTTAGTGAAGGCGACTCCTTTCCACTAAGCTCCATCATCTTGTTGCATTCTCAACACCTTGAAAGATAAATCAATGTTCTTATTGGAATTGGAACTGATCTCAAGACTACGAGAACCTAACATAACCATTTGCTCGTGCTGAAGTGCCTTGACAACTTGCAGAAGTTCCAAATCATAAGAAGTTAGATCATCAAAGGTCGTTGGCTTAGAAAAACCAGTAGTGGAAAAATCATAATCATGATCAGATGAACGAGTAAAAATATCATGACAACCACGATCAGAGAGTTCAAGGTAAAAAACAGGGGTATCCTCATGATCTGACAAATCATAAAGAGGGGAAGATGGAAAACAAAAAAATTTCACCCTCTAATTTTTCATAATGATGAGCTGATAGATTGGGGAGATTTAAAAGAGAAGATTTTTCCTCTATGCATTCAGATGAAAAACTGACATTCCAAGAGTTCTGAAAAAAGATCTCAAGCAAGGATATCATTGCAAACTAAATTTTCTCACTATTTAACAGGAGTGACAAATTCACGAAAAATGTTAGCATAATGAGGGAGAGGTGCGGAAGGAGAAAAATCATTCTTCATCGTAGGCTCTTGTTTAGATTTGGACTCCCACACATAGTCATCACAAATGACATCACAAGTTTTTTTGTAGAACACCAACTCCATCCAAAACTTGATCCTCATGAACATTCAGAGAAAGATTTGAAATGGGTGAACACAACAACTCACAATCCGGAGGATCAAAGGAATAAGAGAATGGAGAAAAAGGAGATAAAACTTCATCACAATCATCAGATTCACAATCCAAACTTGCGCTGAAATTCCGAATATGTGGGGTGGGAGAAGATGGTGGTAAATCAACAAATAATTCTCAAGTTTTCCCACCTCAACATGGGGAACTGGAGTAGTTTTATTAGAGGGCAACAGAGAGTCACTCGGAAAAACAACTTTGTTGATTGCTATTTTAAAGCTCTTCAGAAAATTAAAAGCAAAAGTGAATGAACACGAAACGATCGTGAAAATCATCAAGAGATCCATCAGGTGCTTTTCGCAATCGCATAATTTTCTTGAACACAGATTTGTAATCATACTTATCAAAGGCGTGGAAAAGTTCTGTGGCAAGATGTTCAAAAGAGTGTATGGAAGCGATGGGCAATGTGTAATACCATTCCCTTACACGCCCTTCAAATGTAAGATTGAAAAAACCTATAAGCAACTTCCTCATAATGAATATTAAGCTTCGTGCATAATTTAAGGAACGAGCGGTGTACTTAAAGAAGGTTGTTTCACCCTCGCCATTGAATTTGAGATTTGACAAGTCATTAATGATTTCCGTTGACACTTTTGATTTTGAGGTTTTGTTAAAACATGTCGGGGCTCAGATATGGCAGGAAGCCATTAATGAGTGAGAAACGTTCAAACAGACTGCATGGGCTTAACTTGTCATCTGGCCTTCCTTCTAGCGCCATAAATGTTGATGATGTTAGACCTGCCAACATTTAGGGGATGTCCCCGATATCATGTCCCAACTAGACGTCACACCATTTGGAGTAGGAGTCCTAGCAGTGTGGTGTTAATGATATGCCTTTGTTACGAATACACATAGAGTGGTGAATTGTGTCTTTGGTGAGAGCGAGTGTGTGACCCCACAAAAGGTCATGTGCAATGCATGGTGGTTCCAACACACAAAGGGAAAATAAAGTGAGCTCCTTAGAAGCCTGTAATAGTACGCAACTTGAAAGGAACCGACAAGCATAATGACATCACAAGATAATATGCGGAACAGTCCACAAGTTAATAGCGATGAATTAATACAACAATACACATTCAACAATATTCATACAAATGCAAATGAAATAGTTCATAAGCATAAGTGTAAGTTAAATAACATACATTGCAAATACAACAAGAATAGTCCTACTATATTCACAACATATGCATGAAAGTGTGCTGACTCTGAGCTTTTATTAAAAGTGAAAGTTCCAATCATACATACACCATTGACGAACCACTAGCCCCAATAGTGGAATGTGAAGTCAATAACACCTGCTCCTCCAAAGAAGTATACTCCCTCTATGCTACGGAGAAGCCAAGGCTCTCACAAAACTCCCAAGCTCTTTCTAAGCCTAAGCCTAGCCAAAATATTGGCTCCCAAAAGCCCTTTACATGAGTTATGAGGTTATATTTATAACAAGAGGGGGTGACCCTTCAACTCCCCTTTGTGACTTTTGGACTGCCCTCATGACTCTTCAACTTCTTTACAAAATGACCATTACATTACATCATGACTCGTCACATACCAACATTGACACTTGGAATTCCACTTTATAATTAATTACAAATAATATTACATTTTACACTCATATCCCAAATAAGACAAAATAGGGTAGAGACAACTTGACAGCCTAACAAGACAAAACACTATGATGCTTGGGTTTGGGGAAACTCTAGCTCACCAAATTTCACTTGATGTTTGTCAGTCACATAGTGGTGACAAGCTTGGTACTGTGCGATTACACCCCAAAATTGTGTGATAATGTCTAGATGGAAGCGGACTCTAGCCTCCGTGGAATTTGGGTACAAATATTTGGAACCAGTTTCTACTTCCTTCTGAAGCGTGATCAACATTGTTCGCACTTTGACATGGCCACCAATGTAGATGTGCATGTTCTCTCTACTCACCTCCAAGTCCTCCCCGGTGGAAATTTGTCCCAGTTGCTCCTAGTATTCCTTTATCTCCTTCCTAGCCTAGTTCTTGTGTTTGGCTTTATTCAGTGAGGCAACTGATGGGATCTTGTGGGTCTTCACCAAGGAACCCAAACTATTGTATATCTGTGCATACGAGGCCTAAATGTTACCAATGAATGACGTGATCTGTTTGTTGTTCTGGATCATTATCTGTACCCTTACTTTCTCCAGCTATTCCTTTGGCTTCATTTTCTTACCCAAGTCAGATGGTGCCCCTTTGTATCACATTGTCCATTCATGCACGTCCGTGATTGCAACTTGCACATTTTTGAGATTTTTGACAAAGTATTTACATTGTGGTTGCAAGACAAGCACGCAAACAACTTCCTTATGCATGGTAAAAGGCTCCTCATAGAGATCTTGCATGGTCTCTCCAAGTGTCGATACTGCATTAAGTATCACTACTTTCATTTCCTCCAAGTGGACCTATGTGAAAGTTGCATTATGAGATGTTGTGCAAAGTTGTTCAACCACTTGCTTGGCAACCTACAAGTTCTTTTCCAATTACTTATTCTCAGTCATCAAACATTGAGTGTTTGAATTTGCTACACCTAAGAAGGCCAAGTTGGCTGAGGCAATGGCCTCGGGATCTCTCCTGGTGTCAGCGACAATTATCCTTTCTCTCATAAAAGCAAGAGACGTAAGTTCATTTGGAAAATACTTCTTATGCGCTTGTACAATCTTCTTCTAGAGTTCATCTTACCACAAATTGTACATGTCCATAACCGGATCATTGTCAAGAGGAATAACTTCCCCTTCCTCGCCTGGAGCTGAGTCTGTCACTGGAGGTGGTGGACACTGAATAGTGACCCGTTGTGTGCTAGGCATCAGGTCAACATCCTGATTTTGCGGCTTCATGTAATAACCCTGGTGAAAATTCCATGTAATAAAAGTTAATAAAGGCAAAATAATAACCATGGTTGATGGGACACTTATTCGAAGCTGAATGTTGGGCAAGACATCCTAGTGTGGGTGTTCATCGGTTTATTATGACTAAATAAATTGGCAAAGACAATGTCTAAGGCTTTGGAAAAGCAAAATAACATTTTTGGCACATTTATTTATGAAAATAATGGAAATTAGGAGAAAAGGAAGGTGAAAGGTCACAGGTTGCATGTGAGGATGAAAATGAATGAAAATAATGGAAAATGAAGAAAATAAAGGCCTCGTTGATAAAAAGGCTTCTCAGGCTTAGTTGGTAACGTTTTGTTAGTTCAATTTTGAAGCTATCTCATTATTCTCTCTCTATATCTCACTCTTGGACACTTAGATTTTTATTGGAGCATTTTGGCATTGGATCAAGGAAGGAAAATAAGGCAAGAGGAACAAAAGATCAAGCAAGAAAGAGCAGGATCAAGTAGCTACAACAGTATTCTTTGCAGGTATTGATTTTCATGTGCATTTTCCTTACTAGGTTTCGCATGCATGGCATTGCATGTGGTTATTTTGTTGTTATGGCATGGGTTTTGCCAAGTGTGACAGTGTTTTCAACCTAGCCTTTCAATTTCCGGATAGCCATGGTGTGATGGGGTTCTCATGTTTTGGTTGAGCTGCATTGCTGGATGGATTCGAAGCTGAGTGATGCAGATCTCCGAATGATAGAGCACATGGCCTAGTGGTCCCTGAACTCGACTGTGGATCACAGTAAAGCCACTGGCCTAGTGACCCCTAGACTATGGGTTGCGGTAAAGCAAAGATTGTGTTACCTCAGTGGGCCTAGGAATCCTTGCCAGTGAATGGAAAGATATATGGTAAATCAAACAGGTGGATTGCTCTTCGTTGGGTCCAGTAATCCCGATTTTGGGATATGTAGTAAAGCTCGGAGAACGGTTCTCGGTTTAGGGCCTAGTGATCTGGGATTGGATTGCAGTAAATCCTGAGAGACTACGAGACAAGAAAATTCCTCACTGTGTGAGTGGAGAAATTCGGTGGCATCCATGATTGTTTGGCCTAGTGATCAGGTGGAGATCATGGTAAAGCCTGTTATGACATCTTTAATGTGTTGGCCTAGTGATATGGGATGGATTACAGTAATGCCTGATTTCTATTGATGAGGATGAGGTGGTTTAGCCTTGGGGTGCCTTGGTTGGTTCTTTTGGTTTGAGTCCCATATTCATGCTTAGAATATGACATGGGGGTGAATCGATGAAGAGAGATTTAGATCAACCATTCTATGGTCAGGTGGAACGTGGTAGTCCCATCCCGGGTTTGGATTTTGTATCATCAATATGAGGTTATTTCTCCTTGTATTTCTATGAGTATTATACCGATTTATATGTAGATCATATGGTTGTGATTTCATTGGTATTTATACTACTATTATGCTGGTTATGTATGGGTTTCATGACATTGGCTATGTATGGCTCTCATCATGTTTTTACTTGTAAATGAATGGACAATGTATCTATGACCTAATAAATGATAATGCAATAAACGATATGAGGGAACACTGGTTCTTAGAGACTCCTAGATAAGTATGAGACTCTTATGCTTAAGTCTATTGTTTACACCTGTAGATTACATATTTGTGATATGTTTGACGAAATTCTTGTCATGTCTAATAGGGGTCCAGTTAAGGGCTTGTTCAGGTATTTACTTTTGCATCATTGTTTCATTGTTATTTTACTCTTTTGAAGGTGTCATTCCATTATGGGAAGTAACCTGGGCTCTGGGCCTAAAAATTGGCTTAAATCTTGGGGACGCTGGCACAAAAATGAACAAAATAGTCCCTAGACACTAGCATGCCTTGTCATGAGAGTGTCTAGAGCCTCCTAGATGCTGGCATGCCTATAACATGAGAGAGTCTAGAGGTTAAGTGATCAAAAACTTCAATGGGACATAGGGGCTAGCTAGTGAAGTGTTGGGATGGTTCTCAGGGGTTTTGTAGCTGATGTGGAAGGTTTGTATGTTGTGTTTCCATCGATTCGATTTCCTTAAGGTCACATAGGAGGTTGAATCTAATCATAGTAGCCTCTTGTCGCATGTTTACCCCAGTTGGCCGTTTACTCGGGTAGATGTGGGAGGATGGTGTTAGACTCTAGTCCCACCTATATATCATCAATCTCTATCGATTGTTCAATCTGTTGAGCAAGCTCCTAATCCTGCATCTGTTCGCTCTCCTCCTTTGTTGGTTGTCAGTGTCATTCTTGCTCTTCATCTTGTTTCCACGTTGTTTCTTCAACTATTGCATGTTGCCTTTCTTATTCTTCTTGTTTCTTCTTCTCTTCTTGTTCTTGATTCTGATTTTTTTCCTCCAACATCCTCTACTACTCTTTCCTCTTCCTCTGTTCTTCTCTCTACATCCTGTGTTTCCTCACTACCTCAATTGCTAAATCCACTTTCATAACAATTGGATTCACTTTCATCTTGTGGCTTCTTTCTCCCCCTAGAATGTGCATAACCTTTCTCTTTCCTTTATCGTGCACGAGGTTGCTCCCTTCTGCTAGCACTGCTTCTTGAGTTGTTGCCTTCTGTGGAGCGACCTGTGAAGTTCTTGCAAAATTGACCAACTCACAGGTCTTGGAGGCATTATAAAAATTATTCGATGGATCCTCTTCCTGCCAATGAAATGTCCTGCTGAGCCACTGAAAGTGAATTCTCACACAGTTGTTCTTACAAATACCACGAGGATCATATGGATTAAAGTCTTGAGTATCGAATGCAAACTTCTCTATCACCTTTCCTTCGGTATCTGCGACTTTCAAGTTCTTTATCTCATACAATCCAATTTGCATAGGAAGAGTTCACCAAGGTGCTTTCTTCATCCTGTGGAAAGCAGTTGATAATCTTGTAGTGAGATGATATGACACTTATTGCATGACGCACTTGTTGGTGGCATACCTTGGCAAAACATGTGCTGACTTCTCTCCGCCGAACACTCTAAGGAAGGTGCCATCTGGTGAGACACACCAATCTGCAATCTCTGATATTGCCTCCATCACCACAGGCAACATGCAAGGTGGTTCTTCCTCAAATATCATCCTATATAGCGGGATGAGGCAGTGATCAATTAGCTTCTCCATAACCCCTCATTGGATGCAATTCAAGAGCATATTGTAGTGGATTTACGACAAGTTCTTAAGGTGACCAAGCCCAGTTCATACCAGGGAATGCATTAAGTGCATAGATTGCATCCAGTAAATATGGAGACATATAAAATCTTGCTTGCTCACCCTTGGGAGGATTCAGGGAGTTGCGTACATGGATCCTTAACTATTGAGCCAACAAATCTAACCAGTTGAGCGACATTCCATTGTTCACTACCTAGTTCAGAACGATTTCCCACCCTTCCAAAAAGGTCTCTATGCTCTGCTGACCATGGATTTTATAGGCTAAGATGATCAACAACTGATAGGACCTCCCAAGAGACCTTGTCTTATATGTGTTGGTGGGCATCTATCGGAAACTTTGATGGCTCCTTCACCCATCTCTTAACAATATCCCTCGTGACCACATAATTGTTGGTGGCATAGAAGAGTGAATCCATGCGTGCTTCTGGATCAAGCAAATGGTACATACGTTGGTAATCTGCTGCCAGAAAAGTAGCAAGCCTCCATCCGTTGGTACTGCTCAAAGCCATGGTCTTCACATCAATATGTGAGAGAATCCAACTGATGACATCTGCACATGGGAAGGTAGGATATCTGCATGCATCCCTGATATCTGGACATTAATGTATACTTGTTGGTCCTCTAGATTTTTTGTGGATTCCTTTGCTGAAAAAGCTTCATTAACTTTTTTCCATGTAAGATCTAAGTCCTTTTCTACATACAATTGGGTGTCCGAGTATACTGGCAAGTTTAATAGAGTTTGCTTAATTGCTTCCCTAATACTGCTCTTAGTGGTATATTTTGAAGCAGTTCTCTTGGGTTCCATGGTAACAATGATTGTTGGAGAGAAATGATCAATAAGCGTGGCACCTATGGGAGAAAAAAGACACTCATGGTAAGAAAACATTATCCTTTTGAAAATCTATCTTCACAGCAAGATCAGGCAGCAAATCTGTGCATTGGTGAGAAAAATTGTGTAATTTTCTTAGGTAAGTGAGGGAGACTAGAAGTGGTAACTACGTATTATGCATTCCTAGCAACTAAGGTGGAGCCTGAGGCTTGAGACTGCGCAATTCACAATCCAACCTGGACAGTGAATGGGAGAGAGTGTGCATTACACAGTCTCGGTGGTCAAGGGGCAGATTGAGCCCTGGAACTATGCATTGCATAGTTAGGCTAACCTTTACTACACAATGTGTGATATCAGAGGCAAAGCCTCAACTTGTGCTTCTTGATTGAGCAATGCCCAACTGGGAATTGTGAAAACTGGGCAAGGAAAGTGTGGATATGCCCAGTGGAAGTGATGGAAAGAAGCAAATCTAAGTGATGATGTGAGTTTGAGTGCATATCTCCATAAGTATAGATGAATCTGTTATCACTCAGGTTGTTCCCTAAAGTTGTAAGAAAGGGAATACGACGAGGTAACCATAGACCAATATTTTAGATACAGATTCTAGCCAATTTGCATCCAGGGAGGGCTTTCTCTTTATGATTTAGCTTTGTTTTAAGGTATATTAGGCTAGCTATGAAGTGAAAGGGTTTCGTTTTGAGTTTGGTTGGAGGAATGGAGATCAATAGAACAGTGAGGTAAAACTGAAGAGTTTCAGTCCATTGGGCATGATGGAGTCAAAGGAGGATGGCTTTTTGGGTTTGGTTTTTCAACAAAGAATGGTATCACAGAGCAAGGTAATCAAACATGGAACAATTCATAGGTTGGAATCAGGTGGAATGGAGTCAATGGGTGAAGGGAAATTAAGAATCCTTCATCATGTTGACAGAGGGAAAATGGCTGACTACTGTTAAGGAGCAATTAAGAATTCCTTAGCAAATATTCAAGATGGAAGAACCAGGGGAAACAGGAGCAATTAAGAATTCACTGTTTATTCTAATTCTGAAGAAAACATTAATAATAACAAAGACTGAACACAGAGTGCAATCAAGCAAATTCTGAGTTATTCTTTTTCTCTATTATTTAGATCATGAAACATAGATGATATAGTAAACACAGAAACTGTAAAACACAAGTTAGAAGGGACTTATTGATCCATAAAACGATTCAAGAATTTTGTAACATGTCCTTAGCATCAATTCTTCATCCAGTGAGCTCGACAAAAATGGTTCCAACAACTTTTTATTCCAAAATTCTTCAGTATTATAGTCAAAACTATGAACATCCACCACCAACCAACCCCAAATACTTTGTCTGGGGGGGTATTTATACAAAAATGTCAAATATATTACAAAATATCTGATAGAAATAATATCTGATGACAACTAATGCATTTTACAAAGATACAGATAGTCATTCTCGAAAACAGGGGAACAATAAATTGATGCAATAAATTGATGTTGTGCTGGTTGTTTCGTCTTTATGATATGTACTGGAGGTAGGTGTTACAAGTCGGTTCACGGCTGTCTTCTACTGATACTTTGTGTTGGTTATTCTGCCTTGGTCGGACTTTATTTAACTCTGATGTGATGTGCTTTGACCCGCATGACTATGATTCATTTATGTTATCCGCATTATAGTAGATGGTCCAAAATTTTGAATTGACCAAAGATAATTTTATAGGATCTCTAACATACTTTGCCACCACTCCGGTCCTGGTAATTTATGTCTTTGAAGCTTCCTTAAAGTTTCATCAGTCTCTATGTATCTGAAGAAATTAGGTGGGATGGTGAATAGATGCTTCACCTCATGCTCAATGTAGAACAAATTTTCCAGGCTGTCGTAGAGGGCTTTGCCAGAGGGAAGTGCCTTTTCTCCTGAAGTGCTTGATGATGTATTAATTTGGTTAACAGCATATGTATTCAATTTATATACATAGTCTTTGTGTTTCATCAGACGATCATTACTTCCCAAAGGACTTGGAAAACCTTTTTGATGCAAGACTGTAAACTTTTCTGTGAAAGAATTAATCTCTACCTGCATGTCCTGGCATCTTCTGTCCAAATTTTGCATTAGAGTTCTCATGGTTAGAACTCTTTTGATGTCTAGAATGGTGCATGTTTTGTCTCTAATTTCTAGTGCTTCGAGTTCTTCACTAGTCTTGGTGTTCAAAAAATGTATTAGCCGGTTAGCTTACTCAGGCATCTGTCCCAATAAGGCTCTTGTTTTCTGAATCTCCACTTGGGCCACTCTTATCAAGTCAATCTGCTCATAAATAGTTTGGATAGACCTCCACACATCACTAAGGGATTGAGTGATGTTGGTCCACAAAATTCCCCTGATTTCTGCTAGAGGTTTATGTAGAGAGAGGTCCTTTTCTAATGCTCTCACCTTGTTCTCCAATGTTTTGATCTCCCTTGTTTTCTCTCCCACATTCATCTTGGATTTATTATAACTATGTTCAACTTTTGCCAATTTTTCTTTGACTTGCTTTAGCTCTGACACTTGGAGTTTCAATTCCTCCATGTCTTTTATTAATTGCTCTATGCTCATACCTGTACTACTGCCTGGTGTTGTTGCTGTTGATGTTTCTCCTGTGATGACCTCTGCTATTGATGTCGGGACAGTGGGAGGCAATGCTGTAATAAGTGTGGAAGGGGTAGTAGTGACTATTGGGGCTACTTCAGGTGGCTGGGAGGTCGACTCTCCCTCATTTTCTTGTAGAGATTTCTCCAATGCCTGCTCTGTCTCACTCAATCTCTCATTCAGTCTCATGAGCAGGTCCATCATGTCCTCTTCAAATTTCTGTTGTACAACTTCTGCAGTTTGTGGATGCATAGAAGGAGGTAGTTTTAGCTGTTTTCTGAGGGCAGCAGTGTCCTCTTCTTTCTTCTTCATTAGTGCTTTTATGCCTTTGGCATCTTTGGGATCATGTCCCAGTTCAAGGATTATTTCCTCCAAAGACTTTATCCTATTGTCCTTAGCAAGAGAAGAAGCTTTCTCCAAATCTAACTGAGCAGAGGTATTATTCAAGGAGTTTTGTAATTTATGAGCTAACATAGCTTTATCAGCTAGTGTGGAGTATACCATCTCTCCAGTCTGCTTGTGCAACTCAATCTGGTCTATTGGATGAATGTCCTTGGCCAAGATCTCCAGATTTGTCGTGATGTAATCAGCTGCTGATTGTGGTTGCTGCACCTTGGGCTTGAAATAGCTCATGATCATTTTGCACTCCTTTATGTCATAGGCAGACATCCATCTTTGTTGCTTTGTGGGGACCATCTTAAGATACTGGTTATAAATCCATAGCCTTAGTGGATCGTTTCTAGCCTTTATCTCTGTGAATGTTCTTTTGATGTCAAAGGTCTGCTTACTTGGTGGCCTAGTGGATGAAACTTCCACACTATGCTGCCTTTCTAGCTCCTATCTGTGTGAGCTAGTTGATGTGTTCACCACAGGGGAAGTCTGTTGGGTAACCCTCTCACCTCTTAGGCTTTCAGTTGTTTCTTCAAAGATTTCCTCTTCTGACAGAGGAGTGAGTCTTTGTCTTTTTGTACCAGGTTGTTCTGCAGGTCCACTGATGGGCGTGGCCTCTTCTCTGTCTCTTTTCTTGCCTTTTTCCTCATTCAGAGGAGTTTTCAATGCTGGTATCTCTGGTGCTTTAGATTGAACTTGCAGAATTTGCCCATGTTGATCAATCATTGCTTGCTGCTCTGTGTCTTCCACTTCCTTGCCCTTAGAAGACCCTGTAACTGGTGTGTTGGTTTCTTGTACCGGTTGCTCTAAAGTTCCAGCAGAGGATGTACCCACTCCAGTTTGCTGAGGCAGCTTGAAAGATACCTGTCCAAAAGAGTCCAGGTCAAGGGTTTTTTCCAAATCTTTCATAGCTGTTTCCATCTTCTCTTGTTCATTAATTTCTTCTACTAATGTACCCTCTACCCACTCATCCTGATTAGCAAACTGTTCAATTACAGGGATCCTATGATTTATATAAGCCGATAGCCTGTTTCTTACTTTTCTGTCACTTATAAAGCTATTTGGCTAATATGGCACCCACCAGAAACTTTTCTTCAATTTAAGGTCTTCCCCTAATATATTATCAGCATCTTCCCATGCCTCTCTCTTATGGATGATAAAAGGGCATGTCTAGGTTTTTATTCTTAGCTGAGCTTTTTTCTTTACATTGAAAAAGTGGGTTAAATCTGCATTGATAAGCTTCCTGAAATACTGCAGTGAAAATAGCCTCATAGGCACATACCTAGGCAACTTATAAGGGCACAGTTCACAGCCATATATTCTGATTTCAGTGTGATTCTGGTAGAGGTACCAGTCACCTATCATGTACTATTCGGACAGCTGTAAAAATTTCCTCATATCAGCAGAAATTCTAGGAGGAGGAGCTCCTATCAATAGGGTGGAAGTTGGATGTACAAACAAATCAATGAATTCACAGTAGGTATAAGGGGATTCACAAACATTGTGCAAGACCGAGGTCCAAAAGATCATAGACCTTCTCTCTCCTTTGGAATCCAATTTCCTAATGGGAAATGAAAAATTGTCTGTCTGATAATATAACAGAAGTTGGTATATGAATGAGGTGTACTTGAAGACTCCTTCTCTTTCCAGATTTATGAATTTCTCATTGATTTTATTGGCAATGAAAGAGGCATAATCATATTTGACAGCAAGGGGTTGTCCTGGAGTAAACATTGACAACATAACTAAGATGGTCTCATCAACAAATTCACTGGTTTTGAATCCTAAGATAAAGGATATCATGTCAAGAATAAGCCTGCCAGTTTCAATGAATCAGGAATGGACATAGGGAGGTGGGCCTTGAGGCTGGCAATTTGGTTTCATGAATAATTAAGCAATCTGGGTTATTTCTGAACTGGGCAATTGAGAGCCTTGCTCAAGCAAAAATCCCATGGAAAGACGAGCAAGGGGCTAAGTGGGATGGAAGTGTAACATGTCATTGATAGATTCAACATTTATTTAAAAGAGAACAGTTTGGGATGGGGTCATAACTGCTTTACTAACAGGGTCATAGTTGGCACAACATTGGTGAATAATATCTGGGAACACATTGACTGAGGGAAGGTAATACCTGGGGAGATTCGATTCCCATATTCCATAGATATCATAGTTGCTTGATGATTATTCCTAATTCGGAAAAATGCCTGGAGATGGTTCATATCACCAGATAACTCTTTTATTTGAAAATCTCTGTCAGCCAAGGGTAACCAATCCAGGTCTTTATGAGGTGCATTGAGGGGTGCCACATTGAGGGCCACGGGAGCTTCCATATGTGGTTCTTGTATTTTTAAACTGGAGGTTGGGCTTCTGTAGGAAAATGGGAAAAACAGCAATGGTTCTGGTGTCCTTGTATGGCAACTATGAACTGTTTTCGGCTTGAATTTGGCTCTTATAAGTAAAATTCACAGAGGAAAAACGAAATTACAGGTTTGGGAAGTGAAAACGGGGTAAATACCTGTATTTAGGTGAAAAACAGTGCGATTCAGAGGTTGACCGACGAGTTGCAGAGCACGGAACTGTAATTTCTTGGCCGGGTGGGGGACTAGGTGCTCGAGCAATCAACGAACGTAATGTGCATGGAAACAGTTCGCAAAGAAAGTGAATGAAAATGACATTTTCCCGACAATTTAACAAAATTTGGCTTTGGTGGGTAATTTTGACATTTAATGACATATGACGTCAGTGAGGAGACAGTTTGTCATTTAGCAGGGGTATGGAATGGTTACGTGGTCGTGACGTCAGCTGAGGGCCAGCGGGAGGGCGGTAAGCGGTTTTGGCACGCACCACTTATGGGCCAGAGTGGTTTTGGGCGGAGAGGCAATGAACACGGCAGGAGTGCATCACGCATCCAAGGTACGGGCGGCAATACCACGGTTCCTCGTGCTTTAAACATCGGATGGAAGGGGGGGCACGATATAGATGTTAGCCGTCTGATGGGAGGGCACCAATTGGACAGTTGGCACTCATTGGAGGTGACGGAGGGTTACGGCGCGGGACCCATACATTTAAATAATAACTTTTAATAATATCAGGGCGGGTTTGTTTAGTGGTCGGTGTTTGTTTTAAGTCAAGTTATTAGTTAAACAGACGTTAATTAACCCTTAGGATGGTGCGGGGGCGGGTTATTAACAATCCCGAATGGATCTATTAATCCCCTATTATGTTAAGACTACAGTCGTATTTTGACCTGGGGCGGGATATTACATATTGGGGGTTTTTATGTGATGTATACACAATACGGGGATGGTAATAATTTACACGGGATTTATAGAAAATAGGGTTAGAGTTAATATGAGAAATATGTTGGAAAAGAGCGCTAAGTTATAGAGTTTTAAAAACTTAGGCTTAAGGAGACAAGTTTATGTGTGACTTTGCACAATCTCCTAAGTAACCAGGGTTTTACTTAAGCCTTTTTATGAAATGAGATGGAGTAATTTGGGGATATTAAGCAGATCTCAATACCTTTGGGGAGAAGATTAGTAAGTGATTTGGGGAAGGATGGAGGGGAGTTAGTCATGCTTTGCTTGACCTAGATCTAGACACCTGCCATTATACTTGAGACAGAAGTAAGTTTTAACATTCTGAGAGACAAAACCTGTCACAAGCCTCTTTCTGCAACATCAAAACTTCCTACCCAGCCTACAGTACCTAACATTTTTTCTTCTTTTGCCATTAGGTGCAGTTGAACTGGCAAACCATCATTCTCTTGTTTTCTTTTCACTGCAGTCCTATCTAGATCTATCCTTATCACATCCAAGGGCTTAGGTTTAACAGTTGAGCTCCTTTGCTTCTCTACCTATCTATTTATCTGCCAAGATTGAACAGTCTGGATAGATTTTATTCTCTATCTCTAAAACAGGAAATTCAAACATGAACTGGCCAAGATTAAGTTGTTTGGCCATTCATCAATTATAGCATAAAGTTCAACAAACTGCACATGATACTTTATTTACAAGAAGTGAAGTGGTAGTGGCATTTGGACTTGCACACTTTCCTAGTCCTTTTTATTTGGGGTTCATTTCTTTCATTTTTTCTTTTTAACCACTTATCTTTTCACCCTTTGATTTTCTTTTAGGGTATACCCTCTTTGCATTTTTTTATTTTTTTATTTTTTCAAAATATGGAAAACCTTTGCAGCAGGGAAAGGATGAACATATTAGGGATTTTAACTAGTCAATCATGAAATATGAAACCTATTGGTATAGGAGCATAACACTGGCTCCACTTGGGGATGGCTTTTCCTGGTGAAAATTCAAGAACAGCAGGTCAGATGGCCTTATGTACAATTCTTGTTGTTCTCTGAAGTCTTCCTTTGATGTAAATAAACATAATTGTACAAAGGATATATATACATTTCTCTTGAGCTGAAAACAAAAATAGTAAAATTCCTTTACTGTTTCTCAAAACTTTCTGCCCATTCCTTTCTATTCTTATTGCTGTAAAAAGCTGCGGAAACTAAACTTCGCTATGTACAAGTCAGGGACGGGATGTATTAACACACTGTATCAAAATAGTGTTTCAACATCCGACCATTAACTGGTCCTTCTTCTGCTTTTGTACCATCCAGGCTTTTCAAAAAGTAAGTATTGTTTCCTTGTGAGGCATGAATAATAAAAGGTCCCTTCCATAGGAAGTCAAACTTCCCATGTTTTCCTTTATCTTCTCTTTTGGATTCCCACTTTAATACATTGTCTCCTATGTAAAAATCTTCAACCTTGGTCTCTTATCAAATATCTCTTGAGTTTTTCTTGTAGCACTTGAGATCTTTAATATACCTCTTCTCTAGTTTGCTGCAAATGTATAGTCTGATTTATCCTTCTTTGAATGTCATTGGGCTGCACCTGAGCTTCTTGCAGTGATTTCATTACAAGTACCCCTAGAGATGAAGGAAATACAGCCTCCATACCATAGACAAGCTCATAAGGGCTAGTCCCAATGGATCTCTTGGTAGTTAATCTGTTTGCCCATTGTGCATTTATAAGCTTCTTGTGTCAATTTTTCTTGTTTTCTTCCAATAATTTCTTAATAATATTGATCAGGCTTTTATTGGATGACTCAGCTAGACCATTACCTTGAGGGTAATAAGCTGTGGAGTGGCCTAAGGTGATGTGGTACTTATGACAGAAACTGATCATTCTCTTGGATTTGAAAGCAGCAGCATTATCAGTTATAATTTTTTCAGGACAGCCAAATTTGGACAAGATGTTGGTTTCTAAGAATTGAATGATCACTAAATCATTGGCTTGTCTACAAGGGATGGCTTCTATCCACTTGGTTAAATAGTCTGTAGCAGTTAGGATCCATTTATGTTGGCCGGAAGGAGGATGGATTTCCCCAATAAAGTCTAAACCCCATTGTTGAAATGGTCTTTCAGTGGAAATTGGTCTAAGGGGTAGAGGTAAAAGTTTCCTCTTGTCTTCAAAAATTTGATATTTATGGCAAGCAGTGACAAACTTTTTGACATCAGCAAACAAGGTGGGCCAGTAAAATCCAGCCCTTAGAATTTTATCAGCAGTTGATTTCAAGTAAAGATGTCCACCACAGTCCCCTGCCTGAAATTCTTTGAGTACCCTGTCAGCTTAATCTTTTATTAGACAAATTAATAGAATACCTTCATGATTTTTCCAAAAAAGAGCACCATCTAAAATACAAAACTTTGAAGCTTTCATTTGTATAAACCTTTTCTTTGTTCTGGATAATCTTGGAGAAGCCTACAGGTTGAATAATACATGACATATATCAACATACCAAGGTGATTCTAGGAAGGGTGGAGTCACCAGGGCTTGGAAATTAGTTTCAGTCATGAGTTTAGCCAATCCCTATCCTTTTATAAGCTTTGTAGGTTTTATTTCAATATCATACTCTAATATAGTAGCAATCCATTTACCTCTCTTGCCTTGAATCCCCTCTTGGGTCAGGATATCTTTGACAACAGTGCTTGGCACATAAGCTATTATATGAGAGTATAATATGTAGACTCTGAAATCTTTGATGGGTTTCACAAGTGCATAAGCATGCTTTTCCATGATTGCGTATTTTAGTGGTGCATCCCTCAGTGCTTTACTAAAAAAGGCTATGGGTTTTTCACATCCTTGATCATCTTTCTGTAGTAAAACAGCAACAATAGTGTGTTCTGATGCAAATGAGAAGATTATGAAGTCTCTATCAAATCTTGGGCTCGTAAGGACGGGTGTTTTGGTCAAGGGCATTTTGATTTCTTCAAATGCTTGTTTGGCTTCTATTGTCCATTTAACCTTGGAATCATTTTTCAACATGTTATTCAGCAAACTAATTAGCTCAGCCAGATTGGGTATGAATCTTCTTAAAAATTTAATTTTCCCTAGGAAAGCTTAAAGTTCTTTGATATTTCTAGGATGGGGTATTTGTAAAATGGCTTCTATTCTATCAAGATCAATTTTGATGTCGTCTTTGGAGATTATGTGACCTAACAGTTTGCCCTCTTCTAGACCGAACAAGGATTTCTTAGGATTCAAGGAAATACCATACTTTCTACATGTTAAAAATACTTGTCTCAGATGGTCTAGATGTTGCTGATCTGATTTGGAAAACACAGTGAGATCATCTAAGTATATGACTAGAAAATCATGAATTTCTTTAGCAAAAGCTATGTCCATTGCACGTTGGAAGGTTGCCCCTACATTCTTGAGTCCAAATGGCATTTTCACATATTTGAAAGTTCCCCATGGGGTTGTAAAAGCAGTTTTTTCCTGATCATCAGGATGAACTAGAATCTGGTTGAAGCCTGAAAACCCATCCAACAGTGAAATTCTAGAGGCACCTACTACCCTTTGTAAAATGTGGTCCATATTAGGTAAGGGGTAGTGGTCTTTCAAAGAGACCTTATTTACATTCCTTAAATCAACACACAGTCTGATTTCTCCTGTTTTCTTCCTAGTGGGCACTAAATTGGACACCCATTCTGAAAATCTGATAGGTGCAATTATCCCAGCTTCATACATTCTTTTGACTTCTTTTTCAATTAAAGGGAGTAGTACAGGGTTAACCCTTCTGAGTTTTTGCTTGAAAGGTTTCTGATTTTCTTTGAGGGGTATTGTATGTTGAATCACAGAAGTGTCATAGGATTTGAGATCTTCATAGCTCCATGCAAACACATCCTGGAATTCCTTGAGCAGTTCAACATATTTAAGCTTTTGGTCAGGAGGCAGAGTTTTGGATAGCTTTATCATTTTAGGATTTTCTTCAGTTTCTATGTTACAGTCCTCAATATCTGCGTTAAATGGTTGCATTTTGGGTTTTCTTGGGATATCATTAGAATCAAAGAAGTCTTCCAGAAGAGTTAATCCTATGGGCAAATAATTTTCCTTTACATCAATAACTTTAGAATCTCCTCCAATAGCCCCATCAATGTCTATTTCTTTAAGCTCTTGCAACTATTCCTTGGTAAATTTCGTTGGGTGAAGTATTTGTGTTTCAGTTTCTGCTGAAATGTCTATTTCAATTTTGTCTACTTGATCAACTTCACAAACTGTGTCAGTGTCCATATTAGTGTTACAAAATTATTCCTTTAAGGTCAAGAAATTATTAATCTGAGTGTCATTGTCAAACACTTGCCAGTTTTTTACATTGTCTGGTATGGTTGTCCTGTGTTTAATCTCAACTGTAAATTGATGATTGGGTTCAAATGGCAGTTTACAAGTGCTGGCAAATGGTACCAAACTGTGAGCATGCAAATTGTGTCTCCTTGGAATTTTGGCAATCTGTGTTTCCAGAAAGGTATTGAGTATTTCAATTGCTGCTCCTTTGTAAGATCTCAATCTGGGATCATTTGTGAGGAAGTTCCCTTTCATTTGCTGGATGACTAAGTCAGAGTCTCCCAATACTAATACTCTAACTGCCCCTAAGCTTTTGATTAATTTGAGTCCTAGCAAGAGGGCTTCATATTCAGCCATGTTATTGGTACATCTAAAATTCAGCCTGTAAGCATGTCCTTCAGCATGATCATTTTCCATATTATGTACCCAAATCCCTGCTCCTACTCCTAGTTTATTGACTAATCCATCAAATTCCAAGTACCAAAGGATCTCATGTTCATAGTTAGTATCAGGAGTCTTAGAAATTTGTTTACTAGGGAAATCTAGATTTTTAGTTTCATCTAGTTTCTCTTGAGTGTCTGTTATATCAATTATTTCAAAAATTTCCTGAGTTTGAACACTAGATTTTTCATTTATGATTTTTTCTTGTTCTAATGCTAAAACCTTGACATCATTTGGGGGAAAAAATTCAGCATTGTATAGGATAAAGGAGTCCATGTCAGAATGCATGGAGTAGATGGGAAAATTATGGGGTTTCTCCTGGCCGCTAACCACATATTTCATTATATTTTCTCGGTACAATCTCTTTGGCTGGCCAAATACTGAAATGGTAGCATAGGACATGTCCAACTATAAAGATCCTCGAAGCTTTGCACCCCAAGATCTAGACAACGACATGCCATATTTTGGTGGAATATCAGCTACCACTACATCCATTAAAATTGTCTTGGCAGGGTATTGAACTAATGATACACATAAATCTTTGATCAATCCTAGACATCTGACCTGGCTAGAATCAAAAGAGAATAAGTCTTTGTATGGTCTGGTAATATCTAGGTCCAACTTTTCCATCACAGACTTAGGCATTAAATTATGAGAGGCACCAGAATCAAACATTGCATTATGAAGTATCTTATCATGAACGTTCAAACTTACATAGAAAGGAGGGACCCTCCATCTACTGATTTACCATTTACCTCAAGACCAAAAATTAATTCTAGTTGGTCATCCAAGATCTAAAGTGATCTGCTAATTTGATTTCTATAGACATCATGCTTATCCAATTCTGACAATGGAATTGCTATCTTTAATTTGCCTATTTTGGTCTCAAGGTTGAAAAGTTTTTATGTTTGAATTTTTGCATTTCGGGCAGTGATATTTTCTTTTTCTGTTGTATTTTCTGTGCTTTTTTCTTTTTCAAGAGTGTTTTTATGGGTTGAAGCTGTTTCCAAGTCAATTTCTAGAGGTTCTTCCACAGTTTCTTTGGAAGGAATGGAAGTTGAAGGCTGTGTGTTAGGTGGTTGACTGTCTGATACATCTTCAACTACCTGATTATCTAGGTTAGGATTTGTTCTAGGAGGGTTTTGTACAGGAGGATTCTTGATTTTAGGTTTGCTAGATTGCTTAGTATCCTTCTGTTTATTAGTTTCAGGAACATCTATCCTTCTGCTCCTCAGATTATATTGCTTGTGGACTTCATAGATGGCTGTGTCATATCCCTCCCTAAAATCAAATGATTCACCTGACTGGATTTGGAATTGATTAAGAGTGTGAGCTTCTTGGTCTTCTTGGGTCAAGAAAATTTGTTATTCACTATTGAGACCCATTAAGTTAATTTGAGTATCTTCTGTTGGTTCACTGGAGGTTGAAGCTTCAACATAGTTTTCCCGGAATGGAGGTCTAATGTTTTGGTTAGGGCCAGCCTTTCCAGTATTAGAGTTATGGTTTTTTCTAAAGTTTGGATTTCTCCCAGTATTGCTCGGTTGACCATCCCAAGGGGATTTCATCTCAATTGTTTCTACTCTATCACCAAGTCTATCCATTCCTTTAATGATAGCATCTAATTTTTGTTCAAAGGCAAAAGGTTCTTCTTTGATGGGTATCCTCCTTTCAGCTCTAGCTCGAGCTCGTTTAGAAATCAGGTTGGCCTCAACACTGACAGCTATGCTCTGCATGTCTTCTAAGCTTCGAGGAGCTCTTTCCCTAAGCTGGTATGCCATATCAGAGTCAAATACATCAGGGAATTTGATCAAGGCCAAGTCTGGAGGAGGTCTGAGATTCTGAGGAATAGCATTGTATACATTATTAAATCTGGAACAGTAATCTTGAACAGTTTCTTGTGGACCTCTTTTCAAGTTTTCATATTCTGATAAAATGTGGAGAGGATCCTTCTTCTTTTCCCATCTGTTCAAGAAGGTCTGATAAAGAGCTTCTAGGTCATTGATAGTGTTTGCAAGGAGTGCTCTAAACCAGGTTCTAACATCTCCAGTTAAACTTTGGACAAAGACTTTCATTCTCACATCATCATCATCAATCTCATAGTTTTCAAAATAATCTATCATGTTCTTGGTATGTTGTTGAGCTGTGTAAGTGCCAGTACCATCAAAATAGGTGATTTTGCTTTGATAATCTTGAGGCATAGCCCCTGGATTTGCAGGTAGTTGCATGGGAGCATAACGGTTTTCCATGTTTGCAGAGATAAGTGCGACAGCTGGAAGAGAAGGGATAACAGTGGAAATATATGTTGTAGATGGGAGAGTGGAAAGGATGGTTTGGGGTGCTGATAGTGAACTTGAAGAAGCTACAGTAATGGCAGAAAGGATTGGTGCTTTTCCAAGAGTAAGCTCAGATTGGATAGGGTTCTGCTGATGTGTGTCAAGGTGTGAACTAGCAGAATGTTCTTGGATCTTTTGGCTTCTAAGGGTCTTAGGAATCAGATTAGGATTCTCAAACATAGGTGGGGGATTTGGATTGGGATTTGATCTAGTATAATGGATCTTCTTCTTTGGAGCCAGCTTCTCGGTATGTTTTTTATTTTTCTTGAAAAAAAAAATAGCAATACAATTTTAACAGCATCTTCTAGGAAATTTTTAGATGAGGAGATTATGAATTTTCCTGAAGATCTACTGAAACAAGGGACTGATCAAGTATTTGGGACAACTGTCTAATACATAAACTAGACTGGAGATAGACTGAAGTAGCATTCATTTATTTCTACAATTACAAAACAAAAGCAGTTTCAAAGGCTACCTGGCCAACTTCAAGCTCCATCTGTAGCTTATGAAATAAACAGCAGTAACAAACAATTATTTAGGTCCCCAGTGGAGTCGCCAATGATGTTATCACTCAGGTTGTTCCCTAAAGTTGTAAGAAAGGCAATACGGTCGAGGTAACCATAGACCAAACTTTTAGATACAGATTCTAGCCAATCTGCATCCAGAGAGGGCTCTCTCTTTATGATTTAGCTTTGTTTTAAGGTATATTAGGCTAGCTATGAAGTGCAAGGGTTTCGTTTTGAGTTTGGTTGGAGGAATGGAGATTCAATAGAACAGTGAGGTAAAACTGAAGGGTTTTAGTCCATTGGGCATGAGGGAGTCAAAGGAGGATGGCTTTCTGGGTTTGGTTTTTCAACAAAGGATGGTATCACGGAGCAAGGTAATCAAACATGGAACAATTCATAGGCTGGAATCAGGTGGAATGGAGTCAATGGGTGAAGGGCAATTAAGAATCCTTCATCATGTTGACAGAGAGGAAATGGTTGACTACTATTAAGAAGCAATTAAGAATTCCTTAGCAAATATTCAATATGGAAGAAACAGGGGAAACAGGAGCAATTAAGAATTCACTATTTATTCTAATTCTGAAGAAAACATTAATAATAACAAAGACTTAACACAGAGTGCAATCAAGCAAGTTCTGAGTTATCCTTTTTCTCTATTATATAGATCATGAAACATAGATGATATAGTAAACACAGAAACTGTAAAACACAAGTTAGTAGGGACTTATTGATCCATAAAATGATTCAAGAATTCTGTAATAGGTCCTTAGCATCAATTCTTCATCCAGTGAGCTCGACAAAAATGGTTCCAACAGCTTTTTATTCCAAAATTCTTCAGTATTACAGTCAAAACTATGAACATCCACCACCAACCAACCCCAAATACTTCGTCTGGGAGGGTATTTATACAAAAATGTCAAATATCTTACAAAATATCTGATAGAAATAATATCTGATGACAATTAATGTGTTTTACAAAGATAGAGACAGACATTCTCGAAAACAGGGGAACAATAAATTGATGATGTGCTGGTTGTTCCATCTTTATGAGATGTACTAGATGTAGGTGTTGCAAGTCGGTTCACGGCCGTCTTCTACTTATACTTTGTGCTGGTTATTCTGCCTTGGCCGGACTTTCTTTAACTCTGATGTGATGCTCTTTGACCCGCATGATTTTTATTCATTTCTATTCTTCGCATTATAGTAGATGGTCCAAAATTTTCAATTGACCAAAGATAAGTTTATAGGATCTCTAACATACTTTGCCACCACTTCGGTCCTGGTAATTTATGTCTTTGAAGCTTCCTTAAAGTTTCGTCAGTCTCTATGTATCTGAAGAAATTGGGTTGGATGGTGAACAAATGCTTCACCTCATGCTCAATGTAGAACAAATTTTACAAGCTGTCGTAGAGGGCTTGGCCAGAGGGAAGTGCCTTTTCTCCTGAAGTGCTTGATGATGTATTAATTTGGTTAACAGCATATGTTTTCAATTTATATACATAGTCTTTGTGTTTCATCAGACGATCATTACTTCCCAAAGGACTTGGAAAACCTTTTTGATGCAAGACTGTAAACTTTTCTGTGAAAGAATTAATCTCTACCTGCATGTCCTGGCATCTTCTGTCCAAATTTTGCATTAGAGTTCTCATGGTTAGAACTCTTTTGATGTCTAGAATGGTGCCTGTTCTATCTCTAATTTCTAGTGCTTCCAGTTCTTCATTGGTCTTGGTGTTCAAAAAATGTATTAGTCGGTTAGCTTGCTCAAGCATCTGTCCCAATAAGGCTCTTGTTTTCTGAATCTCCACTTGGGCCACTCTTATCAAGTCAATCTGCTCATAAATGGTTTGGATAGACCTCCACACATCACTAAGGGATTGAGTGATGTTGGTCCACAAAATTCCCCTAATTTCTGCTAGAGGTTTATGCAGAGAGAGGTCCTTTTCTAATGCTCTCACCTTGTTCTCCGATGTTTTGATCTCCCTTATTTTCTCTACCACATTCATCTTGGATTTATCATAACTTTGTTCAACTTTTGCCAATTTTGCTTTGACTTGCTTCAGCTTTGACACTTGGAGTTTCAATTCCTCCATGTCTTTTATTAATTGCTTTGTGCTCATACCTGTACTGCTGCCTGGTGCTCTTGTTGTTGATGTTTTTCCTGTAATGACCTCTGTTGTTGATGTCGGGACAGTGGGAGGCAATGATGTTATAAGTGTGGAGGGGGCACTAGTGACTGTTGGGGCTACTTCAGGTGGTTGGGAGGTAGACTCTCCTTGCTTTTCTTGTAGAGCTTTCTCCAATGCCTGCTCTGTCTCACTCAATCCCTCATTCAGTCTCATGAGCAGGTCCATCATGTCCTCTTCAAATTTCTGTTGTACAACTTCTGCAGTTTGTGGATGCATAGAAAGAGGTAGTTTTAGTTGTTTTATGAGGGCAGCAATGTCCTCTTCTTTATTCTTCATTAGTGCCTTTATGCCTTTGGCATCTTTTGGATCATGTCCCAGTTCAATGATGATTTCCTCCAAAGACTTTATCCTGTTTTCCTTAGCAAGAGTAGAAGCTTTCTCCAAATCTAATTGAGCGGAGGTATTATTCAAGGAGTTTTGTAATTTATGAGCTAACATAGCTTTATCAGCTAGCGTGGCGTATACCATCTCTCTAGTCTATTTTCGCAGCTCAATCTGGTTTATTGGATGAATGTCCTTGGCCAAGACCTCCAAATTTGTCCTGATGTAGTCAGCTGTTGATTGCAGTTGGTGCACCTTGGGTTTGAAATAGCTCATGATCATTTTTCCCTCCTTTATGTCATAGGCAGACATCAATCTTTGTTGCTTTGTGGGGGCCATCTTAAGATACTGGCTATAAATCTGCAGCCTTATTGGATCGTTTCTAGCCTTTATCTCTGTGAATGTTCTTTTGATGTCAGAGGTCTACTTACTTGGCGGCCTAGTGGATGAAACTTCCACACTATGCTGCCTTTCTAGCTCCTGTCTGTGTGAGCTAGTTGATGTGTCCACCACAGGGGAAGTCTGCTGGGTAACCCTCTCACCTCTTATACTTTTAGTTGTTTCTTTAAAGATTTCCTCTCTGACAGAGGAGTGAGTCTTTGTCTTTTTGTACTCGGTTGTTCTGTAGGTCCACTAATGGGTGTGGCCTCTTCTCTGTCTCTTTTCTTTCCTTTTTCCTCATTCAGAGGAGTTTGCAATGCTGGTATCTCTGGTGCTTTAGATTGAATTGGCAGTATTTTCCCCTGCTAATCAGTCATTTCTTGTTGCTCTGTGTCTGCCACTTCCTTGCCCTTAGAAGACCCTGTAACTGGTGTGTTGGTTTCTTGTACCGGTTGCTCTGAAGTTCCAGCAGAGGATGTACCCACTCCGGTTTGTTGAGGCATCTTGAAAGATACTTGTCCAAAAGAGTCCAGGTCAAGGGTTTTTTCCAAATCTTTCATAGCTTTTTCCATTTCTCTTGTTCAATAATTTCTTCTACTAATGTACCCTCTACCCACTCATCCTGATTAGCAAACTGTTCAATTACAGGGATCCTATGATGTATATAAGCCAATAGCCTGTTTCTTACTTTTCTGTCACTTATAAAGCTATTTGGGTCATATGGCACCCACCATAAACTTTTCTTCAATTTAAGGTCTTCCCCTAATATCTTATCAGCACTTCCCATGCCTCTCTCTTATGGATGATAAAAGGGCCTAGCTGGGTTTTTATTCTCAGTTGAGCCTTTTTCTTTACATTGTAAAAGTGGGTTAAATTTGCATTGATAAGCTGCTTGAAATACTCCAGTGCAAATAGCCTCATAGGCACATACCTAGGCAACTTATAAGGGTACAGTTCACAGCCATATATTCTGATTTCAGTGTGATTCTGGTAGAGGTACCAGTCACCTATCCTGTATTGTTTGGACAGTTGTAAAATTTTCCTCATATCACCAGAAATTCTAGGAGGAGGAGCTCCTATCAACAGGGTGGAAGTTGGATGTACAAACAAATCAATGAATTCATAGTAGGTATAAGGGGATTCACAAACATTGTGGAAGACCGAGGTCCAAAAGATCACAGACCTCCTCTCTCCTTTGGAATCCAATTTCCTGATGGGAAATGAAAAGCGGTCTGTCTAATAATATAACAGAAGGTGGTATATGAATGAGGTGTACTTGAAGACTCCTTCTCTTTCCATTTTTATGAATTGCTCATTGATTTTATTGGCAATGAAAGAAGCATAATCGTATTTGACAGCAGGGGGTTGTCCTGGAGTAAACATTGACAACATAACTAAGATGGTCTCATCAACAAATTCACTGGTTTTGAATCCCAAGATAAAGGATATCATGTCAAGAATAAGCCTGCCAGTTTCAATGAACTGGGAATGCACATAGGGAGGTGGGTCTTGAGGCTGGAAATCTGGTTTCATGAATAATTGAGCAATCCAGGTTATTTCTGAACTGGGCAATTGAGAGCCTTGCTCAAGCAAAAATCCCATGGAAAGAGGAGCAAGGGGCTGAGTGGGATGGAAGTCTAACATCTCATTGATAGATTCAACAGTTATGTAAAAGAGAACGGTTTGGGATGGGGTCATAACTGCTTTACTGACAGGGTCATAGTTGGCACAACATTGGTGAATAATATCTGGGAACACATTGACTGAGGGAAGGTAATACTTGGGGAGATTCGATTCCCATATTCCATAGATATCAGAGTTGCTCAAATGACTATTCCTAATTCGGAAAAATGCCTGGAGATTGTTCATATCACCAGATAATTCTTTTATTTAAAAATCTATGTCAGCCAAGGGTAACCAATCTAGGTCTTTATGAGGCGCATTGAGGGGTGCCACATTGAGGGCCATGGGAGCTTTCATATGCGGTTCTTGAATTTTTAAACTGGAGGTCGGGATTCTGTAGGAAAATGGGAAAAACAGCAGTGGTTCTGGTGTCCTTGTATGGCAACTGTGAACTGTTTTTAGCTTGAATTTGGCTCTTATAGGTAAAATTCACAGAGGAAAAACGAAATTACAGGTTCGGGAAGTGAAAACGGGGTAAATACCTGTATTTAGGCGAAAAACAGTGTGATTCGGAGGTTGACCGACGAGTTGCAGAGCATGGCACTGTAATTTCTTGGCCGTGTGGTGGACTGGATGCTTGATCAATCAACGAACGTAATGTGCATGGAAATAGTTCGCAAAGAAAGTGAATGAAAATAACATTTTCCCAACAATTTAACAAAATTTGGCTTTGGCGGGTAATTTTGACATTTAATGACAGATGACATCAGCGAGGAGATAGTTTGTCATTTAGCAGGGGTACAAAATGGTGACGTGGAGGTGACGTGGTCTTGACATCAGCTGAGGGCCAGCGGGAGGGCAGTAAGCAGTTTTGGCCCGCACCACTTATGGGCTAGAGTGGTTTTGGGCGGAGAGGCAGCGAACACGGCGGGAGTGCACCATGCGTCCAAGGTACGAGCGGAAATACCATGGTTCCCCGCGCTTTAAACATAGGATGGAAGGGGGGGCACGATATAGATGTTAGTCGTCCGATGGGAGGGCACCAATCGGACGGTTGGCGCTCATTGGAGGTGACGGAGGGTTACGGCGTGGGACCCATACATTTAAATAATGACTTTTAATAATATCGGGGTGGGTTTGTTTGGTGGTCGGGGTTTGTTTTAAGTCAGGTTATTAATTAACCAGACGTTAATTAACCCTTAGGATGGCGCGAGGGCGGGTTATTAACAAATCCCGAATGGATCTATTAATCCCCTATTATGTTAAGACTACAGTCGTATTTCGACCTAGGGCAGGATATTACATATTGGGGGTTTTTATGTGATATATACACAATACGGGGATGGGAATAATTTACACGGGATTTATAGAAAATAGGGTTAGAGTTAATATGAGAAATATGTTGGAAAAGAGCGCTAAGTTATAGAGTTTTAAAAACTTAGGCTTAAGGAGACAAGTTTATGTGTGACTTTGCACAATCTCCTAAGTAACCAGGGTTTTACTTAGGCCTTTTTATGAAATGAGATGGAGTAATTTGGGGATATTAAGCAGATCTCAATACTTTTGGGGGGAAGATTAGTAAGTGATTTGGGGAAGGATGGAGGGGAGTTAGTCATGCTTTGCTTGACCTGGATCCAGACACCTGCCATGATACTTGTGACAGAAGTAAGTTTTAAGATTATGAGAGACAAAACCTATCACAAGCCTCTTTCTGCAACATCAAAACTACCTACCCAGCCTACAATACCTAACATTTTTTCTTCTTTTTCCATTGGGTGCAGTTGAACTGGCAAACCCTCATTCTCTTCTTTTCTTTTCACTGCATTCCTATCTAGATCTATCCTTATCACATCCAAGGGCTCAGGTTTAACAGTTGAGCTCCTTTCCTTCTCTACCTATCTATTTATCTACCAAGATTGAACAGTTTGGATAGATTTTATTCTCTATCTCTAAAACAGGAAATTCAAACATGAACTGGCCAAGATTAAGCTGTTTGTCCATTCATCAATTGCAACATAAAGTTCAACGAACTGCACATGATATTTTATTTACAAGAAGTGAAGTGGTAGTGGCATTTGGACTTGCACACTTTCCTAGTCCTTTTTCTTTGGGGTTCATTTCTTTCATTTTTTCTTTTTGACAACTTACCTTTTCACCCTTTGATTTTTCTTTTAGGGTATACCCTCTTTACATTTTTTCATTTTTTTATTTTTTCAAAATATGGAAAACCTTTGCAGCAGGGAAAGGATGAACATATTAGGGATTTTAACCAGTCAATCATGAAATATGACACCTATTGGTATAGGAGCATAACAGAATCAATGTTAATCAAGTGCATAAACTTAACAAACGAAAGGAAAAACAAATGTGTGAGGAGAGTCATCACAACGACGATTGCTAGTGTGCAAAAGCAAGATAATCAATGTGACACTTATGAAAAGCAAACGAAAAACTGAAACAACATTTATACAAGATAATATACGTTAAAAATCCAACAACCACGAAGAGAAACAAGCAAAACAATAATCATAGAAGTGAAACGACAAAAAACAATAGGAAAAGCGACAAAAGGTGACGAAAGAAAAACTCACCCGGAAAGGCAATGACAACTCCACCGAAGGTTCATTTATCTCCTCGGGAATGCTAGAGCTCCAAGATCGAATGTACAAATGAGCTCTAGAGATGTATATTAAATATATTTGAGTGAATTAGGGTTTATGACATGCATGTATAAAATCAAAGGAAAAAAATACACTTGGCAGAAATTTCTAAAAATAGGGTTTGTGCCACCTTTGGGAAACTAATGATGAATCCATACTTTCTAGGGATTTTTTTTTTGCTTTTTTATTTTTTTAGAAATTTTTCATGCATGCTATCGGGAAATATTGCGCAATTCTGGAGAACTAGGCAACTTTCCGGCTGAGTGCTAGGCTTCCTTCCATGACTGTGCAGTTTTTGAGCTCGAGGTAGAACTTCCAACCTGGATTGCACTATCCTAATCATCAAGGTTGGCTTGCCCTCATGGATTGCATAGTTTCTGGAGGCAACCCCAGAACTGCTGTAAGGCCAAGTCGGAAGGTTAGCTTGTGACTTATAAAGATCAACTAAGTGTAAAAACAAGCAAACACAAGCACATATGAAAGGTATAAGTCTCAATCAAAACATGAATAATTGACAATAGTCAAAGTTAAGCTCATATCAACAAAAAGGAAGGCTAAAAAATCAAAGCATAAGCAACAATTTGGAGGGTGGTTGTAGCCACTACAACACAAGGTTTGATGAATTCTATTTTCCAACCCTTCCTTAGAAAATTTGTGTTAGTATTTTTTGATGATGTACTAATATACAACAAGTATTGGAAGGATCATGTTCGACATGTTGATAGGGTGCTCAAAATTTTGGAGGAGAAACAATTATATGCAAAAACCTCCAAATGCTTCTTTGGAGTACAAGAGGTTGAATATTTGAGTCATATTGTCTCTTTTGAGGGTGTTAAGGTAGACCTTAACAAAATTAAATCCATTAAGGAATGGAAAATTCTCACAACGCTAAAGCATATTCGAGGATTTCTCCGGTTGACATGGTATTATCGCAAGTTTGTTAAGAATTATGGGAGATGAGAAGCATAGAAACATCTCTAGCAACATTGCTCAAGAAAGATGCATTTTCTTGGACTCCATAAGAAACTAAGGCCTTTTGAAAATCTTAAAGAGTGAATGTGTCAAGCACTAGTCTTAGCTACACCAGACTTCACAATTTTTTTAACTATGGAATGTGATGCCTCAGGAAATGGAATTGGTGTTGTTTTAGTGAAATAAGGAAGACCAATTTCTTTTGAAAGTCATCCAATCAAGGGAAAATAATTACACAAACCTATTTATGAGAAGGAAATGTTAGCAATACTACACGCACTAAAGCAATGGCGACCTCATCTAATGGGAATATACTCAAGGTAAAAACAAATCATGATAGTCTTAAATACATTTTGGAACAAATATTATCTTTATAAGAGCAACAAAAATAGGTCACAAAGATGTTGGGTTATGAATTTTAAATTATCTACAAAAACTGGAAGTAAGATGTTTTTGCAGATGCACTCTCAATAAAGGATGAGGATGTGGAAGCATTGTTCTGTGCCATTTCTATTATCCAACCTGATTGGATAAATGAAGTAAGGAATGAATGGAAGAATGATGAACAAGTGTGGACACTCATTCAAAATTTGCAACAAGATCCCAGTACATCTAATACATTTATCTGGAAAAATGATTCATTATGGTACTAAGATCTTTTATATCTATGTAAAAATTCTCAACTCAAACAAAATATTATTTTGGAATTGCACACCTCCTCCTTAGTAGGGCACTCAGGTTTTTAAAAACTTACCACGGGGTCAAGAAAGATTTTTATTGGGATGGCCTTAAATATGATATTCAGATGTTTTTGGAAGAATGTTTGGTTTGCGGAAAAAACGAAATTGAGACAATAAGGACTCTGGGTCTGCTACAACCTTTATCCATTCCATGTCAGCGTTGGGAGGAGGTCTCAATGGATTTTATCACTTGTTTACTCAAGTCCGAAGGAAAGAGAGTCAACATGGTGGTAGTTTATAGACTTAGCAAGTATGCACACTTTTGTGCATTATCTCATCCTTTTAAAGCTCTTACAATTGCTCTCGCATTTCTGGAAACAATTCAAAAGCTACATGGAAACCCTAAATATTATTGTAAGTGACAAAGATCACATTTTCACTATAAATTTTTTGACGAAATTATTTTCTTTTCTTGGTACTCAATTAGCTCATAGCTCATCTTATAATCCTCAATCTGATGGGAAAACTGAGATAGCGAACAAATGTTTGGAAGGATATCTTCACTGCTTTGTATTTGATAAACAAACACAGTGGGTTAAGTGGTTACCTCTAGCTGAATGATGGTATAACACTTCCTTCCACACTACAACAAAAATGACCCCATTTATGATACTTTATGGATATCATCCACCGTCCATCACGTCATCTTTAAGAGAAAATTCTAAGATTCAAGCAAAGGAAGATCACCTTGGAATCAACAACAATTTCTCCAAATCTTAAAGGATAACCTCACTTTGGCGTAAAATCAAATGAAACAACAAACAGATTAGCATCACAGTGAAAGAAGTTTTGAGGTAGGTGATTGAGTATTTTTACGACTACAACCATACAAACAAATGTCCCTCAAGCAAGCTAAGAAGGATAATAATTATCACCCAAGTATTAAGGCCCTTATAAGGTGTTGCAAAAGATTGGAACTATGGCATACAAATTGGAGTTGCCTGCATCTTCTCGAGTACACCCAATTTTCCACGTTCCATGCTTAAAGAAGGTTATCGGTGACAAGCTCCCAATTCAAACAATATTGCCAGAACTTAATGAAGAAGGAAAAATCATATTGGAGCCTGAAGCAGTCACAGAAATAAGAACCTAACAACTACAAAATCGATCAATTTTAGAGTATCTCATTAAGTGGAAGAACTTACCTGCTAAATATTCCACCTGGGAGGATGATAATTTTATACAGAAGCATCCAAAACTACTCAAGCATCAAGGACAACACTTTTTTGAAGGAGAGGGGCATGTTAGGTCCCTATAATACTAGTGTAGCCCCCTTATTGTTATTGGTGATGTAGCCCCCATATTGTTATTGTTGTGCCCCATAAAAGCCCACTATTGTTATCGTTGTGCCCTTACATATTATTGTTATGTAGGCTCTGATTATATTGCGACCCCTTAGACTCCTATATATAGAAATGAGGCATTCTCATTTGAATCATTCAATAATTGTTCATTTATGTGATGTAAATGAGGTTCCCCTCTCGAAGAGACTATTTCTCAAGTCGTTGATCTATCTTTTCTTCCCGTAACTTTATTCAACTATTCTTGAATATGAAACTCACTATAGCATTATTGTTCCACGTATTTTTATGGCTCACTCTTTAAATTCCTTTTATTAATAAAATTAAACATTCATGTTCATAACTTATTCACATTAGACATTTTTAACATGGTCCATAATATTCCAAGTAACTAAGTAAAGTAACTCACATATTTACACATTCATCTAGGGGTATATATATATAGATATATATATGCATATATCTGAAAGCAATTGGAATTTTTTTTATGGCTAAAACAATTTAATTAATCTCATTGTATCCCTTTTTTAAGTATATTTTTTGATCATTTTGTTTGAAATCAAGCAAATATGTGTTCAAATTGCAAGTTTAAACTATGTAGCGTACACAATCCAAGTTCCCAAGTAAATTTGGAAGACATTGAATCCATTTTATACATTTAAAAATGTAATTTAAACAATGAAAAATTACACATGGTCTCTCTCTCATGTTATGTGTAAATTGGTTAGTCAACATTTCCACTCTAAAATAGTTTTGCATCTTAAGGGACTTGATCCCTCTCGAATCTTGCTAAATCTGTGGTTAAGATGGATGTATATTGGTTTTAATTTATATGATAAAATGGAATTAATTTATGGCTAATATTTATATTTTATATGTATATTTCACATTTTATATATAAAAATATTCTTATTTCTAATTATAGATTTACGAATTAAATTAATTAAATTTCTTTTAATGCTATATATATATATATATATATATATATATATATATATATATATATATATATATATATATATATATATATATATATATATATATATTCTTTTATCCCTTTGTATTTTTTTTTGTAAGCTTAGGAGGACTACATCTTTATCATGTCCAATATATCATCTCGATCAGGGTGGGGAATTGAATCAGTGACTCCACATCAAGGAGTGCCTTAATAGAGCACCTGATCACCGTCTATCCAAGACCCCATGAATTTTTCTCTTTGTAATTTTTTTAATAAAAACAAATTACATTTACTTATTTTTTTTAATTAAATAAACATTATATTTTTTTAGAGTTATTCTTTGATTTAATGTTTTACTACAATATCTCTGCAAATGAATCTCTACACCACATCTACTCCAAATTAGGCAACGTAGTTCTGAATACTCTATCCATAAACGTGAGATTCGTCAATGTAGTTTTCAATACTCATATCCATGAACATAGTTTTGAACACTTTATGTTCTATCCATGTTCACATTGTTTTGAATTGATATTTATTATATTATGCTTTTGATTTTGCTTTGACTTGTGTATTAGTTTGTCTTTGACCACAAATTTATGCAGTTTATACATAGTTTAATATTAGAAATTCATTTCTTGTTATGATTTAAATTTATTTATTTGTAAAGTGATTGGTTGAGCTTTTATTATGGGCTCTTTAATAACTTCCATTTCTGTTAGTTACTAATTTTTTGTTTTTAAATTTATTTCCTTTTTATTTTGATTATTTTCTTTTCATTTTTCTATTATTTCAATTTTCATGAATTATAGTTTTTTTTTCATATTTTCAATTTAAAATAACCTATTATTATATTTTAATAAATTTAATATATATATATATATAGAGAGAGAGAGAGAGAGATATGAGTTAATCATATTTCTTAATTTTTGGTGATAGCATTCAACAATACAATATTTTGTTAGTTGTTTATTTTTGTGATGAATTCTGTCTTTATTATTTTTTAGTTTAATTAAGTTATATTTACCCTAAGTCGCCAGTACTAGCTACCATGTAGCCCTTGCTAATACTAAAAATAAAATTTATTATAGTAACATAATAAAGTTTCATTACTATAGCATAAATATTACATAATAGTTTCACACTACAAAGGGAAATTGTATTGGATTTACTCTTAATTTCTTTAAAATAATAGTTAAAATATTAATTAAAAATTCTTTAAACATTGAGATGGATCAAATCTTCCAAGATGTAAGCTTTTTATTTGAAGTTTAAAACTTGAGAAAATGTTTGCACTTCCAAAGATTTGATGTCTATCCTTACTTGGAAGATTCAAAATTAAGATGGTTGTTAATAATACTATTTATATTTTTACAAATTTTACATATCTCTATGTATAAATATTCTTATTTTTAATTTTATTAAAATCTTTTATATATATATTGTGATATGTATAGTATTGATTTTATATATAAATATATTTCTGAAAAATAGTTTCTTTGTTTTGATACGTATATGAACTTTGTCAATTACATTTAAATACGAAGTTTTGAAATATGTATATGAATCATTATCATCTTAATTTATATGACAAAATATATTTTATTTTATAACTACTATTTATATTTTATAGACGTTGACTATGTACATATTAAGAGTCCAAGAAACAAAGCATAAAGGAGTGGAATAAACTTTTTAAGTCAATATCATCATTGTAATCCCACATTCTTATTTTGTATTGTAAAAAATATTTTAGCATGAATATTAAACCATGTAACAACACTTAGGTAAGCCTATGATTCTTCTCAAATGGTTTCACTCTAGGGAGTTTTTTAACATCCCCAAATTATCTATGTTTGTAAACACCAATAATTGGCAGACTTTTTCTCCCAGATATACCCCAAAGTTAGGGTGGAGCTCATTGATAAAGTCTTAGGTGAATCCTAGTGTTATAAATCGTATGTATTTTTATCATACTAGATCATGTGCCTTGTCATAGAATTTGGTTGTCTTAGGGGGTTTGTGTCCATGTGTAATTTCCTCTTCTAAGGGTTGATTTTGTAATCTCTTAACGTAAGAGTGTTATTGTAACAACTCCCAGTCAAAACTTCATGTAACAAAGTTAATAAAGGAAAAATAAAACCAAGGTCATGGGACACATATTCCAAGTTGAATGGTGGACAAAACATCCTAGTGGGTGTTCATTTGGTTTATTATGGCTAGGGGAAATTGGAAAAGGCAAAGGAAAAGACATTGAAAAAGGCAAAAGACATTAATTAGCATTTATTTATGAAAATAAATGAAAATGGGAGAAAAGGAAGGTGAAAGGTCACATATATGCATGAGAATGAAATTGAACGAAAATGAAGAAATTAGAGGCCTCAATGATAAAAAGGCTTCTAAGGATCAGTTCATGGCTTTTGTCAGTTCACTTATGGATCTCTCTTATATTCTCTCTCTCTATCTCTCATACTCTTTGGTGAGCTCCAGTATTGTAGCAATAATGCTACAACTCCTGGAGCTTCCTATCTCTAATTTTATCAACCCGGTAGTTCGTACAAACTTGGAAGCGACGGTGTTGTATGCACAAGTACTAGCTCTTGTCACAGCTGTCACTTGGTTAGTTGGCACAAGTCCGCTAGGGCTCAAGCCAACTTCTATATGCTCACAGAAGAAGCTTTATGAATGATGGATGAAAGCTAACTCAAAGGAGACTAGTCTATTTGCAGAAAGAAACTGAAAGCCAACAAAGCATGAAAACCCTAGTAAACCCTAATTTGACTAGCTAGGCCCTTACAATGAAAAACTGTGAATGCAACTACTACCAATAATGCCATTACTTGTAGTGAGCTGAAATACATGCATCTAAGCTACTTGCATCTGAAAAGACATGTTTTTGTATTTTTTCATTAAGTGGTTGGATTGATTGTGATGATGCTTTTGATTAGGGTTTGGTTGTGCAGGAGCGGTTTGAATGGAAGGAAAGCATGGGCAAGGTCAGGATGGCTAGGGGAGGTCCCAGAGGGTCTCTAGCATCAGTCCACAGAAGTCTACCACGTTCGGATGCTCAGAAACCGAGTTTGCAGGCTTCTACAGGAAGTCTGCAGGGGATCCTACAGGAAACTCAGGGATTCTACAAGAAGTCTGTGCAATTCTACAGGATGTTCGACCGTGGGAGTTTTGGGAGATGGTGAAGTGTTGGAGTGGTGTGGGAGGATAGGTGAAATGGAGATGGAACTGGTGATGGCTCAGGAGCAGAGAAGTCAGATGGAAGAAGAGTGCATGCAGTGGGTTGATGGCTGGAAGGATGGGATCAACGAAAGGTTAAGTAAATGGAGCTATGTGAGTAATGGGAGAGCTGGAAGGTAAACGAGCTGAGCAGAGGTCGGTTGAGTGGCTTCAGGTGTGGTTGAAAAGACGAGGAAGGTAATGGAATGGTGTGGAGCAGTGTAGATGAAACAAATTGTCTATGAATGTCACCAAAAATGAGAACTCTTTAACCTATGTTAACTGTGCTATTTTGAACCAATGAACAGCAGTGCAATTTGTGAAAGAAACTCGTGCATGGAAGTGGAATGGAGAAGTAATGATCAAGACCAAAGTGCATGGATGGATCTACGACTAAAGTAACTGTTGCAGCTTGCATGAACGTGAGAAGAACTGCGTTTCTTTTTGGTGGTTGATATGGACTGCACCCCAATCCCTAAGCAGAGATGGCAGTGATCTCTAACAACCTTTTTCTGGAGCTCCTGTGTATTACAAACCTCCTATCGAATCTAAGCAACTGAAAGCAAAGTAACCATAAGCTAATCCTACTCAATCACACAAAAACTAAATCAGCAGACTGTAAATTCGAATTGCATGTCAAAGTAAAGAATCAAAGTGCTGGAACGAAAGGCAAATAACATTACAACACCGAGGAGATCTATTGCTCTCAGGTTGGGCCCTAACCTGAGAGCTATAGCTCCCTTAGAAACTCAGAATGAGATCAAAATCTGCCTGCCTTTATTCATAACCAAAAATCTGATGTCATGCCAAAACTGGCTTACAAAAAGAACCAACACCGAGCTGTAGCTCGTACTTCCAAATTACAAGAGTAATGCAAAAGTTCAAAAAAGCTTCTATCAAAGGCTACGGCTTCAGTATTTATGCAAAATGATAGTCCAACAGGTTTCCTTGATTTGTGGAGCGCGGCTGTCCAACTGAAGGTTAAACTGCTGATCCTGTAGAACAGTTGTAACTGCTATTCCTGTAGAACAGTTGGCTGCCTCTAAACTTGGTGGGGAGATTGGTTGGAGCTCGGAGCTATGGTGGGAATCACGAGGAAGGTCCCCAAGACTGTGGACATCCTCTCCTAAAAACTAGCAGTGCCACCTTACTGTCTCCTTGTCTCCTTTCTCGTGGTCTTTGCTCCCTTTTAATGCCAAAAACCTGAAATCATCATGTATTAGTCACGTAGATAGAATGCCTACCCTTCTTCCTACAAACAACACGAATAAACCAAGAAATGAATGCATAAGCAATAAAAAATGAATGGTTTGAGCAGAGAAAGTAGGCCAAATGAGCCCAAATTGTACCAAAAATTGGGGCTCATCACTCTTGCACACTTAGAGTATTATTGGAGCACCTTAGCATACATTGGATTTGGAGAAAGAAGGCAAAGGAAAGTAGGAAAGTTCAATGGAATTACGGGATCAACAACTACAGTTAGATTGCTTTGCAGGTATCAACTTGCATGTATGATTTCCTTGCTAGTTTTGGCATGCATGGTACAAGCGTGTGGTTTCTTGGTTATGAGTTGTCATTGGCATGGAGGATTGCCTGGATTGATAGTGGTTTTTCCTAGCCTTGCCATTTCCTAGATAGCCATGGTGTTGTGGGTTTTACCTTTTGTTTTCTGGTTTGTGCTCATGTTCCTTATGACTATGGGTTGAGTTATTAGTTCCTGGAACCTTTCTTGGATAAACGCTCTGGAAGCCCTGTAACAATTGGGTTGAGTTACTAGCCCTAGAAGCCTTGGTTGGAGAAACACTATAGAGCCCTTGGTGGGTTGAGTTACTAGTCCTGGAAGCCTTGGTTGGACAAACACTTTGGAGCTTGGTGGCAGTTGTGGGTTGAGTTACTAGTCCTGAAATCCGAGTTGGAACAAACACTCTGGAGCCTTGGACAACTTGGTTAGAGACCGGTTTGGTGATGGTTAGTGATGTTTGACCGTGAGGTGGAATCACTTGTAGAGGGTTGAGGCAGTTTGGCCTCTAGAAGCCCTGATTTGGTTATGTTTGGTTTATTCCATGAGATCCCACATTCATGGTTCAATATGACATGGGTGGTGACTGGTTGGGAGAAAGATTTGGTTCAACCCAATCTATGGCTGGGTGGTAAGTGGAAGTCCTTGACTTGGTTGGCATTTTCATATGTTAATAAGAGGTATTGTCTTTTGTGATCTATCAGCATATGTATTTATTACGATGGTTATCTTATGGATGCTTTCCATGGTTTTATGTTGGTTATTTTCTAGTTATATGTTGATTATATGATGTATAATGTCTATGGCTCTTGACATCTTTGATGAATATATGAATGGTTGATGAATGCATGGACTAACAAATGTTATTGAAACCATTATGAGAGGGTATTAGACCTTCTTGATGATTCTATGATAAGTATCAGACCCCTATGTTTAAATATGCATTCATGACCTGTAAATTACATGTTCACCACGTGTTTAATGAAATGTTTGTCATGGTTAGGCCAATTCCTTGACCAAGTTTTGTGTTAGAAGCTTTGTCTTGGTGTCATTTGTGGTTTTGGAAAGTTTCATCAAGTTTTGGGTAGTGACCTAGAGTCTAGCCCTTAAAAGGTGACACAGATTTCGTGGTAGCAGGCACGTAACTGTGAAATTGAGACTTTAGTCACACCCTTGCAGGATTATGCATGGGATTGGAGGCCTACATTTGCATGGATGCAGACTTGTGCATGCCACTGGGAGTTCAGGACACTGAAAAAAGAAAGTTAGCTCAGGGTTTGGGCTCCTAGAAGGGTGGCTTAGCCCTTGAGGGTCATGTAGCACCTAAGGGAGTTAGTAAGGTGTTGTAGCGACTACAACCACCCTCCAAAATTTTTCCTTACCGTCATTTTGGAGCCTCCCCTACCAACCTTTCACACCAACATGTCTTTCTTCATCAAGTACATAAGCTTCAATGATTTTCTTGCAGAATGACAACATGTTCATCAAAGCTTGTTGCATTCCCCTCACAGGTTGTTTCTCCAGAATTGGTCCAACTATGGGCTGAGTAGCTCCCTCAAGAAATTGCGCAATTTTGGAGGGAAACCAACCTTCCCTCCAGACATTGCGCAATTATGTCTGGCAACTTGCTGAACTCCAGAATTGCGCAAATTTTCCAGTCAAACTTCTTTGAGAAAATTACACAATTTCTCCCAACAGGGCTGCTCAGCCCAGAATTGCACAATCCTAGGCAGCAGTCAGCTACTCTGCCAAAAAATTGTGCAAATATCTTAGGCAACTAGCCCAATTCCATCCCAAAAATGTGCATTTTTTCCTCCCAACTGAGCAAACTGTTGCATGTGCAGTTGAGTTGACCAGTTCCACTCAGGACCAAGGAAACTTGACTTGCATGCATGGGCTGCTTTTTCTCGGAATAGAAAAATCAACATGCAAAAAGCATCCCTAGATTTTAGGGAGCTATTTTTAGCAGCTAGAGGTAACATGAAAAGATCGTCTTAGAACGTTTCCTCCAAGTGTCGCTTTTTCCTAGATTTGTGGCATGCGCGTCATGAGCTTCAAACTTATTTATTCGACACATCAGAGCTCATTTATTCACATCGATCTTAGAGCTCTGACATCCCACAGCACATCCAAGGCTCATTGACACATCCAGCTCAACTATTCATCGGTAAGTGGTCTTAACTTGTCTTTCGCAACATTTTTGTCTCTTTTTGTGTTTTCACTTGTGTTAGTGTTGTTTCTTAATTTCTTTGAACACTTGATGTCGTTTACATGCATACTAGCTTATACTAGCATCGTTTCAGTTTTTGTTGGCATCTCACTGTTGTCGCATGCATGAAACTGTTTTGCATGAATAGTTGTCGATTCAGAAACCCGCTTCACCCACATGCATGTTGTTCCATTTTCTGAATCGTTTATTCACTTATTGCATGCAGGATCATTTTCTTCTTCTTACACTCGGTATTGCCATGCATTCACAATCACATTTGCTTTCAATTGCCCGTCGGCGGGTCTGGGTAGCCTTGGCCCAAACTCTACCTCACCAAGACATCATTGCGTAATCCTAAGAAGGAAGGCTCTGTCTTCCTCTCTGGAAATGCACATCTCTGCCCGATGACTATCCTCCAGGCTTTCTTTGCATAATTTTGAGGGACAATGACTGCTGGTCCATAAAATTATGCAATGTAGTCACTGAGCCTGCAGCCTTGGCCCGAACTCTGCCTCACCAAGACAACATTGTGCAATTCTAAGAAGGAAGGCTCTGTCTTCCTCTCAGGAAATTCACATCTCTACCTGGTGACTGTCCTCCAAGCTTTCTTTGCGTAATTCTGAGGGACAATGGCTGCTGGCCCAGAAAATTGCGCAATGTAGTCACTGAGCCTGCAACCATTGCCAGTTGAAATTGTGCATTGTGCAATTCCAACAGCTAGTCAGCCAGCCTGGATTGCGTATTGCGCAATTCCAGCAGTCAGTCAGCCTCCCCAAACATCCCAAATTGCCTTTTGCGCAGTTCTGGCAACCATTCAGCTAACCTTCCAGAATAAATTGGGCAATCCTTGCCAGTCAATCCCCAGGTATGTTGCATGTCATTCCTCAAGTTTTCTTTGGTTTTCGATGACAGATTTCTTGCCATGCATGTCACTTTGTCTCCAGATCTAGAAAGTGTTCGTCCACCTCTTCATAGTTCAGGATCAATGGCCTCCAAGAGAGCAGTACCAAAGGACACTGACAAAAGTGCAACTGGAGTAGCAGTTGAGCGAGTGTCCGCAAGTCTTCCGATCTATGAAGATACCAAGTTGATTCTAGACAAGGAAATCAAGCTGAAACGGTAAGAGGTCAATGATGCATTTGCATACACATTTGGGGAAGACCTCAAAGACCGCAAAGTATATGTAAACATTCACAAGTCCGGATTGCATGCAGATACCCCACGTTCCCATCCACGAACATGATACATTGGATCGTCTTGCACACTGATCCTGAGACGATGACATTGAGTAGTGTCAGAGGGACGAGGATTCCTACCTTCAGGGCACATGATTATGATGAAATGTATCAGATGTCAGAACCCGTGATCATCATGGAGACACCCTTCAACTTACCCAACAGTAATGCCAACTCTAGAAACATTTTGAAGAACTAGGGAAAGGGGCCAGCTAAATTCAGGATGACACCCAACCAGATCTACAAGACAAAGATGTTGCAGAAGGCGTATCAATACTTGATTATCTTTCCGTGTCAATTGTATGGCCAAGAAAGCACGGAAACCTTCCCACAGAGTTCGGTGATCGCTCTGGACCAACTGGCCAAAGAAGGCAAAGCATGCAACTGGTCCGACATGTTGGCTCATCAACTCAAGGAATAAGTAACAAGGACTTGATAACCGCCCAAAAGTATGCAAGCAAAAATCTACATGTCTGCCTACATCTTGGATGCAATCTGTGCCCAACAGGATTTCTTGGGCTTGAAGTGGGTAAGGACACCGACAGAGACTGTTGTGAACACTTATTGTAAGATGTTGTCCGAATGCAGCTTTAGAGGAGTTATCACACGGTTGTCCGATCATTTTGTCACCCCAATTTACAAGATGATATTCGAACAAGATCCACCCTGCATGTCGAAGGCAACAATGGAGGCACTAATAGACATAACTGATTTGTATGCCTCATTGTCTGACACCTTCATACGGATATACAGCGCAGAGAATCCTATGCATGTTCTATCGAAGTTTTCCTTGGACATACTCGTCATGCAGGAAGTAGCATATCACATCTCGATAGGATTGACGGCTAGGATGCACCGGAAGAAGAAGGCACCTTGGCCCGCTCTTCCGATGAGCATCATGTTATACGAGATACAGAGTTTCAAGCATGCGAATGTCGAAGAAGAGAATATGAAGAAGTATCCATTTGACCTCTGAAGTTACAATCTGTATGACCCGCATTGTCTTGTGAAAGATCACTGCGCGAGAGTACAGTTCAACTGGATCCATGTGGCGTGTCATTGGGCGAAGGAGGACCCATGGAGATATTGTTACAACTCCTCTAAACTCAATGAACTGATTGACTTCACTGTGTAATGGTTAGCGAAGCAACATGAAGAAGCATCCCGAAGAGCACCAGAAGCAGCAACAGCAACAGAGGTGAACATACCAGTGCGCAACAAGGGAAAGAGGAAGATTGTCGATCAAATGGAGGAAGAGTAAAGCTGCAATTTTCGAGTAGATCCACTTGTGGAGAAATCATATATGGTTATAGAGGCGAAGAGGCAACAATGCGACAATCAAAACGTGCAAAGGCAGAGAGAGAAATGGAGAATGGAGGAAATAGAGAAAGAGTTGCATGAGTTGAAGGGGAAACTTTGGAAGGAACAGGAGCTGTGTAAACATGAGAGGGAAGCGTAACAAGAAAAGGTACAACAGGGGGCGCAACATGTACAGATGGATGAAACAGCGCCTGTACAGGTAGTGGACTCATCAGAACAGTTGGCATCAGGAAAATAGGGTGAGCCATCGCAGGAGTAGGACTTTGCTCAGGAGATAGAGCGAGCACTTGAACAGATCGATACAAATATGGGGTAGCAAGAGTTAGAGAAAGACATCGACCTCATGCCTCGCCACTAATAGGTCAACCCACCAACTTCACCTCATCTAGAATAAGAGAAAGTCCCAAGCAACCAAGGAGACACTGAGATCCTTGGAGATCGGTTCGAAGGAGAGATGCACAACATCTCATTCGATGAGTCTCAACATAGAGTTATGCAATCTCGTAGAGTTTCAACTCCAAAAGATCAAACATCTCCCGCGGGGTTCGAGGAATGAGTGATCGTGTCAGATGTGCGCAAACATCTAGAAGAATTACCTGATGCCACCAGAGCATATGCTGAAGCCACTAATTCGAGCGTTCACTCTCTGATAGCTGAGAATGAGCGAATGACGAAGGAGCTACACACTACCAAGCAAGGAAGAGAGTTGGTTACAACAGTCGCCCGAGCAGAATTGAAGAAGGCAATAAAGGATAAAGTATTGTCCCTTGACATAGTCATGCGGGCATTGTATTCCAAGTTTGGTACCATGCATAAAGCAATTGTCCATCTCAATGGATGGTAGCAACGATGTGCTAGAAGAGCACGTATCTTCTGGAATGTGCATGTTGTTGTTGATTACATGCAAACATGGATGATGAGATACAAGGGAGCCCTGTTTCACTTGCCTAAGATGATGAAGCCCAGAGCGGTCGAGCTGAAGGTATGCATCCAGAGTCAAATCCAAAACTATGAAGAGCTCCCGCAGCTCATAGTCTATAGGCTTCCCATGCACGTGTATTCAAGAGTATGGATGTTGTGGTGCACGAACACATGATCACATCTATTGAGACTCTCACCCAGGCAAAGACAAAGGCACATGTCCAATTAGTGCTTGACTCGTACTTTGACAAGTTGATGCGCATAGCCACCAGCCCAGATTTGTTAATAAGTGTAGACACCATGCACAAGTATGTTGCTGGCCTAGCCGCGTTGAAGAAAATGATACGCATGCTATCAGACGAGTTGGATAGAGGAGCCCAAGCAGTGTACCCGGATTCTATGGAGGCAAGAGTCAGGTTCCAAAAAGATGTCACCTTGGAGTACACGGACACCATTGCGGAATATTGATCTTGGCATCAATTCACTACTGTCGATCATCGTGAGGATGTCGAAGAGTTGGACTTTCGACGGTTGTCCGAGTCATAGTGATGCCTTGCTCAAGACATTTTGTCTCACATGGGTACATGTGCATTGTAATGTAACTTCTTGTCAAGTGTAAGTTCAAGTGTCGATAGTTGGATGTAACAGTCATAGACCAGATGAAGAGTCATGAGGGTAGATGAGCTGCCACAAAGGGGAATGTCAAGGGTCACCCCACCCTTTGCTATAAATAGTCCCTCATAACACATTTTAGAGGCTTTTGGTCAGCCAAGCTTTGATAGGAGTATCTTAGAGAAATCGTGGACGGTATTGTAAAGCACCTTGGCTTCTCCACTGTGTAGAGCTAGTATATCTCTTTGGAGGAGTAGGCGGTTGTGGCTATAACATTCCACTATTGGAACTAGTGGTTGGATATGGATGTATTGTATGACTAGAACTTACACTTCTTAATATAACAGAGCCAACACGTTTTCATGCATATGTTGTTATTGTAGTTGGACTATTTTGGTTATTGTAGCAATGTATGTTATTTAACTTACACATTTGTGTATGAACTATTTTGTATGCAATTGTATAAACATTTTTGCAGATGTGTTGTTGGTTTAAACGTCACTTTGGATTGTTCACTATCTTACTTTCCAGTTGGTGATGCATCTTTGCTCGTGTGTTCCCTTCCAAGCCAAGTATTTTTACAGGTTTCCAAGGGGTGCACTCACCTCACTCTCCGTGTGTTAGAACCTTTTGTGCACCTTCCTTGACTCACTGCAACTGTCACACCCTTGCTACCAACAGGGACATCTTACTTGCCTCTGTGCGAAACCGCAGTCAAGGCATTACCATACGACCCACTGTCGGGACTCCTACACCAAGCGGTTTGAGGTCTAATTGGGACTTCTTACCACGGAGATCCTCTAACATGTTGGCAGGTCCAACACTATCAACATAAGGTTTTGTTTTGTTTATTCCACTTCCTTAAGGTGATCTAAAAGGTTGAATCATATCATAGTAAGTCCTTGTCACATATTTAGTCGGGTGAACTAGTGAACTTGGGTAAGTGTGGGAAGTTGGTGTCTATTGGCTTGTTGGGGCCTGACCCAGGTTCTAGAATTGTATTAGCCAAATAAATCCCACACTACCGGCCCTTTCAGAAACAATCCGCGAAGCGTGGACTGAAGTCTCACCCGAGGTAGTATGGGAGGGTGCTGGAACCAGGTTTCTGCACCCTTGGGATGTCTGGATGTGGTATGGAGGGGTCGCGAACTGTATGCGGCCTCGCGCCACTCTGTATAGCTATCGGGTTTTCACGTAGATCTACGTTGATGCACTTTCTTATTAATGAAATTATTATAGAACTGATCTTCTGGTTACAGTCTTTAAGCAAAAATTTAACAACAAAACCCCATGCATGCAATTATTACAGATAATGCATAAATTCAAAACAAAAGCAATAGATAGATCCGCAGGAAAACACACAATGAGTCAGTAATCCTTAAATTTATTAATCTTCTCTACGGTACAACTAGATCCACCCTGCGCACTCAGCTACAGGGGTCCACGCACATAGCTGCGGACTCTACCAGGCCTCTGCACACACAATTGTAGAGCCTCTATCTATCTACCAACACCCTTGACTCGGACTTACAGACGCTCAAAGATTTATTTCTTCATAAACCCATTACATTCGACATCAAAAATACATACTCCAAAACTGACTTCTAACCATAAACCCTTGCTCTATTTATACATTTCCATGGTCCGCGGACCATGGGCAGGCTGACTCATTTTATTTTCTTACATTATTTTTGGGCGAAAAACCCTTTGACTTGACTCATTACAATTCGCGCTCCGTGCATCTTGCGGAGCCTTTACCATACTTTTACCCAAAATTGTGGGCTTTGAGCCCCAAAACCATTATGCGGGGCCTCCGTTACCCAACAGGCCCCGAACACAATCAATGTGACTCGTCCCAAGTCACTTAGCTGGTGCGGCAATCTTTGCGCGGAGGTTATTGAGAAACTTCTGCACTTCGCTTACTCTTGCAACAAAATCTTCTGCCATCTGTTGTAACTTTTCTACACGAGTTGTCGATGTATCAGTATCAGTTGCAGTTTCCTGTCCAGGATCATATGCTACCTGCATGTGCACTAAATTTCCCTCGATGGTGGTGGAGATCGTGAATGCTTCATCAAGCCAGGGCTAGATGCATTCTTTAAGCACTGCCTCCTTTTGTCGAGCAGTGTCAAATTGTGCCTTGAGAGGCTAAACCTCCTTCATTTTAGCCAACCACTGCATGATAGCGACCATTTGTGCAGTCCCCCGGACTGTGTCATAAGCCTGCTGCAACTCCCGCGTTTCTATTTCTACTTGCTGTAGGGTTGGGTCTTCCTGGAGGGAGGTGAGCGTAAGGAGGGACTGATCTAACAGTCCTGAGCAATCTTGGACATCACGCTTTATCATGTCCAGTCCTGCTTGAATTTCGTCGCGACGCCGCTCTCGAACTTCCGAGGGTGTGGGCGGCTGTGCCTTCAGTCTTAGCTCTGCAATTTGTAAATTTAATTCCCACTGAGCCTTCGCAGCCTCCTCTTGGGCCGTACGGAATCCTGCGACCATGTGATGAATCTTGTCAGTTGTTGGAAGTTCTGCTGGGATAGCTAGCTCTGGTAACTTGCTACAAGCTTCCATCACGGCCTGTTCCACTTCTTGGTTGTGTGCGACCAAGTCATCGCGCTGGAGACTAACTTGATCCAGATTTTCCTTGTGCTCCATCAAGGTTTGGGGGGCACGACCTTCCCTGGCACGAAGCTCAGCGATTACCCCATCCTGTAGTTGGCATAGGGTTTCTCTAGGAAGAACGGCCAGATTCAACCCCCAACTATGCATGTCACCTTCGGCTTCTGCTAGGACAGTGCCTGCTGGCAACGCTAAGGTGTTCCTTGTGTGGGTGCGCACCATCTACTCAGCTACAGTTGTGTCCTCTGCTAGGTTTAGAATCACCCCGCCCGAGGGTCACACCTGTAATGCTTGCAACTACGCTCTGATCTCCCCCAAAATAGTTGTTTGCTCTGTCATCAGTTCTGCCCTTGTTGATCCGCACTGATTGCCATTCGCAACTGTCATGAGGATTCCTCCAATAGCTTGATCTTTATAAGATTTTGAATCTTTTGGCATAATTTTAAAGAGCTCATGAAAACTTAGACAGTGTTCTAGGATCCATTTGGATCACAACTTCTTTCTGCTATAACTTCTGCCTCCGAAGTCCATTTTAGCCCATTCAAGTTGCATTAGATTCAAAAGGAAAAGATCTCTGCAATGGGGTTATTTCCAAGAACATCCTTGGATTTCCATTTTCCTCTGTGAGGAACATTTAGACTTAGAAGTTTATCTAAAATCCATTTTGGATCACGCCTTCCCACTAAAGAACTTTTGGTCTCCAAAAGACTGATATACTTATCTGAACAGTAAATGGGAGTAACAACACCCTCTTCTTTCAGGCTTCATACATTTGCCTTGCATAGTGCATCTGAACCAAAGTCTTTGACCATTCTCCTTCCTAGATGTGTTGGTCCTCCTGGGAAGAACTGCCTTCCTCCTTGCCTTCCTACAGAACTCCTGCTAAGAAGGTCACAGAAGGTAGTTTGAAATTTTCTGCCTTGATCATTGATCCAAGGTGGCTAAAACAAATGTGAGGTACATCTGCTTCACAAAAGTCTCATTTGTACCTGTTTGAAAGCTCCATGTCTTACATCTGCATACAAATGATGGACTTGATAACAAGCCCACAAAACATGCCTTTAAAACAAATGACCCTTCAAGTCAATCATGTATAAAAAGACCATTAGGACTCTTTTCAAAAGATGAAACACTTCATCATTATCTCCATCTTGGAGACCAAGTTAACTTTCCCAAGTCAACATTACATGCATTTTTACAACAAAGCAATCAACCCTTCAAGTTAATTACACATACATGTTTAAATACAAGGAAAACATCAACATCCATGTGTTCATGCACATCATGCCTATGCATGCATTTCATCCTTCAACTTTCACTTAAGCACACTGTACTTTCGAAACTGAAATGAAATGTAATGTTGTAGCAACAAAGTGAGTCTCCTACTCAACTTTTTCCATTCACCTTCATGGTAGAAACCAATCCATTTCGAAGGGCTTCCCTTTGTCTGCACATCAATATCAACATGTGAATCATCCTCAGACACATCATCCATGGAAAATTCCTTTCCATTTATGCCATCTTCTCTTTCCACTTTCTTCAGCGTTTGTGGAAGCATTGTTGGATTCAGAGTCCAACACCTCTCAACAAGATTCCCTTGCTTTTGGCATAAGTGCAACACATGTGTGTCCACTTGACAACATGATTTTCCTTGTCCAGTGGACCTTTGGCTTTTTGCTTCTTTTCTTTCAAAAGTTTTTTGTATGTGGCCATTCTATTCCAACATCTAGAAACATGATGGTTATCCAAGCCACAAAAGTAACATGCAATTCTTTTCCCATATCTATATGGAAATTTATCATGCTTTGCAAAATCAAAAGGAATATGATTAGAACCAGATTTATACCTGCCTCTTTCACCTTTATTGCCTTCATGAGGAGGTGAAGCACATGAAGAAGTGGCTCCCTTTGGAACACCATCAATCTCTTCAAGGCTTTCATAGTTTCCACAACTCTCTAGTTCAAGTATGTGCTTCTGAACACCTGCATCTTGCAACTGACGTTTCAAGCCATTTCATTCCTCCTAAATACAATCTTCACACTCTTGAGGTAGAGGATCTACAATGAGACTCCTTCTTTGAACTATTTCAATGGTCTTTATGGAAGCTTTGGAACTCTCTCCATAAGACTGTCCATAACCAAGACCCAAATACTTAGGCCTTTCCTCCACCATTATTGGTTCAACAATACCTTGTGCATGCTTGCCCAAGCCTTTTCCTTCATAGCCCATCTTGGACATTAGCTTGGAATCTATGCCTCTAGTATGTTTATCAAAAGAACCAATATAAGCATTCTTAGAAGAATTTGAAGACAAACTTGAATGATTTACCTCTTCTTCAAGTTGATACTTGACCAAGGCTTCTTTGGCAACAAAGAGTTGTGACTCCAACTCATGCATCCTTTTTAGGTTCATATTTTCAATATGAAGTTACTCTCCACTTCCTGCAATTTGTCGAAAAGCAACTACTTCTCTTCCTTCATGGAATTCAACTGCTCTCTAAGCATGTTGCTCTTCCTTCCATCCTCATACATTTATGTCACCTTGTCCATCATGATGAACAAGTCTTGCTTCATGTCTCCATGAAAGAGTCTTGTGATGAAGGAGGAATTTGAGGATACACTTGTAGAAGATGTCATTATGCTAACGAACAAAAGAACTTCAAACAAGATTAATAAAGAGCTTATTTAAGCAACCTTTTGCAACAAACCTCTTGTGCGTTAAGGATTGCCTTGAGGTCCTTTGGGATAGAAAAATGCCTTTAGCCCTTCTTCCTTCTTGTCCTTCCTGGACTGAGCTATCAATAGCTTTCCCTTCACCTCTGCAAACTCAAAAAATAGTCAGTCTACAAACAAGCATACATCAATCAGACAACCAATCCTTGACTGCCCAAACACCTTTCAGACAAGCAATCTTTTTTCTGTCAATCAAGCATTCTGAGCTGATACCACTTGCTATGGTATACCCAGCTTTGATATCACCTTCTTTAAAGGTGGGGTTAACCAATCTTAGGCTTTCATACCATCTGATCTGAAAATGGGGCACTAAAGGCTTCTTGTGAGCTTACAAGAAACTCTCCCACTTCCAAATCTTAAATATACCCAAGACAACTATGATTAACCAATGCGGAATTAATAATGTGCTTGATAATAAGGTGTATGCTTATGTTTGTTTTAAATTATATATGTGATGTAATTTGATTTGCTTAAACTAATATAAAACATATAAAAGTGGAACAATGCAGCAAATGAACATCACACATAAGACAACAAGTTTAATATGGAGTTCACCCAAAACTCTTGGGCTACATCTCCTTGAGCTCTAGTCAACTTAACTAGGCTCTCTGGGATTATGGCAATAGTTCTTTACAAGCTCCATGCTCAACTCCACTGGTTTACACAAAACTCAGTGGGCTTAGAACACCATCTTATCCATGGCTCTTGAAGCTCTCAACCCTTCAGCTCTCAGCTCTAGCTATGGCTCTGGCTCTCGGCTCTCGGCTCTAGCTCTGGCTTTTCAGCTCTAGTTTCTCTGAGCTCTTCGGCCTCTCTATTATGTCTTCAAAGCAGAGTTTATACAACAATGAGCTTAATTTGAGTCTCACAAAACAGATACAAATCAGTAAGATTATACTTGGATCCCCCAAGTCTCTCAGGAGTACACAGACTCTCCTCACTGACTCTCTGTCTCTGTTGGTTACAATAGTATGAGCCCAATCTGAGACTCAATACATGACAAGTGTGCAGAGGATTTCACTTGAACCTCTCAAGCCTTCTCTCTCTGTCTCTGTCTTAACCCCGGCTTGATGTTGCCTTTGCAGATCAGCTCGGATTCTTCTCTCTGCTTTCGGCTTACTGCTCTCTTACTACTATACCTTCTCTCTTTGTCAGTCTGTGGCTTTAAAGCCATCTGCTTCCTGACTGTTTGTTTCTGCTTCTTAGCTTTCTAGTTCCCCTGCCTCTATCCGTCTGAATCCCTCTGTTATGCGTAATCATCACTGTATAACGCCTCACAGGGAGGTGGCCACCTACTCTGTAACGGATGAGTGTCAATTCTCTTGAACATGTTTGAATGGTCATTATTTCTATTTGCTCCAAGAATGCCTGTGAAAAACGAATCTTTTGCCAACTCATTGTCCATATCGGACTTCAAATCCTATACAACTCTGCCAGTTGACCCTGTCAAATCCGGTCACCCATAGGAACACGTCTCTGCCATTGATCTGGACCCCTAAATCCTACGGTGGCCGTTCATATCGGGAGGTTGAGTAGCTCGATGGTTACGTATCCGATGTGAGTGGTTTTCTCTCTCTTCCGCTAGACGCGTGGCAATCGATGTGTGGCATCGGGCGGAACTTGGTTGAAACCGCTTACCACCTCGAGCCCTTCCGATATCGTGCCAATTTTGTGGAATCCTGCTCTAACGGAACCAAATTAATTAGTTTTCCACATTTCATAATATTTCGGGCCCAGGTGCTTGAGGATTCTCTTCCCTGAGAGGTTTGCCCTGCGATATGCGTTTAGCGACTTGTTGTTAATCGCATATCAGAAACTACCTCCATTGCTCAGATTTGTCCCTGCATTTGTCGGTTGGTGTCAGTGCGTGTTACCATGGTCCACCACTCTGTGCGCTAGATCGACGACCCTCGTTGATCTACACTGATCACCATTCATAACTGTCATGAGGATTCCTCCGATAGCTTGATCTTTATAAGACTTTGAATCTTTTGGGATAATTTTAAAGATTTCATGAAAACTTAGAGAGTGTTCTAAGATCCATTTGGATCACAACTTCTTTCTGCTATAACTTCTGCCTTCGAAGTCCATTTTAGCCCATTCAAGTCGCATTAGATTCAAAAGGAAAAGATCTCTGCAATGGGGCTATTTCCACGAACATCCTTGGACTTCCATTTTCCTCTGTGACGAACACTTAGAAGTCTATCCAAAATCCATTTTGGATCAACGCTGCCAATAGATGCTCACCCTGTTTTGTCCTCCAAACCGTCCGCGCGCCTGCCTCCTGTATCTGCACCACTCTCGCCAAACCTTTTGGCATGTACTCCATTCTTGAGCAATTGTCGCGCACGATGCCTCCACGTGTGCACCCTACGGATTTTGTCTCAGATTTTCCATTTTGCATCGGTCGACTAGTTCCTTCGCTTTCATGGCATCCTCCTTGGTTGGCCGCTCCCTTACTTCTATCGTTACACGGCGTAGTGATCTAACCATCATACTATAATTCAGCATTGTTACCTCATGCAATCGGTTCTGTCATCGCTCAATCTCTTCATCTGAGTCTGACGTGTAGGAACTATCACAGTCCCATGAGATTCTCTTGTTCGCTGTCGGATTCAGCCGATCCTGATCTTGCATTGTGATCTAGTAGATACAATCCAGTTCATCGTCACTGTCCTCATCGCGCACAGGCTCAGTGTAGCACACCCCTTCGGCTGCGTCCAGTGGAACTACTACACGAAGAGATTTTTTCTCAAATATCATTTTTTCATTTCTTTAGGTTGATGACTCCATTCATATCCATTGCCCAATCTATCCCTAACAGTGCAAGATATGGGTTACTGTCATCCACAATTTCTATGACCTCAAAATCGGTTTGTGTGCTTACACCTTAAATGTCTACTATAACTCCTTGCAGTCTCCCCATAGGCAAGATATTTTGTTGGTTCACCAGTCGTAATTGGATAGGAGACCATTGTAGTGCAGGCCTACCCATGCGTTCCAACATTTGCTTAGGCATCACATTCGTGTCTGACCCCAAGTCCAGAACGACCTGATCCATCTCATATTCCCCAATTTGGCCAGTCAACCGCATTTCTCGCCAGGTGCACAACGCATGCTTGCCTAGTTTTCGGACCATCCGCAATTCCCTTGATCCCGCACACCTAGTGATCAGCGCTTGTAGTCCTTTAACCGCTCTATTGTCGCATAGAAACTTCATACATGTCTCTCAAAATGTGGTATGCATAGAGGGGTCCATTCCCGGCTCAATTGGATCCGTATTACCTGGAGTAGAGATTTCTATGAAGCTCTTCTTAGCTTCTTTAGGCATCCCTTTCACCTGTTCTATCTCCAATTCAGGTTCCTTTGTAGGAGCATCACGACCCTTCCCATCTTCTCCACGTTGTTTTCTCGCATCTCCTCATGTGGTTACGCCGCTCCTCGGTACCATTTTTACGCTGGGGTCCTCTTCGCGTACTTCTGACCTCATGATTTGGACATTTTGAGTCGGAGTGGGCTATAATACTCCATTTTCGTGCATCTGGGAAATTAGCGTCAGACAATCTACCATTTCATGGTCAAACTGCTCACAGTATGGACAAGATATCCTCGTTGGGTTAGTACAGTCGCCAGCGTAGTGCCCTGGCCCTCCACAGTTATAATAAATCAGTTGTACGCACCCTCGCCCAGGCCCCATTCATCTTCCTTGTCCGCTTCTTTGAAATCCCTCGTGTGGCCCTATGGCTGGGTCAAAACCTCGCGCTTCAGTCTGCATTCAATAGGCTGGGGTCCTTTCCATCATTAAATCGTAACTTCGACATGTCCGCTCGTCATGACCCACTAATCTACAAAAGTTGCAATACAGCTGCTACGGGGTCGGGGTATACTTCTGCAACAGGTGGCAGTTGTCTGTTGCGTGCTTTCCTCCTACCTAACAAATCGCGCACCAAAGCGCGAGTGCCGAACTTGGCACTGCTTGTACCTCCAACCTTAATGGCATTGGGCTCCCTCCCACTAGATAGTTCACGAAGACGGGGTAGTGGTCCTTGTCGTGACCTTGACTTTTGCATTTAATGCACCCTACCTCTATACACACCTAAGGTCGGGGCGCCCTTTCTTGCTTCAGGCCTTGCATTTCTAAGCACATGTTTTGTAGTTGCACGTGGATTTGCTGAACTCTCAACCTCAGATCCTGTATTGGAGTTTCGTGCAACCTCATTAGTGGTGTCTATCACGAATTCGGTGATAAACCCTCCTATTATTCGATCGAACCAGTGATCTACTGCCCACGCGATTTTATCTTTAGATGCTTCCAGCCTACGCACCAACTCCAGAGTCCACACAATGGGTTGATCCAATCTACACCTCCCTTGACTGTCAGCTAGCCGCGCAATCCACTCATACAATTCTGTCGAGAAGGACGCGAAGAATATCTCATGGATCTCTGTGTATATGTAACGATCCAGCCACCTTTCCTCTAATATCTGCAGATTCCTATTTTCCTAAACCACGAATTCATGAAGCTTCAGATCCAACCAATCTTCAAGTTCTTTCTTTGTAGGGTTCCAGCGTCTCGACATCAGACATCCCTAGGCAAATCCCGGTCCCGGCAATGAAACCATTTGTTGGCTTGTTGGGGCTTGACCCAGGTTTTAAAAGTGTATTAGTCAAACAAATCTCGCACTACTAGCCCTTTCAGCAACAATCTGCGGAGTGCAGACTGAAGTCTCACCTGAGGTAGTATGGGAGAGTGCTGGAACCAGGTTTCCGCACCCTTGGGATTTCTGGATGTGGTCTGGAGGGGTCGCGAACCGTATGCAGCCTCGCGCCACTCTGTACTGCTATCAGGTTTTCACGTAGATTTGCGCTGGTGCACTTTCTTATTAATGAAATTATTATAGAACTAATCTTCTGGTTATAATATTTAAGCAAAAGTTTAACAACAAAACCCCATGCGCGCAATTATTACAGATAATGCATAAATTCAAAACAAAAGAAATAGATAGATCTGCAGGAAAACACACAATGAATCAGTAATCCTTAACTTTATTAATCTTCTCTTCGGTACAACCAGATCCGCCCTGCGCACTCAGCTGCAGGGGTTCACGCACACAACTGCAGACTCTACCAGGCCTCTGTGCACACAGCTGCAGAGCCTCTATCTATCTACCAACACCCTTGACTCGGACTTACAGGCGCTCAAATATTTATTTCTTCATAAACCCATTACATTCGAGATCAAAAATACATACTCCAAAACTGACTTCTAACCATAGAGCCTTGCACTACTTATACATTTCCATGGTTCGCAGACCATGGGCAGGCCGACTCATTTTATTTTCTTACATTATTTTTGGGCGGACAACCCTTTGACTTGACTCATTATAATTCACGCTTCGCGCATCTTGCAGAGCCTTTACGATACTTTTACCCAAAATTGCGGGCGTTGAGCCCCAAAACCGTTACGCGAGGCCTTTGCTACCCAACAGTGTTACAATTGTCTAGGAATATTTTTGGTAAATGGTTCCTCATAATTAGAACACCATTACCAAAATATTTTTTAGATACACTTAAAGGGTGGAAAAATATTTAATCCCCTCTTGATCCTAATAATTATTTTTTTGGAAAAAATAAATTAAAATTAGGCAAAAATTGTTGAAAAATAAAATGAAGGGAAAAATTAATTACCTTCCGATTGGAAATTTCATCAAAAAATATTTGAGCCTGTTTTCAAAAGGAAAATATTCAAGTCAAAATAAAATGTCTCATTTCCAAGGGAGGATGGACAAGTCCATAAATTCGTTGGGCTAGAGAAGACTATTTCCTAGCAAATTGAAATTTTTGGACCAAACACTTAATTGTTTTGCACAAGTAACAATAATTTTATTTTTTGGAGGTCCTCCATGGTTCAAAGTCAAACTTTGACCCATACAGCTCAAGGAACAAGGAAATTTTTTTATTTTTTTTAGATTTGTGTTAGCTAATCAAGGGATCATTTTTTTCCACAAGGATCAAGGTATGGATTGATGAAACTATCCATTATTTCCACTTGGAGGGGTTGATCCCTTTCATTTTCTATATAAGGAAGCTCTCTAACTCCTCATTACAACTTCATCTAATGGAAAATTTTTGTTATCAAGCTAAGCTCTGTTGGAATATTTCTTCTACATTAATAAAAGTCTTTGGGGTTTCAATTCAAGGTGTCTCTCTCTTGGTGATTCATGTTATGTGTTGAATGGGTTTAATGCTTTAATATTATTCTTTAACCAAAGATCATTATTTCATAGCCAGTGGCTTGATTATCTATTTGCACAAGTATCTTGCTTTAGGTATTGGGCTAGAGTAAACACATTGAAGTTGGCAGTTCTAGTAGGCATCTCTAGATTTATAGTGTATTTGTGTGAATTGAACCCCTTTGAAACTAATAATATATCTTTCGAGTGTATATATATCTTTAGGTGATTTAGCCCTTGGGAAAAACCCAAGCTCGTAGACTTTGAGGTGATCACACCTTGTTTGGACTTCGAGCTTATCTAACGATTTATGGTGCATGGCCTTGTCTCGTACATTAAATAAAAAAATATTTTTCTCACTTATTTTCAAAATCTACTTGTGCTTTGAATGAATAATTTGCTAATTAGGGCTAATATTTCTCTTGTAGATATTGTAAATAAAATTTCTAACCTTTGTATTTTAAAATTTTCTATAAAATTTGAGGTTTTATTTTTCCAATTTCTTTTAGAAATTGTGGATGGTTATATCTATTTGACTTGTAGGTGCCATTAGCTTAAGGATTCAAAGACAAATATGAAGTTAGCAGCTTGAGACCCTCACTTAGCCTAGACAACAAGGGTTTGGGCCTAAATTCACTCGAGGAAGAGTCATCCAACCCAATGAAGGAGAGTGTTCAACGTTTGAGGGTTGTTTTAAGGGTTAGAAACCTCGATCTATAAGGTCTATCTCCTAAAATTCTAACGCCTAGCCTCTAAGAGGGAGCCGCTAGCCCTTAAGGGCCTTTTCATTGCTCCAATTGGGGTTTGTCACTAGAATTTATCACTAGAAGGCTTGAAAATCTATTTTTCATGGAGAAAACGATTTTTTTGTGCCTCATAATCATCCATTTGCCTCATCAAGGGTAGTCGCAGGCCTTGCACGCCTTTTTTACCTAGTTGCTAGGGTTTTGAGACCTTTTTGGCTTGGTCGCAAGGGTTTCTAAGGCCTTTAGCCATAGCCACAATCCCTAATATGCCTCTTGGACTAGGTCGCAAGCCTAGTTCGGCTTGAATTTTGTATTTCAATTGATTTTGGCACTAATAATTTGTGATTGCATGCATAAAGTGATTTTTGGTAAGGGTTTGGAGTGCTTTTCATTATCGATCCATGAAATTTTGAGTTTATTAGTTAATTATTGGTTTTACAAGGTAAATATCAAATTTTGAGGGGGTTTTGTGGGCCAAATCAACCCTTTATCCCTAGCCGCTAGGCCTAGGGCCACTCTCTCACTTAGTCACTAGCTCTAGGAGGCCTACTAGGCCTAGCCACATACAATTTAGGGTCTGATCTATTTGTTTCCAAGCTAATATTTGTGGTTGCAGGTGCTAGGGAAGCCCTCGTCATATTTTGAAAGCAAGTCACTCATCTTTGGTGGCTCACTTGACATACTTGTCATTGGAACTAGACCTCTTGGCCTCAAGGGTTTGCTCTTCCCCCATATTCATTCTCTTTTGACTATCATAAAAAAAAATATCAAGTCTGAAATTGAACATAACAATGGTATATCATTCAATATCTAAGACAAGAACTAATCTACAATAAGCTAAGAACACCTAAAAGACATCATTTTTGAGGGTTTAAATCATTGTTCTAGTTGATGGTTTGTCACTGTCTTGTGCGTCTCTAGGCTCTGATATAGATTTTTGAAGTTTGATATAAATATTCATAGGCATGATATAATTGCTACAACAATGTAATATCTAAAGTTTGGTCCTAAAAACAAGTCAAGATAAACCTAATACACTTAAAGAATCATCACATTAACCTAAAGGCTCAATAAGCATTGCCTTGGTTGATCTAGAAATGAAATTTCACGACTATTTTCATGTTAATAGTGGTTTGATCTGAACCATGTCAAATTTTGGCGCATTATCATTGTGCACTTGAAAACATTGATCAACTTGTTGCATTGGTTTATGTTTGCCCTTGAGAATAAGTTGTCATTATTGCATGCTAACTCTTGCGTCCTTGCACTCTTGCATAAGCATCTCATTGGTAGTTGAATGCATATGTTAGAGTCTTCTTATATTGCATATCGCTTTTACCAATCTCATCTCTCCTTGTGCTTATTGGTTTTGGTTACAATTGTACTTAAGAGAAAATTGCAAATCTCTTGTTGTGTCTGATTGGCTCATTATATAAGTGATAAGAAGATATTGTTGTCATTGTGCTTTAAGTTGTTCTTGTTCCTAATTGCTAAATTAATATCAACATAAGGGGCCTTAAAAGAGATCAAGTTGATTCATTGAGCTTCTTGGATAATTTATATTACTAATCTTGTTTCATCGAGATAAAGTGTTCTCTAAAGTGTTATATTTATTACTCTTATCATCTTGTGTTAAGAAATATCATTGTGAGCATCTTGATTTCAAGTGATTTAATCTTGTTTGAGCATTTAAAATATCTATAATCTCATTTAAGCAATCACTCATAATCTACACCTTCTTTCTAGGTTAGAAGTGCATCAATAAAATCTACCATCAAGCATAAGCTTGGTTGTAAGAAAGACAAGACCACCTTCTTCACATAATTTGAGAATTCTAGACCCTCATCTGCAGTTAACACAATGACCTTACAATTCTCTTATGGGCAATCCCTTGTAGGAATGGAGGCACTTGAGTGGTTAGGACTCCACGAGAGGTATCGTTAATGAGGCCTTAGGCTCCTTCCCTTGAACTTCTCTCTACAACTTGCGTTCGAGACTAGCTTCAAAAGAATTGAGAAAGAGGATTCATCTAGACTAGTCATCTAATTAAAATCTACCAAGATCTTGCATCATACATTAGTTCTAGGTCCAACAGTTCATTTAGGATAGCCTTTGCATGTTGTTCTTCATCCAGTAACTTGGAGCATTAATCTCCATTGTGCAAGTAGTTAATTTTGAAGGCACTCGTCTCTCTTCCATAATCTTAAGGAATCTAATCAAATTGTGCTTAATAATCTTACTTGCTACTTTTTTTTTTAACCAAGTTGCTAGACCATTTAGTTGTATCTCTTTGACTTGTTGTTTCCGAACAAGTTGCTTATCATCTCATCCGTAGGGACTACCCACTTAGCCCACGTTTAGGAGATAACTTAAACGTAAAGGGCAGGGATCAAAGTGACAAACCTTGCCCTGAGCGTTGTCACAATTTTGTGTATAATTTGAGCGACAACAATATATAAATATTTTGATTTATAATTATATGCTTATTAATTAAATTTAAACATCATATTTTAAAATATTATACTTACGAATATGGATCATCATTATTTAAATTTATTTAAAATAATATATATTTTATAAATTTTGCACCAAAAGGTTATTTGTAATTTTATTAATAATAACAATACTACAATATAACAAATTGAATTGAATGAACTTAAATTTTTTTATTATTACTTTTATTTTTATTTTTTAATTGTGTTAACATTATGTTTTATTATTATTATTATTTGATATAATAACAATACTACTTATATTATATACCATGTTAGATCCATCTTAACTCTGAAGTTACCAAGCCTTGAGAGGGATCAAATCCCTTCTCACTCTAAAAGAGGTTTGCATTTCAAAAGATTTGATCCCTCTAGGCGCTTGGTAGATCTAAAGTTAAGATGGATCTAGACTAGTCTAATTATTAAATAAGATGGATCCATATTGATTTAATTATTAAATAGAATTAATTGCAATTATAAGTATAAATATAGCTATATATATATATATATATATATATATATATATATATATAGATATATAAAATGTAATTTGAGCGAGTCAAAATGCTAAAGAGGACATTATAACATCTGTACCATTATGAGTTGGAGAGAGCCTCTTGTCTCTCTCTCTCTCTCTCTCACACACACACACACATATAAAAAATTAAAGGACATAGCGATTACATCAAAAGAGGAGCTATTCCCAATTTTACATAGCATTAATTTTTCTCTCTCTCTCTCACACACATAAAACTTTAAAATAATATATAATGCTAAAGTCTACCTTTTTTTTCTTTTTTTCTTCTTCTTCTTCTTTTTTCTTTTTTTTTTTCTTTTTTTTTTTAAATTCAGGCATAATTTCGAGTGGAATTTACTTACAATCTATCATAGATTTGTTGAAATAATGAGTTTGAGCTATGACACCCTCCACAATCTAAGTGCCCCAAGGTTTTTCAAGATTTTGAATTCATATATGTAGTTAAAACACAATTTAAACAAAAAAAAAACAAGATTACTAAGAAAAATTTACGTGATAATCACATCAGAACTCATTTATCGATGCATTTTGAACCATCCAATGTGGTTCATCGTCAGGACAATATGGATAATTAGATCTTGGCATCATATTAAATATAGAGAGTGTGATGTAGAGACCATCAATTTCAAAAACTAGAATGTAATGATTAATTTTGACTATATATATATATATATATATATATATATATATATATATATATATATATATATATATATATATATAACAAAGTCGGTTGCTATATTAGTGGCTGCAAAAAGGAGAGGAGTCACAGCTCCTGAAGTACATTAGATATCGATGGCAACTTGGATCAGGAGAGTTACAAAATAGAGATCTCTCCTTGATCCTTTTTCTGCTTGTTCTAATTCTAAAATTACCTGAGCTACTGTAAATTATTACAAATTGAGACAACCAAAATTGACATTTGCAGAACATTTTAATCTATTTCAATATGACTAATTTGCCTTGCGGTGGATTCCTCCGGATTTGGATCCACTTCATCCTGTTTGGCACTTGAGGAACTGGGGGCTGCTTTATTTCGCTTATCCATCATATACTGCAGGATTGAAATCGATTCTTCCGCATGGCTGCATCGATTTGATAAGTGACTAAACTGATCATGCAGAGAGGCAACCCTATGCAGGAAAAGATCTATTTCAGCCCGGTATTTCTCGTTCAGGATGCGGTTCTGATCTTCAAGCCTCGTCTCTAAAATCCTTTGTTGATTCTCCAGAATGCGTTGCTGGGCCCTGACTTCCTCTAATTCAGCTTGCAAGTCCGCACAATGCAGACAATCTTCGTTACGTGCCATAGTTGCTGTTGAGGGTGATTGGGAAGAGAAGTAGATGCGAACGAAAGAAGGGATAAAGCTCACAGCGCAGGGGACAGAGAGGATGGAGAAGGCAAAACGCTCAACAAAATTTATGAGGGTATTAAACCGCCTGTAGGCGCAAAAGGAATTCAAATGGGTAGATAAAAGGAAATCTGTCCAGAGGTTTGAAACTGAGCTTAGAGGGCAGAGATTGTTTCTGGGACAGAGGCAATATTGTCCGCAGGGAATCACTTGAGAACAGGAGCGTTTAGGAGCCAAGCATCGGTGGGAGATAGCGCTGGAGAATGAAGGAGGGGGGAGTAATATAGGAGGGAGCTGAAGGGAGATGAGGTGGGAGAGGAGCTATCCAGTCACGAGATACAGGAGGGTGTTCTGCTGGCAAACCTGAAGAGAATCCAGATGATTCCGTGAATCAGATCTGTTGGGAGATCCACCGGCGAGCATGATGAGATTGTCCCACTTGATGTATGTCTTGTGGATTTGGTGTCCTTGTAATATCTTTTTGCAGAAGTTGATCCCATTGACAGCCCAAGGAATATGGTTCATTTCAGTCCTGTCAATGTTTTTGGGCTTGGCGCTGATGATTTCATTTGGAGTCATGGCAAAGGTTAAAGAGTTTCCCTAGAGTTGCATCTTAAGGTGCCAACTGGTCTTCCACACGCACTGTTGGCGCTGTCATCGGCCTTCTTATTAATATTTCGAAGAATATGGTAGTATTGGATGTCTTCCATTGCCTGGTGGAGGATTTGGTTGTGTCTATTAATTTGTTGAAGCAGAGTGTTGGGAGAGTTCTGCTGATGGACCATTAAGCGAATTACAACAGAGGAGTCCCCAAATACCATTGCTTTCTTTATTCCCAGTTTACCTAACCGAGTTAGGCCCTGAAACAAAGCTAGAGCTTCAACTCTGTTATTCGAAACCTTCCCTAAGCTCCACTCATATTGAAGGATACACTCCCCATTGGCATTAATAATCAGTCCCCCTGCTCTAGCTATACCAGGATTTGATTTGGATTCCCCGTCAAAAAACAAAGAATAACGGTTGCTCTTCTGTATCCAATTGGCAAATTCCTGTTCTTTTAGTCTGACTTTCCATGATCTAGGTTCTTCTTTGTTCTATGCTTCACTCCTGTTACCTTCCTGTACTTTATGTTGTCTATCCAGGATGTAGCTTATTAAGTCTCGTTCCTCGACACTATTTTGTGTTGCATCGATTTTTCCAGTGGTGTTGATTGAAATAATTTCCAAAGCAAGGATTTTGGCTTTTCTGCAGGTTGTTCGTGTATTTGTGCTCTTGTCTTGAATTTTTTTTTTGTTTCTAGCTAGCCAGATTCGCCACAGCAAGGTGTGGGGGAGAGTGTTCCATACTCTCTTCACCAAGTTACTTCTTTTTTCTTTCCAGGGACATACTTTTCTCCATTTGTAGATTGTCTCAGCTATGGTGTGCTGAGGATCCTAGTTTAGATTGCTAATGGAAGACATCTTTTTCCAGCATTCTACAGCAAATGGGCATTCGATGAATAAATGGTACATTGTCTCTTCAGCCTTGCAACAATTGGGGCATCTGGATGGGCCATTGATGCCTCTTCTTTTAAGGTTCTCTTCTGTTAGGATTTTGCCTTTCAGCAAAAGCCATATAAAAAATTTAATTTTTGGGAGAGATTCTGTTCGCCAAGTGATTTTCCAATGATTCCACAAACTAATCTGAAAGGTGTTGTTGCATAGGTGTTGGTGGCCTGCTCTGACTGTATAATCTATTCCTGTTGAATCCCAACGAAAGCCATCTGTTTCATCTTCTTTGATATGAGCCTTACTGTGGAGTAGCGTCTTCAGGCAGCTGAGACTAGGTTCTAAGGCGTTGGGAATTTCTGGGAAGGACCAACCAGTCCAAACATGGGAATGAGGATCCCAGCTGGAAATTTGAGCTAGCTTATGGATACCTCTCTTGTTGAGGTATTTGATGACTGGAGTGGCCTCTTTATTCATAATCAAGGGTTGTTGTCCCAGGATTTTTTCAGTTCCGAAGTTGATGCTGGCTCCCCCCCTGGGACTTTCAAAATATTTTGGATCATAATAGGAAGTGCTTTCTTGCATAACCTCCGGATTTTAGTGGAGTCTCTGTTGGGGATATTGGAGTCAAGAAGATGTTGCCTGGGGAAATTTAGATATTTGATCTCCAGCACCTTTTTCCACCACGTTGAGGGTCCTGTTATTAACCTCCATACAATTTTCGCGCCAAATGCTAGATTTAAAAGTTTTGGTGATCTGATACCAAGGCCTCCTCTATCTTGGGTTTGGATAACCTGCTTCCAGCTGACTAAATTAAACTTGCTTTTGTCATTCTTTCCCCCTTGCCAAAGGAAATGGCGAAGAGAAACTTCCAATTTGTGGTGAAAAATGGCAGGAGCCTAATAAAGAGAGAAGCGATAAAGGGGAAGGGAAGTGATACCTCATTTAAGGAGGATGAGTCTGCCTGCAGGGTTGAGCCACAATGTTCCCCATTGCTGCACTTTCCTCTTTACTTTGTCTATGATCCCGTTCCAAGTTTCAGCCTTCAGAGTGCCCAAACTCACTGGCATGCCCAAGTAGGAAAAATGGGTCCATTCCAAATTACATGTGACACCAAATATGTTTGCAATGTTGTGGGTAACATGGTTTGAAGTGTTCCATCTGTATATACAGCTTTTGAGCTAATTTACCAAGCCTCCAGAGTACTCCATAAATTGATCTAGCAGTTTCTTGAATCATCTTGCAATTGTAGTGGAGGCTCCCCCAATTAATAAGGTATCATCAAAAAACTATGAGTGATTAATATTTTTTACTCCATTCCCGAATTATATGCCAATTATAAGACCCACTCTTCTATTGTGGTCCAAATCTTGGCTAAAGGATTCTGCCATGAGTATGAAGAGATAAGGGGAAAGGGGGCAGCCCTGTCTGAGACCTCAGGATGATTGGAATGCTTCTCCTGGTCTACCGTTGATCAGGGGGGAGATCCAGGGCCCGGATACACAGGAAACAATAAAATTAATGAAGGGAGTTTCGAGGCCCATCTTATTTAGTACAACAATTAAGAAGGAGTGCCTTACTCTATCGAAGGCATTCGCCAGATCAAGATTTAAGACAAATCCTTTCTCTTTCCTGGATAGACTTGCATGAATGGCTTCTTGGACAAGAAGAATGGAGTCAATGATATGTCTGTTGAGTAGAAAACCTCCTTGATTTTCAGATATCAAGGAGGGGAGGAGGGGTTTGAGTCTGGTGGCTAAGATTTTGGTTAGAATTTTGTATGAAGAGTTGCAAAGGGAAATGGGGCGGAATCTGGAGAAGGAGGAAGGCCGGTTTTCCTTGGGTATGAGGGCTAAAAAGGTGGAGTTGGTGGATCCTCCAAGTTTCCCTTTCATTTGCACCCTGTAGTAGCATATGGGGAATCTGTCAGGGCCTGGTGCCTTATCAGGGTGCAGGCTCCAAATTGCTCTTTTAATTTCTTCTTCTTCAATTTCTTTGCTTAGATTGTCATTCATCTCCTTTGTAACTCTTTTGGACAGATGCTGGAGCAAGTCAGAGTAGTCTTATGCCCCTTTGACTTCAGTTAGGAGGTCCCTGTAGTGCTTAGATGCAGCATTCCTTATGGCCTCTTGAGTGCTGTGCCGATTTCCTTCACTATCCAAGATTGTATTTACATTGTTTCTGAGCTTTCGAGCAGTGGCCTGTTTGTGGAAGTAAGCTGTATTTTTATCTCCCCCTTGGAGCCATAATTGTCTAGATTTTATGCGCCATCTGGTTTCTTCCTCCCTATTAATGTAGCTCAGCTTTGCGTATAATGCGTTCTCTTGCTCTTTGCTTTGCTGCGTTAGTCCATGCTCTTCAATCCTTGCCTGCACATCTTCTAATTCATTTTTAACTTTCTTGTTGATCTCCTATGGCTCCTGATAACTATCTTTGGCCCAATCTTTTAGTGCCTTCTTGGTTCTTTTTAATTTGGTTTCCCAAATAAAACATGGCGAGCCTTCCACATGCTGGCTCCATGTTTCCTTAACAATTTCTCTGGCCGCAGGAATCCGATTCCAAAGGGGACTGTATTTAAAAGGGATGGGGCCAAGAGGACAATGGGTTTCCAAAGTTAGGGTGATGGGATAGTGATCAGAGGCAGAGGTATTGAGGATGTTGGTGTATCCTACAGAAAAATATGAGAAGAACGAGATGTTAACTAGAAATCTGTCTAGTCTTTCCATTATATTGCCACTACCAATCCTACGATTGCTCCAGGTGTATCTGCGATTTTTGGGAATAATATCAACTAATTCATGGTCCTGAATGATGGTCTCCAGGCGGCCTCTAAAGGGATCTGAAGTGAAGGTGCCTCCCCTTTTTTCATTGGCATGCAAGATCAGGTTGAAATCACCTGCGACTATAATATTTGTATTTCGTTCCCCATCAATGCTTGTCTTCAAATCATCCCAACAAATTTCCTTTTCTCTGTAATGGTTGGGTACATAAACATTATATATGATTACTGTTTGATTTCCTGTTCTGCTGTCAAGAGTAGTTCTGATCCAGTTCTGGTGGGGGTTTGCTGCAGTGTAGATCCATTTGTTGTTGTCCTAAATGGTGACAATGCCTCCCGAGGCTCATCTAGATTCGCCAATACTTCCCAAGTATTGTTTCTGTTGATCTATAATTATTTTCATTTCATGCTGATCTTGTTTTGTCTCCTGTATCAACATAATTTATGGCTTCTCATTGTGAATTAGATCTCTGAGGGCAGTTATTTTTTAGGGGTGCCCTAGACCCCTGTTGTTCCATGAAAGGATTTTCAACATGGTGCATTGGGCGTGCAGAGAGGTGCTCGCCTCTCTTGGTCTTTACCACTTGTATCTTTCTCTTGGTGTCCAAGGATGAAGGACTCTATTGGAGTTTGTGTGTCCATTGCTATGTCCTTCTGGGCGTTCTCGTCCCTATGTTGCTTAGCGGATTTTCTGCCAGGTCCCGGTTTTTTGAATATATCACTGGATGCTCCATGTTCTTTTGAAGAGCTTCTGGTAATCCTTGATGAGAGGGGCTCCAAAGGGGCTTGAGAAGAGATGATCTGAGGTTGATGGGAGTCTGGGGGCTCTATGGAGGGATTCTCAGGGATGGAATCATCAATGGAAAGGATAAGAAAGGGGTTGGAGGAGGAAGGGAGGGGCGGATCGGGAAGGAGGGGGCCAGATGGAACGAGAGAGGAAGAGGAAGGGCGCTGGATAGAGGGTCCAGGATTGTCAGAATCCTTGGAAGGCTTGGGGGGCGGGTGATTTCTTTTTTTTTTACAGGTTCCTAGTGTCCGTCTTGCTCATCATTCTCTGCATTAACAATTTTAGTGCATCTATTAGCAAAATGCCCGTATTCGTGACATACCTTACATTTGAATGGTATCTGCTCATAGTCCAGTTGTTGTATATGGCTCCAGTTGTCCACTTTTAGCTTTATTGCTTCCGGCAGTCCTCGACCTAGATCCACTTCGACACAGATCCTTGCGCAAGCTTGCATGTTGTCCTTGGGCTCGCTTCGATCAATGTATTTGCCAACAACATTCCCTATGGCTCGAACCGACTCATCTCCCCAGCAATGGAGAGGTAGGTGAGGAGGCGGACCCAAACTGGAACGGCACTGGGGATATCCAGTTCTGGATCGAAATCTGGGGTTAATTTATTAAGGTAGAGACCCCTGGAATCCATGAAATACGGCCCGTTTCTGAAGATCAAGTCCTTGTCTGCTTTGGATTCGAAGTGGAATGTGTAATACCCTTTTCCGCAGAATCTTATTGATATTTTTCCTGGGATCTTGTCTGACCAGATTCGTTCGACCCATCTTTGAACTATTCTTGGCGATGGCCAAAGGCCTGTAAATTGCCCTATGAGTCCTTTCTCAGCAAGGGATAGCATTGCCATGTGAGGAAGGGTTGGAGGCAGCTGAACTTCCTGAAGAACATCTAGCTTTTTAACAAATTTCAAAATTGCAGGTCTGGGGCACTAGGGGGGAAGAGATTTTACCAGATCTGAGAAGGCTTTTTGAGGATCGTGATCCTCCTGAGGCGGATCCGGGAGGGCCATGGCCCAGGCCGTTGTGCTGCTCGTTGGGGTCGATCTCCTAGGGCTTAGGTGTGCCCACAGTTCCAGCGGGCCGCAGTCTTTTTTGTATATCTTGACTAAAAAAATATTTATTAATAAGGGATATTTTAATAAATTAAAATTAACCATTACATTCTAGTTGTGAGAATTGATGGTCTTTACATCACTCTCTCTATTTAATCTGATGCCAAGATCTAATTCTCTATCTTGTCCTCGTGATGAACCACACTGGATGGTTTCCATGGACGATGAGTTATGATCTCATTATCACCCAAAAATTTCTTAGTAATCAAGATATGGATCACATAAGCCTAAATTTGGATAAAAAATCAAGATTTGACAAAATGTTTCTCCAAATTTCGACTAATAACTCCAAAACATAGAATATTTAGATAACTCCATTTATAATAAATATTAAGCTTTTATATGTTTATCAATTAAATTAAATATGAAATTATGGAAAACGATGGTTATTAATATGAATAATCATTTTTGCTTCTTCTAAAATCAGAGTATTTATATTATGATAAAAAACATGGGCTTACATTAATGATTGTCTTTGTTGGTATGCGACTTAGGAAAACCATACCAATAGCGTAGACGCAAAATTGGAAGTTAGACTAGTAGCATAGACCCAAAACTTTGAAATTGTTCATACTATTCAAATCTGAGGATGTGATAGAGCAAAAACTACAAGTAGTGCTACATAGAGAACATAAAATAAACTAGAAATAATAATAAAACTAATAAAATTATGATGTTGATATGATGTGGTGCCTTGCAGCCTTTCATTCTGCAGGGGTTTCCTCCGTGCTTCACAGCTTAGGCTCTCCATATGAGTCTTGGTGTGGGGGGACCCATGCTTGTCATTCTTTTGGTTAGAAGTGTGATTTTCCGGTTGATTTTGTCCACATTTGATTAGAAGTGTTGATTTCCTATTGAGTATTGGTCTTTTCTATGAGGACTCTTCCCATTAGAGTCTTGATATGACAATAGAGGTTGATTGTTTGCATGTAGGAGAAGAGGAGTTAGGGGAGCATCCCCTTAATCATGGGTCATCTCGCAATTAAATTTCACCACAAACAACCACCTTGAAGCCATTAAAGGTTTAGGTGCAAGATCTAAGATTTGGTTATGGCATCGACTGTCCAAGGCACCATTCACATGCGAATTTAAAGAGGGATAAGTCACCACATGGCATGCTTGTAGCGCATCTTCCACTTCACATTTGATGATTGGTACATAAAATGGGTTGCGAGCTATATGGGAGGGCTCCATGTGAGGGAGAGGGGGGGTATTAAAAGGGAATGCTTTGGTCCTTATATAATCTCCATAGGAGTGACTATGAGGTTTTAAATTATGATTGGCGAGCGATGGGAAGGGATAGATTAAGGGATGTGTCTCCATCCTAATAAGTTATTAATGTCGGTTTGGCCCGAGTTCAAAAGACAAGCATAATTTACCAGGGCATCCACTTCCTTATTTTGGGTTCTTAAGATATGGAAGAAGGACTTGAGTTGGAAGTGGCCAATGGCTCAAAAAATTTAGTGAAGTAGAAATTTTAATTGATTGTCCTTAGGAGAAAAGCCTTTGAGAAGGTATTGGATGGTTAGAAGAGAGTCTTCCAGACATAGAAGCTTAGTAATATCCATTTCTTTTGTTAGATTTAGCCTTATTAAAAGTCCATACATTTCCGCCTGGTTATTGGTCCTCTTGCCCAACCCTAAAAATACCCAAATGCTAAATTTCCCCAAAGATTTAAGATAACTCCTCCCCTTCTCTCACCCCTAAAAATTAAAATGTTTATACTCTTGAAATAACTCCTTAAATTTATATTTATTACTTCGACTTTTTTAAGTCATAACTCCTTAAATGTTTTTCAAGCTATAATTCATTTACTCATGGTAAACAAATTATTTATTCACAAATCCTTAACTTTATGAGAAAAAATATTTCGGCGTAAATCACATGATAATACATTTGTCGATGCGTTTCAAACCAACGAGTGTGGTTCATTGTCAGGACAAGTTGAAGAATCAGATCATGGCTACACGTTAAATAGGGATAACAGACCTTCCAACAGCTAGGTTTGACTGGAAAACGGCTATATTAGACTAAACTGGACCAACGGCTATAATTGACCAAGAAACGGCTAGATTTGACTAGTTAAATTATTTAATTATAATAATATTATTAGTTAAATAATGTATTAGGGTTTATATCATTATATTTTATAATGTTCTTAATGTCATTAAAGTTTAGAATGCTACAAACGAAAATTATTTTAATACTTTTCAGTTGGTATTATGTGTTATTTTAAGTAAAATGTTAATCAAACTTGAGTGAAAAATAATAAATCTAGGGAATATTATTAATAATAATGAGTAAAATGTTAACAAATATTAATAGATCCCAGGATTATAACTATTAGTAATTGTATGGATTTAATATTAACTAAAATAATTATATTAAATATTATTATATTATTATTGTTGTTATAATAATATTATTATTCTTATTATTAATGGTTTGGGTAACTAATTAATACAAATTTATTAGTAAAGCTATCTAATGTGAACATAAACTTCTTAAATTTAAATAATTATCTTATACTAGATTTGACTATAATAGAGTTTAGGCTTCTGTGATCCATATCAAGTTAGAGAAAGATTTCGGCGAAAATCACATGGAATCTCATTTGTCGACGCGTTTCGAACCAACCAGTGTGGTTCATCGTCAGGACAAGTTGAAGAAACAGATCCAGCTTAGCATGTTATATAGACCGAGCAGAGCCTCCAACGGCTAGTTTGACCAACCGTTAATATTGACTAATGGACCGGGATCAAAACATTTTTAATAATAAAAAAGGAGATAAGTTATATAGGAGACCAATAAATCATTTAAATTAGTGATAATAGTTTATTAATAAATAGTTAAAAATTATAGGTTAATTATTTTTAAAAGGAAGTTAGTTGCAAAGGACCGCTTCTATGAATAAATTAAATGTGAATAAGAGTTAAATGTGAATAAAAAAAACTAAATGAATAAAAATAAAATAAAAATAATAATAAAAATAATAACAAAAGACTTTTAGACTTTCACACCTTGGCTTTTCTAGCTTGGCATAGGAGAGAAAAAATTTCTTTGGAGGAGCAAGTGGTGACTTAATGTTCCACTATTGAGGCTAGTGTGATAGCATTGTAGAGCTCTGCGCGGCGACCTAGGGTTTCTGGGCTTGGCTGCTGCCTGAGCCTGCGGCGGCAGGGCCTTACGAGGGTGGGGATCTGGTCGCCCTCCTGACTATCATCTCCTGCTCCTCGCCGGGGCTACTGCATTTGGTCGGTTCAGAGGATCCGGAAGCTCGGCACTTGGGCGGCGGCGGAGTGAGACAATCTCGGCGGCTTTCGGCGCATCATCAGAGTTTCTGTATTTGCATATCATAAAACAGAGTTCCGGTTATTGTACTCTGTTTTTGGGCGGCGGCGGTGCTGCTTTCATCCCCTTCGGGTCTTCGGGGGTTTTCGACTCTCTTCGGACCTGTATTTTGAGGGCTCCTCCTAACCTGTGTTGATCCTTGGCGCGGGAGCGGGGGCCTGCTTGGCCTATGGGGGCGAGGTGGCTGCCCCAGCCGCCTCTGCCCCCGGATCCTGAAATCTCCATGGCTCCTGTTGGGCCCTGATGGGTTCACTTGCTGAGCTATGGGGAACTTTTTTTGATTTTTAGCTGGCTACCTGGACAGTTATTGGAAGCGTTGAGGGATTGTGGTGTGGATCTGTCTCTACACCGATTCGGGCCGTCTCTTCAATGGCTTGTACTGGACGGCCATGTCTTTTGGCTTCTTTGGACATGGGCGGTATCTTCCTCTGGCTACTCACAGCAGGAGAGTTGAGGGGGTGGGGGGTGTGGCTATCTGGCTGCCCTTTTTCCATTTCGTGCCTCTCCTCTGTCTTGGCGGTCATTCGAATTTTCTGCTCTATCCTACAGGAGCCTTTGTTATTTTTCTGTTTTTAGATTGAGATGGGTTGTGGTATCCTCCTGTTTGAGGTATACTGATCCATTCTTCTTGCTGCCCTGTTTTGAGGGTTTTTGAATCAGCGTTTATTTACTGTTATTATTAGTTATTAGCTTGTTGGGTTGGCGTACACTCCTGTTGGGGTTTACATACCCTGTTTTCTGGATGCCCTGTCCGAGGGCTTTATCTGCATACTTCTCTGAAGTATTGGTTATTGTAAGTGGTATACACCACATTTCTGCATATGCTTTGGCATCTACAACATGTAATCGCTATTATTTTTAATAGAAATTACGAACTCCATTTTCCCCGGAAAAAAAAATAATAACAAAATAAATAACAATAAAATAAATAAATAAAATAAATACAAAAAATAAAAAAAATAAAATAAAAAAAAATAAATAAAAATAAAATAAAAATAATAATAAATAAATAAAATAATAAATAATAATAAAATAAATAACAATAAATAAAAAAAATACAAAAAAAAATAAAAATAAAAATAAAGAAAAAATTAGATGTATAGAGTAATGTATAAAATTAATTTTATTTTAAAAATATTATAAAAATTGTGTGTTAAATAATAAAGGTAATAAAGAAAATCAAAGGATGATATGATAGATCGGATATTAGTTAGAAATATAAGCAGTAAAGAAATAGAAAGGAAATAAGTTATACGGAGGCCCTTAAATAAAATAATCAATAAAAATAATAGGAATGGAAAAAAAAAAAAAAGCATCAGAAGAAATAGGTTGCTATATACACTATTAAAAATAAATAAATAAATAAATAAATAAAATAATAATAATAATAAAATAAATAAATAAGTGAAAATAAAGATAAAAGACACCAAAAACCAAAGAGGACGAAAAAATGACTAGGAAGAGAGGGTTGGGACCCAACACCTACTGACTTTCCAACCATCCTCTCTATTGAGATTGCTTGGTCTCTTTTCGATCTTAAGCGCTTCCCTGAAATTTCGATGATGGAAATGCGAAACCTTAGTAATAACACTGGCTTCTTTAATACAAACATGATGATTGGTTTTCTCAGCATGTTCAGCCAAAGCGGAAGACTTAGATCTCCTATGCTTCAGATTCGCTGCGTGCTCGCTAATCCTCTGATTAATGGAACGACCAGTCTCCCCAATATAGGGGGTCCCACATGAACAAGGGATCATATAAACACCCTTCATATCTTTAGGGTCGATGGGATCCTTCACCGATCTGAGGGACGAACGAATGGTGTTCAGGGGCCTGAAGGACACAGGGATACTATGTCTCCTGAGAATCCTACCAATTCTATCAGTGGTCCCTTGAACATAAGGAAGATGGACACCAGGAACACGATCTTTTGGCTCTCTTTTCACCAGAGAATTCTTGGAAGCTTTAAGGAAAGCCCTATGACCCATGTATCTACTGTAACCATTCTCCACAAAGACATCCAGCAGATGGGATTTTTCCTTCTCAAAGCTCTTCTTGTTCGAGATCCTCAGGGCCCAAGTAGCAAGGGTACTAAGAACACCCATCTTTTGAGCCTGGAAATGGTGGGAACTTGCATGAAGATACTACTCCTTATGAGTTTTCTTTCGAAAAACTTGATGGGCGAGGGAACCATCATCATTCCTAGAAATAAGAATATCAAGGAAGGGAAGGCATCCCTCAACTTCCTGCTCCTTAGTGAACTTAATCGCTAAGGACTGCCTGTTAAGATGATCAAAGAAGAGATCAAGCTCATCCTGGCCATGAGACCATATGACATTGGTGTCATCCACATACCTCTTCCATAGTTTAGGAAGGAGCCGGGAAGAGTTCAGAGCTTTGGACTCAAAATCTTCCATAAACAGATTAGCAACAACAGGGGAAAGGGGGGATCCCATTGCAACCCCACATGTTTGCTCGAAGAACTCCCCTTCAAAATTGAAAAAGGTGGAAGTGAGACAGATCTCAACCAACCTAGCCGTGTCAGGATCTGTTAGGCGGTTGATCACAATCATGGCCTCATTAATAGGGATGCAAGTGAACAGGGAGACAACATCAAAACTGACAAGAATGTCCCCAGGATCAAGCTTAATGTCCTTGAGCTCGTCGATAAAGGAAGTAGAGTCTTTTACGAAGGACTCCGTCCGACCAACAAGGGGCTTAAGCTTTAAAGCCAGGAACTTTGCAAGAAGATAGGTAGGACCTCCAATGGTGTTGACGATGGGCCTTAAGGGGTCACCTTCCTTGTGAATCTTTGGGAGGCCATAGATTCTAGGAGTAATGGGGTTGCTTTCAATGAGCTTATGGTGCAAGGAACTCAACGAGCCAATGGATTTAATGGTCACAGCCACATTTATAGCAACCTTCTTCAAGGGATTTTTGGAAAGCTTTTTGTAGCTACCACTATTATGAAGATGATCCAACATCTTGCTGCGGTAATCAACCATGTTAAGAATCACGGCAGCACCACCCTTGTCAGCCTTAAGAACAATGATATCCTTGTTCTGGTTTAAGGATCTGAGAGCTAAAGATTCATCTCTGCTGAGGTTACTCTTGGGCGGCTTAGCCTTTCTCAAGGCCACTGCACAATCCTGCCTGATAGTATCCTTGATCCTATCAAGTAGACCTCGGATCCCAAACTCAATATCACAGATAATATCCTCCACAGGGATTTTCTAGGGGCTAAGGCAAAATTTAAGCCTTTGCCCAAAACTTTAAAAACAGCAGGGGGAAAAACGAAATTGGAGAGATTAATAAACAGTTATTCAATGTATTAGGGTTGATATCATTATATTTTATAATGTTCTGAATGTCATTAAAGTGAATGTTAACATTTTACTCATTATTAATATTATTATTCCCTAGATTTATTATTTTTCACTCAAGTTTGATTAACATTTTACTTTAAATAACACACAATACCAACCGAAAAGTATTAAAATACTTTTCGTTTGTAGCATTCTAAACTTTAATGACATTCAGAACATTATAAAATATAATGATATCAACCCTAATACATTGAATAACTATTTATCTAATGGAAAATGCCTCGACTGAGATAGGTCAGGAGAGGAGCGAGAGCGAAAAAACTAGGGTTTGACATAGGAAGTAACAGAAGTAAGTTAGTTCCAGGATGCGGGTGTACACAATAGTTATTAAGGGGGAGGCAGAACGGGATGGCAAGTGACCCTGGCACATGGCCATCCGTAACACCACACTCCATTCTAAAAAATGGATTAACGCCGGCCATAAATGGCATTTAAGTTGGCGCTGCCTTCAATCCGCCTGTATCTACCCGCCTCAGCTCAGCTCCATGGTGACCTCAGGTGAAATTAATTCCACCGCCCTTGTCTCTTATTCTCTGCCTTTGCAATGCCAATGCCCCCAGGCTGCCGCTGCTCCTAGCTCTCGAACCACCATAGGTAGACGATGCAACATCCTATGTTGCACTGATTTTGGCCCAGGACTTCATTATTCTCAAAGCCTGCTCTGCAATCTCATCATCCACTCGGTGTCTCTAGCTAATCGTCCCTCTGAACCATACCCCGATAGAAATTCTCCTACTCCTGGTGTCAACATGCCCAGAACACGCCATAGAATATGGAGTTGCAGAGGCGGTAGCAGAGGAGGATCGACGCTACCCCCTCCATATCTAGCCTATGAAACCACCTCCTCTTCGGCTCATTAGATTACAGGTCGATACCCAAACACTCGTAGTGGCAGAGGCCGTTCACGACCTCTCCGCCTCCATCCAACTCCCCCTGCTTCACCACCCAACGGAATTCCCTCCAATCCACAACCACCCCTCCACTCAACCCAATTCCTCTAATGTTGCTCCTTGAACAAACCCATCATTACCGCCACCATATCCATTACTTTTCACGAGGAAGAGCAAGATACAGAAGGTGGTCGCCACTCCAGAATGACGCCTACCAGAGTCGAGGGGAGCTCACATTCCATCACCTTCCACGAGGAGGAGCAAGCCATAGAAGGTGGTTGCCACACCAAACTAGAGCCAGCCATGGCCGAGAAGAGCACTCAATGTGTAGAGATGAAGTAAACTGGGAAGGAGACGGACCAGGAACATCATGACGATGAAGACATGGATCCTTACAGTTGTTTTGTCGTGGAGGAACAACCGGCAAAGCAAGCAGATGACACGAATGCTTCGAAGAAGGCCAGATGACGACATGGAGGATTACAGGTGCTTTGTTATTGAGGAACACCCATCGTCTCTGCACCGCACCTAATCGGCCACACAACCTGCCACGTGTCGACTATTCTCAGGTTCTAGGAATTATGCTATTTGGTTCTTTTATGGGGTTTTCAGGAAAACTTGTTGTTACTTGGTTACGGGGTAGATTTTTTGTTTTTCTCTGAAAAATGTTTAAAAATTGTGCGTAATTGCTGGTCTCCCCTGCGTGGGCAGCAAGATAACACTGTTAATCTCTTTTTTTATTTGGACTGGTTTCCCATCAATGGCAGTCCAGACCTTGTTTTGTTGTTTTTTTCCCTACACTATGGCATGGACAAGCATAGGCTAAATCCTCAGTGTACCATATTTTTACAGTAATAGAATTTAGCTTAATTTAGAAAAAAAAAAAAAAAAAAAAAACAGAAGTAAGTTGGTAGCCATGGAAGGACAAGGAGGAGGGAGCTCCACTCCCTCCTATAGTAATGTTGTTTCAAACAGAGGCAGAGCAGTGAATAAAACAAATCTTAAAACTCTGCAGAGAATAAGACAAAAATTTCTGACACCCAGAAGGCGGAAGGCAACAAGCCCCATGAAGAGGAAGGGAACCATGAGGAAGTCCAAGAGGAGGAGAAAGCAGAAGACAACGGTCGGGGATCTGAGAATAAAGCTAAGATGGGGCCCTGCAAACCAAAGAATCGTGAGTAATCCTAAATGATCTAGCTCTGCAAGAGCACAGAGATCCTATGACAACCTATGTGATCATATGCAAGTTTATGGGCATCTAGCCAACGGAGAAAGCTCTGTACACTTGGATAAAAAACGCCTGGAAACCAAAAGGAGAGTTAAATATACATCTTGGATTCAAAGGTTTTTTTACTGTGGTATTCACGAACCTGGAGGACAAGGACAAAATTTTTGAAGGAGGACCGTATTTCTATGCAGTTGTTGGTCTCTATATGCGACCATGGACGATGAACTTTGTTCCAGAGCGAGAAACGTTCACGTTGGTCCCGGTATGGATCAGAATTACCTTTAGATTATTGGATGCCAGAATCTTTAAAAGCTATAGGTAATAAATTAGGTCATTTCATAAAGATTTCATAGGTGACTCTGCGAGGAAAATATACCTCCTTTGCTCGCATATGTGTTGAGATGGACTTATCAGGAGCACTTCCAGATGAAGTCATCCTAGAAGTTTATGACGAGGAATGGGTTCAGGCAGTTGACTATGAACACATACCATTCAGATGCCTCAAACAGGGAAATTTTAAGAACCCCCCCCCCCCCCCTAAATTTATATGTATAATAAATGGGCGAATCTCCATGGTATATAGGAAAAATGGAAGGCAATTTTATCAATAATATAATATGTATATATAATTTTTTGGCAAATGTCTCACTAGGCATGGCGAATATTTTACTCAATTATAAAATATTGTAAGATCTTGGCGAGTCTTTCACTAAATAATAAAACTTTGTAAGGTCCTAGTGAACCTTAGCATTGTGAACTCTTAGAGAATTTTTTGAAAAGTATAAAACCATATATGACAAGAGCCACATGGTGGCAATATCACTGTTTTTTTTCACATTTCCACGACATGGAACTTGTTTATAAAATTATAAAAAAGCCAACCAAGTCCCTTATAATATGTAGGTAAGCTTATAACAGAGTCTGATACATCTACTATGCTTGTCTTCATTCAAGTGTCATAACTGCTATACTTAACACTATGAATCACAACTCTCTCAGAACTCAACTCTATAGTGTAATTAAAACCTTTGGAAATTGAATCTAACAACTCTATAAAAAGGATTAGTGAAATAGAAGCTTTTGTGAATGAGCCCACTAATTATCACTGCTAAACAATCAATCTAGACTATGAAGTCTTCCATCTTGATTACAATCGTGCTCACGATCAAGGGAGTGCGACCACCTAGCCTGACATAATGGCCATCATAGCTTCCAATAATCAACAACCACCTTGCAAGGACATCCTAGCTCATGTCTCATGAATTTTATTCATCAATCTTAACTGATATAAATCTTATAGAGATAATATTAGAATCCTCTCTGTATTCACTATTAATACAACGGTAAAGGAAATTTTCTAGCTCAAGGCACTAGCCAATACCAACTTTGGTATTTGTGACCCCTTTGTGGGGATGCACCTACCCTGCCCCGTTGGGTTTCTATCTTGTAACATAGTTCAACGATCACGAGACTTTCCAATCTTCCTACTCCATTAGACACACTTTATATGCTATACATAGTGAATGCAAAAGAAGCATTATAGAACACACAATTTCATAGAAGGAAGAAAAATCTTAGCCAGTTCAATATCAAAATCTTAACCATTTATTAATAAAGAATAACAAGTAGTGTAATGAATTGTTCCAAGTTATTTATTTACAAGCTGTAAAGAATGTAGTGGAACGGAAAATATTACTTAGGAAACCCTTCAATATTTTCTACTAATATGTTTGTGCATGTACATATGAAATTAAGAGCATTGTTGAATACAAAGTTTCCTTTTCTCTTGCCTCCATTTTGACAAATCAGTGTGAAATCAGTGTCACTTTGAACCTCCTTTCCTGTGTGGATGTTTTGACAAATCAATGTGAAATCAAAGTCACTTTGGATTTCCTTTCCTGCGAGGGATCACATCCATAGTTGATTAGTAAAATATAATCTACTATATATTATGTTCAAGAAACTGACTGCAATCTACAGTGGAAATGAGACCTCAATTCTTATTCTGAATTTGAATATCTTAGGACAACATAAGAGATCAAAATGCATATGGCCTTAGTAGCTAGAAAACAATCACTCCATCATTACAAGACCACCTAGATTTCGGCACTTAATCTAAATAATGGCACTAGTTGTAGTGCTTATTTGCATTAACACCATGGAAAAGCAACAACAATGTTTGAAAGCACACTTACTAGAAAATTTGTAACATTCTGAGAATATTTAATGATAGCATCTGAACCTCATAGCTATGGTGGGGAAACTAGGGAACCCAAATGTTGGAAGATATCTCATACCAAATCTGAGAAAAAAATAAAAAAGGGAAAAAATCAAAATCTATAAATCAAGCAATGAATTGTTTACAAATCAAATACAATTCATTTAACTAACAGTTAAATTGTGGTGATATATTTAAATACTTAGTAAGAGGGTAACTTCAAACCATGGAATATTACCTTTGTCATTATTGTCATCCCTCAGTGACTGAGATTACAAATCAATACTTATGGAAAGATTGTAAGAAATTCTGTGAAATAGTAAAGTGTAACCTCTATTTTCGAGCAACAAAATCAAGACATTGTTACATCAAGAGCCATAATTGATACATAATCAATGAATCAAGTCCTTGTATGGCACAAGCTTGTTTCACAACCTCTATTTTCTCAATAACAAAATCAAGACATTGTATGTGGTTATTGCCAAAAGGAAACTGCATTCTAATTTGGAACAGGATCTTATCGAAAGACATGGATTTATTCAAAGCTACAAAGCCTAATGAGTTACTAAAAAATAAGTTGGAATATGGGATCATGATACTTAAATTGAAAAAATATGCTTTCCTTTTAGAAACATTACAGTTATACAATGCTTTTTGAAAGCATTAGAATTTGAAATTGGGCCTTTCTATCAAGACAATTTTTCATTAACAGAATGTACTTTCCTACCTGAAACATTGTAGATATCCAAGAAAAACTTGAAAAGCATAAGAGAACTTAGCATAATGTACTTTCTTTCCTTCCTTAACATTCTTAAAGAGTTGAGGTTCCCCAAGTCATCAGGTAACTTTCGAAGGAAATGACAGTTAGTAATAGTCCAATTCACAACTGAAGATGTGTCACAAATACAAGGGGGTATCTCCTCCAAATCACAAAAGTGCTCCAGGTTAAAATATAACATTATTGGAAGCTTAATGCTCGACTGGGTGTTATTGAACCCAGACATTTTTCCAATCTTCACTAAAAGCTTAAAGATAGCTTCTCTAAGTTCTACATGACTTTACTATGCTCTTGAAGTGGGGGCACATGTAGGCTCTCCAAGTGAATAGTCTTAAACTAAGTGAAGATAAGGCCGATAGATCATTCACTGTGGATCTCTTTAACCCATAATTGAATACTCTGTCTCTCTTGAACCCATAATTGAATACTATTAGGGCTTTCAAATTTTTCATGGAACTCAAAAATGTTGGAAGAAAGTATTTGCTTCCAAAGAAGAGTAAAACTAAAGCCTCTGCTTGACGATAATTGATGTCACACCACTAACACTTCTCCATGGAAGCTGTATAGGTAAACCACAAATGTATAATTCCATTATGATATTGTGTTTATTGAATACACAAATGAAATCATTGCATTTCTTTAAAATATCTTTTGAAATCAAAATTACTGAAATTACATATCGATAACCTAGTGGGTGTAGGATAAAATTCACCCGTGTCATTCACAGAAAGCATGAGAAAAAACCTAATATTATATATAAAACCAAGAAAATTTCAAATTCATCACTTCTAGGGACCTTGTAACCACTCTGCCAATACACAAGTATGTTCCTGTTTGCAGTTAGAAAAATTACCCAAATTACAATCTGTTTACTCCAGCGTATGTTGGAAAGTTATAGAAGGATGACTAGTGCAATCAATCCATTCCTTTTAGCCCTGGATTTGTTTCAGTTTAAAACAAAAGTATACAAATATACTTGTCCAATGTCTATGCTTTAACCATTCACCTTAAGATGCTTTTACAATATAATTTCCTAAGTCTATTTAATATCTTCATTATCATAAAAACCAACCTATATCCATCTTAACTCCACATCTACCACTCTTAGGGGGATGAAATCTATTTATCCCGAGCACTTGCTAGACCCAAAATTAAGATGGATCTAAGATGATAGAATTTCCCCTTTAAATAGTCTATCCTCACATGAACACCATGGCATTACCATGGGTCAATACCATGGGTTATCATAAACCTGGAGCTTAAAAATTACTATTAGTAATTTATAAAAATCAATAAAATTAATAGTTGATTTTTATTTTATTTTTTATTTTAGCCAAGCTAAAATGTTTAACATACATTAAATTACAACATTCATTTTTACTCTTGATCCAACAAACCCCGAGAGGGATCAAATATTTTTTCACTCTATGCTAGTTTGCATATCACGATATTTTGATACCTCTCGGGGGTTAGTAGATCCAAAGTAAAGATGGATCTATGCTGGTTTAATTCCCCCATTTAAATAGGGTACATTCCAGGTGAATACCATGGGTCAATACCATGTGCCATTTTTATTTTTATTAATACTAATATTAGGGTTAATAATGTTTTTTTGCATGGTATTAATAACAATCTAGTCCATGGTATTTGTCCCATAGTATTTTGCCCATAGGTTTCACCTAAATATAACGCATTTTTTGAGTGTTCGTAAATATAAGGTGACTTATGGAGTAAATATAAAAAAATGTTTTATTTGTTTACCATACCTCTCGTTTATTTTTATTTTTATTAATTTACCATACGTATTTTACAAATATGGTATTTGGCCTATAGGATTCACTTAAATAAAACCTCTTTCTTGAGCCTTCATAAATAGAACGAGGGTTATGGACTAAATATAAAAAGAGGTTTTATTTATTTGCCATACATCTAGTTTATTTATATTTTTATTTATTTACCATACCTTTTGAGCAAGTATAAAAAGACGTTTTATTTATTTACCATACCTCCACTTTACTTATATTTTTATTTGTTTACACCCTTGCATGTATATAAAGTTACTTATGGAGTAAATATAATTTATTTATTTATTTATTTACCATACCTTTTTTATAAATATGGTATTTGGCCCATAGGATTCACTTAAATAAAACCTATTCTTGAAAATGGGCGAATGGATTCACTTAAATAAAATCTATTCTTGAAAATGGGCGAATGGAAGGTTGTAACTCCTAATTTCAAGGGCTAAATTTACCCTTTTTACCCTCGCCCTTAAAATAAGGTGGGCTATTTGAGGTGATTTGTAAAAATGTACTATGATACAAAATATTCGCCCACTAAAAATTTAAAACCCCTTAATTTCGCCAAAGGGCGAACATTCGCCCCTAAAATTTTCTATGGCCGCAAATGTCATGAACATGGACACCTATTCAGAGACTGCCCACTTAATAAAAGGGAGGAACACCAAAAAACCAACAAAGGGAAAGACCCTACAGGTTTTACTAAAGTGGGAGGAAAAGGGAAAGGAGGGGGAAAAAGACCCAAAAGAAACCTAGTGAAAGCAAAGCACTAAGTCACAACAGTTTTGAAATTTTAGAAGAAGAAGTAGAAGAGGAAGGAATACAAAAGAAACCAGAGGACCAGCAAAGCAGGAAAGGAAAAGAAACTAGCATGGAGATCACTCAGGAACATAATGAACACAAAATAGACCCACTGAGTACCATGGATCTAGAAAGGGACCATGATATGACCCAGAGTGAAAGTGGCACGGAGGACCAAGACTTATAGGAGATCCTTGAGAGGGAGAACCTTGAACTAGAAAAGTTTCTAGAACAAGGAAGCAACAGAGGAATTAACTCTCTACCACAGGAAGAAGTTGATAGGGTGCAACAACTATTCCTCAACCGGTCACATCAAAAAGCGCTAGGAGTCAAAAGAGGCCACGACAATCAGGAAAACAGAGGGGTTACATCAATGGGATTAATAAAAGGAAAAGCTGCCAAAAACCCAGGTAAGAAAAGAGGAAGGAAGAGACAGAAAGAATTGTTGTTAGAATGTGGAAAACTCATGATTGACTCAGGCAAGATGAAAGATCTCTCCAGTTACTCCTTCACAAACCCCCCTCAATGAAGCTCACAACCTGGAACATTAGAGGACTAGGGAGTAGAAGAAAACAAAGAAATCTAAGTAACAGAATCAAAGAGGAAAAACCAGACATAATGTTCATACAGGAAACCAAATGCTTAGTAGAGAAGATCAGAGAAAAGCATAGCAAATGGTTAAGTAAGTATGAGTGTCTTGAAGTCAAAGCAACAAAATCAGATGGAGGAATTCTCACTTTATGGAATCCTCAACAATTTGGTATTCTTGATGCGGAGGTGGCTAGGCACCACCTTTCATTGATCATTCAACCTGTGGGGGAAAAGGAGTGTTATAGGATCACTAATGTCTATGGCCCTCAACTTCTGGAAGATAAATTCAGGCTCCTCACCTCTCTGGAGGAAATGAAAAAAAGACACCCAGCAATACCCTGGATTCTGGGGGGAGACTTCAATATGATTAAATCTCTCATAGAAAAAAAAGGGGGAACCAGATCACTTAGTAGAGATTCATTTGCCTTCCAAGACTTCCTCACCAATATGAGACTGGTGGATATGGACACAAGCAATGGCATTTTCGCCTGGAATAACAAAAGAGAGGGCACTACCCAAGTAGCCTCAAGATTAGACAGATTCATAATCTCATAAGAGCTTTTGCTCACTGGACGAAGCCTGACAGCATTCATCCTCCCTTTTGTAGGCTCAGACCACTGACCCATCCAACTAGAAGCTTCCTTAATTGGTAAACTGAGAAACAGACCCTTCAGGTTTGAGAATGTCTGGCTCACTCACTCTGATTTCCTCACAAACATTGGGAAGTGGTGGAAAGAAGAGTTACACTTTCAAGGCATGAAAATGTTCCTTATACATCTTAGGCTCAAACACATCAAGAGTAAACTCAAAGAATGGAATAAAAATGAGTTTGAAAATATCTTCAAAGCCAAAGGTGAAGTGGGAAAGAAATTACAAGAAATTAATCAAATTCTCATCATAGAAGGCTTCACAGAGGAAAGAAAAGAGCTAGCAAACTCACTTCAACGAGAATGGGACAGCAGATGTCTACAAGAGGAAATCTTCTGGAGATAGAAATCCATAGGACAATGGATTAAGGAAGGGGAGAGAAACACCAAATTCTTTCACAAATCCACTATAGCACACATAACTAACAGTAGAATTTCGAAACTCACAGATCCTCAAGGAACAGAGAAAAATACTCATGAGGAAATGGAAGATGTACTAGTCCAGCATTTTCAATGCATTGCTAAGGAAACCATAGCAGACAGGTCCCAATTCATGAAGATATTTACTCAGCACATTCCTAAGCTGGTTTCTAGGGAAGACAATCATAATCTCAACAGAACAGTAACATAGGAAGAGGTCAATGAAGTTATCAAAGAAATGCATAATGGAAAAGCTCCAGACCCATATGGTTTCAATGGACTTCTTCAAACTATGTTGGAAGATTGTCAAACAAGACATTCTAGAGATAGTGGAGGACTCGAGAAACTCTAAATTAGTTTCGAGGGCACTCAATGAATACTTCATTGCTTTAATCCCCAAACAGGAAAAATCCGCCTGTCCTGACAAATTCAGACCCATAGCATTATGCAATGTGGTGTACAAAATCATTTCCAAAGTCATTGCCAACAGACTAAAACCCCTCCTCCCAACTCTGGTGTCAGAGGAGAAAACGGGCTATGTGGAAGGGAGACAAATTCTCAATAACATCATTCAAGCTCATGAAGTGGTACATTCCCTCAAAACCAACAAGCAAGCGGGAATGATAATACAGCTGGACATAGCGAAAGCTTATGATAAACTAAGCTGGGCTTACATAAGGGATGTTCTAAAAGCATATGGCTTTGACCATAATTGGATAAGGTGGTTCATGGCTCTTGTTACCAATGCCAGTTGTTCAATTCTTCTTAATGGCTCTCCATCCAGAACCTTCAAGCCTACGAGAGGTCTCAGACAAGGAGATCCTCTTTCCCCATTTCTCTTCATTCTCATGATGGAAGGTTTGGGCAGAGCGATCATTGCTGCCAAGGAGAAAGGAAGAATACAGGCACTAAGACTCACTCGAAACGGAGACACTATGACACATCAACAATTTGTGGACGATACTATGCTGCAGGGCATACCTACAGTCAAGGAAGCCAAAGCTTTCAAGCAAATTTTGAATGAGTTTGCAATGGAAACTGGTACTGAGGTAAGCCTCTAAAAATCAAAGATATTCTTTTTAAATACTGATATTTCTATTCAAAGAAATCTCTCCTGAATTCTAGGCTTTCAAAGAGACTCACTGCCCTCAAAGTATCTGGGGGTTCCCCTCATCGACAAACCGCTGAACAAGGATATCTGGGAGTCTGTAATAAATAAATTGAAAGACAATGTCAACAAGTGGACAAACAAAGCCTTGAACCTAGTAAGGAGGCTGGTCCTCACTAAGGCAATACTCCAAACTATCCCAATCTACATGCTATCAGCCCTTCCGGCACCAACAAGAGTCCTTCAGCAAATCAGAAATATTCAAAGAGACTTTCTCTGGGGGAAAGGGGAAGAGAAAAAGAAATGGGCTCTGGTAGCTTGGGACAAGATCTGCAAACCCAAATCCCATGGTGGTTTGGGTCTACATGACCCAGAAATTCTAAATAAAGTTATGGGAGCAAAACTATGGTGGAGATGGCTAAAGGAAATACAAAATCCCTGGGCGAAACTCTGGAAACAAAAATATGCAATGAACTGGAAAGAAACGAACCTCATAAGAATGACAGGACACATAAAAGGTTCCCAAATTTGGAATAAAGCCTGGGAGAACAGAGCTTTAGTTCAAAATTATAGTTTCTGGGAGATCAGAAATGGAAATCTTGCCTGGTTCTGGGAGGACAACTGGCAGCAGGAAGGTAACCTCAGCAGAGAGGAATTAGCAAGCATCCAAACTGATACCATTAACAAAGGATTAAAGAAGGTAAGTGACTATTGGGATCAGTCAAAGGATAATGGCAAATGGAGAATTTGGAAACTGCCAAACCACAGAGAGCTAACCCTGCTGAAAACTCAAGCTAAAGCCCTAGAAGCTATTATGGAAAAGAGACAAATTTTGACCTCAACTTCAGATGACCAATTAAGATGGGGCAGAAATAATGAGGGTGTTTTCAACCTCAAAGAAGCCAAAAGAATAGCCACAGGTCTTAACTTTCAAAACACTGACAAGACATGGAAAGACCTATGGAAAAGCCCACATTGGATGAAGATCAAACTGTTCAGGTGGCTGGTTCAACAAGACAAGATTCTAACTTGGGAGAATCTCAGAAAGAGAGGTTTTGCTGGCCCCTCAAGATGTCACCTATGTGGCCAGCAGGAAGAAACCACAAATCATCTTCTCAATCTATGCTACTTCACCTCAACCCTATGGAACTGGGTAGCAGATGTCTTCAAGCAGACAAACAGGAATGAAAATAATATCACTGATACGTTGAACAATTGGAGAAGAGATTTCTCGGGCAATGAAGCAGTAAACATAACCTGGGCTTTGATTCCAGGGTTCTTGATCTGGAATGTATGGAAAGAGCACAACAAAAGGATCTTCAAATACAAAAATGGCCCAGTTAGTAGCATCTTAGCGCTAATCCTTAAACAACTCAAGGATACGATCAACACCCTTTGGGGATTTTCTACAGGAAAGCACACGGGACATAGAGAGGTGCGCATTCTGGAAAGGTTGGAACTCCAGACACATATCCCTCTATGTATAAATAATACCGCAAAGCATACTTTAGAGGGAAAGGCTTTCTGGCAATCCCCTTCACAGGGTTTTCTAAAATTCAACATAGATGGAGCCTCAAAAGGTAACCCTGGAGACACTGGTTATGGAGGAGTTATAAGAGATGAGGCGGGCAACATAAAAGTAATCTTTCACAGTCATCTGGGAAAATCCACCAACAATATGGCTGAACTCATGGCTATGGAGAAATTCTTGGAGATACTAATAGAGCACAACACTCGTAATGTTATCATCGAGGCTGACTCGGAATTAGTCATCAAATCGGTCAAGCAGATAAGCATAGGATCAACACCAAATAAAATCTCAAGCCACTGGAGGCTTCTACAGGTCTATCACAGAATTCAATCACACCTAAGAATTCTAAGAACTCTCAGTTTTGTGCATGTTCGTAGGGAAGCTAACAAAGTAGCAGACTGGCTAGCCATTGAAGGGGTAAGGTGCACACAAGACAACATGTGCTGCAGGTGGGAGGAGGTACCAAACAACCAAATTCATGAAGGTTGTTCATCTCAGGCCCTCATAGACATGGAGAAATACCAGAACAGACAGTGCAACTGAATATCACCTTTAGTCAATGAAGAATAGGCGTATTTTAGGAAGATTCACAGAGTTTGGGAACTTGAGGGTCTCACAGGTAATCACCACAGTTTTCCTCTGCATTGGTGCTATTAGAAGCTTGGCCAAAGAAAGTCCTCAAGCTTCTGCTCTGTCAGACATGGCCATTGGCCATCTGATCTTGAGGGAGCAGATCGACAGCTATAGGCTGTCGAGCAGGCTTGTGTGTCTGGGAGAAAGTCAGCGGGAGTCAAATTAGCTTTCGGTATACCACCCTTATCGGACACCCTCAAATCCAAAAGTGGTTTATACGAATTGCATGCGATGCCACTCAAATGTCTACACGTGGCTTGAGAAGGAGAGTGAATACCGCCCGCATCGGGCAGGTATTCCTCGGGCTACTACGCTGCGCGATATGAACATTGGCCATTTGATCATAAGGGAGCAGATCAACGGCTACAGGCTGTCGAGCAGGTTTGTGGGTCCAGAAGAAAGGTAGTGGGAGTCAAAACAACTTTCGGTATACCAACCTTATCGGGCGCCCTCAAATCCATAAGTGGTATATATGAATTGCAAGCGATGCCACTCAACTGTCTACACGTGGCTTTGGGAGGAGAGAAAATACTGCCCTCATCGGGTGGGTATTTCTCGTGCTTCTGCTCCGCGCGATATGGATATTGACCATTTGATCACGAGGGAGCAGTTCAATGGCTACAAGCTCGAGCATGTTAGTGGGTCCGGGAGAAAGTCGTGTTAATACAGCGGGAGGATATCTCGTCTACTACTTCTCCACCCGATACGGTTCTTGGTCGTTGGATCAGGAAGAATCAGATCTACGGTTCAGGTTCAACGAGCATGTCAGTGGGTCCGCATTAACCTCAGAGGACCAGTATTCTTTTGATTACAATCTCTATTCCCGTCTTTAAGTCCGCCAAATGTTTGGTCGAGGCTGAAATTTTTGTACGGGCACTAAGTGTTGATTTCATTCTTCCCTTTGTTGGAGGAATTGCGTCCTCTTAACGCCTGTTGTAACTTATGTAACATATTTTCAGTCACAAGTTAATAGAAGGTCCGACTCTTGCTTTAGCAAAAAAATAATAACTACTTATCTAATAATATTATTATAATTAAATAATTTAACTAGTCAAATCTAGTATAAGATAATTATTTAAATTTAAGAAGTAAGTTTATGTTCACATTAGATAGCTTTACTAATAAATTTATATTAATTAGTTACACAAACCATTAATAATAAGAATAATAATAATATTATTATAATAACAATAATAATATAATAGTATTTAATATTTTTATTTTAGTTAATATTAAATCCATACAATTACTAATAGTTATAATCCCTCGATCTATTAATATTTGCTAACATTTTACTCATTTTTTTTTTTTGTAAGCTACGGTAGTTCCTTCTTTTTCTATTTATAAAGCAAGTTGTTCCATATACAAAATCTTGGTGGCCTCAACTTTCCCACATGGCAAACCAAGTCTGTTGGCCACCTGAGTCTGTTATATGCCATCTAGTAGCAAAATTTTACCAGTCTTTCAACCCAAGCTAAATACGCTTCACATCTAGAAACATTGTTCAAGTTCCGAACTAACATAAAAACACAGGAAAAGTAAATGCTGGCCTCTAAAAACCCTGTAAAAACTGGAAGTTAAAGAACTATTCCTTTCTATCATCTTTATCAGACTCCACGATAGCCGGTGCAGGAGTAGAGTCACCTCGCGCCGGAAACAGCTTCATCATATGTTGTTGGATCTCATCCAGCTTGCTATCTTGCATAAACATCATAATTTGCAGATTTTTCATGTCCTTTTTTAGGTTTGGCATACCTTCGGCTATTTCCGCCAAAGCCCCCGCCACCTGTTCCAGGGCTCTTGCCAACAAATGCTTCATGACCTAGTAAACATGCAAGGCTTGTCTGTATAACATCATCCTGCCCCTGGTGTGCCCTGGGTTGGCAACTATATCCCCCCATTCTTCCACTTCTGGCTCCGAATCTTCTTCCATGACGCTATCCTCCATCTCCTGGATCAACTGACGAATATCAGCGTCTGTCCCTTCTCTGTATGCACGGGCTGCCTCATGGACCGCCACCTTAATAAATTTCCTACCTCTTCTCGGACTTGCCGGTTCCGAAGTGGTAGGATCTTTTTTACACGTCTGGCTCTGGGGCCCTCTACCCCCATGGCCCCGGCCTCTGTCAAGGCGTGTCATCTCTTCTTTTACTGACTCCTGCTTACAATTGTCAACAGAAAACGTTAGCTTTCTAGGAGCTTCGGTCTTTCCATAATCCGGTATATCCTTGTTTTTAAGCCTTCCCTCCCTACTCCAGCCTTCCCCGTTTCTCTGGGGAATCGTGGTTCTCTCCTCCCCTAGATTAAGGGTGGTGGCCAAGCCATCTATCATCCTATCCTTCTTATGATTTTCATCCTTAGTTTCCCAGGGCCAACGCTTTGTCCTAAGAATACATTCCCCGGGCCTACCTTTGCTCTGGCTACTATTAATCAGCTGATCAGGGTCCTCTCTCTACCTCTCACCACTGTCCTCAGGTCTGCCCTGACACATCCCATCCCCATTATACCCCAGCTTTCCCCCCTCCTTCAACATACTATGCTTATCAGAGTGAATTGTAGGAGGTAAGCAAGAGGAAACATACCTGAAATTGAGCTCGGTTGCAGAAGATCTCGTCGCTTGCGGTGCCCTGTTCCCGTCTTCCCTTTGCTGCATTTTGTGCCCTCTTCCTGACCTTGCCACCCTCATGTATCCCTTCCCACCTACCCTGCGTCCCATCCAACTACCGCCGTCATTCTTTCCAACCTCTCCCCTCATACTCATGCCCCTTTGCTCCCTTGAAATTCCCGCAGTCATGCAGGATGCCACCACGTCCAGTTGTTCCTACTTGATGGCAGTGGGCGGCCGTCCTGGCCGTCCTCTCACCTGCCCTATCTTCATGCTCGTACGCTCCCACTTCTTCACCCTGATCAGGGGAACATTTTACTCATTATTATTATTAATATTCCCTAGATTTATTATTTTTAACTCAAATTTGTTTAGCATTTTACTTAAACTAACACACAATACCAACCAAAAAGTATTAAAATAATTTTCGTTTGTAGCATTCTAAACTTTAATGATATTCAGAACATTATAAAATATAATGATATCAACCCTAATACCTTATTTATCTAATAATATTATTATAATTAAATAATTTAACTAGTCAAATCTAGTTGTTTCTTGGTCAATATAGCCGTTGGTCCAGTTTAGTCTAATATAGTCGTTTTCCTATCAAACCTAGCGGTTGGAAGGTCTGTTATCCATATTTAACTTGTAGCCATGATCTGATTCTTCAACTTGTCTTGACGATGAAAACGCGTGGACAAATGTATTATCATGTGATTTACCCCAAAAAAAAAAATTCTCATAAACTTGATATGGATCAAAAAGCCTCAATTCAACAATTAAATCCTTAACTTTATACTCATCACTTCCACTATTTTCAAGTTACAATTTATTTAGTGGTCAATTATGTATGGCACTTTCTAAACCACCCTTTTTTTTGTAAGTATAGGTAGTGCCTTTCTTTTCTATTTATAACAACCAAAGAAACCAGATACATCGTTGTGGTGGCCTCAACCTGCCCCGAAGGGAAACCAGGTTTGTTGGCCACCTTAGTTTGCTATAAGCATTCCAAAAACAAAATTTAACAAGTCTTTCCATTCTGGCTATATGCACTATACAACTGAAACTACCTATTAATCTACTAACATGCATAAAACTATGAAAATAAAAAGGTTCACTGAAACACATAAGAGACTCAAGAGGATCATTCCTTTCTGATGCCAGTATTCTGGTCCATGTCCATGGGAGTATCCATTGGTTCATCCTGACTTGGGGCTGTACGATCCATCCGAGACAGCAGCTGATACATCTCCTCCAGTTTGTTGTTCTGCCTGATCATGATAACCTGGAAATTTTTCATTTCTTTTTGCAAATTTGGCACGCCATTTGCAATTTCCACCATTTCCTTCGCCACCTGCTCTAGAGCCTTTGCAAGGAGGCGTTTTAGTACCCAGTAGATATGTAGAGACTTCCTATACAGTGTCAACCTTCCCCGCGTATTCCCCGGATCTCTAATCATTTCAGCCCATTCTTCCGTCTCGGAGTCAGACTATTCCTCCCTCACGCTGGCTTCCATGTCTTGAATGATTTGGCGAATGTCTTCACTTGTGCCTTCCCTATAAGCTCTGGCAGCTTCCTGGACTGCTGTCACAGTCGATCTTCTCCCTCTGCCCTGGTTACTTGGAGCATTTGTTGGCCGGCCCTCTTGATTCCCCTGCCTCGGTCGTCCTCGGCTTCCACATCCTCTGCCACGACCCGGGCGCGCCATCCTGCTTTCTACCTTATCCTGTTGACAATTATCATTCACAGGGGTCAGTTTTTGAAGTTTCTCATCACTGTCTGCCACCACAATTTTCTCTGTGGTTATTCCTCTACTCCTGCTACAGTCCCCGCCATTTATTTGGGTGTTACGCTGCTCGTCATTTTCAGGATACAAGAAGCGAAGAAGACCCTCTGTCATGCAAATCAATTGTTGGGCTAGGGGCAGGATTTTCGTATCCCCTCTTTCAGACTTCCCCTCTGCTTTTGCAGTGGATTGATTGATACAGTCTCCCAAGTTTCTTCCCGGACTGTGCTCATGGCCACAATTCCTCCATTCATCAAGAATCCCCCCCCGATTCTGGCCCGATTGACCCTCACAATGTATTGCTGAGTGGAGGGCGAACTCACACCAGCCCTTTTCTTCCTCAGGGGCTTCACATGTATTAAATTTGTCCATTCTACCTATTATGACTGAGAAAAGGAGTGAAGGGGTCTCAGGTTTAACATACCCAGAATCACTAACCTCCTTGATAGCTCCCTCTGGTTGCGCTGTGCTTTGCTCCTCTTTCACCCCGCTTCGTTTACTCTTTCTTCTACGCTTCGACACCTTCATATAATGCATCTTCACCGTCCTTCTCATTATTCGATATTCACTTTATATTTACGAACACTAAAAAATAAGGTTTTATTTAAGTGAATCCTATGGGCCAAATTATTATTAATACCACGCAAAAAACCACTATTAAACCTAATATTAATATTAATTAAAATAAATATGACAGATGGTATTAACCCATGGTATTTAGAACCAATGGTATTGATCCATGGTATTCACGTGGAATGTAGCCTATTTAAAGGGGGGAATTAAACCAAGATAGATCCATCTTTACTCTGGATCTACTAAGCGCCGAGAGGGATCAAATGTCCCATAGGCCATCTAAAGATGGCCTATGGGACATATTGCTTCTTCATCTACTTGATGTATTCACCCCTTTTTCTGTGAAGCTCCATGAGGCTAAAGATTGCCTATGGAACATATTGCTTCATTTGCTTGATGTATTCAGCCCTATTCGGTCCTTGTTCTGTGAAGCTTTAAAATAAATGCTCCTAGCTTCTCAACAAACCCGCTAAATAGATTATCCCAAAAGCTCGATGCCATCTGCATAACTTTCCCTATTGTGCTTGAAGGCCTCACATTCTCCAATGAAATGTTTTTTTGTTTCCACTTTTCGGCAAGAACAAAAAATGCATACTCTTTCCTCCCACACTTGCTTTAGCCTTTTCGGGCGCCCTGTTTCACAACGAAGTTGATGAGAATTAGTCCTTAACTAAGCAATACGAATTTTGGCTCTCTAAGAGATATTGGTATCTACGTATGCTTTTGGTTGATGACTATAAGTAGGATTAAACACTTCAATATATTATTTTTTCTTTCTTCCTAGCTCCTTATCCCAAGTACGCTTGTGGATAAATAAAACCTCTTTTTATACTTACTCCAAAAGTGAGATAAATAAATAAAAATATAAATAAACTGGAGTTTGGTAAATAAATAAAACCTCTTTATATTTAAGAAGACCCAAAAAAGAGGTTTTAGTTACGTGAAGCCTATGGGCCAAATACCATATTTATAAAAGAGGTATGGTAAATTAATGAAAATATAAATAAACCAGTATGATAAATAAATAAAACTGTTTTTTTTTACTTCATAATTCACTTTATATTTACGAACACTAACAAATGAGGTTTTATTATGGGCCAAATTATTATTTTTTTTCTAAATCTGTCTACTTCTATTATTATACAAAAAGAGCAAAAATTACAGAAAGGCTGTGGCCTTAAAAGTCTTGCCAAGAGGTTGGCAATTTACACAAGTGTTCACATTGGTAGTTCTCAGAGGACCTCCATTTTTGATATGGCCTCTTATAAGACCCGACACATATAAATTGCTGAACAGAGACAGTAAAGTGCCCGAAACAAGGCTAAACAGAGACAACAAAGATAGTAAAGTACCCGAAACATTGCTAAACACAGACAAAGACCCGATACTGGCATGAGTCAAGAAGCAAAACAATGTGGTGTTCTTGCTGCTGAAGCTGCCTTTAGCGGAGAGCCGAGAGAGATCAATCATCATCAGTGGTGTATGGTTCCTCTACAACTCTGCAACCAAATTGTAGAGAGTCCTCCGTATCTGAGTGTCGAGCCCTCGAGCCTGTTGGTTCTCTCTGCACTGGCTCGCTTGGACCTGCAGTGACCGCTTGATTCACCATCGAGGAGCTTCCTGAGACTGGGCGCTGACTGTTCATTGGAGACGCCCTTCGTTGGACGGCCGACAATTCCGGAGGAGCATCTACCTGGCCTCTGGGATCTTCACATTTCTCAATTGTGACAGAAACAATAAAGGTCGAATGAGCAAGAGTGCAGGGGATTCGATAGCGGACCGTGGGGTGTGTTAGTGTCGGTCATGATGCCCTCCATCAGTGATCAAATGTGCTCTTACAAAGTGATTTTGAAGTGTCAAGGTCAAATTTTGTCATTTCAGTGAGTCTTCAAGCAAAATTTGGTCACTAGGCATTAGGTCTAGGGTTTGCCCAAATGGCGGTCCATGTCATCATTCAGCTGAGTCTATCATCATTCATATGGTTGTCATTATCATCTCAGTGTCTAAGGAGTCTTTTTACACCTGGTCCATGCTTCAGTTGCCACCCAGGCAAGGTCATTTCCCTCTCCTAGGGTTTTGAAGGCAATTTCTCTTGGATGGTCAAATCACCGGCAAAACTTGTTTCCTGACGTTCATACACCTTCCCCTATCCTTAAAGTACCTTATCAAACACTTCCCATCCCTTAGATCCGCCAAATTCCTCATTTTTCCACAAACCCTAGTTTCTAGCTACAACTTGGCAATTTTCTAGGTTTGGCCTGTGTTTTGTCCTTTTCGACCCCTTCCCCTCACTCAATCACTGAGATTCCACTTTCCCCTACTTCCTAACATCCCTCCCCACTCCCAAAAATTTCCCCAAGAATTTAGAAGCCCCCTATCCCCTTCATCTCGCTCCATTTCGACAAAATTCCTTGCTTCACACATCGGGACAAGTTGCACTCAAATGATGTTTCTGAGCAATCAAAGATGGATTTTGCAAAACTGAGAGAGGTTTTTGTCCACAACATGCCAAGGAAGAAAAACCTCTTTCACTTTTTACACAGGTGTCATGGTTTGAGAGAAATGTCAAAAATACCGGCGAGAACGAAGGTGCTCCAAGGACGGTTGGCCAAAGCACAAAAACGAAGGAAAACGCCCGATCCACTCCAAACTTTGGCCAAAGCCTCTTTGACTGAGCATGGTACTTGATTGGGGACTCCCAGCCCAAATTTCAAGAAATTTGGAGAAAATTTTGTCATTTGTGAATTTTTTGTGCAATTTACAGGTTTTTGCCCATGAAATGGTCGCGCCCCGCGCGCGACCATTTTGGAGGACTGCTCGGAATTTTGAAAACTTGGCATTTTTGGAAAGGGCATGCAAAGAGAAAAATTACCAATACTTGGGAGAAGCCTGATTTTGAGATTTGAGCCTCCAAAAGCTCAAAATACATCAAAAAAATGACTTTCTGCCCACTTTTTGAGTTGCAGAAAGTGACCTTGGGAGAAATGGTTTTTGAGGGGTCAAATCAACACTAAATTCAGAAATTCCACTTGGAATGGAAAGTAGACAGGCCAAGCTTTCCAATGAGCCATCTTGCACCTGATTTGGACCAGTGGAACCCACTCAAAAATAGTTGTGAAGGGGCGCAACCAGAACTTCCAGATTTGCCAGAATTCACATTTTTGGTCAAAAAACACTGTTTTGACTATGGTTGACTATTAGTACTTGTAGATGATGGATAAATGTAATATTTTCATGGCACTTTGGTAGATTTTATCTTTATTTACCCTTCTATAAGCTTCCATGATGTAAAAAGTGAAAAATTAATGCATGGATGAGTTAGCTAAGTAATAGAGGCAAGTTGTTTGGCTGCCTATTTTCTAGTTCTTAGTTTAGAATTTGTTCAAACTGCTCCTAGAAAGCTGAGCTCGACCCCTAGAGGTGGGGAAAGGAGTTAGATGGTCTAGATGGTCTATATTATGCTCTCTCCTTCTCATTTTGATGGTTGGACTCTTGTGTAAGGAAGCTTTATTGTATATTGTGCATCTATTTCTGCAATTGAAGGCAAGGAAAGCCAGGGTTTTACAGACATCTTTGAGGATTCTTGTGGATCTGATTGTTGATGGAGTGTTCTCTACATGTTCTTGTAAGTTTGTTTATGTGTTTCACATCTCTCTTATGCTTCTAAATTGGACAGATGAAGTGGTAAAGTTTGAACTCATGTTTTGACATGCTCAGCTTTTTAGTTTGTTCAATTTTAATGTTTTCTACTGTCTAGAGAGGATTCGAATTGTGTGTTTGCCCTCTTTAGCTTCTCCTCTATCATCTCTGATCATCCATCTCAAATTAAGGCATCAGCACTCATTCCTACCTTGCCCCTTAGATCCCCCTGTGAAAATTGTGCTCAATCCCCGCACCTTGAATTGCACTTCCACCAATTGCCACCAAAAACCCCAAAAAATCATTAAATCAACCCCCTTATCAATTTACTAGCCTAAAATCTTTATTATTAATTGGTCAGCCTAATCATATTGAAAGATCTATCGAATCTGACCCGAGAGAGCCTTCTCATACCTCGTAGGGCTAGCTACGAGGTGAAATGGTTTGATGTAGCCTTGAGAGTTTGTCTATCTCAGCCTAGGTGAATTCCAAGCGCTAACAGGGTGTGCCTCGTGCTCACAAATATTTCGTCTACTACGCCCTCGACCTCTGCCACGACCAAATCTTGTGCCAGGAGGACTGCTTCGCCCGGAATCCTGCACCTCCGTGAATGAGCGCGTCGGGGAGGTTGACCGCTGCGAGATGGCTCAACCCCTGGAGCCTCCTCGCCTACTAATCATCCTGAGCCATTCTTGCGGCATTGCCAGGCCCTGAGGTGGAGGGAATGAACCTAGAAAGTGATTGAACACTACCACGCTGAGGGAGAGACGCTTCTTTACCCTGACCATAGTATCCCAAGATACTGGAGCAGCAGAAATGAACTCGGAAGCATCAGGAGAGCGACGGATATGGTGCTCCATGGCACAGTTAACCGGGAGTCTGGTTGAGGAATTAATGTCGCATGTTAAAGTCATTAAAAGCCCTGTACACCACCTTATATCAGGCGTGTTCAGACACTTGTCCATGTGACCAACCACGTGCCTGCCCTCCTTGCCATCAGACACCCGCATCCGGGGGTGAGAGATCCTTTTGCACCAGAGAGGTGCACTCCTGTATGAGTTGTTCATCATCTACGCTTTCAAGGGGTCCTGAAAAGTAAGGTTGCTGCCAGTTTACTCCCTGATTGGCTAATCTATCTGCAACCTTGTTGGTCGTTCTTCGAACATGCCTGAAGGTAATACTTTGGGGTTTCCTCAGTTTTTCCTCCAGGGATTCCAATCTGCTGAGCAATCTCCAGCTGGATGCTATCTTGTCAGCGGGGGTTCCAGCTTGGATTCTATTTGCCGCTGTTATAAGGATGAGGGAATCTCCCTCAACTTCTAAGGGAAAGAAGTGATTTTGATCTGCAATACAGATCCCTTTCCATAGTCCTTCCATCTCTGCTGCATTGTTTGTGTCGTTTCCAATCGATCCATAATAAATGTGCAATGTGGCTCCTGTATGGTTCCTGAATATTCCTCCGAACCTCGCTGGCCCGGGATTACTCTTTGCAGCCCCATCGAAATTTAGCTTGAAATAGTTGATTGCCGAAGGAGACCAAATTAAGGGAGAGACTGAGTGGGCAGAAGGACGGGTTTTGGTCTGGGCTAAGAAGGATAAGTCCAGATTACATGCTTTCAGAATAGTGATTTCCTGAGGAGAGTCTGGCAGGTCCTCGTCATGCCAAATTCTGATAGCCAGAGTTTCTTGAAGATTTTGCTTCAGGAGGAACCACAGAGCTTCTGTAGGCCTACTGGTGTTGTTGAAGATTCTGCTATTTCTTTCCTTCCAAAGAATCCAGTAGAGGAAGCCTGGTATTAAGGACCATAGATAGTTCAGAAGCAGGCTTTTGAAGGGATTTCTTGGCCATTTTCTAATGGTGTCTGTGATGTCTTCCGTCCGGTCGTCCAGTCTTCTATTGCATTGCTCAGTTCTTTTCCATAGTTGAGTTGCAAGCGGGCAAGTCTCCGTTAAATGATTGATGGTTTCAGAATGGAGATTGCAGTTTGGGCATCTTGATGGGCCAATGAATCCTCTTTTTTGCAGGTTGTCCCATGTGAGTATGCGCCTCTTACTTAAAAGCCAGAGAAAAGTGGAGACTTTGGACCATATTCCCGGTTGTCATACCTTATCGCATAGCTGATCCTTGACTATTTGGGGGGCAGAGTAGCGAAATTGATGAGCTTCCTTTGTAGTGAAAATTCCTTTTGGCATGTGTCCCCAACGCAGTTTGTCCTGCTGAGTTGAGTATTTGATTCTTCTATTGTTTAATTCCCAATCTATTTCACTGTATGTTTCCCCTTGCCAATCCTCCTGCCAGGTACTTGCGGATTTCCAAATTTGAAAGTCTTGATGCATGTGTTGCCGCCAGTATTGATGCACATGTATAAGATTATCCTGTTTCATGGAGGCTTGCCATATTGGCTTTTGGAATAGGGTCGCCAATTTTGGGAGTTGCTGCCAAGAGTCCTCCCAGAATCTTGTAGCTTTGCCTGAGTGAATTTCCCAGAAACTGTGCTCTTGAACGAAGGTGCTATGAAGCTTTGCTGCATTCCAGATCGGTGAACCTTGTGTTGTAGTGTTGATTCTGATAAGGTCATGCCATTGACTGCCCGGAGCGTATTTTTCTTGCCAGAGTCTCGCCCATGATGAATTTGGTTTAGAGAGCCAGTTCCACCATATTTGTGCGCCCATACTGTTATTGTTGTGGAGAGGATCCCTTAAGCCTAGCCCACCATTTGCTTTTGTTTGACAAACTTCCTTCCAGCTGACGAGAGCCCATTTCCTGTTTGGTCCAGAGGAGCCCCATAGAAAATTTCTTTGCAGATTACGAATTGCATTGAGAACCCATTTTGGCGCAGCAAGGATTGAAAAAAGATACAGTGGCATGGCCTGAAGTACCGACTTGATCAAGACTAGTCTACTGGTCATGTTTAGGGATCGAAAAGTCCAAGACGAGAGCTTTGAAGTGAGTTTGTCGAGTAGAGTTCTCCATGAAGCATGTTTGATGGCAGAATCTGCCAGAGGAGCCCCCAGGTATTTTGAAGGAAGCTTAGCAATGGAGAACCCCAAAATTCGGGCAATGTTCCTTTGAGTGGAGGCGGGAGTGTTGAAAAAGAAGAGCTGAGATTTTGAAGTATTGATGGTAGTGCCCAAAGCTTCAGAAAAAAGAGAGAGCAGGGATTTGAACACTTTGGCTTCTTGTGAAGAAGGATGACCAAAGAGCATGGTGTCATCTACAAATTGCTGGTGGGATTGGGGATTAAGACCATGGAGAGAAATGCCTTTTAGAGCATGGGCGGAGATGGCGGATTTGAGCAGTCGACTGAGCCCTTCTGCCATGAGGACAAAGAGGAACGGTGATAGAGGGTCCCCTTGCCTGATGCCACGAGAGGGGCGGAAAGGCAATGACGGGGAACCATTGAGCAGGACAGAGATGCTGGGAGAAGAAATGAGATTCATGATCCATCTGGTCCAAGTGGAGTTGAAACCAAAAGCCAGTAATATTTTTTGAATATAGTTCCAGCTAAGTTTATCAAACGCTTTGGAAAGGTCCAACTTTAGGATCATACCTGGTTTCTTTAGAAGCTTTAGAGAGTGGATTACCTCATTCGAAAGGATGATGCCGTCCATGATCTGCCGCCCTTCTACGTAGCCCGTCTGCTCCAGAGAGATGAGAAGAGGAAGGAGAGGTTTGAGCCGGTTCGCTATTACTTTGGAGATGAGCTTGTAGATGACATTGCACAGTGCAATCGGTCTGTATTTGTCAAGCTTATTGGGTTCTTCACCTTTTGGAACTAGCGCTAGGAAAGTTGTATTGAGGGAAGGGAGAATCCAGTGCATGACTCTTGATTCGTCCACTAGTTCCCATACCTCTGTCTTAATGAGCTCCCAAAACTCATGAAAAAAGTTTGTTGTAAACCCATCAGGCCCCGGTGCCTTGCCATCCTTGAGTTGTGCCATCGCTTCTTCTACTTCCTTGAGAGAAATTGATTGGAGCAATTTGTTATTGTGATCCTCCATGATGATTTTGGGAATGTGCTGCGCGATATTTCTGATTGCTTGGTCTCTATTTCCTGGAGGTTCTCGTAGAATTTCCTGAAAGTGGTTATTAAATTCCTTTTCCATATCTTCATGTGCTTCTATTCTTTCCCCTTGTTGATTGTTTATGAATGCTATGTTGTTGTTCATTCTCCTTTGGATAGTTGTTCTGTGGAAGAATTTGGAATTCTTCCCCCCCTCCCTAAGCCACTTAATTCTAGACTTTTGGCGTCAAAGAGTTTCCTCTTGTTGTCTGCGGGCTTCAATTTGATTCCAAAGAATTTGTTCCTGTTGTGCCTGCTCTTCTGTTCTTCCTTCCAATATAAGAGTCTGTTGCAGCGCACTCATTTGCTGCTCCAGTAGTTTGCGGTCCTCGAAAATGTTGCCAAACTTAGTTCGATTCCAAACTCTGAGGACTTGTTTTAGATTTTTTAGTTTCTGTTGGAATTTATACATCTTGGCTCCTTCCTGAGGGATGAAAGATCGCCATGCATCACTAACCATTGTTTTAAAATTGGGATTTGAGAACCAAAAGGCTTCAAATCGGAATGGTCTATTGCTTTTTGTACCGGGCCGAGACCATTGTAGCATTATTGGCCAATGATCAGAACCTCCCTGAGTCAATATGGAGGCGTGAAAGTCCCCCCCCAAATGAATAGCATTGTCCGAAATTAGGAACCTGTCTAGCCTTGAGGCGATGTGTTGAGTGCCTCTGCGCTTGTTGGTCCAGGTGAAGATTCCGTTGGAGGTTTGAATATCCATTAATTGATTGTTTAGAATGAAATCTTTAAGACTGAGGCTATCATTATCTAGCCTAATTCTACCTCCTTTTTTTTCCTCCATTGTCTTGATAATATTGAAATCTCCCCCGCCAATCCAGAGAGGGTACTGTCTGTTTGTATTGAGAAAAGAGAGAGTGTCCAGTAGTTCTATTTTTTGCTGAAGAGTCTGCGGGAAATATACATTTGAGAGGTGCCCATGAATGTTGGTGCCTATGAGGTGGAATGATGCTTGAATGAGGTGATGAGATGCATGGAAGTCGTATAGAGTGAGAACCTGTGGATTCCATAGAATGGTTAGCCCTCCTGAAGCTCCTGAGGCGTCTACTGAGACAGAGCAGCTGCCTGACCAGATCTTGTTGCTAATTTTTTCTATAGCAGTACTAGTGCTTTTTGTTTCTTGAAGAAAGACTAGTGAAGGCTTTTCTTGCTGAATCAAGTTTTTTATCATTCGATGTTTTGAGGGGCTATTGAGCCCTCTCACATTCCATGAGATAAGCTTCATGATGGACAATGTGGTTTGGGCTTGTAAAACTTTGTCAACTTAGGGAACCGACCGGATTCCATAAGTATTTCTCCTACTATGATTGTCCTCTGTAAATCTGTCTTGCGCCCTCTTTTCTTTGTCTCTTTAAGAATTTTTTTGCCATCCCAAGGACTACCAGCTTGTATAACAAGACTTTTGTTGTGTTGTGCTTTCATCAGGACTCCTTCAAGTCTGTCAATTTTCCAAGGGGGTATTGAGTTGTATTCTTTCTGCTTGCATGCTGTTTCTAGTTTGAAGATATCAAGGCCATCCAGACTAACATGCACCGGATCTTCTTCCATGATGGAGGGGGAACTCTGATCTTCTTCTTCTGCAAGGTCCTGTAGACTGAGAGCAAGAGCTGCATCTAACTCCATTGCCAAGGGCTGCTGAGAGTGCTCTGGAACAGATTTCCCTTGGGCAGAGGGGAGAGGATCAGCATCCGAGACAGGGATTTTCTCTGGGGGGGGATCGGTTAGAAGACGTTGAAAAACAGGAATGGAAGGCTACCGAGGGCTGGAGGGAGCGTGAGAGGAAGAAGCTAGGGAGGGGTTCTCCTGAGGTTCAGGACTGGGTTTTTCCAGAGGATCAGGAGAAGCAAGCAAAATAAATATGTTCTGAGTGTCAGATTTGAAGGTGCTATCTGAAGCTACAGGGTTTTTTTTGCATGCCTACGGCGGTTCGGGACTTTGATGAATCCTTCAGAGTCTTTAGTAGATTCATTGGCTAATGGTTTGGTCTGAGAGTTCAAAGGGCAATCTCGGAAGAGATGTCCATGTTCATGGCATTTGCGACAACGAAAGGGGATATGCTCATAGTCTAAAGGTTGATTCCATTCAAAATCATCATGAAAGAGACTTACCGAATCGGCGAGAGCTTTGGTCAAGTGCATCTGGACGCAGATTCAGGCATAGGAGGTGTATTTGCGGGATTTGGTTTCCTCAACAACTTTAATGAAAACCCCCAGTTTGTTGCCAATATCTGCAAGTGTTTCTTCTTTCCAGTATTCCACAGGGAGGGAATACATGCGTATCCAGACTGGAGCACAAATGAAGTCTTCTTTATCAGGGTTGAACCTGGGTTTCCAGTCTCGGAGAAATAGTCCGGAGGAGTTGAAGAAATACGTACCTCCTTCAAATATGCGCAATTTTTCCTCCACACAATGGAAAATGGCTGTGAAGAAGCCTTTGGGTCCAAGTTGTAGAGTGACTTGGCCTTTAGGCTTCCATTTCGAAGCTATCCACCCCTGCAGCGCCTTTTTAGTTGGCTAGAATCCAATAAACTTGCCGATGAGCGCATGATCCTGCATGAACTGGATCTCGCCGTTAATGCGATGACTGGGAAGGTCAACCTTGATTCATTCTGCAGCTTTTGGGATGCAGGTAGCTGAGGTTACCTTTGGCTGAGACGAGGGAGCTTTTTTGTGCCCATCTTTCTCTTTGTCGTCCGTCTCACATGGAACTGAGGGATCTGCTTCATTATTTGTCACTTTTGCTCCCTGATCATTGTCAGTGAGGCTGCCAGGAGGGGTCAGAGGTTTTCCAGACTGATCATTGTCAGAAACCGTGGCTGGGTGAGGAGGGGGGGAGGATCCCGCCCCTCCTGCAGTCATATCCATAGAAGACGTTCAGATGGAACCCGTCGGTGCGAGCTCAGAAGGGCCGTGAAGAGCTGGGGTTAGGGTTGATGCGTAGCTAGCAGGCGAGGCGTTCATCCCTGTCTTGGTCCTGCCTTGGGCCAAATTATTATTAATACCATGCAAAAAACATTTTTAAACCTAATATTAATATTAATAAAAATAAATATGACAGATGGTATTAACCCATGGTATTGAGAACCAATGGTATTGATCCATGGTATTCACGTGGAATGTAGCCTATTTAAAGGGGGGAATTAAACCAAGATATATACATCTTTACTCTGGATCTATTAAGCGCCAAGAGGGATCAAATGTCCCATAGACCATCTAAAGATGGCCTATGAGACAGATTGCTTCTTCATCTGCTTGATGTATTCGACCCTTTTTCTGTGAATCTCCATGAGGCTAAAGATAGCCTATGGGACAGATTGCTTCATTTGCTTGATGTATTCGGCCCTATTTGGCCCTTTTTATGTGAAGCTTCAAAATAAATGCTCTTAGCTTCTCGACAAACCCCTTGCTAAATAGATTATCCCAAGAGCTAGTTGCCATCATATATGCATAGCTTTCTTTGTTGTGCTTGAAGGCCTCACATTCTAAAATGAAATGTTTTTCTGTTTCCACTTTTCGGCAAGAACAAAAAATGCATACTCTTTCCTCCCACACTTGTTTTGGCCTTTTCGAGCGCCCTGTTTCACAACGAAGTTAATGAGAATTAGTCCTTAACTAAGCAATACGAATTTTGGCTCTCTAAGAGATATTGGTATCTATGTATGCTTTTGGTTGATGACCATAAGTAGGATTAAACACTTCAATATATTATTTTTTCTTTCTTCCTAGCTCCTTATCCCAAGTATGCTTGTGGAACTTTTCCATAACAAAAGTTGTTATCTCTTTGCTGTTTAATTGCTTCAATAGTAGCAGTCCCTGTTTCACTTAACAAGATACCATAAGGAACTTCACTTTTAATCTTAAATTTGTTTGTAATCAAACACTGCTGAATTCTCAATTTGTCTCCACTGCATCTCAGTTGTACTGTTGTTCCATAGTACAAAACCATAGAGAATCACCGAATCACTAAAAGCCCAAAAAGATTTTGAGTGGTTTTTCCAGTCCAATAACTCTGCTCTCTACATTGTTTTGAAAAGCATAAAATGCTTTCCAACCCCCCAAAGTTCTTTTCTTTCTACAACCATTCCAGATTAGATTTTTGTTGAAGTCAATTGCAAATTAACACAGAGTGAAAAATATTTGATCCCTCTCTGCACTGGATAAATCTAGGGTAAAAATGGATCTCTGCTCATAATATAACAATTATTTATGGCACTTTATAAATTACCTCTTAAATCAATTAATTTACCACTAATGCTATAATGTATTTACTTATAAGAAGTTCCTCTTCATATACATAGAGATAGTCAGTAATTTAGTTAAATAAATCTATAATAAAAATACATGAAATGATAGTGAGTAATTTAGTTAAATAAATCTATAATAACTATACATGAAATGTACACCAATCACTAGTAAAAATGAAATAGCAATTAATGCAAACACAGCCGATTGGAAAGCAATAGTCATGGTTGTGATCTTACAAGCTCCCAACAGATTGAATAGACTATACCATCCGATCCCCAATTTTCAATTCTGATCAAATGCACTATGGAAAGGATTTGACCATAAATTGATCGAGCTTTCAAACTTTTTCAATTTGATATTTGAGTGTGAGAGGAGAGGGAAATTCGTTTTTTTTTTTTTTTTCCATTCCAGATGATGAAAAATCATCATATGTCACAGGTATAGTTGGTATCGACCCGACTTTATGCTTATAGTTAGGGATTATACGAAGGGGTAGAATAGAAGTTGTCCTCGGGAGAGATGGCCGAGTGGTTAATGGCTCCGGTCTTGAAAACTGGTATAGATAAAAAAACTATCGAGGGTTCAAATCCCTCTCTCTCCTTTTGTTTTTCAACAATTGCATTTACCGATCCAATAAAAAAAGAAAGAGAATAGCTCGGCTGTATATAGCCGAGCTACAAGGATCCAGTTGGAAAAAGAGTATTTGAAAAGACTCCTATCCTGCCGATATATGAGATAGATGTAATGAAATTGAATCGATTTTTCTTCCATCTGGTTTGATCTATTGTTTCAGTTAAGGGAGTCATGGAAAGGACAGGTTCGAAATCACGATCAATCCCTTTCTCAAATCCTGCTACAGCTGCACGAGCCCTTCTCGCATGCCACAAATGACCTACGAAGAAGAAAAATCCTAGAACGAAATGGGAGGTGGATAACCAACTTCGGGGAGAGACATAATTCACCGCATTGATTTCGGTAGCTACACCACCCACCGAATTTAAAGAACCTAAAGGAGCATGAGTCATATATTCTGCTGAACGTCGTTCCTGCCAAGGCTGTATGTCTTTTCTCAACTTGCTAAGATCCAAACCATTAGGGCCCCTTAGGGGTTCCAACCAAGGAGCACGGAGATCCCAAAAACGCATCGTTTCCCCTCCAAAGATAATTTCTCCAGTCGGAGAACGCATAAGGTATTTACCTAAACCAGTAGGTCCTTGGGCAGACCCCACACTATCTCCAAGACGTTGGTCTCTAACTAAAAAAGTAAATGCTTGAGCTTGAGAGGCTTCTGGGCCGGTGGGCCCATAGAATTCACTTGGATAAACAGTATTGTTGAACCAAACAAAACAACAAGCAATAAAACCAAAGAGGGATAAAGCCGCTAAACTATAGGACAAATAAGCTTCCCCAGGCCATACGAATGCATGGGCTCTTTGATAACATATTCTGCAATATAAAATTTTAGAATATCACAATTATGAATATAAATTATTACTCATTGAATTTAAATCTATTTATTATTTATTATTTTTAATTAAATTAACCTTGAGATTTATTATTATTATTTTATTTCAATATCTTATCCCGAATGTAACTATAATATCTACTTCATAGTGTGGTCGTTTTTCATTTTTTTACTTTGTTTTGAACATTGATATTGTTTTGGACACTAATATACATAAAGCAGTCTAAACCATAAATATTGTAAGAAAATCTTCGGCAAAATCACATAACGAATCTTTTGTCGACGCGTTTCGAACCAACCAGTGTGGTTCATCGTCAGGACAAGTTGAAGAACCAATCCAGCTTAGCGAGATTAAATAGAGCGTGCAGAGATCCCAACAACTAAATTCCTAACGGCTAATTTGACCTAGAGACCTCTCTGTTGGGATCTCTGCACGCTCTATTTAATCTCGCTAAGCTGGATTGGTTCTTCAACTTGTCCTGACGATGAACCACACTGGTTGGTTCGAAACGCATCGACAAAAGATTCGTTATGTGATTTTGCCGAAGATTTTCTTACAATATTATGGATCACAGAAGTCTAAATTCCTCAACCATAAATATTGTTTCCAATATTTATATACTCTAGCAATTATTTAATTTTAAACTATCAAAATTGAAAAATAAAAATCTAGTTAAATTTACATTTATCACTTCCATTTTCAAGTCATTTACTCATAATAAACCAATTATCTGATAACACTTTCTAAATTATCTAAGGTTAAAAAAGCTAATTAATTCACTAGTAGATCTATAATGTGATTATTTGTAGGAAATTTCTCTCCATGCAAGCAAACATAATGACACAATGAGTAATTTAGCTACTTAAATATATAATACAGCACCAACTTTGGGATTCACATATTTTTTGATAACGTGGTTTTGGAATGTATTTTTTAGATGTTTTTTTTTCCGAAGGTGGCAAAACCTATCAAACTCAGGTGTCAAACCAACAGTGAGGACAACCATCTCTGGCTGCTATCCGCGAATGTCGGTTTGACTCATCACTGTTATCAAGGAAAACCACGCCACCTGTAATAACCCGCTGGTGGTCCGTAAGGGAGCAGGCTTTCACTCCTGCCAGATGCCTCTGGGTCTTGGGCCGTTAACCTGTTTCCTTACGTCCGAGGAAGACGAGCTCTTAGCCAAGCAGAAGCAGTTTTACGGCATACTCCAGGCCATTTTAGATGTTATATGTATGTTATAAATTTCCTATTATTTATAATTTTATTAATAAAAATGGAAATGGAATTAAATATACTTATTATTTTTTTTATTAAATTTTAATTGAGTTAATATTATATTTTATTATTATTTTTTATTTAAAACTTTTTTTATTAAATTTTAATTGAGTTAATATTATATTTTATTATTATTTTTTATTTAAAACTTTATTGATGATGTAATGATGATGGTTAATGTCCACTAAGACCAAATTTTGGTCTATTCGACTATATAAACGAATTATTTAATTTGATTTAAGATTTTATTCTTATGCTCAAAAAGCTTGGAGAGAAGCCTCCGAGCTCATTGTAGTTTTGACAACGTAAAAGGTTAGGAAGGTTAGTATTTCAACAAAGATTTTGAAACTGATATCTAATGTGGTTGTACGCGGGGCAATCTAAGAGAAGTGATTTTCATCCTCGATGTTCGTATTCTCACAGAGATGGTAGAACCTTTCTATCCATGGTGTTTTAGGAACTGCCCAACCACCCGTTCACTATGGAGCTCATGAGAGTTCGTTCTAATCTTGACTATATTAATTTTCTTCTTTGAGCTAGTTAAAACAAAGATACTATTGATCTTCTAAGGTGGGGTTGATGACCTCCTTATAATATCTTAATTTTCTTTTCGCTGCTAAATCTTTCTCACACCACATTTTTCTTTGAACTTAGAAGTAACAATATTTTTAATGTTATTAATGTTTTGCAATGCAACATTCTCGTTGATCTCCCAATGGTTTAACCAGGCCCTGGTCTCATGAGAGTTTGTTCTAATCTTGACTATATTAATTTTCTTCTTTGAGCTAGTTAAAACAGAGATACTATTGATCTTCTAGGGTGGGGTTGATGACCTCCTTATAATATCTTAATTTTCTTTTTGCTGCTAAATCTTTCTCACACCACATTTTTTCTTTGAACTTAGAAGTAACAATATTTAAATGTTATTAATGTTTTGCAATGCAACATTCTCCTTGATCTCCCAATGGTTTAACGAGGCCCTGGTGTCTTTATACCAACCTCGTTTGAGCCTTAGGTCGTTTTGGCAGGAATTTAAAGCTAGCTTAGGAAGTCTATGGTCTCCTATGTTATTGAGTTTGTGCTTGTACAACAAAAGCCTAGTCATCGCTAGGCTCTCGATAGGGGAAAGACCCACTTCTATAAGGATAATAGGATAGGGTGTGTTGCTTTTAATTTTGAGGTTATACGTTATAGAACGCTTCTGGATTTGCTTAATTTTTCTCCAGGATTCTCTAGAAATGCTACAACCCCAAACCTCACATCCATATAAGCCGGAGTAACTAAAGTTTTAAAGAGGAACTTCTTTCTGTGCCACATGATTCTCTAGAGATGCCACAACCCCAAACCTCACATCCATATAAGCCGTAGTGACTAAAGTTTCAAAGAGGAACTTCTTTCTATCTCACATTACGAGGTTTACCGTTTTACAATTATACCTTATATAAACTATATGATATTATCATTCTTAATTTTAAGTGGTGGTATTCATGAATGTTTATCATTCTTAATTTTAAGCACTGGTATTCATGAATGCTTATCATTCTTAATTTCAAGAAATTAGTATTCATGAAAGTCATTTTAAAAATTCATAGTTATAACATTACATCATTTTAACACTCTTATTTATGTTGTTTTAAACACACATACTTTATATACTAAACTATATAGTATTATCATTTTAAAATATTAAACATTGGTATTCATGAATGCTTATCATTCTTAATTTTAAGCATCATTTTTAACACTCTCATTGATGTTATTTTAAACACACATACTTTATATACTAAACTATATAATATTTATCATTTTTAATTTTAAACACCGTTATTCATAAATGTTTATCATTCTTAATTTTAAGCACTATTCATGATCGTAATTTTTAACTTTTATATCTATAACATTACATCATTTTTAACACTCATATCTATATTATTTTAAACACACATACTCTTATCCTGCGTATATATCCACAAACATTGTTTTGAATATTTAAACTATAAACATCATTTTTAATGCTCACATTCTTCACTATTCTAAAAATTCATATGACATAAATTAAAATATTTTCTAATAAAAAACAGACATGTAGATTATCAATTACTTTAATTTTCAATTAACAAAACTAAAAGAATTAAAATATTTATAGTCTCATTAAATTTATTTTATAGCTTCCAATTTTCTCAAATTACAATTCATTTACTCAAGATAAACCAACTAATCCCTAATCCCTGGGAATTTTCTCAAGTTGCAATTCACTTAATCATTATAACCAGTTATTTATGACACCTAAATTACTCCTCCTTCAAATGGCCAATTAATTTACCACTAAATCTATAATGTAGTTGCATCAACTTACTACAACCACGATGCCTGGAATCCCTTTCACATGCCTTTTTAAGGCCTAGTCTAACAAGGGGATGAGTTGTTGGGAAAGTTATGGAAATTCTGGTTATATTTAGATAAAATCCAATAAAGATTTTTGTAAATTCAAGTTATAGTTATTAAACTTCAAAATTTCAGGTGTCTTAAAAGTTTTTAATGGTGCTGAATCTATTTCCACCATCAAAAACACAATTCAAACACTGTCTCTACAATTTTTTTTGAATTTTTTTACCCTATTCTAACCACTTTTGACCATCTAATTTTTTGAATTTTTTTTTGCCATACTGAACTTCCTCCACCTCCTCGTTAAACAACTCCCCATTTTAATGACCTAATTCTCATTAAAATTATCTTTTCGATAAGCGTACACATAATGAAACTAGCTTTTCGATAAGTGTACACATGTAATGCCCTTTTCACCAATTTACTCGGAAGTACACGCCCTTTTCACAAATTTACTTGGAAAGACTTGTGAAACTACGACAACGCATGTAAATTCCATTTTCAAATTCCTTCTTCGAGTGACAAGTGCACTTTACTCAACTCCATTTAGTTAACTCCATTTAGTTATTTTTTACTAAATTTAGTTATTTTTTGCCTGACAAGTGCACTTTACTCAACTCCATTTATTTATTTTTATTAAATTTAATTATTTTTTAGTTATTTTTACTAAATTTAGTTATTTTTCGCTTAACAAAGTGGAGGAGTTGTCTAAAAAGTTATGGAAATTCAAGTTATATTTAAAAAATTATGGAAATTTTAGTTTTATTTAGAGAAAATCTGACAAAAATATTTGTAAATTCATATTATTAGACTTAAAAATTTTAATTCTCTTAGACATTTTTATGGTGGTGAATCCATTTCCACCGTAAAAACATAATTGATACATTACCTATACAAGATTTTTCTAATTTTTTTTTGGAGCTAAATTCAAGCCACTTTTGTCCATCGTGGCAATTCATTCCTATGCCTCCCGTTACTATAGTTATGATTTTCGTCTTGCACCTTTGCTACTTTATAACCATTTTCGTCTTGCACCTTTGCTAATTTAGCAAATTTCGAGGCTTGACCAGGTCGATAACTCTCAGTGTGCTCCCTATCTTCATGGTCTGCTATGAGCTGTTTTTGTTCCTTGCAAGCTTTCCGCCAAACGGGTCTGCAATGTCCTGTTCACACCAATTTTAATTTTTTGGCAAGCCATAAAAACAGCTGGTTCTTTCAATTCTCAGAGAAAACTAGTATGACAATAGAATATTTAAAGGCAAACTCGCAGGAGGGGAAGGCAATAGAGATATAATAGTCTATAAGTGATTGCTTACTCTAGCTCAAGTCTCAATGGATCCTCATCTTCCATCAAATCGCAACACTCACCCGCCCAACTCTGGCTTAAGTCCATGGAATTGTGTTGAAGCAGAGGAGGAGGAAGACTGGAATATGGATGATAGCAATGGCGAGGAGGACGCAAGGGAACCGAAGAATGAAGATGAGGTTTATGAGGACGACGATGAAGACTACGCGAAAGAGGAGGACGATGAAGAAGAAGATGAGGGGTTGGATGATTATCCAGAACGGCAGAAACAGCTAGGGGAACATCCCCTTGATCAGGAGTCATCTCAGTCTGATACTTCTGGCGAAGGAGACGATGAGAGGGATTATTACATGCAGAGCGAAGGTGGAATGTATGGAGACAGGATCAATGGCCAAGTGGGTGTTGGAGGAGAGGAAGAATTCGAATACCCAAACGAGGAAAACCGAGACCCAAGTGAACAGGAAGGCATGAAAGGAGAAGAGGAGCAGGGCGAAGAAAGTGGGTATAATGATAACGCCTTAGAGCCACCGGGGTTTGAACAGGATGAAGTCAAGGATGAAGAAAATTTGGTGGCCACCAACCCTAAAACTTCAGGCAGGGCTTCCCAGAAGAGGAAATCACTGGCTGCAATGGGGGCATTTGGTGGGGATACTGCTATTAAAAAGCCCAAAAGAAAAAACACTAATGTCTGGACCAAATCAACGTCCAGGAAGTCGAGCAAGAAGAACAGGGCTAATGGCAATACCGCAGCAGAAGATACTACTCTCATAACTCCTGTCACCAGGCTGGTTGATAAGGTAGATGATACGCCAGACATGAGAATTTGCCTCTCAAAAATCCACAAGGCAGAAAGGATTGAGTTGAGTGAAGATAGACTGACTGCAGGGAGCACTAAGGGGTACAGAATGGTGAGGGCTACTAGGGGTGTGGTGGAGGGGGCATGGTATTTTGAGATCAAGATTGTTTACCTCGGTGAAACTGGGCATACCAGATTGGGATGGTCTACAGAGAAAGGAGATGTTCAGGCTCCTGTAGGCTATGATGGGAATAGCTATGGCTACAGGGATGTGGATGGCACTAAACTTCATAATGCTATCAGAGAGCCCTATGGTAACGGACCTTACGTGGAGGGTGACGTTATTGGGTTTTATATTAATTTGCCCAATGGCAGTGAGTATGCGCCGAAGCCACTGCAGTATGTGTGGTATAGAGGTCAGCTTCATTACTTCAACGCAGTAGAGGAAGCGCCAAAGGTGGTGCCTGGTATGTTCCAGTCCCCTTATCCTCGACTTATACCTCCTGTAGTTCCTGTAGTCTTGTTTTCTTGCAGGATTTAAATTTGTGACTTCCCACCCTATAGTGCATGAAAAATGCATATCACGGCTCTATGCACTAAATATATAGTCGGTCTTTTTTTTTTTTATAACTGCACACACTTTCAAAAAGATACTTTTGCTTTTTACTGCTGTTAATTTATGGCTAAAATTTGGAATGCACTTTGTTTCACTCTCTATGCACTAAATATCCAGATGGTCACTTTTTTGAATTACACACACTTTCAAAAATCAATAAATTACCGCAGTTAGTTTTCACTGTATATATATGCTTTGAGCTGGTGACTTCGCACCCTGTAGTGAATGAGAAATGCATATCATGGCAAAAACTTAAAATGCACTTTGTTTCACGGTCTGTGCACTAGATATATAGATGGTCATTTTTTTTTGAATTGCACTCTTCCCAATAACACACCTCGTAAGAATGTCTGTCACTTTCTCTGCACACCTCGAAAAAATGTATGTCACTTAAGATAAAAAAAAGTTAAGACCTGGATTTAGCCTAATATGCAAGACTAAAAAGGTTCAGTGTGTTATTTGCACTTACATTATAATGCACAATGATGCAGTAACGGACTAAATGTCCAAAGCAGCTCTCGGGCAGAACATCAAATATCCCGGTAAACAGAACACACGCATAAATCCACAATCGGAATAAAAGCCAATGAAAGATCCTTTCATATCAGGACTTTGGTCTTGCAAGTAGGAAATCCATCTCCAGAAACCTTGACATTGTGTAGTAATCGATTGTCCAGCTTGCAGGGTCGCTTGGCTGCCTGATATGTCTCCTCATTTCACACTAAAAACGCTGAATCTGAAGGCTTGAGAGCAATGTGCTGCTTTGCTGCACTGGAATGTGCCATACAAGCATGGATTCTGGAATCACCATATACTGTCAGTTCTTCCACACCTTTTTCTGTGCGATGGATGTTGTTAATATGGTGGCTGCTTTGGTCTCAGAGAAATTATATGTGCAGTGACCAAGCCTGAACTGGTACATCACCATATCAGTAGATGAACTAGCTCCAGGTGGCCCTAGAGTTGGGCTTTGTCCGACCAGCATACTACTCACTAGGTTTAATGGAGTAGTCAGGCTTCTGTCAAGAGATTCTTCCTATTGACCTCGGATGTTAGGAGAGTTGGGCTCCTTTGCTTTTGTACCTCGCCAGCATCATACAACCATCACCCCATAGCATTGACCACTCTCTGCAGGATATCATCTGCTAGTGCATTGGCCCTTTTACAATGTTTTAAAACTTTAATACACCTCTTGGTCGACTCACTTGTCCTTGATTGCCAGCTCCAACAGGCCTTGACATCGTCTCTTTTCTTAATATCAGGATTTTTTAGAGCCTTTCAATGTTTAGCATTTTTATTGTACCAACACCTTATACTCTCTCTTTTAGCTTTTTTGTTTTGTTTTTTCTTTAGCTACTCACTTGTCCTTGATTGCCAGCTCCAACAGGCCTTGACATCGTCTCTTTTCTTAATATCAGGATTTTTTAGAGCGTTTCAATGTTTAGCACTTTTACTGTACCAACACCTTATACTCTCTCTTTTAGCTTTTTTGTTTTGTTTTTTCTTTAGCTAGACATTTAGTGACTGGTCTCTATTCGACTCTTAGATCTTGTCATCCTTTTGCTTTTAGAATTGTTCTAGGTGATGTCTTCACATTCCGACTTTGTATTGACATGGGGTGTACTTTCGTAGTCCATTTGGCCTACTTTTCTGGTCATGCCTTGGACATTAATGAACTTGTTTCATCACTCTAAAGTCTCCTGTGTTGAGCCAATAACATTATGGATTTGTTGCCCTTCTTAATTCAAATTGCTCCTTCGAGATCATATTGGATAGAGTGAGCTTAGGTCTCCATGCTATTGTTTTTGCAATGGTCTTGTGTATGCAATTACACAGTGAAATGGGCCAAATCTAATTGTAGTTTTGAGGAGTTAGAGTTTTTCAGGATATTTGCTACAAGGATAGCCCCTAGCAGTTTCTCTTCTTCCTAGGGATTCCTGAACCACTTGAAGGAGGTTATTTTTTAGGGCATCTACGAAATCAATGTAGAATTTGATGGTCCACTGTTAAATTATGGTATGTTCTATGCTTAGAGCAGTTTACTTATTTTATTCTTATGAGCCACAGATTAACAATCACATATACATTAAGTAAAGTGCAGATAGAACATTACACGATCAACAGAAAACAAGCCAAGACAAGAGAGACAAGATGTGGCGGCTAGTCAGGGACAAACCCCAATGTGGGGAAACCCTTTGATCAAATCTTCTTTTATCTTCAATAGTTCAGCAGAGAGAAATGGTACAAAAATCAGAATTCTGTAATTTTATATCAGCAGCGGCAAACCCTAGATCAACAAAGTCAAACTTGGTCAAACGAGTTGAAATTGACTTCCAATATGCTTGGTCAATTTCGGTCAACTAGCCCTCGAACAGCTTGTAGAAACAACCCTTGAACAGCCCCAAAAACACAGTTAAACTGCGGTTGGCTGAAGTCAACCTGCTGCCCAAAATTAGGGTAGTCAACGCTGGTCAAACCTGTGGATGGATTGCCTCAATTTTTGTGCCAAAATCTGCGGCCTGCCTACGGGAGGCAGCTACACCAAAACTGCACCCTTGATGAGTCGACGCTTGGTCAACGTAGGTCAAAGAGACCTTCAATAGTTTTGCATCCTCCTTTCAGTGTCCTCCTTGCCCTAATGCGTCGTCCTTCTTCCCACGTGTGAGCTGCTCCTTGTATAACCCAATGCTAACGAGAGAGAGAGAAGAATGAATGTGATGAGATTATAAGATTCACTGGGCATGTGTCCCACACATTTAATTGCTGGCCGACCTTGACAATTTATCAAGTAAATACAAATAAATTCATATCTCCATAAATACTTGTCGGAATCGGATGATCTTTAGATCAATCCTACACCACTCGACAAGAGGAATCTAGGAAAAATATTAGCTGCCATAAATGAGGTGACCCACATGGAGTTTGGCTCTAGTTGCCAATTTTAACACTCCCTCTCAACTAGGGAGAACTCCATCTGCAATCTGTCTGACCGTCGCTACTATCCCAACCATCAAATGAACTGCCCTGCACTGCTTGGTCCTACTCTGCTCGAACTATGAAGAAGAAGAAATGATCTAGGATGTATCATACCATCCTCCACTGGCACGAAGTCAGTCTTAGAGTGTGTCATACCACTCTCACTGATTCCAGATCAATATTATTGATCCCAGATCAATGGAAGTCATCATAGCATAGGGAGTACGGTAGATACAACAATGCGTCCATCGATAATACTACTAATGGTCCCTAACACCATTTCCCTACTCATTGATCAGCTGAGAGGTAGTTCCCATGAGTCCCAAACTGCATGGGTAGGATGCCTCGACAGGAGAACTAATCATCCTGTCCAAAGGAGAACGAATCATCCTGTCCAACAGTTGCCACAGGAGAACTAATCATCCTGGCCCATAGGAGAACTAATAATCTTGTTCCACAGTTGCCATGGAGAACTAATCATCCTAGCCCACAAGAAAACTAATCATCCTGTTCCACAGTTGCCACGGAGAACTAATCATCCTGTTCCATAGTCGCCACGGGGTGTCATAGGGGAAGGTTGAACCTTTCACCCTGTACATAGTGCAGCACTAGGGGATGGTGAGTCACCCTGTGGTTACATGTCTCTCCAAGAAGTACCCTGCGCCCCCCTGGAGCTCCTAGAGCTCAATGCATCATACTCGACCCTCATAAGAGGGTCTCTGAACGACACCAAGTCGTTCTCGGAAAGTCAAGAATTTGACCTTTCCCTGGGGCTTCGTCAAAATGTCAGTGACCTATTCATCTGTATCGATATGTTGGAGTCTTATTTCTCCTTCATGCACCATATCCCGAATATAGTGGTACTTGAGATCGATATGCTTGGAGAAATCATGAAATACGAGATTCTCTGATAAACGAATCTCGCTCTGGTCGTCACACAAGATCACGGTGGTATCCAATGTAAATCCAAACAGCTCACTGAAGAGCTTTCGCAACCAGATCGCTTCACAAGAGGCCATACTAGCAGCAGTGTACTCTGACTCGGTAATGCTCAAAGCCACTGACTTCTGCTTCTTGCTCATCTAGGATATTGAGGTAGATCCCAAAGAGAAACAACACCCAGAAGTGCTCTTTCGGTCCACCACACTGCCTGCCCAATCAGCATTAGTATATCCATGTAGTCTCACATCTCTGGCAGTGTATCTCAACCCATGAGTGTTTGTGCCACGAAGATATCTCAACAGATTCTTGGCACCAATACAATGTGAGTGGTGAGGCTCAACCATATGTTGACTCAACGTGTTGACTGCAAAACATATATCCGGACGAGAGTTCACCAAGAACATCAATGCTCTGATGAGTTGACGATACTCGGCAGCATTTCGTAAAACGGGTCCGGCAGCACTACTTCTTAACTTCTTGAAGTCAAGCTCCATCGGGGTAGTCATGGGCTTGCAGTCCACCATACCAGATCTCTCCAATATCTTCACCACATATTTTCCTTCAGATAGGAAAATCTCCCTTGGCTTCTGCCAGACTTCTAGTCCTAGGAAATAGTGCATCAGTGCTAGGTCCTTCATCTCAAATTTAGAAGCCAACTCCCTCTTACATTTGTGAATGAGAGGGTCTACACCTGTTAGAAAGAGGTCGTTAACATACAACACCAGTATGAGAGGATTGTCATCTTCAACCTTAAAGTAAAGGTTAGGGTCGACTTCACTCCTAGTGAATCCCAACTTCATCAAGTGGTTATCGATCCTCTCATACCACACTTGGGGTGCTTGCTTTAGTCCATAGAGGGCCTTCTTCAACTTGCACACATGAGATTCTCGATCATGATTCTCAAATCCTTTGGGTTGCTCCACATAGACCTCCTCTTTGATCGAACCATAGAAGAACGCGGTCTTGACATCCATATGATGTGGGTTCCATCCTTGCGAAGCAGCAAGGTCTATGATCGAGCAGATGGTGGTATATTGGGCAACAGGGGCAAATATCTCGTCATAGTCTATACCTTCCTTTTGAGAAAAGCCACGAGCGACAAAACGAGCCTTATACTTTTTCGAACTTCCATCAACTGTATGCTTTATCTTGTAAAGCCATTTCGAAGTGACAATTGCTTTGTCCTGGGGTTTGGGGACCACATCCCAGACATCGTTTTTCATGATGGACTCATATTCCTCAATCATAGCATCCTTCCGTACTTGATGCTTGACAACTTTTGTGAATGAAGAAGGCTCATTTTGGATGATTGTGCTCATGATGATCAAGTATCCCTGATACCTGGTCGGCTTCTTACTTTCTCGGAAGGTTCCCCTAGGTGCAACGTGCCCTTCAGCGTCATCAAGTGTACCCCTAAGCCATTGAGGCCTCTTCCTAGAAGAGGAAGGCTCTCGCAGAGGGGGATCAATAGGATCCATAGGTTCTTCCATATTGGGCATCGTCTCATCTTCATTTTCCTTTGGTTCCCTGGTGTCAGCTTCTTTAGATCCCCTTTGAGTAGGAAGATTGTCAACTTTGCTAAGAGCCATATCTTCGTCAAAGGTGACATCATGGCTAATCTCGATTTCCCTTTGACCAGCCACATAGATTCTATAGCCCTTAGTGTTTTCGCTATAGCCCACGAAGATTCCTTTCTTTCTAGATGCACCCAATTTATTCCTCTTCTCCTTCGGCACATGAATATATACCAGACTTCCAAAAATTTTAAAATGAGATACGTCAGGTTTCTTACCAGTGAACATCTCTTTGGGAGTCTTGGAACCCAATACTTGATGAGGGCATCGGTTTTGCACATATATGGTGTTATTCGCAGCTTCGGCCCGTAGAAACTTCGGAAGTCTTTGATTGTGAATCATAGCACGTACAACTTCCACAATTGTACGATTCTTTCTTTCTGCCACACCATTCTGCTTAGAAGTATATGGTGTTGTAGTCTCCCTATTAATGCCAGCCTCTTTGCAAAAGCCTTGGAACTCATTGGATTCATACTCAGTCCCATTTTTAGTGCTTAAGATCTTGATCTTCTTTTCGGTTTGATTCTCGTTCAAGACTTTGAAGTGACGAAACCAAGTGAACACTTCGTCCTTCTTTTTCAAGAAGTATATCCAAGTCTTGCGAGAATAATCATCTATAAAGTGGGGTAACATAAATATCCTCCTAAAGAGTTCACAGGCATCATACCAGATATGTCTGAGTGAACCAACTACAATATATCAGAGGTCTTGCTTTGGCTTGAGGGGAATGGTCCTCTTTTGAGCTCTTCTTTGACACATCCAAGACATACACCTTCTTGCTCTACTCGGAACTCGGGCATACATGTACCATTTGTCTTGCATTGGGTAGAGCTTTATAATGAAGGTGAGCAAACCTCCGATGCCATAATTTGGATTGAAGTGATGCGTCACAAGACATGACACCCAGCGGACTTCCTCCGACCTGATATAATGAATCGACCAGGAATCTAGGAAAAATATCAGCGGCCATATATGAGGTGACCCACATGGAGTTTGGCCCTAGTTGCCAATTTTAACATCCACCCATCAGGACTTGTGCCTTTACTGACATAGAGAGACTATAAAACCTCTTGACGTTTATTCCTAGTAATTAGCTACAATAATCTCTCATTCTGCTCCCTTGGAGATTATGGTTGAAAAAGGAGGAGATGACCAAGATGTTTGGGATGTTTTCCTTTGGAGGTTTTGTAAATAAATTTGGATATTGACATATTGTTACTAGAGAGATGTCTTTAAATGAAGTGCATGATCTTTTCTGTTATACATCCTCCAAATGGTGTTTTGAGTCTTTTTCATTGATGCACATTTATGGAAGTAAGTGTGAAATTTTCAAGTTTGAAATCCTATTTCAGCAACTGGAATTAATTCTTCTAATTGTTAATTAATTTAACAATTTATTTGCTACAACAAATATCGAATAAATCACACTGCAACCTTCACAAATAAAACTGCGGAAAATAATAACGCTAGAATCCGAGAAATATGCTAACACACACACATAAACATTGACACACTTATTTTTGGAAAATTGTCCCATTAAAAACCCAACTTGGGAAAACCAGTGCAAAACTAAGGGTTTTTATTATTATCACATAAACATTGACACACTTATTTTTGGAAAATTGTCCCATTAAAAACCCAACTTGGGAAAACCAGTGCAAAACTAAGGGTTTTTATTATTATGCAGCGATGAAATTTTGAGTACAATCTATGGATGCCCAATTGACAATCAAACCACAAGAAAATCTAGCCAAAATTATCTAAGGGAATTTCCCTTCCTCCACAAGCAACTCCGACACAACTTCGCCTAAAAGACTCATCTTTTTGGACCCCTCACATTGGCTTCTGCTTAGTGCTTGGGCAGACCCTTGGACATCTAGCCCAAAACTGCCTTTGATCAAGTTGTTCTTCCTGTCTCTGCTGAGGAAAATGATTCTCCGACCTTCTAGAAGACTTTCCAGGCCTTTGGAAGTTGAATCGATTTTTCCCACAGCTAAATAGAATTGCCCTCGGAAGCTTACTGCATGGTCCTCTGCGCTGCCTCACTAGGAATAACTCGGCCTCTTGCATCTCCGAATCTGGAAAATTTCCTTCGGATCACTATCCCTGCCCCTCTTTATCTTTGCTTCCTTTTTGAAGCTCGAACTCTTCCGGCTAATGCCTCTGGAAAATTGAACTCTCCAAGGAAATCGATCTGTGTGTGTGTGTTCTCCATCTACGCATCGACTTCTTATAATCTTCTGTTGGACCTCCAATGACTAAGATTAAATCTTAATCGATGGCTAAGATTATTTCCCCGTCGATCCGTGTGAGTTTCTAGATGTTTCACACCTTATCTCCATTAATTTTGATTAATTAACCGTTTTTTCTAAGTTTAAACTAAGGAAATAATTAAAAATAGGCTAATAATCTAATTGAGGCACTTCTAGGTGGAATTTCCAAAAACAATTCATGGGTGATGGAGAACTCCTGTGTTTTAGCCTCTCCACAAAGTTTTGAGACTAGAACACCTGCGATGCTACAAAAACTAACACTCTCTCTTAGCGAGAAACGTGTTCTCTCTAGTGCTGCACACTCTGCCACAACACCCTGCCTCTGTACCACCCTCTGTCACGCTATTGATGTCTGGCCACTACCCACCAACCACTGCACAACTTTGATGATGCATCTGTGCTGTTGCTGGCATTGCCATATTGTTGCCAACCCTGCATCTGCATTACAACTCCCTCTCAACTGTTGTTGTTGCTACTGCAACTACTGCAACTGAGAAGCATCCTAAATACTGAATCAACTGTGTTCAATATGATGCATCTGCCCCCGAGTCTCTAACTGCTACTAGTCATTGCACTGTCCACTAAAGAATTTGCGCTGCTGCTGACTCTGGTACTGAGCCTCCTGCTTTGTTGCCAACACTGCATTGGCTCCTTAGCTACTGATTGCTACTATCTCCAATTGTCACTCCGTATTCTGATTGTATAATTGACGTTGGTCCATCTTGTTACTGAATATTGTGGGCCCCTGTAGCAAGGTAATGATCTAAGAGGAGGACTCCTCAATGGACCTTGCCCATGTTTGTGCTGCTCTGTGACTACAACTCTAAATCATCCCACATCTCTCCTGGAGGTATAGCTGCAAACATTGCGAAATCTTCCTCCAACCTGGAGGACAACTTGTCGGTCTCTTCGAATGTTGCTGCTTGGTTTTGCTTCTCCTGCTTGCCCTTCTTCCTGAGAGGACACTGCAACTGTAGTGGTCGAGTTCGTCACACCTGAAGCACTTGACCTTCGGTAGGTCCTTCTTCTTCTTTTCCCCTTGTCCCTGACTAGGACCCTTAGATGCTAGGGCCACATTTTCTTCTTCCTTCTCACCCTTCACACTTTTGCTATTGTTGTTACTGATGGTACTCTTTACAAGAGCCCATATCAACTCCTCCTGTTGTAGGTTAGACTGCATCCTGTTCCCATTTAGGCAATGTGTTTTTCCCAAGATGCTTTGGACAAACACATGCCATTCATCCGAGGACCGAGACACTATTCAATGCCAACTGTACAAGCTCTGTGGGTTGGGGTGCCTCCCCAACGACTGCAAGCTGATATCAGACTTCCTGAATCCTAGTAAGGAAGCCATCTATGCTTTCGCCCTTCTGCATCCTTATGCTCCTCAGCTTCTCCTGGAGAAACATCTTCCGCTGCTCAAAAGAACTTTGAAATAGCTCAGAGAGAGCATCCCACATCTCCTTGGCTGTACCTTTGTCTGCCACATGTGAGACTAGATGATCTCAGACTCCATCCAAAATCTGCTTTGCCTTCGCCATTTCTTTTTCTGTACTCCTTGAGTTGATTAACATCCTAGGGTACTGCTACCACATTCTCCACATAGGCTTTCAGGCCATATTCATCCAGAAGGAAGGACATCCTAGCCTTCCAGATGACATAGTTGGAGGCTCCCTCCAACCTATCCTGATCTCTAAGTCCAACTGTGGCCATCTCTAGATCTGGTTGAAATCTCCCTCTTTTTCTCTGCGCGACTACTGGATCTGCTACACGCACTCCCTTCTGGAGTGAGGAAATCTGCTCACAACCACTGCCAATTTATGATTGGAAAAATTAGATCTCTAAAACTCAAGATCCCCTGAAAGAAATTTCCCTCGGTGTGTGCTATTTCTCTTCCATCCGATGCTGATTATGTTACTGCAAACTGCTGCAAATCCTTCTGTGCCCAAACAAGATCTTTGCTCAGCGAAAATTTGAGCCGTTGCTTCTCCCTCTACCTGTTGGAATCATTCAACTGGCAAGCCAATTTTTTCTGCCAACTTGCATTGAAAAATTGAGCTTCCCTAAGCAATTCGATCTGCGCGCCTTAGGCTCTGCGCAACCCCTAGAAAAATCGTCCTGTTGCTCCCTCTGAACAACGAATTCTTCTATCTCCGCTTCTGAACTTCCCCGTCTAATCAATCACGCTCTGATACCATGTGAAAATTTCAAGTTTGAAATCCTATTGCAGCAACTAGAATTAATTCTTCTAATTGTTAATTAATTTAACAATTTATTTGCTATGGCAAATATCAAATAAATCACATTGCAACCTTCATAAATAAAACTGTGGAAAATAAAAACGCTAGAAACTGAGAAATTTGCTAGCACACATAAAAATTGACACACTTATTTTTGGACAATTGTCTTCGGAAAAACCCAACTTGGGAAAACTGGTGCAACAACTGAGGGTTTTTATTATCATGCAATAGTGAAATTTTGAGTACAATCTATGGATGCCCAACTGGCTATCCAAACAACAAGAAAATCTGGCCAAAATTATCTAAGGGAATTTCCATTCCTTCACAAGTAACCTCGACACAACTTCACTTCAAAAACTCGTCCTTCTAGACCCCTCACGTCGGCTTCTCTGCAGTGCTTGCATAGACCCTTAGACGTTTAGCCCAAAATTGCCTCTGATCAAGTCGTTCTGTTTGTCTCTGCTGAGGAAAATGATTCTCCGTCCTTCTAGGCCTCTGGAAGTTGAATTGGTTTTTCCCACAACTAAATCAAATTGCCCTCTAAAGCTGACCGCGCAGTCCTCTGCGTTGCCTCACTGGGAATAACTCGGCCTCTTGCTGCTGCCTCTGCTGATCTGGAAAAATTCCTCTGGATCACTGTCCCTACCCCTCTTTGTCTCTTCTTCCCTTCTGAAGCTCGAACTCTTCTGGCTACTGCCTCTAGAAAATCGAACTCTCTAAGGAAATCGATCTGTGTGTGTGTTCTCCATCGACGCATCAAATTCTTCTTATAGTCTTTTGTTGGACCTCCAACGTCCAAGATTAAATATTAATTGATGACTAAGATTATTTCCCTGTCGATTCATGTGAGTTTCTAGTTGCTTCACACCTTATCAATTAATTCTGATTAATTAACCCCTTTTCCGAAGTTTAGACTTATAATTAAAATAGGCTAATAATCTAATTGAGACACTTCTGGGTGGAATTTCCATGGAGAACTCCTGTCTTTTAGCCTCTCCACAAAGTTTTGAGACTAGAACACCTTCGATGCTACAAAAACTAACAGTAAGCTGTAATCTTATCCTTGTTAGCAAGCCATGTTGCTTTGCTATCCTGCCTCTACTTGCTTCTTCCTAGGCCACTAACCTTGTTTCTCTTCTTCCAGAATATGTAGTTCTGCTAATGTGTCTACATTGAAATCACCAGTGACATGCATTGTATGTAAATCTTCCAATTTTTTTTCTAGACTGACAAGTTGTGTGGCAGTCATCAAAAGCTTGCTTACCCAAGTTTTGTGATGTTTTTGAGCTCCATAAGATTCCTGTGAAACTGCCAGATGACCCACTTTTCTGAATTTGTATCATATTTTACTCAATGTTTCTTTATAAATTCAAAAAATTCTTTATAACCCAGCCAATGTGAGTTTGATTGAAAGGTATTGCATGCTTTTGATGATAACATGCCATCTCCAATAAGACTGGGAAGTGATTATAGTCTCCACATTTATACACGGTTTTATGGTGATCCAATTGCCTAAGAAAATCATCTCTTGTTATTCCATGTATCTTCAATTACAAGTGACTCCAAATCAATAAGTTGAGCCTCATAGAAAATGTGAGATTAGAGTGGCTTGTGAATGATTGTGGGCATTTCTTCCCAATAACTGTGAGAGAATATAGTGGCCTATGAATGATTGTGGACATTCCCTCCTCACACCTCATCTCCATTCTCATAGTCATGCAGGACTAGACTTAATTTGCTTCCTATTATCAAGTTTAGGAATGAAAACTTGTCAGACATCTCAAGATTCATCCAGTGGTTAGAATAATGGAAAGAGGGGCCATAAATATTCAAAAAATCTAGATCTTGTATGAATTCCTTTGATTTCAAAGAGAGGAGCATTGCAGATAAGATAAGTTTATTGATGTCCAACAAATGATCAAAAGTAAACAAATCTAATCTAGAAGACCTAATATGAAATGTGGCTCAAAGCCAAAGTGATATGTAATGCTTTGGAAGATAATACAAGGAAAAAGGCCACAAGGCCTCAATCTCTCGCATGGAAGAAGGAGAGTGAGGGTTGTCTTCTAAAGTATCCACTATCTTTGTTTAACTCTCTCCTACCATTTGAGGTTGAATAAAAGAATCTCTACATAAAGGACTTGCTAGAGGAGCTAAATTTGGTCCAAGTGATATCTTTATATCTAAAATGTTGAAAAAGTAACTAGTTTCTACCTTCATAATTGTTGTACTCATTTTAATATGTATCCTATGTAACAAACAAGAGAAGAAAATAAAAAATCATTATTATTAAAGCACAAGTTTCATGCTCTTTATTGATGGTCTTCTAGGTAAAAGCATATTCTTCACGCTTCTAGGGTTTGTGAGGTGTTAGGATTTATTGTCATGAGTTAAAGGAGTGAACATTATATTTATAAGATCCTTTCAGGCAAAATATATCTTGTAAAAGAATTATTTTTTGAGTCTAGAAAGTCCTAGAAACTCCTAAAGTACAAGTTGGCCCCGATAGCGTTAAGTCGATCTAAAGGAGGGAATTCAACCCCTTGGAAAGGCTATATAAAGGAGCAGTTCGACCTCATTTGGTACACACTCACTACACAAGTTCGATATCTCAAGAAGAAGTTTGATCTATAGCTAGAAGAAGTAGAAAAGGAGAGCGAAGGTCTAGAAGAAGCTGGGAGGACGAAGTATCTTGTTTTTGGGCTGTAGAAAAAGGTTGAATTTGCAGATCTGAGTTGCAGTAGGACGAAGTGCGACATCTTGTAGCTGGAAGGAAGAATACTTTGTTTAGACATTGTTTACCTTAAGATGAGTTGTCTTGCTTTAGGAAGGTATCATGAGGAGGCTGAATTAGGAAGCTGCAACACCAAAGTTGCAGGGTTGAAGTTGCAGGACAAGTTGCAGTATTGAAGCTAGCAGGTCTAAGTTGCAGGGTTGAAGTTGCAGGACAAGTTGCAGTATTGAAGCTAGTAGGTCTAAGTTGCAAGGTTGAAGTTGCAGGACAAGTTGCAGTATTGAAGCTAGTAGGTCTAAGTTGCAAGGTTGAAGTTGCAGTATTGAAGCTGATAGGTCGAAGTTGTAGGACAAGTTGCAGTATTGAAGTTGACAGGTCGAAGTTGCATGTTGTAGTTGGTTGGTGCAAAATCAAGAAGGATTAAGAAGAGAGGCAGACTTGGTTCTAGGAGAAGGATTTGGTCTAGGGTTTGGGTTTTTGTATTTCATTTGAAGCAGATTCTAAGAAGAGAAGGGTTTTCTAGGTTTTCCTCCTAGAGGGGTTTTACCTTGGTTGAGAGCCTAATATCTGTGTCCTCTATTGTTGCTATTTCTATTCTTGATATTTGTTTGATGAACAGATCTAACTAAAAAACACAAGAAGACTAATAAGTTCACAAGCAAATATTAAAGTAAAGGAAAATAAGAATCAATTGCTGCCACTTTGCATTTTCCAACATAAAAGAGGTGGTCTGCCTTTGGGAATTGGAGGAGAAGTGCTACTTGTCGGTCTAGCATAAATTGTGTCAAGATCTAACTTGGCAACTCCATGGGACTTGTTATTAGGGTTGCACTACCTCCAAAGGTCTAACAAATTTTGGGGTTGAAATGGTGTTGCGTTTTGTTTGTTGCCTCTTGGTGCCCCTTTCCATTAGGAGCATTTGGAAAATAGATGTGATGCTCTCAATTGTTTTTGGCTAAGGGGGAGGTTGAAGGATGTAAGATCTAAGCATGAGGGCCTCACTTATATATAAGGCCAGGGGCCTCTACTTTGGATATTGGATAAAAGTAGAGGAGAGAAAATTATGACTCTCTAAATAAGAAATGGAACTAATCACATATGTCACAATATTTAGGGCATTTGAATATATAATGCTCCTTTGTTTCCTGCCTATGGCGAAGTTGACATAATTTGTCTTCCCACAAAATCTAATGCTTAACTTCCACTCGATTTTGATGAAAGCTCACTTTGAACTAGCTTAAGGGGATCTTGTGTGAATGGATCTAGTGTTAAAGCATGTAATGGGTTTGAACTATTAGGCCAATCCCTAAATCCACGAAGTTCTCTTCTTAAAAGTCCATCTTGGGTAGAAACCTACTAGGAAGGGTGATATACATGACTTGGGTATGTAAATATCCTCCTTGATAATCACGCTCATCTCTCGCTTGTTAGGTAAGAGCTGGCCACTGGCATCTAAAGAGTACTTGGCTGAGGGAAGGCAATCCACCTTTATGGTGAATATAGGATATAGGAAACCTCTAAGAACAAACATCACTCTATCCTTAGGGGTTTGAGGGTGGTGTATGCCCAGATTGGGCAATGGTCTTCAAAAAGAGTTAGGCAAGATAGAGATACTAGTGCCTAACAACATACCAATCAATAAATCTCTGTAGATGATGCAATAACTCTAATAGTTTGAAAATAGTCTTGATTAAGGTGTTGAAATGTGTAACTAGGTTCCGTCTTCATATTGTCTAATGTAATCATGATTTTATTATTATTATGATGTAAAGATATTTTTGTAATATTCCTAACACATAATATTCCTCAAACCCCAGCAAAAACTCCAACCAAATATGTGCAAATAATATAATAACCCAGAAGTGATAAAATAACAGTGGAACAACATATAATATTGTAAACCGGAAATATAAGCAGATACACAAGATATGCAACGAGAAAGGCTAAGCCATTTTATTATACTGAGCAATAAAATGAGTACAAGAGGTGATTAGATAGATGGCACCTCGACTTGCACAAGGCAAGTGAAGAAATACTCTCATAATGGCAAGAATGGCCTCTCTGCGTGGACGCTGCTACTGGTGGTGCTGCGGCTGCTAGAAAACAAATGGTGATTTGGGGCTGCTCCTCTCCTCAAGAAAAGGCTGAAACCCTGGAATCGGGCTCTACTTAAGAAACCCAGAAAAACCCAAAAAGCTCTCTTGGAATGGCCAATCCCCGAAAATCACCCCCTTGGGGTTTTGCGCAGTCTCTCAGTGCTCTGCGCTGCCAATGAATGCAACCCTCCAGAAATATCCCTGAAACTCCTGTCAAAAACTCTCCAGCTGCAAGGGCTGATCCCCTGATCTATCTCTCAGCACAACACACACTGCAAACCCCCAAACCAGAACTGCGTCCCTCTCACAGTACTACGCAATCCTTCAGAACTACGTCCCTCTCCTAGTGCTGCGCAATCCTCCAAAACGCTGCCACTACTGCTGCTGAAATGCTAATGTATCTACTGCTGAAATGCCAATGGAAATACCTTGCCCGAGTAGGCACTCGAAGTCCCCCGGGGCTAAGGGTGAGATCTCCGTACGGAGACACTCAATGCACTAAACAGTGCTGCAGACTAGCTAAACAGCCAACGTGCTCAGAAGTCGAAACGACTAACTCCAAATGCACATAACTGAATGATCCAAAATGAGGGGGCTCCTCTCTATTTTATAGCCTCTACCTCTCACAATCCCTGGGCTCACCTCCTCTTGCGTGCTTCTCCTCTTGCCACGTGTTCTTCCCTCCTACGCAGTCTCTCCATGTGTCTGCGTAGGTTCCATTTCTGCGTCCCCCTTTGGCCCCCTTGGCTTCCCTTTAAGTCACAATGTTGTGCTACCTAGGAAGTGACTTTTTATTCTAAAGTGAGTTATGTCGCCCTTCCTCACTTTTTATTTACAAATAACTGTAGAAGGCAAAAATTGAACAAAATCGAATATTCCAATTAGCCATAGCTAATTAGGAATATTACAATTTTTTTTTATTATTCTTTTTGTAGCATGGGTTTCACCCTCGAGATTAGTTTATTTATAGGTCAAGCACCCATTGAGTGCTTCTAGGTTTTGTCATTAAGTCAAGAAGTCAAAGATGTTATTGTCATATGTAAAGACCCTATTAGGGCATCGTGTGTCACGTAAAAGAAATTTATTTGAATCATAAAAGTGTCATAAATACCCTCCAAGACAAGTCAACCTTCAAGAAGAGAAGTCAACCTATAAAACGTTGAAGTCGGCTTCCAAGAGATGACAAGTCGGCCTATTTAGAGCTTCCAAGTAGCCTATATATAAGAGGTACTCAACCTCATTTGTGAAACATCCAAGCAACTTGTAGAGGGGGAAGAAAGAGACTAATAAAAGCAAGCGTAGAAGAGGAGAGATAAAAGAAGGAAGACCAAAGCAATTAAATTCTGTTTTGGGCCACCTCCATCTCACACGTGCTTGTGAATTAGGGCATATTTTGCAGCAACAACACTGAAATTGCAGTCACCACACAAGACCGAAATTTGGAGTTAGAAGAATCAAGATTGCTAGCCGAATTATCAAGAAAGAAGTTGCTTCCCAAGCGAAGGAAGAAAGAGTCATTTTACACCATCTTTTCTCACACATGCCAGTATAGGGTTTTTGCAGTACTAGCCGAAAATTGCAGTCCTGAAGCAGCAAGGCGAAATTCTAAAGAAGGCCCAAACTTGAAGTATTGGTGCAAATTTGACTAGCGTTTACTTTGTGAAAAAATGAGCTCATCAAAGGATGTAATGTTCCCAATTTTTGTGAGTGCAAAATTCATTAAGGAGTTTTGCCAATTTTTGGTGATATTAATAAAAATGAGAAAATATTATTTTGTGGGAGAAACGTGGAAATTATTATTTTAGTGAAGAATGGCAACAAAGTAATATTTTATTAGTGGAAGGTGGGGACCACCAAGGGAGAGGGCTAGCAACTATAAATAGATCTTGGAGGCCTCCATTTGGTATCTTTTGATTATTTGACAATTTAACACTAGTTCTCTTGAGCTGTTTAGCCAAGACAATCCATGTTGTTCAGCACAAGGAATTTCCGAGCAGGAATTCCACCATTTCGGAGAACTTCGAGTGTCTCCATAGTGAGGCAATTTGGGGAGCTCAATTTAGAGCTTCCTTTGGACATCATTGCGGGAGTTTACTCAATAATGTGCATTTCTTAAGCATAGAGGTATTTTTGTGGAGCACATTGTGGGAGCACGCGTGTGGGTTAGAGACTCTGGGCTTTTGCATGGAATTTTCTTGTTGTTAGACCGAAGTTTGGACAACGATTCGCTGGGCTGGATTGGAGGTTATTACCTGGGTCAATTTTTCTATCTCTTGGTAGGGCGCAAAAGCTATTTAACCAAGTGTTGCACAAGGGTTTAAAGAAGTGGAGTTGGGAGAGATAAGGGCTGAAGATAGGAGATATTTCTTAGTGGAGAATTTAGTTGGAGGTTGGGGAAATTTCCCGTGGTAGATTTGGGCATAATTCAGTAGTAAAAATTGTGGGGCGTTTTTTGGCCAAATTGGGCAATTCACACTTGTTGGGGGTCACTGGGGTCAATGGATTAAGCCCAAACCCATTCTGGTTTGTTGTGGGTTTATTGAGAGGAGTGTTTGACTAATTTGCAAAATTTTCCGTGTGATATTCAGGCCCAAAATCCTCATTCTTATAGCAGGGCGTCTTGTTGATTACCTCGTAAATTTGCATCACTTTGTGGGTTCAATTTTGGCTTGGAGTTGGGCCAAACCCTTTCTGGGTATTTTTGGGTATGAGGAGTGGAGTCGTGGATGCAATTTCGTGCTCTGGATTGGGAGATCAAAGTCTTCCAAGTTTGTCTACTGTTGGAAGCTGCTAGTTGTTGTAAGTTGCTGCCTAGTCGAAGTTTCTAGAAAGAGGTCGAAATTCTGGGAGGTTGACTTGGTGTGGAGGAAAGGTCTTGTCTTGGTCTAGGGTGAAGAGTCTCAAAGGATACTATTGAAATGAAGAATTATCTTGATTGGGTTTACCCCTGGCATGTGCCTACATCTCGTGTCTATTGTTTTATGTGTTGTTGCTTTTGGTAATTGCTTGATGAATTAAAGAAAGAAGATATAAAGTATCGTAATAATAAGAAGCATCACAAGTAATTATCAAGAACAAGAAAATCTTTCCGCCTTTTTGATTTTCTAACAGGTCATAGGTCTTGGAATTCATCAATTGAAGTTCTATAAGAAGAGAATAATTCTTGTGGGTTTTCCTCTTAGTTGGAGAGGTTTTGACCCTAGCTGATCGCTTATAGCTTGTGTCCTCTTGTCTTGTTGTGCTTTATGGTTTGGTTGTTGTTTGAGGAAAAGAACACTAAACATAATCAAGTGAAAGAAGAATCTAATTAATTAAAATACATCACAAGTAGTTATCAAAGTAAGAGAAATCACCTAATCTGGTTGCCCTTGGATTTCTCAACAATTGGGAAGGGCTAGGCTTAGTATCATCCTCCCTGACGTCCCTCTGCAATGTAATTTTCTCTACTGAATAATTTTTTTTTCTCGGTAACAAAACTATTCTATTAAATATTTACAGAGTACAAAATACATCAGGTTAGACCCGTTTTCTCTTGCCCAGACATAGACAAAACTGAGACAAAACTAAGACTGTCCATAGACACACAAGCCCGCGCAGGGGATACAGAAAGAACTAACACCATTGACACAAAAAGGACTGTTCAGGTCGTCCCGCGCAGGGGAGACACAAAAAACCATCAGCTTTGACATTCTGAAAAAAACATAGACTGAAACAACAACAAACCAGGAGACGGCAGCGTGCTTGCGCCCAGGTGGAGCAGGGGCGCCGGCGAGATTATTCACTCGGCTCATCCAGTTTCTCCTCCACAATTGGGTACCAGCCGTAGTAATCCGGCTCAGCATGGGTAGGCGAGGTCGCTTCCACTTCCCCAGCGGTGGCTGTTGGAGCATTCTGGGATTGCTTGGAAGTATCTTCAATGATGGCCCGACTCTTGTCATCCTGCTCCATCTCAGCAGTCGGAGCTTGCTCTGCATCCTCCTGGTGGTCCTGCGTCCCCTGCTCCTGAGCATCCATGGGGTCATCCACCTCCGGAGGGCTCTCGATGAACAGAATGGAGACATGAGCACTAATTCTCGGATTTGCCGTGGAGCTGGTGAAGTTGAAAATCGTGGAGCCGAAGGCTGGCAAGGAGGCCGAGCTGGAAGCCTCTGCATCCATATGATGGCCGGAGAGCAGGGGAGCGGCTCCAATGGAGCTTACCAGATTACAGTGGCAGCAGTGCCTCGTTTCATTTCTCACAGGTCTGCTCGAGCCCCCGCCTCTGGAGGAACCACGACGGCTCAGCAACCTTTGTCTGGGTCTCACCATGGTGATTTGAGCCTCCCTGCCAACTGCCAGATGAGCCAAACCGTCGCAAACCAGAACCAGCACTGTAATATACTCCACCGCCTGAGAGGGGGCCGTTTCAACACCAGAGAGGCCAGCCAAGTGCTGCATAACCATAATTCCTTGCTCCCAACCGGATATAAGCTCGCCATCGTCACCAACCCGCCTCGAATTCCCATCCGCCATAACTGCATCAATGCTCTGGGCATTCACATCTGCTATCCCCCGTCCCTTCAATTTAAACCAGGAGTGTGCCGTCCCCCGTCCTCTCGCATGGAAGGCCACGTGATGCCCATGGAGCGGCATGTGGCTGGCTTCCATCTCTCGTCCCATCGCGTTAAACACCCGCATTCGGGGTTCCCTACTGAATAATTAATTGAACAATCTATTTAATAAGTCGCCCATAAATCATTAAATTGTTGCTTCTATGCTATGCTTAGATGTATTTTTGTTCATTGCAGAGATTCATCTACATGTTTCTACTCTTAGTTAGATAATTAGACATCTAGGAAGGATATTTAATTGTTTAATTTCTCTTCCATTCCTCTATCAAATCCTTTCAAGCTATGTTTTTTGTCATAGTTGAACGGTGGCACTTTGATCAGGCCTTTGCAAGAGAAGACCTTATTTGTTAAGCAGGGATTTGTGACTCATCAACAACCACCTATACAACAAACCTCTAGATTTGGCCATTGTGCTTCATAGTCTGTTGTTCAGTGACAATGAATAACATTAAAGTCTCGTAACACTTGCGGGAGCCCCCTATAGTTCGAGGGCCAACTTGAACCTAAAGATTGGTTGAATTGGTTTCTCAACGTAGTTTGGCAGCGAATGACTGCCTTCGAGAAATAGATACAATAGGTCCCTTTCACTGCTTCATAGAATTTGGAGTTATTCGAATCAACCTTAGGACTTATTAAATGTATTTCTAATATTATCCTATCTAGAGCTAGGTCTGGAGATTAGCTTTAGAATGCAAAGAATCAAGGAATAAACTTCAAATTTATATAGGTTCTCTCACAGGCTCTAAAAGAATTTTGTTTTTGCTTTTGATCTTGATAGAGGTCTCTGTCTTCTTTTCTTGGCTTGGACTTCTCTAATGCTTGGTCTAGTAATTATTCTTAAACCATAGAAAGCATTCTTCAGAAATATGTGTCTTCTAGTAGCTCACATCTTAGAGATATGTATAGCCCTGAATTAGCTCATCAAGAAGGAAAGATTTAACTTGGCCTTGGAGGGTCTTGGTCAAGGGTCTTTTTGGAAAATGTAACTATGTTCGGCTTTCAATAATGTACTTGAGTCATCATGTGATGTACTTGTCAAAAGAATAAAGAAAATTATTATTATTGTGACTTATTAAAGCATGGGTTTCATGCTTGGGTCACCATGTTTTAGGTCAAGGTCCCCATTGAGGACTTCCAGGATTTATTGTGAGTCTATAGAGTCATTGCACATTTAAAGAGACCCTTCTTGGGCTTTTGAATCATGTAAAAAGGTTAAGTATTGAGTCAAATATGAATTATGTAACCTCCACACCATGTCGGCCTAGAAGAAGATCAAGTCGACCTAAGGACCCCATTCAACCCCACATGAAGCCTATAAAAGGAAGCTCATCGAATTCATTTGAAGCATCATTCTCTCACATAAGTTCGAAATCTCTTATAGCTGGGGAGAAGTGTGAAAATCTCTTGGCCAGGAAAAAGTGCGAAGTCATCTTGTACTTGGGAAAAGATGCGAAGTATGTTGTCAGAGATCTGAAGTGAATGCAAGTTTGGGGAAGTCTAAGGAGAGAAGGAAAATCGAAATTTTGGTGTTTCTCTTTCTCTGTTTCGTGCTTTGGATTGGGTGATCAAAGTCATCCAAGTTTGTTTGTTGTTGGGAGCTGCTAATTGTCGTAAGCTGTTGCCTAGTCGAAGTTTCTAGAAAGAGGTCGAAATTCTGGGAGGCTGACTTGGTGTGGTGGAAAGGTCTTGTCTTGGTCTCGAGTGAAGAGTCTCAAAGAATACTATTGAAAGGAAGAATTATCTTGACTGGGTTTTCCCCTAGCATGTGACTACATCTGGTGTCTATTGTTTTATGTGCTGTTGTTTTTGGTAATTGCTTGATGAACTAAAGAAAGAAGATATAAAGAATCATAATAATAAGAAACATCACAAGTAATTATCAAGAACAAGAAAATCTTTCCGCCTTTCTGATTTTCCAACAGGTCATAGGTCTTGGAATTCGTCAATTGAAGTTCTATAAGAAGCGAAGAATTTTTGTGGGTTTTCCTCTTAGTTGGAGAGGTTTTGGCCCTGGCTGATCGCCTATAGCTTGTGTCCTCTTATCTTGTTGTGCTATATTTTTTGGAAGCTGTTTGATGAAAATAACACTAAACATAATCAAGTGAAAGAAGAATCTAATTAATTAAAATACATCACAAGCAGTATCAAAGTAAGAGAAATCACCTAATCTAGCTGCCCCTGGATTTTTCAACAATTGGGAAGGGCGAGGCTGAGTATCATCCTCCCTGACATCCCTTGCAATGTTATTTTCTCTACTGAGTAATTAATTGAACAATTTGTTTAATTAGTCACCCATAAATCATTAAATTGTTGCTTCTATGCTATGCTTAGATGTATTTTTGTTCACTGTAGAGATTCATCTAGATGTTTCTACTCTTAGTTAGATAATTGGACATTCAAGAAGGATATTTAATTGTTTAATTTCTCCTCCATTCCCCTATCAAAACTTTTTAAGTTATGTTTTTTGTTATAGTTGAATGGTGACACTTTGATTAGGCCTCTCCAAGAGAAGGCCTTATTTGTTAAGCATGGATTTGTGACTCATCAACAACCACCTATACAACAAACCTCTAGATTTGGCCATTGTGCTTCATAGGCTGTTGTTCAATGACAGTGAACAACATCAAAGCCTCGTAACTCTTAAGGGAGCCCCCTTTGGTTCGAGGGCTAGCTTGAACCTAAAGATTGGTTGAGTTGGTTTATCGACGCAGTTTGGCAGCCAAGAACTACCTTCGATAAACAGATACAACAGGTCCCTTCCACTGGTTCATAGAATTTGGAGTTATTCGTATCAACCTCAAGAATTATTAAAAATATTTCTAATATTATCCTATCTAAAGCTTGGTCTAGAGATTAGCTTCAGAATGCAAAGAATCAAGGAATAAACTTCAAATTTATATAGGTTCTCTCACAGGCTCTAAAAGAATTTTATTTTTTCTTCTGATCTTGATAGAGGTCTCTGTCTTCTTTTCTTGGCTTGGACTTCTCTAATGCTTGGTCTAGTAATTATTCATAAACCATAGAAAGCATTCTTCGGAAATATGTATCTTCTAGTAGCTCACATCTTAGAGATATGTATAGCCCTCAATTAGAGAAAATTTGAGGTCTAAAATGGGCCTCCTAAGGAATATTATAAAATAACAATGGAAATAATAAAATAAGATTAGATTACATCATCAAATTTTAGATTAAGAAAAATAAAAAATAAAAAAAATAAAAATACTACTACTAGTTTTTCAACCCGTATTTTCAACTCACCTTCATACGGTTTTACTCAAATTTCGAGCGGGAGGATTCATTGGATGCATAATTTAATTCCTCATCTAAGGAGTACCCATGTTGCATACTTTTGACAAACACTGCTACACGAAAAATGAGAAATACATGGAAAAACGTGATTATGCATGGAGTACACATGTTGCATACTTTTGATGGACACTCCTACACGAAAAATGAGAAATACATGGAAAAACGTGCAAAATGAGAAATACATGGAAAAACTGCAATCACGTTTTTCCATGTATTTCTCATTTTTCGTGTAACAGTGTCCATCAAAAGTATGCAACATGTACTCCCAAGATGAGAAATTAAATTATGCACATCCAAAGAGTGCTCCCACTCGAAATTTGAGTAAAACCATAGGGAGATATGTTGAAAATACGAGTTGATTTTTTGTTTATTCTATACTCCAAAAATGGTGAATCATTTAGGGAGTACCCGTGTTGCATACTTTTGATGGACACTACCACACAAAAAATGAGAAATACACTGAAAAACAGCAATCACGTTTCTCCATGTATTTCTCATTTTTCATGTAGCAGTGTCCATCAAAAGCATTCAACATGGGTACTCCCTGGATGAGGAATTAAATTATGCACATCCAAAGAGTGCTCCCGCTCGAAATTTGAGTAAAACCGTAGGGAGATATGTTGAAAATACGAGTTGAAAAACTAGATTTGTTTTATAATCTTTTTACCTTTTTATTCCAAAAATGGTGAATCATCCCCTATGGTTGACATTATCATCTTGAATCCTATTGGTTCTTATAAAGTTGATTTTGGTTGTACATTTTTGTTTTGAAGCCCATGCTAGACCTCAAAATTACTGTAATGTAATATTCTTCCTCATAATTCATACTTCAATGAAAGCCACATAAATTCAGACTATTCTTTGAACTTAGACTTCAAAACATAGAATAGCAATTCGGATCATATATAAGTTTCTGATCTTCTTGTATGCTACAAACTTCGGATCAAGGTCTTCGGATCAATACCTTGAGTAGATTTTTGTTGCTTCTATGATAGGAATAATTTTCAGAATTCTGGTGCTTGCCATATTCTACATAATAGTTAATAGTAGAGAACTTGATGAAGATTCCAAGAGCTTTCAATGATGTCTTTGAGAGAGGGAGCTGCTAAGAGGATGTCTTTTTCAAATCTTCCTTTTTGGAGAGATGACTGCTGCAATATAGTCTTCAAATAAGCCAACTAGAAGTGATCTTCAAACTGCCTGCCTTCTCCTAACCTTAGCTTTGATACCATGTTGAGAAATCAAGATGCATGTAGGTTATTGATATCTTTGACTTGATAATTACTTGTGAATGTTTATTGGCTTCTTATTAAAATGTATGTTCTTCATCAAGCAATTACGAAAAGTACAAAACGTGAAGATCGCAAGAGACAAAGAACACAAATATTTAGGCTCCAAGCCAAGGCAAAAACTTCACAAGCGGAAAAACCCAAGAAAATCCTCTTCTTATAGAATCAGATCAAAGTGAGATATCCAAGACACAAGGCCAAGACAAAGACTTCCACAAAGACCCAAGACAACCCTCCTTCACTCCATCTTTAACAAATCATAGTCAATAGAAGTCAACGCTGGTCAAATCTAAAAAATCTGGTAATCTCCTGAAATTTCGGGCCTGCAATACCACAAAAACTGCCTCAAAAAACTCGCACGTGTGAACAGAAACTAGGGCAGAATACAAGTGTCTCTTTCCTTTGAGCGAATTTCGGAGCGATTTTTATATAATATATATATTTTTTATATTTTGATACATATATGTCAACAAAAACATGTAGAATGATGAATTAGATATAAAAAACATAAAAAAAACATACATTGATCATTGAACCATCAACCATATAACATCAATCATTTAGAAGTTATAATCTTCATCAACCATGTCCACAACTTAGTAACATACAACATATTAAGTCTCGTGAATCATGATTCATCAATCTTAAAGTTTCAACTTCAAGCTTTTCAAAATTGAAAATTCAATATATAACGTTTATCATCATTGATCACCAAAGTTGTACTTGTAAGCTAAGTTTAAAGTTTATTCTTTAACCATTACAAGAAATAATATCTAACATGAAATGAAATGTTATAAAATGAATTATGAAATGAAATGAAACAACTTTCACGAAGCATCATATTCATAATTCAGAATCAGTACCAATGAGTTATAATTGCCAACTTCAAACTTCAAACTTAAATTGTCACAGTCATATATTTTTTACAAAAAATATCATTATGATATGAAAGAGTCAAGACTAAACAATTATGAAAACTAATAGAAACTAGAAAAGACAAGTAAACTATAAATCTATTATCTACTACTACATGTGGCCCTTGCCACGAGAAGTGTCTAATGTATGCGCAGGTCGTGGTGATCTTCTAGGAGTCTCCCGCATAGACCGACGACTAGAACTAGAAGGCACATGCCCTCCACGTGAGGGTGTAAATGGAGGCGGTGACAACAAAGGAACAAGACTCAGAACTCGAGCACTGCTACTGGATGGTGGAGGTGGCATGGTTGTTGCTTCATCTTCCTCTCTTATAAGTTCCGCTTCCAGTTCTTCAAGATGTATAATGCCATCCTCCAAATTATCATCTTGTGGGTGGTTGTCCCAAATTTTATATGTTGGATCCTCATAAGCCCGATCACAATAATGACTCAACAACCTCAAGTTATAGTGCACATAAACCAAGCTTTCTGCCCGGTTTTCATTGAGTTTGTTTCTTTCACATTATGTATGAAGCTGTAGGTGCTCCAACACCTCTCTGCAGAAGAAGTATTTACAACCTGTGAGAGAACTTTTTTTTGCCAATTTTGGCAAAAGTCCATGGCCGCCATATGATTCCCACCATGTGAAAGCATCAAATCTGTCTCTATCTTCCATTGCATGAAAGGTACCAAACAAACCAGTGCAACTGAAGTATCTGCCTATTTCAAGATGCACACTAGCACATTCCTCCTTGTCAGGTATCAACTTTTCTAATGCTTGCAAAAATCCTGTAGATACCTCTTCATCTATATGGGGTTTGGCCCTAACCCCACCCCCTGGTGCAGGTTGGCCCAACCAAGATGTAGAGTAGTATTTTGGTGTAAGGATATACACCAAGCAATTTAGTGGAACATTAAGTTTATCCCACCGTATACACACACAATCGTGAATCAGTTTGTACAAGTTGGGATCATTGTTATGAACAATATCTTTTATTTGTCCCAATATGGTATCCATCTGCTCATACACCTCGCCAATCACTGGTTTATCTGTATCTGCAAACCGAATCATGTGATAAATGGGCTTGGTGAAATCCAATACTTGCCTCACACGTGCCCAAAACATACCATAAAGAGCGGCCTCCTCCACCTGTTCAAAACCTTTCCTGTCAACTACATTTGTAGCCATTTCCTTTAATACCTGCCAGTGTGGACTTGATACCATGCTAGCCAATGACTCTCTTACCTTCAAAAGGCGCCTGAAGGTGAGGTAATAGCTACCAAATCTAGTCCTCGCAATCTTCAACAACTCCAATCTTGAGTGACTGCGGAAAAGGCCATGGGTATTGCTACGATTTGCAATAAATTTTATCATTTGTTTGCCTTTTCTGTACAAATCACCAATCCATTTGTATTGTTTGTTTTTGTTCTTAACAATATCATGCATCAAAAGGTTCATCGTGTGAACCAAACACCCAGACCAAATTATGTTGGGGTATTTATCCTCAATAATTGCTCCCGCTGCCTTACAATTAGGGGCATTATCAGTGATGACTTGGATGACATTGTATGGCCCAATATGGTCAATTGTTTCAAGTAATGGTTTTGCAATGTTGATGGCGGTCTTGAACTTGTCTGAGTAATCATATGCTGAAAGAAAGATGGCACCACTAACAGACACAGTGGGAACATTTATCAATGGCTTGCCTTTTACATTTGTCCATCCATTAGATACAATGGACACCCCATGGTCAATCCAAGAACTTGTCATTCTATTCAAAGAATGTGATATTTTTGCTTTTTCATGATCAAGTCCAATGGTTCATGCCTTGTCATACCCAGGGCTCTTGTATCCTTTAGGGGCATCATTTATGGCAGAAACCATTTCGTGCCAATAAGGTGAGCGAAGAACATTGAATGGTATCCCACATGCATAGAGAAACCTGTAAACTTTTGAATCCACATCATTCCTACACCCTTCATCAAGGAAACCTGATATGGTTCTATGCTTTAAACCTGGTGACCCTGTGCCTCCATATCCACTGGCTTAGGAGGATGCTGAAGGAGTTCTTTGTGCATGTGATTGTGAGCTTGGTTTAGAGAAACCCTTTGATTTTTAGATTTGTATTGGGCTTCCTCCTCTTCCCTTATGTATTTGGTTCTATCTGCTGTTGACACACCTGTACAAGTTTTGATTCTTATTTGTTTATTTCCATCCCATGGCATTTTCCCGCAGAGGTGTTTTCTGGCACGGGTGTATGAACCTGTGTAATTATTGTTGCAATGGGGGAAATGAAATTTAGTGGTTCCACCCCCTTTCCCTGCTTTAGACCTGTTAACATATTTCCACAATGGGGTTTGGTCTTGTTTAGTTTTTTGAGCTGACTCATGTTCACTCTCCTCCAGCTCCTCCTCACCGACGTTTTCATCAAATCCGCTATGTCCCCCTTCATTTTCAATTTCAACCCTCCTTTTTCTACTCTCTAGCACCATAATAACCGAAAAAGGAACCAAGAAGAAGAAAATGCCAAGAAATATAACCAAGATGTTTGAAATTTGAAGTTTTGAATCTGCAAAATTTTAAAAAATGGAATGGGAATGGGAATGGGAAATAGAGAAAAAATCATTTATTTATTTAGGAATAAATATTAAAAAAAAATTGCTAGACACTCTATTCAATATTGTAAAGCCTACCTCTTCGACGTCCAATCTCCCCTCGCAAGCTCTTCAATCTCCCCTTGCTCCTTGCTTTCTCTTGCTCTCTTGCTCCTTGTTCCTTGCCCTCTCTCACTCTCTCCTTGCTCCTCACTCTCACCCTCTCTCAATCTCAATCTCATTCTCACTCTCACAATGATGAAATGAAATGAGGGAGGGTCTATTTAACCTTCCCTCCCTCACAAATTTTCCACAATTTTTTTTACCGCCACACTCACGTCACTCCGAGAGCGATTTTTATAACCCGGGAGCGGTTAGGAGCGATCGCTCCTTGACTGCTCCCGGGTTATAAAAATCGCTCTCGGAGCGACGCTCCCTGCTTCGCTTTGGAAATAGGCAGGGAGCACATTTTTTTTACGGGAGCGCGCTCCCAAGTCGCTCCCGCCCAGAGAGCAGATTGGGAGCAAGATCGGGGGGGGGGGGACCTTGACTTCCCTAAATTTTTGGGCTGTTGGTTTCCATATGTCACTTGGATGTGTACCCACAGTCTAGAAAATCGATGGAACACTAATATGTATATATACATACGACACAAATTGGGTTGTGGTCTAGCATCAACTTGGAGCAGTTGTCACCATCACAATCTGAGTGCAAACCTTTGAATGCATGCTTTACCCTCTAATACTTGTTGTCGGCTTGATGTGTAGCAACGCGGTTGCATTTGGATTGGTGACCTAGCCTCCTTTAGTGTACTAGCGTGTCAACTTATTATGACCTCTTCTTGATCAATTAATTTTATTCTTTTGGGTGGATGCTTCCAATCAAAAGGGGCAAAGGCACATGGACTATGACAGGGATCCTTTGGCCAAGTTGTTGCAATTGAGGTGTATCTAGCTCCAACCACTCTCGCATGTTCTGATGCACAATGTGCCCTATATATATATATAAAGAGGGGGAGAGAGAGAGAGCTTGTAATCTGTGTGCTTTCAATCTATTATTTGGTTTCTCACAACCTGCTCATTTGTTTTAGGGGTTTTTTGAAAATGACATTCATAACTGCAATTTGCCTTTGTTTTTTTTTTTGTAAGTAAGAGAGCTATATTATATTATCAAAAACAGAAGATTACATTTGACATCAGATGGGCATGGTTCGTCAGATTGCAACCCTGACCACCGGCAGTAGAGTTCGTTTCTGGACTTTCTGTGGTGATTTACAGTATTTTACTTACCAGCCTTAAATATGCTAACATGAACAGATTCGGTAACAAACTAGGTGATGGTATACCCCTCATCGAGGTTGCCAGGACTTCTACAAATTGTTTGACCTTTAGCGTTTTGATCAAAAGGACAAAAATAACAAGCCCATAGGGCGTGAAGCCAAAACTGAGTGCTCACAGACCGCATAAGAGACAGATCAGACAGAGTGGTACTCTTCCAGTGTGATGGGCATCTCTGGAGTACCTCCTGCAAGAGCACCCTCGCTGATCGCTGGCTTGCCAAGGTACCTCCTGGCTCCCTCTTGATTCTGGGCGTGATCTCTTTCCTGCCCTGAGAAGTTGCCATCAAGTGAAGTGCAGAGAGTCCCTGGTGACAAATCTCATGTGGTGGACCGTTTTGACACAAACTGTGTACTTGTCGTTCAGCTTGTCCAACTTATCATCCATGGTTTTGCTGGCCTGGATATTTTCTTGCATCACCAAACCCATAATTGTCTTCACGTTCCAGGAAAGCTTTATGGTTCTGCTATACAGATTTTCTCTGGCTCTCGTTAGCCCTGCATCAGGAATGCACTCAAACTGAGCATCAACTCCCTCAGTGCTGGTTCTATTTGTGATGTCTCTGGCTTGATTCTCCAGGTCTGCAATCCAGTCTCTGGTCTCTTGAGGGACAGTGTTGTGGTAGTTCAGGGCGGCTTGCCTGGCAGCCGATTCAACTCTAGTCCTTGGCCTCAGGTTGGCATAGCGCCAACGGTAATTTGCCTTTGTTTTTAACATATGTTGTCTAATGGATTTTACTACCATAATCTTGATTAAGTGGAAATCATGAATTACCTGTAAGTATACTGAACACATATTCATTGATTAATCCAGACAGAGTGTTGTTTACCTGCATATCTTCTTTCCTCAATGAAAAAGTTCTATTTTGGTCAGGAAGTTTTTTCTTTTCATTTGTCATTACTAACTCTTTTATTAATCCATTTTTAAATCCTATATTGAATTCTAATGTGTCTTTAAATTATGAAGTATGCATTTAAGTGTGTCCCAGTGGAAATTTGGTTCCAACCCAAATAATGCTTCCTTTATTCTTGGTCACATTGCTGAAGCCTGAGAAATGAGAATCTGGCAAGTCGTGCTATTGTTATTTTGAGAATGTCTCTAAAAACAATGCAATAATGGGAGAGAAACTCCTATTTCTATTCTTGTTTACGGGCTCTATTTATTTTCAGTCCTTTCTTTGTCCCTCTGCATCTAGCATCCAAAATAGTTGACCATCCAATTTGCTATATATTTGCCTAATATCATCGGGTGGAAGGGAAAATAACAAGGTTTTGTTTGTGGCAATCTTTCTATTGGCCACATTTTATTGAGTTTGTTTCTTAGTCTTGTCTATGTTACAAGTTTTGTTAAAACATTTTCTCAAACTCTTGAAATCATTAACCTCACCATTTTAAAATTTGTGTGCAGGAAGTGAGATATTATTCTTTGTAAATGGGATATGTCAAGGTGTTGCTTTCAAGGATATAAATGGTGGCAGATATTACCCTGCAGCTTCTATTTACACCCTTCCAAATCAACCTAACTGTACAGTGCAGTTTAATTTTGGACCAGAATTTGATTGCTTTCCTGAGGACTTCGGCAATCGACCCATTCCCAAGGCCATGTGTGAGGCTTCTTATTGTGGAATTGACGGGCAAGCAGTCCACCATGGAGAAACTCTTGTTGAAAATGGTCAATCTTCAGAAAAGAAAGCTTGATTTTTTTGGTATATTTTTTCATTTTAGAACTGAGACAGTATACATTTGCTGTTGGTAGTGCTTACCTTTGCATAAAATCTTGATCTGTGGGATGCAGTGGTGGCAATTATTTTATGACATTCTAGGTTTCTTAATAATTAATAGGAAAGAAATTTCTATTATGTTGTAGCAAATGCCTTTCAGCTGAATGTGGATAATCATGCAACTGATGTTCTTGCTATGGATTGAATCCGTTTAGTTCCATCAATTGCACTCTACATGCAGACTGTATCAGATAGCAGATGATTATGGTCTCAACCATGATTTGGAGCTCATTCTTATCTACTCTTGTAAGACAACAAAAGTCCTCTCTTACGGTTGATGCTGTGCAGAGTGTTGTTACATTATTATTCCTATTTAGGCCTTCCACAAGTGGATGTTTTATATAAGAGTCCCTGATTAGTCTTTACCCCATGCAAGCTGAGAACATTTCAATTTTTAGACTACGATGCTTCTTTTAAGATAGCTTACTTAAATACAAGTAGATGCATGAGAACTGATGTTATTAATAAAATAATTTTTTTCTACTGGCATAATATTTGTTGAACATTGTGTTTAGCATTTGAAGGGTCTAGACTCCACGCTCTATATTGGATACATTACAAATGAGATTTAGTTCGAACTGGAAGGTTTTAAGTTCCACAACTCCTGAGTCGTTCATCTATAAAAGTTGCTGGAATGGGCTAGTTTTTATTTTGCTTTCAATCTTTCTAGAAATTGAAAGTTTTTGGTTGATCCAATTACTACCATATGCCCATCAAAATCCAGTGTGCAACAATCTTCGCAGATAAGGGTCAATGATTTTTGCATTGTACAATTCCATGTACAAGTGTGTAGAGATCCATGGACTCCATGGAAAAAGGAAATTCAAATCTGATTCAATTCTAGAGAACAGTTCCCATTCTTTCTCATGAATCCTTCCCTTGGTAGTTGAAGGAAGAGGGAGAGTTGTTTCTTTTACTGAAGCCAAAGCAGATGGTTTTTTTTTTATTATGTTCTTCGATTGGATTTGTTGTTGTGCCTTAGGCTAGGAGAACCAGAATAATTCTTTCTGATCTGAAATTAAACTTAGCCAAAAAGCTAGGAACTTCCTGAGTTTATTGAACAAGTTTCTTGTTTTGGAGGAAATAAGGAATGCTGTGATAACTAGCAGCTCATGTTGCATGGGAACACATGTCTACTCCTTGGGGATGCATCCTTTACATTTACATGTTGCATGGGAACACATGTCTACTGCTTGGGGATGCATCCCTTACATTTACTGCCCCTGAGGACTTGGGCGCTGCATGGTGAAATTGGAAGTGGATGCCCCTAATGATGTGGGGGCTTCACTATGTTCCGTACATGCTAGTGCAAAAAACGGAGATGTATGGGAGATGACCCTTGATGTTTTCGAGTACATTTAGATGCCCTCTATCCAAATTGATGTCCACGTGGCATAACTTCTACAAGAAAAATATTCATGCACTGGTTCAACTTTTAGGCTATGAATTTACTATCGACACAGTACGTGCCAAAATACCATGTAGTATGTTTTTATGATGGTAGATGATTACAACAGCAGTGTTGAGCAATGTTTTTGGAAAAAAAAATCGGCAAAACCAGATGATTGGACTGGGTTTGTGAGGTTTCTGGTCAGAACTGGCAATCCAAACTGGTTTGGATTGATTCTAGGTTCTTTCTTGAGCCAGTTAGAACCAACCAGTTCAAGACAAAACTGACCAATTTGATTGGTTTTGTACCAATGCATCTCCATCCCCCTCGAAAAACCAAAAACCCTACGACTACCCTAAATTCTTTAACCTGTCTATTGTCTATTAAATGATTCTTGATGGACTTATCCTGGATTACTTGCAGCGACTTCCACCACAATAGGAGTGGATATTGATGTTGTACCTTTAAGGTCATTATGTCATGATCCCGACTCTACCCATGCAAATGATGTAGAAGATTGGAATGGATTTGGCATATGATTAGATTGTAGAATTACGGGTATGCTTATTTTTTAACTATAATGGTCAATTTAGAGCCTCTATGTTTATCTATTTTCGTTTAGATATGGATTTGCTTGATGATATTTTGTTATATTATCCTCATATATATATATATATATATATGAGAGGTGTCTAGTAGTTGCATATTTTGTGTGGTTTGGATTAACTTTAGGGGGTTCAGTTCCTGTGTTGGGTTTGACTGATTCAGTCACTGGTTTTGACCTTCAACGTTGTTTTTGATTCTTTGATTCCCATGTTAAGTAGGCTCTTGTGTTATATATCTACAATTTTTTCACAGGTCGGGGTTGTCCAATTTCATAGAAAAAAGGGCCGGGGCTGTCTAATTTCATAAAAAAAATGTCTATTGGACCTGTTATTTAAGAATTACTACTTTTATATATCATGAGAAAACTTTGGATATTTTGTGTTTTATGGTTTGGATTTGCATGGTTTTTTTCCCAATTAAAACATTGCAGGATTTTGTTTTGTTTTTGGGGATGATTTGTTTGGTCACTGGTTCAATCCTGGTAACATGGGTTTTGATTCCCATGTTTGGTAGGATCCTTTACTCTATATCCACACTTTTTGATAGGGGAGGATGATCTAATTGCATCGAAGACCGTATCTTTTAGACGTTAGTTAAAAATTTCTTCCAACCATAGTTTTAAAAACCAGAACCGGGCATCAGATTGATCACCTATTTAACCATGATTTGAACTGGAACCGGATCAAACCAGATTCAATAAACCGAAAATGAAAAAAAATACATAAACTATTTATTTTCAAGGAAAAAACTTATTTTTAAGATTACAAACCATGATTCCAAACCATTAGAGACAAATATGGAAATTCTTCTCATATATATACCATGTGAGGGGTGCATATATCAAAATGGCACCGAGTGCAATACACTTCAATGATATCATCAACACAATATATAACCAATGAGGTTCTAAATGATCTGTAGAGTCCAAAAAAAATGCTAAAACGCAAACTAATAGGTCACTAGCCTACTAAAAGTGCAAAGTACAAACTCAAACTCAGTGCAAATCATTGATCAACATGATCACTCATCAATCTCCTCACCACTACTAGAGATGGGATCATCAACAAGAGCTACATAAACATCATCTGGGTTAAAATCTAAGGACTCCTCACACTCCTCTCTAGCATCAATGACAATACTAGGCCTAACAAAGTTAGAAGCACGAGTTGGTCGAGCTGCATGACTATTGCTCCCCTCACCAATACCATGTGTTATGCTTGGTCTTTTCACTTCCTCCAACTACTTGTTCAATTACTAGATCTGCATTGGGATCAACACCCCCCAACTCCATGGCATCAATATCAAAATCAACATCAAACTTAGTTGGATGAGACTCCACCCATTTTGAAGATGGATCGATATCATCCAACACAATGGGATCTGTCTCAGGTCTTTTGTTCAACAACTGGTTGCGACTTAGTTGAAGGTTGTATTGCACAAAGACAAGATCATTCAATCGTTTTTGTTCCAAACGATTTCTCTTTTTCGTGTGAATCCGTTAAAAAACAGACCAATTGCACTCACACACAGAAGAACTACAAGTTTGGCTGAGAACTCTAACTGCAAACGTTTGTAGTTGAGGGCATTGACTTCCAAACGACTCCCACCAATGTGCTACAAAGACAAAGATTAGAGTTAGTTCTATTTTCAACAATTTAGATGGTAAGTTTGAACTTTGAACAATTTACAAAATACAAATTACAACTTCAATTTTAAACAATTGAACTTTACACATCTCTTGCAAATTTTGCCATATTTTTTCCAAATGTCCTTGTGGCCCTAGAGAAAGTAGTGAGTTGTTGATGTATTTCCAATTGTTGCGACTCATTAGGTACCATGCGCTCCAAGCACTCATACAACCCATCTCTTAGCTCCCCAATATGATCTTCTCCTAGCTTAGCTTTAAAATGATACTTTGGGTTCAAGAAATACCCAGCCATATGTATAGGACGATGGAGTTGATTGTTTCATCTGTTATCAATGATCTCCCAAATAAGCCCATATTTACCTACTCTGTCTTTGTAGGCTACCTGTATCTACTCCTTTGCCTGATCCATAGCCTCATAGATATAGCCCATGGCCAATTTTTCCCCATCCACCAACTGTAGCACCTTAACAAATGTCTCACTAATTTTCACAATCTTTGTTGTTTTTTTCCAAAATGTGTTGTCAAAAACTTTCTTTTTAGTGTCTTTTCCATTTTCTTCGCAAGCCCACCGAGATGAATTCCATTCATCCCTGGAAAACATTTTCTACAAGTTTTGTTGTTAGGAAGTGAGAGATTGTAAAGTGAGGAACTGAGTTGCAAATCTTGTGATGGGGGGCCTAACAAGCTCCTTGCCTCCAGTGTTTTTCCTCACTAGGCTCAACACCCATGAGTTATTGTAGATGTATTTTGTGATACTCTTGGCATGCTCTACATTGTTCTTCACCCACTCTGTTGAAGAATCTAGGGCAAATGTAGTTAATGTGATTCTTCTTAGCATGAAAACTATTTGTGAGGTGTTTTTCCATTTTTTCTTCTTATTCCAATCTTCACTGATTATTATTACTGTGTGCCTTCATTAGTTCATCAAGTAGCTACCAAAAAAAAGAGACAAGAACACAAGACGTTGGCATCTTGCCAGGGCCAAAGCCTCTCCCTCTTGGAGAGGAAAATCTGCATAAAATTCTTCTTATAGAGATTCCAATTAACGAATACCAAGGCCCGTGACAAAATTGACTCAATATTACCTTCAAGATGCTTATCACTATCCCCTACACTGTTCGACCTTCAATCCACAGTCTATAGAATTTATCATTGTACTCCTTTAGTTTTCAGTCTCTTTGTACCTTAGTTGTCTTGTAATAGTCCTCGGCTCCTCTTCCTTGGCTACTACAATTCTTTGCTTAGGAATAAGTTACTTTAATCATGCCACCATGCCACTGTCTTGAGATAGTCCTTCATGTTCTTCGCTGTTCTGATGATGATAGGACGGGATACCATTGAGAGGAGATATGTGTCTATACAACCTTCTGAGAGCTATATCCAGACTTCACTGAGTGTTGTCACTGTGTATATATATAGGTTTTCGAGAGCTATATTCAAACTTCACCGAGAGTTGTCATTGTGTATATATATAGTCTTCCGAGAGCTATATTCAAACTTCATCGAGAGCTGTCACTGTGTATATATATATAGTCTTCTAAGAGCTATATTCAAACTTCACTTCGAGTTGTCACGATGTATATGTAAGAGGCAGACTTCACCGTGATATGTATCACCCTTGATCATTGTGTATTGCGTTACTTCTTCTTCGTTGACTGTTCTAAGATGATTGGAAGACTTGTGGGTGTAATGCAACGTCACTCCTTATATATATATAGATCAACGTTGCTGTATAAGGCCGATATGAGTGCCTTAAGCTAGACCGACGTATCATTCAAGGAGATCACTGTCATCTATTTAGCCGGCTTTCACGAGATAGTGACATCATGACTTCTATAATACTTATGTTGAGACATAAAATCCTAAAGACATCAAGAAGAAGTCTTTGACTTGTGGTAAACACATCTTGCTCATGAAATCCATGATGTAAGGAATAATAATAATTTGTTTCTTCTTTTACATGATATTATAATTACAAGTCATAATAAAAACTGAACCTAGTTACATTTTATTCAACACTCCCTAGTTCTCTTAATTAGGGAGGTATTCATGATGGTACTTTGTCATTCTCAATCTGAAGAATTTCTCATAAGAAGAATTAGATTGTTAACCCATCTGTTATAGCATCATAGTAACCAACATTGTTTTCACAACAACGCCCTGACTGACATCTCTATCTCTCCTTAGATCAGAGCACCATGTTGGCGAGACCAATGACTATAGACACCTTCATCATTGTCTTTCAAGATACATACCCACCCGAGTGTTCACTAAGTATGACTTTCTGGGACTATTCGTATCTTGGGTTCCCAACCCTCAAAGAATATCGGTCTTCTTGCCTACTCTTGTCTTGGATGCCCTACACATCCTCAAAGAGCATCGAATGCCAGATGATTACCCAATCCTCCATTCTTTCTTCCAAAGTGAAGACAAGAATGTTGTGTCTGTCTCTCCCTCTCAACTAGGGAGGATATCATGTCTTTACATTTTTCTTCATGGCCTTCACCTAGACTTACGGTTGTTAGTCCTGGTTTAGGGCATGACACATGAAATAGATAAACACAGTCGTCACTCCTTTTTAATAAGGGGTGATCCAATCCAAGCTCCCTCTTGATCAAGGACTTGTTAGAGCTCCCTCTTAACAAGGGACTCTCATTTTCATTAGCAACTTCTTCTTCATGGGTCCTTCACTTGATTGATCAACTTCTTTCCTTGATGTCATAAAATTTAGTTGAGTTTCTTCCTTGTAGGGCATAATGTTAATTTTGGGATAACAATTGCATGTTCTATGCTTAGAACAATTTTACTTCAATTTTCTTTGTTAGCCCAATATCATATCCAGTATAGCAATCACATCAACATGATAGTAGAAGGTAGATAGAACATAAACAATAACAGTAGAAGACAAGCCAACACAAGAGGACAGAAGATATGGCACCAGCCAGGGACAAACCCCAATGTGGGTAAACCCTTGATTAATTCTTCTTATAATTCTTCAAATGTTCAACAGAGAGAGAGTACAATTTACAATATTCACTTGCCCAAACTGATCAGTCAAAACAACAGAAACAGAAAGCCCTAACCAGATAGTCAACGCTGGTCAATAGGGTTGAAATTGGCCTCCAAAAGAATTCTGTTAACGTTGATCAACTCGCCCTTCAACAACAAGATAATGCAGCCCAAAACAATTCGAAAATAACCAGTCAAATTTGATCAACAAAAGTCAACGCAACAACCTGAATTAGGGCAGTGAACGCTAGTCCACACAAGGCAAAATTGCCTCGGCTTTTGTGCCTAGAACAACGGCTTACCCAAACAGAAGTCTCCCTCACAAAACCGAAGTCAAACAAGGTCAACGCTAGTCAAAGTCAGCGTCCTGAAATTTCGGTCAAATTTGGTCAACACAACAACTAGAAAAGGCAATCTTCCTTTTGCACGTGTGGAGAGAGAGAGGCCCAAAAATCCATACCCAATCAAGATGAGAGAGAGAAAGATGAATGAAATGAGATGCCAAAATGAGGAGGAGGCACTTTGTGTTTATATGAAACATTGAAGGTTGGAAGAGGCTAATTTGATTGCTGGCTGACCTTGACAATTTGTCCATAATCAAAATAAATTCATAACTTCATTTGTAGATGTCAGAATGGGATGATCTTTAGATCAATCCTACACATTCAGAAAGAGGAATCCAAGAAAAATATCAATTACCTCATAATAGCTGTCCAAAGTGATGTTCGACCCTAGTTGCCAAATTTAACACTCCCTCTCAACTAGGGAGAATGTCACCTCCCAAACTATCTGACAATCTTTACCATCCCTGTCACTACACTGCTCATTTGAACCATGAAGAAGAAAGAAATGATCGAGAATGTATCATACCATTCTCCACTGATCCGAAGTCAGTCTCCAACAATAGAGAGTGTCATACCACGCTAAACTTCCCATGAGTCCTGGACTGCATGGGTAGGATATGCTAGTAGGAGAAGGTGAACCAATCATCTTGCTCATATGCCATAGGGGAGGATGAATCACTCAGCCTATGCATATTCCACTATGGGGTATCACAGTGGAAGGTGAACCATTCACCTTGTGCACAACGCACCACTAGGGGAGGTTGAGTCACCCTATGGTCGCTCATCGCTCCAAGAAGTACCCCAAAACCCCCGAAGCTCCCAGAGTTCAATATTCATCTCATCACAGAAGGTTAAGAAATTGACTTTACCCAAGGGCTTCATAAGAATATTTACGACCTGATCATTAGTCCCAATATGACAGAGCTTTATTGCTCCCCTTTGTACCATACCCCGATAAAGTGGTACCTGATATCAATATGCTTGGAGCGGTCATGAAACGCGGGATTCTCAGAAAGACAAATCCTAGTTTGGTTGTCCTAGTAGATCGCGGTGGTATCCAACATGTCCAAAGAGCTCACTAAAGAGCTTCCTCAACCAAACAACTTCACAGGAGGCCATACTAGCAACAATCTATTCAGCCTCAGTGGCGCTCAAAGCAATCGACTTTTGCTTCCTGTTCATCCAGGGTATCGAAGCAGAACCTAGAGAGAAGCAACATCAGATGTGCTTTTACGATCCACCACACTACCAACCCAGTCAGCGTTAGAATGACCATGGAGCCTCACATTCCTGGCAGTGTGTCTCAGTCCATAGGCGATTGTGACCCGGAGATATCTCAAGAGATTCTTGACAGCAATCTAGTGTATGTGATGAGGCTCGACCATAAATGCACTCAATGTATTCACTGCAAAACATATGTCCGAACGAGAGTTCACCAAGAACACTAGTGCCCCTATGAGTTGACAACACTCAGAAGGATTTCCCAAATCGGGTCCGGCAGCACTTCCGCATAACTTCTTGAAGTTAAGTTCCATCAGAGTAGTCACAGACTTGCAATCCACTATCCCAAATCTTTCAAGAATCTTCACAATATATTTTCCTTGAGAAAGGAAAATCTCACCTGTCTTTTGCAAGATCTCCAACCCTAGGAAGTAATGCTTCAGTCCTAGGTTCTGCATCTCAAATTCGGAAGCCAACTCCCTCTTACATTGATGAATACGAGGGTGTGCACCTATCAAAAAGAGATCGTCCACATAGAGTATCAAGATGAAAGGACTATCATTCTCAACCTTAAAATAAAGGTTCAGATCAACTTCACTTCTCGTAAATCCTAGCTTCATTAGATAGCTATCTATCCTCTCATAACAAGTTTGGGGTGCTTGCTTCAACCCATAGAGGGATTTCTTCAACTTGCATACATGTGTCTAACGATCTTGAACTTCAAACCCCTCAGGTTGTCCCACATAGACTTCCTCCTTAAGTGAACCATGCAAGAAGGCAGTCTTGACATCCATTTGGTGTAGATTCGATTCTTGTGAGGCAACAAGGGCTATAATCGAACAAATGGTGGTGTGGCAAGCGACGGGTGCAGATATCTCATCATAATCTACACCTTCCTTTTGAGAGAAGCCTCAAACAACAAATCTGGCCTTGAACTTCTCAACACTTCCATCAGCGCCATGCTTGATCTTGTAGAGCCATTTAGAGGTGACAACAGATTTTTCCTGAGGTCTAGGGACCACATCCCAGACATCATTCTTCATAATTGAATCGTACTATTTGTTCATAGCATCCTTCCATACTTGTTGCTTCACAGCTTCTTCGAATGAGCAAGGTTCAAATTGAATAATCGTGCTCATAGAAGTTAAGTACCCTTGGTACTTTTTAGGCTTCTTGCTTTCACGAAATGTCTCCCTCAGTGCAACATGTCTCTCGACATCTTCGAGAGTTTCCCTCAACCATGAAGGTCTCCTTTTGGAGGAGGAGGGCTCATGAGGAGGAGAATCAATGGGATCCATCATTTCTTCAACATCGGGCAGCGGCTCATCTTGCGAATCTCCTTGATTTCCTGCATCTGCTTCTTTTTCCTTCATTGGAATAAGAAGGTTGCTAATCTTCCTTCGCGCAACATCCTCATCGAAGGTGACATCATGACTCAACTCTACTTCTCTTTGACTAGGAATATAGATTCTATATGCCTTAGAAGTTTCATTATAGCCCACAAAAGTTCCTTTCTTCCCAGATGCCTCCAATTTACTTCTCGTTTCTTTCGGCACATGAAAGTATATGGGACTACCAAAAATTCTAAAATGAGAAATATCAGGTTTATTACCAGTGAAAACTTCTTCGGGAGTTTTGAAGTCCAATGCTTGATGAGTGCATCGATTTTGAACATACACAACAGTGTTGACAACGTCTTCCCATAGGAACTTTGGAATTCCTTGATCATGAAGCATGGCACGAGTGGCTTATATAATGGAACGATTCTTCCTTTTAGCAACACCATTTTGCTAAGGAGTATATGCAGTAGTATTCTCACTCTTAATGCTAGCTTCCCCGCAATAGTCATTGAATTCATTTGACTCATACACGGTTCCATTATCAGTCCTCAATATCTTGATCTTCTTCCCTGTTTGATTTTCCACCAAGGCTTTGAAGGCACGAAACCATGAGAATATTCGTCCTTCTTCTTCAAGAAACATATCCAAGTTCTGCGAGAGAAGTCATCCACAAAGACAACATAATATAAATACTCCTAATGATGTCACAGGAAACATATCAGATAGATCAGAATGAACCAATTGCAAAATGTTTGTGGTCTTGCTATCACTTGAGGGGAATGGTCCCCTTGTATTTTTTCCTTCGGCACATCCATGACATACACTTTTATGCTCTATTTTGAATTCGGGCATACCTGTAACCATCTTCCTTTCATCAGGTAGAGCCTTATAGTGAAGATAAGCAAATCTCCGATCCAATAGTTCGAATTGAAGAGATGTGTTGCAAGACATGGCTCCCAGTGGACTTCCTCCAACTTGATATAAACTATCAACCCTGAATCCAAGATTAAATGCTTCTTTGAAATTTCTTTTCCACACACGTACCTTTCCATCGATGAATGCCACCTTGAATCCTTTGTCCTCCATCGTTGAGAAAGATACCAGGTTCTTCTTTAGATCAGGTACATATATTACTTCTTGTAGATGAATGGAGTTACCCTGATTCAATTGAAGAGTAACATTCCCAACTCCCTTTACGAGATAGGTGGCATTGTGTTGGGCTAATTTATTGAGTGAATTAACACAAGTACTTCATTATCAATCCAGATTTGTAGAACTTAGAAGCATGTCCAAAATGTATGGATATCAACTATAATCAGCTTTAGAAGATAAGCTATGGAAACTGAAGGAAATGCAATTATAAACTAATTAGAAGTGCATATTACAAATATAAAATTAAACTAAGTAATTTCTAATTTATTATGTAATAAGTAGGAGAAGTGACTTCTAACTTAGGAGAACCAGTTTTGTCCTTCCCCTAGAATATTACTTCATGAACAGAAAATGGACAATAGCTTAAGATTCATAAACAAATAATGAAAGATGCTCCTAACTAAAGAGATCCTTGTTGTTCTTCATCACAAATTCATTCATCATTAATGCCATTGCTAGAAAATTGGAAATTCAGAAAATCACTTGAAAGCAAGAAAGATGAATTTTAGTTTTATTCATTAATCCAATAGAAGGAGGGTTCAACTTGAATACTGTGTTGTCCCTTCATATAAAGATGAGAAATAAACCAAGATTCATTAACACACATAATAAATCATCATATATTGAATCAAATAAACAAATATGAAGCAAAACTAATTTATGAAAATCAAACTAGATAAACCATGAAGTGTACTTAGCTTGGAGCGGGGACCCTCTACCTTTGCCTTGCACACTTGAAGAGATTATTAGATACAGAAAACTCAGTCAATCATCCACACCATTGAACAACAAAATGAAGATAGAACATGTCCTTAAAATTAGCTCAAAGTATTTAGAAGTCTCGATATGAAACTATACAAATTCTACATACAATAAGCCTTCAATGTTTTGACTTAAATAGAAAAATATGAAACAAACTGATCAAAATTGTCTCTAACAATTATGTCTATTTATATCCCATCTATCTAAGTCGAACTCATCCATCCCATCACTAAAAATATGGAAAATCCCATGAAATCATAAAACTGCCCTATTTCCTAGGGATTTCCTGAATGATTGGTCCTGTTTGACCAGCTTTGATTGGGCATGTTTAAGCTTGGTTTGACCGAACCAATAGGAGTTAGTTCAATCTCAGTTCCCAAGATTTCTAGAAATGTGCTCAACTCATGCCCAGGTGTCTTGCAAATATGACATCCATGAAGCCATTACGAAAATTTCTAATTCTGTCAAAAAATGCACTTAAAAATCAATTTTCATAAAAACATCTAAAAATTGAAAAACTAAATTTATATCCCTGAATATGCATAAATACATCAAAATGGGGTGTATATGATGGCAAATGGATGGATAATATATAAATTAAGTGTGCTTTCTTAAGCAAAATTGGATTAAAAAACGAGGGCCAACATCTGATGCACAAGCATGTCCGCATGCTTGCTTCCTTCTCTTGGATCTTCTGACCTCTACTGTAAACTTAGTGCCTGATCCTGATGCTTCATGTTGTGCTACTTCTAGTTGACAGTCTATCCCCTTGTACTGTTCTTCCTTGTAAAGTGTAGCTTTGACATTCTGTTTCTCATACTTGTTCTTCCACAAGTTTTTGTCTTTGAGCCACTTGAAACCCTGTTTGCAAAGAAGATCATTTTTTCTTTTCAGTTTTCCTACCTCCTCATTTAGTTTTTCATTCTCTTATCAACTTTGCATTATTTTTCTTATATGCTTTGTTCTTTCTTCAAGTGCCTCTCTATGATCATGTTGATCTCTAATTGATTGGCTATTTCTTTTATCTCGCTCAGTTGCAATTCTTTTTCTAATTCTTGTGTATCCTTGGCAAATGATGTGGTCTCAACATTGTCAAAGTATGAGTCTTTTTCCAATGCTTCTTTTTCTAAGCTTTCAATGATGTCATCTACTTGTTTCTCTGTAGAAGGTGTCTTTACAATCTGTACTTCATGGTCTTTGCTACTTTTCTTTGTTGGGCTCTTTATCCTATGCCTCCTAGGAGTGGATGTAAAGGATGTCTTCTTCTAAATCATGACAGTATTGTGTTACTTTTTAGATCTAATTCTTGAATAAAGAGGTGAATTCATTATGCTTATGGTTTCATGCACTGTTTTATATTTCTCTTCTATAACCTGTTCTTCATGATGATTTTGGACTAAAAATTCTTTCCAAACTATACCCTTAGTTCTCACTTGATATTCTACAAGAATTTTTATAAGTCCTTGGTGATAGATTTGAGCTTCTTTTGGTTTAGTTTTGTTTTTTACAGTGTCTATCATCTTAATCATATTCCTAGACAAGAAATATAGCAAGTTAATTTTTACTTCTCTTTTGATGTGTTGAAGCGGTCTGACATGGTAAAGATGTGCCACACTATGGCCTCTATCACATGTGAAAAACTTTTGAATGATTAAAACTAATTCTCCCCAAGGCTCATTGAACCATTACCTAGGTATGCTTTTAGTTCTATCAAAGGTTTCCTTCATGTTCTTCTCTAAAAAGAAAGTCCATGCTTTTTCTTTGAAGTGTAAACCTTGTTTGATAACGTTCTCCTGTTAATGGTAGGTCTAATGCTTGAGAGATGAATTCTGGAGTCAATGAAATAGCTAAGTTTCCCACCATAGTTTGGTCATGGGCATAATTGTTTATAAATTCCCTGGTTATGCTTTCACTGTGCCCATTAAACTTCTGGAGAAATTCTATAAGTCTAGGTTAATAAAGTTTCTTTATTGTTTCTCTCCCACTGCGCAATCTGGAATTTTGGTTTTATTCTTGTAGGCATGTGTTCTGAAAACCAATTTATATAACCCTCTACTGTCATCATTCTCAATTTAAAAATGAAAATAAAAATTATGCATGCATACAGATCTTTCTTGATTCATTCATGCATTGTAGTAATAGGGCTTACCTCCTCTATGATACTCTTTAAAAAGAATGAAATCAACCTTGTTCAATCTCTGTTTTGTTGCAAAAATGAGTCACTGTTCTTTAAAGCATTACTCTTTGTAGGTGAAAATCATAAAAAAACTTCTTGATCATGTTTTTCTTGCTCCCTGATACACAAACCAATTTCTGTTTTTTCCCAATTCATCAAACTCCCTGCTCTGTTTCAACAACCTTTACTGTGCATGTGAATAAAATGATCTTCCCATACAAATCATTCATGAACTATATCCACTATTTATAGGAAAATAAATCTTGTTTTTAAAACGAATGATCCAGGTGGATATTGGTGGCCACCTGCCAAGTCCACCTGGACCCCCACCATTGTCTTTCTCAGCATTTTCAGTTTCCTTAATTGTAGCACAACTTACTATTTTTAGCAGTTTTTCGGGTCCTGAACTTCCGGAGCCGTTTTGAGGCCCTAAACGACGTTTTTTGGGAAATCTGGGGGCAACATGGGTCCATGGACCGATGTTGCCCTTCCCAAAGTGGTAGTGCTCGGATAGATCTTTCTAACGAGCTATTGTACGCGTCAAACGGAGATCGTATGCCAAAGTTACGACCCCGGGAAGTTGATGTACCAATTTACCCAAACGGGGCCCACAGTTTGGCGTTTCATCTCCTAGGGTTAGGTTTTGGAATGTTAAGGGTTGTCCATTGTTTCTCAACAATAAATAGGCCTTCGAGCCTCATTGTAACACAGTTCAGAGGCATGTAGCCATCACATCTCTTCTCAGAGATAAGCTACCATCGCCCTAGCTAGTTTATTGCCATTTCTGTTTGTAAGCATAGTTCAGTATTTTCCATTAATGAAATGAAGTATTATTTCCGCTGCATCGTTGTGTATATGGTTATCTCTGTAATTTGTTGCGTTCCTGTTTAAATCCGGATCAGTGGTATCAGAGCGGGTCTGCTTTTTCTCTGTTTTTCTTTGCATGTCCCCAACAAGGTCGGGATATAAGGAGTTAGGGCTTGAACTGGTTGAACCTTTGCAAGACCAACCTCGCAAATCCCGACGGCCTCCCATGGCGGACGAGAAGAAAGACGAGGGGGCAGGAGATCCCATCAAAATCTTGCTCGAAGAAGCGCTCGAGCGACAACGGAACGCGATGATGGACAGCTTTGCGCAGATCCTTCAGCGGCTACCCAGAAGCGGCGCATCGGCTTCCAGTAGCTCCTCTGGAAACGCCACACCCTTTAAGGTACAAGTTAATTTTGAAATCCCCATATTCGAGGGTCAGATAGATGCCGATGCCGTAGATAAATGGTTAAATCTGCTAGAGGGTTATTTTTCTGTTCATGAATTTTCGAGTCGGGAAAAGATTGTTTTTGCTCTTCTCAAAGCAGCCCCCCACGTCAAGGACTGGTGGGAAACCTACTGCGAGCAGAAGGATGAAAGTACTGGCTCACTATTTTCAGCCGCACCCACCTGGGATTCGTTCCGGGATGCCATCAAGGAGCAGTACTACCCTGTCGGAAGCTATGAGGATGAATACATAAAGTGGACCACGCTGCGGCAGGGAAGGGACCAAGACGTGCCGGAGTTCACCAATCTTTTCCATACCCTTCGCACAAAGTTGGGTATCAAGGATTCGGAGCAACATTTGATACTCAAATACCGTGGCTTCCTGCACAAGTACATCCAGGAAGAAATACAGTTCTTAAACATCCCCTCGCTCGGCGCAGCATACCGGTATGCCGTCAAGGTCGAGCAGAAGTTTAAACAAAAGAAGCGAGACTTTGGATCTGCGAATCCCAAGCAGGGGAAAGGTGCCCCTAAACCACAGAACAAAGGACAAAGCCAAGGCGGGACAGCCCAAGACAACCAGCCAAAGCTGCAAGCAAAGAGCAACGCCGCGAAGCCGAGAAAGGACACTGGAAAATGGTGCGAGTTCCATAAGAGCTCCACTCACAACACAAGTGAGTGTCGGGCCAAGCAGTCACTGGTGGCTGAGCTAAAGGTTTCAGAATCAGATGCATGTTCCGACTCTGAGTCAGAACCCGATAAGGGGTATGAAAAAGGGAAGCAGATCATTGATGCGGATCCCAGCGCCACTGTTGCTACCGCAAAGATCCAGAAAAATGAACCCGAAGATCCAGAGGAGGAGGAGCGTCTCTTCCACTCCCAGATGTGGGTAAAGGGCTCCCCGATACAGTTCATTGTTGATAGCGGGAGTCAAAAGAACCTCATTTCGGCAGAGGTCGTGAAGCGGTTGTGCTTACCGACCACAGCACATCCATAACCATACACCATTGGGTGGCTTCACCAAGGGCGAGATCTTCGCGTGAGCCAACAGTGTCGCCTTCCATACAACATCAAGCCCTTCACGGATGAGGTATTGTGTGACATTGCTCCCCTTGAAGTTTGTGATGTATTACTAGGACAACCATACTTGTGGAAGCGACATGCGGTGTATGAATCAAGGCCCCGTGCTGTTATTATTACATTGGGAAATAAGTTGTTCAGGATACCAGAGGTAGCACCACCTGCCGCCATCTCTTTGATTACTGCAAAACAATGCAGTAAGATCATTTCCAAAACCAGGAAATTTGTTTTCCTGATGATACGCCCTCAAGGGAAGAAGAAGACAGTGGCCGCGGCCTCCAAACGGGGTTCCTCTGCACGGCAGCTACAGATGGACAAGATTGTGGAGGAGTACGAAGACATCTTCACCTCCCCGGCAGGGGTTCCTCTGCACTGTCAAGTCAAGCACTCCATCGATCTGACCCCAGGTGCGCCGCTACCCAATGGACCAATTTATCGGCGCTCCGTTCTGGAGAACAATGAAATCAAGAGACAGATTCAGGAGCTCCTACAGAAATGTCACATCCGTCCGAGTTCTTCGCCCTGTGGGAGCCCGATAGTGTTGGTACAGAAGAAGGATGGGACGTGGAGACTCTGTATTGACTATTGGGCGCTGAACAAGATCACTGTCCGTAATAGGTACCCGATCCCGCGGATTGATGACCTCCTAGACCAACTAAAGGGGGCGAAATATTTCAGCAAGATCGATCTGAAGTCAGGATATCACCAGGTACCAATTGAACCCTCAGATGTGTGGAAGACTGCCTTCAAATCCAAGGAGGGCCTCTTCGAATGGTTGGTCATGCCTTTCGGATTGACGAATGCTCCTGCAACCTTTATGAGGCTAATGGATGACATCTTGCGGCCATTCACCAACTCCTTTGTAGTAGTATACTTGGATGACATTCTGATCTTCAGCCAGAGTTGGGAAGAGCACCTCCACCACATCCGACAGGTTCTCCAAACACTGCGGCAACACAAGCTATGTGCCAATTTGGAGAAATGCACTTTTGGCATGACCGAGGTTCAGTATCTGGGATACATCATTGATGAACCGGGGGTGCATGTCGATCCAACCAAGGTCCAAGTCATTCGGGATTGGCCCTCTCCAACCACTCTAACAGAGCTCCGCAGCTTTCTAGGTCTTGCCAACTTCTACCGCAGGTTTGTGTTGGGATTTTCTCATATTTCTTGGCCCTTGAGTCAAGTCACCAAGGGCGGGGCGAAAGCAAAATTCTTTTGGTCTGAATCTCAACAGAAGTCATTCAGGGAGTTGAAGGATCGCCTCTGCACGGCACCAGTGCTCGCGTTACCAGATTTACAACAACCATTTGAGGTCGAGACAGATGCCTCTGACTATGCTATTGGGGCAGTCCTTACTCAACATGGACATCCAGTGACATATCACAGTGAAACACTTTCAGACACAGTCCGGAAGTACCCCACTTATGATAAAGAGATGTATTCCATTGTACAGGCTTGCCGACAATGGAAGCATTACATTTTGGGGAAGGAAACGGTCATCCACACAGACCACCGACCTCTGCAGTTCATACAGACCCAAGGGAAATTGCAGAATGATCGCCATCAGAAGTGGTCTACATACCTGCAACAGTTTCACTTGAATATCAAGTATAAAAAGGGCAGCACCAATAATGTTGCAGATTGCCTCAGTCGACCATCGATCATGGCGCTAACCACCGTGCTCAACTCTTGCGGGCACGAGACTTCTGATTGGCCACTTCTCTACAAAAGCGACCCAGAATTTGGCCACACATACCAGACACTCTTGGAGGGTCGGCAGGTTGCAGATTTTCACCTCCAGGATGCCCTATTATGCCACCTCGGTCACCTCTGTGTTCCTTCAAGCGAGCGTGCCAAGATGAATTGGGAAGCACACTACAGTCGGGCTGCTGGGCATTTCGGGGTCGAGAAAACAGTGGCAGTACTGCAAAACTACTTCTATTGGCCGAATCTTCGACAGGATGTTGGGAAGTACATCCGATCATGTACTGCCTGTGCCATTGCCAAACCGACCATTAAGAAGCAAGGCCTCTATACCCCGTTGCCTACCCCTAGTCGACCTTGGGAATCCATCTCCATGGATTACATGTCAGGCCTTCCTTCCACTAAGCATGGAAATGACTGTGTTTTTGTGGTCGTCGACAAGTTCTCAAAGATGGCCATTATGATGGCCTGCAAGAAGAATATCACAGCAGAAGCCACTGCTAAGCTCTTCTTTGAACGAGTGTGGGTGCACTTTGGGATCCCACAGTCTATCATCTCAGATCGGGACAGTCGGTTTCTCAGCACTTTTTGGTCCAGTCTCTGGTCAATGCTGGACACCAAACTCACGAAGTCCACAGCCTTCCATCCTCAAACTGATGGCCAGACGGAGGTTGTCAATAGGATGATTGTGCACATTCTGCGCATGTATAACTCAAAGCATCCACGCACATGGGACGAGAGCCTCCCCTACGTTCAGCACAGCTACAACCGAGCTCTTCACAGCTCCACTGGCCATAGCCCTTTTCAGGTGGGTTTGGGATTCCAGCCACTATGCCCCATTGATGTGGCCATGCCACTTGCAGCTACTCACATGAATTCAGCTCATGTCCAGTCCGAAACAGATAAGGCCACCAGCTTCATTGAGCGAATCCAACATATTCGCCAGCAGGTCCATGACATTCTTGAGAAATCAAATGCCAAGTACAAGCAGCGACATGATCAACATCGGGTGCCACACAAGTTTTAGGTGGGCGACAAAGTCTGGTTGCATTTGCAAAAAGAACGCCTTACTGGAGCCTATCGGAAATTGAGACCACTCCGATATGGTCCTTACACCATTACTAAGGCTATGGGAGACAATGCATTTGAGCTCAGCATTCCCCCATTCCTTGGCCTGCACCCAGTATTTAATGTGGACCGCCTTCGGCCATACTTTCCACCATTGCTAGACACATCCGACATTGCAGAACAGCTCAAACCCACAGAATTAAATCCAGATTGCATGGAACAAGCTGCAACTGATCGGATCATGGACACACAGATCAAGAACACTCGCCAACAGAATATCCAACTGTATCGAGTTGTCAAAGCGGGCCAACTCCTTCAGCAGGGCAAGTGGCTCACCAGGGAACAAGTTCAGCAGAAGTTTCCTCATCTCATGGAGGAGCTCAACGCAATGGGGACCATTGCTTCCTAAGGGGGGAGGAATGATCCAGGTGGATATTGGTGGCCACCTGCCAAGTCCACCTGGACCCCCACCATTGTCTTTCTCAGCATTTTCAGTTTCCTTAATTGTAGCACAACTTACTATTTTTAGCAGTTTTTCGGGTCCTGAACTTCCGGAGCCGTTTTGAGGCCCTAAACGACGTTTTTTGGGAAATCTGGGGGCAACATGGGTCCATGGACCGATGTTGCCCTTCCCAAAGTGGTAGTGCTCGGATAGATCTTTCTAACGAGCTATTGTACGCGTCAAACGGAGATCGTATGCCAAAGTTACGACCCCGGGAAGTTGATGTACCAATTTACCCAAACGGGGCCCACAGTTTGGCGTTTCATCTCCTAGGGTTAGGTTTTGGAATGTTAAGGGTTGTCCATTGTTTCTCAACAATAAATAGGCCTTCGAGCCTCATTGTAACACAGTTCAGAGGCATGTAGCCATCACATCTCTTCTCAGAGATAAGCTACCATCGCCCTAGCTAGTTTATTGCCATTTCTGTTTGTAAGCATAGTTCAGTATTTTCCATTAATGAAATGAAGTATTATTTCCGCTGCATCGTTGTGTATATGGTTATCTCTGTAATTTGTTGCGTTCCTGTTTAAATCCGGATCAACGAAAATCAAAATTATGTTTTGATGTAAACCATTGTGAATTAAAAAAATTAGTAAAAAAACTCATGCTTCTGTTCCTCCTGCCTTTCAATTTTCATTTATGACTCTTTCTCTATATTTGACAAATTCATTATATGACAAACTGAAGTGGTTTTTAGACTCACTGTTTGTGCAATCAAACAACAAAGAGTTCACTATTTTTTTATTATTATGCAACACTCTGTTTCAACAAACAAAACTCAGTGATTTCGTGGTTGAGTATAGAAGATTTGATTTGATTTACCTTCTTTTGGTGAAATGCCAAGATTTCCTCTGAGTCGTGGCCTTATCTCCTTGCATTTCATAACTTTTTCTACCGTTAAACTCTACTTAAAAATCCTATGAATTTATTGGTGGCAGGGTCTAAATGAACAATGGTAGTGACAAGTTTTAAACAGTGGCAGAGGCACTAATTTATAACTTGAAGTTAATTGGTGTTTTCATCAAAATCCCGAGATTTATTCATGGAAATATCCGTTGCATTTATGAGAAAATTTTGGGTTTTTCTCTTACCTTCTTTCTTCATGAGATCTCTGCACTTAGATTGTGTGTTCTTGCTACACGACTGCCAGATCTCTTGGCTTAACTCCCAGTCAACTCCGCTTGCTCTTCTTATATCTTCGCTCCTCCACTGCTATATTTCATGCTTCCTTTTCTCAGTTCGATTTCCTCTGTCCTTGCATTTTTCTCTGTCAATTCGTTCTTCTCAAGGTATTTCAAATGCATGTCAATAACTTGCACGACATTCAACTTCCTCTCTGAGCCTGTAAATCGCTATGATGGTGAAGAAAATACGATTTTACAGAGGTCTGTGGGTTTGAAAATGGCGAAGGCGCATAGAGTTTGTTTGAAATGTTGTATGACTGTGTTTTTCAAATTAGTTTGACCGTTTTAGCATGCTTCAACCTCTAACTGAGGTGCCCTCATAGCTTAGTCCTGTGTACTTGCTCCATGGTGTATACCTCCACGTTCTCGGCTTTACTCATTACCATATACCATGTCTACTATTCTACTTATGTCGCCATATATCCATACTGCCATATCTTTGCATGCCCACCGAAACATATTATGACTCCATCTCGTGCCCATTGAAATGTATCATGGTTTGATTGTATGACCTCGTGCCCATTGAAATGGTTTGATTGCATGACCTCGTACCCATTAAAATGCATCATGGCTCCATCTCATATCCAATCAAAAATGCATTATGCCACTGGAACACCTCATAATACCACTTCATACTTTTGCATTTCGTTTCATTATTCGCATGTCATTGCATCATTTGTTTTAGCATTTCATTGCATCATTGTAACTTTTACACTTCATTCTATCATTTGTATTATGCACTTTTGTCATGTCTCATTGAAATTCATTATTTCGATTTGTTATGACTTATATCATTTCATAATATGCACTTTTTATTGTTTTTAATTTAATTTTAAAATGACCCTAACATGGTCATATTTAAAATTAAATTTTATGATACTAATCTTTGGTATGGTTTTGTAGGTCAATATTAGGTCATTAAATATGTTATATGGAGTATGAAATGAAATATGGTATATGAAATGATAATTAAATGGGTAGGATAAGGGATATGAAAATGAGTATAATGAATACGAATAAGAATATAATGAGTAGTATAATGAAGGTAGTGAGATGTAGGTAAAATATGCCTATCAAGTATTAAATTAATCTTATCAATTTTTAGAAATTTTTAAAAAGAATTGAAATTTCAAGAGTAATTTTTTTTACTCATTCTACTTTACTCTCATAAAGTATTTGATGATGTCTTATGGTCAAATGATAGTTGATAATGTCTTTGATGACTCTTCTAGGATAGATTGCAAAGTAGACTTATTCCTGTTTCATGTTTTTGCATCCATTATTGATTAAGGATCTTTGAATGTTGATGTTGTTCAGGTCCCTTTTGCAATTTTTGTACTTGATGATTGAAGTCCCTTGTGACATGTATTTTTGTATGTTGCATATGTCATATATTACATGTTTTTTCTGACATTTCAAGTCCCTAATGCACAAGATTTTCAAGGATGTTTCAGGTCCCTTATGTACAATATTTTCAATCATATTTCAAGTTCCTTCTGACATGCAATTCAAGTTCCTTCTTCAATTTAGCTACTCAAACTGAGTACCTTTTGCAACTTCCCCCCTTGCTTATGTGAATACTTGTCCTCAAGTCTTGTATTGTTTTGGAAGATTAATTCTGCAAAATCAAACTGAAGTAAAAGTCAAACAAGATAGAGAATTCATACAAGCCAAACTAGTTGGTTTTCCTCTATAAATTCAGGTTTGCTTTGTGCTAGTTGCTTAGTTTTTTACAAGCAAACTTACTATATATATATATATATATATATTCTCCTGGAATAATTGAAGACATATTGTTATGTTGTTCCATTATTTTTAGATCACTATCTGTTGAAATTCTTTTCATAATTTTATTTATTTATTTATTTATTGATAAGTTTATTGTAGACTTTAAGCTTATGTCCGTTAACTACAAATGAAATAGATGTTTCATCAATTGTTTTTTATTTTGACAGTACTATTATCAAATATATCTTCTATCTCATATGGCCCCAACCAATGAGTTGTAAACTTTACCTTGAAATCTTTAAACTTGGAGTCAAACAATAATGCCCGTTCTCCTTTTATGAATGTTTTGTTCCTGATGAATCGATCATGCCATTTTATACTTTGCTGCTGCACAAGAGATGTGTGCTCCATTGCTTGTTGTCTTATTTCATCCAGTTGATTCAATTCCATTACTCAATGTTGCTGTGCTTCAGATAATTCCATTCTCAACTTTGTTGCTAATTTGAAGGTGTGTATTTGAAATTCTATGGGTAACAGGATTTCTTTTCCATACACTAATTGATATGGATTTAACCCAGTTGTGTTCTTCCATGTTATCTTGTATGACCATAGTGCATCTCTCAATTTCTCTGACCAGTGCTTTCTATTTATTTGTACCGTTTTTGTCATGAGATTCTCCATGACTTTGTTTGTTGACTCCACTTGTCCGTTTGCTTGAGGATGGTACGGAGTTGATTTTCTATGTTTGATCTTATATTGTTCTATAAGGTCACGAACAAGTTTGGAAGTGAATGTGTGCCTTGGTTAGTTACAATCTGTCTCGATACTCCAAATCTGACAAAGATTTCCTCGAAGAGAAATGTGACTATTGTGTCTTATGTTGCTCTTGTCACTGCCTTTTCCTCAACCTACTTAGTAACATAATCAATACATACCAAGATGTGCTTCTTCCCATTTGAAGGTGGGTTTATTGATGCCACAAAATCTAGAGCCCATTGCTCAAATAGCTCTATGAGTACTTGTGGCTTAAGTGGCATTTCATATGATATTATTGGCCTTCCTATTCTTTGGAAATTGTCACACCTTTTGACATAGACTTTGGAATCTTTAAAGATTGCTGGTCAGTAGTAGCTCAGTTTCAACACTTTGTAGGTTGTTCGCTTGTCTGCAAAATGCCCACCACATAGTTTGTCATGACATGCTTTCAAAATTTCTAAGATTTTATCTTCTCTAACACATTTTCTTATTATCATATCAGAACTAGTATAAAAGAGATCACCTTTGACCCAACTATATTTGGAACTTTCTCTAATTATATTTCGTTTCTGTTTATTTGTGAACTGGGATGGTAATTTTCCAGATGATAAATAGTTTGCTATATCTGCAAACCATGGTGTTTTTTACAGTTATTGCAAATAGATGTTCATCGGGGAAATTATCTGAAACGAGATTTGGATCACCAGGTTTATGAAGCCTTGAAAGGAAATGAACGACTTGATTGTCTTTACCTAGTCGATTTTGAATTGTAATGTCAAATTCATGCATTAACAATAGCCATCTTGTAATTCTGCCATTTATAATTTCTTTATTCATTAAGTATCTGATGGCTGAATGGTCTGTGTGAATGAATACTTAATAGCCTGTTATGTAATGACTGAATTTATTTACTGCATGTACTACAACTAACATCTCTTTTTATGTGATTATGTAGTTCAATTCCGCAGATGTTAAGTTTTTATTTATGAAGTATATAGCATAATTAAACTGGTTTTCTTTCGGTCCAAGTGATGCGCCTATGGCTGTATCAGATGCATCAGTGAAGATATGAAATGGAAAAGACCAATTTGGTCCTTGAAGAATGGGGGCAACTGATAGTTTTTCTTTCAATAGTTGAAATGCATTTTAACAAAGATTTGTCCATTGGAATTCAACATCTTTTGCAAGTAACTTGAATAGAGACAGAGCTAGAAATTTCTTTCTTCTTTTTGAGTTTAGGTGACATTAAATTCACAATAGTTGAAATGCATTTTGACAAAGATTTGTCCATTGGAATTCAACATCTTTTGCAAGTAACTTGAATAGAGACAGAGCTAGAAACTTCTTCTTTTTGAGTTTAGGTGACATTAAATTCACAATGACTTGTATTTTTGCTGGGTCCACCTTAATTCCTGATGAAGAAATATGGTGCCCTAACACTATCCCTTCTGTTAACATTGTGTAGCATTTTTCATTACTTAGGGATAGATTTGTCTCTATGCATCTTTTCAAACTTTCTTAAAAAATTTCATACAATCGTCAAATGTGTTTCCATATACAGTGAAATCGTCCTTATAGACTTCTACACATTCATGGATCAGATCAGCGAATATTGCAAAGGCTGCTCTTTGGAAAGTAGCAGGTGCATTACATAACCCAAAAGGCAAAACATTGTATGCATATGTTCTCCATGGGCAAATAAATGTTGTTTTGTCCTAGTTTTCCAATGCTATCCTAATCGGATTATACCCACTAAATCCATCTAGAAAAGAAAAGAACTTCCCAGCTAATGAATCTAGCACCTGGTCCATAAATGGTAGCGGGAAATGATCTTTTAATGTCGCTTTGTTCAATTCCCAATAATCTACACATATTCTCCACTTCCCATTTTTCATTGGTACTACCACTAAGGGAGAAACCCATTGATTGTCAGAAATAAGATAGATAAATCCAACTTGTAACCGTTTCTGTAATTCTTCTTTCACTATTTCCTTCATCATGGGGTTCATCCTCCTTTGAGATTGTCTCACTGGTTAATATGATCATCAATATAGATGTGGTGGATACATGTGTTGGGACGAATCCCCTGCATGTCTATGTAATCCTAGGCAAAAGCTTTTGAGTATTTATGTAACAATGCTATTATCTCGTGTTCTTGTGACGATTGTAAGTTATTACTAATATTCAAATGCTTTCCACGATAAATCTCAATGGTTTTAGTTTTTGAATTGGTAATTGAGTTAACCGGAAAAATATTTATGAATGAATCTTGTAATGATTGAATTGTGCAAGTTTTCTGAAAACAGTTATTCAAAAACTTACTTGCAACTTCATATTGAGTTACTCTAAGCTGTTTTGAAATATCTGATTCTAAGATGAAAAGGTCTAATAGATATTCACTCTCTTCTTCTTCTCTAAGGTCAAAGATTTGGTTAATATTAAGCGTTGATTTAGTTTGTTGTTGTTCTTGTCCTTCAAGCCATGATAATAAAGAAGGTGCTTGTGTTGGAGAATAAAATGTGATGTGCTTTCTTTTGTTCCCATGTGCAATAATCATACTTCTTGATCTGCATCCAATAAAGGCATTTGCAGTGGCTAACCAAGGTCTGCCTAAAATTAGAGGATGTCCTCTTAAGTTTTTTTTTGCTGCAATGAGGAGGTCTACAAGATACTCCCATGAATCCAGAGAGACAATGATATCTTCTAATATTCCTTCTGGTATAACCTTAGATCTATCCGCTAACTCTAAAATGGTAGTAGTAGATCTAATGTTGTTTAAATTCAAATGTTTCATTGTATCTGTAGTCATAACATTTATACCTGCTCCCAAATCTATTAAAGTGTTTGAAACTGAAAAATTATTAATTGAAATAGTAACAATAGGGATACCAGAGTCAATATATTTTTCGACTGTTGTCTTTGCAGACATGAGGCTAGCTAGTTTCCAATGGTTTGGATTGTAGTAGAATCTTTTTTCTTTTTACCAGTTTTCTTGATGCATAACTCCTTTATTGTTTTAACATAAATTGGAATTTCTTTTATTGCCTGTAACAAAGGAATTTTGACATAAGTATTTTTCAATTCATCCAAAATATCAAATTCAGGAAGAGACATTTGAATTTTATGTTCTACTAACCTCTCTGGATAGGGTGGTGTTTGAGTTATTACAATTTTCTTTTTTTGACTTTGATTTTTTGAATATGATGTTTCAGGTTGTTCTCCTCATTCAGTGGTTTATTTTATGATCGGAGGAGAATTTTTATGCAATACTTTTCCAGACCTTAAATGGACATCATTTATGGGAAGAATGGAGTATGTTGGAAAATATGTTGATTCTTCCACATTGTATGCAAGTTTATCCATTTTTTTACTCGGCTTTGCTACTGGTTGACCTAGTAGTTGAGTTGGTCTAGGCTGGTTCGAAGGCAGCGGAAGTTGTTGTTGTTGAGTTAGTAATGGTGCAAGATTTTATTGTGGAAATGACATGGATTGTGGATATTGTTGGAATTGTTGGTATGCAAATGGTTGTTAATATTGTTGCTGGTATTGCTATTGGTATTGTTGAAGATACATTTGTTGAAGTGGTTGGTTTCCATAATTATATCCCCTCCAACCTTGTGCAGGTTGGTTTTGATATTGTTGTGGAGACAAAGCTTGCCACGACATTGGGGTATTACATGAATTTTGAGGAGGATACTAATAGTTTTGTTGAGGGAATGACTGAAGAATATTTGGCTACCAATGTTTTCTTGGTGCCATATAGTAAAGGCCATCTACCCCTTGTACTTTTTTCCATTGGATTCATTTGCAATTCTTTCAACTTTAGACAGTTTTATGTTGAATGGTTTTTTGTGAAAATGCCACATACAACATAGTTACCAATCAAACGGGTACTCGAGCCCAAAAACAAAACAAAAAACATGAAAAAACACCTTGAAATCGAAAAGTGTTGAAGCCGAAATAAGTTTTTTTTTAGAGTAAATTTTCAATATTTTTTAAAAATAACAATGAAAAATAATAAAAGTCATTCTGTTTGGTGCAAAAAAACACCTTGAAATCGAAAAGTGTTGATACCAAAATAACGTTTTTTTTTTTTGTTTTTTTGGTTCGATCAGAGTACATTTTCAACATTTTTTAGTAATGATGTTAAAAACAAAATATCGTGACTCTGAAAAACTTTAAATTTCCAATGATTTTCAATCATGACATTAACGATAAAATATCACGTCTTTGAAAACCCTTAAAATTCCAATGATTTATAAGCATGAGATTAAATTAAATATCACTTCTTTGAAAAACCTTAAAGTTCCAACAATTTTCAAGCATGGTGCTAAGAAAGCATATTTATAATTGGTTTCAACCATAACATTAAAGATAAAATATCACGATTTAGAAAAACATTAAAAATCTTGACAAATTTTCAACCATGGAATTAAAACCAAAGATTATGACTATAAAACAATCTTAAATTTTCAAAATATTTTAAGCATGACATTATGGAAAAAATTTATGACTAATTTTTTTTTAAAAATGAACACCTGAATGAAAGAGTTATTATACCAAGAGTAATTTTTTTAAAATGTTAAATGTATAGCGATTTTGAAATCTTAGCCTAAGACAACTTGATACATTGCGAACAAAATTTAAAAATCAACTATCAAATTGACACGCAGTGTAGATGAGCTCAACCCATTGTAATGAAAACTTAAAAACCAACCATGAAATTAACACATTGTGGGGCAGACTCGATTCATTATAACGAAAAATTTAAAATCAACTATCAAATTGCACATAATGGGATCAGGTTGTTAGACAAGCATCGACACATACTCTATATATATATATATATATATATATATATATATATATATATATAAGAAAATAAAAATTCAAATATTGAAAAAAAAACAAATTAAAAATAAAAGTAATAAAACATAAAAAATATGACAAAAAAATCAAATATAAAAAATATATAGAAATGCAAAAAATAAAAAATAAAAAATAAAACACAAAAATCAAAAGAAAATAGAAATTTTAATATTGAAAAAAAATAAAAATAAAAAATAATAAGAAGTAATAAAACATTACAAAAAATAATCAAATATAAAAAATATATAGTAATGACATAAAAAAAATTAACCATACCATGTAAAAAGAAAAAACAAAAAAAAGAGTAAAATAAAATAAAAACAAAAAAATACAACATTAAAAAAAATTAAAAACTAAAAATAAAAAAAGAAAAACCGTGGTGACCTTGAGACCTCATTGAGAAGAGGTGACAAGGGAACGATTCATGATAAAAAATAAATTAGATTCCATTAAAAAAAAATCAAAACAAAACTTGTAAAAATGAAAAATTTAAATAAAAAATAAACAAAAAAAATATAAATATAAATATAATATATAAGAAAAAATAAAAAAATAAAAAGACCATTTTTTGAGTTAAAAATAAAAAATAAAAAATAAAAACATCATTTAAAAAAATGTTAAATAATTAAGTAAATAGAAATAGAAAGCAATGGGTAAGAATTATAGACATTAAAGAGTTTCCAAGATCTCATCCTTTACTTAAATTTTGTTGACTTCTCTGCAACTCCTCTAGGGTTCGCATCAGGCACTCGCGGCGGTGCTTAGCCCTCTCTTGCGCGGTGCTGGCTAGCAGCGGCACGTTGGTTTTGCTCGAGGCTGCGTTGTCCTCGCATGGGAGCTCCGTTTGCGGCCTAGCATCGGTTGGTTTCCTCCTCGAGGGCGACCTTCTTCGCCATGGATCATGACGGCAGTTCCGAAGACTTTCCTTCACCACCACCTGAGCTGGAAGCATTCAGGTCTCTCGTTGCAGCCACTGGAAAACGACACCCCTCTGGACCTCAGCTCAGGTTCGTCAAAAAACTGGGAAGCATTCCAATGGTGTCTTTGCCGGTGGAAGACACTTGCAGATCAACACTGAATCTCACCGAAAGAGGACTAATTGGTCAGTTTACAGGGTTATGGCCCTCCCCGAAAGCTGTTGAAGGTTGGGTAAAGCGTAACTGGATCCCCTTGGTCAAAGAAGGAATAAAAAGTTATTTCGTGGGCAAGGGTTTTTTTGTGTTCGTGTTCGAAAATGCAGAAGATAGAAGTCTGATTTTCAGAAATGGGCCATATTTTATGGGCCCTCAAGGACTCTATTTGAATAAATGGTCTCCCGACTTTGATCCAACTCAAGATGTGCCGACAGCGGTGCTAGTCTGGGTGCGCCTTCCTCACCTCCCCCTCCACTATTGGAGTCAAAACTCGCTGCAATCCATCAGAAATGCTCTTGGCAGATATATAGACCAGGTGCCAAGGAAGGACCAATATTCCTGTGCGCGAATCTGCGTAGAGGTCGATCTAGAAATCGGGCTTCCTGAAACCATTAAGCTCTGGGTGGCGGACTGGACGCATATCCAAGAGCTCGACTATGAGCAACTTCCCTTCAAATGTCGATACTGCCACAAATACGGACACTTCGCAAGATACTGTAAGAAGAAAAACGAGGAAACTACAGAGAGAGAAAAAGGAGAGCAATGGAAGCAAGTAAAGAAAGCAACAAACAACAGGCAGAACAAAAAAAATAAAGGCAAGGAGATAGGGAATAAATCAGGGAAAGAAACCGAAAGTCATCAAAACGCCGGGAACAAGGAAGTGAACAGTGGAGGACAAAACCCCTTCGAATCTCTCACACCTCCCTCAGAGCCTCTGGAGACAGAACAAGAAGATCCTCCCCAGCTAAACAACATCGACTTTCAAGCTCCAGGTAACACATCAAATCCGAACCCAAGTAATAACTCTTCCCCTTCATATGCTGATATAATTAAACAGAAGAAGAAGAAGATAGAAAACGCTGGCTCCTCGAATGATGAGACCTTTGAAAGGCCATCCAAGTGAGCCAGAAGAAGATCAAACAAGGAAGCTAGGGAAGAAGAATCAGAAAGGCAAAAAACCCTCGGAAGTCAAGCTACTATTGAAATGACACTTGGAAGGAATACCAGACTCCTAAGGGAGGAGGTCCCACACCAACAAGCTGTAAATGATGAATCTGGTCTCTTGGAACTGCAGGGGTTTGGGAAATCCCAATAAGGCAGAGGCCATCAAAGATTTAATGAAAATGGAACCCATAGACATACTCATGCTCCAAGAGACAAAAATAGAAGGGGAGATCCTTCTTAACACCAGCAATACCAAATGGAAATTTGATTCGGGGAAGGTAATCAGTGCAAGAGGCTCGGCTGGAGGAATAGGCACATTCTGGTCTAGGAATTTATTCACTCTAGGCAGATTTTATGAGTCCCAACATTGGATATATATAGAACTGTGGCACACAGCAAGTAATGCTAAACTAGACTTGTTTAACATGTACGTCCCGGTGCATTATGAAGAAAAAAAAGAGTGCTGGAAGACACTATCAGACTACTTAGAGCATATTAACCCTACGAATATTGTCATAGGAGGAGATCTGAATATAATCCTAGATCCTAAAGAAAAGCGAGGCGGATCCTCTACAAGAGATCCCTTCCTCTCCACTGTGGAAAATCTCATTCAGTTATGGGACTTAGTAGACTTTAAGCCGGTGAAAGGAGCATACACTTGGACAAATAATAGAACAGGGGAACACCATATCTCAGCAAGGCTAGACAGATTCCTCGCCATCAACTCTATCATGATGGACAACATAATAGTTTTCTCCAAGATCCTCCCTAAACTAACTTCGGATCACAAGCCAATCCTTCTGCACATAAAAAAGGAAGAAGATCTCGGTCCTCTCCCATTTAGATTCAGTCCTCTCTGGGTCGAAAGGGAGGGGTTCCTTGAAACTGTACAAACAACATGGAAAACAGATGTCTTAGGCTCCCCAAGCTTTGTATGGGAGAAAAAAATGAAGAACACCAAGAAGGCACTTAAAGAATGGATAAAGAAAGCCGCTAACACCCCCACCAGCCAGAGGAAAGAAGCAACAAATCAATTGGAAGAACTTCAATTTGGGCTGGAAGAGAAAGACATTTCAACCATGGATCTAGACAAAGAAAAATACGCCCAAAGGAAAGCAAACAGCTCCTTCAGAAATGAGGAAGAATACTGGCGATTAAAGTCTCGCAGCTTGTGGCTCAAAGCAGGGGACAAAAATACTACATATTTCCATAGACAATACAGGGCTCGACTTTCACGAAATCACATTGCAGAAATTAATACATCTAGTGGACAGGTATGCAGAGGATTTGAACAAATTAAGGAAGCCACCGTTAAGAATTTCCAAAATCTTCTTAGTGCTGGAAAAGATGGGAGCGAGGAGGATATAGAAGAATTCCTCACAAACATTCCCCAGCTAGTTAGTTCAGATGACAATGATACCCTTCTAAGCCCAGTCTCGGAAGAAGAAATATCAAACATAGTCTGGTCCATGGAGCTAGATAAAGCTCCCGGGCCCGATGGATTTTCAATTCACTTTTATAGAATATGCTGGGAGATAATCAAATCTGATCTTCTGAGAATGGTTCAGGGTTTCATGAGGAAGGAAAAGGTCGGAGGCAGCATAAATTCCACTTTTCTCGCCCTAATTCCAAAGGAAGCAAACCCAGGTTCATTCGATAGATACAGACCTATCTCATTATGTAACTCATCCTACAAGATTGTGGCCAAGTTGTTGGCAAATAGAATCAAACCATTACTACAAAAATTAATTTCTCCTGCTCAAGGTGGTTTTGTGAAAGGGCGACACATTCTGGATAACGTCATCCAAGTACAGGAAGCTTTGCACTCCAGTGAGTTGCGAAAAGAACAAGGTATGCTAGTCAAATTGGATATGTGTAATGCCTTTGATAGAGTTAATCGGTCTTTTTTGTACAAGGTTCTATTATCTTTTGGTTTCAGCCATGACTTCATCAACTTAATCAAAGCTTGCCTGGAGAAGATATGGATAGCGCCAATGATAAATGGCAGACCTGCAAATTTCTTCTTAGCCACCAAGGGCTTGAGACAGGGCTATCCCCTTTCACCTTTTCTCTACATCCTGATGGCAGATTCTTTAAGTAGAAAGTTGACTTTGGAAAAACAAAAACGCAGTATACCAGGGATCAAAATCGAGAAAGGTATAGAACCAGTGATCATTCATTTTTCACTGACGACTTGCTCTTGCTGGGGGGGGGGGGCTCTTCAAGAATAGCAATTACCTTCAGAACCATTTTACAGAAATTCTGCAGCATCACGGGTGCACTGGTAAGTGAGAAGAAAAGCGCAGTCTATGGTTGGAATACAGACCAACATTCAATTGGGAAAATCGGAAAAGACTTGGGATATACAGGGCACGCAGAATGGGAAAAAATCAAATATTTGGGTTTCCCTATAACGTTGGGCTCCAATAGAAATCACCTGTGGGAGGAAGTAATCTCAAAATTCAAGAAGAAGATAGCAGCGTGGGGAGGCTTTTGGTTATCTACAGGTGGTAAACTCACGTTAATTAAGTATGTCCTCTCGCCTTTGCCCACATTTCAAGCTTCTCTTATGATGGCTCCTAAATTCATTTCAGAACAAATTTCCAGATACATACGCAACTTTCTGTGGAACGGTGGGTGCAGGAACACCAATAGATTCCACCTAATCTATTTGGAAACTGTGAAAAGACTGTTGGCGGAAGGAGGTCTACAAATTCACGACCCCGTGCACGCAAACTTGGCTCTAGGTTGCAAATTGCTATGGCAGCTCTGCGCTGAGCCTAATCATCCAGTAAGCCAGATCTTCAAGCAGAAATACCTAAAGAACCAGACTATCATGACTTACAAGCCGGAGAAACATCCAAAAGGCACGCATGCCTAGAAATTGTGCATCAAAGGTATAGATTTTTTCAGAAGCCATTTATATCGCATTCCTGGGAATGGGAAAAAAACCAAACTATGGAAAGACTGTATAATGGGACACCGCCCTCTTATCGAAAACATGGAGATCGTTGAGATCAGAGACTGGCTCCGAGCAAAAGGCATCAAGAAAATCGAGGACTTACCAGAATGGGACAGTAATGGCAATTGGCAGAGATGGAATTTCCCCAGAATTCCAGAACAATTAAAAGCTCAGCTGGCTGCCCTCAACGACGCAATCTCTGACTTTGCTCCAGTTCACATTGACGATGAAGACATTTGGGGCTGGGGTAAGAACGAAGTGTACACAACAAGCCAAGGATACTATCAAACACAAAGCAAACAATATTCACCATACCAGGAAACCGTGTGGAAGCAGATTTGGGACAGCTTCAACATCCCTAAAATCAACTTCTTTTTTTGGACATTATTTCACAACAAAATTCTTACGGGAGAAAATTTGTGCAAAAGGAGTATAGCAGGGCCACACAGATGCGCCCTCTGCAAAAGAGATCTGGAAACTGCAAATCATATGTTCATAGTGTGTGATTTTGCGAAGGAGGTATGGTACATCTTCTTCTTCGGACTAAATGTGAGCCCCCTACTCAAAGCACGATAGCCTCCATGTTTACATCCTAGAAATCCAGCTATCCCCACCGTACTGACAACAAATCAATTTGGCACAAAGTGTGGATAGCTGCTCCAAAATATGTTTGCTGGAAAATCTGGTTAGCCCGGAACGAGATTATTTTCAATAACACTGAGCTGCCCGCAGTAAAAGTGGCGGAACAGGCAAAGAAGCTCCTCTTAGAAACTCTCAATCACTCTACAGCAAAGGAAGACAACTCCCTAAGAAGTGAAGAAAGAGCGTGGTTGGAAGATTACACAGGAAGAGCCAGACATTCAGCAAATAAGCGCCCGATCCACAAGGAAAGATGGCAGATCCGTGAATCTGAGGACAACTTCCACAAGTGGTGGAAATCCCAGGACAAGTGTACCATTTGATGGAGCCTCAAAAGGCAACCCAAGGCGGTCAGGAGCAGGAGGTGTGATCTTCTTTCAGAATGGGAAAAAAGACGAATTCTGCTGGGGCCTTGGACTAAAAACTAACAATCAAGCTGAAATTCTCAGTCTCTGGAAAGCTTGCCAAATTGCCAGAAAAGAAAACCCAAATGAAATCCTGAATATAGGTGATTTAGAATTGCTGATAAAAACAATGGTAAAAAAGAAAAGACTCAAGGATCCGGCACTGAATAAACAACGAGCAAGAGTAAACAAAATTCTAAAAGACCTCCATTCGGTTCAAATATGCCATATTCTGAGAGGACTAAACAAAGACGCGGACAGATTGGCAAATATTGGATGCTCTCTACAAGAAGGAATGATCAGCATAAATGCAGAACCTCCGATCAAGGCAAACATTCCTTAAGTGAAAAGAGCGTTTTAGTCATTATTGGAAATTGTAATGGTTGTTTAGGCTATGCCTGATCAACTTTCTATGGATGAAACTTAACCGTTTCAGTTAAAAAAGAAGAAGAAGAAGTTAAATAATTATTAAAAAAAATTATAAAAATAAAATACAACATTAAAAAATATTAAAAACTAAAAAAAAAAAATCCGCAGCGACCTGAAGGCCCAATTGGACAAGGGTGACAAGGGGACGATTCATGACAAAAAATAAATTAAATTTCATAAATATATAAAATAATTAAAAAAACAAAAAAAAACCATAAAAATTAAAAAAATCAAAATTAGCTTATAAAAATGAAAATTGTAAATATTAAGTATATATATATATATATATATATGAGCAAAAAAAAGAGACCATTTTTAAGTTAAAAATAAAAACATGATTTAAAAAAATGTTAAATAATTATAACAAAAAAAATTAAATTCAAAAAAAAAAAAAAAATTACAAAAACATCCACAACGACCTTGAGGCCCAACTAGGCAGGGGTGACAAGGGGATGATTCATGAAAAAAAATAAATTAAATTTCATAAAATATATAAAAAAAAAGAAAATTAAAAAAAACAAAAAAAAAAAAAAAAAAAAAAAATCAATATTAGCTTGTAAAAATGAAAATTTTAAATAAAATAAAAATAAAAAAATAAAGAAAAAAATAAAAAATGACCATTTTTTAAGTTAAATAAAAAAAAAAATAAAAAATAAAAAAAAAAATAAAAATTACTACAACATTTGCTAGTTAAAAATATATTAGAGGAACTGACATGGGGGAGCCAAGGGGAGCACGTAAGGAGCTACAATCATCCAAGAGATAGCGCGCAGTTACAGAGCCATGGCCCCAGGAGGGGGCCGCAAAATGGATCCACCCTTTCCACCTGAGCTAGCTGCATTCCGGGATCTGGTTGCGGCATGCAATAAACGGCCAACAACTGAAAACTAGCAGAAGTTTGTTAAAAAAAAGGAATCCATCCCCACAGTTGCTCTACCGACTAAAGAACCCTGCAAAGTGGCATTAAACCTAGCAAAATGAGGGCTTATTGGACAGTTCACAAGCTTATGGCCCTCGCCTAAAGCTGTAGATGTCTGGGTGCAAAGGAATTGACGATCTCTGGTCAAGGAAGGAATAAAAATCCATTTTGTTGGCAAATGATTCTTTGTATTTGTATTTGAAGCAACAGAAGACAAGAATCTCATATTTAGAAACGAATTGTATTTCATGGGGCCCCAGGGTTTGTATATGAATCAATGGACACCAGATTTCGATCCGACTTAGGATGTGCCCTTATTTGTCCCGGTATGGGTGCGATTGCCCCATCTACCTTTGCACTACTCGAACCCTAAATCCTTAGAAACCATAGACAACAAACTTGGTAAATATATCGATCAAGCAGAAAGAAGAGATCAATACTCCGGTGCGAGAATTTGCATAGAAGTAGACCTGGAGGAAGGTCTCCCTGAAGTTATTAAACTCACAGTGGCTGACTAGACACACATACAAGTGTTAGGATATGAGCAACTCCCATTTAAATACCGACACTGCCATGACTATGGGCACTTTGCCAAGCACTGTAAAAAGAAAACAGAGGATGGAGTTGAGAAGGAGAAAGGAGATCAATGGACTCAGGTACAGAAATTAGGAACAACTAAGCAGAACAATAGGAACAAAGGGAAATCCTTGTCCACTAGGAGGGGTGCCCCTCCCAAAGCCCAAGCTGAAGGAAGCACAGTCCCACCAAGAGCAGACATACCGACAAATCCCTTTGAAATACTCATCACACCAGAAAAACTTCAAGATCTAGCAGAAAAAGAGGTTGAACAACAGGCTAACAATATGGAAGAAAACAAAAGGCAAGAGGAAACAATCCCTCCCTAATCCGAAACCCCAAAAGGTGTCTCTAGCTCCCCAACCTATGCAGATATGACAAGGAAGAAGACCCCAGAGATATCGAGATCCTTGTAAGATGAAGCAACTGAGAGGCCCTCGAAAAGTATGGGGAGGAAATCTCACAGAGAGACCAGAGAATAGGAAGCAGAGAGACAAAAAATGCAAGGCAGTAAGGCCACTATAGAGATGTCTATCGGCAAAAATACTAGAACTAGGCCTCCCAAGGGAGGCGCTGCTCCAACCCATACCAGTAAATAATGCGATTGGTCTATTGGAACTGCAGAGTACTGGGGAATTCATCAAAATCGGAAGCAGTCAAGAGCCTATTTAAATCATAACTCCCCGAGATCCTCATGCTCCAGGAGACTAAAATAAAAGGAGAAGCCCTTCTGGAACTCATTAAAGCAAAATGAAAAACAAACGCTGGAAAAGCGGTAGGTGTCAGAGGTACATGCGGCAAGATAGCCACACTTTGGGAGGTAGACAAGTTTAAGCTTGAGAGATGTTTCTAGACGCAACACTGGATTTACACCGAACTCCGTCACTTCCCAAGTAAGATAAACTTTGCTCTCTTTAATATCTATGTACCTGTCCTCTATACAAAAAAGAAAGAATGCTGGCAAACTCTGACTGATTTTCTGGAAGCATACTCCCTCAAGAACATAATTATTGCGGGAGACTTCAATCTAATCCTTGACCCAAAGAAAAAAAGAGGAAGAACCAGCAGTAGGGACCTCTTTCTTCCCTTGGTGGAAAACCTGATTCAACAATGGGATTTACTGGATTTCAACCAAAAAAAGGGCTTTACACATGGACAAATAAAAAAATAGGGGAGGAGCACATATCAGCCAAGCTGGATAGATTCCTACTCTAAAGCTCCTTCCTCTTCGAGAAGATGATCATTTCCACAAAAAATTTTCCAAAGTGGAAGTCAGATCATAAACACATCCTCCTTCTGTTGGAAGAAGAAGAAAACCTGGGGCCAATCCCCTTCCAGTTCTGCCCACTATGGGAAAATAGAGAAGGGTTTTTGGATACAGTGAAGAAGGCATGGTCCATCCATGTTCTTGGTTTGCCCAGCTATGTGTGGGAGCAAAAGATAAAAGCCACCAAAGAAGCCCTGAAACAATGGATAAAAATCCCTCAAATTCCCCCACTACCCAACGAAAACAGAGCACAAAGCAGTTGCTGGATCTGCAAATGGGCTTGGAGATGCAAGACATAACCGACGCAGAAATCCACAGCGAGCAAGAACATCAAATCAACACCTTCTGAATATTTAGAGAGGAGGAATAATACTTGAGGCTCAAGTCACACAATCTCTGGCTTGTGTCTGGAGACAAAAACACAAACTTCTTCCACAAGCAAACTCGAACCCGTCTTTCTAGAAACCATATTACTGAAATCACCTCACCATAAGGGGTTGTACTCAAAGGCACAACTCAGATAAAAGAGGCGGAAACCTCTCAATTTCAACTACTATTCAAAGAAGAAGGTGCAGTGGATGATGAGGAAGCTCATGACTTCCGCAAGCACATCCCAAGGTTGGTTAACGAGGAGGACAACACAACACTCCTGAAGTCATTCACTGAAGACGAAATTAGCAATGTAATATGGAAGATGGAACCAAACAAAGCACTAAGACTAGATGGATTCTCCATTCGATTCTATAGAATCTATTGGGACATCATCAAGGCTGATTTATACCGAATGATCAAAGGCTTCCTCCGAAAAGCCAAAGTGGGAGGAAGCACAAATTCCACCTTCCTAGCTCTAATTCCCAAAGAAGCCAAACTGGAGGTGTTTGACAGATTCAGGCCAATCTCGCTATGTAATGCATCCTACAAAATTCTCACCAAGTTACTTGCAAATAGAATAAAGCCTTTGCTGGAAAAAATCATCTCAACCAACCAAGGAGGGTTTGTCAAAGGCAGGCATATCCTGGACAATGTGATTCTGGTGCAGGAAATCATCCACTCCAGCAATCAACGCAAAGAGCAAGGCATGCTCATCAAATTGGACATGGCGAACGCCTTCGATCGAGTAAGGCACTCTTTCCTCCTCCAAGTTCTTTCTGCATTTGGATTCAGTTCTGAATTTGTTAAATTAACTAAAGCATGCATTGGAGAACCTTGGATAGCCCCTCTAGTAAACGACACACCGACATAATACTTCAAAGCTTCGAGGGGAATCAGGAAAGGTTGCCCTCTGTCCCCCTTCCTGTATATTCTGATGGCAGACTCTCTTAGCATAAAACTCACAACTGAGAAGCTCAAGGGGACTCTTCCTGGCATCAGGGCCATATCTGGAACAACCCCAATCAATCATGCCTTGTTTGCTGATGACTCCATCCTTATGGGAGGTGCCTCCATTAAAATAGCAAGAGCCTTTAATGGAGTAATCCAAAGCTTCTGCAGAGTCTCCAGAGCTATCGTCGACAAGAGGAAAAGTGCAATGTATGGCTAGGCGGTGGACCAACAAACTATACTTAGGATTTCCCAAGCCCTGGTTTTCACCGACTATGTCTCATGGGAAAAATTCAAGTACCTAGGTCTGTCGTTAACCTTGAGTACTAGTAAGGCCCCTCATTGGATGGGAATTATCAGCAAAATCAAGGCTAAAATGACTACTTGGGGCGGATAATGGATCAGCACAATAGGGAAGATCACTATGGTCAAGTCAGTTCTCTCATCCCTTCCTATCTACTAGGATTTGTTCCTTTTAGCTCCAAAAACGATCACTAAAAAGCTAGCAAAGCTGATTCGAAACTTTCTATGGCAAAGAAGAAAGGGGAACCAAAAAAAATTTCATATAGTAAGCTGGTACATAGTGAAAAGGCCAATATCTGAAGGTGGACTACAGGTAAGAGATCCTGGGTTGGCCAATTTGGCAATGGGAGATAAGATCCTCTGGAAAATCTTCTCAAATCAAAGACACCCTGTTAGTCAAGTTCTAATTAAAAAATATTTTCATAGACTCTCAATAAAGAATATGGAAGAAGGAGCCTCCCACAAATGAACCACGTTGTGGAAGCTATGCAGCCAAGGCTGGAAGTTCTTCAAAGATCAGCTCTACAGAATACCAGGAAACGGGAAAAGAATTAGACTGTGGGAAGACAAGATCATGGGCCTCCAACCCCTAAATATTTCTCCGGAAATTGCAGACGTGCGTAATTGGCTCATTCAAAAAGGTATCCATGATCTTGCTGACATCTGCACTTGGTATAAAACAGGAAACTAGAGTAACTGGGCCCTCCAACACCCCCTTGATTGGATGCTCCCCCATCTCCATCAATTACTTGCTAAACTCTATGGTTTGGCTCCCGTGCATCTCCAGTTGAGGGACAAGTGGCGTTGGGGGAAGATCAGAGCTTACTCAGCAAGGTTGGGCTTTGCATCTCTACAAGAACAACAACATCAGATCCACACTACAAAGCTTTGGTAGCATGTTTGGGACCCATTTGCACTCCCAAAAATCAACTTCTTCTGCTGGACTCTCATGCATAAAAGGACCCTCACTGTAGATAACTTAGAGAAAAGAGGAATTACTGGACCCCATTGATGCCCTCTCTGCTGCAAGGCTCAGGAAACAATCAAACACTTATTCATAGACTGCCCCTTCTCTCAAGAAGTCTAGTTACAAGCAATAATGGGGCTCAACGCCCAAATCCTCGAGCAGACATCAGTTGTTAGTCTCTTTGTAACATGGAAATAACACTATCCACACACTCTGAAAAGCAAATCTACGTGGCCTAAAATCTGGAATGCTATCCAAAAATATATATGTTGGGGAATCTAGTTGGCAAGGAATGAAGCCATCTTTAACAACAGACTTCAATCACCAACTCAGTGACAGCCAAGGCCAAAGATATGCTTCTTGAAACTTTTGAAAACAGACCTTATAAGCATGAAAATTCCCTACTCCCTGAAGAAATCATCTGGCTAGGTGAATCCTTGAGACGGGCCAGCATAAAAAAGAACATCTCCCTGCCTAGCCATAACCCAGAGTGGAGGCTTCAGATCTCTGAGGAGGACTTTAAAAAGTGGTGGAAAAATCAGTGGAAAGTCATGATATTCTTCGATGGAGCCTCCAAAGGAAACCTGGGGACATCAGGGGTAGGAGGAATAATTTACTCCAAAGATGGGCACAAAAAGAACAGGTTCAGTTGGGGCCTAGGAAAGAGAACTAATAACCAGGTCAAGATTCTCGGACTGCTCAAGCGTGTCAGCTGGCTCAAAGGAGCAGAGGGGAAAATCTTCAAATCTTCGGGGACTTCAAAATCCTGATAAAAATCCTTAATACGAGTGACCAACTCAATAGCTCTGCTCCAAACAAGACCCTCAAAAGAATAAGAAAGATGACCCAAAATTTCCCTTCCTACTCATTCTACCATGTCCTGAGAACTCTTAACAAGGAAGTTGATATAATGGATAATAAAGGGTGTCTTCTAGCTCAATGAATGTTGGCAAAGAATGAAGAAGAAGTTGAAATACACCCAATCCCTTAACAAAACATGAGTGATGTAAAAGGACATGTTAGACAAAGCAGTGGGCCTGAGTCCCTATGCTTATGTCCTGCCTCCTTGGTTTTGCAAAAGCTAGAGATCGCAACTTCCACCAAATCCGCTTTTTAGGGCAGAAGAAAAATGGAGATACAAGGCTCTGGCGTAGGTATACAAATCGTGGAATGGTTTATATCCGCATGGAGTAGTCAGGCAAATGGTATATCGCATGGACCATCGGAGGTATGGTGCTTAAACAGGGCACAAAATAGACGTCAAACAGAGAACGATTGTCTTTATGACTTGGGGAGTAGTAAGCGGTTTTTATCACACCGTTTATGGAGGCTGGGTAGTATTCCTCAATCTGACGCCAAGTTCCTGAGGGATTGACACGTGGCTGGGCAAAACTGCCCATATCGCGTGCTTCTGAGGGGTTAAGGGTCGAACAACGAGGGACACGAAAAGCGTCGGATCTAGGCAGGTGAAGATCTGACGGTTATCGCGCTTGGAAGATAGTGGGGTGTTAAGGACGTGGGGAGCGGTTTTCGGTTTTCATCGCACTGCTTTTGGATGCTGGGCTGTTTTTTCTTAATCAGACGCGATGTACCTGAGGGCTCGACGCGTTGTAGGACAATACCACCCATATCACATGCTTCTGAGGTGTTAAGGGTCGGATAGTGAAGAACACGAAAAGCGTTGGATCTTGGTGGGCAAAGATCTGATGGTTATCGCACAAGGATCAAGGTGGGGAGTTAATAACGCTGGGAGCGGTAAGCGGATTTCATCGCACCGCTTTTGGCTGTTGGGTAGTTTTTTCCGAATCGGACGCGATGTACCTGAGGGCTCGACGCGTGGCGGGACAAAACCGCCCATATCGCGCACTCATGAGGAGTTAAGAGTCGGACAACGAAGGATGCGACAAGTGTCGGACCTGGGTGAGGGAAGATCTACAGTTATCATGTGTTGAATAAGGAGGGAAGTTAACCCTGACGTGCGGTTAGGTACGGAAGAATACCCAACATATTGGAGGTGGGGCCAGGCTATATAATAATATAATTTAAATTGTGCAGGTAAGTATAATTTGGGCGTGGGATTTATATTTATCTGGGAATTATTGTAAGGTAGGCAATATTCAAATTATCAAAGGAAAGCATAAATGTAAGACAAGATACTCAGAAACCAAGAGTAAATCAAGGATCACTCAGCCATACCAAAAGAATCAAAAGGGACAGCTAAGCCCTAATAAAAAAGCCAGAATATGAGGACTCTAAAAGCTAGAAATCTCTCAATTGACTGTAATCGAGATTGTTTGGCCATGCCCAACCTCTCCTTATAAATAAAACTCAACCGTTTCTGTTAAAAAACAAATTATAAAATAAAAACATTATTTAAAAAATGTTAAATAATTATAAAAAAAATTAAAATTAATAATAATAATAATAATATATTTTAAAATTTAAATTATGAAAAAATAAATAAATAAAAAATAAAAATAGAAAAACAGAAAAACAAAAACAAAAACTTAAATTGAAATTAAAAATTAAAAATAAACAATTAAAAAAAATAAAAAATAAAAACAATTTAAAAAAAAATAATCAAGAAAAAAAAGTTAAAAAAACAATTATTAAAACATAAACGCCACCCAACCCAACTCCCCTCCCTCACCCTTGTTGAACCCCTCTCCCCTACCACACCCGACCCACACCCCAACTCACCTCGCCCCCTTACCCCCGTCCCCTCTCTGCGCCTCCCCAACATGATTGCCACCCCACCACACCCCCATCCTCTCCCTCACCCTTGTCCCTCCGCCTGCCTACCCTCCCCTCTCTCCTCCCCCACCCGACCCACACCCCACCCCCCTCGGCCACTCCCTCCCCCCTTTACCCCCCTCTCCTCCCCACTCAGGCCCCAAGCCAACGGCCAAGAGGTCGCGGATTGGGAACCGGGCAGGGAGGGGACGGGGGTAAGGCGGGGAGGGAGGGACCAAGGGGGTGAGGTGTGGGTCGAGTGGGAGAGGGGAGAGGGGAAGGGTGTGAGGAGGAGAGATGAGGGTGGTGTGGGGTGGCGATCGGGTGCGGGAGGGACAGAGAGGGGAGGTGGATGAGGTGTGGGTCAGGTGGAGGAGGGGAGAGGGGAGAAACGAGGGTGAGGGAGGCGGATTAGGTCGGGTGGTGGCTTTTTTATTTTTTTTGTTATATATATATATATATATATATATATTAATTTTCTTTTTAATTTTTTTTTTTAATTGTTTTTTTGTTTAATTTTTTATTTTTCTAATTTTGTTTATTTATTTTTATTTTTTTCTAATTGTTTTTATTATTGAATTTGTGTTTTTTTTAATTGGTGTTGTTTTTTTTAATTGTATATTTTAATTGTTTTGATTTATTTTTTAGATTTTGTTTTCTATTTATTTTTTAATTTTTTTATGTTATTTCTTTATTTTTATAACTTTGATTTTAAAAAAAATATTCTTAAATTTTTATTTTTATTTGTATGTTTCTTTTTTTTTAATATGTTTTTATTATTTTTATTTTTGTCATGTTTTATGTTTTTTTACATTTTTATATATATATATATATTTTTTTACTAACATGAAAATCACCAACATTTTAAAAAACTTATCCACACTTAATTCATTAGAAAATTTAAAGTGCAAAACCTAAGCCCCTCTAAACAAAAAAGGGTTGATACTCATCAATCCTTTTCAAAATCAAAATGAAAATCATTAACAAAAAAAAATGTTCACACTTGATACATAAAAAAAAAATGAAGCGTAAAAAATAAGCCCTCTAAAAAAAATGTGTTGATGCTGCATCAACACTTTTCAAAATCAACATGAGAATCACCAACATTTACAAAAATGTATTGATGTTGCATCAACACTTTTCAAAATCAGCATGAAAATCACTAACATCGAAAAAAATGTTCATACTTGATACATAACAAAATTTAAAGTGCCAAAAATATGCTAAAAAAAGGTGTATTCTAGCATCACCACTTTTCAAAATCGAGTGATTTTTTGCTACCTAAAAAAAATGGGTACCAGTTCACTTTCTCATTTGATCGATAACTATGTTATACCTGAATATTATCCAAAGGACATTCTCTTAATGGGTGTTTCTTCCTACATTTGGGACAAAAGATTGCTAAGATTTTATCTTGTTCTTCTTTCTTTTTGTTAGCTTTCAAAACATCTACTTGTGTCCCTAATGTGCTTAGAAGTTCAATTTTGAAGTTTTCCAGCAAGCTCCCTATCTCTAATCTTGTTACCCCTCCTGCTGCTGCTTTTGAAGTTTTTGAACTAATATCTCTCCTTCCAGCTTTTAATCTTCCTTTAGAATATTTTTGACATAGTTCTGCAATTTCATTAAATGGCAAGTTTGAAATATCACCCTTGCCCATTACATTCAGAATGTCAAGATATTCATCTCTTATACCTTTAATAAAGATTGTACGAATGGTATCCGGGTTTAGAGGGTGTTGTTTAGATTTTTGAAGATTGTAAGAAAATCTTTCCAAATACTTTTCTAGACTTTCATCTTCTTGTTGTGTCATTCTAAAAACATCCTCTTATGAGTCCCTAGGCCTACAATATGCTCAATACTTTTTAAGAAATATTTTCTTCATGTCATCCCAAGAAGTGATTGTACGTTCTCCTAAACCCATGAACCATTTTAATGCTGCCTATTTCAAAGTAGCAGGAAAGAAGTGAAGCTTGTGTGCGTCATCTGTGTATCCGTAAGTTCTACGCAAAATATCGAATTCAAACATAAATGAGTCAGGATCTTCCATTGACATTCCATAAAAGTTAGGCAATACAGAAGGTGGAATGTTTTTCATTTTCACTTCTTCTCTTAGTATTGCACTTGTATCTAATATTGGAAAGCCAAAAGTAGCTTCCTAATCATCAGTATTTTCTTGTTCATTATCATTTAGTCTTTTTTTATCATACTCTGTTTTTCTTTCTTCTTCTCTTTTTCTTTCAGCTTCTCTTTTTGCCTCTTCCTCTCTTTGTTTTTTCCGTTCTCTTTATTGTTTTTTATATTGAAGTCTCTGTTCTGGAGTGAGGATAGTGGATCATTACCCTTCTTCTGTCATAGTTTCAACTAATTTGATAGAAATTTGAGATTCAAGTTGTTGTTTGTTTTCTAAAATATGTTGATCTATTGGTTCAAAAATGGGTTGATCTATTTGTTTAACAATTTTCCTTGTTTCCTCTTGTTTTTCTAAAGTTGGTGTTGCTTTTGGAGTTTGTTTTCTTTTTATTCCCAGGCTAACAAGGTTTGTCTTTCAATTAAAGTTAATTTTTGCCCTGATCTTTGTTTTTCTTCTAATTCCTCTAGAGTTGGTTTACCAACAACCGGTGTAGTTAGTCCTACCTCTATGGATGGAGGGTTTTGTTTAATAAATCTACCTTTCTGATCTCTATTTCTAGGCATAAAGAAACATAACATAACTAAATTTTTGTTGTTTTTGTTCATATTTTTTTAAATTTTGTTTTCATCCTCTAATTGACTATGTTGATGAATGCTTCCCCGAAAACAACGCCAAAATGTTGGGATAATTTATTGAGTAAATTAACACAAGTATTTCATTATCAATCCAGATTTGTAGAACTTAGAAGCATGTCCAAAATGTATGGATATAAACTATAATCAGCTTTAGAAGATAAGTTATGGAAATTGAAGGAAATGCAACTATTAACTAATTAGAATTGCATATTACAAACATAAAATTCAACTAAGTAATTTCTAATTCATTATGTAATAAGTCGGAGAAGTGGCTCCTAACTTAGGAGAACCAGTTTTGTCCTTCCTCTAGAATACTACTTCATGAACACAAATCAAAAACCACTAATGGACAATAATTTAAGATTCATAAACAAATAATGAAAGAGGCTCCTAACTAAGGAGGTCATTGTTGTTCTTCATCACAAATTCATTCATCATTAATGTCATTGTTAGAAAACTGGAAATTCAGAAAATCACTTGAAAGCAAGAAAGATGAGTTTTAGTTTTTATTCATTAATCCAATAAAAGGAGGGTTCAATTTGAACACTGGGTTGTCCTTTCATATAAAGATGATAAATAAACCAAGATTCTTCAACACACAATAAGTCATCATACATCAAATCAAATAAACAAATCTGAAGCAAAACTAGTTATGAAAATCAAACTAGATTAACCATGAAGTGTACTTAGCTTGGAGTGGGGGCCCTCCACCCTTGCCTTGCACACTTGAAGAGATTATCAACTACTGAAACTCAGTTAATCATTCACACCATTGAACAGAAAAATGAATATAGAACAGGTTCCTCAAATCAACTCAAAGTATTCAGAAGTCTTAATATGAAATTTTACAAATTGTACATACCATAAGACTTTAATGTTTTGGCTTAAATAGAAAAATATGAAACAAACTGATCTAAAATGTCTATAACAACTATGTTTATCTATATCTCATCTATCCAACTTGAACTCATCCATCCCATCACTAAAAATATGGAAAATCCCATGAAACCATAAAACTGCCCTATTTCCTAGGGATTTCCTGAATGACTGGTCGTGTTTGATCAGCTTTGACCGAACCTGTTTAAGCTTGGTTTTTTTTAACGAACTAATATGAATTAGTTCAATCTTAGTTCCCAAGCTTTCTAGAAATGTGCTCAACTCGTGCCCATGTATCTTGCAAATATGACATCCATGAAGCCATTACGAGAATCTTTGATTTTGTCCAAAAATGCACTTAAAATTCAATTTTCATAAAAACATCTAAAAATTGAAAAACTAAATTATATACCTGAATATGCATAAATACATCAAAATGGGGTGTATATGATGGCAAATGGATGGATAATATAGAAATTAAATGTGTTTTCTTAAGCAAAATTGGATAAAAAACGAGGGCCAACACATTGTCTCCAAGGATAATTTCTAAATTTGTATCCCTTTCATCAGATTTGAAAGAGCTTCCTTATACCCAGTGAAGTGCCTTGAGGCACCATTATCAATCAACCAATTCCCCAAAGTGTTCGGAGGAGATGCAGTAGAAAGGGAAGATATAAGATATATTTATTTTTGTTTGTTATCAACAACATTAGATTCATCATACCTGGTGTTCTTGATCTTTTAGAAGCTCGATCATTTCCAAGTTGAGTAGTGGAAGTATTCATTTTTTCTTTGTTGTTAAACCTACCATTCCTTTGATTGTTGTTGTTACCCCTGTAATTATTGTGATCATCATCATGAGATGTGTCCCTTCTATTTGGACACTCCCTGACATAGTGACCAAACTTGTTGCAAATGAAGCATCTTCCCTTCCTTCCATTTTTGAATCCCAGTATTTCTCTTGGCATGAGCAGAGAATGCGGTAGGATTATTCCTATTCGAAGGCATCTCCAATTCCATCATCCTTGTTTCTTCTTGAGAACATCTAGCCAACGATTCTTCAAAACCTGGAATTCTGTCGTTATTGAGAATAGTAGTGTTGAACACATGTCATTCAGAGGAAGACCTCCAAGGGCAATGAGAGTGAGTTCCCTGTCAGCATTAGCTTCACCAATCGGAAAAAGATCATTTGTGATCTCGGTAATCCTCATGAAGTAGGATTGAATATCCTCACCTTTTCCCTTCTTTATATCCTTCATCTTGTTCTTGAGGAAAAGAATTTGATTTGCATTGCTAGATTTGAACATGACAACCAACCTGTCATATGTCTCCTTTTATGTATTCAAATTGGAGATATAAGCAACTAAGTGCTTAAGAGTAGAATCCCTAATGATATTCTTGGCTTTAACTTCACCCTTCTTGTACTTTGTCTTAGCAGCGGCCGATGCATTTGAAGGAGGTTCCAGAATCTTTCCCTGCACAAAATCCATGACATCTTTCTCCTATAAAGTCAAATCAAGAGACATATTCCATGCATGATAATCAGACTTATCATGAAGCTTATCATCAGTCTTGAAGTAAGATGTGGAAGCTAATGAATCTTGTCTTTGATCAATGATTGCTCCTCTTAGTGATTGTTCTTCACTCTTGCTTGGGCTTTGTCTTCACCTCAACTTTGATACCATGTTAATTTTAAGATAACAATGGTATGTTCTATGCTTAGAGAAATTTTACTTCAATTTTCTTTATTAGCCCAATATCATATCCAGTATAGCAATCACATCAACATGATAGTAAAATGCAGATAGAAAATAAACAATAATAGTAGAAGACAAGCCAACACAAGAGGACATAAGATATGGCACCATCCAGGGACAAACCCTAATGTGGGGAAACCCTTGATCAATTCTTCATATAATTCTTCAAAAGTTCAACATAGAGAGAAAGAGTACAATTTACAATATTCACTTGCCTAAACTGATCAGTGAAAAGAATAGAAACATAAATCCCTAACCAAAATGCCAACACTGATTAACAGGGTTGAAATTGACCTCCAAAAAACCTCGGTCAACCTTGATCAACTAGACCTCCAACAACAAGATAATGCAACCCAAAATAGTCCAAAAATAACCAGTCAAATCTTGTCAACAAAAGTCAACGCAACAACCTAAATTAGGGCAGTGAATGCTAGTCAACACAAGGGTCAAACTACCTTGGTTTTTGTGCCTAGATCAACGGCCTGCGAAAACATAAGTATCCCTCACAAAACCAAAGTCAAACAGGGTCAACGCTAGTCAAAGTTAGCCTCCTGAAATTTTGGCTTCTTGAAATTTCAGTCTCCTGAAATTTTGGCCTCCTAAAATTTCAGTCAAATCTGGTCAACGCAGCAACTAGAAAAGACAATCTTCCTTTCGTACGTGTGGAGAGAGAGGCCCAAAAATCCGTACCCAATTAAGATGAAAGAGAGAAAGATGAATGAGATGAGATGCCAAAATGAGGAGGAGTCACCTTGTATTTATATGCAACGTTGAAGGCTAGAGGAGGCTAATTTGATGGTTGGCCGACCTTGACAATTTGTCCATAATCAAAATAAATTCATAATTTCATTTGTAGATGTCAGAATGGGATGATCTTTAAATCAATCCTACACCTTTCGGAAAGAGGAATCCAAGAAAAATATCAGCTACCTCATAAGAATTGTCCAAAGTGATGTTTGGCCCTAGTTGCCAATTTTAACACATCAGCCATCGATCACTTTCCTTCTTGGTTCGTCATGTCATTCCTTTCTTCATGGAAAGTGACCTTCTTGATACATATCTGGAACCTTCATCATATAGCTACTTCTTTCCCGTCATGCTTCTTTCAGGAATTCCATCCACCACATGAATGCCAGTTGTACTTGTACTTAAAACTCTTGTTCTAGTAGCCCTACGTGCACTCATCCAGATATTATTCAAGAAATCAAAACATAACATTAAATCAAATCATACCTTAAGAGATGGCTCTTCATCATGACATCTTATTGTAGGTATCAACATCGTGCACACATATTGAAACAACTCCCAAAGATATGCATTGTCAAGGGTATTCATCTTTTTCAGACTTTCATCAGAGTCTTCATATCTCTCTGGGAGATTTCCTAGTCAAATCTTCTTGGTCTTTTGGATGTTGATTGCCTTCATCATGGTTGCATATCTCACGATCTATTCCTCCCTCACACATTCTGTTCCTAGGATCTTTCAATCAGAGTTTCTTAATTGTAGTTAACCACCTCATACTTCATATGAGGACATATTGTGTTGATTTCATCTAGTGTGACTTATGTCTTCCTGCATCCTTTCAAAGGAGGAGATTGTTTTTCCCTTGATCATGCTTCCCAAGATAGAAGTAATGATCCATGTTACCTGCAACCATACGACATGACATTACAATATTAAATATAAATATACATACCTCTTTAGGTCATCTAAGCTTCTTCCAATAGCTTCCTTGATTGAAGTGTCTTCAACCTCTTGATCTGCTCTTGATCTTATGTCACCATAACATCATCCATGAATTCCACAAGTTGGATTTCTTGATGAAACACTTGCTTCCTCTCTAGATTAGTGAACCCTCTGATGAGAATTCCATCAAAGAATCTTGAGGATCTTGTATATTCTCATCTGTCAGATGTTTCCTTTTTGTCTTAATGTATGATGAGCCTTGTCCTGGATGACTTCTTCCCTTCTTTCAATGTCCAATGATGTTCCCAAGAGCTATATCCTTCAAGTTTGTCTGTCATGGATTTTTTCCTTTATGATTCCCGTGGTGATGTCACGAGCTCTTGTTTCTAATTCTTACATAATGCCACGATGCATCATATTATCATTGTCATATCTTATAACATAAGCTTATGATAGGATGCTTTTGTGAGGCATACTATACCAATCATAGTAGAGATTTATTACTTCCTCTTTCCTTGGCCCTTTTCTTCAGCTTCCTTCATCTATCTAATGATATGGGCTTCCATAATTTTAGCTATACCTATTCTGCCTTGTTTGAGGACCAAATTTCATCTCCTCTCTGCACATGATTTAGTCCTTTACCCTCCAATATTTTTGCCATCAACTTGTCTTTCTCTATTTAGCATAGATACCATAAGTTGTCGAATGAGGAAACCTTCTTATCCCATGGATATTTGTTACCATGATTATATGTTAGTGCATTATGGTTATCTTCCTTTCTAGATCTTGTAGATGGAAGATATCCTACATCCTTTGATACCCTTTATTTTCATGTAGATCAGATTTCATGTGACCTTCTTCATTGCATCTTTAGAGAATGAGTTTATCTACATCTGTTTGATGTCTCCACTGTTGCTATATGAGGTGATCTTTTATAAGTATCCCTTTCCATGAATTCAGAGGGGACCTTTTGATATGCTCAATGACTTCAACTATCTAGATGATTGTGTCTATCTTCCTTCTTCATGCAAGGAATCTTAATGAGCCATCCAACTTATAAATGTGCTTGCAATTATGAATTCATTTAACAAAACTTGATTATAGAATGAAAAGATACTTACTTGTCATTTGAAGATGAAATATTCACCTTGATGCTTTCTTGAATGATCTCTTTCAATGAGATTCTTGCTTGAGTTGCCTAGTACAACTGAGTTCCAAGATCTTTCTTGAGACTTCCGTGCATTGTTCAACAACAAGCACTGTTGCTTTTATAATATGTTGAGATCTTGATTCCTTGACTGTGAGGGTATGATATCGAAATCAAGAACTTTTTAGAGCATTGTCATGATTCCCATCTGAGATGTTGCATTGTGCTCTCCTTCCGAAGTGATATTGTTGTAATATATGATGTGATTGTATATGCTTGTGGCCTTGCTATGATGCTTCTTGCTGGAGTAGAACCTTGCTTGAGTTGAATAGCATGAACAAAAATATCCTTTGAGACCTTCAAGCACTGTCCAATACCAAGCATCGAAACAGTTTCAGACTTAAGTTATTAAGATCTATGTGGTATGACATAGATTGTAATGACACCCAATTTGGGGCTAGCATCGAAACCGTGAAAGGTATTGCTTTTTCCTTCTATTGACTGTGATCTGAATTCTGAGCACTAGCATTGAGACTTCACTTTGACTGAGATTACTTGATCATGAATTGTTTTACTATTGTAGACTGCTTGTTGAAGACTTGATCCTTTAATCTTGACCAAAACCCTTCAACTTGTTTTGAAGCCCTTTTTGGAGACTGATCCTTGTATGTCTCTTTTGTTTCCCTTCCTTTGACTTCGACACCTTAACTTTGATACCATGTTGAAGAATCTAGGGAAAATGTAGTTAATGTGATTCTTCATAGCACGATAACTATTTGTGAGGTATTTTTCCATTTTTCTTCTTATTCCAATCTTCATTGATTATTATTAGAGTGTGTCTTCATTAGTCCATCAAATAGCTACCAAAACCAAGAGACAAGAACACAAGATGTTGGCATCCTGCGAGGGCCAAAAGCTCTCCCTCTTGGAGAGGAAAACCCACATAAAATTCTTCTTATATAGATTCCAATTGATGAATACCAAGACCCTTGATAAAATTGACTCAAGATTACCTCCAAGATGCTTATCACTATCCCCCGCATTGTTCGGCCTTCAGTCCATAGTTTGTAGACTTTATGTCACTATACGCCATTTTCCAGTCTCCTTATACCTTTGTTGTCTTGTAATAGTCCTTGGCTCCTCTTCCTTAGATACTATAGTTCTTTGCTCAGGAATAAGTTACTTTAATCATGCCACTGTCTTCAAACAGTCCTTCATGTTATTCTCTATTCTGATGATGATAGGACGGGCTACCACTGAGAGGAGATATGTGTATATACAGTCTTCTGAGAGATATATCCAAACTTAATTGAGAGTTGTCACTGTGTATATATATAGTCTTATGAGAGCTATATTCAAACTTCATTGGGAGTTGTCATTGTGTATACATATATATATAGTATTCCAAGAGCTATATTGAAACTTCACCGAGATATGTATCACCTTTGATCACTATGTATTGCATTAGTTCTTCTTCCTTGACTGTTCTAAGATGATTCGAAGACTTGTGGGTGTAATGCAATGTCACTCCTTAGATATATATATATATATATATATATATATATATATATATATATATATATATATATATATATATATATATATATATATATACATATATTAGTGTTGGTGTATTAGGCTGACATGAGTGCCTTAAGCTAGGCCGACGTATCATTCAAGGAGATCATTGTCTTTTATTTAGCCGACTTGCACGAGGATAGTGACATTCGTTCTTGGAGTGTAGATCTTTGACATCATGACTTCTATAATACTTATGTTCAGACATAAAGTCATAAAGACATCAAGAACAAGTCTTTGACCTATGGTAAACACATCTTTCTCATGAAACCCATGATGCAAGGAATAATAATAATTTGTTTCTTATTTTACATAATATTATAATTACAAGTCATAATGAAAACCGAACCTAGTTACATTTTCTTCAGCACACTCCACTTTTCCATGTCCTCAAGCATGAGGTCTATGCAATATGTAACACATGGGGTCCAAAATATGGTCTTGTATTTGAACTATAACACCTTTCCAGCAACAATATAGTTTGAGGCATTATCAATGATGACCCGCATAACATTTTGTGCCCCCATTGTTTTAATAATCTCATCCAAAAGCTCAAATAATAGGTTGGAATCTTTCACCCTATGAGATGCATCAACCGATCTCAGAAACATGGCTCCTTGAGAGTAAGAGGCAAGGAAATTTATGATAGTGCGGTTTTTTCCTTCGGTCCATCCATATGACATGATGGAACAACCTGTTTCGGTCCATGACACTTTATATTCATTCAAATAATCTCCAATGGATGTAATCTCTTTTTGCAAAAGTCTCCCCCTCAATTCATGCATAATAGGGCCTCTGAAGCCCTTTCCTGCAACAAAAGCAGCATCCCACATAACTTTGTAGTAAGGTGAGCGAGCAACATTAAAGGGGATATCTACATCATACCACCATCTAGCAATGTATTCAAAAGCAACATCTTTGCATTGATTTTTCGAATGAGCATCCAAGGTGGGTTGACTTAGACTTGGTTGGGAGGTAGTGGCACTAGCAAAGGTTGAGGTGGAGGAAGGTGTGAAATAACTCTTAATGTTCATCCTTTTTTTACCTTTGGCTTGGCCTTGAGGTTGAGACCCAAGGGAGGGAGGAACATAAAAAAAGGGGTTTTGGAGAATTATGGAGGAGTCTTCAAAGTCAAAATCATCATACCCACTTTCTTCTCTCTCTCTCTCTCTCTCTTTTAGCCATAGATTCTGCAAGTTCCTTCTTCCTTGCAATTTCATCTTGTATAGCCTTGTCCTTGGCCTTTGCCTCCTGATACTTCTCAAACTTTTCAAAGAATTCTTTCCTAATAGGCCCCATGGCTTCATTTGGTGCATCACAAGGGATTACTTGGCGTCTTATACCAACCAAGTGTTGTTTCAACCTATAAATACCCCCTCCTCCCATTGGGTGCTTGCAATATTTGCACAACATTTTTCCATCAACAACATCACGATGAACCCATGCAACATCTTTGTCTTTTGGGGCGATAATGGATGGTGGAATTTCAGATTTTTGAATGAAAGAGATTTGCGAAGAAAATTGGAAAATTCAAAACCTATTATCAACTACTATCCTTCTTCTTTGATTCAATTTTACTTGAAAGTTAAAACTTGAAAAAGGGGAAAAAATTAAAAACAAAGACCAATGAAATATGGAAATGTTTTAGGGGAAATTCATACCTGGAAGGTTGGAAATGAAAACTAGTTGATGAAGTCTCCTCCCAAAGATGCCAACTCCACTAGAAAGCTCCTCCAAGATGACAAAGAACCTCCAATCGTCTTGTTGTTGCTCCAAAACTCAACACTGTTGCAACACTGCCCAAGCTATCAAACTCTCACAAACACTTGAAATCAAATGTGTGAGACAAATGAGAGCTTGAACTTGCTATAAAATTTTTTAGGCAAGCAAATTTGGAGGGAAATCTGCCCATGGTTTTGGGAAAACCATCTTAAAAAACCATATGTGGGCCCCACAAAGCTGCCCAGCTCTGCGCAGACTGACCCGACCGGTTTGTGTTCGACTCGACCAATTAAGACTAGTTAGGTACCAAACTGGTAATGAACAAGAACTATCTTTTTTACATCAACTAGAGTTGCAATGAATTTCATATTTTGACTTAAGTTTGCAAAATAGATTTGCTAGAGACTTCTAGAAGAAGGTTGGTAGAGGCTTTCTCTTGGTTAGTAGTCATAAGTGCATCTTGCATAGGCATGGTAATGACCTTACCTAGACCATAGATCAAGAGTAGTGAGTATAACATGATCCTTTGTGATCATTGTAGATGCTTGTCTTCCTAGGCCGCTCCCAAAAAATGATCCCAAAAACGAAGTTATTAAGAGTTACCTAAAAATGACATTTTCATCATTAGCTAATTCTCAAAATCAAAGCCAAATGAACTAGAATATTTGATTGTAACAATTTCCAAAGGAAGAAAAGTATAGTGTTATTTGCAAACAATATTACATTATTACCATTGTTTATCCCCATGACAAAAGTGTGTTGCTAGAGTGTCCACTAATTACTTTTTAAACATGAATTTTGCCTTTAATATAGAAAGGTGTCTTATTACATTAACTAGAATTGCAATGACTTGCATATTTTGACTTGATCATGGTAAAAGAGTTGCTAAAGACTTCTAGAAGATTGCGAGAGGCCATTTTGTGGTCATTGGTCATGACCCCTACCTTGCATAGGCATGGTAATGAGCTTGCAAAGACCATAGGTCAAGAGTAGTGAGAATAACACAATTATTTATGATCATTGTAAATGCTCGCCTTTCCAAGCTTCTCCCAAAAAATAAAAGACCGTTTGGATCTAAAATTTCTACTCTTTTATCCTAGAATATATTGATGTGAAGTGTGTGTTGAGTTACATGAATCCATTATCAACATACCTTTTTGCAAAAGGATTACTTCATAAGTGAGCAAACTGGCTTTGTCATTTTTTTCCATTATAGATGTGTTTGAAAGATGTAAATGAAAAGGTATAGACATCTATCTTGTGCCCTTAATTGTTGCTTGATGATGCACATTCTTGACCAATGGGGAACCAACTACCTAATTTATAAGTCTCGATTCACCAAAAACTTTTAGTTTTGGGGTCTCGAGGTCCTTTGCTAGCTTTATCAAGCATTCGACTACTATGGGCTTAACTTGGTTATTAGTTCCCTAGTCTACTTTTCTAGCTTTATAGCATTTGATTGCTATGGGATTAACTTTGTTGTAATTATTTCCCTAGCCTACATTGGGCTTGAAGGTTGTTCTCATTCCATACTATAGTTATAACCCACCCCCAACATTTTTATATGGATTGTTGTGAATTTTATTTGGGTTTATCCTTCTCTTCTCTTTGGGATGATGGGATTCTTGAGGGCCTTTTGAATGGGTGGTGCTTAAGTAAAGGCCATGCTCATTTTTAGTCTATGGCAGACCTCCAAGGGGAGTACTTCCCTTCAAATACTATTGCATTGCTTTGTGGTAAGCTAGCTTTAGAGACCATAGCACATGGAGAGGTAAAGCTAGTGATTTTTCCTTTCCCCCCTTGACTATTGTTAGTTTTTGGATATGATAGTTGTAGACAAGTGTTCTAGTCTCGATTTGTGTCTAAGAGCTAAGGAACATGAGATCTCCAAAACCCAGAAAAGGTTTCTCGAGAAAAGACTTAGAGATGCCATAATTAAATTAATTAGCTATAATTAAAAATATTTCCTAAGCCTAACATAGGGAAAGTGGTTAATTAAAGTGAATTAATTAAGGAAGTTCAATTTTTCTCTGGAGGCTTCTATTGATTAAGTCAAATTGATCTTAGCCATCAGTTGAGATGTAATTGTGGCTGTTGAGATTCCAACAAGATAGTATAAGAGTAGGTCAAAGGGCTTGGAGTGGGCATTAGTTGTATTGTGAGCAGTTCAACTACCAAATTGTAGGTATTCAACAAGTGCACACTTGAAGCTAGGGAAGCATCACATGCAGGATTTTTAGCAGTGATAATTTCTTTGGAAATTATTGTTGGGTTGTGTTATATTCTTTCCACTACTAACCCATGTAGTTAACCGGGGGTTAAAAGGGGGTGGATCCCCCCCTTCGTTGCGCCGATTGCGTAGAAGGGGGGTCACAGGGGGTTTAAGGGGTGCAGGAACCCCACTCTATGGGGTCCGAACCCACCTATGGTTTTGTGCATAATTTTCACACATGTTTTTGGACGCGATGGTTTTCGATCCATGGTTTTGGACGTGATGGTTTTTGGTCCATGGTATTGGATGCTTCAGCATGTATAAATATGTATTATAACATTGAAAGGAAACTAATGAAAAAATCAAGCTGGTAGTCTCAGTTTTGGGATCCATGGAAAAATATCTGTGTATATATGTGTTATGCTCTCGCATTGTTTATTTTATGTGTTTTAGAATTCGTATGCAGGGAATTTCTATATGAGGTTAAAACTTGCATTTGTTATCAGAGTTGTTTTGGCTTGAAGGGGACACCTTTGTTGCTGAGGGGTTTCGCTCGGGGTTGTGGTAGACCCTGTTTAGTGGGAGATCTACGAGATCGATTCTGGCGGTAAAAGAAGATGGCGAGCAGTGGAAAGATAGAGATTGAGAAATTTAATGGTTAGAGTTTTGAGTTGTGGAAACTCAAGATGGAGGATCTGTTGGTGGATAAAGATCAATGGATTGCGGTAGATTCGGGTACTAAACCAACGGGAGTGTTCGATGAAGAATGGAAGAAGTTGGATCGGAAGGAAAAGAGCACAATACAATTGTGTGTCTAAGATTCAGTATTGCTGAATGTATCAAGGGAAGCTACAGCGGAGGATTTGTGGGACAAGTTAGGGACTTTGTACCAATCTAAGTCTCTAGTGAATAAATTGTTCCTGCGGAAAAAGTTGTATAACCTGAGGATGAAAGATGGAGAGTCAGTGACAGAGCATCTAAATGCATTTAACAATGTTGTACGTCAGTTAGCATCTATTGATATCAAATTTTCAGATGAAGATAAGTGCATCTGTTTGTTGTGTTCTCTACTAGATTTGTGGGATAGTCTGGTTATCGCTGTAGCAATGAAACTGCCTTGCAGTTTGATGAAATAGTCTCATCCTTGCTGACAGAGGAGATGAGACAAAAAAATAAGGAGAGCTAGAATGGTTATGCCTTATCTGTATGAGGACGGTCCCAGAACAGAAACAAAAATAAGTCATTTTGTGGGAGATCTAAATCTAGAGGGAGATCTAAATCTCCAGGAAAACTTGTAAAGGTGGTGTGTTGGAAATGCGGAAAGGAAGGGCACTAAAAAGGGACTGTAAATATAAAGCTCCTTATAAAGGAAATGGATCTGATGATGCTCCTTCTGCAAAGTTTTTCACCTCAGATGAAGGTGGGGATGTGTACTTGGCTTTTTCAAGTACGCATGTAGATCATGAGGCATGGTTGATTGACTCAGGTGCATCCTTTCACTTCACTCCCCATAGAGAGTGGTTCTATGAGTATGAGAAATACGATGGTGGTGACGTCTTCTTAGGGGATGATAAGAAGGCTAGAATCGTTGGTCGCGGAAAAGTAAAGTTGAAGTTGCAAGGTGGAAGGGTTAGAACACTTCTGGGTGTTTTGCATATTCCTGCATTGGCCAGAAATCTGATTTCTGTAAGCAAGTTGGATGATGCAGGTGTAAAAACTGTGTTCGAGAAGGATACATAAAGATGGTTCAGGGAGCACTGGTATTGATGCAGGGAGTTCGGATTGGAACTCTGTACAAGCTGCATGGTAGCACAATTGTCGATGGGTGCAACGGTTCTGTGGTTCCTGAAAGTGGAGCAGAAAATCTAGTGGTCTCTGAAGAGAAGACCATGCTGTGGCATCAAAGGCTTGGACATATTGGAGAGAAGGGCCTTCGAATACTTAATGCTAAAGGTATGGTAGAAGGTATGAGTAATAGCTCTCTGGATTTTGATTTCTATGAAAATTGTTTATATGGGAAGCAAAATCGAGTGAGTTTCCCCTTTGGTGGTAAGAGAGCGAAACATATATGCTTGTGCATAGTGATGTGTTTGGACCTGTGAAGGTTCCATCACTAGGTAAGTCTGTGTACTATGTATCATTTATAGATGACTTCTCAAGAAATACATGGATATATTTCCTTAAGAAGAAATCTGAAGTCTTTGACAGGTTTAAAGAATTCAAGGCTCTTGTGGAAAACCAGACAGAGAAGAAGATAAAGGTGATGAAGACAAATAACGATAGAGAGTTTTGCAGTAAGGAATTTGAAGAATTTTGTAAGAAGTGTGGTATAGCATGGGAGAAGACTACTCCATATACACCTCAGCAAAATGGAGTTGCAGAAAGAATGAACAAGACGTTGATGGAAAGAGCAAGAAGCATGCTCAATGGTGCCAAGTTAGGACAGGAATTCTGGGCAGAGGCGGTGGAGACAACATGTTACCTGGTCAACATATCACCTTCATCAGCATTGGAGGATAAAACTCCACAAGAGGTATGGATTGGTAAGAAACCCTCTCTTTCACATCTGAGGGTATTTGGATGTGATGCATATGTACATGTTCCAAAGGAGAAACGAACCAAGTTGGATAGTAAATCTGAAAAATGCATATTTATTGGGTATAAGGATGGTTTAAAGAGTTATAAGCTTTGGAACCCAGTAACAAGGAAGGTTGTGTACAACCGAGATGTGGTGTTCAAAGAGGTGAAATATGTTATTAAACATGAAGTCCAAACAAAGGAGCCTGAGAAGATAGAATTTGAGCTAAAGGAGGAAAAATCAGACTCTACAGCAGAGAAGGAATGAGAAGATGAAGAGCCACAAACTCCGGGTGTGAGAAGATCAATTCGAGAAAGAACGCAACCAAAAAGGTATAGTCCATCTGCTTTCTGTTCAAATGTTACTTTATCTATTACTGATGATGATCCCAGAACTGTGAAGGAAGCAGTAGATTTAGAGGATGGAAAACTCCGGAAAGAGGCCATGGTTGATGAAATGGCATCTTTGCACAAAAATGAGGCTTGGGATCTGGTGGAGTTGTCGGCTGGAAGGAAACCCATTGGCAACAAATGGGTGTTAAAGAAGAAGACAAATGCAGAAGGAAAGGTGGAGAAATACAAAGCTCGGTTGATAACAAAAGGTTATTCCCAAGTGCTGAGAATTGATTTTGGTAATATTTCTTCTCCTGTTGCCAGGGTAACTTCTATTAGATTACTTTTATCTGTTGATGCTGCTTTTGATATTGAGGTAGAACAAATGGATGTGAAGACAACGTCTCTTCATGGGGGTCTGGAAGAGGAAATCTACATGAAGCAACCTGGGTTTGCGGTGAAGGGTAAGAAAGAACTGGTATGCAAGTTAAAGAAGTCTCTGTATGGGTTAAAACAGTCACCAAGGATGTGGTATCAAAAATTTGATACATTTATACGGGGACTTGGCTTCACCAGAAGCAAAGAAAATCACTATGTGTATTTAAATTAATTGGTGACCGTGTTATTTATTTGGTCTTGTATGTGGATGATATGTTGCTGGTTGGAAATGACAAAGAAATTATCCAGGATTTGAAGACCCAATTGTCCTCCAAATTCGACATGAAAGATCTTGGTGCTGCAAACTATATTTTGGGCATGGAAATTAAAAGAGATCAGGCAAAGAGGAAGCTCTGGTTAAACCAGAGGAAGTATGTCGAGACAATATTGCAGAGATTTAATATGCAGGATAGTAAACCAGTGAAGTTTCCTATTCCTATAGGTGTAAAGTTATTTGTTGAACATTGTCCCAAGGCACAAGAAGAGGAAGAGGACATGTCCCATGTTCCATATGCAAGTGCAGTCATTAGCCTAATGTATGCAATGGTCTGTACTAGACCAGACATTGCACATGTAGTGGGAGTATTGAGCAGGTTTATGTCAAAACCAAGAAAGGAGCATTGGACAGCAGTGAAGCGGGTCTTCAGGTATTTGCGTGGCACTAGTGATTACGGTTTGTGCTACCAAGGAAGACCAGAATTGGACAGAGTGTTGGATATTCGTGGCTTGTTGATACAGAATGGGCTGGAGATCTGGACCAGAGAAGATCTACAAGTGGGTATGTGTTTAACCTATTTGGAGGTGCAGTTAGTTGGATGAGTAAGAAACAATTTGTAGTGGCACTATCAACTACAGAGGTAGAATACATGGCGGCCACTCATGCAAGCAAGGAAGTAGTTTGGTTGCAGAAATTGTGTTGAAGTATGGGGTTAGTACAAGGAGCTATAAGGATAGATTGTGATAGCCAAAGTGCAATTTTCTTGGCAAAGAACTCTACATATCATTCAAATACAAAGCACACTAATGTTCAATATCACTTTGTGAGGGATATGATAGAAGACAAAAAGGTGTTGTTGGTAAAGGTGGACACTCTGAAGAATACTGCAGATGCATTGACAAAATTTGTGAGCTTTGAGAATTTCTCTTGGTGTAGAGAAATAATGGGCATTGCAGGGCTGGATAAATGACTAAGCTCTCTTGTGGCCCCCTATGGAAAGAAAAACAAGCAGTGGGAGAATGTTGGGTTGTGTTATATTCTTTCCACGACTAGCCCACGTAGTTAACTGGGGGAGTTAGAGGGAGGTGGATCCCCCCTTCACTGCGCTGATTGCGTAGCGGGGGTGTCACTGGGGGTTTGAGGGGTGCAAGTAACCCCACTCTATGGGGTCCAGGGCAGCACCCCGGAAAATTTTGGTTTTGGAACCTATGTTAGGTTGGGCGGACCCACCTATGGTTTTGTGCATGATTTTTGCACATGTTTTTGGACGCGATGTTTTTCGGTCCATGGTTTTGGATGCAATGGTTTTTGGTCCATGGTATTGGATGCTTCGACGTATATAAATATGTATTATAACATTGAAAGGAACATAATGGAAAAATCAAGCTGGTAGTCCAGGTTTTGAGATCCAGGGAAAATCTCTGTGTATATGTGTTTTATGTGTTATGCTCTCACATTGATAATTTCTTTGGAAATTCACAAGAGGTTTACTAGCGATCCAGAGATTGGACAAGAGGCCGAGTTTGCAGCAAAGGAGGCCGATTCAACTAGTGCGAGTAGCTAGTTTCCCCTAGTGTGAGTTGTAGGGGCAACATTTTGTTTTCAGTTGTCGAAACAAGTGTCAGAAGGAAGAGCGAATTGCTACAAGAGGAAAAGTTAGAAAGATCGACTTGCAAGGAAGGGTTCCCAGGCCTGTGCGAATTTATAAAATGTTGAAGTGTGCATTTTTGGGCAGAAGTGCGAGTGCGAGTAGCCCATAAAAGGCTAGATCAATTTTCTAGAAGAAAAAGGTTTTCCCAGATATTTTTCCAGTGGGATAATTTTGTCGGAGCTTTCACATGAAGACAAGCAGTTGCAATTCTCTATTTGCTAAAGATAATAAACATAGTTACCAATCAAACAAGAACTATTACCTCAAAATGGGTACTCGAGCCCAAAAATCCAAAAAAAAAAAACCTTAAAATCGAAAAGTGTTGATGCCGAAATATATATATATATATATATATTTTCTCGAGTAAATTTTCAATAATTTTTTAAAATAACAGTAAAAATCAATAAAATCCGTTTTGTTTGGTGCACAAAAAACACCTTGAAATCAGAAAATATTGATAACTTTCTTTTTAGATATCATTTTGGGATTCAACTGCGTTAAGTAAGTCATTCATGTATGACCATTTCCATGAGAGGTAGTCGTAACTGACTAATTTCTCATGATTTTTTGAATAGTTCACTTAGCACTCATTGCAAGCAAGTATTGTGCCTCATGAACCATTCAAGTAGAGATCCCTTCACTCTTTTTGAATTTAAGTATGGGGGTTTTACGCAGTGCATTATATTAGATATCATTTTGGGATTCAACTGCGTTAAGTAAGTCATTCATGTATGACCATTTCCATGAGAGGTAGTCGTAACTGACTAATTTCTCATGATTCAACTGTGTTAAGTAAGTCATTCATGTATGACCATTTCCATGAGAGGTAGTCGTAACTGACTAATTTCTCATGATTTTTTGAATAGTTCACTTAGAACTTTCTTTTTCTATTTTTTTTTTAGGATACATTTTCAACATTTTTTAGTAATGACATTAAAAACAAAATATCGTGACTCTAAAATTTTTTAAATTTCCAATGATTTTCAAGCATGACATTAACGATAAAATATCATCTCTTTGAAAAACCCTTAAAATTCCAAAGATTTTTAAGCATGACATTAAATTTAAAATATCACTTCTTTGAAAAACCTTAAAATTCCAACAATTTTCAAGCATAGTGCTAAGAAAAAATATTTATAATTGTTTTCAACCATAACATTAAAGCTAAAATATCACGACTTAGAAAAACATTAAAACTCTTGACAATTTTTCAACCATGGAATTAAAACCAAAGATTATGACTACAAAACAATCTTAAATTTTCAAAATATTTCAAGTATGACATCATGGAAAAAGTTTATGACTAAAGAAACTTTAAAGATGAACACCTCAATGAAAGAGCTATTATACCAAGAATAATTTTGTTTAAATGTTAAATGTATAGCGATTTTGAAATATTAGCCTAAAACAACTTGATACATTGCGAAAAAAATTTAAAAATCAACTATCAAATTGCACATAATGGGATCGGGTTGCTAGACAATCATGGACACTTACCCTACAAAAAATAATATATATATATATATATATATATATAAGAAAACAAAAATTCAAATATTGAAAAAAATAAAAATAATAACAAGTAATAAAACATTAAAAAATAAACATGACAAAAATAAAATACAACATTAAAAATAAAATAAAAAAATAAAAAAACAAACAAACAAACAAACTTAGAAAAGGAAAAAAAAAACCCCCGATGACCCTGAGGCCCAACTGGCAACATGTGGCAAGGGGACAATTCACGATAAAAAATAAATTAAATTTAAAAAATAAAAAATTTAAATAAAAAATTAATTAATTAAAAAACAAATATATATATATATATATATATATAGAGAGAGAGAGAGAGAGAGAGAGAGTTGCGGTAATAATTTGCGATCTCTCTGCAGTAATAATTCATGATCTCTCCGAAGTAATAGAAAAACAATCTGGGGCACGTGCGTCTGCGGTCTGACTTGCTTATATCAGGTGCACGCATTCCTTATATTTTTCTAATACATATCTGCTCATATATTTTCAAGTATGAATTAAATTCACCACAATTACCAAAGGTAGATCTACCACAGTTACTCTACAGAGCCTTTATGAGTTTATAGAGTCTTTAGAGAAACATAGAGAAGAAAGAGAAGTCAAGCTACAAACAGAGTTAGTAACCATGCAGGAAAATAAATTCACATCTCTTGAAGACAAGATCCAAAAACAAATAGAAAATAAAATAGAACTATTGGAGAATAAGATGGAGGTGATGGAGACTAGGTGGCAGGTTATAGAAAAACAAAACCAAGATATGAACCAAACATCCCAGCAAGTAGATATTGATACTTTAAATAATCTTAAAATGAAGGACGTGATTAAAGAACTAGAAGAAAATTTAATAGCCGCCTCACCCTAAATAGCGTAGCAGGTAAATTAGATATCAGACCAATTAAAGATGAGATAAAAAAAATTGATAGAATTAGACCATGAGCGTAACAAAAGGACATTGAACCTTATAATCTTCGGTTTGAAAGAGGAGGTAAACGAGGATACTTTAGCCATAGCCCAGACAGAATTACATAACAGATTACAAATTGAAACAATGTGTCTCACAGAAGCAACAAGGTTGGGGAAACTAACTGAAAATGAAGGAAGGTTGATCCGAATAAAGGTGAGCTCTACTGACCATAAGTATGACATACTTAGTAAAACCTCAAGTCTAAAAGGAACGAGAATATTTATAAATGAAGATCTCATTTCAGAAGACCAAGCAGAATTGAGAAAGGAGGTTCAAAAGGTAAAGGAAGCTAGGAAGGAAGGAAAATGGACAATAATCAGAAATATAAAAGCCATTATTCGAGATAGAAACCAAAAAGATAATAATAAATAGCAATTCAACATGCTCCAGATTCTTTCTTAGAACTGTTGGGGCTTTCCATGGAACAAAGGCCCCAAGCTAAGTTGGATCTCGAATGATGTTGATATTATTTTGCTTGTTGAAACTTGGGAGCACGAAGAATCTAAGGTCCCTAACATAGATGGCTTTACATTATGGTCTACCAGGAATAAGAGATCCTCCCGTAGAGGCATTGGAGGTATAGCTTGTTACATTAAGAAGAACATCTGTAATATTCCTAATTAGCAATGGCTAATTAGAATATTCGATTTTCCTCAATTTGCCTTCTATAGTTATTTATAAATAAAAAGGTGAGGAAAGGGGGACATAACTCACTTTATGAATAAAGTCACTCCCTAGTAGCACAACGTTGTAACTTAAAAGGGGAGCCAAGGGGGCCCAAGGACCACGTAGACACTTGGAGGGACTGCGCAGATGGAGAAGGAACATGTGGCAAGAGAGAGGCTACGTTGGAGGAGGTGGGCCTTAGGGTTTTGAGAGAGGCCAACACTATAAAGGAGAGATGAGCCTCCTCATTTTTATCATTCGATTATGTTGCATTTGCGCTAGTCACTTTGACTTAGAGCACACTGGCTATTTAGCTTGTCTGTAGCACTGTTTAGTGCATCAAGTGTCTCCGTTCGGAGATCTCACCCTTAGGCCTGGGGAACTTCGAGTACCTGCTCGGGCAAGTTAGTTTCAGCAGTATTTTGTAGGAGGAGTGATTTTGTTGAGGAGGAACTGAGCATTTTGATGTCTGCGCAGTCTTGAGAGGGGAGGACGTAGTCTCTTTTGGTAGGAGCTCTGGATTGGGTTTGTGTGGGGGATTTGAGCTTGGAGATTGAGCAAGGGATCAGCCCTTGCATATTGGAGGATTTTGGCAGAGTCTCGGGTAGAGTTTTGGAGGATTCTCTTCAAGAGCAGCGCAAAACCTTGAGGGATAACGTAGATCCTCAAGAGGGTGATTTTCAAGGGTCAGCTATTTTAGAAAAGCTTTCTGGGCTTTTTTGGGTTTGTTGAGCAGAGGTTGATTCCAAAGTTTCAGCATTTTCTGAGGAGGGGAACAACCCCAAATCTTCACTTGATTCCAGTAGTAGCAACAGCACAGAAGTTCTCTGGGAGCTTGGATGCAGTTCAGAGAGAGGCCATTCCCTTACTATTCTGAGTGTATTTCTTCACTTGTCTTGTGCAAGTCGAGGTGCTATCCTTCTGATCACCTCTTGTACACTTTCCATTACTCAATATAATAAAATGGCTTAGCATTTCTCTCTGCATTTCTCGAGTATCTGCTTATATTCCATGTATACATTATTGTATGTTACACTACTGTTATTTTTATCTCTTTGAGCTTCCCGGCTACTATACCACTTGTGTATTTTTCTCCTACACTATTAGACAGAGTCTGGAAAGCGCCAGGTAGCCTCCAAATCTCGCCCTCTTTTCATAGGCGACATATTTGGTAAACGCCCTCCCAATCCATCTCTGGTTGGAGTTTGCTTTTGTTTGAGGGATATCCCTAATAAGGGATATTACAACATCTCTCCCCATGCTAGGATTTATTAAAACAGCCCTTACAACCAATATAGTTGGATAGAAATTATTGAAATTTATGATAAAAAAAACCTATATAGCAATCTATTATTCCCCCCCATCAATTATAACTTCTATAAGAAAAAGAATCTAGATAAAAATAGTCTTTACAATGGTTTAGAGAATGATATTTATAGCCTAAGGAATGAAGACAATATCATTTTAATGGGTGACTTTAATGCTTTAACTTCAAGCAACCAAGCTATTCTTCTAAGCAATCATTCCAACCCCAATCCTCTTTGGTTAGACAAAGACCTTCCTCTGGCTAGCCGATACAAAAGGAGCTCTAAAGACCTTAGGGAGAATTTGTTTGGGTCGGAGCTAGTCAAGCTCTGTAGTGCTCAAAATCTCATAATTTGTAACGGTCTAAAGAAGTGGCCCAATTCTAGCCAGATGACCTGCATCCATGGGCTTGGTAGCAGCGTGGTAGACTATGTTATCTCCGATCTCCCTCTATACAACGAAATAACAAATTTTGACATCTTAAACGACCACGAGCCTGACTCTGATCATAGGCCTTTACTTATAACTCTCAATTTTTTCATGCATAAAGATCCCATAGAAGATAATCCTTATGGCCAAAAGAAGTTAATCTTTGATAGAAATAAAAAAAGATCTATTTCTAAATGAATTAAAAACTAATTTTCTTACTTTATCTAGTATAGACAACATAGAAGATCTCTATCATAATTTTATTACAACCCTCTCATATTCTATTAACAAGTTCTCAATTGAAGTTTCAAGTAATAAAATAAATAGCAAAACCGACCCATGGTATGACAAAGATTGTAAAAATGTGAGGAGAGCAATTAAGGAAGTTGTTGATGAATCTCTTAAAATTGGCAAGATAAAAATATACAAAGCCCTAACTAAAAGGAAAAAAGGCAGTATATTCGTAAAAGACAAGAGAATCTCTTACACCTTTCTAAGGTAGCTCCTAAGAAATTTTGGTGGCAGATTCTAACTAGGACAACTAAAGATAATAATAAAATTGATTTACACGACTGGAATTCCTATCTTAAAAAGCTTTATGAATATCCAAATGTCATGGATAACTTTGAAACCCTGCTCACAACGAAAGACGTTTTCTCATTAGAAGACATTGATTTTTGGGTTAATTGCTTGGCTAATGGGAAAGCTAAGGACATTGAAGGTTACCAGATGAAAATCTTAAAAATTGGAGGTCCTGTCCTTGTCCCCCACATTCACAAGCTTTTCAATCAAGCAATCAAACAAGGGTTCCCTAAACCATGGACTCAAAGCCTCATTATCCCTATTTTTAAAAGTGGGGATACAAATAACCCTTCTAATTATCGGACAATTATGATCAACCCCCTCCTATCCAAGTTATATGGTATTATTTTGGAAAGGAAGTTGAGCATATGGCTTGAAAGTGAAGGTAAGCGGGCTAAAGGCCAAGCGAGTTTTAAAAAGCAACGCTCAACAACAGACCACCTCGTTACGCTTAGGATCATTGTGGAGGAATGTCGCAATGATAAATCCAATCTCTTTTGTTGCTTTGTGGACTTTAGAAAGGCTTTCAATACGGTTCCTAGAAACAACCTTTGGAACAAATTAGAAGAGCTAAAGGTTCCTTTTGAGTTGATAGTTGTCGCTATAAGGTTATACGATAATGTAATTGCCAAGTTAAACAGTAATGAGGGGTGGTTGAAAGATATTAAGTGTAATATCAGAGTTAAACAAGGTTGCCCCCTCTCCCCTACCCTATTTGGCATTTACATCGACAAGCTAGAAGGTTGTTTAGATGAAGCAGGATGTGCTGGCACAATCTTAGCTGGGATAGTCATCATCCTTCTTCTCTATGCTGATGATATTGTTCTTCTCGCAAGGTGCTCATCTGATCTTGATAAGCAACTTATACTTCTTAAGGATTTCTGCTCTACCATGGGTATGATTATTAACACTCACAAAACAAAAGTTATGATTATCAAATCTAAGAAGGACACTTACGCTAATTTTATGTATGACAATAGTAACTTGGAGGAAGTGTCTTCCTACAAGTAACTAGGAATTGATATTCAACATAAGCTCAACTGGAACTATAGCATTGAGAAAAGGATTAATGGGGGATGGAAAGCTTATTTTGGTCTTGAAAATAATTGTAAAATGACAAACCTCGTAATGTGGGATAGAAAGAAGTTCTTCTTTGAAACTTTAGTCACTCCGGTTATCTTATATGGATAGGTTTGGGGTTGTATCATCTCTAGAGAATCCTGGAGAAAGATTGAGCAAATCTAGAAGTGTTTTATAATGTATAACCTCAAAATTAAAAGCAACACACCCTATCATATTCTCCTTATAGAAGTGGGTCCTTTCCCTATCGAGAGCCTAGCTATCACTAGGTTTCTGTTGTACAAGCACAAACTCAATAACATAGGAGACCATAGACTTCCTAAGGTAGCTTTAAATTCCAGCCAAAACTACCTAAGATTCAAACGAGGTTGGTATAAAGACACCAGGGCCTAGTTAAACCATTGGGAGATCGACGAGAATGTTGCATTGCAAAACATTAAAAATATTAAAAATATTGGTACTTCTAAGTTCAAAGAAAAATGTCGTGTAAAAAATATTTAGCAACTAAAAGAAAATTAAGATATTATAAGGAGGTCGTCAACACCACCCTAGAAGATCAAAAGTATATCTTTGTTTTATCTAACTCAAAGAAGAAAATTAATATAGCCAAGATTAGAACGAACTCTTATGAGCTCCATAGTGAAACAGGTCATTGGGCAGTTCCTAAAACACCATGGATGGAAAGGTTCTGCCATCTCTTTGAGAATACGAACATCGAGGATGAAAATCACTTCCTCTTAGAGTGCCCCGCATACAACCACATTAGATCTCAGTTTCAAAATCTTTGTTGCAACACTAACCTTCCTAGCCTTTTACGTTGTCAAAATTACATTCAGCTTGGGAGGCTTCTCTCCAAGCTTTTTGAGCATAGGAATAAAATCTTAAATCAAACTAAATAATTTGTTTCTTTAAGTCCGATAGACCAAAGTTTGGTCTCAGTGGACGTTAACCATCATCATCATCATCATCATCATCATATAATATAAAATATAAGAAAAATTAAATAAAACAAAAAACAAAACCATTTTTTAAGTTAAAAATAAAAATAAAAAACATCATTGAAAAATGTTAAATAATTATAAAAAAAATTAAATTAAAAATAAAAATAAAAATAAAATAAAAATCAAAAAAATAAAAATAAAATAAAAATATTTAAATTGATTTTTTTTAATTATATTTTAAAAGTTAAATCATAAAAAAAATTAAAATATTTAAATTTTAAAATTCAAAAAAAATCTTCAAAAAAAAAAATTAAAAATAAAACAATTAAAAAATACCACAACCCCTCTCCCCTCCCCCTCCCTTCGCTCCCCCACCCAACCGCCAACCCACGCCCCTCCCTTCCCTGCCCGGGCCCCTAGCCAACAGCCAAGAGGCCACAGGCCGATTCCAGGTATCGGCTCGCGACCACTTGGCCGATGGCTAGGGATGGGAAGGGGGTGCGCGAGGGTAAGGGGGGCAGAGGGGTGGGGGGAGGCTCTGGTGGCAGAGGGGAGAGACGAGGGAGGGGAAGGGCCGAGAGTGGGGAGGCGAGGGGGGTGAGGGATGGGAGAGGGGAGGCCAGGGGTTAGCTGGGGCATGAGGGAGGGCGGTGGATGGGCTTTTTGTTTTTTAAATTTGTTTTTTTTTAATTGTTTTTGTTTTTTTAATTGTTTTTTTTTATACTGCTTTTTTAATTGTTGTTTTTTAAATTGTTTTTAATTTTTAATTATTTTTTAACTGTTTTGAATTTTTTTTAATATATATATTTTTAAATTTTTAATTTTTTTATGCTATTTGTTTATTTTTATAATTTTAATTTAAAAAAAAAAATATTTCTTAAATTTTTATTTTATTTTAAATTTTGTTTATTTAAATTATTTAGATTAAATATTTCTTTAATTTAATTGTTAAATTTATGTTTACTTTTCTTAATTTTTTATTTTGTATTTTTTTTTAATTATTTTAAGTTTTTTATTGTAATGATATATATAACTTTAAAAAATGTTTTTAGATTTTCTTTTTGTGGATCAATTTATTTTTCTTTAAATTATATATATTTTCGAAAAAAATCATTTATTTATTTAATTTTTTTCATTAATTTTTTATTCAATTTTTTTTTTTACTAGTTAGTTTTGGGTTTTTTTTACATTTTTATAGGTTTTTTGTTTTTGTGTTTTTTTTTTACATTTTTATAGGTTTTTTGTTTTTTGTGTTTTTTTTTTTTTTTTTTTTTTCCGTTTTTATATATATATTTTTTGTATTTGAACCTTTTTTTTGTCATGTTTTTGTATTTTTATTTTTATGTTTTATTGCTAACTTGTTTTTTTTTTTGTCATGTTTTTGAAATTATTTATTTATTTTTTTCTTTTTGTTACGGATTTGTTATGTTTTTTTTATATATTTTTATGTTTTATTACTAACATGTTTTTATTATTTTTATTTTTGTCATGCTTTATGTTTTTTTACATTCTTATAGGTTTTTTGTTTTTGTTTTTTGTTTTTTGTTTTTTTGTTTTTTTTTTGTATTTGATTTTTTTTGTTATGGTTTTTTTTTTTTTTCACTAACATGAAAATCATCAACATTTACAAAAAATTATCCACACTTAATTCATTAGAAAATTTAAAGTGTAAAAATTAAGCCCTCTAAACAAAAAGAGTTGATGCTCATCAACACTTTTCAAAATCAAGATGAAAATAACTAACAAAAAGAAAAGTTGTTCACAATTGATACATAAAAAAAATTAAAGTGTCAAAAATAAGCCCTCTGAAAAAATGTGTTGATGCTACATCAACACTTTTCAAAATTAACATGAAAATCACTAACATTTAAAAAAATGTGTTGGTACTGCATCAACACTTTCAAAATCATCATGGAAATCACTAATATCGAAAAAAAAAAATGTTCATACTTACTACATAAGAAAATTTAAATTGCCAAAAATATGCTAAAAAAAGTGTATTCTCGCATCACCACTTTTCAAAGTCGGGTGATTTTTTGCTACCTCAAAAAATGGTTACCAGTTCACTCTCTCATTTGATTGGTAACCATGTTAATAATAAAAACCTCATCTGTTGCACCAGTTTTCCCCTCCGGGTTTTCCCAGGGACATTTGTCCAAAAACAATGGTGTTATTTTTTTCTGTGTGTATTTTCTCAGTTCTAGTTTTTAACATTTCTATAGCGTTTTTATTGTGAAGGATGCAATAATGAATTGATTGTTATTTGTTGAACAATAATTTAGAAGACAAATAAATTTTTAATAGTTAAAAGATAAATATGCATTTGTTGCATTCAAGGAATTTTCGCATGGTATCAAAGCAACAAAGATCAGACCAGAGGCTCTAGAAGTGAAGGAAGCGAGATTTGTGTAGTTCAGAGGGAGATCTGAAGCACAAAATTCCAGATCTGCGCAGGCTAAGCCAGACAGTGCAAATTGCAGGGAGACAACATATCGATTTCTAGTCTAGGTTGGAGGAAAAGTTTGATTTGTCTTAGATCAATAGCCACACGAAATGAGCATTTCCAAAAGGGGTTTCAATGAGCAAATTAGCTATTTCACAGAGTAGATCTAGTGAAGTGATATTGCAGCGGTAGATCAACGTAGGGCAAGGAAGAGAAAGCACATAGAGGGAATTTATAGAAATTCTCAAAGGGTTTCCAACTTTCCAATAGCAAGAAAAGAAGTCTTAATTTCCAACAAGAAAAGAACATAACAAGCAAAGCCATTTTCCAGTATGATCTGTCCATTCCATCTAGTGCATGCTTCAAGGTCAGTAATGCGTGTGCTAGTACTAGAATAGGTTCTGGAGGTAAATCATGTTTCCTAGAGGAGGAGGAGTAGGTAGCACATTTATGGGAGAGGTTCCATAGGCTAGTTCGAATTACCTAGAGCTCATATGTGCAGTCTAGGAGAGGAGTGCAAGTGTAGGGAGAAGGTCAAGTTTGTAACACGCTCCTACCACATCTACCCAAGTAACTGACCAACTGGGGTAAACATGTGACGGGAGGATACTAGGATTGGATTACACCCCCTAGGTGACCTTAAGGAAATGAAATCAACGGAAACACATCATATAGACCTTCCACATCAGTTACAACACCCTTGAGAACCATCCCAACACTTATGGTAACCAACCCTTGGGTCCCACTTAGGTTTTAGACCTCTTAACCTCTGGGCGCTCCCATGCTATATGCCAGACAACGTCCAGGAGGCTCTAGACGCTCTCATGACAAGGCATTCTAGCGTCCAGGGACTATTTTTCTTAGTGTTGTGCCAACGTCCCTAGGATTTGAGCCACTTTTTCAAGCCCAAAACCCAGGTCACTGCCCAGAATTTATTGGCACCTTCAGAACAGAAAGATAACAATGAAATAATGATGCGAATGCAAATACTTTAACAAGCCCTTGACTGGATCCTTACTAGCCATGACAGACATTTCGTCAAACAAATCACAAATATGTAATTTATAGGTGTAAATAACAGTTCTAAGCATAGGGTCTCATACTCATCTGAGAATCACTAAGAGACATTGATGCCTCAACACATTAGTTGTAGTTTCATCCATTAGGTCATAAATACATTGTTTATTCATTTACAAGTAAAAACATGATGAGAGCCATACATAGCTACTATCATAAAACATATACATAACCAACACAATAGCAACAAAAATACCAAGGAAACCACAGTCATATGATCCATATATAAAAGTCTAGTATAATACTCATAGAAATACGAGAAATAACCTCATATTGATGATGCAAAATCCAAACCCGGTATTGGACTACCACGTTCCACCCAACCATAGAAGGAATTATCCAAATCTCTCCTCAACCATAGCCATATCCCAAGCATGAATGTGGGATGTCATAGAACACATCAATCAAAAACCATCCAAGGCTTCCAGAGGTCATCCACCTCAACCCATCAAACAATGCTTCCACCTCACAGTCAGACATCATAAAACCATCATCAGATTGGTCTCTACCCAAGCCTTCCAGAGCTCCAGAGTGTTTTTTCTAACCAAAGCTTCCAAGACTAGTAACTCAACCCACAACTTATTTTGGGCTTCTAGAATGTTTGTCCAACCAGGGCTTCTAGGACTATTAACTCCTCCTACTTAGGGCTTCCGGAGCGTTTTTCCAACCAAGGCTTCCAGGACTAGTAGCTCAACCCAAGCTATTACAAGGCTTCTAGAGCGTTTGTCCAACCAAGGCTTCCAAGAACTAGTAACTCAACCCAATCTAAAGGAAACATGAGAACCAACCGAAACAAAACAAGGAAATAAATTCACAATCACCATGGCTATCCAGGAAATGGAAAGGCTAGGCAAATCCTTTATCAGTCCAAGCAATATTCCATGTCAGTGACATATCATGACCAATAAACCACATGCATGCCAAAACTAGTGAGGAAAACATACATGCAACTCGGTATCTGCAAGAAAAAACCATTGTAGCCATTGATCTCGATGTCCTCTTGTGCTTTTCCTACTCTTCCTTTTCCTTCTTGCTCCAAAATTCCAAGTATGCCACACCCTCCAAGAATGATCCAAGAAAAATCTAACACTAGTGCATGTGTTAACAACTGCTTGAGCTACTCAAAACTAGCCTCACACTCCTCTGTCCTTTACTTTTTCTCTGTAATGATGTGATAGGATAAGAAATCTATGAAAAGTTCCTAATGAACCTCCTGTAATAGCCCACCAACCCCATGAAGGATTTCACCTCGTTTACATTTCTAAGAGCCGCCCACTTCATTATAACACTTATCTTTTTTGGATCCACTATTATGCCCTCATTGGAAACATGTCCCAAGTAGTGTACCTTAGTCTGGAAGAAATTGTACTTGTTGAGCTTAGCATACAACTGATGCTCTCTCAACAACCTCAACATTGCTGCTAAATTATCAACATGCTCTTCCTCATTTTTAGAATATACAAATATGTCATTAATGAACATAATAACAAACTTATCCAAATATAGACACAACACAATATTCATCAAGCACATAAATGTAGTTGGAGAATTAGTCAAACCAAATGGAACTACAACAAACTCATAATGGCCATACCTGGTCCAAAAAGCTATCTTTTAAATTTCCTCCTCTTTGATGCGTACCTGGTGATATCCGAATCTCAAGTCGATCTTCGAGAACATTGTTGCTCCCTTCAACTGATTGAACAAGTCATCAATTCTCGGCAACAGATACATATTCATGATTATCACTTTGTTCAACTGCCTGTAGTCAATGCATAATCTGAGAGTGTCATCTTTGTTCTTCACAAAAAATATCGGTGCGCCCCAAGGTGATACACTTGGCCTAATGTATCCCTTGTCCAACATTTCCTTCAATTGCAACTTCAACTCTACCAACTCAGGTGTACTCATCCTGTAAGGTGCCTTTGATGCTGGAGCTGACCCTGGCACTAACTCAATAGAAAAGTCTACCTCCCTGTGAGGTGTCAACTCTGAAATATCTTCAGGGAATACATCCTGAAACCACTGTAGAACTGGGTACCTTCTCAAAACACTTGCATCCTCAGCTTCCTTGCCTTTGTCACGATAAATATGTACTACAAATAGCACACACCCTTTCTTGTGACTGCACTTTGCCTACATAGCTATCACCATCCTAACTAATGTGGATTTCTTCTTCCCTGTAAAACTCTTGGTTCCTCATTGTCATCCAAGAACTTAGTGGCTTTGTCATAAAAATCCACCTTGGTTCTATGAAGTTACAACCAATCCATGCCCAACAGCATATTGTATGATCACAACGGTAATAGATTCAAATGTGATGCGATAGGCATGCCATTCAAATCAAATGCACAAGTTCTTACCTAATGATGAACTCACTTCTTTGTACATGTGGCCAACTACACTAACAAGATTATGCATGCAATTCCTTACTCAAACCACATTTATCCACCAAGTCAGGACTAACATAGCTATAATTAGATCCATGGTCAATCAAATTATAAATAGCTTGATCACAAAGGTTACCGTCTAACTGAATGATAGATTCCTGATGGTCTACCTGTTTGTTATCCAATGTTGCATAAATACGAGGAACACTTTGACTGACATCCCCAACGGTCTGCACCTCCTGTGCACTATATATCTGAGGCTTACCACCCTAATTTTGTGGACAATCTCTCCTGCGACAATCTTTGCCATAAGTCAAACACTCTATAGGCTTCCAATCTACATCCTTGTTCTACTCCTCTGATCGATGTTCTTGACCTTTGTTAAATGAATTGAACTTCTTAGGTGGCTCTACGTTCTCATTATTACCTGAATCCTGAAGTCTTACTCGCTTCTTGTCCCATTTTACTTTGTTCTTTGCATTACCTTTCCAATTTGGCTTAGTCTCAGACCTGCGCTTCAATTGTTCATAGTAATGCTTTAGCTTTTGGATGGCCTCCTCCAATGATATAGGCTCATCGAACTCAATTATGTCTTTAAATGCTATCGGTAACTCACTAGTGAATATTTGAATCTTGGCCTTCTCCTCCTTGAGATAACGCATATACCTCAGTAGCTCCAAGAACTTTCTAGTGTACTCATCAACTTTCATATATCCCATCTTTAGCTCATAGAATTCCTTTCCCCTATCATCAAAGTATCTCTGCGATAGGTACTTCTTCTTGAATAGCCACTCAAACACATTCAAGTCAAGCTCTCTTGATGTATACCTCTAACATTCTTCACATCTTCCCACCAAATGTCTACTTTACTTATGAGACTGAATGTAGCTATTTTGGTTTTCATGTTGTCTGAGTAATCATGCAACCTAAAGAACTTCCTTATGCCAAGCAACTATGCTTTTGCATCCTCCGATTTCTTCATCTCTCTATCAAATTTAGGTGGCTTTGCTTTCTTAAACTCATCCAATAAATACCCCTGTCACTCCTCCTGTAAGGATGATAACGATGTTGATCATCATGCCTGTCAGAACCAGAACTAGAATGGTACCTGTGTCTATCACCTCTCCTATTCGGGGTGTCCAACAATCTTACATCTATAACTGTGTCATATATGTCTGACCTATGACCACCATGCGACCTACTGCCATATGCCCCATTAGTTTTGTCCTCCTACTCATGGCTGATCTAAAGTGGTCCCTGTCGCTACAATTCTGACAAACTCTGAAGTATTGTTGAATTTACCTTTGCTAGTTTCTCATGTGCTTGTATGATTCAGTCATTGTTTACTTTACAACTCCTTATTTCCTCCTTTAAGCTTCTCAGTGTATCTACCAAATCAGAAGAATGCCCAACATTATGTTGCTCATATGATCCATAGGGAAAGACTTTTTAGTCTACCATCTTGCTAGCCATTTTGAGATTCTTCCTGCAAGATATATCATGTCAGTTAAACAAATAACAATAAACCAATGTACCTTAGTATACTTCAGGGAGGATACCTCGTCTGCAAGATCAACAAATCAACGTGATACATGTATAACATAATTATGACAACATATAGAAACATAACACATAAGCATATAACCATGTGACCATCATTCTAGCTAGGATCTAGTCATCAATGCATGACCTTATCAACAACACATACCACGACCTCATGCATGACAACAACCACTACATCACTATACATTTGACCATATGTGAACATTAACATATGTAATCAACCACACACCCATGACAACGCACTCCACAACAACACCATCAACTTCCCATTTTGACATCACTACAACCACGACCCATACCATACAAATACAACAAGCACATAATCCTATGACACAAGAAACACACATGCAACCACATGAATGCATGACCAACACACAACCCATCTAGTCCAAGGGGTAAACCATGCTCTGATACCACTCTATAACACTCTCCTCCCACATCTACCCAAGTAAATGACCAACTGGGGTAAACATGTGACATAATGCTACTATGATTGGATTACACCTCCTAGGTGACCTTAAGGAAATGTAATCGACGGAAACACATCATATAGACCTTCCACATTAGCTACCGGGCCTCGAAGAAACATCCCAACACTTCTGGTAACCAACCCATGGGTCTTACTGAGGTATTAGACCTCTTGAGCTCTTGACACTCCCATGTTATGGACCTAACAACACCCAAGAGGCTCTGGGCGCTCTAATGACAAGGCATGTTAGCGTCTAGGGACTATTTTGCTTAGTGTTGTGCCAGCATCCCCAAGGTTTGAGCCACCTTTTCGGGCCCAGAATCCAAGTCACTGCCTAGAATTTATTGACACCTTCAGAACAGAAAGGTAACAATGAAACAATGATGCAAATGCAAATACTTGAACAAACCCTTTATGGACCCCTACTAGCCATGACAGGGATTTCGTCAAACATATCACAAATATGTAATCTACAGTTGTAAATAATAGTTCTAAGCATAGGGGTCTCATATTCATCACATAATTGTTAAGAGACATTGATGGCTCAACACATTGTTGCAGTTTTTTCCATTAGGTCATAGATACATTGTTCATTCATTTACAAGTAAAAACATGATGAGAGCCATACATAGTTATTGTCATAAAACATATACATAACTAGCATAATAGTAACATAAATACCAAGGAAACCACAACTATATGAACCACATATAAACGAGTATAATACTCATAGAAATATAAGGAGAAATAACTTCATATCGATGATGCAAAATCCAAACCCGAGATGGGACTACCACGTTCAACCCGACCGTAGAATGGCTGAACCAAATCTCTCTTCAGCCATTCACTATCGTGCCATATTCCAAGCATGAATGTGGGATCTCATAGAACACATCAATCTAAAACCATCTAGGGCTTCCAGAGGCCATCCACCTCAACCCATCAAACAGTGATTCCAACTCACAGTCGGACATCACAAAACCACCATTAGATTGGTCTCTACCCAAGCCTCCTAGTGCTCCAGAGTGTTTCTTCCAACCAAGGCTTCGCGGACGAGTAACTTAACCAACAACTTATTCTGGGCTTCCAAAGTGTTTGTCCAACCAAGACTTCCAAGACTAGTAGCTCAACCCAAGCTGTTACAGGTGTTGGAGAGGTAAATCCCCTTTGCGGACAGAGGCGATCCCACTAGCCCAATATGGGTCTAGCAACAATCAATCAACGCTACCATGCAAGTTCCTAGTTGCAAACTGAAAGTGGATTATGAGAACCAACCTGGAGTCCAACGCTAGTGTCATAGAAGAGTTGATACTCTCGTTCCCTTGCTCCGGCAGGTCACGATCCTCACGATCTCCGCGAATGGATACCTGCACATGCAAAGAACGAAGCGAATACAAGCATAAATCCACTAAATACAACTATATATCAGTCAGAAAAGATATAGATCAAACATTATCATAACGAACAATAAGATCGGAACCATAATGATAGTCGTTTATTAATGAATAATCAACAGAGAAAAATACAACCAAGGTTCTGACGTTGAATCTCTCCTCTGGATGGGCGAGCAGCTACATATGTCTTGCAATAGACCTTTCTCTCTCTTTGATTATGAATACACAGCTCAGACTTCTGGTAGCATAACCTCCCTATGCTCCAAGACTCTTACTATCACTTAAGACAAGCGTTATCACTACTAGCACTATCACCACTACTCAAAAAATAGCTTGTCAAATGCATGAGGACAGACTTTTATAGATGGAGAAGGGGAAGAAAATACAATGAATCAAGACACCCATTATGGATTGGCATTATCTCCAAAAAGCCACTGTGGATAGATGTAAGGGATAGATGATGAATCTCGACATCTAGAAGATTAGCTTTATCCCCAAAAGACTTCATGACTTGAAGGGAAAAAACATTCGGGCGTGTGTTTGTTAAAAATCTTTTTCAAACTCGGTTGGCGCGGGTGTTACTCTAAGACAGAGCGCCAATGGGCACGCCTTCTTTTGAGGATCTCGTTCATTGGCGCGGGTAGTACATTGTGGACCCGCGCTAATGGAAAAAGGACACTTTTCAGGGATATTTTGCAGGAGGTGTCTTCAGGGCACATGAAGTCCATACTTAGGGGAACATAATGCAAGTGTTTTTAAGTTATGTCACTGCTCACAGGTCCAGGAATGAGTCCTCCAAAGTACGAGAAAGGGGTAACAGGGACGGTAACCAATGGTGACAAATTATTGTGTAACAGATGCCCCCTAAAGCATGAGGCCCGAGAGAGAGAGAGGGGTGAAATGCTTTACAAGAACACATGCTGCTGCCGCCGGAGAATCTGCATAGAGAGAGATACAACCGATAGCTCAAGTACATGATATATGTGGTATGGTCGCAGCCATCCATAACAGAGTACATAATAATCTAGATCCATGGTATGGGCGCAGCCATCCGATTAGGATCAACGAATAGACTCAGGTATGGTCGCAGCCATCCAGTGAATGAGTCATGTAACAAGAATCACGCCTGGATTACAACAGACAAAATTCAGGGTCTTGCGCTCCATCTCGACCCGAACAAAAGTACAAGTTCAAGCATGTGAATATATGAGCTGAAGTCGAACATGCAGGAACATCGTCTGATTACCAGTCAATAATGAAAACTGTTAACAGATGCGAGAGGTACCATCAATAATGACAATGGCCCTCAAGGTACTGTAGGTACAATCTACGGCGTGCGAATTAGTGAGCTAACATCGAAAACCCGTAGAATCATTCGATCGGAGGCCAATGATGAAAACCTCACGTCGAACACGAAGAACCTGCCATTGAGGCATGCAGGTTCCAAGGCACCGGAAGGGAGTCTCTAGATCAACTTCCTGGATAATGAGCTGAGGTCGACAGGAAGTGACCTTGATCGAAGGTGGGCCATAATGTTTCCCACATCATCGACACGAGACAAAGAGATAATGTTGTGAATCAGGATTATGTGAGCTATCAGAGGGAGGTTGTTTTTCTGCAGAGGTCAACTTCTCTTGAACATATCGGCGGCACGACAGTGGAATTGGCAGCATTTGACATCAATGGATCAGAGGTCATGGTGACGAGGCAATGAGTAGATGAGAGGTCAAACAGGATTACCCAAATCCACGAAGGCAAGTGAAAAATGAGATGAGATATCCCCACCCAGACACGAAAGCAGACAAGTGCCATGTTCAAGAGCGACATACTGCCGACACGACAATAGTTATGGTTCCATTTTTCCCCCGCCATTTCTGGCGAGTATCCCAATTATTTTTAACAAGCTTGATGGGGATAGCATATGCTTGTGGTGCGTCATTTCGACAAATCCGATGTCATCAGGTTTTAACGAGTCTGACAAAGGAAGAACTCGACGTCTTTTCATGTTTAGAGAGTTTGAAAAGACAACAGAAAAGGAAACTCCAAGGGTGTCCTTTTTCGTAAAGTTGTGTCTCTCGAGCCCGAAAAAGTATAAAACAATGTGTTAGCGCTTGGAATTCACCTAGGCTGAGATAGACAAACTCTCAAGGCTACATCAAACCATTTCACCTCGTAGCTAGCCCTACGAGGTATGAGAAGGCTCTCTCGGGTCAGATTCGGTAGATCTTTCAATAGGATAAGCTGACCAATTAGGAATAAAGATTTTAGGCTAGTAAATTGATAAGGGAGGTTGATTTAAAGATTTTTGGGGTTTTTGGTGGCAATTTGGAGGGAGTGCAATCCAGGGTGCGGGGATTGGGCTCAGTTTTTGCAGGGGGATCTTTGGGGCAAGGTAGGAGTGAGTGTTGATGCCTTAATCTGAGATGGATGATCAGGAATGATAGAGGAGGAGCTAAAGAGGGCAAACAACAACTTTGAATCCTCTTTAGACAGTGGAAAACATAGATATTGAACAAAATTAAAAGCTGAGCATGGCATGCATGAATTCAAACTTTATCACTTCATCTGTTCAATTAGCAGCAAAGAAAGAGATGGAACACGTAAACACACTTACAATAACATGTAGAGAACACACCATCAACACAACAATCCACAATGATGTCTGCAAAACCCTAGCCTTCCTTTTCCTTAAATTGCAGTAATAGATGTACAATATACAATAATACTTCTCCCACAAGAGTCCAACCATGAAAATGAGCAAGAGAAGGCATAATATAGACCATCTAACTCCTTTCCCCACCTCTAGGGGTCGAGCTCAGCTTCCTAGGAGCAGTTTGAACTGATTCTAAACTAAGCACTAGATAATAGGTAGTCAAACAACTTGCCTCTATTACTTAGCTAACTCATCCATGCATTAATTATTCACTTTTTACATCAAGGAAGCTTCTAGAAGGGTAAAGAGAGATAAAATCTATCAATGTGCCATGAAAATTATACATTCATCCATCATCTACAAGTAAAAATCATAAACCAAGGTGAAAACAGTGTTTTCTGGCCTGAAAAGTCAAAACTGCCAAATTCAGCTCGAGTGGTCGCGCCCCCTGCTCGAGTGGTCGCGTCCCTTTGCAGCAACTTTTGAGTGGGTTCCACTGGTCCAAATAAGGTGCAAGATGGCTCATTGGAAAGCTTGGTCTGTCTACTTTCCATCCCAAGTGGAATTTCTGGATTTGGAGTTGATTTGACCCCTCAAAAGTCAATTCTCCCAAGGTCACTTTCTGCAACTCAAAAAGTGGGCAGAAAGTCAAAATTTTGATGTATTTTGAGCTTTTGGAGGCCCAAATCTCAAAATCAAGTTGACCCCAAGTATAGGTAATTCTAGTTTTTGCATGCCCTTTCCAAAAATGTCAACTTTTTGTGATTCTGAGCAGTCCTCCCGAGTGGTCGCGCGGGGGGTGAGACCACTCCACAGGCAAAAACCTGTAAATTGCACAAAAAATTCACAAATGACAAAATTTTCTCCAAATTTCTTGAAATTTGGGCTGGGAGTCCCCAATCAAGTACCATGCTCAGTAAAAGAGGCTTTGGCCAAAGTTTGGAGTGGATCGGGCGTTTTCCTTCGTTTTTGTGCTTTGGCCAACCGTCCTTGGAGCACCTTCGTTCTCGCCGGTATTTTTGACATTTCTCTCAAACCATGACACCTGTGTAAAAAGTGAAAGAGGTTTTTCTTCCTTGGCATGTTGTGGACAAAAACCTCTCTCAGTTTTGCAAAATTCATCTTTGATTGCTCAGAAACAGCTTTTGAGTGAAACTTGTCCCGATGTGTGAAACAAGGGATTTTGTCGAAATGGAGCGAAATGAAGGGGATAGGGGGCTTCTAAATTCTTGGGGAAATTTTGGGAGTGGGGAGGGATGTTAGGAAGCAGGGGAAAGTGGAATCTCAGATATTGAGTGAGGGGAAGGGGTCGAAAAGGGCAAAACACAGGTCAAACCTAGAAAATTGCCAGATTGTAGCTAGAAACTAGGGTTTGTGGAAAAATGAGGAATTTGGGGGATCTGAATGTTGGGAAGTGTTTGATAAGGTACTTTAAGGATAGGGGAAGGTGTATGAACATCAGGAAACAAGTTTTGCCGGTGATTTGACCATCCAAGAAAAATTAGCTTTCAAAACCCTAGGAGAGGGAAATGAGCTTGCCTAGGCACAACTGAAGCATGAACAAGATGTAAAATGACCCATTAGATACTGACATGACGATGACAACCCTCTGAATGATGATACACTCAGCTGAATGATGACATAGACTGACATTTGGGGAAACCCTAGGCCTAATGCCTAGTGACCAAATTTTGCTTGAAGACTCACTGAAATGACAAAATTTGACCTTGACACTTCAAAATCACTTTGTAAGAGCACATTTGATCACTGGAGGAAGGCTGGAAAGGCTGACACTAACATTGGCTCCAATGGGGATGGTAGCTCCTTGGAGGTGCCAAGAACTTTAGACCTCTGGGAGAGCAGACCAGTGCTTGCAACCATTGGGCGATGGAGTCATTATTTACACCTTTGACACAAAACTTTGACTTATTTATTGACTAAAACCTGACTGAAAACTGACTGAAACTTAATTGGAACCACTTGAAAAAACTCACTCAATAGACCAAACACAAATGACTCATGACTGACTTAACTAAAACAAGAGAAGGGCAGCAGTCCATCAAGATGTGAAATCATGATGACAACCACCGGTGTTTCTTACCAGACTATATACATCAAACTATATCAAAATGCCAATGCAACCAATCAAGCAGATGCCTTCTTGATTGATTCTCTTGATTAGATCTTCTGGTCAACAATACAAACCTATCACTGGGCATCCAAAAGCATAGTTGACCATATTTTCCTTCATCACTGAATACTGCAATAATCACCGTCATTGTTGACTGCAAGAGGACTGCCATTGGATCTTGAAAAACATGAAGATTTTCCACTGCCACCTCCTGCTGAAAGATCAAGGTGTCCTTTGTTTCAAATTTTGATCTGCCTTTATCATGTGCCTCAGTAAAAGTATGTTCATGGGCTTCAAAAAGTTCTGAACAAGTAGATGAGCAGATCTCCTCTTGAAAAAGCATTTCAGCACATGAAACATATGAAGAATCTGAAAGGTAATCCTGTATGCTATGATCTTCGGTAGTCAGATAATATGGTAGGTGATCTTCAAATGATATGACAGCCGGATTATCATCTTTGTGAAGGAAAACATTATCAGTTTGCTGATCTACAAGACAATCATCTTCTTCAACAGAGGAAGAAGTTTCCCCAACACTTTCCTGACTATGTGTGCACTGCAAATCTGCTGTAGCTTGGGCTGTAACAAGACCTTTCAAGAGCTGATCTATTTCCTCTTCAGACAAAGGAGACAATGCCTTTTGTTCTCTTCTGCTTAAATAATAATTATCTTCATATGATAGGGCACTCAAACTATCATTTATTACTGAGTTATTGAAAGGAGATTCATCACTTACTTGAACAAAGATCTCACCTTGCTGTTCATGAACATCTGAATCCAAAACTCTGTCTATGATCTCAACAGTAGAGCTTTCTTTGATGGGTTGCATGCTGCTGTCTTCTTCTGTGGGCAAATCTGAAACAACATTTGCTCTTTCCTCATTTTCAACCATATGGAAATCTTCAGCTTGCTGATCTTGACAAGTATCCTCTAAGATTTCTATGTGCTGCTGAAACGGCTTTTCATACAGGCCTTCCATGATCTCTTCATCCATGAAATTATCATCTTCATAAAACTTCTCAAGGATTTCAATAAAACTATAGGCATGCTTGCAACAGTCTTGAACTAAATTCAATGATGGATAAGAGTCCTTATATCTTTCAATAAACAAGGCATGAAAATCTTTTAAGCAGTAAATACAAGCAGGTGGCAAACTTTCATACCATGATTGGGCTTTACCCTCCAGAGTGGCCAAGAATATCTTCATCAAGCAATCTTCAGGAAAATCAACCTTCAACTTGCGAATATGCATGTGAAATCTAACTAGATATAGAGCAGCATCCTTCTTACCATCATCATTAAAGGTAGGCAGATTCCTTGACCAATCTACCTTTGGAATTTTATTTGGAAAACCAGGGATGTGATCTCGACTCAAGGGAGCATATCTTCTTGCAATTAGGTCCATCATGAAAATCTCACAGCTACTGATCTCTCTGCAGTGAAGTCACCATGAAGCATTGATCACTGGATTCTTCAGTGAAAGGAGTCGCCAAGTGAATGATTCAGCCTTTCAAGTGTCTGATCGTTGTCCACTATCAACAATCAGATCTGAACTTGATACATGTACTGGGGTAAAATGCAAATGAAGTGTTGTATTCACAAGCTCACGGAGATTGACTGAAGCAGCGTTTATCTACTAACGCTGATGTAAACAAGAGCGTTTTCGAAGGCTACCTGGCGTAACTTCAGGCTCCGTCTAAGACTTGTGAAACAAACACATCAACACACAAACAAGTTTGTTCTCCCCAGTATGGTCGCCACTATGTTAGCGCTTGGAATTCACCTAGGCTGAGATAGACAAACTCTCAAGGCTACATCAAACCATTTCACCTCGTAGCTAGCCCTACGAGGTATGAGAAGGCTCTCTCGGGTCAGATTCGGTAGATCTTTCAATAGGATAAGCTGACCAATTAGGAATAAAGATTTTAGGCTAGTAAATTGATAAGGGAGGTTGATTTAAAGATTTTTGGGGTTTTTGGTGGCAATTTGGAGGGAGTGCAATCCAGGGTGCGGAGATTGGGCTCAGTTTTTGCAGGGGGATCTTTGGGGCAAGGTAGGAGTGAGTGTTGATGCCTTAATCTGAGATGGATGATCAGGAATGATAGAGGAGGAGCTAAAGAGGGCAAACAACAACTTTGAATCCTCTTTAGACAGTGGAAAACATAGATATTGAACAAAATTAAAAGCTGAGCATGGCATGCATGAATTCAAACTTTATCACTTCATCTGTTCAATTAGCAGTAAAGAAAGAGATGGAACACGTAAACACACTTACAATAACATGTAGAGAACACACCATCAACACAACAATCCACAAGAATCCACAATGATGTCTGCAAAACCCTGGCCTTCCTTTTCCTTAAATTGCAGTAATAGATGTACAATATACAATAATACTTCTCCCACAAGAGTCCAACCATGAAAATGAGCAAGAGAAGGCATAATATAGACCATCTAACTCCTTTCCCCACCTCTAGGGGTCGAGCTCAGCTTCCTAGGAGCAGTTTGAACTGATTCTAAACTAAGCACTAGATAATAGGTAGTCAAACAACTTGCCTCTATTACTTAGCTAACTCATCCATGCATTAATTATTCACTTTTTACATCAAGGAAGCTTCTAGAAGGGTAAAGAGAGATAAAATCTATCAATGTGCCATGAAAATTATACATTCATCCATCATCTACAAGTAAAAATCATCAACCAAGGTGAAAACAGTGTTTTCTGGCCTGAAAAGTCAAAACTGCCAAATTCAGCTCGAGTGGTCGCGCCCCTTTGTAGCAACTTTTGAGTGGGTTCCACTGGTCCAAATCAGGTGAAAGATGGCTCATTGGAAAGCTTGGTCTGTCTATTTTCCATCCCAAGTGGAATTTCTGGATTTGGAGTTGATTTGACCCCTCAAAAGTCAATTCTCCCAAGGTCACTTTCTGCAACTCAAAAAGTGGGCAGAAAGTCAAAATTTTGATGTATTTTGAGCTTTTGGAGGCCCAAATCTCAAAATCAAGTTGACCCCAAGTATAGGTAATTCTAGTTTTTGCATGCCCTTTCCAAAAATGTCAACTTTTTGTGATTCTGAGCAGTCCTCCCGAGTGGTCGCGCGGGGGGTGAGACCACTCCACAGGCAAAAACCTGTAAATTGCACAAAAAATTCACAAATGACAAAATTTTCTGGAGTCCCCAATCAAGTACCATGCTCAGTCAAAGAGGCTTTGGCCAAAGTTTGGAGTGGATCGGGCGTTTTCCTTCGTTTTTGTGCTTTGGCCAACCGTCCTTGGAGCACCTTCGTTCTCGCCGGTATTTTTGACATTTCTCTCAAACCATGACACCTGTGTAAAAAGTGAAAGAGGTTTTTCTTCCTTGGCATGTTGTGGAAAAAAACCTCTCTCAGTTTTGCAAAATTCATCTTTGATTGCTCAGAAACAGCTTTTGAGTGAAACTTGTCCCGATGTGTGAAACAAGGGATTTTGTCGAAATGAAGCGAAATGAAGGGGATAGGGGGCTTCTAAATTCTTGGGGAAATTTTTGGGAGTGGGGAGGGATGTTAGGAAGCAGGGGAAAGTGGAATCTCAGAGATTGAGTGAGGGGAAGGGGTCGAAAAGGGAAAAACACAGGTCAAACCTAGAAAATTGCCAGATTGTAGCTAGAAACTAGGGTTTGTGGAAAAATGAGGAATTTGGGGGATATGAATGTTGGGAAGTGTTTGATAAGGTACTTTAAGGATAGGGGAAGGTGTATGAACATCAAGAAACAAGTTTTGCCGGTGATTTGACCATCCAAGAAAAATTAGCTTTCAAAACCCTAGGAGAGGGAAATGAGCTTGCCTAGGCACAACTGAAGCATGAACAAGATGTAAAATGACCCATTAGATACTGACATGACGATGACAACCCTCTGAATGATGATACACTCAGCTGAATGATGACATAGACTGACATTTGGGCAAACCCTAGGCCTAATGCCTAGTGACCAAATTTTGCTTGAAGACTCACTGAAATGACAAAATTTGACCTTGACACTTCAAAATCACTTTGTAAGAGCACATTTGATCACTGGAGGAAGGCTGGAAAGGCTGACACTAACACAATGCTCGAAAGAACCGCCCGACCATTACGATCGAGGAGTACTTTTCATAAATAGTGATTTCGACCTGAAAAAGTAAAAAAGTGATCAAAACCACGTCGTTTCGTAACCATTAACGAGTCTGAAACGACAAAAACCCGGTAATATTTTTATTTTTTAACGGTCAACAAAAAGAACTTAAAACGACCGCCCCTTATTAACGTTTAACGAGTCAAGAGGAATAACTCGGCAATCTTTTCGTCTTTAAATGGTCAGAAAAGAGCTGAAAGCGGACCTCAAAGTAACCTTTTCACATGTTTTACCGAGCTTGAAAAAGTAGAAAAAAGGAGCTCGTTTCGTCACTTGAGTTGCACCAACACCTGTCATCATACCAAAAACAGCGTAAAACCCATTTTGATATAAATATATTCAAAAATACCCAAAAAATAATATTTTTAATGCATTTTAGGTCAAAAAATGCTATAAAATAGCGAAATGGTAAAAAACAAATTCACTTTTTACTTTTCACCTTGTGAGTTTACCATTGGAGGGTTTTGGGTGCAAACTTCAACCGTCGATTGCCACCAATCCGGACAACCATTTGAGATTCCGCCAGCTCCAGGTAAGAGATGCTCTCTTAAGCTTCATTTTCATTCCTGTTTTAATGCATTTTGTTCCTGTTTTGAGTCTCTACAAGGGGAATTTCAAAATTTAGGGTTGCGCCCCGTTGGCGCGGGTATCCAGCACGGGTCCGCGCCAATGGGGTGATTTACCCAAAGGTGTTGCGCCATTGGCGCGACTGTTTTAGAAACAGTCGCGCCAACCGCGCGACCTAAATTTTCACTTAAATTTTCCCATTAATTTTGAAATTTGTCTGGTGTATCAGCTTACCAAGGCTTCATTAATGATTTATTCATCCTTGTGGGTGCAGGAAACACGCAAAAATGCCGGTGGAATGGAAAGAACGAGAGCACGATGCCATAGATGCCTTAGCCATCGCAGATGAGGGATGTATGAATGCGCTGAGAGACTGTGGTCTCAAGAAATTCTTTCTCACCTCCTATTTACGAGCTCAACCAGAGCTATTACAGTTCATAGTGGATGCTTGGGACGTCGATGACCAAGTATTTCGGCTACGGGATCAGACCTTAGAACTAGATGTATCTGATGTGTACTTCATTACTGGGTTGTCACGGAGAGGGGCAGTCCCCATTCTGACCGGAAGCAGGCCTTCCGGAGAGAAGATGGGTGAAGTAAAGGATCGTATGTGCCCAGAGGCACAATTTGGGAAGAGCAGCGCCAAGGTGGATATCGCCACCATCCATGATTTGGTTCTTAAGGTGATACTGTTCACCATCACACGTGCAGCTGGGGTACAGGCGCCCCATGAGGCCAGCAAGAACCATCTGTTACTGGCGTCAGAATGTCTTAGCCCCACCATTTTTGACTGGGCTACAGCAGTGACTACAAACATCAAGAGGCAGCTTACAAAGTGTAAGCGCGGGGGGGTGAAACAGTTTGGATATGGATCGATTGTGGTATCGTTCTTCCTAGAACGATTACCTTTATTCCAGTACCAGGGAGCTGTGGTAGCGGACCCATTACCACGAGAGCCTAGGATGGCTCGCTGGGCAGCATTGATGCCTAGAGGAGGAGGGGGGCAACAGATGTCGTCGCGGCCCGAGTTCTTCATATGGCTTCGCCGCCAGTTGATCGTGGTGGAAGACTGGCCATATGCGGGAACCAACTTCATGGGGGACCCAGACCTCCCACTGCCTGAGGGGGAGGAATGGGAAGAGGAGCTAGGTATGATCTTCCCCTGTCTTTTATGTATTTTTTATGTGTTTTTTTTTTGTCAATGCATGTTCTGATGACAATGATATATATATGCAGATGTGGGTCCAGAACGTCCAGCCGGTTTGTCTCCTATAGCGAGGAGGGGCCAACCTGCAGCTGACCCTCAGGCAAGAGGCGCCGTGGGGGAAGAGCTGGTGCATAATCTCGAGGGACTTACCCAAGGGATTCTAGGCTATGCCAGATTGGCGGATGTGTCCTTCGCATATCAGAGGCACACGGTGGGGGTGTCGTCCCGTATCCATCGTCTGCTGAGACACTTGGTGCGCGCGGTGACGTGCTACCATGAGCACCACCATGAGTAGACTCCTAGGTTTTTTCCTGCATATTTTTTGAGGGACATGTTGTCCGAGGATGTATCAGAACACATATTATTTTTGGGTTTTGTAATGCACACGGTGCAAACATTATGAGACACACACACACACACACACACACACACACACACACACACACATATATATATATATATATATACATATGCCTATGGTTTATTATTGTGCTTTCATGTGCTTGCTTGTATGTTTTGATTATAAATTACGCAAATGTCTATCTAATACATGATTGGCCAATGCATCAGATAACGTGTTTAATCGCCGAGGAATATGTTGATATGTGATAAAATCAAAATTTCTTTCTAACAATTTAACACGTAAGTACAACCTTAAAATGTGACGGTCTCTGACGGAATATCGCCCATTGAGCTGGTGGACGACAAGCTGAGAGTCTAGGTTAACAAGCAATGTACGAATACCGAGATTAATGGCTTCGGCTAATAATTCAATAACAGCGCTATATTCAGCGACATTGTTTGTAGTACAACCTAAACAAACACCTTGAAGGTCTATCAACTCACCGTGAGGATCGTAGATCACCCACGCCGCAGAGGACAAATTACGAGTACTGCGGCAGGCACCATCAGCGAAACCAATGTAAGGTGCACCAGACATCTGCACAAGAAGCGAAAGACACAATAAGCGGCAGTTACGCCTTTAAAACTGACACACATACACACAACACACCTGCTAAAGTACATGTATGTACAAAATAAAATGTACAAGCATCATGCATAGTACTTTTTCAAGTACAGCCCGTTTCGGGGCTTCTCGAGAGGGTTCCCTTCATAATCAATTAGCTCGTAGGCCCCTTTTTGCAAAACTTTCTTGACAATGTAAGGGCCTAGCCACATAGGCTCGAGTTTTCCTGCTCCCAACTTATCGTTTGCCTGATCGTATAGCAGGACTAAATCTCCCTCAACAAAAGAACGTGGATGGACAGTTTGATCGAAGTGAGTCTTGACTCGCTTCTTTTGTGTTTCGATGGCCAAAGAGGCTAGGCGACGGGTCTCATCTAGCCGTTCCAGGTAAAGAAGGCGTTCTTCTAATGGAGTAGTGTTGGGAAGTAGCTCGACAGCCAATTTTAATGAAGGGATTTCACATTCGATTGGAAGGGTAGCCTCTAGTCCATAAACTAGTTGAAATGGAGTGAAACCAGTGGCATCCTTCACGGAGGTTCGGTAGGCCCACAAGGTAGGGAACAACAACAAATGCCAGTTAGACTTATGCATGCCAACGGTACGCTGAAGCATTGTAACCAAAATCTTATTGATAGCTTCAACTTGGCCATTGGACTGAGGGTAGTATGGAGTCGAACTATCATGTTGTAAGCCTAGCTGGGTTGTTAGTTCCGTCATCATATGATTACGGAAATGCTTCCCGTGATCAGTGACGATGGCTTGAGGGATGCCGAATCGCGAGATAACATGGTTAAATAAAAATTGCGCCGCTGTGTGACCGTCTTCAGTTAGTGTAGGCATCACCTCGGCCCATTTAGTAAAGTAATCGACGGCAACGATAATAAACCCATGCCCCCCGGCCGAGCGAGGGTTACAGGTCATATAATCAATGCCCCATTTTGAAAAAGGGCCGACGGTGACAACAGGGTGCAATGGAGCGGGGGGCGCTCGCATCTTCCGCTGGTATATCTGGCACTCATGACAAGAACGGACGGCAAGAATGCAATCCTTAAAGATAGAGGGCCAAAAGTAGCCAGCACGGAGGATTTTTTGGTCAGTAGCATATCCGGACATGTGACCACCACAGGCACCAGAGTGGTAGTCATTCAAGACACGCTCAGCTTCCTCGAGAGTTAGACAATGGCAGAGAACAGAGTCGGCGCCGAGGCGATATAGTGTATCCCCAATGATACGGTATGGTTGAGACTGATGACGAATCCTTCGCCGAGCGTCTTTGGACACACCAGGGCGAAAGGAGGACGTCTGCAAATATATAATGATATATTCGTACCAGGGATCGAGGGTGCTGATGAGAAATAAAGTCTCATCCGGAATTTGATCCTCGGTATGAGAGGGCGGGGAAGAAGATGGCAAAGAGCAAAGTAACTCAGCAAATACAAGGGATTTCTTGGACTTGGCAGTGGTAAATTCCAAGTCGAACTCTTGGAGGATGACAATCCACTTTGAGTACTTTCCCCCCACCAACTGGCGTGACAAAATATACGTCATGGGGTTGCAATCAGAAATCACGGTGGTAGTGCGCAGCAGAACGTAGTGACGGAAGCGTTGGACAGCACAAACGAAGGCTAAAGCCAACTTCTCAACATAAGCATATCGAGTTTTCGTGTCTAAAAGGTTGCGGCTGAGATAATAGATAACATGCTCAGTGTCATCATCGTCAGTTTGAACAAGAACCATGCCGATAGTGGTGTCGGCGGCAGCCAAATACAGAGTGTAGTCATGATAATAGTTCGGAGGATGGAGAAATGGAGCAGAAACAAGGAGACCCTTGAGACGCTCAAAAGATTCCTGAGCGATGGTATCCCAATGAAAAGGGACATCTCGCTTTAGTAACCGTGTGAAACCTTTAGCCACCTCGGCATAGTTTGGAACGAATCGTCTTAGAAAATTTGCTTTACCCTGCAAGCTTTGCAATTGCTGTAAAGAAGCAGGGGGAGGAAGATTCACTATAGCTTCGACTTTAAGGGGATCCAAACGGATGCCCTCTCGGGAGACGACAAACCCGAGCAGTCGGCCGGATTCAACGCAGAAGACACATTTGTGAGGATTGAGTCTGATTCGGTAGTGTCGACAACGACGAAAGATATCGCGAAGGTGAGTAGGGTGGTCCTGACGTTTAGCTGAATGAGCAGGGAGATCATCCAGGTATGGCTGTACAATGTGTCGAATGTCATGGAAAGCATAGGACATTGCACGTTGGAAGGTAGGACCGGAATTTTTAAGACCGAAAGGGAGCTTCTTATAGGCAAAAGTGCCCCATGGGCAGATAAAGGCGGTCTTGTGTTGATCAGCGGGAGCAATATTGATCTGGTTATATCCAGAAAAATCGTCCATAAAAGAGTACATTTCGCTTCCGGCACACTCGTCAATAATTTGATCAATGAATGGTGTGGGAAAATTATCTTTAGGACAGGCCCGATTTATATCACGATAATCGACACAAACACGGATCGTACCCTTTTTTTATTCACAGGTACGATATTGGAAACCCAATCTGTGAGCGGGATAGGATAAATAAAACCGGCTTTAAGAAGCTTCTCTACCTCGGCCTTAATAGCTGCAGCCTTTCAGGGGTGTACAGGGCGTAAACGTTGACGAACAGGCTTAGCACCTGGGTACGTGATTATCTCATGCACCACTATACTAGGGTCAATGCCGGGCATTTCTTCATAGGACCATGCAAAGACGTCACGAAATTCGCGAAAAAGATTGGAATAAAGTTGAATCTCCTCCGGAGTACAAGTGACTCCAATGTGAAGATGTTCGACAATCCCTGGTTTCACAGAGATGTCGATGGGCTGGGTTTGCGTAATGTTTGCCATATTCCCTTCAGAAGACACCTGATAAACCTAAATAGGTGTTTGAAATGGGAGACAAGGAGCAAACCGCTCAAGGCAAGTCAGCATATCCTGATGGGCAGGGAGAAACGAGGAACGATGGTGAGAATCATGCCAAGGAGGTTCCTCGAGAGACATAGTCTCAATAATGGCTTCGTCGAAAGGGAATGTTTCTTTTAAAGGATCCGAAGAAGTCTCATCTACAAGCCCTGAGGATGGAGCGAACGAGTGGAGAACTTTACTCGAAGGAGCAAGTTCAGAAGAGGGAGCCGATGCAGCAATTATTTTGACATAGTTGAGTTCGGCCGGACTTAACGGCATCTGGTAGCCCCAAGAATATACTTGGTCGGTGGGAGGGAGGATCCACGAATCAGAACAAGTAGTAATCATATTAACAGAAGCGACGTTTAGAGGTGGGAGCGGAAAAACACCCATAAGGGCGGGATCTTTGAAAAGTCCGGCTCCCAGACTCTCAGATGATTTCGAGGTATGCTCCACGAAAGGGATGTTGCCTTCAGAAGAGGAAGCGAAGAATGATAATTGGTCTACGGTAACAATCTTCCCTTGATGAGGGAAACGGATGACACGAAACAAAGATGAAGCTACAGCTTGCATCGCGTATATCCAACTACGTCCGAGAAGGAGGTTGTAGGTAAGAGTAGCATCAACAACTTCAACTTCCATTTCGACTGTCTTCCCTTCCAAAGAAATGGGCAAACGTTGGAGTATACCATAAGGACGGGATGCTCTTCCGTCAAAAGCTTCCAAGGTTGTGGGAGACTGGCTCAGTGTAGGAGATCCAATAGCTTTCCAACAGGATACAGACATGATGCAAGTTGAAGCACCTTCATCAATGACTGTACGATGAATCGTTTTAGAATTAATAATAACCTGTATGAGGAATGCGATTTGGGGAGGCAGTCTTTGCGTATGGCGTTCCAAGTCAAAAGTAATTAGATCCGAGTCGGCCGGGTCTATGCCACCGATAGAGGATAGCAAGGACTTCCTCTGAGAAGGGCAGCTCTGGAGAACTTCTAAAGCGGACATAGCCGATGGAGTCTGAGCTAAGTCCTCAACGATATTGTAGTGTTGTGCAGCACGAGCATTTGGGTTGTAAGAAGATTTCCGGAGTACTCCTTTTGGAGGGGGTCGAATAGGCGTCTCAGTAGTAGGTCTCTCGATGTGGGGCGGACCTGAACTGAACGGAGGAGCACTGGAGGGGACCTCAGGCTCTTTCTCGGCAGATGACGGATAATCTTTTGTTCGAGTACTGATATTGACAGGTATCGTTCCAGCCATAAACACTTGAGAACCGAAGGAAGAGGGAGGTTGAGAGGGGTCAGCCACCATTTGAGTTTGTTGTGAGGGAAAGGGTTCTTTGAGCACCGCAGGAATCCCGGGAGCGCCTTTCAACAAACGACTAACTTCAAACCACCTAGGGCAGTCTTTGGTATAGTGATCTTCATCACAGATAAGACAAGGATACTTGGGTTTGCGCTTGGCACCGTCCTCAGGCGGAGGTTTAGGGGAGTCCTATTTAGGTTGATCTGGCTTATTCTTCGCTTTCCCTTTCTTCTTTCCTTTCGAGGCTTTGTCTGCCGTGGTGGACTGGATGGCACTGACCTCGGAAGTAATATTCGAAGTGGGTGTTACCTGAGAAGTGTGTTCATTCGAAGCAGTTGATTTTTGCTTCCCAGGGTTCGCGGAATTTTTCTTCGAAGACGAATTAACAGAACCAATAATACCGTCAAGAGTTGGTGTTGGCGGGGCTTTGGATGTTCCTGGTCTCGGGGCATCAGGCAGATAATCCTACAATGTACCTGACTGAGAATAAACCAAGTCAAGGTACTGAGCGCACGCGATAACTTGCTCTTCAGTGACACACGCTCCCATGGCAATGTCCCGAGCTATTGGAGGAACGAACGAAGTCGTAAACCAATCGGTAAGAAGTTGGTCGGGAATCCAAAATTTGATCATACGTCTACGGCGTCTCCATTCATGGATATGATCAGAGATATGTGTAGTCGTTGTCTGTCTTAAGGATGTGAGGAGGTGTGTACCCGTTTCATATCGAATGGGCAACTGAAAATGAGTGAGGAATGCCATAGCCAACGAGTTGAAATCCTGAAAGGATCCGCGAGTGAGCTCAATATACCACTTAGCTGCAGAGCCAGTGAGAGTCCTTTGAAAAAGGCGAAGTCGAATCGAATCATCAAGCCATGAATTAGATGAACACCACAAGTGATAAGTCATGACATGGGCTTGTGGATCTTCATTAGCTTTACCATCAAATTTTGGACAATCACCAGGAATTTTCGTTGGAACCGGAGGCCAATATGGATTATGTAGAATAGGATCATTGGTCAGTTTGGACACATCCGGTAATTCTAAAGTCGCTAAGAAAGGTAACTGAGGATTGAAGGACATCGGGGGCTGCTGGTAGGATGGAGCACCAGGGTTCCAACCAACTGGCGGTTGCCCCCATGGGCTTGGTCCGGACGGATTTGGCCCCATAGGGTTTTGTCCGTAGGGATTTGGGTTCTGCCCCCCAGCGTTCCATGGATTACCAAACTGTCCTGCAAGAGCGCCATATGGTTGCGGATAATTCTGATAAGGATTCGCCTGCAGTTGTTGATAATTTTGATATGGGGCAAACAAAGGTTGCCCTTGTGGTTGCTGGTAACCATATGGGGGCTGGACTCCAAACTGAGTTTGAGAAACAGGCTGAGTTTGATAGACTGGTTGGGATTGAATTCCAACTTGCATTTGAAGACCGGATGGGGCCTGGGGTCCAGCCTGAGGCAAAAAACTGGGTTGAGCAGCGCCAGAAGGATGTCCTGTAGGTTGGGCTATCTGGCCAGAAGGATGACCTTGTTGATATTGAGGTTGGCCTACCTGCCCAGAAGGTTGTACCTGCTGGGAGTGGAGTTGTTGTTGCACAGCTGAAGGTTGTCCTAACGGACCAGATGGCTGAGTGGGCTGGGCAGTTGGTTGGCCTACCTGGGTTTGAGGCTGACCGACTTGCCCAGAAGGTTGACTATACTGGACGGTGGGCTGACCATGTGGTTGAGTAGCTTGTCCAGATATTGGACCATACTGGACATTAGGTTGGTTTGGGTTAACATATGATTGACCAATTTGTCCAGTAGGATAACCTTGCTGGATACTAGGTTGGGCTTGTTGAGCAGAAGATTGACCTGAGTTACCAGAAGGTTGAGCATAAGAGGTGAAAAACGGACCACCAGAGGCGAAAGGGTTTCCCTGGAAGGATTGTCCTTGTAGGTCTTGATGAGGTGGTCTTTGGGATTGCGCAGACGATGCTTGGCCACCATGATAAGAGGTGGGGCCCCAATCAATTGACAGCGGAACTGAAATCTCAACCATCGGTTGAGACGACAAAGGCCTACCAAGATGTGGTAAATACTGATCGTATGGCCCCTCTGCTGGGACGTTTGACGTAGGATCAAAGACTCCGAATAAAGAAGCCGAAGGACGACTGAAAATAGGAGTCGAAGAAGCTACACATACCGTTGGAGCGGTTGTGATTGAGGTAACAGACGTACTGCGACTTTGTGGAGTAAAAGGCTCCGTGGTGGGAAAAGCGAGTTGTGACCAAATAGAACTCGTGAAAGGAGTTCCAGAGGACATAACATCCTTTAATGCTTTATAGCCTGGAGGTAGTCTCCCAGTAGTAGGAGTGCTACTAACAAGTGTAGGTTCCGTTGCGGTGGGAATTTCACCGCTCGTCGCAATGGATTCTTCAGTCGAAGTAGGGGATACGTCCTCCATGTCGGAGGAAAAAGGTGGGACTGAAACACGAGGAGAAGTGTATTCCCAAAAAGGGATACCATCCTCAGAAGGTTCCCAAACAGGGTTCCAATGAAACTCGTAAGTCTCGTCGCCTGGAGCACGAGAATTAATCGGTTGTATACTCGGAACAACAGGAAGAATTTCACTCACAACCGGTATCTCGGCAAAGGAAGAAGACGAAATTGGTAATTCCGCCAGGATGAAACTTCACAAAATCCTAGGGAATCTAACGAGACAAAACCCTACTCAAAATAACGCAAACAAGATCTAACCGGGTAAATGTGTATCGTGGCCGAATAAATTTTAAGACGCAAAGACACAACTTGACTTTTCATGTTTTAAGAGTCGAGAAAAGGACGAAAAGATGACTCTAGTCTCCTTCGAATGTTTAATGAGCACAAAGTGACAAGACGCTCACTGGCACCCCTTCTTTTAAGGAGTCCGAAAAGGATCAAAAGTGACTACTCTGGAGACTCTAGGCAAAAGGTTTACCAAAAAATCCGTAAAACTGCTTATACACCTTGGCAATCAGATGAAAACCAAGGACTTCCCGTACGGCAGTCAATCTTCCCGAATGTTGTGTTCAGTGCATTACGGCTTGTAAAGCGGCAGACACAGCTTCCTGTGGATAAAGGATGATAACCTAGTGGGGTCTCCACATATACTCGACGGTACGTGGGAGCACAAATCCGTGCTAGACCACTATCGAGTCACAAAAGGAGGAATCACCCAACCATAATGTGAAACAATAGTGACTAGGTTTAACGACGCCGGAACACGTCTCTAGCCTAGACCTCTAGAATGTATGCGTTAAGTTCCAATGCGTTGTTAGATTCATTCAGTTCATTTTACAGTTGATCTTTGATTAGGTTTCAGTTTCCAGGTCCTACCGTATGTGATCTCTCAGAATTCCTAAATGCAAGCTATATGCCAAAATATATCATTTCATTCAATGAATGCTAACTACAGAAGAGTTGAGATCTTTCAAACAAACAAAATGATCATCAAACAATCAACAAAGATCCTAATGCAGCTAATAGCAATAAATGAAACTTTTCCTTTTTTTTTTTTTTTAAAGTGACTAATTGCCAATAACAATGAAGAATGCTAACTAATATAATGCAAAAAGATCGTTTGTTTTTTCTTTTAAAATGGCATAATGCACTTAAACAAATCTCGAGAGATGTTAACAAGCGTAAACAGGCAAATTTCACTCAATGCAAATAGAACCAAGTCTGAAACACCAAGACAAACTGTCAAAACAAGGAGAATCACAAAGACCTCAATGAGTTATGTGATCTAAGCTCAAACGAAGTCAAGCAAAATCCAAATGAGCTAGAGGTGAATTGCTCGAAGCACAGAATAATAAGTTTTGACAACCACTAGACAAGTGCAGAAAACAACCAAAAAGTCGACTGGACAATCAAAGAACCAAAAACTCCCACGGAAGGCTCGATATACAAAGCCACTAGATGCTCTAGGGCTGGGATATAAGATCGATGGAAATAGGCAAACACCCAAAGGATAAAGGTAAAAAACCAATCAAACAGAGTTCTGACACACCCCAGTAGCTGAAAGGGATGTAAAAAGACAGAAATCTGAGTTTAAAAAGCTTCCAACAAACAAACTAGCAAAGTTTACAGGACTCGCGCGACTGTCAGCCTGTAACTCGCGCTATTAAGGATTGCTTTTGTGCAACCTGCGCCAACTGGCGCGACTGTCAGGTAGAAAAATGCGCTAACAAAGTTTGTTGGCCTAAAAAATAAATCAAGCAGTCTAGGGTCTGGTCGACAGTATTCAGACAGATCAAACAACAAGAAACAACTTAAAAACTAACCCAGAAAGCTTATTTACGCAAGCAAGCAAGAGAAAACCAAAATGCAAGACAAACTCCAAGCTGTTCGGTTCGTAAACCAAACCGGAGATTGACTGAAGTGGCGTTGATCTACTTCGCTAATGCAAAGCAATAGCGTTTCGAAGGCTGCCTGGCTGTACTTCAGGCTCCGTCCAAGGTTTATGAATCAAACAACAAATAGCTCTTTCCCCAGCGGAGTCGCAAAATTGTTGGAGAGGTAAATCCCCTCTGCGGACAGAGGTGATCCCACTAGCCCAATATGGGTCTAGCAACAATCAATCAACGCTACCATGCAAGTTCCTAGTTGCAAACTGAAAGTGGATTATGAGAACCAACCTGGAGTCCAACGCTAGTGTCGTAGAAGAGTTGATACTCCCGTTCCCTTGCTCCGGCAGGTCACGATCCTCACGATCTCCGCGAATGGATACCGGCACATGCAAAGAACGAAGCGAATACAAGCATAAAATCCACTAAATACAACTATATATCAGTCAGAAAAGATATAGATCAAACATTATCATAACGAACAATAAGATCGGAACCATAATGATAGTCGTTTATTAATGAATAATCAACAGAGAAAAATACAACCAAGGTTCTTGATGAGCCCCAATTTTTGGTAACAATTTGGGCTCATTTGGCCTACTTACCTTGCTCAACCCTTCATATTTTAACACTTATGCATTCATTTCTTAGTATATTCGTGTTATTTGTAGGAAGAAGGGCAGGCATTATATCTATGTGGCTAATACATGATGATTTCGGGTTTTTTGGCATTAAAGGGAGCAAAGAACACGCAAATGGAGACAAGGAGACAGCCAAGGTGGCATTGCGGGTTTATAGGGAGGTTGTCCACAGTCTTGATGACCTTCCTCGTGATTTCCACCTTAACTCCGAGCTCCAACAGCTCTCCCCACTGAGCTTAAAGGCATCCAACGGATTCTACAGGAACAGCAGTTTAACTTTCAGTTGGACAGCCAAGCTCCACTAATTGAGGAAGCCAGCTTGATCTTCATCATGTATAAATATGAAGGCCGTAGCCTTTGATAGGAGCTTTTTGAACTTTTGAACTACTGTTGCAATTTCTAAGCACGAGCTACAGCTCGGTTTTTGCTTTTTGTAAGCCAGTTTTGGCATGATGTTAGACTCATGATTACTCAATAAAGGCAGGCAGCTTTGGATTCAATTCTGTGTTTTTAAGGGAGCTATAGCTCTCAGATTAGGGCCCAACCTGAGAGCAATAGACCTCCTTTTCCTTGTATTGTTACTTGTTTTTCCTTTCAGCACTTTATTTCTTTGCTTTGACATGCATTTGAAAAAAACACAGTCTGCTGATTTAATTTCTTTAATGTGATTGAATAGGATTAGTTTATGGTTAAAGTGCTTTTAGTTGCTTAGCTTAGAGTAGGAGGATCAGCATTCATTAGAGCTCCAAAAAAGGTTGATAGTGCACTCGCTGCCATCTCTGTTTAGAGATCAGGGGTGTGGGTTGTACCAACCACCAAAAACGCAGTCTTACACGTTCATGCAAGCTGCAACACAATCATTTCAGTTATAAAATCATCCATGCATTCTGATCTTGAGCAATACTTCTTCGTTCCAACACCATGCATGATTTCTCTCCACAATTTACATTGTTGTTCATTGGTTTAATAACACAGTTAGAATAAGTTGATGGAATTCTTGGTTTCGTGCAAGACATAGAGGATTTGTTTCTTTTACACTACAAAGCATCACTTGATTGTGTTCTTCTTCTTCTCAACCGCGTCTAAAGCCACCTACTCAACCTCTGTCCATCTCGTTAGCCTTCCAACCCTTCTACTTCTCACGTAGCTCCACCTTTTCAACTTTCCATTGCTTCCACCCTTCTATCCACCAACCAACTGTACCCACTCTTTCCCCATCTTATCTCTCTGTCCCTGAGCCATCTCAAACTCCTCCTTCACCTTACCCATCCATCCATACAGTTCCTTCACTCCTCCATTACCTAAAACTCCAACTGTCGAACATCCTGTAGAAGTTAGCAGACTTCCTATAGAAATCCCGAGTTTCCTGTAGGATCCCCTGCAGACATCCTGTAGAAGCCTGCAAGCTCGGTTGCCAAGCACCTGAACATTGTGGACTTCTGTGGAATGATGTTAGGGATCCCCTGGAACCTCTCCTAGCCCTCCTGACCTTTTCCAAGCCTTCCTTCCCTTCGAACCACCCCTGCACAGTCAAGACCTAGTAAGAAGCATAATCACAATAACTCCACCCACTTGAGCAAAAATACAAAAATGAGTTCTTTTCAATGAAAGTAGTTTAAATTCATGCATCTCATCTCACTAGAAGTAATGGCATCATTTCTAGACATTTGCACTCCCGTCGTTGCATCATAGAGATTAAACTAGTCAGATTAGGGTTTACTAGGGTTTCCATGTTTTGGTTGGCTTTCAGTTCATTCTTGCAAAGTAGGTTACTTTCCTTTGAGATAGCCTTCGTCCATCATTTAGAAAGCTTCTTCTGAGAACATATAGAAGTTGGCTTGAGCCCTAGTGGACTTGTGCCAGCTGACCAAGTGACAACTGCGACAAGAGCTAGTACTTATGCATACAGCACCGCCGCTTCCAAGTTTGTTACGAACTACCGGGTTGATAAAATTAGAGATAGGAAGCTCCAGGAGTTGTAGAATTATTGCTACAATACTGGAGCCCACCATATTTTTGGCGTCGTTGCCGGGGAAGCGTCAGAGTATTAGTAATTGTTTCTTTTCTTCTATTTTCTTACTCTTGCCTTCTGCCAAGTAGTTTATTTCATTTCCATTCTGCAAAAGTAGCATAGACATTTCCTGCTTTCCTAGATTAGCCTTTCAATTCCGCAATTTCCATTCTGCAAAAGTAGCATAGACATTTCCTGCTTTCCTAGATTAGCCTTCCAATTCCACAATTTCAATTCTGCAAGCGTAGATTAGCATTTCAATTCTGCAAGCATAGATTAGCATTTCAATTCTACAAGCGTAGACTAGCATTTCCATTCCTGCAATTTCATTTGAGCAAAGTAGATTAGTTCTTTCCTGCTTTCAATTCAATTCTGCATTTTTATTTCAGTAAGATAGTTAGTTGTAGATCAGTCTGTTTCAGTTTTGCAGGTACCAAAGAAAAGAAAAAGCAAAAGCAATCGGAAAGTCTTTCCATTTCATGCCTCGTAGGAACCGAGATAAAACAGGGAAATTCCTACCCAATACCCCCACCACATCACTGAGTCACCCTTCTCTCTTCTTAGGTGGCAGTGATCCAGAGAACCTATAGGTGAACCTCCTGAGATATACGAAGATTCTATAGCAGAAGAAGAATTAGAGACCATCCCATCTGAAGCTATGGCTGACAATAGAAGAGAAGATGAGAGAATAGAAGGTGCCTTCCCCATCCGAGAGACCAATGGAGAGATGAAAATGAAGAACATTAGCCCCTCCTCTTTACCTCACTTCCATGGACTGACTACTGAAGATCCTGATACATTCCTGTTTGAGTTTGTTGTCCTTTGTAGAACCTATGACTATACTGAAGATGAGCAGAAGCTGAAACTCTTCCCTTCCACTCTTAAGGATGCAGCATTACGCTGGTTCATGGGCTTACCTGGGAATAGTATCACCACTTGGGCTCAGATGCAGCAAGCTTTCAATACCAAGTGCCGGGATTACTGTAGGTCCAAGGAAACCAAGGGAGAAATCTTTCGGATGACTATGGGAAATGATGAGTCCTTAGAGGATTATGAGGAGAGGTTCCAACTTAGCTATAAGAGGGCCAGGTGCACACTTGACCCTGAATCCCTCAAGTTGGTCCTGCTCCGAGGAGTCCCTGAAGACCTCTTAGATACCCTTCACATGTTAGCTGGGGGGGACATTTACCAACTGCCTTATGAGGACATCAAGACTGTGTTTAGAAACCACTCCAGGGCAGCTCGGAAACGAGGTAGAGGAAATATCCTCTCAGCTGGTGTTCCTTTCTCCAAGCATGAGTTTGCAAATCAATTAGAAGATCTTAAGAGTGAGGTGAGACAGACCATCGCCATGCAACTGGACACATTCAGGATCCAGCAGAAGAAGGAAGAAGCTGAGAGAGCCTTGGCTATCTTCTACCCTAGATGTACAAGGAGACACCCTAAGAACGAATGCCCATTGCATTCGGTTGAAGTGTGTTTCGTTTGCGAGGAGGACCATCCCACAAACCAATGTCCAACCTTACCTAGATTCAAAGCCATGTACCAAGGGACAAAAGCTTCCACTGAACCTCTCTACTACCTCAACCAAAGGAGGCCATAAGGACCTAGACCTTACCAGCAGGGGATGCAAGGGGCACCTCAAGCTTATTACAACCCCAACCAATCGACTCCTATGCCTTCCTGGGGTCCCCCTGCTCATCCTTCCTGGTCTATGCCTCCTCCATGGTCTTATCCACCTCAGTACCCTACTCAACCTACTTCTCATTCATATCATTCACATGCCCAGCCACAGCCTCAGTGGAATGCACCTTAGTCGGGGTGGAGGCCCTAGTACAACACTCCTCCTGCCATTTTGCCTCCACCACCAGTTCAACCTCAGCCATTACCTCCTGCTCCTCCAAGGCAACCTCAAATGCCTGCTCAACCGAACCCGAACCCCAACAATAGACAGGCCCAGCAGGTATACACTGGGGAAACATCATGTCCTACCTATGCTGTGGAGATCCAGGAGATCAATCTTCGATCTGGAAAGACTCTTCCAGATCACCAACCTCCTCCCCCAGAGGATGAGGAAGATAAACAGGAAAGTGAACCAAAGGCTATTCCACCCTTTCTTGAGAGACTAACAGCCACCACACAACCCAACCCAAAGGAGGATGAGCTTCTGGGTGAGCTCAAGCAGTTGTGTGTGAAAATACCACTTCTCCAAGCCATCAAGGATGTGCCAATATACAACAAACTGGTTAAGGAAAAGTGTTTCAAACACCCAGGCAGGCGAAAGAGAGATGCTTCAACCATCAATGTCTTGGGACAACTGTCTGACCTTATGTTTGGACAAGTCATCTGCCCAAAGTATCTAGATCCTGGGAGTCCTATAGTAGATGTCCACATCAATGACACCATCATACCACACACCTTGATTGATCTGGGGGCTGCCATTAATGTGATGACCAGGGATACCATGCTCAAACTTAATCTTCAGGGTTCCTTGAGGAAGACCTCGACAGTACTGCAACTAGTAGATCGCTCCACTGTGACTCCCGAAGGGATTGTGGAGGATGTCTTGATCTCTATCGACTCTTGGGAATACCCTGCAGATTTCCTGGTTCTGCAACCCAAGGCAAAGCTTACTAGATATCCTCTCATTTTGGGAAGGCCTTGGTTAGCCACTGCAGATGATTACATAAGTTGTCGTGCAGGAAACATGACCATCAAAAATGGTCCTATGTCCAAGCAGCTAGTCCTATACCCTCCTGCCCAACCCTCCTTAGAGCATGACTTACCATTGTGGTTGGAGGAAGGGGAAGAGGATGAGGTGTACTCAGCACCTTTGTGCACCCTAGATACCACTAGAAGAGACCCCCCAACCGAGGATGACTTGATTGAGACCTTGATCCAGAATCCACCTTCCAGTGCACTATCCTTAGAGAAATTGGTGGAGGATGCCCAAGCCAGCACCTTAGTGGATCTTTGTACAACCAACCCTGTCACTCCCAGAGTCAAAAATGTGGAGTTCGGCCCTGAGAGAACGTTAAAGATCAGCTCCTCCCTATCTCCTTCCCAGGAAAAGGAGCTGTGTAGCCTGTTGGCCAGTCACCTAGATGCTTTTGCTTGGAGCTATAAGGAGATGAAAGGAGTCCATCCTTCGGTCAGTACCCATCACATATACATCAAAGAGGATTGTAAGCCGGTTAGGCAACCTCAGAGGAGAATGAATCCAGCCCTTAAGGACATTGTCAAGGAAGAATTGCAAAAACTGTTGGATGCCGGATTCATTTACCCGATCTCAGATAGTGAATGGGTGTCCCCTCTGGTATTGGTTCCCAAGAAAAATGGGAAGTGGAGAATCTGTGTGGACTACCGAGAACTGAACAAAGCTACCAAGAAAGACCATTTCCCTCTACCTTTCATAGATCAAGTGTTGGATGGACTGGCAGGAAAGAAGTTCTTCTCTTTCCTGGATGGGTTTAGCGAGTACAACCAGATCCAAATCAGCCCGGAAGACTAAGATAAGACCACCTTCACTTGTCCTTGGGGTACCTTTGCCTACCATGTTCTTCCCTTTGGGCTATGCAATGCTCCTGCTACCTTCCAGAGAGCTGTCTTGAGCATCTTCTCGAAGCTGGTCCATGATGCAGTGGAAATCTATATGGATGACTTCACTCCTTATGGGGCCAACTTCCAGGAAGCATTGTCCAATCTGGGAAAGGTCCTAACCAAATGCATTGAGATGAACCTGTCCCTTAGTCCTGAAAAATGTGAATTCCTAATGACTGAAGGGACCGTGCTAGGCCATACCATTTCTTGCCAAGGGTTACAGGTGGATCCTAACAAAATTGCTCTCATCAAGAAGGTTCCACCTCCTCAAAAGGTAAGGGATGTTCGGAGTTTCTTAGGATTAGCAGGGCATTACCGGAGATTCATTAAAGACTTCAGCAAGCTAGCCTCGCCATTGTTTGGCCTGTTGGCAAAAGATGTGGAGTTTAAATGGACTGGCGATTGTCAGAGGGCTTTGAATGAATTGAAGGACAAGTTGGTGTCAGCCCCAATCCTGAGAGGTCCAAACTGGGCCCTACCTTTCCACATCCACACTGATGCCTCGAACAAAGCCATAGGTGCAGCTTTAGGACAAGTTGAGAAAAAACTTCCATATGCCATTTACTTTGTTAGCAAAAACTTGTCCAAAGTCGAGCTGAATTACACTGTAACCGAGAAAGAATTCTTGGCTGTGGTCCATGCACTGAACAAGTTCCGACATTATATCACTGGCTATCAAACATTTGTACATACAGACCATGCTGCAATTAGATATTTAATGAATAAACCAGATGTGAATGCTTGTATTATTAGATGGTTACTTTTATTGCAGCTGTTTGATTTGACCATTGTTGACAAACCAGGTAAAGAAAATGTTGTTGCTGACTTTTTATCTAGATTGGATTTGTCTGCAGATGAGGATGGAACAGTGGATGACCAGATGCCCGATGAACATTTGTTTTCTATCTCAGTACTCTCTCCATGGTTTGCTGATATAGCAAACTACCTTGTTTCAGCACAGTTCCCTCTGCACCTATCTGCAAGAGAGAAGAGCAGAATCATCAGAAAAAGTGCCTCATTTACTTGGATCGGGGGAAATCTGTTCAAGCTTGGCCCTGATCAGATCTTAAGGCGTTGTGTAAGGGAGGAGGAAGTCTTTGATATCCTCCTCACCTGTCATGATGGGCCTTGTGGAGGTCATTTTGCAGCAAAGAGGACTGCCTTCAAAATCCTGCAGGCAGGCTACTATTGGCCCACACTTCATCAAGATGTCAGAAGATATATCAGCCAATGTGACCAATGCCAAAGAATGGGGAAACCAACTCAAAGGGATGAGATGCCTCTCCAACCTCAAGTGACTCTTGAGCCATTTGAGAAGTGGGGTATGGACTTTGTGGGTCCAATCAACCCTCCTTGGAGGCAAAGGTCTTACATCATTGTGTGCATTGACTACCTAACAAAGTGGGCAGAGACCAAAGCAATCAAAGCAGCAATAGAAGAAAAGGTGGCCGAGTTCTTAAGAGAAAACATCTTCTACAAGTTTGGCTATCCAAGAGAGCTGGTCACTGATCAAGGGAGCCAGTTCACATCCAACTTGATTGAAGACCTACTAGCTCATCACAAGCTCAAGCATAGGACTTCCACCCCCTATCACCCTCAAACAAATGGGCAGGTGGAAGTCACCAATAGAGCATTAGAAGGGATCTTGACTAAGGTGGTGAGCAGCAACAAAAAGGACTGGGCAGATCACCTGGTTGAGGCCACATGGGCTTACAACACCACTTGGAAGACCACCACCGGCTTCACACCTTATGAGCTGGTCTATGGGAAGAAAGCTTTGTTGTCCATTGAATTTGAATACAACACTTTGAGGATGGCAGCTCAGCTGGACCTAGATCTCAGCCATGCACAACAAGAAAGGTTATTGCAGCTGAATGGACTAGATAAGCACCGGATGCAGGCCCTCCTTCACTCGGAAGTGGTTCAACTTCAGAGAAAGGTGTGGCATGACCAACACCTCCATGACAAGCAATTCCAATTGAGAGATTGGGCCTTGTTGTATGACTCCAGATACAAAGATTTCAAGGGGAAGCTGAGAACCAGATGGCTAGGACCATATGCAGTGGAAAAATGTCATGAAAATGGATCTGTTCTTATTCGGACCATTGATGAGGAAGCCATCCCCATGCTTGTCAATGGGCATCGATTGAAGATCTACAGGAAGCCTCTCTCAAGACAAGAGTTCATCAAAACTATGGAGAAGTCAGTGTTTGTCATAGAGAAGGGTTCTGCCTCTGCTTTGGGCATACCCTGAAAAATCTAAAAATAAATAAATAAATAAATAATAAAGATCCTTGGGTGAAAACCTTTTTGAGGCGCCCAAGGCAGGTGGTAGGGGTGAAAACCTCATTGAGGCGCCCCTATTGTCTTTCAAAAAAAAAAAAAAATGAAAAAGATCCTTGAGTGAAAACCTCTCTGAGGCGCTCAGGGCGGATGGCAAGGGTGAAAACCTCATTGAGGCGCCCCTGTTATCTTTCAAAAAAAAAGGGAAAAAAAGAAAAAACAATAAGCAAGAAAGACAAAGACAGCAAGTTTATAATGTGAAATTGCATGCAGATTGCAGGTGTTCCATGGAGGAGAGGAAGCCTCTCAACCCAGAGCCAAGGATCCTTATCATACTGCCAGGAGACCTCACCAGCACCTCCTCCAAGAATATTCAGTTCCTCCAAGGTATGTGCACCATTAAGTTACCTGCACCAGCAAAGCAGATCGATGAGTTATCAAGGAGAAAGCAATTTTTAAGATAAACAAATGCTGAGATCTCATACCATATCCATCCCAGTCATCCAGAAGCTCCGGGAGCGTGATCGTGAGGCCAGATCCTTCGTCGTGCAGCATGCACCCAAGGAGGAAGAACTGTTACAAGACATCCCGCGGGAGTCCTGTAACAGTTAAGCCCGCTAGAGTGGATACCATTCACAGCGCTGGCCATATGCAATGAAACGCGGGCACATGCAGCCAAAGCATCCAATCCATCGTCGGCAGCCTGTAAACATGAACCTCCGGGCTTGTGCAAATTCATCAGTGGCAGATAGATCCACTCATCATCGTCCAAAAGCCAAAAAATCGTGTTGCAGCCGCGCAGGTAAGTGTCTCGACCCTTCCTTCCATCAGATTGCATGAATTTTACTTTGAATTGTTTGCAAAGTGTGAGGTGAATGGGTTGAGCGGTGGTATGGTCATTTGAATGGCCACGTCGACCAGTTAATGGTCTAGTCGGATGTTTGGGTGGCGGCCATGACAAAAGGAATGGGCAGCACACACGTGAGAGAAATCCCGTCGGGAAAAACGAGTCTAACGAGAATGGCGGCGGCGGATCTGCTGGGGGATGATGCGGCAGTAAGTGAACTCGCAGACAAATGATGGAACAACGTCATCCAACGGTCCGGCGGGGACAGCTCACCCCTGCGCCACGGATTCCGCCGATTCAAATCTAATCGGTTAGATTGCCCGCATGCATTTACCCTTCACCGTTTGAAACACGAGTGAACATTCGGATCCCTCTGCAGTTCGAAACTCCGAGCCTTTGGCTATCAGAACGCCTGTGGAGCTACAACAAGAGCACAGACCCACTCCAGTATTCCCCGGAATTCGCACGCTGCTCCTACAGGAAAGCTGCTCCTACAGGAATGCTGTGTGTACAGGAAGGCGGGTTCCTCACGTAAAAAGGTGGCAGATAAAAAGGTAACCCTGAACTCTCCATGCAATTGGTTTTTAAAGGTGGCAGAATCGTCGTATACAGTCTAGTCGTAGAAAGTTGTTGCAAGTGTTGTCTGCTGTGCATAGACTGTCGTTCTACAGGATGTCAGTGTAATTAAAATGTGTTAAGGTCCTCAGGGATAAGTTTCGTGGATTATGTGCATGACAGAAGCGTAATTCTACGCTCTGTCTCAGTAAGCTAAATTTCCTTCGCATTCACCACCTCCAGTTAAAGCAACATTTTTTATCATGCCGGGTGGGTTTATTCGACGGGAACCCACTGATTCATCAAAGTTAAGGGAAAACCAGGAGGTGGTGGAGCTCTTCACACGGGTGCAATGGATATCCTTTTGTGACAAGTTGCAGGGTTATGACGACGAAGTGGCAGAAGAAGTTTTACAAGCTTTGAGGCCGAAATCCAAAACACTGGCCACCGTGAATTTCAGGGGCCTAAGCCTCAAGCTCACCCCGCAATATATCAGTCGAATTATTGAACTTCCAATGGGTTTGCCATGGGATAAGGAAGAAAGGAAGTTGAGCCAGCAGGCCAAGAAAGAATTCTTTCCACCTGAGGAGGAATTCTCGGAGGACAAAAATGGGGTGCGTAGAACCAGTTTGCTGCCACCATGGAATGAAGTTAGCCTGCAGATCATGAAGTATATAACCTGTGAAGGCCGTTTTAGCATTGTGTATGGGTATCACTTTAGGTTGCTCACTGAATTGAGGCACCAGATTGATCTTCCTGTAGAAAATAAACTGAGCATCCCTTATTTCCTGCTACAGTCTTTAATTGAGTGTGCCACAAAGTTGAAAGAAGGCATACCAGATCAGGTAGCCCACCATGGATTGATCAAACTTCTTGTGGAGGATGCGCTTCATTCATATAAGGTTCCCCTCTCATGGGAAGCATTTAGAAATTTGACAAGAGATGGAGACATAAGGATGTTGACCGAGGAAAGTGGTTCCTCCAGCAGTGAGGAAAAAGAATCAGTGGCCGCGGGAAAGAAAGAAACAGGCGAGAAGACTCCAACCATAGTGCAGAAGAAAGAGCAAAAGAAGAAGCATGAGAAAAAGGATGACAAAGAAAAAGATGACACACCCATCTTGACAGCAAGAGAACAAAGGTTGCAAGGCAGAGTGGACAAGGCTGAGAAGGTCCACATCAGCAAAAGTACATCATCAGCACCCGCAACCAAACCAAAAAGCAAAACTCATGCAACAAAGCAAACCAAAGCGGCAACACCTGTTTCTACAGGAAGCCCGAAAACAGAGAAAGGGTCTTCTACAGGAAGCCCGAAATTGACTAAAACAGGGTCTTCTACAGGAAGCCCTGAAAAAGTGAAACCCAAAGAGAAGAAGGCGGACATTCTAGCAAGGGAGGCAGCAGCTGTGCTGGCCGCCCTCAGCACGCCACCTAATCCAAAAGAGAAGAGAAAGAGGGAGACCCCTCTATACTTTAAAGCTCGAAGAAGTGTCTGAATAAAGACGGGCAAACCACAGCCTCCGTCCAGCAGCCCGATTGTTATTGAAGATACCCCTACTTCGCCCAAGGAAAAGTCCCCCTTGAGGATAACAGTCACCTATGAGAAGGGGAGCCCAAAGAAAACTAAGTGGCAAGAAAGGTTAGACCTGTTGACTGAAAAAGATCGACTACAGGAGGCTGAAAATCTTCTACAGGAAACTCTGACCCGACTACAGGAAACAGAGAGGAGGGAAGGAGAAGGACCCTCATCACCACCAAGGGAGGGCGAGGTAGAGCCACCTAAAGAGGTAGAAAAAGAACATATACCAGAACCTAGCCCTCAGCCTAGTCTGAGTTCATACTACACCTTTTTAGAGGCGGGCAAAATCATACCGCAGAAATTTACTGTGCCTCTGTTTTTTGCATTAGAGGAAGAAAGAGTCCGTACACACACGTGGATGAAGATCGCCAAGTCAAAGGGTATGGCGGACATAGGTCCTTTACAAGAGCAACTCAAGGAGGCCAGGAGTGAATTATCCATGGCTAAACATGTGGCTAATTTCCAAAGAGTGTACCTACAGGAAGAAAACCAGAAGCTAAGATTGCAGCTACAGGAGCTGAAGGCAAGGATAGGTACATCCTCCAAGGACACCAAAGAATAACAGCAGGGGAAAAAGGAACTGACCACCGGTCTTGAGGAGCCAATGACACTTCTACAGGAAGCAGAACAGCAAGCAAAAATTGAAGTGCAAGTCTTAAAACAACAGCTACAGCAAAAAGAGGCACAATTGGCCTGCATGGCCAGTTGGGCCATGGAGGCAATACAGTGCAGACAACCTGAAAAATCCTATGGTTTGTACTTGAAAGACCAATGGCTGCAGTTCCAAATAAATACCTTGGCACAAAGAGGTATTTCTCAGATCCAAGACCCACAGCAATTTTTTGAATTGTGCAGTACTAGTTCGTCAGAGGATAAGGCTAAATTAGCGGAGTTCTACCTCCACAATTTGGCCTTGCCTAATGTAGTTTCCTGGGATCCCAATACTGCCTTGGGTGATATGCACTTAATGGCGTTCGCTTCATGGTTGAACCATGAGGATCAAAGAGCAGCAGAAGAAAAAGCGGTCATGCACCGAGAAGTAAACGAGCCATTGCTCATCTGAGCAGAACCAGAGGATCCAGTTGCACTCATCTCAGCACACCAACATTTTTCCACTGATCCTACAGCTTCATTGAGATATATGGATCAACAGGCCCAAGCCATAGCTCATTTTGAAGACATGGAAATACTGTTAGGAGAAAATGCTTTCCAAGCATGCACACGCAGATGGAATACATTGGCATACAGTTTGAAAATTCGAGAGTACCATACCCCAACTCGGATGAGGGAAGCTCTGGTAAGAGTAGCCCTTTACAAGAAATCCATGCAAAACCTCCAGGCCAGCTGGATTGGCCTTAAACTCAGCCCACCATTGCTGCTAGGATTGACTGAAGGCAGCACAGAAGAGGATGACAGTGAACAATGGGAAGAGGTGAACAGGAAAGCTGGGTTTCATATCAGCAAGGAGGACACTACTGCAGAGGCTTGGGATGTAAGGGTAGCAGTCAAAGCAATGAAGGATGAAGAGTTGGACTAGTTGCTCAAGGATGAGCAAATATTTTAGCTGGGGGGTGATGATGAGCCCCAATTTTTGGTAACAATTTGGGCTCATTTGGCCTACTTACCTTGCTCAACCCTTCATCTTTTAACACTTATGCATTCATTTCTTAGTATATTCATGTTATTTGTAGGAAGAAGGGCAGGCATTATATCTATGTGGCTAATACATGATGATTTCAGGTTTTTTGGCATTAAAGGGAGCAAAGAACACGCAAATGGAGACAAGGAGACAGCCAAGGTGGCATTGCGGGTTTATAGGGAGGTTGTCCACAGTCTTGATGACCTTCCTCGTGATTTCCACCTTAACTCCGAGCTCCAACAGCTCTCCCCATCGAGCTTAAAGGCAGCCAACGGATTCTACAGGAACATCAGTTTAACTTTCAGTTGGACAGCCAAGCTCCACTAATTGAGGAAGCCAGCTTGATCTTCATCATGTATAAATATGAAGTCTGTAGCCTTTGATAGGAGCTTTTTGAACTTTTGAACTACTGTTGCAATTTCTAAGCACGAGCTACAGCTCGGTTTTTGCTTTTTGTAAGCCAGTTTTGGCATGATGTTAGACTCATGATTACTCAATAAAGGCAGACAGCTTTGGATTCAATTCTGAGTTTTTAAGGGAGCTATAGCTCTCAGGTTAGGGCCCAACCTGAGAGCAATAGACCTTCTTTTCCTTGTATTGTTACTTGTTTTTCCTTTCAGCACTTTATTTCTTTGCTTTGACATGCATTTGAAAAAAACACAGTCTGCTGATTTAATTTCTTTAATGTGATTGAATAGATTAGTTTATGGTTAAAGTGCTTTTAGCTACTTAGCTTAGAGTAGGAGGATCAGCATTCATTAGAGCTCCAAAAAAGGTTGATAGTGCACTCGTTGCCATCTCTGTTTAGAGGTCGGGGGTGTGAGTTGTACCAACCACCAAAAACGCAGTCTTACACGTTCATGCAAGCTGCAACACAATCATTTCATTTATAAAACCGTCCATGCATTCTGATCTTGAGCAATACTTCTTCGTTCCAACACCATGCACGATTTCTCTCCACAATTTACATTGTTGTTCATTGGTTTAATAACACAGTTAGAATAGGTTGATGGAATTCTTGGTTTTGTGCAAGACATAGAGGATTTGTTTCTTTTACACTGCAAAGCATCACTTGATTGTGTTCTTCTTCTTCTCAACCACGTCTAAAGCCACCTACTCATCCTCTGTCCAGCTCGTTAGCCTTCCAACCCTTCTACTTCTCACGTAGCTCCACCTTTTCAACTTTCCATTGCTTCCACCCTTCTATCCACCAACCAACTGTACCCACTCTTTCCCCATCTTATCTCTCTGTCTTTGAGCCATCTCAAACTCCTCCTTCACCTTACCCATCCATCCATACAGTTCCTTCACACCTCCATTACCTAAAACTCCAATTGTCGAACATCCTATAGAAGTTAGCAGACTTCCTGTAGAAATCCCGAGTTTCCTGTAGGATCCCCTGCAGACATCCTGTAGAAGCCTGCAAGCTCGGTTGCCAAGCACCTGAACGTTGTGGACTTCTGTGGAATGATGTTAGGGATCCTCTGGAACCTCTCCTAGCCCTCCTGACCTTTTCCAAGCCTTCCTTCCCTTCGAACCACCCCTGCACAGTCAAGACCTAGTAAGAAGCACAATCACAATAACTCCACCCACTTGAGCAAAAATACAAAAATGAGTTCTTTTCAATGAAAGTAGTTTAAATTCATGCATCTCATCTCACTAGAAGTAATGGCATCATTTCTAGACATTTGCACTCCCACCATTGCATCATAGAGATTAAACTAGTCAGATTAGGGTTTACTAGGGTTTCCATGTTTTGGTTGGCTTTCAGTTCATTCTTGCAAAGTAGGTTACTTTCCTTTGAGATAGCCTTCGTCCATCATTTAGAAAGCTTCTTCTGAGAACATATAGAAGTTGGCTTGAGCCCTAGTGGACTTGTGCCAGCTGACCAAGTGACAGCTGCGACAAGAGCTAGTACTTGTTCATACAGCACCGTCGCTTCCAAGTTTGTTACGAACTACCGGGTTGATAAAATTAGAGATAGGAAGCTCCAGGAGTTGTAGCATTATTGCTACAATACTGGAGCCCACTAGTTTTGACATTGAATCTCTCCTCTGGCTGGGCGAGTAGCTACATATGTCTTGCAATAGACCTTTCTCTCTCTTTGATTATGAATACACAGCTCAGACTTCTGGCAGCATAACCTCCCTATGCTCCAAGACTCTTACTATCACTCAAGACAAGCGTTATCACTACTAGCACTATCACCACTACTCAAAAACTAGCTTGTCAAATGCATGAGGACAGACTTTTATAGATGGAGAAGGGGAAGAAAATACAATGAATCAAGACACCCATTATGGATTGGCATTATCTCCAAAAAGCCGCTGTGGATAGATGTAAGGGATAGATGATGAATCTCGACATCTAGAAGATTAGCTTTATCCCCAAAAGACTTCATGACTTGAAGGGAAAAAACATCTGGGCGCGTGTTTGTTAAAAATCTTTTCCAAACTCGGTTGGCGCGGGTGTTACTCTAAGACAGAGCACCAATGGGCGCGCCTTCTTTTGAGGATCTCATTCATTGGCGCGGGTAGTACATTGTGGACCCGCGCTAATGGAAAAAGGACACTTTTCAGGGATATTTTGCAGGAGGTGTCTTCAGGGCACATGAAGTCCATACTTAGGGGAACATAATGCAAGTGTTTTTAAGTTATGTCACTGCTCACAGGTCCCGGAATGAGTCCTCCAAAGTACGGGAAAGGGGTAACAGGGACAGTAACCAATGGTGACAAATTACTGTGTAACAACAGGGCTTCCAGAGAATTTGTCCAACCAGGGCATCTAGGAACTAGTAACTCAACCCAAGCTAAATGAAACATGAGAACCAACAGAAACAAAACAAGGAAATAAATCCACAATCACCATGGATATCCAGGAAATGGCAAGGCTAGGAAAATCCACTGTCAATCCAAGAAATCCTCCATGCCATTGGCAGATCATGACCAATAAACCACATGCATATGCCATGCATGCCAAAACTAGTGAGGAAAACATACATGCAACTCGGTACCTGCAAGAAAAACCCACTGTCGTTTCTAATTCTGATGTCCTCTTGTGCTTTTCATGCTCTTACTTTGCATTCTTGCTCCAAAACTCCAAGTATGCTACACCCTCCAAGAATGCTCCAGGAAAACTCTAAGTGTACAAGAGTGAGAGAGGGAGATAATAATGAGAGAGTTCAAAAACTGAATTGACAAAATTCTGTGAACTGATCCTGAGAAGCCTTTTTATGAATTAGGCCTCTATTTTCTTCATTTTCCATTAGTTTCCTTCAATTTCCTCCTCACATGCAACCTATGGCCTTTCACCTCCCTTTTCTCCTAATTTCCATTATTTTCATAAATAAATGTTCCAAAAATGTTTTTTTACCTTTCCAAAGCCTTAGACATTTCCTTTTCCAATTTTCTTAGCCATATTAACCGAAATGAACACCCACACTAGGATGTCTTGCCCAATATTCCGCTTGGAATAAGTGTCCCATCAACCGTGGTTATTATTTTTCCTTTATTAACTTTTATTACATGGAATTTTCACAGAAATTTTCACCAGAGTTGTTACAAAGTTATTTTGCCAAAAGGAGGAGGAGATTTCCCAGATTATTTCTCTAGTTTTTTAATAAAAGAAGGCTATGGCCAAATCCAAAAGGATGGTCCTAGATGGGGTTCGAGATCACATCATCTCACATATTGTAGAGAAGACAACAAAGGATATGTGGGTTTCCATTGTGAAGTTGTCCCATGGTCCATCTGAGAATCGAAAAATGATTCTCAAGATGCTAAGGATGATCAAGATGTAGAAGGGCAAGAATGTTACATCCTATCTCACTAGCATTCAAGGTGTGAGAGATGAACTTGCAACTGTTAGAGATAAACCATTAGATAGTGAGTTGGTGCACACAACTCTCAATGAGTTTATCAAGGAGTGGTGCACATTTGTCCAAGTGATTTCTGGGCGAGACACACTTCCTAGTTGGAAACACCTATGGAATGAATTTAATTAGAAGGAGCTAAGGCTTAGTCTCGTAGATGTTACCACCACCAATAGTGGCAAGGGACCGAAGGTAGATAAATAAGAATAAAATGTTGCTCTTGCAGGAAAAGGAAAAGTGAAAAAGGTTCCCTGCTAGGGACAAGATTGAAAGGGAGAGAAGAAAAAGAAGGACCCATCAAAGGTTAAGTTCTTCGGATGTGGTGAGCTTGGTCACTACGTCAACAATATCCGAAGAGGAAAAAGAACAAGAAGGGGAAGAAGACAACAACTTTAGAAAAAAATGATGAGTTGTCTGCCAGATTGGAGGAAGAGTTCTCTATGTTTGTAGTGTTATCCTTAGATGGGGGAAGGGTATGATACTCTAGTATGCGAGATCAGGAAGGATCCAAGGGAGGAGTAGCAAGAGATCTAGATATAGCCATGGAGGCTTGATCCATAGATCAGATCCAATAATTTTTTTTCTCACATGGATCATTATCTTTTCTATGACATCCTATAGAGTAAAGGTAGCAAGAGGATCGAAGTGCCAGCAAGGCATAGTCATTTACTCGAGAGACCGTGTAGAGCCAGTTGTGAGGTGCAATTAGATGCTCGAAAGACAGGTGCAGGGCTAGTTACAATGACACAGTAGATCAGTAAGAGTTCAAGACTCATAGTCTAGCTTTAGAGGGAGAAACCCTAGGGAAACTTGATCTTCAAGTTCTGAGAGATCGATACCCATAGGTGCAGTGATGGAAGTAACACTGATAAGAGGAAGGCAATGCAAATTGGCCAAATGTAGGGAGCCCGGTTCAGTTCCAGCGAGAGGGACTCCAACACAGAGGCATCAACAATGTGATATCACAGTATGCGCAGTAGCATGGTGGATAGTGACAGCCAGTGTAGTTTCTTCACAGTGATTTCTAGTGATAAGAAGTAAGATCAACTTGAAGATGCGAGGGAAAGAGGTTTTACAGATGTCGGACACCAACAACACAGATCAGTTAGGCTACAACATGTTCCCACAAACCAACAGGTAGCTAATATACTCACGAAGGCTCTAAGGAGGGAAAATTTCATCAATTTCAAAGAACAAATGGGTATAGTGGAGAACACCTTCCTCACTAAGAGGGAGTGTTAGTTTTTGGATATGGTAGCAATGGACAAGGGTTCTAGACTCAATTTCTGTCCAAGGGGCTGAGGAACACTAGATCTCCAAAAACCATAAAAGGTTTCTTAAGAAAACACTTCGAAGCTAGGGTAGCATTAGAGGTAGGGGTTTAAACAATGAGAATTTCCAAAGAAATTATCAGTAGGTTTTCCAATGATTCAGAGTCAAAATAAGAGGTCGAGTTTCCAGCAAAGGAGCTCGATTCAGCTAGTGTGAGTACCCAGTTTCCCCCAGTGCGAGTTGCAGAAGTAGCATTTCATTTCTAGTTTTTGGAACAAGTGCCAGAAGTAAGAATGAATTGCTCCAAGAGGCAGAGGGAGAGAGGTTGACTTGCAAGGAAGGGTTCCCAGGGCTATGTGAATTTATCAGAGGCTACAATGTGTGTTTCTAGGTAGAACTGTGAGTGCCAGGAAGGAGTGCAAGTATCCTAGATAAGGCCAAATTGATTTGTTAGAGGGAAAAGGGTTTTCCCAGATATTTATCTAGTGAGATAAATTTGTCAGAGCTTTTCCAGGAAGGCAAACAATTTTAATTCTCTATTTTCTGAAGATAATAATAAAAACATCATCTTCTGCACTGGTTTTCCCTTCGAAGGTTTTCCAGGGACATTTGTCCAAAAACCATAGTGTTATATATTTGTGTGTGTGCATATTTTCTCAGTTCCAGTTTTTAATATTTTCGCAACGTTTTTATTGTGAATAATGCGGTAATGAATTTATCGTTATTTTTCGAATGATAATTCACAAGAAAAATAAACTGCTAATGGTTAGAAGATAAATATCCAATTGTTGCATTCAAGGAATTTTCACAACTATCCAATGAGGGATTCCTCTAGTGAATTATTTGTGTAGTTTCCCTTTATAGAGGAAAGAACCTAATGGCATAGTATGCCTCCAAAGATGAGTGGCACATTATGAACAAGTGATTTTCCACCTCCCTCGCTTCTTTACATAAGGGACATTTGCTCAGGCCTTTCCAACTTTCGCGTCGAATATTATCCCACTCAAGAATGGTAGTTTTAGTGCCAACTAAGTGAAGAGTATGGATTTTTTGGGAGCCTTGATTTTCCAAAATTGAGGGTTTTGGATCTATTGTTGGTCAAATACTGATTCATATCCCAATTTTATGCAATATATGCGTAAGTTCATATTTGCACTCCAAGTAATTGAATCATTTTCTTCTTTTAGCTTGATTCTACCCTTGACCAATTGAGTTCTCAATGACTTCCATTGGATTACCTTTGGCCTTGTTAGCCCCAGGTCCATTTTATTGCTCGAGACCCGATTTACCTGTTAATTTTCTTGTGAATCTAACAGCCACAATTCATTGACCTAGCAAATTACAGAGCTACCAAATGAAAATACAACTATAGAATTTCCCACTATAGATCAATAGATTATGCAATATACTAAAGCAGAATACAAGATCTACTTCTACAACAAACTTGTGAAAGCTTAATCGAATATGAGCAAGATCAAATAGAACACATATAACTGAGAATCAGAAATCAAGCACACATGAACACAGAAGAATACTCTAGGGAAAGCCTCAGCCTAAAACCCTGATCTTTGTAATATCATACAAGTGGAAATATGTTCAGATTCCACGAAGAATCAGCTCACAAGCTATCCTTCTCTCTCTGCAATCGAACAATACAGCTCATAGACTGAATAGACACAACATATGTCTTCCTCTAGCCCTCCAAGCCTCCTATCTCCTTGTGCAGTTTCTCTTGGGGCCCAATGATGCCACCTGTGTGAATTGGCCTCATCACACACTCACTAAACTGAAGAAGTAACTGCACAATCTCTAAGGAATGAATTCCTTCTACATGCAAAAGATATTCACAATGGAATATTCCTACAACTGATAGTACATTGTCCCTCCATCTGATCTCAATTGGGTCTCTGACTGAACTAACATGCATGAGTTATTTATGAGAGAATATTCAGTTATTTGAAGTGCAGCAGTTACATGCATGCATGCATTAACTAACTGAACTCACAATTAGTTCAACAAACTATTTGAACTAATATAATTGGACTTAACTCAGTTAACTGACCTAACTAATTACAACTCAAAGTACAACTCATCCTGATCTCCTTTAATCAAGGGATAACTTCCTCAATCAATGGAGAAACTCTTGCATGTTTTCACATAGACTTCATGTTTGATTTCCTACAATCAATTAACTCATGGTAAATTAATTAATTATTTTACAAACAACTGCTAAGTTCAAATTCGAATTTTACTTCTCTATTTTTGTTTAGGGACTAACTAAAATCATTGTTTTACAACTCGGCGGATTCGAAACCGACTCAGCCGAGTCGAACTGAGTCATTAGCCTGAGGAGTGACCCGGCCACCCAACCGGTTCGGTTGACCAAGTCACACATGACTCGGTCAACCCAGCCGGGTCCGTTATGACTCGGCCGAGTCACACTTGGGACGGCTGGGCAGCTTAAAAAGTTAAAAAAAAATCATTTTTTTTGGTAATTTTTCAAATGTTTAATGCAGTTTATGGATTCCAAAGGGTAATAGTAATTTGTTAAATGCTTTTGGGGTCCATTTCCCCCTCCCAAACCCTATTTAAGACACCCAAATGCTCTCATTCACTCACAGCAGTCTTATGCATTTGAGTGAGAGTCTTCTTTGAGAATTAGTGAGCAGTTCTTGAGCTTGTTTTGGAGCAGCAGTGAGGAGTCTTGGAGGAGCATTGTAGCTAGAGTGAGGAGCTTCTTGGGAAGCCATTTGGAGCAGCATTGAGGAGCTGATTCTTGGAGCAAGCTTGAGGAGGCAGTTTGTGCCTGGAGGTATTTTTTTCCACCTCTATAAATCTGTTTTTGCTTAGTAAATTTTAGGTGCATATCAAGAAAGCTTAGAGAGTGTTTTTTGTCAAATAAATGAACATTGAATCAATTTTTATTTTTGTTTTCATTTTCATATTGTTTTCCTAGTCAAAAAATGGCACCTAGAGCAAAAGATCTTGCTTGGGCATATGTTGAAATGGTTGATAGTCAGATGCATTGCAAATTTTGCCATAGGAAAATTAAGGAAGGTCCTGGGGGCATTAATAGGCTGAAACAACACTTGGCAGGGATTAGAGGCCAAATTACCCCATGTACCTCATCAGAAATTGGGGAGATTAGAAAGAATTTGTTGGCCAGCTTTGAGAAATTTAAAGAAGATAAGGCTAGGCAAAAAGAGATACATGCTGAAATTGGGAGGAAGAGGGAGATACAAAAAATGATGGCTACCAACCCCCACTATGATTTTGAGGGTTCTTCCTCTATCCCTCAAACTGAGGCATCCAACCCTTTCCGTTATGTTCCTTCCTCTTTTGGTTCTGTTCAAGATAAGGGAAAGGGTAGAATGAAGGGTGATGTGACTATCAAAAGTTATTTCACTCCCTCCTCTCCATCAGATGCACATGGTCCTGAAGTTAGTAAAGGTCAAATTCAGCCCACTTTAGATGACCATTGGAAGAAAGAATTGAGGGAGACTGCTTGTGACTACATAGCTAGATGGTGGTATGATGCTGATATCCCCTTTAATGCTGCTCGTTCACCATATTATGAGCCTATGTTTGATGCCATACATGCTGCTGGAAAAGGCTTTAAAGGCCCTACTATGCAAGAGCTAAGGGGGTTTTGTTTGTAGAAAGAAATTCAATCCATTAATGAGTATTTGCAAGAGTTCAGGGACTCATGGGCAAGAACAGGGTGTACCATCATGTCAGATGGATGGACTGATCAAAGAAACCGTACCATCATAAACTTTCTTGTCTTCTGCCCACAGGGAACCATGTTTTTAAAATCAGTTGATGCATCTGATAAGGTAAAAGATGGCCACTTGTTGTTTCAGCTATTGGATCAGGTTGTTGAGGAGGTGGGGGTGGCTAATGTTGTTCAAATCATCACAGATAATGCCTCTAACTATGTTCTTGCTGGTAAACTGTTAGAGGAGAAACACAAGACCATATTTTGGACCCCATGCACTGCACATTGCATAGACCTCATGCTTGAGGATATTGGAAAATTAGATTGGGTCAGAAACACTATAGATCATACCAAAAGCATAACAAAATTTACCTACAATCGTACACTGGTTTTGAGTCTCATGAGGAAACACACTAGAGGCAAGGATATTATTAGGCCTGCCATCACTAGATTTGCTACACATTTTTTGACATTGCAATATATGCTTTCCCAACATAGAAACTTGCAAAAGATGTTTTCCAGTGATGAATGGAATCAAAGCAATTGGTCTAACAAACCAGAAGGCAAAGAATTGAAAAGGAAAGTCCATGAAGAAACTTTTTGGAGAAAGGCAGCAGAGATTGTGAAGCTTGTTGAGCCACTAATTAAGGTGTTGCGGTTGGTGGATGGGGAAAGGTTGGCTATGGGCTTCATTTATGAGGCTATGGATCAAGCAAAGGAGAAAATAAAGACAGCATACAAGGATAGAGTGGCAAAGTATGGGCCCATTTGGGCAATCATTGATGAAAGATGGAACAATCAACTCCATCGCCCTATACATGCAGCTGGGTATTTTTTGAACCCACGGTATCATTATAAAGCTAAGGAGTCAGGAGCTTTGAGGGGGGAGGTCAGAGATGGACTGGTTGATTGCATTGAACGCATGATCCCATCGGAGTCTGATCAGTTGGAGATACATCAACAGGTCACATCCTTCAGCAATGCAACAGGTACCTTTGGGAAGAACCTAGCAAAGATTGCAAGAGAAGCAGATGAGCCAGGTAAACAAAAATTTCAATTTTCAATTTCTTAATGGTTTTACTTTTTTTATTAAAGTTTGTTAAATCATTTATAATTTGAAAGTTAGATATAATTTGTAATTTTTTTGAGCTTCAGCCTTCATCTAACTCATAATTCATTACACTCCTATGTTTTTTGCAGCACAATGGTGGGAGGCCTTTGGTGGCCAGTGCCCTGAATTGCAAAGGTTTGCAATTCGTATTTTGAGTCAAACTTGCAGTGCATCTGGGTGTGAGTGCAATTGGTCTGTCTTTGAGAGGATTCACACAAAGAAGAGAAACTGTTTGGATCAAAAACGGTTGAATGATCTAGTTTTTGTCCAATACAACCTTCGGCTCAGACGAAACCAATTGTTGAACAAAAGACCTGATTCAGATCCCATTGCATTGGAAGACATTGATCCAACATCAGATTGGGTAGTGGAGAGTCGTCCACCAGTGTTTGATCCTAATGAGGATCTTGATGAACTTGAACATGTTGTTCAACTTCAGCCTGTTCAGTTGAATGCAGATCCCAATCCACCAGCCTCAGTCTCACAGCCAGCAAGGACTCCAGTTGTAGGTGCTTCCTCTGCTCAGCCACGACAGAAGCGCAGCCGCATATCTACTCTATCTCAGCTTTCATCTGCTGCACAGCCTGCTAGTGGTACTGGTACCACTTCTACAGTTGCAGTTGGAGACGATGATGAGGAGGAGGAGGAGCCATGGGGCCCCTTGTCTAACTCTGATGATGATGATCCAAAGATTGGTCGAGATGATCTTGGCCCCTCTGGCAGTAGCTACTAGGCAGTAGTACTAGTATTGTAGTCTGGTCACCATCACAGTTTACTTTTGTTGTAGAGGCCATTTCTAGCCTCCTTGGTTATTTGTATTTTGTTTTGAGTCTTTGATCATGTATGACAGTTAACTATGTATTGCCATTGGGTACCATTTTGATATAGTGGATTGGTTCATGAGCCTACTTTGATCATATGTTGTCTTCCATCTATATTATAATGCTGTGTGTTTGGAAACATGAATGAAAATCTTTAAAATTATGTTTAAAATATTTAAAATTATGTTTTTTAATAAATAAAAAAATATTTAATGTATTTTTTACAACGATCGAGTCATTGAAATCGAGCCGGCCGAGTCATTACCGTTTCGGAGTCGGAGTCGGAGTCGATCCTCGGCCGAGTCGGAGTCGGAGTCGGAGTCTTAAAACATTGACTAAAATAGGAAGGTATCCCAAAATTCTATTTATAGCAATGCTATTTTTTGAACTTCTATTTTTAGCATTTCTTGTTGCTATTTTCAACACTCCCTCTCAACAAGAAAGGGATTATCAGTAACCCCAATTCTGTCTTTGTGGAACTCAAACTTGCATTTTGACAATGCCTTCATCAAAATATCTGCATCTTGTTCCTCGATCGAAACATACAACAACAACAACATGATCCTCTTGACACACAATCTCGAAGATGGTGATACCGGATATCTATGTGCTTGGAACTGTCATGAAAAACTAGATTCTCAGAGAGTTTGATATAACTTTGATTATGGCAGTAGATCATTGTAGGATCCATCTGCTCACCAAACAATCCCACTATAATCTTTCGCATCCAAATGGTCTCACATGTAGCCTGACTAGCAGCCATTTATTCATCCTCTACTGAGCTAAGTGCAACTAACCTCTGTTTCCTGTTGTACCAAGAAACTGTAGCTGAACCAAGGTTGAAAATTCCTCCTGAAGTGCTCTTCCGATCTGATAGACTCCCTGCCCAATCCGCATCTGTGAAGCCCTGGAGCTTCACTCCCTCTATCTGTCTGTACCACAATCCAAAATGAGATGTGCCTCAGAGGTATCTCAGCGCATGCTTCGCTGCCTTCCAAAACAACTTGGTAGGCTAAACCATAGCTTGACTCAGCTGGTTCACCACAAGGCATAAGTCGGGTCTTATGTTCACCAGATACATAAGTGAACCCACCAGCTGCCAATAAACAGTAGCAGCTACTACCTCACCTGAAGTAAAATCCTCCTTCCTCCAGTTCCCAGCTAGAGGATTCTGCATGGGTTTGCACTTCTCCATATGGAACCGCCTGAGGATCTCATTGGCATACTTGCCTTAAGACACAAAAGCTTCTCCATCTCTCTACCACACTTCCATGCTTAGAAAGTAGTGCATAAGAACCATGTCTTTCATTTCAAACTCTCTTGCAAGGTCCTCATTGCAAGACTGGATCAGCTGATCATCACCTGTCAAAATCAGATCATCGACATAAAGAACAATGATCAATGGCTTACCTTCTACCATGATGTGGTGAAGGTTCACATCTGCTTCACTCTTGTTGAAGTCCAACCCGGTGAAATAGTTGTCGATCCTGGTGTACCAAGCACGGGGTGCTTTTTTCAGCCCATACAGAGCCCTCTTGAGTTAGCACAAATGTGACTCGCGATTGAAGGTCTCGAAACCTTCTAGCTGCTCAATGTACATCTCCTCCTCAATATTCCCATTGAGGAATGTTGTCTTCACATCCATCTGATGGATCTTCCAACCCATCTGAGCTGATAATGCCAACATCGATTTGATAGATTAGTACCTTGCTACAGGAGCAAAGGTCTCTTCGTAGTCGATCCCCTTGACCTGTGAGAAACCACGGGCAACAAACCTTGCCTTATGTTTCTCAACACTGCCATCAATTTCCTAATCTACCTTGTAAAGCCATCTAGAACTCACCACTGACTTCTCCTGAGGTCTTGGGAAAACATCCCAAACACAGTTCTGCATGATGGAGTTGTACTCCTCCACCATTGCATCAACCAAGACTGGTTGCTGCATTGCCTCCTCGAATGAAGAAGGCTCAGAATCTATAGACTCCCCAACCAAGGCCATGTAACTAGTGTACCGTTCGGGCGACCTCCTCTTTCTACGCTAAGAAGATGGTTGTCCCACATTCTCCCGCACATCCAACATCAACTTGTCAGCTTCCCTTGAGCATTTCCGCCCATCTCTAGAAGACTTAGCATGATTGGATGTCTCCACTCTCGGATCCTCTGCATGTGGCTACTCTGCATCAATTTGAGGCTCCTCCTCCTTAGGAAATGAAAGTTCCTCATCTACATGCAACTTGAGCTCCCTCTCAAGTGATACTCGCATGGCTTTCTGCTCGTCGAACTTCAGATCCCTGAATACCATTGTCCTCTAACTGGTAGGCAAGTACACACGATAGTTGTGGGGTGTATCCATGTACCCCACAAGTATTCCCAACTTAGTTGTTGGATCTAGTTTCTTCCGGGAATCTTCGGTCACATGGCAGTAAACCGATGATCCAAAGATACGGAAGTGACTCACATCTGGTCTCTTCCTGGAAAAGGCCTCCATAGGTGTCTTCATTCCCAGTATACGGTGCGGGCTTCTGTTTTGTAAGTATACTATTGTATTTCATGCCTCAGCCCACTGCAGTGGTAGGCTTTGGCCATGCAACATCGCTCGAGTTGCTCCCACAATCGATCTATTCTTCCTTTCGACCACCCCATTCTGTTGTGGGTTATAGCGTGCCGTCAACTCCCGTTTAATTCCTTCTGCATCATAGAAGTCCTTAAACTGCTGGGAGACATACTCTCCACCTTTGTCGCTACGCAAGGCTTTTATTTTCATTCCAGATTCTTTCTCTGCCAAGGGTTTAAACTCACAAAACCTCAAGAAGGTCTGATCCTTATTTTTCATAAAGTATATCCAACATCTACGAGAAAAATCATCAATAAAAATAACATAGTACCTTTTTTTAGCAATGGAGGCTGTAGAGAATGGTCCACAAACATCTGAGTGAACTCGCTCCAGGATTTCTCCAGCTCTACTATCTCGATCTGGAAAGGAAGATTTCACACACTTACCTAAGGTACAACCTTTTCATGTATTCGTCTGCTCCAGTTTTCCATTGGGAAGTCCAATAGAAATCTGTTGCATGATCTTCAGGGCTCCATGGTGCAAGTGGCCCAATCTTCTATGCCATAGCTCGCCAACATCTTCGCTCTGCACCATCTCAGCTTTGGAACCCAATGCAGCATAGCCATCTACCTCCAACTTATAGAGATTCTTAACTCGAATCCCTATCTGCTTGGTCTGTCCAGTGCCGATATGCCTCTAGAATACCTTTCCTTTACTAAAGACTACATCATAGCCTTTATCTTCTAGCATAGCAACGGACACAAGATTCTTCTTCAGACCTGGTACATACTTTACATTAGTCAGGATGAGGGGAGCTCCATGCTCCCTCTGAAACACAACTGTACCCTCACCTGAAACACGGTACTTTCCATCATCGCCCATCTCGATCTGCATCTAGAGATCCTTCTCCTCCAAGGTACTGAAAAGATAGTTGTCACCTAACATGTGGAATGAAGCTCTACTGTCCAGGTACTAAACACATCCCACCATGGATGAAACCATGCATGCGATAAGAGAGAAATCCAACTCAAACTATGAGGCCAGTGCCTCACCATCAGATCCCTTCTTGGATTTCTTCTGTGGACAATTTGTAGCATAATGGCCCACTTCATGACAATGCAAGCATCACACTTTCGATTTGTCAAACTTCTTCCCTCCATGGGAAGAACTGGATTTCTATTGGGATGCCTTCCCTTTTCCCTTCCTCGCCTTACTCACTAAGGCTAGATTTTCCTCATCATATTGCTTTGATGAGGATCCGTCTCTGGTGCTTCTTCTTAACTCCTCCTGCATCGAATCCAACCAAATTCATTCCCAATCTGCCAGTTTTTCTCTTCCATCTACCGAGTCTTGGTAGCTATGCCAACTCTTAGGAAGACCAAGAAGCGCAAGACTCACCATGTCATCATGAGCTATCATGATCCCTACACTTCCAAGCTCATCCCGGCAGGTGGTGAGCTTGTTCAGATATGTAGAGATCGTGTCGCCCTTTTCACACTTGATTTTCGGAAGCTTGTCTTTCAGTGCCAACTTCCTCTAATCGTTGTTGTTCTGATATAGATCTTTCAATGTTTTCCACATCGAAAACAATATCTCCTTCCCATGGAGACTTGAGACTATGTGGTCTCGAACTCCCTCTAGAAGGATTCTCCTTGCTCTAGCCACACATTTCTTCCATTCCGCCAATTCTATAGCATTAGCCGATGCGGGCTTGGGGACTTCTTGATCAATGAAGTCCTTTAGACCGTTATCCTCTAATACTGCTTCCAGGCTATATAATTCGAGCTGCCATCAAGGGCATACTCGAGTCTTAAACCGTTGAATGCCATTGGTGAAATTGAGATGTGATAAGAACTCGGTTTCTATATTTAGGAACCTAAAAGTTTGAACTTCTCCCTTCTTGTATATTTTTCTCTCCTTTGATCACCTTTGCTCTGATACCATGTATAATTTCCCACTGTAGATCAACAGATTATGCAATATACTAAAGAAAAATACAAGATATACTTCTACAACAAACTTGCAAAAGCTTAATCAAATATGAGCAAGATCAAATAGAACACATATAACTGAGAATGAGAAAGCAATCACACATGAACATAGAAGAAAACTCTGGGGAAAGCCTGTTGAGCCTCAGACCTGCACTTCTTTTCACATCCTCTCAGCCTCCTTTTCCATTCATTTCCTTCCTTTATCACTCATTTCCTCCATCAATTTGCTTAAATCATTGTATTATAGGACTTTTACATGGTTTATTAATTATGCTAATGACTGTGTTGTTGGATTAGAATATTGGTTCAAAACCTGCACTTTCCGCAGCTGATCCCAGTTTCCGCAGCTGTTTTCTTAAACGGCATGATCAAGGTGTCCTCCGATCAAAAGAGCCACATGGGCAAGTGTGTGGAACCAAGGACATGGTGTGTGTCCTTCCAGCTCAGCCAAATCAGTTATAAACACCCATGGTTAACGAGGGGGCAACTTCAGTCAAACAAAGGTCATTGGCGGTGGCATGGCTCTGCGTGTTCGGTTTTAGAGCACGTGAAGCACAGCTGGCCTCTTCCTCAGCCACGCAGATGATGGGGAACACAAATCCAACAGGAGATTTAATGCCCACCTCGACCGTTGCCTAAATCCGTGGACTGTGCTAGATTACGTGTTTTTCACACAGCTGTTAGAATAGCGTAGTTTGTGATTAAGTTAGTTTTGTTTTTCTGCTATAAATAAAGCGTATCTGAATGCTAATTAGTTAGCTGCTGATATGTAATTTTGAACCCCACTGTACTTTCCTTTTTGCTACGTAATATATGAGAAGACTATTCTTCATTTGAGCGTGTAATTGATCTTTGAGCTGGCTGGAGTAGGCAGAGGGCCCCTGTTTACTTAAGGCCTGTACAGTGCTTTTCATTTCATGCATTTCTTCTTATCAGTTTATGTATAATAGTTGTACAGAATGCTTTTGATTGTTATGCTTTGATCATGTACAATAGTTGTATATAACTTTGAATTCTGCCCATTTATATTTCTGCACTTTTCCATGACTGATCAGTGTGTTTTTGCAGATTTCTTAGGTGCCCGGGACAGTTTTCTTTTTACTCTTTTTACAGCCAGTGGCACTTGTGATCGTCTTATCTAAACTGCTGATCTTTGTTTTTGATTTCCATTAGTATCACTGCTTTAGTTTGCACTTTATTTTCTGCTCATAGTTTATCAAGTTGTTTATCTTTTAATGGCTATTTTTATCATAATCAACTAACTTTTAGTGGAGCCAGAACATCACTTAAGTGCAGCTTGGTTATTTTGTTTAAGACTCACATTGTTAACTTGCTCATAACTCTTTCTTATATGATCAATCCAGCTGAAGGCAGAAAGGTTAAGGGAAAATTAAGTAGTGTGATTTGTCACTTAGATTGTACATTGCTTGAGATTTCATTGAAGAGTTAAAGTAGTTGCTCTTGTTTTTGAGTTAATGTAGATTTCATTTTCAATCTCATTTTTATCAGCAGTATAGGTATTGGGCCAATGCCATTGGTCTTTTATTTGATGCCTTCATTTTTCCTTTAAAAGTTAATTTCATTTCAGTTGTTGTTCAAAGCTTTCTTGTAGATTACTTTTAAGTTTTAAGAAATCATCTAGAACTCATCACAATTACACACACCTCACTCACTTTACTTCATTTCCATCACATCACTGTAGGAGAAATAGATTTGAAAACAAACTTAAAAAGTTAAAAACGACAAAAACTTAAGAAATAGTTGCATAAGTACATACGGTACACATCACTTCATCAGCTTACGAGCCCCGGGTTGACATTTAAAAGTTGCAATTTAGACAACACTAAATTGACCAAACATTTTGGCGTCGTTGCCGGGGAAGTGAATTAGGTAGCCAATTCTTAAAAAAAATTATTAAGAAAAATTTCAAGGAAGAAAAATTGATAACATCTCAAAGTATGCTCTCCTCTTGCACCTAGGGTGATCTGGAGGATCAGAAAAGAGAAAGTTATTAGTTTAATAGTTTCTTGAGTATGCTCTCTTCTTGCACCTAGAGTGACCTAGAAGATCAGAAAGAGAATTATTACCCTGACTTGAAGGAAAATAAAAAAAATGACATGCATAGAGCTAGAGATTCTAGGGGAAGGTTTTTAGCTAGAGCCAAGAGTTCGATTTTTACAAGTCCATCTACTTCAAGGAATAGACAAGAGACACCTCCCTCATCTCCAACTGACACTCCTAGCCCTAGGATTCCCGGAATTCAAGAAGCAGGAGTCGACTCTCCCATACCTTCCATCGAGTCTGAATTAGAGAGAGATCCTTTCCTTCTTTCTCCAGAGAGACAAATTGTAATTGAAGAAGTAGAATCACCTGAAGAAGAAGGAGGAAATCCTTCTCATACACCCTTAGTAGAAGAACCAGAAGACTCTGAAGTCTCTGGGGAAACTACCATGATAGAGGAAGGAGCACCTGGATTTGGTAGAGGTGGAGGTAGAGGAGGAGGAGGAAACAATGGAGGAGGTAGAGGTAACATTGGAGGAAATAGGGATGGAGATAACTCATTTGGGTTTCCTATAGTCGATGAGGATTCCCGAGCCACCATGAAGAACATCTCACCATCTGTCCTCCCGAACTTTCATGGGTTAAGGAATGAGGACCCTGAAACATTTCTATTTGAGTTTGAAGTCGTATGTCGAACTTATGATTATCTGGATGACTCTCAAAAACTCAAATTGTTTCCTTCAACATTGAAAGGATCAGCTTTGAAGTGGTTCATGGGATTACTCACTCAATCCATTAGGTCTTGGAATGATATGAAACAGACATTTTTGGATAGGTACCTGGACTATTGTATGCCCACCAATCATAAGGATGAGGTATTCAAAATGGTACAAAAAGAAGATGAAAACTTGGAGGAATTGATTGAAAGATTTCAATATAATCTGAAAAGAGAAAAAATGAGTAACTTGGATGAGGAGACCTTGAAAGCCCTTTTACTAAAAGCCATTAGAGATGAATGGATAGATCTTTTGAATATGATGGGGAAGGGAGATATATCTCAGCTTCCACTTTCTAATATAGCAGAATTATGTGTCCATCTCTCAAGGGGGAAATCCAAAACTCAAAAAGGGCCTAGAGATCCTTCTCTCCTCAAAGCAAACAAATCTGCAACTGGATCAGTAAGTAGGGCTGAGATTGGCAGTATGCTTGATGAATTTAAAACTGACATCTTAGGGAGTCTTAGTGAACAACTAGACACTCTTAAGATTCACAATAAGCAGAAAGCAGAAGCTGAGGCTTTGGCCATCTTTTGCCCAAAGTGTAGAAAGAAACATGCTCTAAGGGAATGCCCCTTGGATGCAAAAGTTGTAGAAACATGTGTAATCTGTTCAGAGAACCATGAGACCAAGGATTGTCCTTCAATCCCTGGGCTCAAAGCTGTTTTTCAAGAAGATCCAAGTACACTTGAATCTCTCTGTTTTTTTGCAAGGAGACCTTGGAAGGGGCAACAAAATCAAGGGTTTAACAACTCTATGAATTTTCAACCCCAACCAAATTGGAATCCTTGGCAACAACCTTGGTCCCAACCTCAAAATTCTTTTCAATCATGGATACAAGGTATGAAAAATCCTTATGGGAGATTTGCTCAATTCTATCAATATCCTCCATCTTTTCAAAACCAACAAGCTCCACAACTTCCAAATCAAAGTCCACAACTATCATTGCCATTTCCACAACAACAACAACCTTCTCAACAAAATCAAAGTTCTCAACTCTTGCTTCCATTCCAACAGAAGTCAAATCAACTTCCTTCTCAGCCATTGCCAAACCCCAATAATAAAAACCCTCAAAATGCTTACATGATGGAAGGTCAACCATTCCCTACCTATATGATTGTTCCTCTTAATGAAGTACAACTCAGGTCAGGTAGAGTTCTAGATAAACCTTCTATAAATGTTCAACAGCCAAGCATTTCTGAGGAAGAGTCTCTTAAAGCCAATAAGGGTTCTGAAGCATCTCTTCAAAACCCAAACACTCAAAAAGAAAAAGAAAAAGAATCAACCCCCACAACTCCCATAGTTGAGCAACCTACATCTTTGTCCACACCTCCTTTTCCTGAAAGATTACAAATTGACAAAGGAGTGGAAAAACAAATTTGGTTGCCTGACTATAATTTTCTAGATGAATTGAAGAATGTTTGTATCAAGATTCCCTTGTTACAAGCCATTAAAGAGATTCCTATTCTAGCAAAAACAATAAAGGAGTTGAGCCTTAAAAGACCAGGAAGGAAACCTAGAGATACCAGAAGGATCCACCTGGTAGGAAAAATTGCAGACATCATGATGGGAAAGATTACTATGCAGAAATATGTAGATCCCGGTAGTCCAATTGTCAAAACACATATCAATGGGGTAGAAATACCAAATACTTTGATTGATTTAGGGGCTGCTATTAACATTATCAGTAGACAGACTATGGAACAGCTAAAACTTCATAATCTTCTTTTTACACCTACTTTATTGCAACTTGCAGATCGATCAATTATTAAACCAGATGGTGTATTAGAAGACATTCCTGTCTCCTTAGATTCTTGGGAATATCCAGTGGATTTCATGATTTTAACTCCCAAGAGTAATCTAGGAGGACATCCTCTTATTTTAGGAAGACCTTGGTTAGCCACAGCTGATGCTTTCATAAGTTGTAGATCTGGGGATATGTATATTTCTGATGGTAATTCGACAAAGAAGTTCAATCTGTATCCTCCAGCAAGAGCAATCACAGAAATAGGAGATAATGAGTGGGTTGATGATGAAGATACTATACAACCTGTCTTTACCATTTCTGAGATTAGTGAAGATAGTCAAATTCTGAACACATTAGAAAACTTTGAACCATCTTCAGAATATGACTCCACATAATTTCAGTTGGATTCTGACATAGAGTGTCTATCATCTAGACAGATGTCTCTTTTCTCTATGGAAGAGTTTGGTAGTTCTGCCATTGAGATTTTTCCAGGAAAAACACTGAATATCAACAAAAACTTGGAAAAATCACAACAGGAAAAGCTAACCAAAGTCTTGCAAAAGCATTCTACTGCATTTGCATGGGAATATACAGATATGAAAGGTATTGACCCGAAGACTTGCATTCATCACATCTATATTGAGGAAAACAGTAGACCAATCAGACAACCTCAAAGAAGGATGAATCCAAACCTTAGGGAAATAGTGAAAGAAGAGCTCCAAAAGTTACTTAATGTAAACTTCATTTACCCCATTTCAGATAGCCGGTGGGTTTCTCCTTTGGTTATAGTACCTAAAAAGAATGGTAAATGGAGGGTTTGCATTGATTACAGAGAATTGAACAAAACAACCTTGAAGGATCACTTTCCTTTGCCCTTTATTGATCAAGTGTTAGATACTTTAGCAGACAAAAAGTATTTCTCATTCCTGGATGGTTTTAGTGGTTACAATCAGATTCAGGTAGCACCTGAAGATCAGGACAAAACCACATTTAACTGTCCATGGGGGACTTTTGCTTACCGAGTACTTCCTTTTGGATTATGTAATGCACCCGCAACATTTCAAAGGGAAGTATTAGGAATCTTTTCCGATCTAATTCATGATTGTGTAGAGGTCTACATGGATGATTTTACAGTTTATGGTAACTCATTTGAAGAAGCATTAGAAAATTTGGAAAAAGTCCTTATAAGATGTAAAGAAACAAATCTTTCATTAAGTCATGAAAAATGTTTTATGATGTTTACTGAAGGGGTTGTTTTAGGACATCATATTTCAGGAGATGGAATTAAAGTTGATAGATCAAAAGTTGAAGTCATCTCCAAGTTACCTATTCCAAATTGTCAGAAAGATGTTAGAAGTTTTCTTGGGTTTACTGGATATTATAGAAGATTTATTGAAAACTTCACCAAGATAGCATCTCCGCTCTTCAAATTACTTACAAAAGACTGTGAATTCAAATGGGATCCTGAATGTCAATCTGCATTTGAAACTTTAAAAACTAGAATATCTGAAGCACCCATTTTGAGAGGACCAAATTTGAAACTCCCTTTCCACATTTCTACTGATGCTTCAAATACAGCTCTAGGAGTTGTCTTGGGACAAAAGGATTTGGTCCCTTATGCCATTTACTACACCAGTAAAAATTTGACTCCCACTGAGTTAAATTATATTGTGACTGAAAAAGAGTTCTTAGTCGTTGTTCATGCAATCAACAAGTTTAGACATTATATAACCGGCTATGAAACTTTTATCCATACTGATCATTCTGCAATTAGATATCTTATGAACAAACCTGTTACTAATGGCAGAGTTACAAGATGGCTTTTACTTTTACAAGAATTCAATATTACTGTGTTAGATAGACCAGGGAAACAAAACACAGTAGCTGATTTCTTGTCTAGAATCCAAAATACTAACGAAGATTCTCCTATGGAGGATAAGTTTCCAGATGAACACTTGTTTGCAGTAACTACTAAAACTCCTTGGTATGCAGACATTGCTAATTATTTGGTTACAAGGAAGCTACCTCCACACTTATTCCCTAATGAGAAAAGGAAAATCATTCAGGAGAGTTCACATTATTCATGGATTTCTAATGAATTGTTCAAAACAGGGCCAGATTGTGTGATCAGAAGATGTGTTCGGGAAGATGAAATGCCTGACATCCTTAAAGCATGTCATGATGAACCGTGCGGCGGACACTTTGCTGACAAGAGGACAGCCTATAAAATCCTTTCTTTAAGATATTATTGGCATTCTCTCGTCAAAGATGCAAAACAATATGTCAAAAGGTGTGACAGCTGCCAAAGAGTTGGGAGACCAACTCTTTCAAATGAAATGCCATTACAACCACAAGTATGCATCGAACCCTTTGAAAAATGGTCTTTAGATTTCATTGGACCTATTAACCCACCATCGAAGCAAAAGAAGTATATATTGGTTTGTACTGATTATGTTACTAAATGGGTAGAAGCAAAGGCATTGCCTTCTGCCACTGAAAATTCAGTTGTTCCATTTCTTTTTGAGGATATTTTTACTCGTTTTGGTGTCCCAAGAGAAATTGTGACAGATCAGGGAAGTCAATTTACATCTAACTTGATGGAGAAGCTGATGGAAGAATACAAAATCAAGCACAGAACATCTACTCCATACCATCCGCAAGCAAATGGTCAAGTGGAATCTACAAACAAAGTTCTTGAAAGCATCATCACCAAAACTGTTCATCTCCACAGAAAAGATTGGGCAGAAAGGCTTCCTGAAGCCTTATGGGCCTATAGAACTACATGGAGGAACACAACCGGACATTCTCCCTATGAACTTGTTTATGGGAAAGAAGTCCTGCTCCCCATTGAGTTCCAAGTCAAGACCTTCAAGATGGCAGTTCAATTAGGGATGAACCTATCAGAAGCCCAAAAGCACAGAATGGAGCAGCTGAATGAGCTAGATGAGATAAGACAAGATGCAATTTTAAGGATTGATCTAGTTCAGCACCAAAGAACTAAGTGGCATGATCGACACATCAAAGAGAGAAAGTTTCAGAAGGGAGATTGGGCACTATTGTTTGATTCCAATTTTAAGGACTTCAAAGGAAAATTTCAAACTCATTGGCTTGGACTATATGAGATTGATGAAGTCTTTAACAATGGAGCAGTTCGAGTAAAGACCATTGATGAGCTTCAGACTCCTCTCATTGTGAATGGCCACCGATTGAAAGTCTACCACAAGCCACTCTCAAAGGAGGAATTTGTTAAAATGTTCCAAGAAGATTCTGCAATGAGGCTAGTGGAGAAGAATTCTTCTCCTCCATCAGCCTAGTCTTTGTTTCTTTCAGTTGAAAAAAAAAAAAAAAAAAAAAAGTCTCTTGTATAAGCCTGAAAACCAATCTTGGATTGGCGGTCTTATGCAAAAAATATAAGGTGAAAATCAGGGCCACCTGACACTTTATATTTTCCAAATAAAAAAAAAATCTCTCTCTCTTTCCATCTCATTCGTCATTTCATTCCACTTCATCTCCATTCCATTTTTATTTCCATCTCATCTCATTTTCATCTTCATTTCCATTTCCACTTCATTTCATTCATCTCACTCCATTTCATCAATAAAAGTTCCTCTCAGGACTATTTCATTTAGTAAGTCTTCTCTAACTACTTTTTGTATAGAAAGAAGGGTGTTGTTTCAGTTTCTGCAGCTGAGAACTGTTTCCGCAGCTCGCACCAGTTTCCGCAGCTCGCACCAGATTCCGCAGCCAGCACACTCTGTCTCTACAGCAGCAGTACTCTGTTTTCAAAAATCACAGTCAGAGGGCAGCAAGGATGGGAGGCACCTGTAGGATCAAAAGGCAATCATGGATCAGCAACTTTAATCAACAAATGGTAAACCCATAAAGGTATGATCAAATTTTTTTTCCAAACAACCATTTAAATGTCATGTTGTGCATAATTATTAATCGTGGACAGAGCCACTAAATGCAATGATTAGGCAAAGATCATCCCATTTCTCCGCCATGATAATCCTTCATCCACCTCATATCCTCATAACGGTCTCATAATCACCCTTAGTTTAAACTCAATTCGAGACTGCACTTTCATTAATTAGCCGTACGAGGAAGAAGAGACCTATCGTACTACGTCTCTTCTCCACCACGATCTCCGCAGCCAAAACCGAAACGTGTATGAAAGCCGTCCGACTCCAAGGGATTTGGCCGTTATTTCATTCCCTTATCACTCCATTTCCGCACGCATTTGAACTCATTCTCGTGCTTGTCTTCCACTCCTTCACACTTACACCATTTCCGCTCTCGTTTTTGCTGTAAATTCCACGGTTTTGTTTTAAACTCCACGGCTTCGTTTCAAACCCTGCAGCTCTGTTTCAAGCTCCACAGTTCTGTTTCAAACTCGTATTACCTTGCATAACACTCTGGCTATTCCACTTACAGCCGTAGTCCATCCATCTTTCCCGTGAGCATCCTCCTTGAGTATCCATACACAATCAAAGCTTCAGCCAAAGTTGAGATGGGGAAACTTCTTCGAGTTGAACCTGAAGGTTCAAAGTAACTAGAAGGATACCCACAGACAAAAGAAGCGTTAAAGAAGGCAAAATGGTTGAATTTCATTCAAAAATTCAAAGGATATGATAAGGAGGTAACAAAAACGTTTACTCGTTCATTCAATGGACATACTGTGGAAGTAGGAGATCTGAAATTCACAGTCACAGAAAACTCCATAGCAATAGCAACAACAACTAATCTACCTGCGGTGGGAGACCGATGGTTCAAGAACAGAGGGGTTGAAGATCAGGAATGGAAAAATATGCTTAAGAATCCAGGTATGGACACTTCAATATTCACCAAAGGGATTCATGTACATGTTATTAAAGAAGAATGGACTACATTATTGTTATTAGTTCAAAAGTTTATAACATGTGAAGGCCACTTTGGCACTATGTATATGTACCATGCTAGAATTATGATGAACTTCATGGAGGTCCATGCCATCAATTTACCTTATTTTCTGATAAGAAGCCTAACAAAAATGAGTTCTACTGTCCAAAAGAATATAGGCAATATTGAACCTCACTTGTATCATCATGGCCTCATTAGAATTCTTATAGAGGACCAATTGAAAAACAACAATGATACAAGGGAAAATTTTTTAGTCAGGAATCATTTTCAAGAGGTAACTGAAGCTTCCGCTAGCAACTCTCCTAGAGTCCCAAAAAGAAGTAGGAGAATGAAAAGGGATGTTGCAGCCCAAGATCCTCCCATTATAGAAACTCAGGAGACTATTCAAGAAGAAGAAGTGGAGAGAGATAAAACCAAGAAACAGAAAAAGGATAAAGGGAAAACAGTTGTCCAAGAATCATATTCATCCCCTGAACCCTCAATAGAAGAGGACTATCAAACCTTGGCTGATAGACTAGTACAACTCCAAGCTATTGCCCTCTCCAAGAAGAAACAAAAAGAAAAACAAAGCAGTCAGCAAAAGAGTACTAGTGTACAAGTGAGAAGAAGCAGTAGACTTATAGAAAAGAAGAGTGTGACTAAAGAAAAACAGTCACATTTCATTGATTTGGGCACACCTGATAAGACTCCAATCCAGCTAGATATTGAGCCAAGTCCTCCACAAGAGGAAAGTCCCTTCCAGCAAGAAAGAGAAAACAGTCCTCAAGAATTTGAGTTTAGGCCAAGACAAACACCTGACATTGACCCTGACCAGCAGGAGGCATACAACTATTTGGAGACCTTGGAGCAATCTGTTGCAGGTCCAAGCACTATATTTCCTCTTGAGGAACAAGTCCAATCTCTAAAACAAGAGGTGTTTGAGCTAGAAGTCCTGAACCAGCATATTAAATAGGAAAACGAAGCATTGAAAGAACAAAGCAAGGTGGACAAGATTGTCCATGACAACACCATGCTTCACCTAGGACTTTGGCAGAAGAAGAACAGAAAATTGAAGAGAAAATGCAAGAAACTGAGCAGGGCCTTAATCAATTTGAAATTCAAGTGTTTAGTCAGAAAACCAAGGACAATTTTGGCAACAAGGAGAAAGAGAAGAAGGCTGGATGTTTTGGCAGAAGCATCTGAGCACATGGACTGAAAAACACTGACAAAGTTTTGGTTGCATGAGGACATGCAACATCCTCACAGTGGGGGTATGTTGAGCCTCAGACCTGCACTTCTTTTCACATCCTCTCAGCCTCCTTTTCCATTCATTTCCTTCCTTTATCACTCATTTCCTCCATCAATTTGCTTAAATCATTGTATTATAGGACTTTTACATGGTTTATTAATTATGCTAATGACTATGTTGTTGGATTAGAATTTTGGTTCAAAACCTGCACTTTCTGTAGCTGATCCCAGTTTCCGCAGCTGTTTTCTTAAACGGCATGATCCAGGTGTCCTCCGGTCAAAAGAGCCACATGGGCAAGTGCGTGGAACCAAGGACATGGTGTGTGTCCTTCCAGCTCAGCCAAATCAGTTATAAACACCCATGGTCAACGAGGGGGCAACTTCAGTCAAACAAAGGTCATTGGCGGTGGCACGGCTCTGCGTGTTCGGTTTTAGAGCACGTGAAGCACAGCTGGCCTCTTCCTCAGCCACGCAGATGATGGGGAACACGAATCCAATAGGAGATTTAATGCCCACCTCGACCGTTGCCTAAATCCGTGGACTGTGCTAGATTACGTGTTTTTCACACAGCTGTTAGAATAGCGTAGTTTGTGATTAAGTTAGTTTTGTTTTTCTGCTATAAATAAAGCGTGTCTGAATGTTGATTAGTTAGCTGCTGATATGTAATTTTGAACCCCACTGTACTTTCCATTTTGCTACGTAATATATGAGAAGATTGTTCTTCATTTGAGCGTGTAATTGATCTTTGAGCTGGCTGGAGTAGGCAGAGGGCCCCTGTTTACTTAAGGCCTGTACAGTGCTTTTCATTTCATGCATTTCTTCTTATCAGTTTATGTATAATAGTTGTACAGAATGCTTTTGATTGTTATGCTTTGATCATGTACAATAGTTGTATATAACTTTGAATTCTGCCCATTTATATTTCTGCACTTTTCCATGACTGATCAGTGTGTTTTTGCAGATTTCTTAGGTGCCCGGGACAGTTTTCTTTTTACTCTTTTTACAGCCAGTGGCACTTGTGATCGTCTTATCTAAACTGCTGATCTTTGTTTTTGATTTCCATTAGTATCACTGCTTTAGTTTGCACTTTATTTTCTGCTCATAGTTTATCAAGTTGTTTATCTTTTAATGGCTCTTTTTATCATAATCAACTAACTTTTAGTGGAGCCAGAACATCACTTAAGTGCAACTTGGTTATTTTGTTTAAGACTCACATTGTTAACTTTCTCATAACTCTTTCTTATATGATCAATCCAGTTGAAGGCAGAAAGGTTAAGGGAAAATTAAGTAGTGTGATTTGTCACTTAGATTGTACATTGCTTGAGATTTCATTGAAGAGTTAAAGTAGTTGCTCTTGTTTTTGAGTTAATGTAGATGTCATTTTCAATCTCATTTTTATCAGCAGTATAGGTACTGGGCCAATGCCATTGGTCTTTTATTTGATGCCTTCATTTTTCCTTTAAAAGTTAATTTCATTTCAGTTGTTGTTCAAAGCTTTCTTGTAGATTACTTTTAAGTTTTAAGAAATCATCTAGAACTCATCACAATTACACACACCTCACTCACTTTACTTCATTTCCATCACATCACTGTAGGAGAAATAGATTTGAAAACAAACTTAAAAAGTTAAAAACGACAAAAACTTAAGAAATAGTTGCCTAAGTACATACGGTACACATCACTTCATCAGCTTACGAGCCCCGGGTTGACATTTAAAAGTTGCAATTTAGACAACACTAAATTGACCAAACAAAGCCTCAGCCTAAAACCCCGATCTCTGTAATATCATACAAGTGGAAATATGTTCAGGTTACACAAAGAATCAGCTCACAAGCTATCCTGCTCTCTCTGCAATCAAACAATACAGCTCACAGACTGAATAGACACAACATATGTCTTCCTCCAGCCCTCTAAGCCTCCTATCTCCTTGTGCAGTTTCTCTTGGGGTCCAATGATGCCACCTGTGTGAATTGGCCTCATCACACACTCACTAAACTGAAGAAGTAACTACGCAATCTCTAAGGAATGAATTCCTTCTGCATGCAAGAGATATTCACAATGGAATATTCCTACAACTGATAGTACACTGCCCCTCCATCTGATCTCAACTGGGTCTCTGACTGAACTGACATGCATGAGCTATTTATGAGAGAATATTCAGTTATCTGAAGTGCAACAGTTACATGCATGCATGCATTAACTAACTGAACTCACAATTAGTTCAACAAACTATTTGAACTAATCGAACTGGACTTAACTCAGTTAACTGAGCTAACTAATTACAACTCAAAGTACAACTCATCTTGATCTCCTTTAATCAAGGGATAACTTCCTCAATACATAGACTTCATGTTCGATTTCCTACAACTAATTAACTCATGGTGAATTAATTAATTATTTTACAGACAACTGCTAAGATCAAATTCAAATTTTACTTCTCTATTTTAGTTTAGGGACTAACTAAAATAGGAATGTATCCCGAAATGCTATTTATAGCAGTGCTATTTTTTGAACTTCTATTTTTAGCATTTATTGTTGCTGTTTTCAACAACAACTAGATTCTTGACTAGTAGAAGCAAAAGTCACATCAACTAATATCAATCACAATGGGACAAATATGTGATGCCCAATCAACAACTCTTCATTAAAAACTCAGAATTTACTTGGGCTCCCATCTTAGGATAATGCGACAACTAAAAAAATAACATATTACAATCCTTTGGATCTTATCTAACAAATCATACTCTAGATTGGTTCTTGATCCCCTCATTGATATGGATCTCCAAGATCCCCTTCTGCACTTCCTCAAACTTGACACACCAAAGTATCACACTCCTCACTAAGATGTCTCTCAATATTGTGATGTGCTATGGTGTGCCTTCTCCCTCTCCTTTGCCTTGTTCTTATAACTTTATATAGAGCTAAATCCCTATTCCTAATCTCCAAAGTGTTGATAGTTGAGATTAGATCTCGTCTCACTTGAGATCAAGGTCCGAGATTAAAAGATAATCATTAAAGTAAATATTTCGCTCTTCTTATGATTTCTTTAACTTAATCAGACAACATAATAACTATGTTCTTTCCTCAGCCAAAAATTAGGCCAAGTTACAAAATAAACTTGCTCACACTAGAGAAAATGTCTAAGGATATCTTGTGCAAATTTTACATGCCTAGACACTTAGGCTTGTGCATAAGTACCTACCCAAACTACGAACATCAACAAACCCTCATAGTGAGAGGGGTACTTCTGCCCCTCATAACCGACTTTGATCCTGGAAGGTTTCTCCCTCTAAATTGGAACCCTTCCTTGCCATGTGGTCTGGAAACATCCTCAAAGTTCTCCTCCCCTTTGTCTAGTTCCTAGAAGCTTCTTTCTCCTAAACAACTTGTAAGGTCATCTCATATTAAGACACCTTCTTGACAGAATTGGAGGAATTTGTCAAGTGTTTCTCCTCACCTGAACCTAAAGGTCGACTCCCTCTAAGTTGCTTAACCTCCAAAGCTTCATGCTCCTTGTTCTCTACCATTGCTCTGCGTCTTACCATCACTCAAATAAGTTTATCCTTTAACCTATATAGGTTTCTATCTTAGAACTCAAATAAAATGTCCCTCATTAGAGCTAGATCCCTTAGGCCTGACAAGTGTTTGTCCATTTTGGAATGCTACAAAAACCCCTTCTTCTCGTAATAGAGATTGAGAATAAAGTCCACTTGATTTCTAACACTCATAACACATTATTCACTTCTAGCATACCTCTTGAGTCAATATGGAATATCACTATTCCAACCCCCTTCACTACATCTTTGGAATAAACGCCAAACTCTTCATGTAGTTCTAAGTCCTACTCAATCAAGATGTCAAATAGCTCAGTGCCCCTATCATATGTCATATAGATCCATCGTCTAGGAGCCATGCACCCATTGGTAATGTTCCTAAGGTAAGATAGGAAATAAGTGAGAAATTGGTTTCAAGTTTCCTTGCAAACTCCTAAGCTTCTATTGACACAAATACTATTGACCACGTTCCCTTCCACCCTTTCTTCCTCTTTGGACACTATGAAGCATAGTCTCCCATCTTAGGACAGGAAAACCACTTGACTTTAGTCAACTCCTTCATGCATTGTGAGGTTGACTCTTCACCCCTACTACTCAAACCTTTACTCCTTGTTTCCCGAAAGGCAAGAGTAAGATTCTCATCATCCTCACTTTTCTGTTGTCCCCCCAAAAATGATTTCTCACAAATCTCCTTAGTGAAGCCATCCCACAATATATTCCAATATGGTAGATTCTCTCATGATAGAACACTCCTCAGAAAGGTAGCCAAAGGTTTTGAGACTTGCTCAGGGTTGTCCCTACAAGCTACTCATGTAACACAACTACCCCAATAACTCCAAGCTCATCTTGAACTTGTTGAATTCTAGTGAGGTACGTGCCACTATTTCTGATTTAGTAATTTTCGTGTTCCTACGTTTCTCCCTCAACACCATTAATTTCTGACTCTAATTATCATTATGATATAATTTTATTAGGAAATTCATATCTTGTGGGCACTATCCTTCCTTGATATGTGAGGGATCACATGATCCTTCACCCCATCCATGATTATGTGTATAGCTTTCACATATTTCAATTTGTGGGATGCTATAGTTTTAGTGTCTAAAGGAGTTGTAACCTAGGTGTTTACAAAATCCCATATGCCATTCTCCATAGAACCAACACTATCCTCACCTTCCATGCACATGTCATCCAACCTATCCTAGAACCTCAGACTGGTTGTTGCCATCTCAAAATCGAAAAATCAATTGAAAACTTGTGTCTTCTTACACCCTGATTCATATGCTCTCCCTTTAAGGGTTAACCTCCATCAATCACTCTAGGTGCAATATAATTTCAGCTTATATGGGTTTCATTGTTTCTACCCTTACCCAATCTAGCCCGCTTCTTAGCATTGTGCTATGTACGATGGTTGCTAAACTTTGTGTTGTCTTGACCTAGTTTATGCAAGTATGAATCTGCACATCCCTTTGGGTTATTATGGTAGTGTATGATTAACTCCTCCTGTACAATGACCATGCTTATAGAAATCACTAATGATCAATGTTTTTGTGGCTAGTACACAATTTTCCTTAGCTATTGATTCTCCCTCATTCTAGCCTATCAGAGCCTATCGACCTTAGTTACCAGTGGTTGATGCTAACCACGGTTGACTATCTCTACCTCCAGTCCTTCGTGGTCAACTTGAAGCTACAACCGTGCACAATGTCTTTATTGAGTTTCTTTTTTTGCTCCACTACCACTCGTCTTCATCACCTAATAGCCGAAAATGTCACTAACTACTAGAATCTTATTTGGCTTCTTGACTGACCATCCCCTAGGTGTTGGCGGCTATCTACATCCTTGTGGTACAGCTATTTCTTTGTAGCTCTGACGACTGGGTGGTCTAGTGATTCTGTCGTCGGTCACCAATCATCTCTCCCTTTTCTTAATTTTATTTTCTTTTTGTCTTGAAAAAAAAAATCTCTTCAAACCCTTTAAATTTTTTTGGTCTTTACTAAACATACAATGTACGACTTGATCTCTAAGTCTAAAAAAAATTCACCTTGTATGACTGCGACTGAACCTGGATTCAACAATCTTGTATGAACTTGGATTTTACGTGATTTAGATATTGGTTTTGAGATTTCCTCACTCTGATACCATGTTAATTTTCCTGCAAACCTAGCACCTGAAAATTCATTGACCTATCATATTATAGATCTATTTAATGAAAGAACAACTAGGTTCTTAGCTTAATTATTGGAAGAAAAAATCACATTAGCCAATGTCAACCACAATGACGTAAAAAAAAATTACCCATTAAATAGTTCTTCATTAAAAACTCAGAACTTACTTTGAATTTTATCGTGGGGTAATGGCCCAACTAAGAAAATAATAGATTACAATGTTTTGGATTTTATCCAGTGGATCAATCCTTAATCTCCTCAATTGATATGGATCTCCAAGCTCCCCTTTGTACTTGAACTACCACAATAGAGTATCAAACTCCTCATTAAGATGCCTCTCTTAATCTTGTGTCATCATATGGTGTGTGTATTCTCCCTCTCCTTAGCCTTGTTTTTATAACTTTACATTGAGCTAAATCCCTAACCCTAACCTCCAAAGTGATTGACAACCAAGATTAGATATTGCATCACTTTTTCAGAAGAAAAAAATAGACATTCTTCATTAATAAATGAGAAGTTACATATTTCAAAAGCAAGGACATGGCACCCTAGAGAAGGGGAATCAAAACTAAGACAAACCAATATAGAACAAAAAAAATAGAGTAGAGAAGAGTAGGACCGTAGTACACCATAGGAACAAAAGACAAGAATGTGGACAAGCCATTTTTGAGGCTCAAATAAAAATATCTGTGAACCTGGACTGCCCAGAGAAAAACACTAGGGTATTCAGAGCTCAAAGGAGCCTGAATTATGAATGGACCCGTTAATCAAGAGTTCAAAAAACATTCTACCAAGGAAAGGGGAATCCCAAGTTTGGATAGAGCATTCACTTCCACATTTCTCTCTCTCTACAAATGGAGGAAACATATGTAAATGAAGGAGGAGCGAAGACCAATGGTGTTTGTCATCCAATGGTGAAGCAAGCACTTGAGATCAAAGGTTGAGAATAAAACATAGTCACTAAAGTAAATGTTTCACTTTTCCCTAGTTTTCTTTAGCTCAATTAGACCACATAATAATTATGTGCTTTCTTAAGTCAAAACTTGGACTAAGTTTTAAAAACAACTTTCTCACACTAAATCAAGTGTTTAAAGAGATCTTGGGAGAATTATACATGGCTAGACATTTAGCCCTGTGCAAAAATATTTTCATGTGCTACAAACATCAACATTAGGGAAGCCTAGATCTATGAGGTGGCGAATGTCCCTCCAAAATCTAGTACAAGCTCACATGCCAATATGTAGTGAGCCTCCTTTCCTATCCAAGCATTCAGTGTTCCTTGGATGCTGACCTCATTTCCCAGTTTCCATCTCAAGCAAGTTCCAATTAATTTTTGAGAAGATTATAGGGATTTCCAAAAATTTGAACCCCTTATTTGATTTTCGTAGGGGGATATCATTCAATTTGTGATAGTTATCGAGGCCATGTATTTCAATTGCAATTTTTTTTTCCATAATCCTTTCCTTGTTGATAGTTGCCAGCCTCCTTTTGTTTCTAAAGTTGTTAAGAAAATTTGAAAGTGTTTAAAGTCAGGACCTCCTTGATCCTTTGGCTTTGATGTTGATTCCCAACTTATTAGTGATATGCCCTTCTTCTCCAAGTATCCCTTCTACAAGAATATAAACATGATTTGTCTCATATTTTAGAGGATCTATTTTGGTATATATGATGCAAGTAACAACCACAAACCGAGATTGCATTTAGTGCACTCTTTAAGAGGACAATCCTTCCAACCATTCAAATCCATCTATATGTCGAATGGTATATCTTGAATTTTAGCTTGTCAAGGATCCAATCCATTCTAAATATTTATAGTTGTTTGGTTTTAGTTTGAACCCTAGGGTATGCCATGCTCTCCTCGAAGTGTTTCACTGTGAAATGGAGCCTTCTATCATCCTTCTATGAGCTTTGTTAACATTATTGAAGCAAATGGATGATTTTTAGAGATTTACCTCCATGCCTGCGATGTCAGAGAACTGCTTTAAGATGCTTCCTAAGAATTTGGTCTCTATGATTACCCCATTTCCCACAGTATCAAGTCAACCATAAAGATGATATGGGAAAGAATTTCTCCTTCTACCTATTTTGATGCTTTTTAGTGCCCCTAATCAAATCTTAAATTTTATGAGTGAATTGAGCCCTTAAGTTACATCCGTGTGAAGGGAGGATGAAATTTGTGGGAGTTCCATTGAGGACTATGTAGACAATTGTGTTAAAGTAATCTTCTATTCGTTTAATCACCAAGGGACCAAAAACCACTTGAATTAGGATGAGATAATTGTATAAGTAGCTGATATGGTGAAAATCCTTTGATAGATCAACATTTTTTATGAAGTATTTCTTATGTCCCACTTTTATTAAGTGTGGTACTTCATGCATAGTTTTGATTACATCTTGTATGTATCCACCCTTCAAGGATACCATTTTTTCAAAGGAAATTACCTTGGAAATGATAGGTTTTAATCTAGAGGTTATAGTTTTGGAGATTAGCTTATTGATGTAGCTACATAATGATATAAGACTAACCTGTCCAAATTTGGGTTACTCTCCTTTGGGATGGTCACTATGAAGATTGAGTTGAATGCTTATGAGACCTTCGTGTTACTTCTTGATTCCTCCATAGCTCTTGTGATCTTTGATTCCAATAGGACCGGCCTAGAAGCCCTTGAAGAATTCCAAATGAAAACCATCCAAGCCTAAGTTATTTTCATTTTGTAGCTCCTTCATACCTTTGTTGATTCAATGTGTTTTCATATATTTGCATTGTCATGATCTTCAACCTAGCGAGGAAACATTATAGCAATATCATCTCCTTGTTAGGTTGGGAATAAATTCACCAAAAATATGATATAGATTCTTTGCTAATATCATCAAAGGATTCATTATCTTCTCTAGATGTATTTTTGGGCACTTTAGGATTTTCTTGATTTTGAATGAATGTTGTGTTTCTATCCCTTGTCTTGAACCATATCGCTTAACTCTTCATGCACTATCTTGCCTCTTCTTAGGTCAGTGAGTCATTTCTCTTTTTAAATAGTTCTTCTAGTTCAATGAGTCATTATGGGAGGAATCTTGTGGATGATGTCTCTCTTAGGAGATTTTAAATCATTCCCTCCTCTAATGTTAGGTTATCATATACATTCTTTAACTTCTTAAGTTCCTAATCATTTAATATTAGTTTTGTCATTATAAAGTTCTTTAGAAAGTGTTCCATAGCATAGGTTCCTTTGCTTTGCATATAAGGGCTCCAATGATTGGTCTTAACCTCTATATAGTCCTCAAACTCAAAACAATATGGATTGAACTTCAATGGAGTGGGATAGTTTTGATTTCATTTCTTAGTTCCAAAATTACAATAACGAGATTCAAGCCTTTATAAGCAAAAGTGCAAGATTAGTGCTCTCTCACTGAATTGAGTAATGTTCCTTTACAAGAAAAAAACCCAACCATTTACTTATGTCGGCATGACCTGTCATTTTGTTTGTTTAGGTAGGAATTACACTAGTAGGTTCAATGTCAATGAGCCCCATGACCTCCATCCAATAATGAATGAATTTTGAGATCGGTTCACCTTTGGCCTTGGGCTCCCATATCTTTCTATTACTCAAGGTTATGTTTAGGCCTCTCCCTATAATCAAGTAGGGGGACGATAGTAGGCCCCTATCCACTATATCCTCCACAAAATGATTCGGGTGCATATTGGTGACCGCCTACCTATTCCACTCACTCAAAGCACAATCTCCATCTTGGCAAATTTCTATAGTTTTTTTCTAGTCCTAAACTTTTGAGGCTATTTTGAGGCCCTAAACAATGGTTATTTGACTTGGCAGTGACCCAAGTAGTTTGTGTAGGCTCTTTCTTGGGCCCTAGGTTAAATGTGTAATTATTGACTAGACCTTTTTGATAGGCTACCAAGTGCGTTAAACGAAGATCATAAGCAAAATTTATGATATCGAAAGGTTGATATACCAACCTCATTAGGACACACAAGTCTTTGAAATTTCATCTCCTAGGGTTAGGTTTTTGGATGTTTAGGGTTTCCTCATTGTTGCTTATTTAAAAAGAGTCTTTTGGCCTCATTGTAATGTGCTCTGGTGAATGTGTGTAGTTGTCACATCTCTTCTCAAGAGATAAGATAACACCATTCGACTGAGTTTGTTTCATTTGGAATTTTTATAGTTTCAACGCTTTCCATTTATTAATAGAAGTCAAGTTTCATTGCATTTTTGTGTTCTTTTTATAAATCTATATTTCATTTCATTCCCTTCATAAATACATATTAGTGGTATTCAAGTGGTTTGTTCTTTATTGTCTCTTTGTGCACATTGTCCTCAATGTTGGAGAATGTAACTAGTTTCAATCTTCATAATTTGTACCATTATATATTTTATATAAAAAAACAAAAGAAAAGAAAAAGAAAAAACATTATTATTATTATTTCTAGATAAGCATGTTCTTCATGCTTCTAGATTTTTTAGTCAAAGAGTCAAAGTCTGATTTTGGACCTATTGTAAAAGAAAAAGGAAAAAGATTTTTTAAATGTAAATTTTGGGACAGAAACCCCTCTAGATTCCAAGCAATCCTACATGTCAAGTCGACCTTGTCCTAATGGACATGTCTATTCGCACCCCTCTGAAGTGTATAAATAGAGGATAAATGGAGTTCATTTGGACACACACACTTGAATGGATTTGGTTTGAACTATCATAGAGAAGGGAAAAAAAGAAGTGGAGGACAAAGTCTAGATGAAAGGATTTCTTCTTGAAGCTAGGGTTTGAGGAAGATCTGTCTTGGTTTTCCTCTTGTTGTTGGCCTCTTGCTGATGAATCTGCTCGAAGGAAGGAAGGTTTGGCTTGGCATATAGAGGTGGAAATTTATGTGGTTATGGGTCTTGGATATCTCATTTGATATGATTCTATATGAAGAAAATTTATGGGTTTTCCCCTTGGAGGGGCTTTGCCCTGACTTGGAGCCTATATCTTGTTTTCAATTATCTTCTGTGATATTCATGTTTTATGGTAATTTCTTGATGAAGAAAGAAAAACATAACAGTAATAATGCTGACAGATCCACAAGTACTTTTCATGTAATGGAAATCTAATATCAAATTGAAAAAACTCTTGATTTCCAACACCCAACAAGGCCAAGTTATAAGGAGTTGGGACTCGAACTACTTCAACCTTGTTATGGGTGAAACCACCCTAGGGCTTTGGGTTGAGAACCCCAACAAGGTAGAGGGTGATCTTCAATAAGAAATGCTCAAACAATCATCAAAAATCCTTATTCTACTAAATCGAGTAATATTTCCCTTACCCAATTTCCTTAATTTGGGTAGATCTCGTAGGGTGCAAACCCTCAACTTCTCCCAATGTTCTTGAAACCTGAAAATTATTGAAAGGAACATACACGATAGTAGAAACATAAAGGATATACATGATGTTAACTTAAATCATATAAATGAATGACTAATTATACATCAATATAAGATTCATAAATGAATTACAACATAACTTTGATGCATAAACACATTTCATATCGGAAACAGAACAATGTTCCTTTTTATTGAAGTAAGCTATAAATAAGGTGGAGAAATATGACTAGAGTCCTTCTCCAGCTCCAAGCAAAACCGTCCTCCAGATCTGTCCTTTCCCGGCCTTTAGGAATCTTCCTCCATCACCAACACAAGGATATCTCAAACAAGATGGGGGGGTATCTATAATTAAGGAAACAAGGGTTTCCTGAAGATTTGGGGAGTGCAGGAGGCACAGGGATTCTTTAGACTTAATCAAGGATAATCTCATTATAGTATAAATATCTCATCCTTTCTCCCTTAAGGCCTTCCCATGGAGGTTTATTTATACCTCTCCAAATTAGTTTTTTTCAATTAGGAAATAGTTGGGCCACAGGCAATAGGAGGTGAGTAACAAGTAAAACCTGTGAACTCCACCCGAAATTAAGGAATTTTTTTTTTTGAAGTGTTTTAACATATGTGCGCAGGTTGGATATATGTTGACCCACGTGTACACGCCTTTATCCCAGGAAAAAGTAACATATATGGAATAAAACACTGCTTTTTAGATTTTGGACCAAGTTTGGAAGGAAGGGTTGCCCTAGGCCATAATCAGAGCATCAGATCTACCAAGAGTGGTAAATAGTGCTATAATAGATGCCCCCTAATATACGAGGTTAGAAGGGGTACATGATGGCTGAAATTATTAAGTGTATGGAAGGAACCATGTCGAGATGGAGGAGGAGTTCACTAGAATTCAGCCTGCCAAGCCATCGAAAGAGATCAGAAAGAAACTGTTGTCTGAGGCGGGCATACCCATGCTCAGAAATAGTAAAGCATGTCCGCATGTCAAGTACAAAAGCGGATCCAATATGCATACAAGTATAAAGGAACTGGAAATACATAATGGATCATCTGATCATAATCAAGAAAGTACATGTCTGAATATCACATATAAAGAGCTGATCAATGATGCTGAAGTATGAAGCTGATCACTGAAGCCAAGAAACTGATCCAAATAGTACCAAGTGAACATGATGGAATAAATGGTACTACACCACAACTCGGGTGCCAGCATATAAGATGTCATTGTAAGGAACTGCAACATATAATGTGGATGGTGTCAACTAGCAGAAACAGGAGCAACTGACAAGTGAAACAAGACATGTTGATGCAACCTGAGGTCTTCGCCGACTGCCGTGGTACATTTCTACACAATGGGAATGAATGATCTGAAGTTGGCCATGTGAGAAATCGTTTGATTACTAGTCATTGATGTATATCGTTAACAAACGCGAGACTACTCACTGATAATGATGATGAGAGTCAAGGTACCCAGTACAATCTGACAAGTGTGAATAAATGAGTTGTAGTCGAACACTTGAGAGAATATAACAATCAAGAGACAATGATGTTTTCCCACTATCGATAGTGAAGGAATCTTCCATTGATGACTGCGAACCCTAAGGTACTGCGAAATGGAATCTAGATCCCTTTCCCAAAGAAATGAGCTGAAGTCAACGGGAAAAGATGCACTAGAAGGAAGGCATTAATGTAGTAACGAAAAAAGATGTAGTAACCCAACCAAAGCATGTTTTCGGCATACACAAGATGTAGCTAACGCACGATAGAAACCATCTGAACCAACCAATAATGAAAGCTGACACAGAGGTGGGGAATCCACCAATACGGTCAAATGGAAACCAAGGCACTACACAAATCCCAATGTGTGATAATGAAAGCTAATGTTGAACACAAGGGAAACCACCCAGTCAAAGACCCATGATATTGATCGATGTTGAGCACAAGGTGACCTATCAATAGTGAAAATAGGGCCAGGGTGCGGCTCTAGATCTTCCCTCAGAGCAATTTGTTGTAATCGATAACGACAAGACCCGCCAGCAAGAAGTCAATGGAGACCTTCTCAAACCGGCATGAGCAAAGGACCAATAAAACTAATGCGATAATGAACAGGACAATGACAACCAGGGATGACCAACTGAAAAATAGGTCAAGAGACACCATAGAGAGGTCGACTTAGGTTTACTTCCCTTGAACAAAAGCACGACTCAACTATGACTACAAGGCACCATATGATAACTTTGTATAAGTTTTTTCATGTAGGAGGCATAAGCAAACTCTCCATATGATTGGAAGAGGTAACTAATCGGAGGAGCACTGACTCGATAACAAGGTTAAGGCTCTCCTAAGTCAAACTAAAGCCCACCCAATGGAGGAAATACTTTCTTTTGAGTGTTTTGTTCAAGGGAGACACGACTGAATCTGACTGCCATCAAAATATGGAAATAATGTCCCATTCCCGCTCTTTTTTTGGAATATATAATTTTTTGTCTTTTTCTTTTATATGAAGCTTGAAAAATAATAAAATAATGCTATAGTACAGTGGAAAGAATGAGTGTCGAAAAAGTAGATGCTCTAGTTCCTGGGAGGGGAAAATTCCTATGCTCAATGCAAGGTGGCAAAACTGGTCAAGGACACTCAAAAGGATGTTCTTTCCACAGGTATAAGGGTGTGTCAAGTTGCAGAGGCTAAGTGATTACAAGGTTGATTTTGCATAAGACATGGTCGATAAGTGGCTTAAACATGATTCCAAGTGAAGCCGGCTCAAGGCCAAAAGGTGCAAGTAGTCAATATGCAATGCAGTAGTACAACTCAACACAAATGAGCCTTTAGAGTATAAAGCCAAAAAAATAGCAAAGAAGTAAAGGAATGAGGCTTCAACGCACAATTCATGGCGGGACTAAAGAGGACTCTCAAGACTAAGAACAAAAATTCAGCGTGGGTGCCAAGTGACAACAAGGTACTATCTAGGGCACCCATGATAAGGTAGCCTCTACCACACAAGTCATGATACTTGAAATGAGAAGGTTTTGCACCAAAACTTGGTGGGGTCGATCCTAAGTCTAAAATGTGAAAGGGAACTGATAAGTGCACAATGCAGGTGAAAAACCTAGCCTATATGTACAATATGGTACAGGCAACCATGCAACTTTACGTCTTATGCATAATAGTTCTTCGGAACAAGCCCCTTGCAAGGCTCGGGCCAAGGACTCCTTTGGTAGTTAAAACTCATGGCTTCAAAAAGTTCCTCCTGTGAAGGAAAATCAAACTCCAAGAAATCATGAGAACTACAAGGATCAAAAGAGGGAATTAAGGGGTCATGTCCCCATAAGAGAAATCACTCAGTCAACTTCCAGGACCAAGTCCCAAGAAGGAAAATAAAATCTTAACGAATCCTTCTCAGAAGTAACTGAACATTGAGGATTCAACGCCACATAATTCACCTGTGGCAGGGTAAAGTCTATTTGAACACTTGGAACAAACCAAGGGGTATTCTGTAGTAAATTCAAATTAGGGTGGTGATTATCAAATGCAAGCTAATCAATAGTGGCAATATTCCCTTTATGACGAAAACACGTCACTTGAAAGAGTGAAGACACCACAACATTCATAGCATAGACATAATCACGCCCAAATAGCATATTAAAGTCTAAAGGGCAATCAACCACCATCATATCAATAAAGACAGTCTTCCCACATAAAATAATAGGAAATTGAGGAAGAACACCCATAGATTCACCAGGTCTTCTATAATAGGCTAACAACTAAGTCTTAGTTGTCAACAACTTTGGAGAACCCAAAGCTTTCCAACTCAAGGAGGATATAATACTTGCAGAGGATCCTTCATCCACCATACATCGATATACGTTTATGGAATTAACTCTGACCTTTATTTGGAAAGGTGCAGTGAAAGGAAGACGAGGCTCGACAAGACTATCCCAATCAAAGAAGACACTCCTAGAACTTGCAGGGGGGACATTCAAAGAAAACAGAATGCCCCCTATACCAGAAGAATCTGTACTAGAAATCAAACAGACTCTTTTGTTAGGCATTTCACCCCCCAAACGAGGAGTGTAATCAGCCATAGATTGCATTGGCTCAACCACATTATCAACCAAAACTTGATGAGACTATTGAGAAAACTTATCAGATCCAAGAGTATAAGAACCTTCAGACTCAGACCATATCCATTATACCTCTGGAATACCAGGGCATAAATGAGTAAGATGGTCTCCCTTGCCTATCTTACAAGGAAACTTAGGTTTAAAACTTCCACGCCTAGGTTCCTTATCAACAACTGTTCCGCCAACATGACTATCAGTGATTTTCGGAGAGTCCCCAACATGACTTGCAGAGGTGAGTGACACTTTCCCAAGAGAGACAGGACTTGTGCCCCCAGCCCTACTCACAGAAGAAGGTGAGTCAACATAAATATGATTCATAGAGGTAGTTGACCCATTGCTAGTGTTGTACCTTAAGAAACCAATTTCCTGGCTGTGGAGAAATTGTGCTTAAGACATTAATGATTATTTTTTGTTGTCACTTATTTGTCACTTTATTGTTTGTTGTGTTCTCAAATGAAGGACCTGGAAAACCTGGTCTTTAACCCTTAATACATGTATGACCAGAACATCTTAGAATGCCATTTGTTGCTAGATATAAATGATGAATGAAAAAATCTTGAAGGAGAAGTTAAATATAATATGTTGCTTAACACAGAACCTACTATCCCTCACTTAGAAGAATTATGCAAATGAGAATTGAATCATAGACAATATGTTGCTTAACACGGAAACTACTATCTGCGACCCTTGGAGAAGTTAAAGATAATATGTTGCCTTACACAGAAACTATTATCTATAACTTAGAAAGGAAGGTGAAAACTTCAAGTATAGGAGCGCTCTTTTAAGGAATTTTAACTTTATCTACATAATCAAATAAAGACCTGCAGCTTCATTACTATACTTGAAAGAAGAAAACATAAGATGACACATGACAGAGAAGGTTACAAAATTATACCCAACAATTCATGGAAACTTCTGATTCTTTCATAAATCAACAATTATATCAGGAATATAGTGGCCTAGTCTCTTAGTTCTCCAAAATTCCAACAGCCCTTTACCATTCCCTTTTCAGGCTTTCATCTCTTCTATCAAATCAATTTTAGAACTGATTTCTTGGAACAACTAACAAACTGCTCTATAACAGTTATAAAACTTTATTACATATAAAATATTGAAACTCATAAAAAATGTAAAATTTTGCCAAAAGCTTTGAAAGGTGGCTGCATATATGTCGAGAGTGTTCCGATTGGCGAAAACACCAATAAACCAGACCCATCACCTTTTCTTTAGATTCAGATTTAACACTATTTTTCCCTTTATTCAGTGAAATCAACGCAAAACACGCAAAAGTGGAACTAAAAAAGAATTAACCCAGTTTAATAACTCTATCAGATCTGCCCATTCATCGTTACATTAACTTCCCTTCACAAATCGCAATCGGCCCTTTTCAGTGGTGTATTAACCCAATCCTTTACAACTTGCGATACGACGGACACGCCGGAGTATTAAACATAATATATAAACTATCAGGTCCAGAATCTCCATCACTCATCAGAATTAGAAAAGGAACCAACATAAATGCATAGAAGGCTTTGCGGACCCGCCAGAGATATAGATATAGATATATTAGGGTCTGGCCCTTATCGCAGATCACAATCGGCGAGATCACATACATATATAATAGGTGCTTTGTGTTATTTCAGACCCGTTGGCATTATAAACGCAATATATATATTTTCGGGTCCGTCATCGCAAATCGCGATCGGCGGAACCCATATGCATGTTTATGAGAGACCTTACTATACAGCGGACCCACTAGAACTTTACAACGTAATATATATATGTTTCGGGTCCGCCTATTCATCACTTTGTTAACTACTCATTGCAATCGACAATCGATGATTCCTGTGGTAATAACATAACTGCCCCACTGCATTTTTCGATTACGATTTCATCGCATTACTAACACACACAGACACACACACACATATATAACGGGACCCGCTCCAAATAACTATTTATATTGCGATTTAACTTAATCGCATGGGCCAATTCTTTTATACTTGTTTCTTTTGTGTTTTGATTCCGATATGTAATTTATTACATTTCCCTCTTGCCTTATCTTTTTTAAGATATTTTCAAGTGATTCTTGAATGAAACATGAATATTAAAGGTAACAAAAAATGCATGTTACAACATCTGGCTCCCCCTAGGGATAGTGCTTCTTCCACAGAAGCACTAAGAACCGCAGATCAGTGCCTTATCCTCGGGCATCGAGTCATACATTGCTTCACCAAACTTAACTGTGTAAAAATTTATACGGTGAACCCACGCCAATGTCTGCAATGATAAGATGCTTGTGCTTTGATAGCAAAATATTGAGAATCGTAGATCAGTAGCCTTAGTTGGGCATGGAGTCCAAAACTGTGAAAACCCTGAAATTTGACAAATTGAAACCTGACATTCTTGAAGTCTGAAATCTCCGCAAACCGGTTTCCAACTAGAAAAGTCACCCTTATTCATCAACTAATGATTAAACTGAAGAACTGCAACTGGAAACCAAATGCTCAACACCTGAGCTTATTTATATACAAGTTCCTACATATGTACATGATTGATCTCCATCAAGTGAAGTCAATATTCCAATGGTACCAGGTTAGCATTTGGGTGCTTAATCTAGAACCATTCGGCCAATGGATCTTGAAAATGCAATTCATCTTGAACAAAAAATAAATTATGCATAAAAGAAGCTCACAACAAAAATTAGGAGTATATCCACAAAATGATATATGTAGACTGCTGATAAATTCTTCCATGTAATCTGCCACAGGATCTTCAAACTTATAAGAAAAAATATGTTCTTGATCAGCTCCAAAAAAGAAATTCTCTATGTATGAAGGTTCCTGCTCGATTAAACCCTCTGTTGGGATAATATATTCAATAGAACAATCATCAACATCTTTAAGAAAATGATCTATGTCACTTTCATATCTCCTCTTTTCATCTCTAAGCTTTGATTGAAAATAATTTGTAGTCTTAACCTCAAGAAGAAAAAGAAATTTTTTCACATTACTATATGACATATGGTCAACTTCAAATAGATTGTTTACCTCTGATCTATGGGCATCATTATGTTCTTCAATGCAATGATATACAATCTCTTTATCAGCTTTCTTTTTACATAAGATAACCTCTTTTGCTATGATAGATGGCTCAATATATTGTTGTCCAACATATCCCACTTGCTAGTTTCTTCCTCTATGTTCAACACCTAACTGATGAACTTGAAGAGCTTCGTCCTATTCCCCATTTAAACCATTTTGATTATAGATAGGAAGATCATCAAAATTAACAAAATAGGAATTCTAGGGATTTATTTGCAACTTAATTATTTCTTCCTCTTCTCGACTGTTGAGCGGAAACTCTTGATGCATGTTTGAAATTTCCTTCATCTGAATACTCTCTTGATTTACTTTATTCACTTGTTTTGCAGGCTAAGATTCTTGTGGAGTCACCTTTGGTGAGGAAGTTGAAACTTGCTACTCACTTTTATTTTCTTGTCTTATCTCCCCGGCAATAGCGCCAATTAATGTTGTACCTTAAGAAACCAGTTTCCTGGCTGTGGAGAAATTGTGCTTAAGACATTAATGATTATTGTTTGTTGTCATTTATTTGTCACTTTATTGTTTGTTGTGTTCTCAAATGAAGGACCTTTAAAACTTGGTCTTTAACCCTTAATACATGTATGACCAAAATATCTCAAAATGCCATTTGTTGCTAGATATAAATGATGAATGAAGAAAGCTTGAAGGAGAAGTTAAAGATAATATGATGCTTAACACAAAACCTACTATCTGTCACTTAGAATAATTATGAAAAGGAGAATTGAATCATAGACAATATGCTCCTTAACACAGAAACTACTATCTCCGACCCTTGGAGAAGTTAAAGATAATATGTTGCCTTACACAGAAACTATTATCTATAACTTATAAAGGAAGGTGAAAACTTCAAGTATAGGATCGCCCCTTTAAGGAATTTTAACTTTATCTACATAAGCAAATAAAGACCTGCAGCTTCATTACTATACTTGAAATAAGAAAACATAAGATGACACATGACAGAGAAGGTTACAAATTATACCCAACAATTCATGGAAACTTCTGATTCTTTCATAAATCAACAGTTATATCAGGAATACAGTGGCCTAGTCCCCTGGTTCTCCAAAATTCCAACAACCCTTTACCATTCCCTTTTCGGGCTTTTATCTCTTCTATCAAATCAGTTTTGGAACTGATTTCTTGGAACAACTAATAAACTGCTTTAGAACATTTATAAAACTTTATTACATATAAAATATTGAAACTCATAACAAATGTAAAATTTCACCAAAAGCTTTGAAAGGGGGCCGTATATATGTCGGGAGTGTTCTGATTGGCGAAAACACCAATAAACCAGACCCATCACCTTTTCTTCGGATTCAGCTTTAACACTAGTTTTCCGTTTATTCATCGAAATCAACGCAAAGCACACAAAAGCGGAACTAAAAAAGAATTAACCTAGTTTAATAACTCCATCGGATCCGCCTGTTCATCGTTACATTAACTTCCCTTCACAAATCGCAATTGGCCCTTTTCAGTGGTGTATTAACCCAATCCTTTACAACTTGCGATATGATGGACACGTCGGAGTATTAAACATAACATATAAACTGTCAGGTCTGGAATCTCCATCGCTCATCGCAATCGGCAAAGGAACCAACATATATGCATAAAAGGCTTTGCGGACCCGCCAGAGTTATTAAACACATTATATATATTCGGGTTCGGCCCTTATCGCACATCGCAATCGGCAGGATCATATACAAATATAATAGGCGCTCTGTGTTATTTCGGACCCACCGGCATTATAAACGCAATATATATCTTTTCGGGTCCTTCATCGCAAATCACGATCGACAGAACCCATATGCATATTTATGAGAGACCTTACTATACAGCGAACCCGCCGGAACTTTACAACGTAATATATATATGTTTCGGGTCCGCCTGTTCATCACTTTATTAACTACTCATCATAATCGACAATCGGTGATTCCCGTGGTAATAACATAACTGCCCATTGCATTTTGTGATTGCGATTTGATCGCATTGCTAACACATATATATATAACAGGACCCGCTCCATATAACTATTTATATTGCAATTTAACTTAATCACATGGGCCAATTATTTTATACTTGTTTCTTTTGTGTTTTGATTCCGATATGTAATTTATTACATTTCCCTCTTGCCTTATATTTTTTAAGATATTTTCAAGTGATTCTTGAATGAAACATGAATATTAAAGGTAACAAAAAATGCATGTTACAACAGCTAGTATGACTCGCAGTGACTAGACTTATGCCCCCAGCATGACTTGCAGTGGCTGAAAGCTCATCTCCAACATGACTTGTATAGGGTGATGATGAATTGCTGGTATGACTTGCAGTGACTAGACTTGTGCCCCCATCATGACTTGCAGCGGTTGAAAGCTCATCTTCAACATGACTAACATAGGTTTATGATGAATGCATAGAATTATTCTTCTTCTTCGTCTTCCTCTTTCTCCTCTTTTTAGATCTCTTATTACAAGAGGGAGGAGGAAGGGGAATCCTAGATTTCTCTTTGAAATAAGATGAACAATTAACACCCATTTGATGCCCTTGAAGTAAAGCATTCATTTGAGAAGCTTCAAGAACATCAAGAATATTCGGAGTGGACCACAACCAAACTGGTAGTCCCACATTCAATCCAGGAATATTCAAAGTGGCCATCAAGGGGGTACCAATGTTTCCAAAGAAAGGAAAAGCACAAGAATCCCCTTTTGGGAAGGTACCTTGGTTGGTTTCCACAGGAATATTGGCCATATCTAACTTATTCGCAGATCCTTCCCTTATGGGAATATACAAATGACTTTGCAAGGAAGATAGATGCACAATCAAAACTTTTGCCCTTGAGGAGGCAACTCCACAACTTTTAGAAGAAAGATCAAAATCCTTTCAAGATCGGTGAAGTGGTAGGTCAGTCACTCAGAATCTAAAGTCCAAAAGTGACAAGACAAAAATACCTAAAGCCAACTATATACAAAGAGAAAAGAGCACTCGACTATAAATTTTATAAAGATACAACCAATCAAGCAACTTCCAAGTATTTCCGCTCCGGGTGATGAGGACCAGACACCAAAATACAAGAAAGCAAAGTAAGGGACCTTTCGAAGATAGTTTGGGATAATGACGGCCCAGGCCTACCAACGAAGGTATCAGAAGCAGTTACGCTAACCTCTAAACAACAGCCTTTTCCGGTGCAAGCACCCAAGCTTCACAAGGGTACCCTCCAGAAGTATTGTTGAACGTGATGCAACGTCAGCCTCAGGTTCCATGGGATTCCCCTCCGTAACCACCTATGCGATCACTATGAAAGGCAACTATGGATACCAAATTGTATCAAAAACTGGGCGGAACAGTCTTGAGGCGGGATCCAACAAGTAGGAGAGGGGGTATCTCTCTTCCTTGTCTTCACTCTCCCTCATGTTTAACTCCCAGTCATGGAGCTTTCCTAGTCTTTCTAACGATATTGGGTTTCGCTCTTTATTCAACTACTATGTTTTGTAATTTAAGCAGCCTTGGAGAGTTAACTCTCCTCTCACCTAATTCAAGGCCCTAATGACCTAAACTTGTTGGTGTTTGTTTAATGACAACAATAAAAGTTATAGTTCATTTTATTAACCGCTTGATTTTATATAGCTATTCTTTAAGTCGGGGGAAATTACGAGAGTGAAACTGATGATGTTTTTATGATGCAAAAGAAATCAATAGAAACTTAGCTACATGCCAACGCATATATTTTCTTCAATGAAAAGGGATTTCTATAGAGTTCTATGAATAAACTTGTACAAGCAACTTTTCCTTTTTCTAGAAAACACACTCCACACGCCCAAAAGCTAACAAAAAGACTAAAATGTTTGTATTGCAAACTATCTTAACTCAAACTATAATGATAGCGCATGGATGCTCATACAAGAAGCAAAAATGTGTTTCTTTATAGAGACAATAAGCCAACTTGAAAATGAAGAGGGCCAAAAAATTAAAAACAAATCTCTCCAAAGCAAGCAAAACAAATTCCAAAAGATCACAATTCACTTCTCAACAAAAAAAACAAAAGAAGCCATAAACCAAAAGCTTGGAAAAACAAAAACAAAAACAATGTTTTTTTAGCCTTTTCTTTTAAGGAAACAAAAACAACTTTTTGAAGTCACAAGAGTAATACTAAAACTCAAAATATCAATAAATAAGCACAAGGAATCTTTCAATCTTGCAAGTTATAAACTCGAAAATGAATGAAACTTGAACAAGAAAGACTACAACTTGTACAAACTGACCCAAATAGCAACAAAACATTTTGACAAAATAACCAAAAGGCCAAGAAACAAATACTTTCAAACTTGTCAAAAAGACTCTCAAAAAGCAAGAAAAGCAATAAGGATACCAAACAAGGGAAAGAAAAACAAGAGAACTTGAAATCCGCGCTGAAAAGGAAATTGAAAACAATTTCCTGTTCTGGAATACCAGAACAACCAAGAACTTCAAAACGAAGCCTTGAATACCAAGATACAAACTACAAACTTGCTTAAAAAGCAAACCTAGGCCAAATGTTTTCAGTGAGAAGGAGATTTTGAAAAATAAAGATTGCAGGAAAAGTAGATTCTCCAGATAAGAGATGACCATACAACAACAGAAATCACCAAGCTACAAACCTAATTGGGCATAAATATTTGAAAAAATCATCCAAAAAATTGAATACGCGACTGTATAAAATTACATAAGCATGCACACACATTTCTAATACAGTAAACTAGCGTATACGCAAGTCTGCTTTACAGAAACTTGCATGTATACACTACTATAAACAAATTAAAAAGCGTACACAAAGCTTTATAAGGAAAAACAAAAATCAAGGTCTGATCAAGAAGATCAGACTTGATGCCTGCTACACTAATGGACCAAACAATACTGTAAAAGCAAGAAATCAAGAAAGTGAACCTTGATTGAGAACAAACAACGCAAACTAGGAATAACAATATTGTTATCCCCAGCGGAGTCGCCAATTCTATTACGGGTGAAACCACCCTAGGGCTTTAGGTTGCGAACCCCAACAAAGCAGAGGGCGAACTTCAACAAGAAATGCTCAAATAATCATAAAAAATCCTTATTCTAATCCTTATTCTACTAAATCGCGTAGGAGTGTCCTTACCCGATGTCCCTCGTTTTGGTAGATCCCGCAGGGTGCAAACCTTCAGCTTCTCCCAATGTTCTTCAAACCTGAAAATTATTCAAACAGAACATACATGACAGTAGAAACATAAAGGTTCTACATGATGTTAAATTTAAATCATATAAATTAATGACTAATTATACATCAATATAAGATTCATAAATGAATTACAACATAACTTTGATGCATAAACACATTTCATATCGGAAACAGAACAACATTCCTTTTTATTGAAGTAAGATATAAATAAGGTGGAGAAATACGACATGAGTCCTTCTCCGGCTCCAAGCGGAATCGTCCTTTGCTTCTGTCCTTTCCCGGCCTTCAACAATCTTCCTCCATCACCAACAAAAGGATATCTCAAGCAAGATGGGGGGTATCTATAATTAAGGAAACAAGGGTTTCCTGAAGCTTTGGGGAGTGCAGGAGGCACAAGGATTCTTCAGACTTAATCAGGGATAATATCACTATAGTATTAATATCTCATCCTTTCTCCCTTAAGGCCTTCCCATGGAGGTTTATTTATACCTCTCCAAATTAGGTTTTTCAGTTGGGAAATAGTTGGGCCACAGGTAATAGGAGGTGAGTAACAAGTGAAACCCGTGAACTCCTCCCAAAATTAAGGAAATTTATTTTTTTCAAGTGTTTTAACATATGTACGCAGGTTGGATATATGCTGACCCGCATGTACACGCCTTTATCACAGGGAAAAATACCGTATAGGGAATAAAACACTGTTTTTTAGATTTTGGAACAAGTTTGGAAGGAAGAGTTGCCCTAGGCCATAATCAAAGCATCAAATCTACCAAGAGTGGTAAATGGTGCTATAACAAGCCTTTACAAGATTGTCCTTGCTTGAGGAAGCCCTTACTATGACAAACGAATGAGATGATGGATTATTTTGCCCAAATCCTTCGATGACTACCAAAAGAGGACACATCTTCATCAAGCGGCCACTTTGGAGGCATTTCCCCCTTCAAGGTGTAAGTTAATTTTTATGTTCTCATATATGAAGCCTAGATAGATTCATATGCTCTAAATAAATGGTCAATTCTGCTAGAAGGGTATTTCTCTGTCCACAATTTTTTCGATAGAGAAAAGATTACCTTTGCACTCCTTAAGACTATCCTCCATGTCAAGGATTGGTGGGAGACTTACTATGAGCAAATGGCCATAAACGAATTTGTAATGGAGCTCTTTCTAGGTTGCTATTAAGGAATAATATTACCTTGTTAGAAAATATGATGACCGATACACAAGATAAACTACAATACAATGGAAGTGGGACCAAATAGTGTTGAAGTTCGCAAACATCTTCCATACCTTGTGAACCAACCTGGGTATCAAAATCTTCGAGCGACATCTTGTGCTCAAGTACCACGATTGTATACGTAGATATATCTATATAGAAATGGAGTTTCTGGACATCTCCTCACTGGGTGCAACATACCAATATGTTCTCAAATTCAAACATAAATTTAAACAAAAGAAGTGAGAGTTTGGATCGGTGAATATCTCACAACAGAAGCATGGAAAAAGAAGCCCCGAACTGTAGAAAAAATAAAAGAGTTAGAATGGACCATTCCGGGACAACCCATTTAAGCCACAAACAAAGAAGCGTAATGAGAAGATGACGAAAGACACATGAAAGTGGTGCAAGTTCCATATGATCCCTTGGCATAACACCGATGAATGTCCCTTTGTAATAGATCTGACCTGCAAATATATGATAATGCAAATATACCCAAGAAATAACAAGATAGAAATAGATAAACTTTTGATCTTTATTAATATCAAACCCTTGAGGTAGGGCAACACCATACAATCACTCCTTAAGGAAGGAGAACACTCCATAATCCATATGATTGTCCATACAATATTCCTTGACATCTCTCAATAGGGAGTCTATAACCTCTATATATGATTCATACATACAATACCATGGGTCATTACCATGGTTCTCTCAATACCATATATCCAATACCATGGGCTTACCTTATAACTATGGCCCATTCCATTATTACATTATTCCCTTGGGTACCTCCTTCTATACCCCATATTATCCCCCCTAGGTATACTACATTCCACCCCCCTTAAACATGTTTCGTCCCCGAAACATAAGAAGAACACAAATAATAAGATATACTCAAAAGAGTAGTCCACTAGTACCATGCACGTGCATCTAGCCTTCAAAGAGAAAGGTGAACCCTCGATCTAGTTGGTGCCACACTTGCTTGAGATGGAAGTTGACCCTGGTGGCTCTTCTTTGTTGATGTGTTGTGGGTGGATCGTTGCCCCTCTCTATATGTCATGCGGGGGTTGTTGTCCTTGTGGCTAATTTGTTGCCATCGTGTTGGTTGTTTTCTTGCAGGGTGAAGTGGGTGGTGATATGCTGAAGTTTTAACCAACAGTGTATCTTTCTTTAATTCACCACCTAATGGAGCCTAATTAGTATATGGTACATGTTGTGGCGCCTGTTGTTGTTGCTTATATTCCAATATGACTTCAACCACAGATTCTTCATCTGATGTATCAGTAACTGTAACATTTTCTGCTTCAACCTCCTTGGACTCTACCTACTTTTTTGGTACCTGGTTTGATGTTTGTGTTTGGTTTTCGACCATCAAAGGCTCATCATCTGATGTGTCAGTGTCATTAGAGCTTTATGCTTCTTCGTTCATAGTCTCTGCTTGGGTCTTAATGGAAAGATCCTGCAATGTAATTTTCTTCTTTTTATACCAGAGCTTCAGGAATTTTTTCTGCACATTAACATTGATAGTACCAATAGATTCCATCCAAGGGTATCCCAAAACAACATCCACATTATCCATATATGAAGCATAAAAATTAGAATGCAATACATACTTATCCATAGAAATCTTCAAATCTTTATAAACTTGCACCCGCTTATTATTAACCTATGTGTGCTCCATTTGTTTGGCTGGGACTTTCAATCTTTTAGCCAAATGAACATTAATAAAGTTATATTTGCAACTAAGATTGATAGAGACAATTATCTTCTCTTTCTGAATACATCCATGAACTGGTAATAAGGAGATACCATCAGAAAATAACCCCTTACATGTCTCATTCTCCTGTTTTCTAGCATGAGACCATTTTTCTAAAAAGACTTTTTCAAACTCTTCATCTAAAAGTTTGTACAACTTCTTGCTGTCAAGTGATCTAAACCGCAGTGTTATCCTCCAAACCAAACCATACTAAAAATTTCCACTTTTTCCCATATAAGAAATTTTCACTGCTTATGAATTCTTCAATATTAGGGCCATCATCTTTTCTTGAAAAAAACATCTTGCTAGAAACCACAAAGAGGGTTTTGAAAAAAAATCACTTACTTGATGAAAATTTAAAGCGGCCACAGTTCGGTCAATATTGCTTAGAATCGTTATTATTACCTGTTTTCGGACATGGAACGACCCTGCACCTTCCCATGTGATAGAAATCCAGATCTGGGCACTGGAATTTCTGATTTGCGCTACAACTATCCCGCCGTCACAAAAAATTATTAAAAAAGAGTTTGATTTTAAATCAGCGATATCTCCCTGATTCGGACTCCGATTCGGTCGATTTTTTTTTAAATTGGGTAATTTTTCAAGAGGATCTCAGATACGTAATTATTTTCCCAAATTCCCCACAAAAATGACAAAAAATAACTAGAGATCTGCCATCCACAAATTTTTGTCAAAAAAATTCTGCAACACAGCTGATTTTTAAATCAACAATATCTCCCTCATTCGGACTCTGATTCGACCGATTTTATTTTTTAAATTGGGTATTTTTTCGCAAAGAATCCATATCTCCAATTTTTTTCTTCAAATTTTGCACCAGAAATTACAAATCTCATTTGCAAACTCGCCGCCCCAAAAAATTCCTGCAAAAATAATAAAAAAATTCTCCGCTTTGGCCAAGAAAGTGCTTTAATATCACTTGTAATAGATCTGACCTGCAAATATATGATAATGAAAATATACCCAAGAAATAACAAGATAGAAATAAATAAACTTATGATCTTTATTAATTTCAAACCCTTGAGCTAAGGCAACACCATACAATCACTCCTTAAGGAAGGAGAACACTCCACAAGTCATATGCTTGTCCATACAATATTCCTTGACATCTATTAATGGGGAGTATCTAGCCTCTATATATGATTCATACATACAATACCATGGGTCATTACCATAGTTCTCTCAATACCATATATCCAATACCATGGGCTTACCGTATAACTATGGCCCATCCCATTATTACATTATTCCCTTGAGTACCTCCCTCTGTACCCTATACTATCCCCCTAGGTATACTACACACTTAAGGAAACTATTGAGGGCTGAGATGAAAGCCTCAAAGTCAGATGTAAGTTTCGACTTTGAATAAGGCCTAGATAGGAGGAAGCAGATCATTGAAGTAGAACCCAGTGCCAATGTTTCTACCACCAAGGTCTAGCAAAGTAAGCTCGAAGAATTGGAGGAAGGTGAGTGCCTTTTTCACTCGTAGATGTGGGTGAAGGGTGCTCTGTTACATTTTATTTTTTATAGTGAAATTCAGAGTAACCTCATATCAGCAGAGGTCATTAAATAATTGGACTTGCCGATAACACCACACCCACAACCATACACCATTGGTGGCTCGGCCAAGATAAATATCTCCACGTCAACCAAAAATCCTTCCTACACTACGACATCAATCCCTTCAAGGATGAGGTATCGTGTGATATCCCCCCCCTTGAAGTTTGTGATTTTATTTTAGGCCAACCATACTTGTGGAAATGTCATGGAGTATGAGTCTAGAGCTGAAGTGTTATTATTACTATGGGTAGACAACTATATAAGATATGAGAGGTAGGTCCACCTACTTCCATTTCTTTGATCTCTATTAAGCAAGGTCATCTCCCAAACTAAGAAATTTGGCTTCTTCTTGATTTTCTCTCAAAGTGAGAAAAATATAACGACCACATACATGGCTTCCACACAAGGCATCTCCCCACAATAGATTTGACAACGTCGTGGAAGAATACAATGACATTTCCTCACCCACTAGGGTACCTCCACACTGTTGGGTCGAAGCATTTAATCGATCTGACAATCGATGCACCTCTACCCATTAGGCCAATATACCGCTACTATCTTATAGAAAATGAGGGAATTAAGTGTTAAAACCAAGGGTTTCTCCAAAAAGGGCACATTTGACCGAGTTCCTTACCATATGGAAGCATAATTGTGTTTATGAAGAAGAAAGATGGAAATTGGAGACTTTGGATTGATTACAAGGCCTTGAACAATATCATAGTGATTAAATATTGATCCATGACCTTAACCAAGGTTAACAACAATGTTTGTACATGCAGTTAAAGTTCACATGATCGGCAGTCTACGTGAATTAGTGTTAAAAAGTTAATATTGGCCTTAAGCGCTAATTCCTTTATTAAAGCACAAAAACCTTTATTAAACGTGAAAACCTTTGTAAAGTGTGAAAACCTTTATAAAGCACATTTTCTTTAAAATCTGAATTAAGCATGTGGGCAGTATTAGGCCAAGCGGTAAACGATATATGGGGCGGGTGAAACGTTGGAAGCGGTAATCTACCAAGAGCACGTGATTCCACTTAGCGGTCGACACATAGCAGAGCAAAACTGCTTTTCTCACGCGCCCTCGGTTAGATATCGTTTATGCATGAAATTTGTGCGAGATTGAGTGATGTCTGTTGGATTGAACGGGGTCACATCAACGGTGGGAGATGGTCCGAGAAAGTTGGCCAGCAGACGACGTGACAGCCGTTGGATGGACGAGATAGATCAACAATTCAGGATTAACCCGATTGCAAAAGTTCTATGGACGATTGTCCCTAATCGCCGAGATTATATCGCACATATGTGTGCCCAACAGTTACAGTAATGCTAACAGCTACCTCTGACGGTCAGCCTGGTGGAGTGGCTAAATTTTAGCGGATGTGCTAAGTTTATTTGAAGTCAGGTGCGGTTGCTAATATTGGTGGACATACCACATAAAAGCACTCACAAAGTAGTTTTACAGGAGATTCCAGAGAGGGAGAGTCCAGAGGAAACAGAGGCAGAGCCCGAGAGTTAGAGAAACTTCGAGAGAGTAAACAAGAGGCTCGCTAGGCTAATTAGAGCCTTAGTCCATAGAAGCTGAAGAAACAATCTTCATGGATAATTCCATCCAAGAAGATTGATTATAGAGTTCAGAGCCACCAGAGTTTGGAGGCAGTTGCAGGAGCTAATAGTGCTCATTCTTAGTGATCCAACAGTCAATTATGACTGTAATGAGCCTTTTGAATCCATTGCAAAGATTTTTAGAAGCATCTAAAGACTTCTAAGGGCTAAGAAGCTATAGGGAAGTTTCAGGCAACAAATGATCAAATGATCAGTCTGTTGTAGGTGTCTAATATGTGTTAAAGGCAGAAGAAGAAGTTCCAAAGACAGTTGCAGAATTCTGAGGGAGTTAGTGCCATCAAGAAGCTCAAGATAGCTCAAAGCATTGGTTGAAGGAATCAAGCCCAAGGAAGCCTAGATCTGTTTGCAGTATGAGGATAGCCAAGGATATATATGGCATTCTAAGCCCATTGGTTCAGTTCAATAACCTTTGGAGTTAAGTATGGAACTTGTAAAAGAAGCTTTACCATAATCCCAAAGAGCCAAGTCAAGTTGACAAAAGCTCAAGGAGATGTAGCCCATGATATTAGGGTGAACTCCTAGATTATATTGTTGTTATGTGTGGTTTTTTATTTGTTGCATTTACTGTTATATGTGTTTAATATCAGCATAAGCAAATAAGCACTTAAAAAGTTATAAACAAAGACATACACCTAGTTCAAGTACTTAATTCCGCAATTGTCAACATAAGCGAGATCATATATTTGTTAAGCTTTGGAGTGGGAGGTTCTTGTAAGTATAAAAAGATGTTAAACCCTCAATTCATATCACATAGTAAGGAACAAGTACTTAATTCCCCAAATTGATGACCTTCTTGACTAGATCAAGGTAGCCAAGTACTTCAAAAGATTGATCTAAAGTTTAGCTACCACTAGGTCCCAATCAAACCAATTGATGTATGGAAGATCGCATTCAAGTTCAAATAAGGTATTTTTGAATGGCTGGTAATGTCCGTTGGTTTGATGAATGCCCCAACAATTTTCAAGACGCTTATGGATGACATCTTGCAACCTTTCACCAATTCTTTTGTGGTGGTATATTTGGATGTTATTCTCATCTTCATCAAGAGTTAGGAAAAATACTTGTAGCATATTCAACAAGTCCTTCACACTCTGTGACAACACAAGCTCTACTCACTTAGAAAAATGGTCATTTGGCATGAATAGGTTCCAATGTCTAGGCTACATTATTGATGAACATGGTGTGCATGTGTATCCAACCAAGATTTAGGTCATTTGTGACTGGTCAAACCCGATCACACTAGTTGAGCTTCGAAGTTTCTTAGACCTTACCAAATTCTAATGCAGGTTTGTGTTGGGATTCTCTCATATTTCATGGGCCCTCATCCAAGTGATAAAGGTTGGTAGAAAAGAAAAATAAGTGTGGGATTCTCTCATAATGCATGGGCCCTTAGCCAAGTGACCAAGGGTGGTGCCAAAGCAAGACCCGTGTGGGGAAAATCGTAACAGGAAGATTTCAATAATCTGAAAGACTACCTATGCTCAACCTCATTTCTTTCCTTACCCAATCTACAACAACCTTTTGAGATTGAGATAGATGCTTCATATTATGTTGTAGGTGCAATTTGTCTCTCAGAACGATCATCCAGTGGCCTACCATAGTGAGATATTATCAGATGCCATCCATAAGTACTCCACCTATGATAAATAAATGTGTTCCATTATATAATCTTGCCACCAATGGAAGCATTACATCTTGGAAAGGAGACACTTGTGCACGCTTATCACAATCCCCTGCAGTTCATGCAAACAGAAGGTAAATTGCATAACCATTGCCATAAAAAGTGGTCCACATACTTGTAGCAATTTCATCTCAATATCAAATATAAGATGGGAAGCACCAATCACATCATTTACTGCCTCAATCAACCCTCTAGTTGCAACACTAACCATGATGCTCCACTGTTGCAGACATGAGGCCTCTAGGTGGCCCCATGTCTATGAGAGTGATCCTAACTTCGTTACCACTACCAGATGTTGAGCAAAGGCACAACCACTACTGACTTTCATCTTCAGGATGTATTGTTATGCTATATGGGCCATCTCTATGTCTCTTCAAGTTGTAAAGCTAATTTTGGAAGATCACCATAATTTGAGGGAAAGACACTTTGGTGTGGACAAGACAATGGTCGATAAAAAAACAACATTTTTTCACAACAAAACAAAGGCAAGAAGGAATAAAAATAGAGTCGATTCAATACAAGGATAAGGGAACACACTCATTGAAGGACTAGATCTGATCAAAGAGGAAGTTCATCAACATTTTAGCAAACTTTTGGTAGATGATCCTGAACCTGCAAGTTTTGAAGAAATCCTAAGGACAACACCAAAAATGATATCCGAAGAAACCAATGTTCCACTCACAAAACTTGTTGAAGAAGAAGAATTGCAAAAATTTGTGTGGAGTCTGCACCCTGACAAAATGCCAAGGCTAGATGGATTCAACATTTCTTTCTACAAGTGTTATTGGAATCTCATAAAAAAGGATCTCCTCGAGATGATCCACTGGGCTCAGATGAAGCATAAAATAGGTGGTAACACTAATTCAACTTTTCTTGCATTGATCCTTAAAGAAACTAGACCCACCTCTTTTAAACATTCCCGCCCTATATCCTTGTGCAATTGCTCTTACATAATTCTAACAAAATTCCTTGAAAATTGCCTCAAGAACCTCCTCCCTCATCTAATTTCATAAAATCAAGGAGGATTCGTTCATAAAAGGAATTTTGTGGGCAACATCCTCATCGTTCAGGAAGGAATACACTCTAGCCTAATTCAAGAAGAGAAAGCCTTCATTCTCAAGCTCGACATGGCAAACACATTTGATAAAGTAAGGAATTCCTTCCTCTTTGTTGTCTTAGAAAATTTTGTCTTTGCTAATTTTTTTGTGAACCTCATCAAAGCTTGCATTCACAAGCCTTGAATATCTTCTTTAGTAAATGGAAGACCAAGTTGCTTCTTTCAGAGCACAAGGGGAATTCGCCAAGGGTGCCCTCTTTCACCCTTTCTATACGTCCTAATGGTGGAATCTATAAGAAGAAATTTCAACCACGATAGATAAACAAGGATGATAACTGGAATCCATTACAATAGGGGAGTAAAAATTATAAACCACTCCTATTTTTTCGAAGATAATTTTCTAATAAGAGTGTTATCGACCATTTTGTTGCATCTGGTCAATAGGCCTTCAAACCCGATCAATCAACATTCGTGAACACCTTGTCATCATCCCTACATGAGGCCCTAAGCTTCCAAAAGCTTCCAAGAGTTGTTATAACCATTCACCTTGGATAAGAACTTCGAATCCTATTTGATTATACCTTGGAGATTTCACCTCTTGTTGATTTGGGGTAGCATCAGATGTGATCTATCCATGAAAATTGGTGGAGAGGCTAAAGTGCATGAGATCTGCAAGACCTAGATATGATTTGGGGAAATTCTGCCCAGTGAGAGAGATATTAAAATAATTAATATTTTTAATGGGTTCCTAAGTCTAAACTTAGGAAAATAAAAATATTAATGGGTATTAATATAAAACTGGGTCCCCTCATCCTCCAATCCTTTTGAAACCCTAGCCTCAGAGGAACCCTCATCTCCCCCTCCATCCCCCAAGGGCAAAAGAACCCCCCCCTCCTCCCCCCCTCAGGCTTCCCCTCCTCATACAGTGGAAAGGATCTTAACAAGAAATAAAACAAAGGAAAACATTGCAGCCACGGATCCACCAAGGAAAGTTGGAAGAAAATCGAACAAGGAAATAAGAGATGAGAATGCAGCAAAAGAGATGACCACAGGAACTCAACAACCAATAGACACATACCTGGACAAGAACAGGGGAAGTGGCGAGAAGATGAAGGAGAAAAGTGGGACTCACAACAAAACAGGTAAATGATGATTTGGGTCTCTTGGAACTGTAGGGGGATGGGCTCCACCCTTAAGACAAACGCAGTCCGAGATCTAATTAAAACAGAACAACCAGACTTCCTCCTACTCCAGGAGACCAAAATCAGCGATCAAGAATTTCAACACAGCATTTCAAAAAACAGAAGGTATGAAGGAATAGCCACGAGCGCCTCAGGAGCCTCAGGAGGCATAGGAGTATTATGGAAAAAAAGCAATTGGACTCTCATAAGAAACAATCAAAACAGATGGTGGATTAGAATTGACATGCAAAGTTCAGACCAGAAGGAGGAACTCACAATTTACAATGTGTATGCACCTCCCCATTTCAGAGACAAAGCCACATGTTGGGATTCTCTGAAAGCAGACATTGAGACCTCACAAGGGAAGAAGATCTTCCTTGGAGGAGACTTGAACCTAATTAGGAACGCAGAGGAAAAACTAGGAGGGAAGTATCTCATAGATCCATTCAGAGACAAATTGGAGGAAATCATCCAAGCTCACAAATTCATAGATATCCCTCCACAAAATGGGCGTTACACGTGGTCAAATAAGAGGACAGGAAGGAGTAATATCAAAGAGAGACTTGACAGAATTCTTGTTCAGGAGAGTGCAGCAATCAACTTCCAAAGGATTCACAGTTCAATCATACAGGGATACACTTCGGATCATAAGCCCGTGGCGCTGCACTTAGAGAAAGAAGAGGACCTGGGCCCGCTTCCATTCAAATATAACAAGGTCTGGGACGCCAACGAGGATTTCAAAACCCTGGTCAAAGAAACATGGAGGACAGAGATAATAGGATCTCCACATTTTGTTTGGGAATCAAAGATTAAACAACTAAGGATTGCCATAAAAAACTGGGCTAGAAACCACGCAAATGAGGAAAGGAGGGCAAAAAACGAGCTGCAAAGAAATTTGGAGAAATGGAACTAGGATAAGGAGTCAGTCCAAGAAACGGAGGAAGATCAAAAGGTAGAAGGGGAGCTGTACAAAGCATTATACTACCAGCACCGAAAAGAAGAGGAGGAGCTAAGGCAAAAGTCCAGATGCCTCTGGCTCAACTCGAGGGACAAAAATACATCGTTTTTTCACAATTGTCTCAAGGTTCGGAGAGCTGGAAATAATATAGATAAGATAACCTTCAATGAGAAAGAGATAACAGACAGAGAGGAAATTAAGGAGGCTGCCACAAAACATTTTCACTCGCTGCTCTCAGCTGACCCGCAGTATGAAGACAACCCAGATTTCATCAACATCATAGAAAAGAAGGTTACAGAAGCTCAAAACAGCGATTTGGATAAAGAAATATCCATAGAAGAGGTGGAATGGTCTATTAACAGCATGCACATTGACAAAGCTCCAGGGCCGGACGGTTTCACGGTAAGTTTCTATAAAACTCATTGGGAAATCATCAAAAAAGATTTTCTCAGAATGGTGAGAAACTTTCACCTAAAAAACAAATTGGGCAGCAGTGTCAAATCCTCGTTCCTAGCTCTCATCCCAAAAGAGCCAAGCCCCCAATCCTTTGATAGGTTCAGACCTATCTCTTTATGCAATGTCTCTTAAAAAATAATCTCAAAGATTCTGGCAAATAGGCTGAAACAAATTCTACCCACAATTATCTCGGACAACCAAGGAGGGTTCCTCCCCAAGAGACACATAACTGACAATGTAATTTTGATACAAGAGGCAATACACAGCAGTATAGCTAGAAAGGAGAAAGGCATGATAATAAAGCTGGACATGGCCAGCGCTTTTGACAGGGTAAATCACTGCTTTTTGGAGAAAGTGCTTGCAAAATTCGGGGTCTCAAGTCTCTTCATCAAAAGGGTCATGGAATGTGTCTCTCAGAATTGGACAGCCCCGCTAATCAATGGGAGGCCTTGCAGAGCTTTCAAAAGCACTAGAGGATTGAGGCAAGGCTGCCCTCTCTCCCCCTTCCTCTATATTATCATGGCGGAAACCTTAAGTCTGCAATTGGAAAACAAGAGAAGGCTGAAGGAAATAACTGGAGTGGACATAATAAGAGGAGCTAAAGGGATCAACCACTCCCTATTCGCAGATGACACACTGCTAATAGGTGGAGCCTCAAGCCTTATGGCAAGAAGATTCAAGGCCATCCTGGACCTCTTCCTTCAAGCCTCGGGGGGTAAATTAAACAACAACAAATGCAAGATATATACATGGAACGTCCCAAGATATGTAACTCAAAGGATCTCTTTGATCTTGGAAATCCCAGCCCAATCAAGCTGGTCACACTTCATGTATTTAGGACTTCCGCTTGCGAGAGAGTCAATCAAAAGCGAAGTATGGGTCAAACTAGTTGAGAAGATGAGAGGAAAACTTCAAGGTTGGGGGATGCACTGGCTCAATCTGGCTGGTAGAGCCACCCTTATTAAATCCATCCTTTCAGCCCTCCCTATCTATCAATTCGCCATAACGCTAGCCCCTTCAAGCATTCACAAACATATGGAGTTGATCCTCAGAAGCTTCCTTTGGAAGGGAGGAAAGCAAGAAACGAAAAAATTCAGCCTTGTAAAGTGGGATAAAGTCATCCTTCCCATAGAAAAAGGAGGCTTGGGAATTAGAGTCCCCAGACTTGCAAACTTGGCAATGGGATTCAAGTTAATATGGAGAATTCTAACCGAGAAGGGCTCCTGGTGGGCAGAGGTTCTCAAAAGGAAATACTTGAGTGGGAGCAACAGCAACATACTCTCAGACACAATCATGGAAAGGCAGTGCACCCCGGTCTGGAAGCTGATCAAGAAAACATTGCCTCTTCTCAAGTCTCATATCTCCAAAGTCCCAGGCAATGGGAAACAAACCAGCATATGGAGGGATAGAATAATGGGCCAGGAAGCCAAGGAAAAACTCCCTCACCTGAGGCCGCTGCAACAGTGGATGTTGGACACAAATCTTACAAACCTCTTTGACATCTCAAATTGGGATCATGGCAGATGGAAAGGATGGAAAATAAGGCACCTCCCGGATGGACTAAAGGATCTTTGGAATAACCTCAAACTCTCATTGGCAGGAGCAGCTCCTTCAAGCATAGGGAAAGATGACAGCTACATATGGGATCCTAATGGAGGCAATTATTCGGTCAAGGAAGGTTATAAAGCGCTCCAAAACCAAGCAGTATTAAACAATTGGCAATATCACAAGAATGCCTGGAAAATCGAGAGCCTACCGAAGATCAAATTCTTCAATTGGACCTTGCTCCATGGCAAGCTCCTTACAGCAGAAAATCTTAGAAAAAAGGGGATCCAGGGGCCTTCAATTTGCTTTATGTGCAAGAAAGAGGAAGAAAATCTTAACCATTTATTCATAGACTGCCCAATTGCTTCGTCCTGCTGGAAACTCATAACCAGTCCTCTTGAGATTGGGGATCTACCCAACCAGGTCTCTCTCCTTCAGAAAGGCTGGGGGAGACTCTTCCCTTTCGCAAACAAAAACATGACCCTCGCCAAGAGACTCTGGTCCAGCATTCCTTCCAACCTTTGCTGGCAGTTATGGCTTGCCAGAAACGCAAGCATTTTCAAAGATAAAAAACCTAGTGTCCCAAGTATCTTGGCCAAAACTATAGCGCTTATAACTGAAACCATTGAAGCAAATGGGATCCAACATGCAGATCCGGACTACACAGTTGTGCAGGTGAAAGAATGGGTACAAAGATTCAATTACAGGATAATACCAAAATGCAAGCTAATTAAAGGATCTGGACAGAATGATTGGAAGATCAGAGGGTCAAGAGAGGAAGTAAACAATTGGATTCAAAGGCAAAAGAAGCACACGCTCCACTTTGATGGGGCCTCTAAAAACAATCCAGGCATAGCTGGAGCAGGGGGAGTAATAAGGGACCCCCAAGGAAGAACGATGGCCACTTATGAATGGAGCTTGGGGAATTTGTCAAACAACAAAGCAGAGGCATATAGCCTACTACTGGGGGTCTCCTTAGCATGGAAGATGGGCATCCAAGACCTTCTTGTGTTGGGGGACTCAGCTATCCTTATAGCAGCCATGAACACAGGGAACAGCTTCAAACAATGTGCACTGAACAGAATAAAAGACAGAATTTCGGAACAAGTCAGGGGTATGAGCAATGTGACCTACAAACATGTCCTCAGAATACACAACACGACAGCTGATGAGCTGGCTAACAAGGCCATAAGAAGACCCACGGGCCAGGTGAGGGAGAATGAGGAAATCTATGAACACGATATCCCTTAGTCAATTCGTGATCCACATGTATCTGACCAGAGGTCACCTCAGGCATCCAACTCGAGACAACAGATCAGGGCATCAGCGATCTTCTGCTCTCCAAATCCCTCTTGACTGCCAAAACTGGGCAAACAGGACGGTGAATTGGCTTCAAGATCCGAGCAATGAAGCTTTCAACAGGGGTCCTTTACGACATACTTCAGGAAGTGATAGAAGGTGTGACCGCATCCATGCCTGCTTCAGATTTCAAGGACTGAGACACATCACCTCAAATCCTTTATTGACCGACAAGATCAGATCCTCCACTCCCAAGTATGAGTGGGAGACTGCCCGTTTCAGCCTTTTAAATCTCAGTAAGCACACCACGGTTCTCACAATTCATCTCAATCCCAGAGAGAGACGGAGAGCTCTTTTGAATCGGAGGAAGGGTCAAGGCGGTCTCCTTCATAGCAACAAGGCCAGCACTGAGGATCAAAGAAACTCTGAGACCCTCTCAGCGGACAGCAACCGTCGGCACCTCTTCGCGCACTGTGGCAGCCGGCATCGTTTTTGGCACTGCATTTCGAGGGGAGACTTAACCGGTTTCTCTCTGCGCAGGGTAAACACTCTTTTTCTTATCTGTGGTTTTTATAAGACTAACCATTGGGCTTGTGTTCCAAGCAGTGTTCGCAATCAGCAGCAGGGCTCCTATCTACACTTTGCTCTAGTCAAGCAGTTCAGCCTCATAAAACGCAAGCCTCCCAATTTCCTTGCCTTCGACAAAGTAGACATCGCTCCTAGTAAGATGGCTGATCAGAATAACCAGCAAGCCAATCAGCAGCAACCAAGGAACCCAATGGACAACATCTTCAATAACAGAGACTGTCATATGTGCAAGGCTCATGTTGTTATGATTAATGCCCTGAAGAAACAGGTGAAAGAACTAACGGAGGACTTCCATGCGGACAGAAACTCCAAACGTAAGAAGTTGGAGAAGAGGAAAAAAGACATTGAAGACCTCAAGGATCGCTGCATACACATGGAAGCAGTAATAGATCATCTCCGCACCTTAACAGAAAGCCAGCAAGGAGAAGCTTCAACAAGAGTGAGCCGTAGGGAACCTCTCCCTGATGACTCGGTCACCCAACACTCCCCTTAACCCTCATGCACTGCAACTATAGTTGGATAGGAGGATCATTTGTAAGGCAATATAGCCGTTTATGTTCAGCTTTAAGTATAGTTAAGAGGAGCCTAGAGAACTATGGGTCTGCGAACCCAATTTTGAATATCATCTCTCGGAACTCCCCCCTTATTGTAATAGAAATTTGAATTACAAGTTTTATAATAGACAAGTAGACGATGTTGTTAAAAAAAAAATAAAAATATAAAACTGGGTTATAAGGTTCTAAATGACATGGATTAAGCCAAATATAATCTTAGACATTGGTTAGAGATTTAATCCCGGTCGTTGAAGACTCAACAGAAAAAGTATAAGATGAGGTTTGAGGGTCAGTTGGAGATACACCAAGTTGATCAGTCAGTTCGATTTTCTGGAGCAGGGTTTGATAAGAGAAATCGAACCAGTGATTAGAGTTGTAGCGAGGGGTAGTGAGTGCATAGCAGAGAGGCAGAGACAGTGCTGAAAGACAAGAGCAAAGGCAGATAAGGCTACACAGAGCCAGTAGAAGCCACGCAGAGAGCCAGAGGGATTGCACAGAGGGTACCAGGGCCTGCATGAGTGATGTAGAGGGCTAGATATCCCCCGCAGAGCATTAGAGGGCTGACACAGAGGGTTTCAGGCTAACGCAGAGGCTAGGAGGACTGAAGTTGAGCCTCAAATAGGCGTTGGAGAGTTTTCATGGAGCAGACTTGCTGAAAATCTACTTTCGAAAGAGAGGTATTACTGGAAAATTGATTTCTCTATAGGGTGAGCGAGTTTGCCACCCAGTTGTACTCAAGAAAAGTTGCTTAATAATAAAACCCTCAGAACTGCTGCAACGGTTTTCCCAAGTTGGGTTTTTCCGAGGACGATTGTCCAAAAATAATGGTGTCCCTTGTGTGTGTAGAAATTTTGAATAATATGACACATATTCAACAGAGATTATCCTGATCATACAATTTAAGCGGAACATGTATAATACATAATCTCCTCTACGTTGATCATCAAATTACAGAAGCAGAAACATCCACAGGCACACATAGAAGCATCAATCAAACTCATAAACACAGTATGTATCCCGGGGAAAGCATCTCGCTAAAAACCCCACACTATCTGTATATTATATTGATTGAATCATGTAACAATACAAAGCATAATACTTCTCACAAGTATCTCCACCTGTTACACACAATACAGCTCAGATTTGATCTCCAAATCTCTCCCGCTGCTTGCCTGCCTCCACTGCTCAAACCTGCTCGAGAACTAATGAGAATTGCTTCCCAAACTCGATTTTACACTGCAAAATAGTCACCCACACTATGTTGGACGTGAGCAACAGCTATAATATCATGAAGATACGTGAGCAAACTCATTGGCATACTCAATCCTTTGATTGTGCAAATCATCATGCACAGCTATAGTCACAACTGATAGCAATCTGATCCTCTAACACCTGTCCCTGCTGAACTGAACATGCACTGACATGCAACTGAGTTAACTGATGTATTCTATAGTTGCATTATGAGTTAATAACTTGTGAATTAATTAATAACTAATTCACCCAACTCATCTTTAGTCTATTGATCAGTTAGACTAAATACAACCAGTTTAACAAAGCTAAACTGAACACAACTCCATCAACTGTACCTCCAGTCCACTAAACTCAACTCACTTGAGTTCTAACTGAAGTCATGCATGCAAAAACTCAACTGACTCATAAGAAAAACGAATTTCCTTCTGACAACTGCATGTGCCACTTCCGTAGCTCAAACTGAAGTGCTCCAAGAGAATAAGATTAAGTTTATAGTCCAAATATTATTGTGAGATAATAATATTTGACTTTTCTATTTTTGACTTTGACTTTGATCACTCACACTGTGATCACTCACACTTTCATCAAAAATAGAAGTCCATCTATTTTTCCCAACTTGATCAATCATCCATAGACATGATCCATATGTCTAAAAATAGACATAGTCTAAAAATAGACTTGCGCCAAAAATAGCCTGCGGGCCCACTTAGTGAAGGCGACTCTTTTCACTAAGCTCCATCATCTTGTTGCACTCTCAACAAGCATTTCTTGTTGCACACTTTTCAACACTCCCTCTCAACAAGAAAGGCTTCCTCTCAAACCCGATCCTGTAACTCTGGAATGTTCTCCATGCAACACATTTGGCCGGTCCACTTGCTCTGTCATCAAAGTCTCTGACTGCTATTGCCTCTGTCAACTGAAACTCTGCATCTCTGTGCTCTTCAGTATCTGACTGCTCTAGCCTCTGTCACTTTGATCTCTGACTGCATCCGTGCTGCTGCTGGTTCTATCTCCCAGCTTTGCATCCGCACTGCACCTCCCAACTGACCTCCTTGTTGGGATAGAAACATCCTCTGATGCTGAAGCTCTACCTGCTGCTGACAAGTGCTCCCTCTCTGACATCTGCGCTACTGCAACATCTCCATGCATCTCGCACCATTGCACACCTCTTTGTGCCACCTAACACTGTGCAAAACACTTGTGCCTCTCGCGTTGCTACAACCTGCTAGCTATGCGCTGTCCTGGGATTCCCTGCACTGTCGCTCTCTCTGCCGCTCCATCCGCATCTGTCTCTACCCAATCAGTTAGTTCCTGCTACTACACATCGGGGCTCCCGTAGCAAGGTCTCATCCAAGAGGTTGGGTACCTCAAGGATCTTGCCCCTCCTCCTTGGGACAATCAATCCACATCACCCCACCTCCTACCTGGAGGTATGGATGCATGCGATCCCTCAGCCCACCTGGCTCGAAGTTTCCCCCTACTGGAGGTCTCTGGATGAGTAGATGTCTCTACTCCATCTCCACACAGCTTCCCCTGTTGTGGCTCCTCCACAACCTCCTGAAGTTGCTGCACCAATCGTGGCTCCTCCACAATCGTCTGAGACTTCTTCTGGCTCTGCATGTTGAGAGGTAATATACGCTCCCTCTCAACCACCAAGTCTCCATCAGTTGCCTTGCTGCTCAAGGCTTTGCATGCATCTTGAACCTCAAGAGCATACAGGTTCTTGACCCGTGAACCAATCTGCTTCACCTGTCTAGTGATGATGTGTCTAAGGAAAACCTTTCCCTTAGTAAAGACCACATCATATCCTCTGTCTTCCAACATCGCGATCGACACCAAGTTTCTCTTCAGTCCTGGTACATACTTGACATCGGTCAAGGTAAGGCGAGCTCCATGCTCCCTCTGAAAAATAACCGTGCCTACACCTGAGACACTATACTTCTCATCATTACCCATCCCTATGAGTATCTGGAGATCTTTCTCCTCCAAAGTACTGAACAAACTTTTGTCACCGGTCATGTGGAAAGAAGCTCCACTGTCAAGAAACCAACCACTTCCCATCATGGATGAAACCATGCATGCGAAGAGTGTGAAGTCCAACTCAAACTGTGAAGCAAGTGAGGTTGCCTCACCTTCAGATCCTTCCCCGGATCCCTTCTTGGACTTCTTCTTTGGGCAATTAGTAGCATAATGACCCAACTCATGACAACGAAAGCATCTCACCTTCGCCTTGTCAACCTTCTTCCCATCATTGGAAGAACTGGATTCGGAAAGAGAAACCTTCCCCTTCCCCTTCCTCGCCTTACTCGCTAAGGCACAGTTCTCCTCATCCTGCATGGATGAAGAACCGTCTCTGGTGCTCCGCCTGATCTCCTCCTGCACAAGATCCGACCAAAGTCTCTCCCATCCTGGCAATTTCTCCCGACCATTGACAGAGTCCTGATAGGAATGCCAACTCTTAGGAAGGTCAAGGAGTCCTAGACTCACCATCCTCATCATCAACAGTAACCCCCACACTTCCCAGCTCATCTCGACACTGAGTGAACCTCGTGAGATACTGGGGCATACTATCTCCATTCTCGAACTGAATGTTTCTGAGTTTTATCTCTTGCTTTGGAATTAAATTCGAATTCCACCAGCTCAAAACTCAACGGCTTCCGATCTAGAATTCGTGAGAACAAAATAGTAGATTTGATGATCAATCCTCGCTTGATATCCTGTAAAAATCTCTTCTACAAATCAAGCTGCTCCGATACCATGTAGAAACATTTTCTACAATTATCTAGCTCTGATACCATGTAGAAATTTTGAATAATATGACACATATTCAACAGAGATTATCCTAATCATACAATTTAAGCGGAACATGTATAATACATAATCTCCTCTACGTTGATCATCAAATTACAGAAGCAGAAACATCCACAGGCACACATAGAAGCATCAATCAAACTCATAAACACAGTATGTATCCCGGGGAAAGCATCTCGCTAAAAACCCCACACTATCTGTATATTATATTGATTGAATCATGTAACAATACAAAGCATAATACTTCTCACAAGTATCTCCACCTGTTACACACAATACAGCTCAGATTTGATCTCCAAATCTCTCCCGCTGCTTGCCTGCCTCCACTGCTCAAACCTGCTCGAGAACTAATGAGAATTGCTTCCCAAACTCGATTTTACACTGCAAAATAGTCACCCACACTATGTTGGACGTGAGCAACAGCTATAATATCATGAAGATACGTGAGCAAACTCATTGGCATACTCAATCCTTTGATTGTGCAAATCATCATGCACAGCTATAGTCACAACTGATAGCAATCTGATCCTCTAACACCTGTCCCTGCTGAACTGAACATGCACTGACATGCAACTGAGTTAACTGATGTATTCTATAGTTGCATTATGAGTTAATAACTTGTGAATTAATTAATAACTAATTCACCCAACTCATCTTTAGTCTATTGATCAGTTAGACTAAATACAACCAGTTTAACAAAGCTAAACTGAACACAACTCCATCAACTGTACCTCCAGTCCACTAAACTCAACTCACTTGAGTTCTAACTGAAGTCATGCATGCAACAACTCAACTGACTCATAAGAAAAACGAATTTCCTTCTGACAGCTGCATGTGCCACTTCCATAGCTCAAACTGAAGTGCTCCAAGAGAATAAGATTAAGTTTATAGTCCAAATATTATTGTGAGATAATAATATTTGACTTTTCTATTTTTGACTTTGATCACTCACACTGTGATCACTCACACTGTAATCACTCACACTGTGATCACTCACACTTTCATCAAAAATAGAAGTCCATCTATTTTTCCCAACTTGATCAATCATCCATAGACATGATCCATATGTCTAAAAATAGACATAGTCTAAAAATAGACTTGCGCCAAAAATAGCCTGCGGGCCCACTTAGTGAAGGCGACTCTTTTCACTAAGCTCCATCATCTTGTTGCACTCTCAACAAGCATTTCTTGTTGCACACTTTTCAACAGTGTGTTGTCTATTTATTTCAGTTGATGATCTCTAGATGGTTGAGATTGTATTTGTGTTTATTTCAATATTTATATGGTTAAATAGCTTGTTCAGTAATTAAACAAGTAGGTGAAATAAACCAGATAATACAAAAATATTTCTAACGGGTTAGACTTAGAGATTTCAACACCTCTTAGCCGTTGATCTAATCCTCCCATCCTAAGTGGTTCTCAAGCCTAGATTGGTGAATGGATAAGATTTCCTAAACTACCACACTCTCCTATAAATCTATAGTTGTCTACAACACGAGGGTTGACTTTTAGAGACTAATAATACCCTCATGTTATTGCCTTGAACCTAAGAGAGTTATCATCTTAATGCATTAGGGTGACATTGAGGTGTGCTTTGTGACAAGGCAAGACAAGTCAACTTGGGGAGATCTCTACAAGATCAACTACTATTCTTGGTTGTAAACTCTTTCCTATTCACCTTAATACAAAGAGTATATCATTTTCCTATATGTGTGATGTTATGTTTACATTCATATATTTCATTGCTTTGTTGATCCACTGAATAGAATGATACGATAATCCTACATAGATTTCATAGATCTTTGGCTTGTGTTGATTTTAATTACAGGTTCTAATTATAGCAATCAGAGCTACGATTGGAGCTTACAAGCCGAGAGGAGAGATGAGATTGCGACAGATTCCAAGTCAGCCTCTTTCCATTCTTCAATTTCTCTAAGGGAACTTTATATTCTTTGCTTTATGTTTTTCTAGATCAGGCCAATAGGTTTAGGGAAGATACTTTTGTCCACAGTTGTAAATTTTGCATAACAAATTGGCGGCCCCACTGGGGATCGATTCATTTCCTTTGTGGTTTCCTTGACCTTATCCCTTGTTACACCTCTTGAACAAACCTCCAATGCCTCACTCAGTCTAAATTGACCCTAGGAAGAATTTTCATTGAGTTGCATTTGATTTTTTGTGTGTCGGAAACTGGATTTCCCTTAATTTGTGCTCCCCCTAGTCTGCTAACAGAGCATTGTAGCGCTCTCTGGCCTTGTCTGCACCTGCATTGCGTAGCACTAGTAACCTATCTACACCTACACCAACCCCTATTTTATGCAAAAGTTTCCTTTTTATGCTTTGCTCTCTGATTAACTTGGTTCCAAATAGTCCTCCTTGTGTCCCTTAGTGTGTCTTAGTCTCTCAGAAACCTTCATCTTGTTTTCTTTTGGTTTTGAGTGCCTTTGATAAGAATTTGTTTATATTTTGCTTTGTTCTTGTCATTAGGTCATTAGAAAACTAATTGCTTGATCATTGGGTTGCTTGAAGGAATTGGTGTTTCAGTCATCATTTTGAATAATTTCTTTTATCAGTGATTAGGCAAATATCTTAGTTTTCATCTGAAAATTAAGTGGAATTGAAAATAAAAATCTTATGCATCATGCATTGCATCTAGAGTTTTGTGAGTGAAATTAGAATTAGGAACATTGCATTAGAGGAATTGCTTAACAATCTTGTTTGTTGCACATTCTTTGTTCTCTTCCCTCCCATAGATAAATTTTCTTTCAAAAGAGAAGTTTCATTTCATCATGCTAGCTTGCATTTTAGGATATTCAAGTGAAATTAGTGGTGAGCCTTGAAAACCGACACTTAAATTCAAGATAAACTTTAAAATTTATTGAATCAATCTTAAAGAGCATTTGAAACTTAACGACACGCATAGAGGTCTATGCTAGAGACGTTATCCAACGTCTTTAAACATAGAAGCTGTCATTTTTTTCCAACCTTACATTTCGGAGATGATATCTCATTCCACGTATGTAATTGTATCAAATCGTTCTCCACATACCTTAGGGTATATCGAATGGCGCTCCACGCATGAGAAGTATATGGGAACGCTCTCATCGAATAGTTACGTATTAGAAAACACTACTACATACTGCTCTTCCATGTACTGTCGAGTATATTTTGGAAGTCCACCATAGATTGTTATCCTCACTATAGGTAACTGATTCGGTCGCCTTGTACAATGTGATACACTGAATACATCATTCAAGGAGATTGCATGCACGTACATAAATCCTTGGTTTACCGAGGTGGTATATTGTAGTTCATAGTGACCTGGTAATCCTTTCTGCATAGTTTACCCCTTTTATCTTTATTTTGTGTCTTTAATTTATAAAATCAATTAATTAACCATATAACAACATCTTCCTTGTGGCACAACTCCTTAGTGGATCTTAGGTTGAGACTAATGGAAACAGTTCCTAAGTCTACCACTCAAGGGAACTCCTCTAACGAGAATCCTATTCCTTTTCCTCCTTTTGGAAATATTAGTGCTCCTTATATGGCAACATTGTCCCTTCCCATATTTACCATTGATTTTCCAGTTTGGTTGTTTTCGACCACTATGATCCTGAATGTCCAAATTGCTCCTCAACCAAGTTCTTCTCCACCTGAACAACATCAACCTCGAGTTGATCCTAAAGTTGACCCTTTACCTTCTTCGTCTATTGTTTCTTCATTCTTTTATTCCTCCTCACCTAGTCAAAGTCTTGATTCTAGTAACTAGGAGGCTAAGAATAAGAAGAAAAGGATGAAGGAGAGGAAGCAAAATAAGCGGGGGGGAAACCAAACAACCATTGATATCCATGCAATTAGTATGGAGGAACCTTCCAATCATCCCCGGATAGTTAAATTCCCTTACAAGTTATGTAAGGGTGACCACCTTCTTAGAGATTTCCTAGCTATTAGAAGTGTCGTCCATGGGATCATATCTACCTTTATCATCAGCCTTTGGAGATCATGTTGGTGATAAACCATCAACTAGTGATAGCAAGGTCCAGGAAAAAAGGGTAAAGTTAAGTTTCCCTATAAGTTATGTGAAGGGAATCATCCTATTCACCTTTGTCCTTATATGCATGAAAGCCTCAAAAGTGTTGGAAGACCTTACATCTTCTTAGCTTTGACTCCCGGATGGTTATCGAAAGCTTTCCCCTAATCCTCCACTAGTTGATGAAATGATTTATCAGAATCCGTCTCGTGTCAATCCCACTTTCTCTGAACATGAATCCCATGAGTTCGTTCCCAACAAACCATCAAATGAGAAAATCGTTGACTCAAGTCCACCTTCATTTGATTGTACCGTTCCCATAGTGAGTTCACTCCATACCTCTCACGTTCTTCTCATTTGTTCAGATTCTAATGAATAAGGGGGTGATCCTCTCATTCCTATGACATAGGCAGGCAATCCTCCCATTCCCATGGCACAGGGAGGAAATCCTTTCGTTTCTACGACACAAGGGACTAGTTCTCTCATTCCCACGACACAAGGGGGCAGTTCTCCTTTCCCACTACACAAGAGGGTAGTTCTGTCATTCCCACGACACCCCCTCCAAGTAGTTTGGTCACTTCCTTTGATTGGATTCAACTGGTAGGATAGTGGCAGGATATCATCTTCCTCCTTACATGCCTTTCCAGATCATAGTACAAGATTATAATATGCTCGTACCTGGCACAATCATATATGATGGTGCATCTGTTAGTATTTTGTCCTCAACTACTTGGAAAACTTTCGATTCTTCGTAATTTGTGCCCGTTACCCAGAATTTGTTGGACTTTGACAGAGGAACCAATCAACCATTAGGGATCCTTCCTCAATTTCCTATTACTTCGGGTGGAGATACTATATATATCAATGCAATGGTAGTCCAAGGCCCTTTGGATTTTAATTTACTTCTTGGGCATGATTATGTTTATGACATGGGAGCTCTTGTCTCTTCACTCTTTCATGTGATATGTTTCCCACATGAAGGAAGAATCGTAACCATTGATGTTATGAAAACAACTAACAAAAAGATAGAAAAGATAGATCAACAACTTAGAAATCAACCTCTTCGAGGGGGCAACCTCCTTTACATTACACAAATGAACAATTCTTGGATGATACAAATGACAAAACCTCTTTTCTATATATAAGAGTCTAAGGGGTCACAATATAACCAAAGCCGACCTAACAATAATAATATAAGGGCACAAAATAACAATAGTGGGCTTCTATGGGGCACAATAATAACAATATGGGGACAATAGGGGCACAACAATAACAATAAGGGAGACAATGACAATAATAATGGGGGAATCACTAGTATTATAGGGACCTAACATGCCCCTCTCCTTCAAAAAAGTGTTCTCCTCAATGCTTAAGTAGTTCTGGATTCTTCTGTATAAAATTATCGTCCTCCCATGTGGAATCTTCAACGAGTAAATTCTTCCACTTGATGAGATACTTTGAAATTGATCGATTTCGTAGTTGTCGAGTTCTTGTTTCTTTGACTGCTTCAGGTTCCAATATGATTTTTCCTTCCTCATCAATTTCTGGAAATATTGTTTGAACTGGTATCTTGTCACCTATAACCTTCTTTAAGAATGAAACATGGAAAATTGGGTGCACTCGGGAAGCTGCAGGAAACTCCAATTTGTATGCCATAGTACCTATCTTTTGCAACACCTTGTACGAACCATAATACTTTGGTGATAATTTATTATCCTTCTTAGCTTGCTTGAGGGACATTTGTTTATATGGTTGTAGCCATAGGAATACCCAATCACCTACATCAAAACTTCTTGTGCTGCAATGTTGATCTTCTTGTTGTTTCATTCTATTATGCGCTAAGGTGAGGTTATCCTTTAAGAGTTGGAGAACTTTTTGTTGATGCTCGATGTGATCTTCCACTGCTTGAACCTTAGAATTTTCTAATAAATATGATGTGATGGATGATGGATGACATCCATAAAGTGCCATAATGGGGTCATTTTTGTTGCAGTATGGAAGGAAGTGTTATACCACCATTCAGCCAGAGGCAACCATTTGACCCATTGTGTCTGTTTATAGATACAAAGAAACGAAGATATCCTTCCAAACATTTGTTTACTATCTCAATTTTCCCATTAGATTGAGGATGATAAGATTAGCTATGAGCTAACTAAGTACCAAAACAAGAAAATGATTTGTCCAATTTTTTTTAGTGAAAATGGGATCTCTGTCGCTTACAATAATCTTTGTGTTTCCATGTAGCTTTTGAATGGTTTCCATAAATCCAGTAAAATTGTACTCAATTTAAATGGATGAGATAATGCACAAAAGTGTGCATACTTGGTAAGCCTGTCAACTACCACCATGATAACACTCTTTCCTTCGGACTTGGGTAAACCTGTGATAAAATCCATTGAACCTCCTCCCAACTTTGGCTTGGAATGGATAAAGGTTGTAATAGACATGGGGTCTTAAGTGTTTCAATTTTATTTTGCTCGCAAACCAAACATTTCGCCACAAACTTTTGAATATCTGATTTAAGTCCATCCAAAAAAATCCTTCTTACCCTGTGGTAAGTTCATAGAAATCCTGAGTACCCTCCTAAGGGAGAGGTGTGCAATTCCCTAAGAATCTTTTGTTTGACTGGGGAATTCTTATTGGGATCTTGTTGTAACTTTTGAATGAGTGCCCACACTTCTTCGTCATTCTTCCATTCATCCCTTGCTTTGTTTATCCAGTTTGGTTGGATAATAGAAATGGTGCAAAGAAATTCTTCCACATCCCCATCCTTTCTTGAGAGTGCATCTGCCACAACATTTTGATTCCCTTTTTTGTAGATGATTTCAAAGTCATAACCCAACATCTCTGTGACCCATTTTTGTTGCTCTTATAAAGATAATCTTAGTTCTAAAAAGTATTTAAGATTATCATGATCTGTTTTTACCTTGAAGTGTCTTCCCATTAGGTAGGGTTTCCATTTCTTAAGTGCATGTAGTATTGCCAACATTACCTTCTCATAAATAGATTTGTGTAAATACTTTCCTTTGATTGTACGACTTTCAAAAGCAATGGGTCTTTCTCCTTGCATTAAAACAATACCAGTTCAATTTCTTGAGGCATCACATTCCACAATAAAGGTTTTTGTGAAGTCTGGTGTAGCTAAGACCGGTGCTTGGCACATTACCTCTTTAAGATGTTCAAAGGCCTTCGTTGCTTCTCGAGTCCATGAAAATGCATCATTCGTCAATAATATTGTTAGAGGTGTTGTTATTCTCCCATAATTCTTAACAAACTTGTGATAATACCGTATCAACCAGAGAAATCCTCGTAGATGCTTTATGATTGTGGGGATTTTCCATTCATTAATGGTTTTAATTTTGCTAGGCTCTACCTTACACCTTCATGAGATACAATATGACCCAGATATTCCACCTCTTGTACTTTAAAGAAACATTTGGAGCTTTTTGCATATAATTATTTCTCCTCCAATAGTTTGAGCACCATGTCAACATGTTGAACATGATCCTTCTAAGACAAGTTGTAGATTAGTATATCATCAAAAAATAATAACACAAATTTTCTAAGGAAGGGTTTGAAAATGGAATTCAACAAACCTTGAAATGTAGAAGGTGCATTGGTAAGGCCAAAAGGAATGACCAAAAATTCATAATGACCCTCATGAGTTCTAAATGTTGTTTTTGGAATGTCTTCAGTCTTCATTCTGATTTGATGATATCATGAACGAAGATCAAACTTGGTGAACTAAATTGATCCATGCAATTCATCAATGACAGGAATGTGGAATTTATCTTTAATAGTGAGCTTGTTGAGCTCCCTATAATCTATACATATGTGCCATGATCCATCCTTCTTATGAAACAATACTACTGGAGTAGAGAAAGAACTTTGACTAGGTTGAATTATATGAGCCTCTAGCAATTCTGCAACCATACGTTCAATTTCACTCTTTTGGGCATAGGGATATCTGTAAGGCCTTATGTTTGGAGGAATAATTCCTGGAATCAAATGAATAGCATGATCATGATCACGAATAGGTGGGAGGCCTTTGGGAGTCTCAAATACCTTGGAATGATTGTCCAAGACTTTTGGGAGATCTGGAGAAATAGATGATTTTGATATGGAAACCTATAGTGAACATAATTATGCAATTATGCCTTGTTGTTCTTTCTTTATAAGCTTTGTCATTCCGTTAGAGCTGATTATCTTTCCCGGTTTCCTTGCGATACCCCTTAATTCAACTTCCTTTCCTTCTCAAGAAAATTTCATGAAAAGTTATTGAAAATTAAAAGATATTGTACCCAAGGATTGTAGCCATTGGACTCCTAGTACAACATCAAAACCACCCATTGGAATGGAAAGCATTGGGCTATTCAATACATATTATCCCATGGCACTTTCCTGAGCAATTTATGGTTTCTCCACTTGCAACCATCATTTGACACTCTGGTGCTGGATATAGGAAGCAATTCAATTCCTTGGCTCTCTTACAATGAATAAAATTATGAGTACTGCCCGAATCAATCAACATTATTACCTTTTTCTTCTTGATATGCCCTTCTATCTTGGTAGTTTGAGAAGTGGTGATTCTGGCCAATGCATTACAAGATATGGTTGGATTCATTTCTTCTTTCTCTAGGGTTTGTTCCTGGTTTATATCCTCTTCTTTTGACGTTTCTTGTTCCTTTTCTTCCTCCTCTTCACAATCTATGTAAAATAATTTCTTCTCAGCACACTTATGACCTTTAGTGTATTTTCTATCACAATTGTAACAAAGCCCTTTTGCTCTTTTTTCTTCCAATTGTTGTGGTGTCAACCTTGTAGGTTGTGGATGGCTAGGGGCAACAACACTTCCATCTTTATGATTGTGAGTGGTAGGCTTCCTTGTTGCCATAATTTTGCTTTCCATTTTTCTTGCCAACCTGAATGCCTTCTCCAATGAATCAGGTTCCCAAAGGCAAACCTCATGTTGGATGTTATCCTTTAAGTCTCTATGAACACATCAATCCTATGATCCTCTGAAATATCTTTTACCCTTATATTCAATTTTTGGAAGTCCTCAATGTGCTCCATCATTGAACCCTTTTGTTTGAGATTTATCAATTGGCTAAAAAACGTGTTGCATTTTGTATCCTCATAATGTGCTATCACTTCATCCGTAAAAATAGCCCAAATGACAATTTATTTACAAGAGAAAAGCCATCGATACCATACAAATTGATTTGGTTCCAAATATAAAGTTGCAATGCGTACCTTTTGTGTGTTTTGCACATTATGGAGATCGAAAAATTGCTCCATCTGTAGTATCCATGATACAGGATCCTTGCCATCAAACTTCCTCATATCGATCTTTGGAACATGGTGGTTCTTCGATCCAACGTTAGAGTCTATGAAATCATGATTAACATTTATTTTGTTCTCATCATGAGTTTCCTTTACTACCCTTTCGCCATTAGTAAACATTTCTTGTAGAAACTTTGTCAAATCTATCTTCAAATCTTCCATATTAGCTTCCACGCCTTTCTTTAAATCATCCATCTTAGATTCCATGCCATCCATCTTAGCTTCCACGCCATCCATCTTAGCTTCCACGTCATTCATCTTAGCTTCTACGCCTTTCTTTAAACCATCCATCTTATCTTCCACGCCATACATCTTAGCTTCTACGTCTTTCTTTAAACCATCCATCTTAGCTTCCATGCCATACATCTTAGCTTCTACGTCTTTCTTTAAACCATCCATCTTAGCTTCTATTACTTTTTGTGCGAGTGAAATTTGTTGCACTTGGTCTCGTAATTTTGATATATCATGTTGCATTTCTTCCTCTTCTTCATGAGTCATGCTATAGATTTCAGGTTTCTTACTAGGTGTTTCCATTTTCTTTCTTCGGGGCATCAATAACTGATAATAATGCTTCACTATGCCATTTGAATTCCTTCAAACTAATTGTTCAAACCAAACTTATGCAAAAAAAAAAAAAAACAAACTACACACCTTTTTTCACTTTGTAGGAGCTCGATATTGAATCTATTGTATCTCTATAATTTTGGATCTCCAAGACCTGAAACTGCTTCTTGTGGTAACCCTCTGAGCACTCTTTCTAACCCCGCAAGTCTAATCAAGATTCGATTCTCCAATGAAGAGTTATGCCAAATCTCCCACGATGACCTGATTATAGACTAGTTCAGTAGAGCGAGCTTGTATGAAGTGCTACGTGTCACTGTTTTGACCTTAGGATCTGAAATTGATACATATAAAACTATAGTATGTCCTCTTTCTATAACCTCTTACGGAAGTTCAATCTGATGCTCAAAAAAAAAATTATGACGATTTTCCCCAGGTCACCTATTTGAGATATAATTCGGGATCCTGTAAAAACCCTAACTTCCTTGGATCATATCTCCTAAAATATAGCGAGACAAGATCTGAAATTTGGACTTGAGGTTCAAAGAGATTTTGACTCAAATGGGTTTTTGTTTTCGCTTTTGAAAAATCTCAGAAAAAAGTTATAGCGAAAATTCCACGATAACCTGTTTGGAGCAGTGAAACCTTAGAATCCAAGCTCTGATACCAAATGTTATGAAACAAACTCACAAAAAGATAGAAAAGATAGATCAACGACTTAGAAATCAACCTCTTCGAGGGGGAAACCTCCTTTACATTACACAAATGAACAATTCTTGGATGATACAAATGACAAAACCTCCTCTCTATATATAGGAGTCTAAGGGTCACAATATAACCAAAACCGACTTAACAATAATAATATAAGGGCACAAAAATAACAATAGTGGGTTTCTATGGGGCACAATAATAACAATATGGGGACAATAGGGGCACAACAATAACAATAAGGGATACAATGATAATAGTAACGGGGGAATCACTAGTATTATAGGGACCAAACAATTGACCAACTTTCATTCATTGGTCCTAATTTGACTCATAATCAACCAGCTTCGCTACATGGTCCTAATATGCAAGTGGTATATTCCCCGCAACAAGTCAATTATGTGGAAACCTGTCTCATGCCCACACCTATTGATGAAGATGAATCGTTCATTGTTTTCTCAACTTCTTTTGATCTAGATCCAGTAGATGATATGGTGCATCATTTTCTAGGGGCATTGGGGCCTGATATTTCCATTGGATCCCTTGATATGGATTCCTTTTAGTCCTCCCATTTGATGAGAACCTCTTGGAATCGATGATATGGGCCATGAACAACGTCCCCAGAGTAGAGTTCTTTTATTGTGTCAAACTCGTTAACAAATGAAACAAGGTGTCAGAGCATAGTTATTTTTCTTGTGTCAAGCTCGTTAAAAAATGAAACAAGGTTCCATGAGCAGAGTTCTTTTCTTGTGTCAAGCTCGTTAAAAAATGAAACAAGGTATCTGAGTAGAGTTCCTTTTCTTGTGCCAGCGAAACAAGGTTGTGGAGCATAGTCCCTTTTTTGTGTCAAGCTCGTTAAAAATGAAACAAATTCCCTTGAGCATAGTTCTTTTCTTGTGTCAAATTCGTTAAAAAAATAAAAAAATCCCCTTTCAGTTTGAGACTTTGATTAGATCTCGTAAATTCCCAGTCGATTCTTTCACTTAATATCGTAAATGAACCTTCATTCCATCCACTTATTAGTAACCAATAGTCTACTTAGGTGAATGAAATGAATCTTGGGGGGCATGTGCCTAGAATTGAGTCATTATGTTGGGAGCATGCAAACTTATTTCAAGCATAGTTTTCCTTTGTTTCAAGCTTGTGTAAAAATGAAACCATTTCCAAGCATAATTTCTCATGTTTTGAGATTGTGTAAAATATGAAACCATTCTCATCCTATCCTTTGTGATTGCTATTTTTATCAACTTGATTCTACCAGATGAGCCTTATTTTTCTCATTCCATCGTCACCATCTACTTGGTTAATCATGCACTTTCACTTGGTTTTTTCACCCTTTCCTGAGGAAAAACTGCAATGAGTTGTATTATTAGCCAACCTTTTGACCTTTGCGTGTTTTGAGCAGTTCCATCATCACTGGAACGAGTTGCTAGCATTTATAGCACTCATTCCTCCAGGAGGAGTCCTCTTTCAGCTCTTTTCACACTCCCAAAATATGAAAAGAATTTTGAGCACTTGACTTTTCGAACTCGTTAAATTAAATAAAAAGACGTTTACTCAATATAAGTTTAACCCTTTTCTAAACTGAGCTACACTATCTACGAAAAAGGAATACCTTAGTCAAATATGGCTAAGAGGTTCTCTTGAGTAGTGTTTTATGCCTTTTTAGACTCAAGAGACAATTTTACGAAAAGGAACCTTTGGATTTTTTTTCACCTCTTTTTCAAACTCTCTAAACATGAAAAAAGAGCCGAGTTAGACCTTCGCTCGACTCAAAAAAACATAAAAAAAAATGATGGAATCGTCGAACATGATGGACTGAACCACTCGTTCTTAGTGTTCGTTAAAGATACTCAGAGGGATTCAACCGAAGGATGAACTTACAGATCAAGCATATGTTATCCTTCTCAAGATTTTTTAAAAAATGAAGAGGTACCAACCATAAATGGATGGGCAAATTTGGAAAATGGGATACTCCACCTATTATGGTAGTGAGTCACTCTTGAACATGACACTCTTCCACTTCATCTTCGTGGCTGTTGGGTTGGGAAATCTTCTTGTTTTTGGTTCATCACACCATTTCAAAGCCTTCGTTTTCAGTTTTGGGTCAATGCTACCAACTCCATTCAATGTCGTCGATGTGTTCAAGAGAAGTCATTTAGTTAATATCTGCTACGATACTCTTAATACTTCATTCCATGTCTGTCGTTCCTGAACCAGTTTCAAATTAATGTCATTATGTCTCAGATCACGATACCTATTTCTTGTCGTTGATGGGAGATACATCAAGGCCTTCCTGCGATGGGTCGCTTCCTATCGACATCAACTCATTATCCAGGAAGTTGACTTAGAAGCTCTTCCTTCGGTACCTTGGAGTGTACATCAATGACAAGTTTCCTCACTCTTGACAACAAGTTTACATCATTGGCCTTCGACCAAAAAATTCTATGTGGTGTCCGACTTCAACTCATTCATTCACACCATATTGATTGTACTGATGTACCTTGAGATCCATTTAACGACTTAATCATTGGTTAGTGATCATATGGTGTCTAATATGTTCAACTCCAACTCCTTTATTCGCATGGTTAGACTCATATATCGTATGATCGAGTGAATGAGATAAAATACCCTGGATCAAGTTCCATCCATCCGGGTTGCAATTTCAGGATTAATGCAAGATTACAAAGCATGATGGCTATGATCATACATTCAACCAATCATGGATTTGAACTTCATCATTAGTGGACATGACTTCTTGATCATTGTACATGTCATGTTAGCTTATGTGTTAAGCATGCGTATGCCTCCCTCAACAAAGATATCACAATAAAATGTATTGCAACAGATGATCCTGTATAGTTGTTCTTGATCCGAACTTGTCACAAGGTAAATCATTTCAGTCATCAGCCAATGTTTATGACTTTGCGCTTTAGGGGGCAATCTATTATAGGCCATTTTTCCGCATCTGGTCAATAGGCCTGCAAACCAGATCAATCAACATCCGTGAACACTTTGTCATCATCCCTACGCAAAGCCCTAAGCATGACTCTCCCAAATCCCTTAGTTTCTAGGAATAACTGCCTCAAATCAATGCTTTTAAGGCCTAACACACCCTGGCCCTTTAAGGACCTACGTTCAATAGTAGGTTGCTCATTCATGCACTAGCGCTAATCAACAACAGGTTATCCCTTGTTGGGGGTGCGTTGATTCTAGAAATTTGGGAAAATTAAAAATAATTCCGAAGGTTCCTCTTCTAGAAGCTTCCATGAGTTGTTACAACCATTTATCTTGGATAAGAACTTCGAATCCTATCTGATCCTACCTTGAAGATTTCACCTCTTATCCCTTGAGCTCATCCTCCCATCAAGAGTGTATCTCAAGCCTATATTGGTAAATGGATAAGAATTCCTAAACTATCAAACTCTCCTATAAATCTATAGCCATCTACAACATAAGGGTTAGCTTTTGGAGACTAATCATACCCTCATGTTGTTGCCTTGAACCTAAGAGAGTTATCATCTTAATGCATTAGGGTGACATTGAGTTGTGCTTTGTGACAAGGAAGGACAAGTCAACTTGGGGAGATCTCTACAAGATCAACTACTATTCTTGGTTGTAAACTCTCTCCTATTCATTTTAATACAAATAGTATATTGTTTTCCTATATGTGCGATGTTACATTTGCATTCATATATTTCAATGCTTTATTGATCCATTGAATATAGTGATTGGATAATGCTAAATAGATGTCGTAGATCTTTGGCTTGTTTTGATTGTATGTGCAGGTTGTAATTATAGCAATTAGAGCTATGATTGGAGCTTACAAGTAGAGAGGAGAGAATAGCTTACGACAGATCCCAAGTAAGCCTCTTTCGATTCTTCAATTTATCTAAGGGGAATTTATATTCTTTGCTTTATGTTGTTCTAGACCAGGCCACTAGGTCTAAGGAAGATACTTTTGGCCGCAATCATAAATTCTGCATAACAAGGAGCATCCCCTACTGTTGTAAGAAGAGTCAAAACAATTTGGACTTATTTATTGAAGCATCAAGAGGTTCTCTCAACAAACATAAAAGCAACATTTATGGTTGGAATACTCCCCTCAATACCCTCGATGTATTTTCAAATTCTGGAGGTTCCTTGCAAATATGATTGGACCCATTTTAAATACTTAGGAATGCCCATTTAAAAAAATAAACATGAAAGTTGTGGTATGGGAAGAGATCATAGGAAATATGAAAAAAATATGCAATACTAGGGAACATAATGGATAAACCTGGCAGTTAAGGTAATTTTGATTAAATTAGTATTATCAACTCTTCCCATTTATCAGTATGCAGTTCTGCAAGCACTTGTCAATGTCCAAAAACAAATTGAATTTCTCTTAAGAAATTTCCTGTGGTAGGGAGGCAAAACCAAAACAAAAGAAATACAATCTTCTTAGCTAGAAGAAGGTCACAACCTCAAATGAAAGAGGGGGAATTGGCATAAAGCAACCAACACTCATGAATATAGATTTGGGAGTGAAGATCCTATGGAGATTAATTAATGAAGGACCAACCTGGTGGAAAATGATAATTGAAGGGAAATATTTGAACACCTCTCGCCAATACCTTCTCCATTATCATATCCCTTTTAGGCCTAGCTCTCTGATATGGAATTTGTGTAAAAAGGCCCTCCCTCTCATCAAATCTCACACATCCAAAATTCTGAGAGGTGGAAATGGAATAAATATCTGGGAAGACAACATTCTCAATAGACTTAACCTCTCTACCATTTCAAAAATCCAACAACTTAAGAACTAGTGTATAAGGAAACACATAACAAAGTTAACTCAAATATATTCTTGGGATCCAAATGATTTAATATGGAAAGAATGGAAGCCACCTCCTTTTCCAGCAAGGCTCTCTCAATAATGGAACACATTAGTCAAGCATCTCAAAGGCACAACCCTTGTCCAAATCACAACACAAGATGGGTTCAAGTGGAATCTAATAGGGAAGTATTATACATCAAGAGCAAGGTCAACAATGCCCTCTAGGAAGAGCAAGGTCAACAACCCATATGGGATTTCTGGAAGATAGTCTGGAAAGCAGAAATGTTTCCCAAAATCAAACTTTTCACCTGGACTCTCCTCAGGGGGAAATATTAACTACAGAAAGTCTAAAGAAGCACAACATATTTGGCCCCTCAAGATGCCCCTTTTGCATAAATTCCAAAGAGACAATCCATCATTTGTTCTTCTCCTACCCCTTTGCCTAAATGTGTTGGAAATATGTGATCTAGTCCCTTTCGGTCCAATGAAACTTCACCCTGAGCTTGGCTAATTTTTTCACTCATTTGAACACAATCTACCCTCTCACACTCAAAAAGGAAAATATGGTCAAGTGCTTTTGGTTCAACCTCCCAACCTTCCTCTATTGGAAACTCTGGCTAGATATAAACACAAGCGTCTTTGAGAGTAAAAAACAAAATAAAAGGAAGATAATGGCCAAAGTTTGGGGCCTCGCCATTGAAGCAATTTTATCAAAAGGAAATAATAAAAGAGATCTCTAGACATTGCAGGAGATAGAAGTCAAGTGGTTCCAATTGTATTGGACAAAATTCCTCAAAGCACCCAAAACCCCTAAAAAAATCCTCCTCTCCTCCAAAAATAGAAAATAAGACTTAACAAATTCAAATTTAGGCAATGGTTAACTTATTAGAAGAGAGTTTACTCTTCTTCGATGGTGCTTCAAAAAACAATTCGTGAAGAGATGGGGCAGGGAGAATTATCATTGCACCAAAAGGAGACGAACATGTTTCTTTTGAATGGGACCTCGAAGAAGAGTCAAACAATAGGGCTGAAGCATATGGTCTCCTCCTAGGTGTCTCAATCCTCAGATAGCTCCATATCTGAGATCTAATCGTCCTAGGCATCACCTTGTTGTCGTTGATAAGACCTATCTACTTTAAGACCAAATGACAAATCCAATGCCAACATTCCCAGAATTAATGATAACCCTTTGATCTTTGTAGATCAAGCTCCCCCTCTCTCATCAGATACTATTCGACAAGAAGGACAATTCAATCTGAAAAAAAAAAACCCCATGCCATCCACCTCTTGGATCATGTGCTGAGATCCTAATCTCTTGAATGCATTGCATGGTGCGACTCCTATAACCTCCAAATCAATAAATCTCCTCCTTTGTTTTTTATTCCCCTCGAACTTGTGCAACTCCCTTCCTATTTCCCCTCCCCAATCCCCCTCGACATGTGTCTCCTTTTGACTAGTGATCTATATGCAATGGATCCAGCTGAAAATTTTAACGCCTCTTGTAACCAATGCAGGTCTCTCAAGGCAGAGATGGATCAAACTAAAGAAATCCAAGAAAAATGGATCCAAGAATACATTAAATCCTTCAACACAGAGATCAAGTACTTGTAGGCCAATGCAAACTCAATCAGAGAGGCGATCAATCAAACCAACCAACATTGTTTCCACATTGAAAAAACAATCTCATCTCTTCGAGAGGTCATCGATGCACACCATGGGCGCATTGGAACGTTGGAGTACAACTTTTTTTTGTTGGACAGAAATAATGCAGGAAATTCAAAGTCCAACAATGCCTATAACAACCAAAACCAGGGAGAGGAGCGCTCTATCAACAAGTAACACCAAGAAAAAAAATCATCACATCCAAGAAGCACTGCCATACTTCCATGTAAAATTGTAACAAGCAATGAAGTGTACATATATCTTACTTATTAAACAATTTGTAAGAAACTACTCAAACAATGCAATAAGAATAGATAGTCTCCATATTGTAACAAGCATTTTTGCAATGGGTACTTTTCAATCAAGTTGCCTCCTCCTTATGTATTGTTAAACAACACAAAAGTAATGGGCATAATATGAAATATGATATACATTTATAATACATCATTATGACCGTTGATTCATATTCCAAGGTATCTTGGACTCCAGTCACTGTTCACATTCCTCCACACCAACCCTTAGTGGATTATTTGTCCAATATTTATCACTGTATGAAAGCCTCTCTAACCCTATTGCTTTGGAATTAATATAAAAATAATTGTTTTCGTTAATTTTTTTATAAAAGGAAAATATATAAGTTAAACATATATACATTTAAAAAGACATGGAACAAGATTCTTAATCATGAGATTTATCTTCACTTTACCATGGAGATACTTAACTTGTAAATAGCCTTTGTTACAATACCATGGCATATCAATACCACATGCAAAACAAACCATAACTCACTTTTTTAATTAATAAATTTAATAAAAATGGTGAAAAGGGCATAACAACTTTCTAGATAAATCTCAACTATTAAATTGTGTGTATTATTATGAGTATTTTAAAACATTCAAGGGAAGCTAAATCCCTATGATCCACCAAATAATTATTGTGTTATGGTAGAGATGTTGTAACTTAATGTCATGTTTAACATTTTGACTAAGTCAATTACATAAAACTAAAAATTAAATTAAATGAAAAAAAATTAATGTAATGTAATTTAAGCATTTCAACTCAGTGAAAAAAAACCTTATAAAAATAAAATGGTAATAAAAATAAAAATGACACATGGTAGTCACCCATGTTATTCATGTAGAATATAGCCTATTTAAAGGGGGAAATTAAACCAACCTAGATCCATCTTAACTCCGGATCTACCGAGAATTAGCAAGTGTTTTGGGCAAATTTAGTGTTCTTCAAACGCCTAACCCTCTAGACCTAGTAGCTAGCCTAGAAACACAGACAAAGTAATTCATTGCTTTTCCTATAGTTAACAGATAAGAGAAAGAAGAACAAAGGTACCAACTTGTAACTTTTGCTCGATCCCTCTCTCCTTTGACCGATTTTTCCACTCCTTTCCGTACTTAACTCGCTTGGAAAGTACCTGCACACAAGCTGAGACAGAAACCCATCAAAGCATACAATAATGATGATCTGTTAACTAAACATGTCTTTGAATCAAGAATACGATATACATCATATAAACACATGAATGGAAAAAGATGAAAATTCTTTATTAATAGAAGGAAAGATTACAACCCATGTAGATGCATGCTCGATTCAGTGTCATCCTTCCAACTTCAAACCCCTCTCTCCTCATGAAGCAACAATTTGACATCATCTCAATACTCTTGCAAATCTCACTCAAACAACATTTCCTTAGCTCAAGAAGTTCCAACCTAGACCAGCCTTTGAATGCTTGGTCCATTTATAGCTGAATGGAGGAGGTTAAGCCATTAATGGTCCTCATCAATGCTTTGCCAAAAATGGGAAGTGATTCCATGGAGGAAGGGATAATGGATTAAGGTTCATTCATCCTCTTCCTCATCCAAATATGAGCTCCATCCATCTGGAAACTTCCAGAAGAATCCATTAGATGAGGAATCCAATGGATTCATTTCAAAAATTTGATGAATCTCACTCAACGTGGGTGAAACAAAGGCTAGGTGCGATGCATAACACCCATACAGTGTAGTTCCTGCAATGCATTGCAGCCTAATAAAGGGCCAACTACGCTAATCTATCTAGGGGCACTTTTTGGATGAATGGTGCCATGAAACTCTTGGGAGGCAAGCATGATGTAGGATGACTTCATTAGGGAATGAAAGCAACTAAATTAGGGATTGATGGACCCTAATAATACAGATCTAGAAGCTGGGGTTGATGTGCCCAAATTGACCTGTAACAGTTGACCCCAAAAGCATGAAGTCAAAAATTAAAATGTCGAGTGAGATGCTTTACCACTTGGAGAGAAGGTTTCGAAACTGAAGGAGACATGCATCAGTTACAATACAAATATCATGATACTATTTTTCTCACAATTTTTTAGCTGAGGGAAGGCATACCCATGCTCAGCTTTATAAACTTTCATTGCATGTATAAATATTGTCGTCTACAAATGTAGACCCATGAGTGGATGACCATGAATGTAAGGCCATTATACATTTGATATAGTACTCCTGAAAATATATTGCAGCCCGGATGGATGAAACTAGATCCGGGGTCTTCAATCTCGTCCAATCTTTCACTTAAGTACAAGTCTAACCATGTGAATAGATGATCTGAAGTCGAACATGGAGAGACATCGTCTGATTACTAGCCAATGATGTAAATCATTAACAGACGCGAGAGGAATCACCAATAATGATAATGACCCTCAAGGTACTGCAATACATTCCGCATGGTGTGAGTAAATGATTTGATGTCGAACACCATACGAAGTCTTTCGATTGAAGGCCAGTGATGTCAACCTATCGTCAGAAGTGAGAAACCTGCCATTGATGTATGCAAGCCTCAAGGTACTGAAGGGGTGTTTCTAAGTCAACTTCTTGGATGATGTGTTGATGTTGATAAGAAGCGACTCGTCGCAGGAGGGCCTTGGCGTATCCCACATCAACAACACGAAACAAGGTAAATGATTTTTGGAGATGAAACATCGACTGATGACACAAGGTTCAGGAATGGCGGACATGAAAATGAAGGTTTATTGTATTTCAAAGGATGGAGTTTTGAACTGAATGACTTCTCTTGAACATATCGGCGACACTGAAGTGAATTGGTAGCATTGACCCAAAACAAAGTGATGGATGGTATGATAGACCAACGGTGTGATAACCGTCAAGTTGAATGACCCAACCCACATAGTCACGGTGATGAGGTGAAAATGTCATGTTCAAGAGCGACCTGCTACCATAAAATGTTCCCATCTTTTTCCTATTTTCCCTAGTCATTTCTGACCAGTTGCTCTTTATTTTTAATCAAGCTTACAGAGGATAACATATGCTTGTTGTATAATTTCACCCTTCGGGTGAATCCATCGCTATTTGATGTTTTAATGAGTCTAGCGAAGGTGAAACTCAGTCTTGTCTAGATGGACAAGTTTGTCGCTATTAAATGTTTTTTAACGAGTTTAATGACAAAGATAACTCGGTCCTTTTCATGTTTAGAGAGTTTGAAAAGGGACTAAAAGAAAACTCCACAAGTTCTTTTTCGTATATTTGTCTCTCAAGCCCGAAAAAGCATAAAACAATACAAGAGAGAACCTATTGATCATGTTTGACCAACGAGTACCTTTTTCGTAGTTAATCTGTCTCAGCTCAAAGAAGGGGTAAAACTATACTGAGTAGATATCGATTCTAATCCATTAACGAGATAAAAACGGCAAGTGCTCGGCAACCTTTTCATGTTTAGAGAGTCTGAAAAGAGCTTAAAGAGGACTCCAAGGGGGTTCCTTTTTCATTTTTAACAAAGCTCGAAAAAGTGATAAAAGTTTGCTTTGTGGTCAAAGATGTTCAATTTACACGTAAGCACATCATAACTGCTTGCCAGTTGTTAATCCTGCTCAAGATACCATCAAAAGATTAAACAATACATGTTCATGGATTAAATAAATGAAAACCAATGTTTACTCGATTAATGTGCAAGAAATAAACATAAAAACTGGTTCTTACCATTCATTTTCACCATCTCGTTTTTACCTTCTGATCTCTGGAGTAGTCTTTCCCGAAGTTCACCAGTTGATTGTGGAGGATTGAAGGGATCATTCCTTGTGTTGTTTGGACCAGGTAGGAACTAACTCGGTTCTCTTTCATTTCATTTATCTCCTGTTTTAGTCAAGAACATTTTAGGGTTTTGAGGTCCCTAGGGTTTCTTTTTCCAATTCAGGAATTTGAAATGGTAATCATATGGAGAGAACGAGAGCATGAAGAACAAGATATCATAACCTTGAGTAATTAGGGAACAATCGAGGCCCTAATAAATTGTGGATTGCTCAAGTATTTTAAGCTATCCAACATGCGGCAGCAGATGGATCTTCTACAATTTCTTATTTAATCATGGGATCCAACCGATCAAACTTTTCACATTCGAGACAAATAAATCCCTTTTACCATCGATGACATATACTTCCTAACTGGACTATCAAGGTGGGGTGCCCCCATTTCACTAATAGGTCTTGTCCACGGAGGTAGACCGATGAAAGATTATGTGCGATAGTTCTGTAGGCAAGGTGCTCAGCCTAGCAGAGATGGAAAGATACTTATCAAGGATGTTAGTGATTTACCGCTAAGGACGATCCTTTTTACCATTGCCAGAGTGGCTGGCAGTTCTGCACTTCATTTGGCCACCAAATCATACATGCAGTATGCCTTAGAATGTTTAGAGCCAAAAGTATTCAACTGGTGTGGGGTTGTCCTTTCATCTGTGAAAGAGCAACTGACCAAGGTGAAAAAAGGAAAGATCAAAAATTTCAGCTATGGATCAATCGTGATTTCTTTTGCCTTGGAGAGAATACCTCTCTTGTAGCCACAACTCATTTCATTGGTTGTATCTGGACCAAGAAACCCACGGATGCAGAGGTGGACAGATCTAATGGCTAGGCATGGTGCCCATTCTTCGATTGTATTTACCTCTACATTCTTTGAATGGTTCAATCGACAGGAGATGACCTTCACAGAATATCCATATTCAGGAATGGATTTCTGTGGCGATCCAGATTTACCACTACTAGCTGGAGCAATGTGGGGTGCTATTGGTAAACTGTTTGACCAAGTGTTTTTAATTTTTAAAGTTTTTGCATTTTTTGTGTTTTTTATTAACTCCAAGACTAAACAAAATCAATTTTTTATGTACATAGATATCAGACTTGTTCAACCTGTGGGAAACCCACGAGATGTAGCTGGACCAGCACAGAGATCTGTAGGGAGAGCGATTCTCTGAGACTTGGATTTGGTCGAGACTCTGGATGAATTGCAAAATCACATAGAGGGTTTAACCCTGGGTATTCTGGATATCCGGATCGAGGAGCTACCTATGCAATTGCAATGCCACACCATCGGTGTGCCGGGTCATTGGATGAGACTTTTGCGAACGATAGCATAGGTAGTGAACTACTATCATGAGCACCACTAGTTTACTAAGATACCATTTCTGCATACATTTTAGTTTTTGGGTTAGATGACCCATTTTCGTCTTGGACACAAACTGTTTATAAAAAAAATTTACAATTTACTTTCAGGGTTTTATTATGGTTGAGTGATACAATCTTATTCAACTGATGATGCTAATTGAAAATATTTACTTTACATGTGTTGCAAATGTCTATTTAACACATAATTTGCAAGAGAGTCGGTTAATGTGTTTAGACTTCTAGAAATATGGTGATATTGAATAAACTCAAAATACCTTTCCAAAATATGAACTCTAAGGAACATACGATGAATTGTTGGGTTTCGGACAGTATAAACGCCAGTAACTTGTATCACAACGAGATGTGAGTCCAGCGTAATGATGATTCGGCGAATGCCAAGTGAAATGGCATCAGAGAGAAGTTCAATCAACGCGCTATACTCAGCGATATTGTTTGTTGATCAACCAATACAAATCCCTCTAAAACTCATTAACTCGTCGCTCGGAGCGAAAATGGCCCATGTTGCAAAAGATAGGTTTTGCGTGCTACGACTAGCACCATCGGCATAACCAAAACATGGTTTAGAAAAGTTTGACATCTGCAATAAATGAAAATTGGATTACTTAACCAAATAAAAACCATAAAAGAAACACACTCACACATGCAATCCAAGCATATTTACATGAGTTTTACCATACTTAATTAAGCATAGTAACGTTTTACATACAACCCATTTCTAGGCTTAGACAATGGAATTCTGTCATAATCTACTAACTCATAGGTACCTTTCGTCAAAACGCGCTTAACAATATAAGGGCCCATCCAAAGTGGTTCGAATTTTCCTGCACCAATTTTATCTGACTCCTGATCGTAAAGCAAGACCAGGTCACCTTCTGAGAAGACTCGAGGCTTGACATTTTGATCATATTGCGCCTTTACCCGTTTCTTATGTGCTTTGTTAGCCAATGCGCATCACGATGGGTTTCATCCAGATGGATTAATTCCAAGAAATGTGCTTCTTCCTCAAAAGTGTTAGGTAGCAGGTCAATTGCAAGTTTGAGTGACGAAATTTCACATTGAATCAGCAAGACTGCTTCCAAACCATACACCAGCTGAAAGGGTGTGAATCCGATAGCATTTCTCACTGAGGTTCGATATGCCCACAAAGCCGAGTACAGGATTAAATGCCAATTTCTTTTGTGAACTCCAATCATTCGTTGTAACATGTGCTTAAGGACCTTGTTGATAGCCTCAACTTGTCCATTAGCTTGCGGATAATATGGAGTAGAACTATCATGTGACAATCCTAATTTGGCAGCTAACTCAACCATCATGTGATTACGAAAATGCAACCCATGATCTGTAACTATGGCCTGTGGTACACCAAACCTGGCAACCATGTGGTTGAAGAAAAATAACGCAATCTTTTCACCTTTGTTGTTTGATGTAGGCATCACCTCGGCCCATCTGGTAAAATAGTCAACAACGACTATTATATACCCATGCCCCCCAGTCGAGGTGGGGTTACATGTCATGAAATCAATGCCCCATTTAGCAAATGGTCCAACAACAACTACTGGATGCAAAGGTGCAGGTGGTAGTCTAGCTTTCCGATCGAATATTTGACATGCATGACAACTTCTGACGGCAATTATGCAATCTTTGAATATTGTTGGCCAAAAGTATCCAACACGGATAATTCTCTGTGCTGTTGCATATCTGGACAAATGTCCACCACACACACCTGAATGACATTCATTCAAATATTTCTCGGCCTCCTCATGAGTGAGGCACCTACGTAAAACTGTATCAATACCATGACGATAAAGTGTATCACCAATAATCAAATAATTTTTAGCTTGGTATCGAATAAGTCGTTGTTGAGACTGAGAGGTATCGAGATGGAAAGCTTGGGTCTGGAGATAGATTAGTATATCTCCATACCATGAATCACTTGATGAAATGAGAAACAAAGACTCATCCACGATTGATGTTTCTGATGTTGAATCGTTGGAGGATGAGGAAAGATCGGAACGTAGTTCGACAAATACAAGAGATTTCTTTGACTTAGATTTAACGAATTCCAAATCAAATTCATGCAATATAACTATCCACTTCGATTATTTTCCCCCCAGCAATTGACGTGACAAAATTTATGTCATAGGGTTGCAATCAGAGATAACTGGAGTTTTACGCAGGAGTATATAGTGACGAAACCTCTGCATAGCTTGAACAGACGCCAAAGCTAACTTTTCCACATAAGAATATTTTCTTTTTGTATCATTGAGATTACGACTCAAATAATATACAGGATGTTCTATTCCATCTTCTTCTTGGACTAAAACCTTTCCGATGGTTGTATCTGTAGCGGCGAGATACAAGTAATAGCCTTGTTGATAGTTTGGGGCATACATTAATGATGCTCTAATAAGGGAATCTTTAAGAGCACTAGAGGAAGCTTACACAACCTGATCCCAATGGAAGGGTACCTCTTTCTTCAACAGACGTCTAAAACCTTTAGCCATTTCAACATAATTTGGAATAAACCTCCTCAGAAAGTTTGCCTTCCCTTGAAGTTCTTGTAACTCTAATAAATTCGATGGTGGAGGCAAGTCAAGTATTGACTGAACCTTAGTTGGATCGAGTCGAAATTCATCTTTTGAGACCACGAATCCAAGCAATTGACCAGAGCCAACACAAAACACACATTTGTGCAGATTGAGTCTTATTTTGTAGTGTCGGCACTGTAAAAATATTGCTCTAAGATGTTGCGGGTGATCAGTCCGCTTTCGTGAATGAGCAGACAAATCATCAAGATATGGTTGTACAATGTTCTTAATTTCATGGAAGGCATAATTAATTTCCCTCTAAAATGTAGCCCCTACATTCTTCAAACCAAAAGGTAGCTTTCTATACACGAATGTGCCCCAGGGACAAATAAATGCAGTTTTTGACTGATCCTCTGGGCGGATATTGATTTGATTATAGCCGGAAAATCCATCCATGAATGAAAAGATTTCACATCCGGCACATTCGTCAATAATCTGGTTGATGAAGGGTGTAGGATAATTGTCTTTTGGACATGCTTTATTTACATCCCAGTAATCAACACACACTTGGATTTTCCCTTGTTTTTTCATCACAGGAACAATATTTGATACCCAATCAGTAAGAGGTAGAAGGTAAATGAAGCCATCACGCAAAAAATTTCAACCTCTGTCTTAATGGTAGCAACTTTCTTTGGATATACAGGTCAAAGCCGCTGTCGTACTGGTTTGACATTAGGGTACATTTTGATCTGTTGTTCAACAATGCTTGAACCAATGCCTAGCATCTCCTTGTAAGACCATGAAAATACATCTCCAAATTCACGAAACAGAGCACAGTAAATATCGAGTTCCAAAGGAGAACAAGATTTTTTGACGTGAATGTTTTCTACAACGTTAGGCTTGGTCGAAATGTCTATAGAAATGGTTTCTTCTATGTTAGACAAATTATGCTCAGAATCTACCGAATCTATTCTAACAGAATTCGAAAAGAAATCTTCAATCGAAGAGTGTACTAGTTCATCTGAATAATCTTCCTTGGAATCTGGAAGAAGGGAACGATGATGATAATCTTCCTAAGGTTCTTCTCCTATCATCATTGATTGGATGATTTCCTCATCTGTAGAATATATACAAGCAAAAGGATCGAAAGAAGTACCATATTTAGGAGAACAATCTACCCATACAATTGGGGATTGTGGATCTAGAAATGTCGCACAAGCAAGAAAAATTGATTGCTATACGAGTTTGATGGGACTTAGCGGCATAACCTCAACAAAACTCTCGTCTTCAACACTATTGGTGATCCTCTTTAAATCAGATGAGGTAGAGAATAACATATTACATGTCTCAACTCTCGCAACTTCTAATGTTCCAGATGATGGAGGAAGTGTGAAAGTACCCATTAAGGAGGGATCTTTAAAAATACCTACACCAACAGATTGAAGTGAAAGTGGGGGTCCGTTAACAAACGGAATGCTTCCCATAACTTGAGAACTAGAGGCAAAAAATGAGGTTTGGTTGATAACTGTTATTCCATCTTTATGAGGAAATGAAATCGTACGAAATCACTTGGAAACAACAACAACCATAACATAAACCCATGGTCATCCAAGTAAAATGTTGTAATCAAGGGGTCCATCAACCACCTCAATCTCAACAGTTACCGTTTTGCCCCCTAGTTCTACTTGCAAGTTATTCAAAATCCCACATGAAGTATAAGTTCTTCCATCTAAAGCCTTCAATGTGTTTGGTGATCTCAACAATGTAGGTGACCCTTGTGTTTTCCAGCAGCTCATTGACATAACACAAGTAGAGGCTCCCTCATCTATGATCGTTCGATGAATATTCTTGTTGAGAGCTTTAACCTGAATTAGAAGAGCTAATTGAGCTGGTAACTGTGGTGTATATCTCGAGTGATTAAAAACCACAAGATTAGAATCCACTGGATCTATTCCACCTATTGTTGACAATAAAGCCTGCTTCTGGGAGGGGAAATTTTGTAATACCTCAAGCATCAACATAGCAGAAGGATACTAAGCAAGATCTTCTACTATGTTATAATTTTGAGCAGCTCGAGCTCGAGGGTTAAACATTGATTTATGCAGAACTCCCTTAGGTGGCTTTATTGTTAACTCTGGTGCAATGGACAGTGGAATGTTTTCCGATGCGGTCAAAGTCGAAGAACCAGGTTGATCAATGGCCTGATTATTTGACGACGATGGCGGATTACCATAATCTTTACTATGTGTTTGAACCAAAATCTCATCTTTAGGTTTTGCGATGGATAACATTAATAGATGGGATGTGGAAGCATTTTCAATTGCAACCATATTGGTATCTGGGTTCAAAAACGGATCTGTCAACACTGCGGATGCGGTAGAAGTTTTTAACAACGTAGAAACTTTCGAGCGATGAGGACAATCTCTTGTAAAATGCTTGTCATTACATATTAGGCATGGATAATGAGGTTTCTTTTCCGGATTAGAGGAATTAGATGATTTCTCTTAAGGAGGGTTTTCAGTTTTCTTCTTATTTTTCCCTTTCTTCTTGCTTCCTGGTTGCTTTTGATTCTTACCTTTGTCAGATGACACAACATTAATCTCGGAAGCAGGAACCTCAAGTGCATTTATAGTTTGATTTGTGGCAAGTGATTGACCAAATGGTCTACTCGCCGTTTGCGTGCTCAAGGAACCGATCACACCGTCTCCGGCATGAGAGTCTTTATTCGATGATGGAGGTGGAATGGATTGATTCAGGCGCGGTGCATGTGGAATTTTGTCATAGAGCGTACCAGATTGCGTGTAAATTAAATCCAAGTATTGGGCACGAGCAATCACTTGCTCTTCTGTAACAACCCCTCCTTTAGCCACATCCTCAATGATGGATGCAAATAAGGACTTAATGAACCACTCAACTAAAAGATGATAAGGAACATAGGTTTTAACCATGCGACGATGACGATGCCACTCATGAATATGATCTGATATGTGAGTAGAAGTCGTTTGTTTAAAGTTGGTCAAAATTTCCATTCCAGTTTCATATCTGATGGGTAACTGGAAGTGGGTCAAAAAGGTAGTGGCTAAATGGGTGAAATTACTAAAAGAAGATCTCAACAATTCAATATACCACTTAACAGTCGAACCAGTAAGCGCCCTTCGGAAAAGACAGAGTCTTACCGAATCATAATTCAAGGAGTTCTAAGAACACCATAAACGATAAGTCATAACATGATTTGATGGGTCTTCTCCAGGATTTCCATTAAACATTGGAATATTAGAAGGCAACTTATGAGGAATTATCGGCCACCATGGAGCATACAAAATCGGATCATTGGTAAGCCGATTTAAATCTGGTAATTCTAGAGTTGCCACAAATGGTAACTGCCAATTCAAATCAGGTTGAGCATATCCAGGATAGGATGGAATTGCTTGTGCCATAGGCCTTTGCATACCCGCATAAGGCAAATATCCTTGATAGGGCAGTGGGACATATCCGGTATATGGATTAAAACCAGGTTGACCTTGCATTTGTCCGTAACCGAGTTGGGCTTGATACACAGGACCCTGATACGCTTGATATTGTCCTTGCCCAGGCTGAGCTTGGAAAGCAGGCCCATACTGAGGTTGGATATTCTGAAAAGGAGGCTGTGGATATTGTGGCTGCCAAGGTTGTTGGGGTATCGGTTGTGAAGTTTGATATTGCCCCCCAACGCCAGTTTGACCAGGCTGAGAATAAACTAAACCTGTAGCAACTTGAGTCACTCCAAATAATGGAACACTAACCTGAGGTAATTGTACCCCAGAAACAAGCGGTTGTTGCATAACAACCTGAGAAGTTTGGGTTTGCTGACTCGAAACTTGTGGTTGCGAGGTAGCAGAACTAACTTGCATAGGTTGAGATACAACAGGTTGAGCTTGTATCTGTGGTTCCATAGTTACGACAGGTTGGGTCGATATAATCGGCTCAGTTTGCATAGGTTGTGTTGGATACACAAGCCTTGGTTGTGGTGGCATAGTTGGCTGCCACTGACAGACTCTCATTTCAGGCTGACCTGGATACAGTGGGACATAACCATAGGGTTGTCCTCCTTGATAGGGAGGATGCGGTGAATAGGCATACTGCTGACCATATGGTGGCAGTCTAGTGTTAAGAGGATATATAGGTCTTTGTTCACCGAATTGCCCAGTTTGATACTGGTAAGCAGGATCAAACTGTTGTCCTTGATAAGAAGAACCAGGTAAAATTCCTGATGACGACATGGGTGATGACCATGGCAAAGAAGAAACCCCTGAGTGGATTCCAGACATAGACTGGTAACCAGCCGGGACGGACGGTTGTCCATATAAATGTGACTCAGGTGTGGTAGTAAACATCGAAGAAGTAGCAGCAAAGGATTCTGCCGCAGCTGCATCAGATGAAACAGTCTGGGATGTTTGCGGTTATTCTTCCATGGTTAACTGACCCAAAAGTTTACCTAATGAATTAAGTGGGATCCTCATAGGCAACAACAGAACGAGGAAAAGATTAAGAATAAAGATACAAATCAGGTCCAAAATGATGTGGAGTCCTGGGGGTAGAATCTTCCTCAGCTTCTTCCTCTACAACAATTAATCCAGGTGGAAAGATTTCATTGTCAGGTCCGAAAAAAACTTTTGGTGTTAAAGATGGAGTTTCAGGAACTACAGATGACTAAGGTATTTCAGTAACAACTTTGGAATGTTCAAGGTCAAAGTCCAGATGTTCTGGTAAAAGAACTTCAGTTTCGAGGGAAGGTTCGTGAACAATTTCAGTTTCAACTGTTATAGGTTCCGGATCAAATTCCAATTGAACAGGTTCAAGTTTTGAAGTGATTTCTAGTTGATTAACTTCAAGTTGTGGATCAACTTCAATTACTTGTTCACTTGTTTCCGTTATAGTGGCCTGAGGTAGTTGAGTAACTTCTTCTTGTGTAACAGATGTACCAAAAATAGTTGGAGTAACTTGAGGCTCAGTACTAGCCGTGATAGGCAGCTCTAGTAATTTAGATGAAGTACCAGACTCAGTTTGACGAGTCTGCCTTGACCGGATTGGTGTCGCTTCCGGTGGCAAGGGCGGTTTGCTCGTAACTCTCCTCGAATGACGGAGTGGAGGTTGATCTTCCTCCAGAATTGTTGATTGTTCTTATCAACCTAAACTCAACTAAGGAATAAGGATTTTATTCGCGGTCAATCAACTTTTACGACACTAGAACATAACTTTGCTTTTTCATTTTTAAAGAGTCGAGAAAAAACAAAAGATGACTCTAGTCGCTTTCGATGTTTAATGAGCCTGAAAGGACAAGTGCTCAGATGGACCTTTTCTTTTAAGGAGTCGAAAAGGAACGAAAGTGACTGCTCTGGAGATACTAGACAAGAGGGTTTACCAAAATAATCACAAAACTGCAATATACACCTTGGTGGTAAATGAAAGATAAATTACCAAGGATTTACCATACGGTAGTCAGTATTCCTGAATGTTGTGTTCGGTGCATTGTGATCAGTAAGCCGGTAGACTCAGCTTCCTAGGGATAAAGGATTTCAACCTATTGGGGTCTCCCACTATATACTCGACGATACAGGGAGCTCATGTCCATACTAGTACTTATCGAATTAGAGAGGAGGAATCACCCAACCTTAATGAAAACGAAAACCACTAGGTTTTAAGACGGCGGAACACGTCTCTAGCCTAGACACCTCTAGATGTTTGTGTTAAGCTCCAATGCGTTATTAGGTTAATTGATGTAAATTTTAGGTTGATCTTGCTTAAAATTTGCCTTTGAGGGTTCACCACAAGATGTTTTCCGAAATTCCTAAGAATGCAACTAGAATGAGAAGCACTCTTTCCATTTGTTTTCAACAATGAAAATCCTAGCTATGAGGGATAGAGCATACATGTAATTTTGGATCAAACAACAAAGAGCACAAACTAATGCAATTCCCTAAACCATTCCATTTGAACACAAAAACTCAAACTCTAAAATGCAATTGCATGTATTTCTTTTTCTTTTTAGTTCCTCTTAATGTGAATGATGCAATAAGAAAAACTAATGCACAAACAATTAAGAAATCCTTTTTCACAAAAAATGTCGATTTATGACAATTTCTCTTAAAGGGAAAGGAAGACTAAACGACACTTTCATCTTTTAAATAAATGAATATTTTCAACACTTTAAACAAAAATATGAATCAAATGCACAAATAGGTCAATCGATTATTTATGAAGGAAGACTTTACGACACTTCGTTTTTGACAAAACAATCGATCGAAACTACTTTTTGACAATGGATTACAAATAATAAAACAAATACATAAAAAAAAAATCAACAATCCAGTCTACATCGGGTTGAAACAAGGAAACAAAGACTGTTTTAAGAGACAAAACCTCATCTATATCCAACAAGCAATTCAAACAAATGAAAACTGACTAAAGGTTTCAGTTCCTGGATGGGAAAACTGATCCTAAAGGGATCAACGCAGGCCAGAGTTAGGGACAGTGCGCTGAATCGCATAGAATCTTTGTAGAAGGTGCAATGCAGTGCACTGTGTCAGTTACAGAGGTGCGTTGATTACAGAATGACAATTTTATACTCAAAACTGACTCAATTTTCAGTGAATTGAACTTGAATTCGATGAATAGCAGAAGGTATAGTATGTCAAAGTGTTTTAAGAGATTGATAAGCTACTATAAGGGATAGGATCGCTCCCCAGTGGAGTCGCCATTTTGTTTTGGGCAATTTTAGTGTTCTTCAAATGCCTAACCCTCTAGACCTAGTAGCTAGTCTAGAAACAACAGACAAAGTAATTCATCGCTTTTCCTATAGTTAATAGATAAGAGAAAGAAGAACAAAGGTACCAACCTGTAACTTTCGCTCGATCCCTCTCTCCTTTGACCGATTTCACCACTCCTTTTCTTACTTAACTCGATTGGAAAGTACCTGCACACAAGTCGAGATAGAAACCCATCAAAGCATAAAATAATGACGATCTGTTAACTAAACATATCATTCAATCACGAATACGATATACATCATATAAACACATGAATGGAAAAAAAATGAGATTTCTTTATTAATAGAAGGAAAGATTACAACCCATGTAGATGCATGCTCGATTCAGTGTCATCCTTCCAGCTTCAAACCCTTCTCTCCTCATGAAGTAACAATTTGAAATCATCTCAATACTCTTGCAAATCTCACTCAAACAACATTTCCTTAGCTCAAGAAGTTCCAACCTAGACCAACCTTTGAATGCTTGGTCCATTTATAGCTGAATGGAGGAGGTTAAGCCATTAATGGCCCTCATGAATGCTTTTCCAAAAATGGGAAGTGGTTCCATGGAGGAAGGGATAATGGATTAAGGTTCATTCATCCTCTTCCTCATCCAAAAGCGAGCTCCATCAATCTAGAAACTTCCAGAAGCATCCATTAGATGAGGAATCCAATGGATTCATTTCAAAAATCGATGAATCTCGCTCAGCGCAGGAGAAACAAAGGCTAGGTGCGATGCATAGCACCCAGACAGTGTAGTTCCTGCAATGCATTGTAGCCTGATAAAGGGCCAACTGTGTTGATCTCTCTATTGGCACTTTTTGGATGAATGGTGACATGAAACTCTTGGGAGGCAAGCATAATGTAGGTTAACTTCATTAGGGAATGAAAACAACTGAATTAGGGATTGATGGACCCTAATAATACGGATCTGGAAGCTGGGGTTGATGTGCCCAAATTGACCTGTAACAGCAGGAATCAAATCTCTTGAGATGAAAACCTCTTTTAGAGTGAAAAAAGATTTAATCCCTCTTGGTGCTTAGTAGATCCAGAGTACGGGAGGGATCAAATCTTTGGAGATGCAAACCTCTTTTATAGAGTGAAAAGAGATTTGATCCCTCTCGACACTCGATAGATCCAGAGTTAACATCCAGTATGGTAGAGATGTAATGTAATATAATGTTCTATAAACAATTTTCCTTAGTCAAAATAAAAATAAAATTAAATAAAATTAAAGAAATTAATATTATATTTATCAATAAAACATTTTTACTTGGAACCAAATAAAACTAAAAAAAGAAATATAAAATTAATAATTATTTAAGACTTGTCTAAGTAGGCGACAGTTTCGCCCAACTACAATTTCGCCCAAATGATAATTTCCTCACCAGAATCCATTGATTTTTTTTTTTTTTTTTTTTGAGGGTGAGAGTGTTTGAATTGTTTTTTTAATGTTGTAAATGGATTTGACACCCTCAAGAACCTCTGGAGCACCTAAATTTTGAAACTGACACTTGTAACTTGAATTTCCAAAAATTATAATTAATAAATAAACTAACCTAGATCCATCTTAACCTAGGATGTACTAAAGGTCCACACGGATCAAATCCCTTGATATGCAAACATCTTTTAGAGTGAAAAGAGATTTGATCCTTTCGACGCTTGGTAGATATGGAGTTAGGATGGATCTAGGTTGGTTGATAATTGCGTCGAAAGGTGTTCTCCAACCTGATATGATAGATATATTGTAATGTAAAGTAATGTCATGTAAAGTTTAAACATTTTAACTTGGCCAAATAAAATAAAAATAATTATTAATTATAATTACTAATAAAACATTTTGATTAGGTCAACTTACATAAAAATATATAAAAAATAATAAAAAAATAATAATCATGTTTATAATTATCATTAATAAATAAACTAACTTATATCTATTTTAACTCTAGATCTATGAAGTGTTTAGAGAGATCAAAACAAGGTAAACCCAAGCCAAAGCAAGGAGAAATTGAAGCTATTCCAACAAACAGAGAAGAGAGTAGTAAGGACACGTACAACACCACAACCTCTCCGTTGTTATGGTTGTCAAAGCTCTATGTAAGCGAACTCATAAACATGAAAAAAGAATCAAGTATATTGAGATAAAGGGGCAACATGAAGAACTCAAATTAAAAGAAAATTTGAAAACTAGTCAAAAGCTCGAAAGGGAAAATAAGGTTCTCAAAGAGCATGTAATAAACTTACAAAACAATATGGAAAGAGGGAAACAAGAGTTGATCACACTAAAACAAGAGGTAGAGCAAACAAAGGCAATAGAAGACAAAGACACAGGGATAGGTAAAATTGGCAAAGCAAATCAGATGGAAGAGTTTCAATCAACAATTGCAATCATAGAAATGAGAGAAAACGAACTAAAGCAACAAATAGAAGAAGCTAAATCTTGGGCCCAGGTGGTAAAGGAACCGATAGTTGAGCAAAAAGAAACCATTGAGAAACAAATCAAGAGACAAATAAGAGAATAAAAAGATAGGCAAGATAAGGCCAGAAACATCATTATCAAAGGCCTGAGAAACTATGGAGAAAAAGGAAGAACAAATATTCTAGCAAGGGATTTTCTCAAGGAAAAGTTGAACTTGATAGGTTATATTCAACAAGCAAATATGATTGGTAGAAAAACATAAAATGGAAGGGATAGGTGTGTCAGAGTTTCATTAAGGGGCATAGTAGACAAGTTGGATATCCTAAAGAATAGGGGGCCACTTAGAGGCACCCATATTTACTTATATTATGACTTGACATTTGAACGCCAAGACAAGCGAGGGAGGGAATGAGAGAAAGTGAAATCGACAAGAGAAGCAGGAAAATGGGTGTGGCTGAAAAATGGGAAAGCCCAAGTTAGCGAGCGCTTAACAAATAAAAAATAGGGATGCAGGGCTCCCCGGGAGCATCTAAACATGGTGAGTTTGAATTGTAGAGGCTACCCATGGAGGAGAGTACCGGGATTGGGGCCCATAGCAGAAGGGAAAGACATCATTATCCTTATGGAAACCCATGAGCATGAGGGTTGCAGGGTTCCAGAATTCGAAGGGTACAATAAAATTTCAGTGTGGAACGAAGAGACTAGTACAAGGAAAGGACGTGGAGCGATCACTGTTCTAATAAGGGATGGGTGGAGTGGAATAGTGAAATTGGAAAAAGTGGATCCAAATAAGCAATTTATACGGCTAAATATAAGAGACAACAAAGTTACATTCAGATTGGCAGCGTGTTACTTTACCCCACAAAACTCGAAGTTCTACAAGAAGACAAAGCTAGATAAAGAAGACCCTTATGTTGCTTTAAAAAGAGATATTTCTGCTTTCAGGAGCTTAGGAGAAATAACTCTAATTGGTGATTTTAATGTGAGGATGACAAAAAATCAATGTATTTAGTATGGAAGTGATGATAATTTGGACAACAATCCTCCTTGGTTAGAAATGAATGAAGAGAACATGTGGAAAAGGACTTCCTAGGATGGGAATGGGAGTGTGTCATAGTTTGGCGCTGAGTTGCTAGGCTTATGTAGCCTATATGACATTGTAATTTGCAATGACATGAAATCTTCACCAACATTTGGGGGCATCACATGTAAAACATAGAATGATCAAAGTGTGGTGGACTATGTATTCTCAGAGCTTTGTTTGCAATTTGTTAGAGTTCAATATTGAGGCGTGTCCTATTGAGATGAATTCTGACCATATGCCTCTTTGTATCAAGTTAGGCATACACACAAGGGAGATACAAGAAGGGCAGACCCAACAAGGTCATAAGAAAGTGCATGCAATTGGAAAAATCCTCATAAATCAAGAAAACCAAGAGTTATTTGTTGCTACTCTAAAACAACACTTTCAGTGGGAAAAAAACAAAATAGAAAACAAGGAAGACAATGCAGAAATAGAATGCATTAGCGAAAAAATATTGATCCCTCTAATCCACAAAGTTTTAAAGGTGTACAAAAGACAGCGGCCTAAGAAAAGGATCTCGAACACTTTCCCAACTAATCCCTGGTATGATGAAGAGTTTAAGGCTGTTAAAAGGTCCCTTAAGGAGAAGGAGAGAAACAAGGAAAGCAAGAAAGAGTATAAAAATTTGATAAAAACAAAAAAAGAAATTTATGTAACTTCAAGGAGGAATGAATTAATCTCCTTGGGAAAGCACAATCCCAAAGGATTCTGGCGTGAACTACTCAGATATTCATTGGTTGGAATATGCAAAACTCCTCTATGAAAGAAAACAAGAGAAAAGTATCCCCCTCGTAATCACCACTACAATCGAGCTATTTTCAATGGATGATGTCAAGCGTGGTATAAAAAAGTTAGCAAGTGGTAAAGCCCAAGACATTGATGGGCTACAGGTAGAATTTTTAAAATGGGGTGCTTAGATCTTGGCCCCAATCATCAAAAGGATCTTCAACAACATCACACAAGGCAATTTTCCAGTTGATTGGACAACAAGTGTTGCTATCCCTCTTTACAAAAGTGGAGACATTGATAATCCCTCTAATTACCACACAATTATGGTCAATCATCTTCTTGTAAAACTATTTGGGAGCATGACGGAGTGTAGAATCAACATTTGGGCAGAAAAAAAGGTAAAAGAGCTAAAGAACAGGCTGGTTTTAGGCCAAGAAACTCTACAGTTGATCATTGCATCACTCTTAGGCACTTTATTGAATAAGTATGGGACATTCAGGGGGGGAATCCTTTTGTTGCTTTGTTGATTTCAAAAAAGCGTTTGACACTGTTCCTAGATATAAGATTTGGAGAGGAATGGAAGAGTTTGGAATCCCAAGTGAATATAGGGTTGTTGTCCATAAGTTGTATGAGAAGGTTAGTGCTAAAATCAAAACTAAAGAGGGTTTTTCATAATTCTTTAGTAGTGATATTGTGGTCAAGTAGGGGTGTCCCCTTTCCTCCACTCTATTTGGTTTATATATTGATAAGTTAGAAGAATGGCCAAACAACACCAATGGAGAGGGGATTCAATTAGTGAGTTTCGTGGTGAAGCTACTTTTGTATGCTGATGATCTTATCCTAATTGCAAAATTTTCTCAAGGTTTGAGAGATAATTTGAAGGCCTTAAAGCTTTTCTGTCAAGAGGTTGGGATGTAAGTAAACACTAGCAAAACCAAAGTCATGATCTTCTCTTTAAAGAAGAAAAAGCAACAGGTTAGCTTTATATTTGAGGAAAATCCTTGGAGATAATGGAAGAATACAAGTACCTAGGAATTGATTTTTCACAACAAGCTCAGTTGGGAGACATGCATAACTAAAATGATACAAGGGGGATGGAGAGCTTCTTACCTCCTTCAGAACAGATGTAGGAAAGCAAAATTGTGGGACTGGAAAACCAAGAAAAATCTTTTTGGAGTGTTGGTTACCCCGGTTGTCCTCTATGGATGTGAAGTTTGGGGGAGCAATATGTCAAATCACAAGTGGAGACAACTAGAAATATTTCAAAATCACTTAATCATTAGTAACCTCAAAGTCAAGTCAACTTGTCTCATATGAGATCTTGTTAGCGGAGGTTGGAATGTTCCCAATGGCTTCAACAATAATTCGTTTGTTAAGTTATTTGAAAAAGGTGGAAAGCATGGATGAACACCGTTGGCCCAAGATGATTGTTGCAGAGGAGCTAAAGCGTAGGAAGAAAACTTGGAGGAAGCAAAATGACAAGTGGATGAGCAAATGGGGAATAAATTGGTAAGATTGTCCTAACTCTAAAGAGGAGATAAAAAAGTGGGTACTTGAAAAATTTAGGACTACCATGTGGGAGAAATAGGTTGGAAGAAAAAAATCGATATATGTCAAAAATTTCAACCCATCGAAGTCGCATGATGAAAATACTTATTTGAGCGCCGCAATCAAGGGAAAGGCTAAATTTTAATAGCACAGTTGAAGATCAAATCTCACCATCTTAGGTGCGTAACAGGTAGATGGATAACTCCTAAGGAAGAGTGGGAAGAAAGAACATGCATCTTTTGTAGGAAAGGAGTAGTTGAAACTGAATGACACTTCATCATGGAATGTCCGGCTTATGAGGACATTCGTAATCGGCTTGAAAATAATCTAAAGGTGGACAGTCTGAGCACTCTGTTCGAGGAAGCAAGGCTTCACAAAACTGCAAATTTCTTGATCAAGATTCATGGCAAAGGGAAACTTGAGATTGTGATGTTTTGTTTGGCTTGGAATATAGGTCCCTTAGACCATTGGGTCTCATGGACGTCAGTAAAATTCATTCAATTCAATTCAATCTTTTTTCACTTAAAAAATGTTTGTATCTTAAGAAATTTGATCATTTTAGATGCATAATAAATTTTGAATTAAGAAAGAAAGAAAGAAATTATTTTAACATCCACAATGCTAAAGATAGCCTATGGGACAGATTGCTTCTTCATCTGCTTGATGTATTCGACCCTTTTTTTCTGAAGCTTCACAATAAATGCTCCCAGCTTCTCGACAAACCCCTCGCTAAATAGATTATCCCAAGAGCTAGCTGCCAACATATCTGCATAACTTGCCCTTTTGTCTTTGAAGGCCTCACAATCTAAAATGAAATGTTTTTCTGTTTCCACTTTTCCGGAAGAACAAAAAATGCATACCCTTTCCTTCCACACTTCCTTTGGCCTTTTCCAATGCCTTGTTTCACAACAGAGTTGATGAGAATTAGTCCTTTATTGAACAATAAAAATTTTAAATTAAATTTCTAGAAATCCTATTCCAAAATCAAACAAATTGATAATATTATAAATTCAAAGCTTAAAAACTTTTCCTACCTTTATGTTATAGAAAAATGTATTTTCAAATATGTGGTTAATTATATATATTAAAATAAATAGTTTCATGGTCCGCCAATATCGCTGGGACAAAATGATAAACAAAAATTCAAAACGCTGACTCTCCATGTCTAACCGCTTAAACCCGGGAAAAAACAAACACTACTCCAACATAGAGGCCCTCGTTGATTAATAAATAATAAGATCGTTGTAAGTAAACAGTGTTGTTAGCATTAAGCTAATAAGTGTGATTGGCTTTGAATTTGGAGTTGAACGCGCTTTTTTCTCGTGCAGGACTGTCGCTTCAGGTGCAAAATTTTTAAATTCTTTACTGATTACATTTCAAAAGTTTGGTTTTGGGGCCTTTATTTCTAACCCTCGTAGATCGTCGAGTCTGCTGTACTGTTTTTTCTATCTGTGAATTTTGAAAATTTGGACACAGTGGGCCCTAGAAATGCCAACGCCCATTCCATTCTCAATTTGAGCTGCATGCTGCGTCACAGTTTTAACTTTCAGCTGAGTTAAAAAAATTGATGATCATACTTTTTATATCATCAAATGAGGCCCCAGTTTGCTCGTTTTTATTTCGGGTCGACGCCCTCGAAGAACACACTACCCAATTTCTCAGTTGAGGCCCTCGTTCTGTGTTTGATAACGTCTATTGTTTCTGTATTTCAAGCCCTTTAAAGGAGAACCCTTCAAAAAGAGTTTAATCCGTCTTTGGCATTATCCCGAAATGTCCATTGCGTGCCTGAACTTTTATTATCTACTAAAATTATCCTTACGGCTTGTTACTATTCACAAGTGTTTCGATACCATGCTCGTTCCAGAAATTCTGCCAAGTGTTTCGATACCATGTTCGTTCCAGAAAATCTGCCAAGTGTTTCGATAACAAGTGTAGTGTTTCGATACCATGTTATTACGGAAGGTAATAACACAACACCGTGAGAACACCGTGGCCGGATACATGTAAAGTGACTATGTGAGTCACGCTTAACCTGGTTGAGCTGTCTGTGCAGTTGTTGCTTGATGCTGGTGGTCCGATCTATCCATCAGAGCTGTGAATCAAAGAAAACAAATATGCCCATAACATGGCAATAGGTTCTCAGGGGATTTAACTTGAGTTTCTGTGAAAAAAGTTCACTCGAGTTGCCCTCACGTGAGCAAAAAAATATGCAGGTCTCAAGAAGGGGTGGGCTCTTGTTCACGATAAGTTCATAATGTCATGTGAGTGCCGTAACCCATGTGAGCAAACAAAATTGCAGGTCTCAAGGAGTAGAAGTGGTGGGTTCCTGTTCATGATATGGTCATATAGAGATGTACTCATGTCTAGGTGCAATAAGTTCAACCCTACCTCCAGGTGTCCTCATGATTCCAGGGAAAGACTTGGCCAATGGTGTGAATCTCCCTCCAACCCTGACATTAAGGAGACCACTAGGTAGACTTGGGTTCTTAATATATGCATATGGTATTCACCCTCGAAAGCCACACCTCTTGGTGCCTCACGACTACGTTAATGTATTGGTTAAAGCTTACTGGGATGAAACCTTGGAACATTGAACTGTGGTCTGAAACTCTCTGCTCCCCACCGTTAGCCCCAAGTCTGTTGGGCAAGCACTAAATCGATTTTTTTCATTAATAATAAATGTGTGCTGTCACCCTTAACCTCTTATTACTGCTTATCTTAGGTTAGGTTATCCTTGCAGTTTATTATTATTCTTACAATTTTTGACATTATCTTTGCACCAAAAATGCAATCTTAATAATAATTATGACACTATTTGTGCCTTAGTTTTGTTTTGCAAGGCTTGTTATCGTGGGCTATTTTAAGCATGGCCATTCTTAAGCTCATCACTATCACTTTAGGTCGCAATTTGACTTAACTCTGTATGTGTGTGTACGTGAGAGAGAGATTACAAGCTACCTAGCTATATTTCTAGGTATCAAAAAGTTAAATTGAAAGACTTGATCCCAACAAAATATAATTTTTTAAATTCTTTATCCCTATTTTTTATTTTTCTTTGTCTTTGGTTTATATTTTAAGAGTTTGATACTGAAACTTTGATAGATGAGTTCCTTGCATCACTAGGTTTGCAATTTTTGGATCTCCCATTCCAGAGTCTTCTTCCCCAAGTGAAGAATTTTGCAGTTACATATTCTTGGGAGTTTCCTATTTGCCAACAGATAGCCTAAAAGATGCGTATTGAATTTTGATAGGGTCTTCTTGATTTACTGAGGTAATGATACGTAAATCCACTTCCCCCCAGTGTCTCTCTCTCCTGCTGGTGATCAACTGTTGCTCTGGGAAATCTATCGTCTGGCTCTCCGGGCTCCCACTCCGACCCTTGCCTCTAAAACTCGACTTCTCCTCAGCAAATACGGATCTCCCTCTAAAGCTTTGCATTGCCTTTTTGCACTGCGTCAACCTCTCTGTGGAGTACATTGTCTCTCTGATATGCACTCCTCGGATCAGGAAAACTTCCTCTGGTCTACTATCCCTGCCCCTCTCTCACTGCAAGAAATCAATTCGAATCTCTCTCTGGCAACTGCTGTGTTGCTATCTTTAGAAATTCAATCTCTGATCTCTTACTCGATGAGTTTTCCAAATGCCCATCAAGCCTCCTCTTATAATCCTTCTGTTGAGAACCAACAACCCAGATTAGATTCTAATCAATGGCTTAGACCAATTTGGCTTGATCCTCGTCTTCTTCTAGAAGTTTCACCTACAATTTGATTAATACCGTTTAATTATTTTAATTCCCTAAGTTTAGACTTAGGCCTCGATTAAAAATAATTAATTATTTTAATAAAATTAATTTTGGGTGGAATTTCCCAAAATGATTTCTGGGTATTGTGGAATACATGTTTCCAAGCCTCCCTGCAAATTTTGAGGCTTAGATCACTTTCGATACTACCAGAAATCAACACTCCCTCTTAGCGAGGAATGTGCTTTAGTAATGCAACTTGCTAAAGCATCACCCTTCTTTATAACATCTTCCTCTGCATCGCTGATGTTTGACATTGCTGCCCACCAACTTCTGCGCAAATGCTGCATTTGTACTGCAGTTGACATTGCGACTGCCAACACTACATCTGTACTGCAACCCTCATGGATTCTACATCTGTGTTGTTGCTGGCATTGCTACTGCCAACACTGCAACCTTCTCCAACTGTTGCTTCTATTGCATCAACAACGGAAAAACATCCAAAATAACTGAACAGGTGTTCAGCATGATACATTTGTTGCTGGAGTTCTGACTGCTGCTAGTCTCTGCGCTGACCCTTTGAAGCCTCTGCGTTGTTGCTGACTCTGCACTGTGCCAACTGCACTGCTGCCAGCTCTGCTCTGTGCTGCTCAGTCTCTAGCGCTCCTAGCCACTATAACTGTCACTCCGACACTCCCTTGCACCAACTGACACTGGTTCATCTTGCTACTTTTGATCTGGGCTCCCATAGCAAGGTATTGATCCAAGAGGTGGACTTCCTCAAGGATCCTACCATCTGCAGTTCTTTCAAACTACAGTTCTATATCACCCCACCTCTGGGCAATCATGGCAAACTCCTCCTCGATCTATGTGGATGCAGCCTTCGGATCATGCTTCTCGTCTTTGTCCTTCTTCTTGAGAGGACATTGTGTAGCGTAGTGACCAAGTTCACCACACCGGAAGCACTTGATTTTCAAAACATCTTTCTTCTTCTTCCGTTGCTCCTGCTGCCCCTTAGATGCGAGGGTTGCATTCTCATCCTCCTCCTTTGGCTTCGTCCCACTGCTGCTGCTGCTACTATCAAGTTTGCACTTGACTAAGTCTCTCCTCATCTCTTCTTGCTGAAGAGCGGCCCACATCCCTTCCCAATCTGGCAATCTCTCTCTGCCCAGGATACTCTGGACAAACACTTGCCATTCTTTTGAGACTAAGTTCAGGGCCAACCTCACCATCTCGGTAGGCTGAGGTGTTGACCCCACAGCTGCCAACGAGTCTCGGATCTCCTGAAGCTTCGTAAGGAATGGATCAATGTGTTTCCCCTTCTGTATCTACATGGATCTCACCTTCCGCTCCAAGTACATCTTCCGTTGCTCGGAAGATCCTTCATACAACGTGGCCAAGGCTTCCCACATCTGTCTGGCAGTATCCTTGTCGGCAATGTGACATACTACATGATCCCTCACTCCGTCAAGGATCAACCTCTTGGCCTTCGCCATCTTTGCCTTTTACTTCTTGAGCGGATCTGGATCCGGAGGTACAACTACCACACTATTGACGTAAGTTTTGAGATCGTGCTCATCTAGAAGGCATGAGATCCTTGCCTTCCATATCACATAGTTGAATGCACCCTCCAATCGATCCTGATCTCGCAACCCACTAGTTGCCATCTCTGCCAACGAAATGTCGAACTGTCTCCTTTCTCCTTTGTGCTGCTGTTGGGCTAGCCTACGCACTCCTTGCTGGAGTTAGTAGATCTGATGCTGCTCAGCAAATGAAAATTCAGACTTCTTGGCTGGAAGTCCTCTGAGGAATAATTCCCTCAATAGTGTCTCTCTTCTTCTTTTTGACGTTTTTCTGCCCCAGCAATTGCTGTATAAAACTGCGTCACACCAGAAACCTCCTCTTTGCTGAAGCTTCTGCGCTGCTCCCTCTGACATTGGCAAGCTTCGATCTGGAAGTCTTACCTCTCCGTCGACTCACTCAGAGAGAGACCTTACTCAAATTTTGCCCTTCTGGCCTAGATTGCGCAATCCCTCCGGGGATTCGATTTGTTGCCTGCGCAGCACTTCGATCCTCCTCCTCTTCAGCGCCAGGTTCTTCCAGCTTTGCTCTCTTGCTTCACCTGCAACTCTAATACCATGTGAAAATTTGGAAGATTCAAATTTCTACTGCAGCAACTGATTAAGTTCCTTTTATTTGTTAATCACTGAACAAATTATTTGCTGCTTCCTACAACATATACCAAAACTAATACACTACAACCTTCACCAATTAAAATTATATACGGAAACAAGTAGCAGGAAAGAAATACACAACACATACACAATTATTTTTGGACAAATGTCCCCGGAGAAACCCAATGTGGGAAAACCAGTGCAGCAGCTGAGGGTTGTATTATTAAGCAGTAGTAATCTGAGTACAAATCCATGGATGCTTCAGAACTAGAAATCCATGCAGAGAAAATTACTGACAAACATCTAGTGAGAAAATTCTCACTTCCACCGATGATCCGACACTAACCATAGCTCGAGACTTTACGTCAGCCTACGTAGTTCTGCGTCAGCCTGCTAGGACCAATGTCTCTCTCTCCTGCTGCTGATCAACTGATGCTCTGGGAAATCGATCTTCTAGCTCTTCGAGCTCCCACTCCGGCCCATGCCTCTGAAAGTCGACTTCTCCTCAACAAATACGGATCTCCCTCTGAAGCTTTGCGCTGCCTCTCTGCACTGCGCCAACCTCTCTGTGGAGTACACTATCTCTCTGGTATGCACTCCTCGGATCAGTGAAACTTCCTCTGGTCTAATATCCCTGCCCCTCTCTGACTGCAAGAAATCACTTCAAATCTCTCCCTGGCAACTGCTGCGCTGCTCTCTTCAGAGATTCAATCTCTGATCTCTTACTCGATGTGTTTTTCAAATGCCCATCAAGCCTCCTCTTATAATCCTTTTGTTGAGAACCAACGACCCATATTAGATTCTAATCAATGGCTTAGATCATTTTTGCTTGATCCTCGTCTTCTTCTAGAAGTTTCACCTACACTTTGATTAATACCCTTTAATTATTTTAATTCCCTAAGTTTAGACTTAGGCTTCCATTAAAATTAATTAATTATTTTAATAAAATTGATTTCAGGTGGAATTTCCCAAAACAATTTCTGGGTATTGTGGAATTCATGTGTCCAAACCTCCCTGCAAATTTTGAGGCTTAGAGCATATCCGATTCTACCAGAAATCAACAGTTCTACCATTCTTCACTACTTCACAATAATGTGACAACAACCTCAAATTGTAGGGCAACCAAGCTTTCTACTTGGTCCGCTTTTAGGCTTTTTCTCTCCACACTGTGGATCATGTTGTAGGTGCTCCAACACCTCTCTACAGAAGAAGCGTTAACAACTTGTGAAAGCATCCTCATTGCAATTTATGTAGATGTCTGGTAGAAGAGCCATACATGTTCCACCATTTGATAGAATTCGTCCTATCTCGATCTTTAGTTGCATGTTGGTTAGCAAAGACTCCATGTTCACTGATATACTTGCTTAGTTTACTTCATACTTGAGCACACTCCTTTTCATTAGGGACCAACTTATCTAATGCAAATATATACTCATTCTGTACCCTTGGATATATGTGTGGTTTTGTCCACTTCCCATGCCTAGGTGTTGGCCAACCAAGACGGAGAATAATATTTGGGTGTGAGGACGAATGCTAGGGCATGGACTGGAACATTTAGATTATCCCACCTTTTTACCACTTGTTTATGAATACAATCATACACTATCACATCTCTTGGCTCAATAATATCTTTGATTTGGCCTAGGATGTTGTCCATTTGCTCATACACCTCATTAATCATCATGTGATCTATATTTGCAAAACCAAATATTATATAAATGGGCTTGGTGTGTTGTAGAACATACTTAACCCGTGCCCAAAATTGACCATCAAGAATTATGCCTTTCATCTCTTGAAATTCATGTGTGTTAGATGTAGATGCAACCTTCTCTTTCAAATCTTGCCATGAATCACTTGAGACTGTACTGTCCAATACCTCTATTTTCTTGAGAAGGAGCATGACAGTGAGGTGATAGCTAGCAAATTTGGTCTTTGCTACCTTTGGTAGTTGTAAGAGTGATTGTGGAAAATACTAAGATTCACTGGAACGGATACGACAAATTTTCAAAAAATCTGGATACGATACAACAAGGAAATGGCACACACACACATATATATATAACAAAATAAGAATTTCATATTACCATTCATCTTTCAGAATCTATATTCTATATCTAAAAATACATAATCAATTATCATCTATCATCATCATCAATTCAAGAATCAACATAAACATTGTCATCATCATTAATGATTATTATAACATTCATGATTCTTGATTCAACATTTCATCAAGTTTCTATTTCAAATTTCAATCATCAACGAACATGTTACAACATCATTACCAAAATTAATAATGCATGCTACATAGTACAAAGTACAAAATGAACTATGATTGGTAGTCTACTATCATTATTCATAATTCATATGGCATATTATGGTATTCAATATTCATTGCTCAAAAGTTTAAAAGTTAAAACTAAAACACCATCATAAATTACATTTACATATCATCAAATATGTCTATAACTTCATTCCTGTTACTAAGAACCACATCATCTCCAAAAGTGGGAGCATTGCTGTCATGTCCACTTGAAGATCCACCTATTGGTGCCTCCTCATCAAACAAAGTCATATGAGGCCTGGAATTCAACGTCATATCCAAGTCAGGCAACTCTAGTTCCACATCCCATAGTCTGGTGGCTCCAAATTTGTATTCGTCTTTCTTGTGTGACAAAAGGCTAAGGTTTGAATGAACATACACTAGTTCCTCAGCCTTCTTAGAGCTCAATCTGTTTCACTTCGTTGAATGGATGAAGCCATATGTACTCCAGTTCCTTTCTGTTGAAGAGGAATTAGCAACCTGTGACAAGATCCCGATGGCCAGTTTTTGGATATGTGGAAGTTCCCCACCATAGTAGTTCCACCAATCAATTGGACTTAACTTAGTCTTGTCCCGCATACAATCAATATCAAAATCCCAACCCTCTGATCCCACAAAATGAACAAACTCTGCACGAATCTGAATCCCAATTTCAGAATCTACAAAAAGCTTTCTAAAAGCCTTTTTAAATCCTTGTGAGACTTTTGGGTCTTTGCTTCATGCGGTTCTTTCTGGATCACTTAGCAACTTTGTAGCATAATATTTTGGATTCATTGCATAGGCCAAAAGGTGCAATGGGGTGGTCATCTTGTTCCACCTTTTGGTCAATATGTCTTTTACTTCTCTATAAAAGAATTCATCTGGGTCCTTCTCCTTGGCATTTATAACCACCTTTATCTTCTCTATCATGGAATCAATGCCCTCATACAAATCTGCCAAATTAGGCATATTTGTGTCACCCATGTTGGAGTGAATCCACAATTGGCTTAGTAAATGCTAAGAGGTATTCCACCCTATCCCACCGTTCATCATCGACAACCAACATTTTCACTATTTGTGCTCTATCAGATTGGGATTGCCTCCATTGATTCCAAAGGGAACTGCATACCATTGATTGTGATGCTTCTTTCAACTGCATAAGCCTTGTTAAGACTATTATGTGAGAAGCAAAACGAGTTTCGACAACTTGCAAGTGTCAAATTGCCAATGTTTCAACTTTTAATAAATTAAAAATCATAATTTGATTGAATAACTATTATGATTCACGAAACATGACATTTGAGAATCTGATTTACATATTTGAATTTAGAATCATAGAAATTAGAATTTATGAAATAAATTTTAAAGTTTAGGTACCTTAAGGAGCTCTAACTTCGCAAATTCCTTGTAGATGCCTTGGGACATGTGGTGGCTTGTGATGAAGGCTTGAATTTCTTTTGCCTCAAAAATAACTCGGATCCACTCAATTTGATTCCCCATCTTGCTCAACATGAGGTTCAATGAGTGTACAACACAAGGGGTCCAAAAGATGTGCTGATATTTGGTTTCAATAATTAGGCCTGCTGCTCTACACACCGTTGCATTGTCAGTTATTACTTGGACAACATTATTTGGCCTCACCATTTCAATTACTTCAATCAAGATGTCAACAATGAATTGGTAATCTTTCAATTGCCCCTCACAATCTACTGCTTTCAAAAACATAGCCCCCTTTGGGCTCTGAGCAATCACATTGATCAAAGGCCTATTCCTTTGATCTTTACCTCCATTAGAAATGATGGGCACCCCTCAAATGTGCCATGAATTACGAATGGGGCTTAATTTAGCCTCCAAATCTAACTTCTTAGCACTCAACATTATGGTCCGAATCTTCTCATATCCAGGGCTTTTGTACCCTTTTGGGCTTCATTCACTGCTTTTATCATCTTTGCCCAGTAAGGAGATCACACAAGGTTAAAGATAAGACCATTGCATAAATGCATTGACCTATAGCTGCATCTGCCGTCTCTCGAGCATCATTATTAAAACTCCTTTCAAGTAGTCCCAAATTAGACCACTCTGAACCAACAATTCCATGAGAAGGAAGTGGAGGCTTTGATGAAGATGCTTCCAACCTTGTTGGTTGTTTTAATTGAGAGGCGGGATTTGCCTCATTTGCTTTAGCATCTGCTTCGTCTTGTTCTTTCTGATATTTTGCAAGTTTTTACTTGCTTAAACCATTTCCATTTGTTCCATTCTCTTTAGGTGGGCCACTGCATATTCAAACCCAATTGCCTTTTAACCCAAGTAAATGTGTTTTAACCTGGGTGCATGATCCCTTATACTCCTTTTTACGCTCACTGCGAACCCATGCCAATGACCCCACTCCTTGGATCTTCCCAACAATAGTTACATATTTCCAAAGTGGTGACTTTGGATCAACTTTAGGGGCAGATTCAATTTCATGCTCCACTTCCTCTGCCACATGAATGGATGAACTTGAAGTTGCCTTGATGATGATGTAAATGAAACTGCAAAATAAAATTGACAAATATGTATTTCAAAACAAGTTACAAGCCTTGAAAAAGAACATTCATTATCAAAACTAGTGATTGGAGTCTGGACATGTAATCTATGTGACTTATTCACTATGTCTCAATGTCTCATTCTCTAGAGCTGCTTTCTGGTCCATGTCAATACCAAAGTGAAACATAGGCCATTATTTATCATAAATTGGATCATTTTGTTATTTGCTTGACACCTTAATGCCTTGGAAAGTGTTATGTTAAGGTGTTGATGTTTGGTCATACTAAGCTCACAATTTTGGAAGGAATCTGATGACCTCTTTCACCATTTACTTCTGGGTACTATTTATGACATGAGAAATACAAAGATTCTAATTCATTAGATATTGAGGTGCAAGTTTTTATGGTTTTCTAAATCCATAATTAAGGACTATTTTTAAAGGCTTAATTAACACTTAACATTAGTATATTTTATATATTTGGGACAAGGCCCAATCATACCTCTTCCTCAATGATACTAAAGAAATAAAATCAGAATACTCAATATGTTGGAGAATCTAAATATTTAGTATCCTTATTATATGGGGAGTCATGATAAAAATTGAATAAAATGGATATGATTTATTACATGTCAAATATATGGCTGCAGTGATTTTGGCTAAACACTAAGGGCTCGATATTAGGGCTTGGTCCATTTTGTGGTCTAGGCTATATTTTTGAAGAATATATGGTATGTGCAAGTTGGTCATTGCTCAGAGGAACACAATCAATCTTAACATGAATAAGCATAGTGTCTAGGAATGTTCTTTCTCAGTGGTTGGTGGAAGTGGGATAGCTTCACACATTGCAGTTTTAGTGTTTTTGAGTAAAAGTTGGATTCCTGGGAATCATTTTGACAAACCAAACCTTCTATAATTTTTTCCAACAGCCCCACGCATAATTTTTTTTTGTGACCGCAGAGTCGATGGAATTGAAAATTTCTTTGGGCATGTAATTATGAAACGACTCTTATTGACAAATTCTAGAAGCACCCCCTCCCCCCAACCGGTACCCTGTATAAAAATTTGATACAAAAACAAAATAAACATTTATTGCTCCTTAAACGACAACCAAATTGATCATTAATGGAAACCTTTATTGCAGATTGCTTAAGCCTTATCTGCTATCCTTTACATTCTTTTTACAAACACAAGCTTTTCATGGACTTTGAATGTTGAAACACAAAATTACATGAGTCATATTTACTATATGGCTAAAGGCTTTTTGCTCATTAAAGACATAACAACTATTGTTATTGCTATACCGCTCGAACATGGCATAGAGAAGCTTAGTGTCATACATGTGGTCCTGTGCTATATGGGTCAAACACTCCACTGAACAACAAGTTGCAACGTCTCCGGGGCTCCCACAGTTGAGCCTTGGCTCAGTGTAGTCTCCGTCATCTGACTCTCCACTGAACAGAGACACGCCGATGACTCCCATAGTTGGCTCATGGGCTCACTCTAGAGTCCACACTCATAGTGGGCGACTCCTCTAGTGAATATGATAAGAAGACAATTGGTAAATCTAAAAGTTACGTTGACTCATAAAATAACACAAAGTGAAAACAAAATAGAAAAACCGTTCCCGACGACCAAGAAATCGTGAAACGTATTTCACTTTGGCGGATCCGTTTTGGGAAATTGAGATACGTTTTTTTTTTCTTTTTCTTTTTTTGGCCAGATTTGTTTCTGGAAATGGTGAAACATATTCAAATTCACTGGAAATGGAGGATTTTTACCAAAAAATGCCATAAAAATGTTTCTAAATGTTGACTTTCTGTTTCCGAAATTTTGAAACGCAACAAATATGTATCTAAGCCGTTTTTCTGACGTTTCGTACCAGTTTCAGGATCCGAAATGACGAACAACGTTTTGGGGAAGTTTGACCAACGTTTCTGGTAACTTAGGAAAAATATGGTGGGCCATGCTATGATTGGTAATAAATTTTACGATTCTCTTCCCTTTCTTACACAATGTACCAATTCATTTATAATCATGGTCCTTCCTCTTAATAATATATGCATTAAGAGGTTCAATGTGTGAACCAAACACCTCGACCAAAATATGCTAGGGTACATATCCTCAATGATTGTTCTTATTGCCTTCCAATTAGCAGTGTTATAATTTCTCAGTGATGACTTGAATGACATGGTGCAACCCAATATCTTGTATCGTTTTAATCAAGGGTTCTGCAATATTAATACTAGTCTTGTAATGATCTAAGTAGTCATGGGCTGAAAGGAAGATTGCACTATTGGTAGACACACAAAGAATAGTTATCAATGGCTTGCCTCTAACATTTATCCAATCATTGGATTCAATGAATACTCCATATTCAGTCCAATCATTTGTAAATTGTTCTAGAGCACTCTAGATGTTAGCTATTTCCTTATCAAGTCTTATGGTTCTGGTTCTGTCATACCTAGGGCTTCCTTTAGGGGCATTGTTGATCGCTGATACCATTTCACGCTAATAGGGTGAGCGAAGAATAGTGAATGGTATGATACATGCATAGAGAAACCTAAATTTACATCATCCCTACAACCTTGGTCAAAGAGATCTAATATTGTTCTGTTCTCTAAATGCACAAGTGAGAATCCACTAGCACAGGAGCACGGGGATTGACCATTGAACATTCTATGTGAGCTTGAGGTCTTAGATTCAACCCTTGATTTTTTGAATTGGTTTTGTGTGGTTTCCTCTTCCTTCTTGTATTTGTTTCTATCTTTCACTAGCACTTGGTCATAGGTTTTGACTCCTATGGTCTAACCTTCATCATGTGGCATAATCCCACAATGATGCTTTCTCATGTTGTTTGTGAACCCGTGTAAGATTTATGATATTTGGGGCATAGAGATTGTGTGTTCCGCTTCCTTTCCCTCCCCCAAGCTTTGCCACATACTTCCACAAGGGTTTTGGAGTCTCTTCATGTTTCTGCTAGTCATCATTGTTAGTGTTGATTTGGGGTAGCATCGAATGTGCTCTAGCCACGAAATTTGGTGGAGAGGTTGGGGCACATGAGATCTTCAATACCCAGAAAGGGTTTGGATAGATTCTAAACAGATCAGGAGATATTAAAATAATTAATATTTTTAATGGAGTCCCTAAGTTTAAGCTTAGGGAAAATAAAATATTAATGTGTATTAATATGAATCTGTGTTAGAGTGGTCCAAAAGACATGGATCAAACCAGATCTAATCTTAGATGTTGGTTAGGGACTTAATCTCGGCCGTTGAGATGTCAATGGGAAAAGTATAAGAGGAGGCTTGACAGTCACTTGGAGACTACACTAGATGATCAGTCATTATATTCTCTAGAGCGGGGTTTGCTAAGAGAGATAGAATCAGTGATCGGGAGAGCAGCTGAGGGGCATTGCGTATAGAGAAACAGAGAAGGCAGAGATTGTACCGGGAGAGCAGCGCAGCAGCTAAAGAGGGTGTCGCAGAGCCAACAAGGGCTCACGCAGGGCCATGCAGAGGCAGCCAAGTGCTGTGCAGAGCACCAGAGGGGCCAGAGTGGCTGACGCAGAGGCTCCTAGAGCTGACATAGGGCCTCCTGGGGTTGATGCAGGGCCAGCGTTGGGCTAGGAGTGGTTGATGCAGCCCAGATTGGGCAGACGATGGGGTTGCAAAGCAGTTTTGTGCTGAGGAATTGTTGGAAGGGTTTTCCGGGGTTTCAGCCAGGAGATTTCTCTCAAACTTGAGGTATAGATGCTAAGGAAATTCTCTGTTGGGTAGACTAGTTTTGACACCCAGATTGTACTATGATATTGCTTAATAAGAAAACCCTCAGATAGCTGCACCGGTTTTCCCACATTGGGTTTTTCCGGGCACATTGGTCCAAAAATAATGGTGTCATGTGGTGTGTTTGTTCTTGTTTCTTTTAGTTGTTGATCTGTAATATGTTGAGCATGCACTGGTGTTTATTTTCAGTATTTACTTTATAAATAACTTGTTAAAGAAAAATAACAAGTAGGTAGGAATAAATCAGAAAAAGTGCATGAAGGGTTTCTAAACTAAGTAAACTTAGAAACTTCAATAGTTAGTTTCATCATCATCATACTCTTCCATTTCTTCCTCCTCTCCATAGTATGTGCTGCCTGCTTCTAGTTCTTCCTCATCATCACTACTATTTTGGCTTCCCAACACCACTATCATAATAAAAATGGAACCAAAAGGATACACCACATACCCATCATACTTCTTGAATCTTGAAAATAAATTGCTTCCCGGAATAGAATGATGGAGAAGGAGAAATGGGAAAGAGTAGGAGAAAAGAACTTTCAAGCATTCAACATAGTAATATAGTAGGCTACAACACATGGAAAAAAACAAAAAAAAAACAAAAGTGGGCTTTACAGCCTACCTCTTCAGCTTTCCAATGGTGGTTGAATGTAACTATGGCAGCCTTTAATCTCCCTTCCAAGCTCTCACAAATGACAGGCTTCAATCTCCCTTCCAAGCGCTCACAAATGTGTTCGTCAACAACTAGCAAGCAGCCCACTCAAAGCCCTAGCAAAGATGAGTGAGATGAGAAATAAAATGAGTGCTTTATCCACCAAGGAATCCTAGCCATAACTAAACCAACTTTTTGGATCCTTGTCTTGGTTCCTGCAAGCAAGGAAAATGCTCAAATTCACTCTCATGCACGGGATCAATCAGGGAATATTCGGGTACCCTTTTTTAAGCTCCTGGGAGTGTGTTCCGAAAATCTTTCTTAGAAAGAACTGTTTAGGAAGCATGCTCTTGAGGGCATTTTCTGAATGCTCCCTCTGGAAGTGAAATTCAGGGGTGAAGATGGGGAGGTTGGTTGCTCCCTCCCTGCGTAGTTCCTTATTCTTAAAGCAATGTTTTAGTACTTCTGTTATGAATTTCTCTAATATGTTGAGGTTTTTGGTTGATCAGGTTAATGCATTATGTCACATTTAGTTCAGCCTGTGCTTTTTGGTCATGGGTGTTGAACTCTGACTGTTCGACATGTAAGGGGATATGGATTATTGAGGTAGAAAGTGGGATCCTCTACAAGATGATTGCTGGCTATGTTGAAACACGAAATTTCATCTGCCCATACACTTATTATTTCCTCCCAAATCTGAACATCTGTTTCAACTTTACAAAAGTGACCATTCGAGGGCATAAAAAGCATTCATTGCATTGTTCTTTAGGTAAAAGTGGAATCAAGCTGGCACCAGCTACTGATTATGCTATTTTTCCAATTCATGGGATTACCCGAAAAACAGTAAATAAAATAATCAAAGAGCGTTACAAATGAATAATTCAACTAAGAACACAATACCCTTATTCTCAAAGACACAAACTAAACTTAACCGAGACAATGCATCCTTACATCTATTCTGTTCCCCATAAGATTGCATCTCAGTCCTTCAAATAGGGAACTTTGCCCAACAATTTTCTAAATATAGCTCCTTCTAAAACCCAGACTTCTAAACATAACTGTTATCACTACACTGACTGCTTGTTAATATCCATATATCGAAAAACAAAAAAATTCTTTTATTAGCATGTCAAAAGCAGACCCCTAAAAGAAAAAAACTTTTTTATTTTGCAATTTCTTTCTATAAAAGCATGCGTTTGCATCATTTGGTTAACTAGAAAATACTAATAAAATCCTTATGGTATGTGTACAAAATGTTATATTGTTTTGGCTAAATTATTTCTCTTTTTGTAATCCACCAGTTTGTTGATTTATGTGCTGCTAACAGATATGGATGGGAGAAATGTTCATATATTCTTTTTATTCTTAAAATGGGCTTTATAGATAACCATCATAGGCAGTACACCACAGTCTGCTTTTGCATTTCAGTGATTTCAATAATTGATGTTGACTTTTTGCATGTGCGAGACTATTCTTACAGAATAAATTGTAAGATGATGGCAATAAGGGCCTGGTTTCAAATGACTAGATGCATTTGGTTCATGGTGATACTGGATTATGTGAAAGTGTCATGATACGGGATTATGTGAAAGTTCATCAGTGTTTGGTGATAAGTCATCGTGTGGAAGTTTAACAGTATCATTGGCATTAAACGTTTTTCGTAGCAAACCCTCTGCTTTAATTATATACTTTTCAGGATCTTTGGTTTCCATATTGCATGTGATGCATGTCATTGATAGATTTCAGTGATCCATTATTGCAGCATTTCCTAATTATTACTGTCATTTGTTCTGGAGTTAAAGAGATGCTTGGGGGAATACATGGAATGAGGCATCCATGATTTCCTGATTATTATTAAGTGTTTTGACTTTTTGAACAGCTAAGCATAATGTCTTCCAACCTGACATCTGAGCAAACCTCCAGCAACCAAGATAGATCCAAATTGTTTGCTGGTTATTCAAATGGACAACGAAATCATTTCTCAAGTTCTTCCAATCTGGGTAGGTCAGGGAGTTTTCGTGGAAATCAGCAAGAAAACCGGATTACAACTGCAGGAACCATTCTGCCTGTTCAATCTATGCCATCACATACAGAACCCTTGCCACTTTCACAGGTTCTATCCTTGAATATATTGTCTCTTGATGATCAGAAAGATGGACATAAGGTGGAGTTGAGAAGGTTAATAAATGCTCTGATTGGCCCACCTACAAAAGTTTCATCTTTTGGGAAAGTTCAGGCAAAGTCTCTTGCTTCCCTGGGACCTGATGAGCTCAAACAACTCAAGGAAAGCATCAGTGAGGGCCATATAAGAGCAAGGTGATGGGTTTCTTTCCATAATGATTCAAAGTTTCAAAGACGTAGCAATTTTGAAATCAGCACATATTTTCTTCACCTTATTTAGATTGCTTCCTTTGAATATCAGTTTATTTGTTCCTCATCTTTTATACCAGTGAAACTTAATAATAATGGGAACAATGATCTTTGGGCTTTAGCAACACATCGACACACAATTATTTTAATTTCAGAGACTGTAGTCTGCTCATGTCAAATTCAAGTTATAAACAAGAATGTCTACGTTTATTTTTTCCTCTGCATCAGGGGGCGTGTGAAATTTCTGGATGAAGCCATTACAAAATTGGATAAATTCAGATCTTCCCTGCTATCAAGAAGGCGGTCTCAACCAAAAATCTTGGCAACTGGGCGACCAAACAATCCAGGGCCTACTTCCTCCCAAAACCAAGCCAGTTCAAATTCTACAGATGTGGGGTCTCATATAACAGAAGATAGAAACAAAATGGCAGTACCTAATAAGCGACTTCGTACATCAGTTGCAGACATCCGGGTGTGTATTGATCATTTCTTTGTCAAATTTCTTTTATTGTGCCTCTTTATACCCCCCAAATTGCATTTTTGTCTTTTTTGGGGAAGAGTTTCTTCTCTTTTGTACACACTTGTCTGCCCTATCATCCTTACACCAAATAGTATCTTTATGTCTCTGTTTCTCTAGGAGATTTTTTCTCCTGTTCTTTATTTCCTTCATTACTGCTGGTTCATGTTTACCTTCTTTGAAGAGCATGTATTGGTGGTTATTATTGTTTGCTTCCTGTTAGACATTTTGAAATGTCCTAATGTTGGAATAGTGCTATTATTGGCTTTTGATGACATTTTCTGATTCCTAAATGTTTTCAGTTGGCAGGATGTCTCAACAATGCTAATTTGCCCAGACCATCTGGATTACCAGATCATGGAAGAGATTTTTTAAAGCCCAGAAACTCCAGTTTGAGCCAGACAGAACGTAAGGATTGTGTGCTACCTCCTGGAAAAGGATGTTGGGAAAAGCTAAAAATGAAAGGCAAGCGTTCTGGAATCAAGACAGATATTTCTTCAACTTCAGTGATCAACAAACCTGAAGACCAGGAGCATAAATTAGGTGTTCTACGTAACAGTAATAATGAGAACCAAGCAAGGGCAAGTGAAAACCCTCGTTTCAGGTATTATTTCTAATGTGCCATAGACAAAGTGAGCTGATTTATGATTCTAGCTTGGCTTTCTTAGTAGTTTATCTTTGTTGAATTATGCCAAACCAATGGTTTTGGTGGCATATGTTTGTGTTTATATCATTTGTAGTTTTTTGTATTCTCATGGATATCTGTTTTGAAGTTCTATGGAATTCCATCTAGGAATCTATCTTTCTTTCTTGAAATACATATCCTGCAGAAACCCACCTGGCACTCCCCTCATTTTGGGGATGGTATCCAAGGTAAACCAGATTTGGGAGAAGCTCAAGGCTTTGTAAACACAGAGCTCAAGGCTGTTACGACATATACTCATTAAGAGCTCAATCTGTCACTTACAGGAATTGAAATTGGGTAGAGAAGATAACATACCTCACAACTGTACAGGTTAACCCAACTGATGTCTAGGAACCTACGTTATTACCAGCATGCAAAATATTTAGAGACTATCTATTGTTGACATAGTGAAATGGTTTGCTTTGACAAACATTAAGGCATTTTATTTTTTGCATAAAAAGTTGCAGGAATTTTTTTTCCTTTCCATGTAATTCATTTTTTGTGGACAACCACTGGGCACTTCCTCTCATTCTGAGGATGGTACACAAGGTAAACTGGAAAGTTAGGCAATGCCTGTCAGTAGAGTCCAGCAGTTCCACTCGACGGGTTTGTGGCAGTACCAGAAAAACTTCTTTTACCAAATCACATTTTTGGTTCAATTTTGAACAAAAAGCTGTGAACAGATACCATAAATCAATTTTATACAATATGGAGGGAAGGAGGGTATATAAGTCACATTTTAAGCTGTGTCCTTTTGCACTAGAAATCCTGTTTACATTTTTTTTCCTTTTTTTTTTTGTTTCTAAACAGTATTTTTCCAGGTTTTATACATTGTGGGGCCCCATCAACAATGAATCATAAAAAGACCAAGGAAAGAAAAGAAAGGTTTAGCCTTTCCATATAGGGAAATGTAGGAAATGTCTGGAAAAATACAAATGTTTTCTATCCATTTCTGCACTCTCTGTACCAGAAACGTTTCTTGCCTCCAAATGGCTACAAATTACTGTTTAAGTTACATAGGGTTTAATATTATATGAAATTTTTGCTAGTGAACAGATACCATGAATCAATTTTATACAATATGGAGGGAAGGAGGGTACATAAGTCACATTTTAAGATGTGTCCTTTTGCATTAGAAATCCTGTTGTTTACATTTTTTTTTTCCTTTTTTTGTTTCTAAACATTTTTTTTCCAGGTTTTATACATTGTGGGGCCCCATCCACAATGAATCGTAAAAAGACCAAGGAAAGAAAAGAAGGGTTTAGCCTTTCCATATAGGGAAATGTACGAAATGTCTGGAAAAATACAAATGTTTTCTATCCATTTCTGCACCCTCTGTACCAGAAACGTTTCTTGCCTCGAAATGCCTACCACTCACTGTTTAGGTTACATAGGGTTTAATATTATATGAAATTTTTGCTAGTGAACAGATGCAATGAATCAATTTTATACAATATGGAGGGAAGGAGGGTACATAAGTCACATTTTAAGCTGTCTCCTTTTGCATTAGAAATCCTGTTGTTTACATTTTTTTTCCTTTTTTTGTTTCTAAATGTTGGACACCTAATCCTAAATGGGTTAGTGTGGAAGCAAAGTAGTCCAAGAGACCTTGGGATGTGAAACCCAACGGTCACAACATGTACTATAAATGTGAATCTCTTGTTAATAAAAATCGTATTGTCATGTTATATCTTTCATATTTCTCTTGCTGCCCATGTGTGTTTAACATGGTATCAAAGCATGCGTATTCCTGCCCTGCATAATTAATTTGAGCCATTTGTTTTATGGCCTTTCTGTGCAGTTTATTTCTGCCATGAACTTCATGAATATTGCTTCAGCTAAATTTTAGCTGCAACCTGTTAATACCGCTGCTGGTGTCTGCTCTCCATATAGAAGCGCCTCCATACTCCTGACACTGCCTACGTTGCTCCTCCATATAATTAGCTGCTCCTGACACTGCATGCGCTAGCTCTTGAGAATTTTTTGCCTGAAATCTGCTGCTGACTGACATCTCTGACCTCTGCTCTCTGGTGGCCTATGTAGGTTGTGGCTCTCTTCTGCATTACCTGCGCCCTCTGTCTTTTACAGTCCTGACCCTTGAAATTAGACCTGCGCTCTCTGGCTGTCGTGACTGTTTATAAACGTTTCATAAAATAAGCGTTGTCCATAAACGTTTGTTGTTCTGTCCATAAACGTTTGCTGTTGCGACATCTCTCCTGTCAAGAACCGAAATCCGAAACGATGGCACGTCTTCCGCCCTCACTGTCTTTCCGCAGACCTCAATTTTCAAGAATCGTTTTTCAAATCATCCACAGCCAAAGCAACTGTGCTCTTGCAGCCCCTTCCTCGGTCGAGAACTTCTGTTTTCCGTGTTGATGCGATGAGATGCGAGGCGAGTTGAACTTTAGACGCGGTGGTGCTGCTTCTAATCTTTCATTGGATTGAATCGGAGAATATCCACATTCCAAACCCTTTTTCATGTCTTTAATCATTTTATGAAAAGTTGCAGATAATTTATGCCTGGAGCTAGCTGTTAGTGGTTCTAATACACATCGACTTGTAGGACATTCTGTATCAATCCTTTGATATTGTATGCCATCGTTATCATCATAACTGTTGTGTTTTTTCTGAAAGTGGCAATGGCATGGATGGCCTCACTGCTACCTGCATTGATGATTTCTCTTGGACAGCATGATCACGTTGGATTTGATATTGTTTTATACCCAGTTCATCAGAGATAGCAACAGAAAGCTCCACGTATTTTCTAATCGGTTTAGCTTGTAAGGAAAATGTTCTGGCGTCAACAGCAGGGTCCGAACCGGTGCGGGCGAAACCTGAATTATCATTTCCAGACTATGCAATTTGCATTGTCTTGACATTGCATACGTTGTATATGGAGACCTAGATGTGGTTTTAGGTATGTTGACTTTTCTTGAAGGCCTAAATACGTTGGAACAAGTTCTTATCGGGGACTGAAAACAATGAATTGTGTATGCGTTGAATGCCTTGGTGCGGTGTGAATCCTGCATTCATTAATATATTCGTTAATCCTAATGCAGTCATATAAAAACCTGTGTATCTGTTCTTTCTTGCCCCGTGTTCATGGTTGTGTTGAATTTTCTGCCGCTCCTGCGCGTTGAGCTCCAAAAAATAAAAAAATCGGTTCATATTTTTATGATTGTATCAGCGCAGAGGCATTAAGGTTAAGTCTTGGAATGGTGTTGGTTCATGTGCATTGAAAGGAGTAGTAGTTTATCTTTGTGTGCTAAATGTTGAGACTTTGACTGGCCGTGGTATACATCGAACAAATTTTCAAGGACTGTGTTGAATGGTATGGTTGTGTACAACTCTTATGTGCATTAAACCGTCATTTACATGTTGTTTGCTTTTCGTCGCTGAGCCATTGGAATGGTCAAATGTTGCTACCTTAATTAACATACCGATTTTCTTCAAAAGCGAAGGCGTTGGGGTTGAAAGAAATTTAGTTATGCACGTTTAATCATCAAAACAACAAAGCCAATGTTGATCATGAAAATGTTGAAGAAAGTCCATGCATTCATCCCAAGAAGCATTGAATGACAGATCTCAGAAAATCATTTAAATTTTGGTAAAGGAATCTACACAGGGCAGAGACACGAGCTATCACTATAGCTATAGTTGCTCCAAGTTTCCAGTCCTTCATAGGCTTGGAATCGCTGGTAACTTTGGGCAAATTGATCAAGATCTCAAGTTGAGGAAAAGAAGACATTGTCTGTCCGTAGTTCATTTGGAGTCAAAGGGATTATTGATAAAGGGACGTGGACTTGTCCTATAGCGAATCATGAACTAGTTGCAGAGTGGCACCTCTGGTAGCAGCGTACATCACTACAAATATCTTCATGCAATTATTACATAAAGTTGAAGTGGACTATTGTTTTCTTTGAAGAAAGTGGAAAGATCAGAGAATTGTGTTATAATTGTGAAGTATTGATAGCCATCATTTAGTGAAGGAGTATTTGAAGGATCCAAGCAAGTTTGCAGTTGCTGCTGCCCTAGTTGTGGTATTAAAACTCATTATAGTATTTGTCTACATATATATGCATTGATTCCTTGATTCATTTGCTGTACATTTATAAAGGATATTGTTGCGTACTGTGAGTGGGTATTACTTTTCTGCACTGAGTAGTAGTTGTGATCAGCTTTTAAGGTGTAAATCTGACATTGAAAAAAAAATGGCTAAGATCAGTGAAGTATTAGAGTTCCTCAAAACTCTCATATTGTCTACAAATCATGAAACATTAAAAGTCAACAAAGTTTCTCTCACAGACATTCAAGTCTTTCTACAAAATGCATAAGAGAATATTGAGTTTTTGCAGCTTGAGAGAAATCTACAGCAGTGGAGTCATCATTCTGAACTTGTTTTTGTTCAGAAGATTGAAATAGACTCCCATAAACAGCAAGACAATAATGTTACAGTTCATTCAGATTTAGTACCCCATAAAGCAGCAGTTGTACATGCAGATGCAGAAACTCAGTCTGCGATTCCCAAGCCCATTATCAGACCTTGGGAACAGCTTGTCCACAACAAGCACAGAACTGGTCTTGGCTATGACAAGGACTTGTCCTTTCATATTCCAGACTACTCCAAGCCCATTCAGTTTTAGAGTGCTGGATTCATTCATGACAGTTCCCCTGCTCCTCATGACAGTTCATCTCTAGCTGTTCCAGATTCTGTCCCTCTTCCACAGCAACAACAACAACAACAGATCGTGAAATGCCAACACTGTGACCGAGTTGGCCATTTGAAAGATCACTGTTTTGATCTTCATCCATGTAAGCACTGTCATAAAACCAATCATTCTTCACACAGATGCTTCAGAAATAAACGTCCTGCAAGAACAAAGATTCATCTTGGATGGATCGCTTCTTGGCAATGGGCATCAATAACCAAGAAGATATTCCAGTCACATGTCAGAACATGTTCCAGAGTATTGAACAGTCTTGCAGTTGAGTTTTCTCCATCATCTCACCTTGTATCTGACAGGGGGGAAATGATCGTCATCTACAAGCTTCAAAGTCACATCAGTGAGCCTAAGCCACAACCTGCCATACCAGATTCAGAGTTGTAGCCAGAGACAAAGATGCCCGTGAACATGCCTTCAGTTGGTAATCTTGGACACTCCCTCTAGCAGAAGACTTCAGCTTCTTGCCAGTTTTGGAAGAATTCCAGGAACACAATTGAGAACACTTCCTCTAGCAGAAGACACCAACTTCTTGCCAGATTTGGAAGAGTTCCAGGAATTGCATTAAGCATTCCAGAGTTGTTGGTCATCCTTAAACCATCACAGGTTGAGACTTCCCTTTTTAGGTTGAAGTTCTCCCTTTTATGCGGGGTGAGACCTCCCTTTATTGGTTGAAGGTTTCCCTCTTCAAAACAATAGGAGCACTTCCCCTAGCAGAAGACTTCAGCTTCTTGCCAGTTTTGGAAGAGATCCGGGAACTGCACTAAGCGTTCCAGTGTTGGTGGTCATCCTTAAACCACCGCTCTTTATACCAACATTTCAAAGAGCACATTCAACCTAGTGCTGCCATGCATTTTTGCACATTTTGTATTACAACTCTCTTCTTGGACTCATACATAACCCTTTAGATTAAGGGGGGAATGTTGGACACCTAATCCTAATGGGTTAGTGTGGAAGCTGAATAGACAAAGTAGTCCAAGAGACCTTGGGATGTGAAACCCAACGGTTACAACATGTACTATAAATGTAAATCTTTTGTTAATAAAAATCGTATTGTCATGTTTTATCTTTCATATTTCTCTTGCTGCCCATGTGCGTTTAACACTAAACATTTTTTTTCCAGGTTTTATACATCGTGGGGCCCCATCCACAATGAATAATAAAAAGACCAAGGAAAGAAAAGAAGGGTTTAGCCTTTCCACATAGGGAAATGTAGGAAACATCTGGAAAAATACAAATGTTTTCTATCCATTTCTGCACTCTCTGTACCAGAAATGTTTCTTGCCTCGAAATGGCTACAAATTACTGTTTAAGTTACATAGGGTTTAATATTATATGAAATTTTTGCTAGTCAGAGCCTGATGTTTAATATAAATCTCAACACTGTTCATTGTTTATGACCCAACAACACATTATGATACTCATAGTTTTAAAACTTGGAACTGATTTTGATTTGGTCACCTATCAACTTGGTTTCGATTCAGACTTGGATTGTTTGGGATTCAATGAACTGGTTTCTAAAGAATGCATAAATTAATTAAATTTTAAATGAAAAAAATATTTGGGTGATTCCAGACCATTATAGACAAGATGCAAAGTTAGCTCATCTATATACCATGTAAGGGTGACTATATCGAAATGGCATCAAGTGCAATACATATTAGCAACAAAATACATAATCACTGAGGCTCTAAATGTCCTCTAGAGTCCAAAGCTACTAGGCCACTGGCCTACTAAAAATCAGTGATCAACATGATCACTCATCAAACTCATTTGATGTGGGAGCTTAATCTGAGGGTTAGGGCACAGAACAACCAACTAGATCGTTTGTAACCCCTAGGGAGGCAATGCTCATTGTTAACACCAGAGTTGCTTTTGTAAGTCTTAGCGTCAGTTTCAGGCATTTGTTAATCGATATCATTGAAGGTGAGCAAATTTCCGAGTTCACCATTTGACATCAATGGTTCGTGAGTATGTTAGTCATATAGGTACATGGTTTCAGAGTTTTGTTCCAGCCTTACCCATTCTAGAGTTATATGAGTTTTCATGACTCAATGGTGTTCAGATCAGTGTTTCAGTGGAGTAGCATATCCTCTGCTATTATCAGCAAAGTTTTCAGTTTAAGCTTCCAATATTTTATTTATAGCAATTTTTCCCAGCATATGGTCTGTGAGCTGCTTGGCTGCTTCACGATGGGACCAGTTAGTTCAGACTAGTTTGTACTGGTTTACAAACCAATCCATCAGTCTGGGTTGTTCACTGGGTTGATCCTTGGCCCTATCCCACCGGCCAGTTTGATGGGTTTTGGTTTGGACTAGGCTGGTTTTTAAAACCATGATGATACTATTATGCATAGTTCATACTGTTGAAAATTGTAACTAGGTTTGGTCTTCATTATGATGTAATTGTAATCGTGACATTGTATATTCTTTATAAAGAAAGAAAAAATGAAAGAAAGAGAAATTTTATTTTATTTTGGAGTATGAGTTTCATACTCAAGTTCGAGTCAAAAGCATGTTCTTCATGCTTTAGGTCTTCTAGGTATTTCTAGGGTAAAGAATAATTTTGGTCATATGTTATAGTCCCATTCAGACTCATTGTAATGAAGAAAATTATATATTCTATCAAGAAAAAGTCATGGATAAGCCCAAGACCAAGTCGGCCCAATAGCAAGATCAAGTCGGCCTAAAGGAGGGCTATTTGACCCTCAAAAAAGGCTATATAAAGGAGTGCAATTCGACTCATTTGGTCAATCATCTCAAGCAAGTTCGATTTGCAATAACGAAGGAGAAGAAGAGTAGCTACGAGGTCGAAGAGGAGCCAAGGTTGAAATTTGTCAAAGAAGTCTTTCTCTCTTGTCTTGCTAGGGTTTGTGAAGTTGCTAGTTACAGGAGGTTGAATTTTTGTCGCAGTTATAGGGGCCCGAAGTTGCAGGGCCAAAATTTTGTTGCAGGGGTCGAAGCTGCAGTAGAAATGTAGTAGTATTGAAGATCTGGAAGTTGTCTTGAAGAAGATTTTGCTGGGGGCTTGCTTTGGGCTTGGAGGGTTTATTGGTTTGGGTCTTTGGGTCTTGGAAGTCTCTTTCGTAAGCAAATTCTAAAGAAGAAGATAAACATTTTTTTTTCGGGTTTTCCCCTTGGAGGGGTTTTGCCCTGGCTTGGATCCTATATCTTGTGTACTTTGTATATTTGTGATCTTTTTGAATTGGTAATTGCTTGATGACATTAATCATATAAGTAATAAAAGAGCAACTAACATCACAAGTAATTATCAAGCCAAGGAAAATAAGTTATAATCATCAAGTCTCCGTATTTTCCAACATGGTATTAGAGCTAAGGTTCAAGGACATTGAAGATCACAAATTTGTTGACTCTATGTCAAGGGCTATGAAGAATGGTTTCAATTTTCTTAGAAATCTCACTATCTCCATAAAGAACTACATAATGAAGATCATCTCCAAGCTAGCAAAGGAATTAGTAGAAGGAAGTATGTTCTCTGCTTTATTTGAAACCTTCAAGGACGAGAATGTATGGGTTATCGACAGTGGTGCCTCTAGACATATGATAGGAGAATGCAGTCAACCTTAGACCTTGTTAAAGGGAAATTCATCTCACTCAATTGAACTTGGAGACAACAAGAGCTATGTAGTGAAAGGCATTGGATCTACATCATTGGAGCTCGAGTCAGGAGGAAACAATCACCTCAACAACATCTTATATGTTCCAGGTTTGAAGAAAAACTTACTGTCTATTTGTTGTCTAGATGATAAGGGTGATAGAGTTGCTTTTGTTGATGGGAAGGTTTTGGTTTGGGGTAAGGGCTCTAGTATTAATGAAGCAAGAATGATTGGGGTTCGTGAGGGAGAATTTTATTGACTCTATACATCTCTAGTTCAAGCCCTAGTTCACTTAGAAGTGAGCCCCTCCGAACTATGTCATAGAAGATATGGACATCTTCATTTTAATATTTTGCCATCTCTAAATCAAATGGTCAATGGCATCCCCGAAATAAAGGAATATCATGAAGGAACTTGTAAGGGATGTTACTAGGCAAGAATGTAGAGAAACCATTTGCAAGTAGCGAATCTAGATCTAAGGAAATTTTAGATCTCATACACTCATATTTATGTGAACCAATGACAATCAAGTCTCTTGGTGGGCATCAATACTATGTAACCGTCATTGATGATTACTCAAGGAAGACTTGGTTATTGAGCCGAGAGGCTCATTCTACAACCCAGTGTGAAGGCGATGTGCAAGTATGTCCATCCCTCTTAAATATAAAAATAAAATATTCTCTAAATAGAAAAGCAATGTTGGCTATAATAAAAATAAAATATGCTATGCATATTTAATTAGTTGCCCATATGACCTAATATAGTTTCGTGTAAAATAATTAGAAGTAAAAAAAATTGTGCAAGTAAGATTTTTAACACGTAATATCAACTTCATATATATCTATACATAGAAAAAATTTTAAAAGTTTTTTTTTTAATGTTGTATAGAATGAAATATCCAATGTGGGTTATGAATAAAATATTTAATATGAATTAATATTGACGTATACTTAAAAATATATTAATAACAAAAAATGCTATTTTAATGTGCACTGATAAAATGGCTCAATGCACATGTTATGTAATCTCTATAACATTCAAAAAATAATTTAAACATTAAAAAATTACACATTGTTTTTTGCACTCTAAAATAAGTTTTGAAAAATTGTACTATTGAAGAATGTTTCAGAGCTATGCTGCATGATCAGGATATCCCCCAATTCCTATGGGTAGAGGCATGTATGACAACTGTTTACTTGCAGAATCGAAGTCCTCATAAGATCCTCAACAATATGACTCCGGAGGAAGCATTTACATGAAAGAAGCCAAGTGTGGATCATTGTGGATCATCTTTGTATATTTGGGTGTCCTGTATATATTCATGTGCCCAATGATAAAAGGAAGAAGTTAGATCCTACCAATATAAGGGGCATCTTTTTTGGGTACAATGCTTCATCTAAAGCATACAAAATCTATATCAAGGAGTATCGTCGAATTGAGGTAAGAAGAGATGTCATCTTTGATGAAAGCATAACTTACAAGAAATTGAAGGATGTTCCAGTTGACTCTGATGAAGAAGAAGTTCCTATCTTTGATGATATCTCTAGGGACAATGATGGTCAAGAACCAGGACCATCTCAAGAAGATGCTGAAGGTCCTTGTGAACCTATACAACAAGTAATTATTCCAGAAAATCGGAAGAGGTCTGTTTGGTTAAAAACCACTCTTCAAGAGGTAGAAGGACATACAACATCAGGGAAATCCAGGGAAAGTAAGAGACCAAAGAGGTATTCTAGATATGCTGCATACATGACAAAGCTGATTGAGATAGAACCTTCGTCTCGTGAGGATGCAACTAAGCATCAAGAATAGAGAAATGCAATGCAGGAAGAATACCGGTCCATAATGAAGAATGATGTATGGGAGATTGTCCCTAGGCCAATTGACAAGTCAATAGTCACTTCAAAATGGATTTATAAGATAAAGCATGCTGTAGATGGGAGCATCGATAAATATAAAGTAAGGTTTGTAGCAAGGGGCTTTTCACAAAAGGAAGGGATTGATTATTAGGAAACCTTTGCTCCCATAGCTAGGTATACAACAATAAGATCACTTGTCTTGTTGGCTGCTTCCATGGGATGGAGCATCCATCAAATGGATGTTAAGACAACTTTCTTGAATGGGACCATTGATGAGGAAGTCTATATTAAGAAGCCTCAAGGATTTGAAATAAATCATAGGGAGGCTTATGTCTACAGGATGAAGAAGGCTCTATATGGCTTAAAGCAAGCATTGAGAGCATATTATGCAAGAATGGACGCATACCTCTTGAGATTTCGTTTTACCAAGAGTTCTGAAAATCCAAACCTATATACAAAGGTGGTCCAGGGGGAGCTAGTTATTATACTCTTGTATGTGGATGATATACTCGTCACAGGTGTAGAACATCAAATTTAGGAATGCAAGAGGCAGTTAGCAGCCGAGTTTGATATGAAGGATCTCAGAGTTATGCATTATTACTTGGGCCTAGAATTATGGCAACCGCCGGGAGAGATATATCTTGGTCAGGGTAAATATGTGATCAAACCTATGATGACTCCTATGATTACAAATTTGAAAAGGTTGTGGAGTTTAGAGTCTAGTTCGGTAGATCCCACTTGCTACAGAAAATTGATTGGGTCCTTGATGTATATGGTGAATACTAGATGGAAATTTGTTTTACAATAAATGTCCTCACTCAGTTATAGATGGAGCCAAAACATGATCATTGGATTGCAGCTAAGCATATCCTAAGGTACTTGCGTGGGACCATACATCACTCTCTCAAGTATATTGGGAATGAAATTCAACTTTTAGGATATACAAATTCAGATAGGGGAGGCAGATAGGGGAGGCAGTGAGACAGATGGAAGAAGCACAATGGGAGGATGTTTTAGCCTTGGATCTTCCATGGTTTCATGGATGAGCAGAAAGCAAGATACAGTTGCTTTGAGTAGTATTGAAGCTGAATATGTTGTTGCTAGTGAGGTCTATCGGGAAGCAGTTTTGCTCAGGAGGTTGTTATCAAAATTATTCGAAGGATTGCTCAGCCCTACATGGATACATTGTGATAATCAAAGTTGCATAAGGTTGACTGAAGACTCGGTCTTCCGTGCTAAGATGAAGCATATAAATAACAAGTACCACTACACCAGAAGCTTGGTACGAAATGGGGTTGTGGAGCTGCTCTATCTACCTATAGATGAACAGGTAGCTGACATATTGACTAAAGCGTTACGAAACAAGAAGTTTGAGTACCTGAGAGTCAAGCTTGGCTTGGTAGATATCTCTTCCCTAGTTGAGAGGGAGCGATATTAGATTGTTCTGACTTTATGAGTCAAGCATTGGACTAGGACTAACAACTGTAAGTCTTAGTGAAGGCCATAAAGAAAGAATGGAGTTCGAAGAATTGGATAAGCATCTAGATGGGAACTTCTTATGGATTGAAGAATCCAAGGAAAGAAGTTGATGATTGATGCTCTTTGAAGATGAGGTAGGGAATCCAAGATAAGAGTAGTCGAAGAGGACCGATATTCTTTGAGGACCCAAGTTTTGGGAATCCAAGATAAGAATAGTCCTAAAAGGACATACCTTGTAGACATCCGGATGGGGTATGTGCCTTGAGAGGTAGTGTGGCAGCTCACATAAAGCCTCCTAGCATAATGCTCATAACTAAGGATGAGGTTGTCCAAGTTGATGCCTTCTGGGACAATGCTGGTTATGATATGTATAGATGCATGACAAAAGGATGGCTTATCAAAATGCTTCAAGATTGAGATTCTGTGTACCATGAATACATCCCTAGTTAAGAGGGAGTGTTGAAAATTGTAACTATGTTGGTTCAGTCTTCATTATGATGTAATTGCTATCATGACATTCTATATTCCTTGTAAAGAAAGAAAAAATGAAAGAAAGAGAAATTACATTCTATTTTGGATTATGGGTTTCATACTCAAGTTTGAGTCAAAAGCATGTTCTTTGTGCTTTTAGGTCTTCTAGGTCTTTCTAGGATAAAGAATAATTTTGGTCATGTATTATAGTCCCATTCAAACTCATTCTAATGAAGACAAATATTTATTTTATCAAGAAAAAGCCATGGATAAGCCCAAGACCAAGTTGGCCCAAGAGCAAGATCAAGTCGGCCTAAAGGAGGGCTGTTCGGCCCTTAAGGAAGGCTATATAAAGCAATGCTATTTGGCTCATTTGGTCAATCATCTTGAGCAAGTTCGATATGCAATAGCGAAGAAGAATAAGAGCAGCTGAGGTCGAAATTTGTCAAAGAAGTTTTTCTCTCTTGTCTCGCTAGGGTTTGTGAAGCTGTCAGTTGCAGGAGGTTGAAATTCTGTAGCAGTTGCAGGGGGCCGAAGTTGCAAGGGTCGAAGTTGCAGTTGTAGTGTAGCAGTATCGAAGATCTAGAAGCTTTCTTGAAGAAGATTTTGCTGGTGGATGGATTGGGGCTTGAAGGGTTTGTTGGCTCGAGTCTTTGTGTCTTGGAAGTCTCTTTTGTAAGCAGATTCTAAAGAAGAAGATAATCATTTTTTTCATGTTTTCTCCTTGGAGGGGTTTTGCCTTGGCTTGGAGCCTATATCTTGTTTACTCTGTCTATTTGTGATCTTCTTGTTCTGGTAATTGCTTGATGAACATAATCAAGGAAGTAATAAAAGAACAACTAACATCACAAGTAATTATCAAGTTGAGGAAAATAAGTTAAAATCATAAAGTCAATGTTGAAGGAAATGTAACTAGGCTAGGTCTTCATAAATATGATTTTGATATTTTATATTATTTGTCAATGAGTTTCTTGCTCATTGAAAATAGGTCAAGCACATTTTGAAGTGCTTCTAGAGAGTCAAAGTCAAAATGTATTTATGATAAGACCCTTTGAGGGCATGTTACATCATGTATGTCAATGTACAAGGTCACGGGAACACCTCCAAGATAAGTCAAATCCTCTCCTAGCATCAATGAAGTCTCCAAGCAACAAAACAATGGATAAAAGATGGATTTTAGTGTAACTGTCATGTCGGCCTAGACGACAGTCAAGTCAACTTAAAGAGGAGGGAGAAACCTCTATTTATAGAGGCTGTCCACTCCTCATACAACGTACAACTTCACTTTGAAATCCACAAGCAAGAAGAGGGCTAAAAGGACGAAGAGAAGACAAGAATGAAGGCTACAAGGGCAACATAAAATGAAGACTGAAAAACGAAGTAAAGGAGGACATTTCTGAAGCAACTACAGTCACACGTGCGAGGTCAAGGAAGGTTTGACTGCGGCCATAGCAACAGAAAAGTATAGGTCAACATATCTCACTGTTTTGGGTGCAAACAAGGTCTACTAGGCCTCTCCCTACAAGCGAAGGAGAAGCTCTCATATACGAAAGAAGAAGGACCAAGATTGAAGTAAGGGACCGTTTTCTAGGGTAGAAAACAGTCACATGTGCGAGAATCAGGACTCTGTATGCAGTCATAATAGCCCTACATTCAAGCTAGTTGATTGGTGGAAAGAAGAAAGGAGTCATCATAAGAAGAAGGGTCTCATTAATAGTGTCTTCTCTAGAGAAAAGTGCAACAAGGTTACTAACAAGTTGAAAGGAGAACGAAGTGCTACGGAGCAAAGTGCCGAAAGACAGAAGTCCATGTGTCGAAAGTTATAGTGTAGAAAGAGGAAGGATTTGACCTATGCTTGGTGGATATCCTAGTCAAGGGTCTAGGGTTTGGCAATTGTTCAAATAAGAAGCTTCAATAAGAGAAAACTTACCAAGGGTTTTCCTCTCAATAGTGGAGATGGTTTGTCCTTGGCAGAGAGCCAAACTTTGTGTTCTTGTTATTTTGTTTTGGTAGAAATTTGATGAAGTACACACATATGCACTAATAAGAAGAGGAAGAAGCATAAGCTAACAAGAGAAGTAAAAAGACTCCACAAATTGTTATCAAGTAACGAATCACACTACACTACTTTGCCCTAGATTCTTAAACATGGTTTCAGAGCGTTAGGTGACACATCAAAGAAAGGAAAACTCAAGAACACTCATCAAGGGGAAGCATTTGCAAAGTTGAAGCATCAAGCCTAGAAGTCTCAATCACTTCAAGGACAAGAAGGGTCTACAATCCATCATTCACCAAGGAGGTCTACAAAGCTAGAAGAAGAGCCTTACATAAAGGCACCTACAAAGAAGAGCAGATTGGAGCAGGACCTACATCAAGCTACAAGTCATCAAGCAAATCTCATCATCAAGCAAGTCCACTTGAAGAAGGCAACTTGAAGAGCATCAAGATCCAGGGAAGACAAGCCACCAAGCCTTCAAGGAGGAAGCAATTCCATTACATCTCAAAATCTATCAAGTAAGTACATGTCCCCTTCTGAATATATATCAATGTCTTTTTGCAAGGAAAGCAATAAATTGGTAGGTACCAATAACTTTCTTGCATGGAAGAAGAGGACTGATCTACTACTCAAGGAGAATGAACTCCTAGAGCATGTCAAAGGGAATATCACTATCCTTGCTAAGGAGCAGACTCAAGCCTTAGCCAAGTACAATAAGGATGAGACAAGAGCTCAAAGGATTCTGATAGAAAGACTCTCTCATTCCTTATGTCTCCAAGTTTGAGACATCCAAAGAAATTTATGATAAGCTAGTAGAGCTATTCTCGATATCCACAACTAGAGAAGTAATATCTCTGAGGAATGAATTGTACAAGATGAAGATAACAAAGGAAGGAATAGCTCCCTACTTCATGAAAATCTCTGAAATGAGAGATCAACTTCACGAGCTTGGGGAAGTCATGTCTGACAGAGAAATGACAAATGTTGTACTCAATGCTCTACCTGAGGAGTGGGGAAACTTCACATCAAGCATTTATGCCAAGAAGGAAGCAACCACTCTCAGTGAAATGTGGTCTCTATGAGGAAACCAGACTTAAGGCAAAAGAAGATGTGGGATCAAAGGAGCAAGCATTTGCTACCATGGCTAAAAGAAAAAACAACAAAGATATGTCCAAGATCCAATGTTTTGGATGCCAAGAATATGGACACTACAAAAGGAATTATCCTAAGCTTAAGGAGGACAACAATAACAAAAGGAAGAGGGAAGAAGCTCACATAACTCAAGAGATCAAAGAAGAAGGAAAGAAGCAAAAGAAGGAAGATCCTCCGGATCTCTACTATGACTAGGTTAAACTCTTTACTTCTAGATTTCTTTCAAAGTTTTGAGTAGAATAGGAGAATGTAGGAATAAATTAGATTGCATGGCTAGAATAACCCTCTAGAATCTAGCAACATAATGTACATAGAGTTCTAGACACTCATTGTAGCATTTGTGATAAGAACAAAAATGCATAAGTAGAAATATCTTCTAGAATATAGGAGCATGGAAAATATAGCTCAAGATATTCGTGTAGAAGAAGCATACCTAGTATAAGACCTCATATATGATGAAAGAAAATTTATCATGATAAGAATCTTAGAAAACCTACATCATCAAAAAGAAAGGAAACGTTTGTAAGGCAAGGATCTTTAAGATCCTACGAAAGAATCTTCAAAAGAAGGTTCATGGACCAAAGCAAATGTCTCATTGGGAATCCCATTCATGGGATTCAAGAAAAGGATTATATGCAGGCAAGCTAAGATGAAGCAAGAAGGGCCACACCAAAGGATGATCAAAGGAGAATCAAGATGAGGTATGTATGCATTAAAGTTTAGTCATGTTATCATTTGTGTATTATTGAGTCACGAGTATAGTTCTATAACATGATCAAGCATGAAAGAATCTCTTTCACCAAGAACATGCTCGAAGGCATGTACCATAATGCAATGAAGGTCAACAAAAGAATATGCTCACATAAGGAGCATAAGATTGCTGACTAAGAAGCAAGAAGAAATGCTGACAAGTCCAGAAAGCAAACAATGAAGGAATGCTCTCACAAGAAGCATTAGATGGTTGACCTATCTATTTGAAAAGAAGCAAATGAAGAAAGAGATCAAGCATGTGAAGAACAACATGATCACCAAGAATCACTATTTGACAAAATGCCTTGAAAGATATCTCCTGAAAGAAAGTAGGACAACTTCGATAAAGGAAGAAAGGACCCTTGACACCTATGAAGACCTTGAAGATATAAAGGTGTAGATAACTGATTCTAGTCTACAGAGATGTCGTGATGAAGAAGCCATCCAACAAAAGAAAAAGCAATGTTGAAGCAATATCAAGATGAAGTCATGATGTGCTACTAGGTCAAAGCATGTAACCTAGCAAGTACTATGAAGCATCCATGAGAAGAGTATTCCGAAGCATGGACTAGATGACAAAGGAGTAGCCAAGATGACAAGAAAACCTGATAGTCACTTTCCACAAAGCAATGACATGACAAACCAAGAAGGAAAGTGATCGATGGATGGTGCCCTACCTAGAAAAAGTTCGAACAAAGACTTCATGACATCGAGAAAGGAAGGAGATCAAGCAGCCGAAGGACCCACGAAGAAGAAGTTGTTGATGAAAGAAAGAGTCTCAGTTAAGAGGGAGCTTTGATAGGTCCCTGATCAAGAGAGAGTTTTTGGATCACCCCTTATTACAAAGGAGTGACAATTGTGTTTTCCATTTCATGGGTCATGCAGTAGACCAGGACTAACAATTGTAAGTCTAGATGAAGGCCATGAATGGAAATGTAGACACAAGATAGACACAACATTTTTGTCTTCACGTGGGAAGAAAGAATGTGAGGATTAGGTAATCATCTAGCACCCAATACTTTTTGAGGATGTGTAGGGCATCCAAGACAAGAGTAGGCAAGAGGACCGATATTCTTTGAGGGTTGGGAACCCAAGATAAGAATAGTCCTAGAAGGTCATACTCGGAGAACACCCGGGTGGGTATGTACCTTGAGAGACAATGATGAAGGTGTCTATAAATCATTGGTCTCGCTAGCATTGTAGCTCATGGTCTCGTAAAGAGATGGAGCTGTTAATCAAGTCCTTGCACTATGACAATGCTGATGGATATGATGCTATAACAGATGGATTGCTAATCCGGTTTCTCTTATGTGAATTCTTCAAAATTGAAAATTGCCAAACACCTTATAATGTTGTATGAATACCTCCCTAGTTAAGAGGGAGTGTTGAAGGAAATGTAACTAGGCTAGGTCTTCATAAATATAATTTTGATATTTTATATTATTTGTCAATGAGTTTCTTGCTCGTTGAAAATAGGTCAAGCACATTTTGAAGTGCTTCTAGAGAGTCAAAGTCAAAATGTAATTATGATAAGACCCTTTGAGGGCATGTTACATCATGTATCATGGGAACACCTCCAAGATAAGTCAAATCCTCTCCTAGCATCAACGAAGTCTCCAAGCAGCAAAACGATGGATAAAAGATGAATTTTAGTGTAACTGTCATGTCAGCGTAGAGGACAGTCAAGTCGGCCTAAAGAGGTGTGATAAACCTCTATTTATAGAGGCTATCCACTCCTCATACAATGTACAACTTCACTTTGAAATCCGCAAGCAAGAAGAGGGCTAAAAAGGACGAAGAGAAGACAAGGATGAAGGCTACAAGGGCAGCATAATAAGAAGACAGAACAACGAAGTAAAGGAGGACATTTCTGAAGCAACTACAGTCACACGTGCGAGGTCAAGGAAGGTCTGACTGCGACCATAGCAATAGAAAAGTATAGGTCAACATATCTCATTGTTTTGGGTGCAAACAAGGTCTACTAGGCCTCTCTCTACAAGCAAAGGAGAAGCTCTCATATACGAAGGAAGAAGGACCAAGATCAAAGTAGAAGGGATTGTTTTCTAGGGCAGAAAACAGTCACACGTGCGAGAATCAGAACTCTGTATGTAGTCATAACAACCCTACATCCAAGCTAGTTGATTGGTGGAAAGAAGAAAGGAGTCATCATAAGAAGAAGGGTCTCATCAATAGTGTCTTCTCTAGAGAAAAGTGCAACAAGGTTACTAACAAGTTGAAAGGAGAATCAAGTGCTAAGGAGCAAAGTGCCAGAAGACAGAAGTCCATGTGCCGAAAGTTATAGCGCAAAAAGAGGAAGGGTTTGACCTATGCTTGGAGGATATCCTAGTCAAGGGTCTAGGGTTTGGCAGTTGTTCAAATAAGAAGCTTCAATAAGAGAAAACTTAGCAAGGGTTTTCCTCTCAAGAGTGGAGAGGTTTTGTCCTAGGCAGAGAGCCAAACTTTGTGTTCTTGTTATTTTGTTTTGGTAGCAGTTTGATGAAGTACACACATATGCACTAATAAGAAGAAGAAGCATAAGCTAACAAGAAAAGTAAAAAGACTCCACAAATTGTTATCAAGTAACGAAGAATCACACTACACTAGTTTGCCCTAGATTCTTCAACAGTCTCCATATTTTCCAACACATACCATAGTCTATAGGTTTACGCATTGCCACCCACTTGTTGTAATACTTTTTGCTTCTGATTGTGCCATTGTTTATCATGGTGAATCAATGATTTTGATTATCCTAATTATTGGAAGGAGATTGAATTTATTTTCTACTTTTTTGTTGTATGGTGGTTAGGACCTGAAAAACAACTAATTATCTGTGCAACCTCTTATTGTAATCACTAATTATCTATAAAATAGATAGTTTATAATCAAAGTATATGATTACTTGGTTAACAAAATTTATTAGTACTTATGCTGACAATATGATGAAATGGCCATTATTGGAAAATGAAACTAAAGGTACATAATGACTTGTTAGTGTCGTGTTTTAAATCTATAGATTTTCCCTTACCTACTTACATATCAAGTTTATATAGTCCAAATAATACCATTGAAAAGAAAATAAATAATGTCCATGCATATATGGAGATTCAATAAAAGAAGAATATGATGTGATATCAGACACATAAGTCCAACACATATATAGCCGACCTTTCGTTGTTAAAATGAAAATACCCCTTATATCTATTTTTTTTGTTGACAAGGGAATCGACAACTGGGGTAGCCTCGTAACTCACTTAACACGAAGTCGATTCTGGCTGCTACCACAATAACCCCTGGGAGACTGCGCCCGCCCCTCTCGACAGCTCCGGGTTAGTCGGGGGGATTTGAACTCGTGACCTTCAGTACGGAGCCCGCCTTTCTAACGAACTTCACTGCAATGTGATTACCAACTCGCCTACCCTCGTGGGGCTAAAAATACCCCTTATATCTAGATTCTCTAGCTATTTATCAAATAAAAGTGGTTACAACCCTTCAACAGTAATTTAGAAAATACTTGTCAATTTCCAACCCATATGCAACCAAGTTAATAATAGTTCAAATAGAGAATGTATGCTTCATTGCATGAGGCATGTAGTAAGGGTCCATCTCCAAGGCTTAGGTGTTGGATTTCTCCTCTCATATTGTGTAATTTCCTCTTCTGATTAATTGCCCAAGGGAGGACAATGTAGCCTATCCAACCTCGTAGGCTATAGTCATTCATAAAGGGGGAAACCCCATTACTCAATGTTATTGGGATAACGTTGGGTAACTTGGGTAATTGGAGGAAAACTTGTGGAAGAAGCCAAATTTAGGGCAAAATGGAGGGAAACTTGTTAGCCCCTCAAAATATAATTAGGAGGGAGGACCCCAAAGGGAATCTATAAAAAAAGAGAGAGGAGAATCATTTTTCTCGTCATGGATTGCTGATCTTTTTGATTTTTGAGTTGAGGGTCTTGAGGGTTTAAAGATCCCTTTTATTTCTGATTGGTTTTGATGGTGAAATATTCCACCCTAGCCGATCCCTTCTCGCTACTATGCTTAGCATAATTGTTTGAAGCATCATTCATCTGTGTATGGAAATCAAGGGTCCCGAGTGAGTAAATCCATGGCAGCAAGGCTCTGTGGTATTGTTAAGCAGTGCAAGACTGTTTTGAAGCAGCATAGGTCAGTTCAAGGGGTTGCTGAAGCAACGACTCACCCTTTGACGTTTCCAAAAAGAATCCTGTGGCAACGTGCTAATTCTAGTGTTGGATTTGGACATTGAAACCACTGTGACATTATTTGAGGTTGAATTTGAGGCTCAGTTGATAGCAACGAGGGTTTTGTACTTCTATCTATGAAAACGACCCACCTTGAGGGCATTTTCGTTGGTATCGTAGACTGAGAAGACCAAATTTTGAGGCAACATGATTGATTTAGGCACTGTTTTGTGCAGTAAGGGCCTCTGAGGGCACCTTGAGTTTGAGACACCTATTCTAGGAAGCGAGGTACCATTCTGTGGTCGTGGCCACCCCATAAGTCTTGCGCAGGGTAGTAAATTCTCATTAAAGCAACATCTGAGCAACGAAGCAGAGTTAGGCAATGAGGGTTGAAGGAGGCAACTTGAAGTAGTGATGACCCTATCAAAGCAACAATAAAGGCCTTAGGCACCTTTGGAAAACAACGAGACCTATCAAGGTTCTTATGGGCCACAACAAGATGTGATTAGGCTTTCTGACAAGTAATGAAAGAACCAAATAGGAACATCCTCAGGGGCAGCCAAATCCATTAGAGTGTTTTCTAAGGGAGTAAGTGAATCAAACATTTTGTAAGTTGATTAGTTTATTTGTGTTGCAGTGTTGCTGATAGGGAAACTGGTGTTGTAATCCTTGCTACTGTTTATAAATTGTTGAGTGTTGTAAAACAAACTCTGTTGGTGTAACAACCCTAAGAGTGAGACTATGAGACTTGTAACTTGATGTGTATAGTTGTTATTGTTGAAAGTCTTCTACCTGTTTATATTGTTGTGCATTCAATTTCATCTTGGTTGAATTGAAAAAGGGATATTGTGATACTGGTACAAATTTGTCATATGTTCTTTTAACTCTAAGGGTAAATTCTCCTAAGGAATATTACATCTTGTAGGCGAAGACAATTAAGTTCTATGCACTGAAAATATAAACAAGGTAAGCATGCGATGCGAGGGTTTTGGCGATAACAACTATAATGTTCTCACTTAAAGGCCCAAACTATACACAAAGAATGTAAGAGCATACAAACATTGAATTATTCTTTTCGTCAATTTCCCTTAGTATAAAGTCAGAAACCATCGATAGGATCCACATTTTAGGATTTGGTCTCCTGGGAAGTTTGAGTATTTGCCTTTAGGAATCTACATGTAGTGTAATGTTCCTTTTTCTGGTGTTCCTTATGACATGTTTAGGATGGGCTTTCAGAGTTGGGGGCAGACAGGTCACAAGTGCAAGTTGGTGTCATTAGCGAGCCCAGGGGCTTTTGGAGGGGTGTTGAGGAGATTTTGTGAGGTCTGATGGCATTCGCTTGGTCTAGTCCATCATCCACACAATTGTCCTTTCGTTCCAAAGCATCCTGACAACTTTCAGAAAACAGACTTATTATTGGGCCTGACTCAATTAATTACACTTAAGGTGGCATTCTGGGAGGAATACTTGACATAACACCTTAGTGTAATAGCTCGTTGGATCAGAACGAGAAGATCTACATGATGGGTTGGTTAGATGTGAGTTTCAGTGACCTGAGGAGACATGGTGGCCAATTTTCCCTTTTCCCGCATGAAAAAGAATATTTAATTAAAATAAAAGAGAGAAAAGTGCTCCATGATTAAAATAATCATAAAATAGGAGGTTTTAGAGGGGTCCATCAGATCTATAAAAGAGGAGGAGGAAGCCATTGGAGGACACCTTGGATTTGATATTTCTTCTTGTATGAGAGGTTGGGAACTTGGTTCTCTACTTTCTTGGTAGCCCCAGGACAGAAACCCTCGGGTGATTTAGTGAGATTGGGTGAGCACCCATCCCCTTGGTGAATTCATCTAGAATTCACAGGAGAGCTTAGCAGTGGGAGTCAGTTCAGTTTGGGAGGCCGATGCATTGCATCAGATAATCTTGGAGGCCAGCGTTCATCTCAGCTATTTTGGTTGTATATGCATGTAATCCTAGTTCATCCATTATAATAAAAGCTAAGAATTTTCCTGTTCATTGTGTCATTGGATTGTAGTGCTCTGTTTGTTTTATTTTACATGGCAATCTTCTGTTGAATGAATGATAATTTAATGAAGAAATTTGGGTTGAGTTCAATTTCTGCAAATTTAGCAAAATATCCTGTTTGGGACATTACATGTAGGTTCCCTATTCTCTTAGTACCACCTTTTGGGTCTCCTATATTAGACTTTTTTGTCGGAGTCAAAATGTAGAAGCAATACTACTTCCTATAGCCTAGGAGACTCATAACGATATTAAATTCCACTTATAGATCTAAGATTCAAGTCAACATTACAAGGTGTAGTGAGTAACTCTAGGAATTTTTGTAGCAAAACTTTCCATGCACAAGAAGATGGAATGAACATGAGAAGAGCCAAGAGTATGAAGAGAAATGCAACATCGAAATGTGCATGTCTCACCACTTGTATTGTGAGTTGATAATGCAACTATCTTAAAAGCAAAATGATTCATAGCTTAGTTTCTAAACCATATTCATTGATTTACTTCTCTTGTCTAGACTCTAATGTTGAAAATAGTAGCGAGAAAATGATTCCTTGATTTGTGCCCTAATTCAAGGAGTCAAATTCGAGTTCCTTCTTGTGCATGATCGAGTTCCTAAAAAATAGGAGATTCCTATAAATTAGGACGAGCTCCTAAAATTTAGGAATGTCCCTAAAAATTAGGGATGTCCCTAAAAATTAGGACGAGTTAGGTTGCATTTAATTGATGTGTTGAAATTGAAAGTCGATTTTTTTGATTTTCTAGTGTGAGTTGATTGAGGAAAACAAAAGTGATTGAGTTTCAAGTGGTTGACTTGAAATAGGACGAGTTGCATGAGCAATTAACTCATGATAACTCAATCAATCGCAAAATCATTCCTTAATTAGAAAACTCACTAATTTTAACCATTTGAAGTACTTTTAGAAGGAGGAACGAAGGCACAAGTTTAATCATTGTTTTGCTGAGCACGAGTTGGTGAGACCAAGCAATAGAAAACATGAATTTGTGCCTAGAGCTTGTGAGAGAAATAGTATGCAAGAGAAGCTTGTGCATAGGCTGGTAGAGGGCATCAGAGATCAAGAGTCTTTCAAGGTTTTCAAGCAGGAAAGATAAGTGTGTCTTTCAGATTGAAACAATTGTATTTTTGTAAGAGATCAATTGCTTAGTTTTTTCTATCGATAAAATTCTCTTCAAGTAGAGGGTTTTCCCAGTTGGGTTCACTAGACACTTCTTGTTTTTGAATTGTGTGATTATGTTTATTTCTGTTCCTATTCCGCTGCAAAATAAGTAGAGAAATTCTGTGTCTATATGAAAAGAAATTAGATCTCAGATTGTTCATATTTGCAGTTGCAGAATTTCATGGAGCTTCTAAACCTAATTAGTGAAAAGCATGTTTGTCCAAAAATAATGAGGTACATATAGCATAGACTACTTGGAAGCGAAAAATATCCCTTAAAGCATTGAATATTGCATCAACCATTGATGATTGTTTAACATATAACAAGCATATCAATTAAATGCCATTTTCCATGGGATGAGCAACTCTTGTAGACGGAGACCCCTAATATGAATATAATTGCTAACTGGGTTGTGTCAATTGATAATTGTTCACCTAGACTTGTCCATGTTAAATGTCTCTACTAGTGTGTGCCCATTATGTTCGATAACAATTTAATGAAAATGTGTTTATGCAGTCCCCTTTTTAATGGATTGACTATCTACATATAACCACAATTACATGACCAGGGCTCTATAATGACTTGAGAAATCTTTTGGGTTATTTGATATTATCTCCTTCAGTAACTCTTTAAGGTGTTTGGGTAAATCATTTGTTGGATCATGTGGGAAGTGATACCTTTTGAATTGTACTTTAGTAATAAAAGTTCTAATCCACAAGGTACAAGCCAAGAAGAAAGTACTAGTACAATCACCATTGTCACCTAACTAAAGCCATGAGGGAACAATTAACATGGTCACTACTGTAAGTAACCTATTGCCTTCACTTTAGGCTGGCTCTCCTCTAGCTCAAGTGGGGCATTCCCTAGTAGGATTGCTTGTAATGTCCTCTACAAATAGAGGGCTTATGGAAGATGTAATAGCCTATCTAACATTGTAGGCTATAGTCTTGTTAAAGGTGTAAAACCCAATTTTTTCGTATGTGGGTGTAACATTGGGAAAAATTGGGTCGGTTGGGGCTAAATTAAGGGTTGCACACACATTATTGGATGCCTTGAAAAAAATCTACAAATAGAAGAGGGTTGAGATCAAATGGAGCATTAGTGTGTGGATCAAATCATTTGTTTCTTGAGCATTAACTTGGAGGGTTTTAAGACCCCTTTTTCTTGTCAATTTCAGTGGTGAAAGATTCCACTCTAGTTGACGCCATTCTATCTTTTCTCTCTGTTCTGGCACAGGAGGACTTCTGGAAGGGTAATGAAATACTGTTGATTTTGGATCCTTGTTTTGGCATAGGAATACCAATCTGGAAGGGCAACAAAACTCTATTTTAATTCTTTGTTCTGGCATAGGACAATCATCTAGAGGTAACAAAGTTTTTCTATCTTGTTTCCCTTGCTTTGGCCACAAGAAGCCCTCCAATTAAATCAACGTGTTCTAACGAAAATCTGTTAGAGTTTGCTTATGTCTTGAGGCAGGGTTTTTGGATAGATCAAAGTTTTGTGAGGGAAAATTGAAGGAGACGTCATCCCTAAAGCCGAGTTTGATCCATTCGGAGGGGCATAGAGCTAAGAAACCCCCCTTGCTTGAGTCATCCTAAGGATTTCAGAGGCTCTACTGTGGGACAAAATCCCTTTTTGTAGTTTTCATAGGAGCCTAGGTTGATCTTAAGGCTCTATGAAGAACATGAAGACTTAATAGACCTCGCTATAGGTGGAAATAGGCCTTGGAGGCTGGATGGAGCAGTTAAAACCTTCGTTGTTGTTGGAGGCAGGGTTTGGTGGTTAGACAAAACACTCTCTGAAGGTGAAGTTCGAAATCTCAACGAGCAGGGACTGAGCATCACGTCTACTTGGTTAGATTAGTAGCAAAGTAGACAAGGTTTTGATCTGTAGTTAGCTTTTCATTTTCTCTAGTCAGGTTCTAATTTCACAATATTGTTAAAGCTGTAAAAGGGTCGAATTATATTTGATTTCCAGTTTTTGAAAAACATTTGAAATTTATGTAGATTGGTGAGATTATATGAGCATCGAATCTCAATTAAGAAGTGTATTTGTTTGGATGAATAGTAATGTTGTGTTGAATGGTTGATTGTGAATGCTAAAAATTACATTATGTGTTGGCGTTGTTTATTTATGAATTGCAAAGGAAATTGTTGCACAAAACCTAGCTGTGAAAGTAAATCTAGGGAAATTACCCTAGTCTGTTACATTGCTAAAGCTAAGTAATGAGGCATAAAGTGATATGAAAGTAACTTTAGTAAAACGATGCATTTATGGTATTTTAGGATATAAAAGAGGCGATGGGAGGAAATATAGATTAGTGCTAAATGCAACAAGGGCAATGGGGTCATGGGGAATTTGAAGGGGCTTATTTTATTATGTATTGGAAATGGAATTAGGGCCAAAGCTCTCAATGATTCCACATTAATCATGCTGTAATTTAATGCATAAATTATAGTTGGAAGGGGCCCAAAAGGATCAACCTTCAATTAGTTACACCAACTATACACTAGTAATTGAATCAATAACTTTGCTAGTGATTTTAGAGGATAGAAAAGAAAACAAGCTTGACATGTACTCTTGAGTCCTGCTCTGTTAGATTGGAAAGAAATTGTTGGGTTGATGTCATATGACGAGGTGCCCCACTTCCCACATACCACTCATTTCTCAGAATTGTGCTTGTAGAAAGACATGATACCAATGAGAATTATTTCTTAAACTTGGCAACAAATTTATTCATTTGAGTTTTTACTAACATTGCTACCTACTTCTACTGATGCTTCCTTTTTCCCTTCATTTATGGAAATTGTTATGCATACTGTCTGGACTTATGAAAAATAAAGCACTTGATTTTACTCAAGTCTTTCTTTCCTGAATGTGAGGTTGACTCCTCACTCTTTCCCTTTCCCTTGCTAGAACCTTTTACTTTTCCCTTCTTTGTCTAACTAAATAGGGCTAGGTTCTCATCACTACCCTTCTTGGTGGCCTTTGACTCCATTTGAATCTCCTCCTGGATGCAATCATTACATAATATTTCTAAATTTGTAAGTTTCTTGCTAGCAAGAAGGCCTCGGAAAAATGGTTCCCACAAAACTAGGAATCCATTTAGTGCTATGTTCACTAATTCGATGTCTTCCATCTTCTCCTCGACTACTTGTTGATCCTAGTTAGTTCCACTATAACTGGGAGTCAACCACCAACCCACAACCAACCCACATCATCAAGATGGATGACCTAGACACAAAGCGCTGACTGATTGAGTTACCATCATAGTCCGTTGTAGATTGGTGCAATGATTCTTCATAGTACGGGGCTTGAGACATTACACGAGAGATTTTTACAATTTGGAGGAGATTGAGTAGCCGCATGGCACATGCATTGCTACGAAGATCATCTTCATCACTTCAGGATTCCAGTGTATACTCACATGTGACATGCAAACACTTTCAGTTTTAGTTGAGTTTTCATGCATGCATTCTGTTGCGTGGTGATTTTGATACCAACTTCGGATTTCTTTTGGAATTCCAGATCCAGTGGTGGTATTGCATGCAACATGCATGTATTTTTAGTAGTTTCTGGTATGGCTCCATATGGCTCGCATGTGACATGCATGCAACATGCAACAAATTCAAACAGTTCTGAGACACATGCATGGGTATGGGATAATGCATGCATATTTAGACAACACTGGTGGACTCCCCATGAAATTTTGAGTTTGAGTATCATGTTGTATACATGCATGACAATTCGAGATTGCATGCATGAGTGACACATGGTCCCACGCACGGGTAACGTGTGGTGCTCTGCATGGATGAGAGGCTTCCAAATGGTGCCTCATGCATGGGAAATGGATGCATAAAACAAACAATAAAATAAAAAGGAGGGAACCTACCCTAACTCAACTAAATTCCCACATACATGGCACCCTCTCCACATGCATGCCACCGTGCCGTCACTTCACTTTCAAATAGGGTGCACTTCATTTGCATAACCACCTCTGTTTCTTAAGAGGGCGCCTTGCCACCTAACTACTCTTAGCCCCTAGTTCACTCAACTCCCCCACGCCACATCTCACTGATTCACTCCACATCTCACTCACTCTAGCCTCTATTCGCTTCACTTAACTCAACCATCATGCATGAAGAAGGGGGGTGCCCCCTATGGCTCCAAAAAACTATAAATACGAGTTCTCTCTTCCCCATTCATCATTAGAAATTATTTGGCATTCTCCTATACTTCTATCTTTTTCTTGTCTTCGCTATTGTACGAAAGGAAGATCTTCGTTACCAGTTTGTAATCGACTATCATGGTTGGCTGCAACCTTTTGGAAAGTTATGAATAGATATTGGTTTGGTTCTTAGCTATTGCGATCTCCTATATTGTTGGTAACATTTTGTTGAATTTCGTGCATTGTATAGATTAAACGCTTTTCTTAAATTTCTCCTTCATTCGAACATATCACATTTAATATTTGAATATCTTTTAAATTTTTGTTCACAAAATCAAAATTTCAATCAATCTAGGATCTTAGTTTTAGTTTTAGGTTTTTTTGTTGGGGTTAGATTTTTTTTTTGTAAGCTTGGTAGGACTCTGCAATTTTCATGTCCATTACTCACCCCGCTACGGGGGAAGGGTAGCCCAAGATTTGAACCCAAGACTTCCGGTTCGGTGAGACTTCATTTCCACGGCCAGTGCCACTTGAGCTACCCCATGTGGACTTAAATTTTTTTTTTGGTAGGTAAGCACCCACGGGGGATTTGAATTGGTGACCTATCGCAAGGAGTGCCTTAACAATGCACCCATTCACCATCAATCCAAAGCCCCATGGGCCTGTTGGGGTTAGAGTTTTTAAGTTCCAAGTGTAGATGACTTTATTTTTGCAAATAAAAATTGGAAAATGTAGAAATTTCTGTTTTCCCACCCCGGTTTTCAGTTTCTCCTTATTTCTCCCATGTAGTTAAATGCCCATTCCCATAACCATACATTTAACAGACTGAAAAAAATAAATATTGCTGAAAACACAAATTCTGGAAATTTTTCAGAATGTTGAAATTGCAGAATTAAAAATCAGCAATCAAAAACAGCCATTAAAACGCTGATATTTTTGGTCAACTTGACCCTGAAAAACCCCCTACAACTCTTGGGGAAAACCAGTTTGAGAGCTCTTCTTTATTTCTGAAAATTGTCTTTTTACAGTGAGAATTATTCAACAAAAAATCAGCAAACAAATTTACAACTTATCTCCTTTCCCGTGCCTCACAGCAATCTGGAAATTACAGCAAACAGGACAACAATAAATGCTGTACGACCTCCGTTTTGTGTGCAGAAAAATCAGCAAACTGCTCTTCGATTTTTGTGCAAAAATCTGCCTTTCACTATGTGCTGAATCAGCTGTACAAATCTGCTCAACTGCTGCCTTGGAATGTGTGCCAAGCTGCTGTCTCCTTCTCCTCTCTGCTCAGAAATCTCTCTTGCTCTCTTGCTCTCATTCTCCCAATCTGCTCATGAAAGAATGAATGACCTTTTCCTCCTTTTCCTCCTTTAATATAACTCCAAGTGACTTTTGGGTGATCCAAGTGACTTTTGGGTGATCTCTAAATCCAATGGCTGAAATAGATTTAAATCAATGGCTGAGATTAAATGCTCATTTAAATCTCACTTTCTATTTTTTAATTCACCCCACTTTAATAAAGACCCACTTAGTCATTTATTTCCAAAGTCACTTTTCCTTTCTAATTTTTCATTTACTTTAAAATTAGACTTAGTAACTTTATCACTTAAAGTCACTTTTAAATTAGATTTAACTTTATAAAATTATAAAGTCACTTTAGGAGAAAAATTAAATTCTTTTGGACACTTTTCCCTAGGCCAAAGATCAAAGCCTTAGGGAACCACCTGTCCTCCGGTACCAAATTTCAACACTCCCTCTTACCGAGGAAGGTGTTCCTCACCACACCGATCTTGTCTCTGAAGTAGACATGCTTGCCCCGTGGTAAGGCTTTGGTAAGAATATCTGTAACCTGCTCATCAGTGGAAATATACTCAAGCTTCACAACTCCCTTCTGAACATAGTCTCTGATGAAATGATATCTGATCCCGATATGCTTTGACCTGTCATGAAATACTGGATTCTCCGTGAGTTTAATGCAACTCTGATTATCACAGTAAATCACTGAAGGTCTCAACGGCTGACCAAATAAGCCAAACAACATCTTGCGAAGCCAGATGGCCTCACAACTAGCTAGACTGGCTGCCATATACTCTGCTTCCGCTGAACTCAGTGCTACTGACTGCTGCTTCCGGCTGAACCATGACACTACTGCTGAACCCAACCCAAAACAACACCCTGAAGTGCTCTTCCTATCAGAAGCACAACCTGCCCAATCAGAATCAGTGTATCCTGCCAATCTCACTCCATCTCCCTGCCTGTAGTCCAGACCATAATCCACTGTCCCCTGCAAATACCGCAAAATGTGTTTTGCAGCCACCCAGTGAACCTTCCTAGGCTCACACATAAACTGACTCATCGTGTTGACTGCAAAACAGATATCTGGTCTAGTGTTGACCAAATACATCAAGGAACCAATCAACTGCCTGTACAATGTGGGATCCACCAACTCGGAATCCGAAGCATGAAGCTTCTTCCAGTTGGTGATCATCGATGTCGACATGGGTCTACAATCCTCCATGTGGAATCTGCTAAGGATGTCCACAATATACTTCCCCTGCCCCAGGAAGAAATGCCCCTCCTCCTGCCACACCTCCAAACCCAAAAAGTAATGCATCAAGCCGATGTCCTTCATCTCAAACTCCGCCGCAAGATCTCTCTTGCAGTGCTCTATGAGTCTCTCTACACCTGTAATGATCAAGTCATCCACATACAGCACCAGAATGAGAGGCTCCTCACCAATCACAATAAAGTAAAGGTTCGGATCTGCCTCACTCTTTGTGAAACCCATCCCCTGCAAGTATGCATCTATCCTGGAGTACCAAGCTCTGGGAGCTTGCTTCAGGCCATAAAGGGCCTTCTTCAGTCTGCACACATGGGACTCCTTCCCATGCACCTCAAAGCCCTGTGGCTGCTCAATGTACAACTCCTCCTGTATGAAGCCATTGAGAAATGCGGTCTTCACATCCATCTGGTGGATCTTCCAACCCATCTCTGCTGCTATCGATATAATGGAGCGGATCGAAGTATATCGAGCCACGGGAGCGAAGGTCTCCTCATAATCAACTCCCTCTACTTGGGAGAACCCTCTAGCCACAAACCTCGCTTTGAATTTCTCAATGCTGCCATCTGCAGCATGCTTTACCTTGTAAAGCCATCTGGAAGTAACCACGGATTTGCCCTCAGGCCTCGGCACCACCTCCCAAACATCATTCTTCATGATAGAAGAATACTCCTCCTGCATGGCCTCTCTCCAGACCTGCTGGCTAGCTGCCTCCTCATAGCTAGAAGGCTCAGAGTCAAGGATGCTGGTAACCATCGCCATATAGCTACAGAACCTCTCAGGTGGTCTACTCTCTCTGACCGGCCTCTTCGGCTCAGCAACAGATGTGGCATCTCTCAAGGTGTCCTGAAGCCACTTGGGCTTCCTCTTCCCTGAGCATGCTTCTCCCATAGGAGAATGAAACTCCTCCTCCTCATCACCATCAGTAGCCTGAACTCCTGACTGTCTGTCTGCTGTCCTCCTGCCTGCACCTGAACCTGTAGAAGCTGAGGTACCGTGTGAACTGTCCATCAGTGGACTCCCTAGTGAACTGCTCTGTGAACTGCTCTGCATGCTGCCCGGAGCACCACCCCTCTGGCTCGGCGAGCCACTGCTCACTGATGGACCTGACATCCTCATAGATGTACCTCCGGATCCTCCTGATCCCTGCCCACTGGATCCCTGCGACTGACTCAACTGCTGCTGAGGGTCTGGCTGATCCAGATACTCTAACTCCCGTGACCTCCTAAAGGCCCTGTCCTCCTCGAACTTCACATCCCGTCTGACAACAACTCTCCTCTGTGCAGGAATGTAAATCCGAAAGGCCTTTGAGGTCTCACTGTAGCCCACAAAGATACCCTTCTCTGCGGTGGGCTCTAGTTTGGTCCTCTTCTCCTTGGGTATATAGGAGTATGTAATGCATCCAAAGATATGAAGATGACCAATATCAGGCTTCTTCCCAGAGAAAGCCTCCTCCGGGGTCATGTGCCCCAAGGCACGATGCGGACTCCTGTTCTGCAAGTAAACAACTGTGTTGCAGGCCTCTGCCCACAAGAACAATGGCAACCCCTGATCATATATCATGGCTTTGGCAGCCCCTATGATGGATCTGTTCTTCCTCTCCGCAACCCCGTTCTGCTGGGGGTTGTAAGGAACAGTGAACTCCCTCCTAATGCCTGCCTCCACACAATAATCAACAAACTCTCCAAGGGTGTACTCTCCTCCATTGTCCGACCTCAGGGACTTGATCTTTCGACCTGTCTGAGTCTCCACAAGAGCTCTGAACTCCTGAAACCGCTTGAAGACCTCACTCTTGGTCTTCAAGAAATAAATCCAGGTCCTCCTGGAGTGATCATCAATGAATAAGACATAGTACTCATATCAACTCAAGGAAACATGAGACATCCGACCGCTCACATCGGAATGAATCAAATCAAGTATCCTCGTCGCTCTGCTGTCACTGCTGGGAAAAGGGGATTTGGCAAACTTGCCCTTCGCACAACCTCTGCAAGTATCAAAGTGATCAGTACTGAAATCTGGCACACCTGTAGTGATCTCCCGCAATGTCCTCAAGGCTCCATGATACATATGTCCCATCCTGCGGTGCCAAATCTCACACAACTCAGAACTGCTAGCTCTGCTGTCGTTTCTACTGCTCAATGCCAAAAGGGGCTGAAATGCAAACTTGTACACCTTTGCATGGCGTACACCTATCACTCTAGCTGAATCAGCTGGAGTGCCCCTGGGATACATCAACACCTGTCCTCCCCTGAACAGTACCTCATATCCTCTGTCCTCCAAAGCTGAGACGGATATCAGGTTCTTCCTCATCCCTGGCACATAAAGAACCTCTGACACCTTCAAGGGAGGTTTGGACTCCCTCTGAAATGTCATTGTCCCCACCCTGACTGCTCTAACAACTCTGTCATCACCGAGTACTACCTCAATATCAATGCCACTCTCTGAAAGCTCTGAGAAGTACTCACGGACTCCTGTCATGTGACGTGAAGCCCCACTGTCCACATACCAAATACCTGTAGATGCTCCGCTAATCGAGGGAAAAGCATGCTCCCTCTAAACCTGTGTGGCAGGTGATCCTGCACTAGAGGACTCACACGTAGTGAACGCAAACTCTCGGTCAAAACGACCAGCAAAGTCCTCAATCTCTGCTGAAGCTGCCACGTCCTGGTTCTTCCCCTTCTTCTTCTTCTCCGGACACACAACTGCATAGTGTCCCATCTTTTGACAATTCCAACACTTCACCTTGGAATAGTCCTTCTGTGTGTTCCCCTGTTTACCTTTACCTTTGCCTTTGCCCCCACCACCACTTGTGGAAGCCTGCTTCTTCCCTTTGCCTTTCTTGCCTCCTGCCACCAGTGCTACGTCCTCATCCTGCTCAACTGGCTTGGCTGCCCCAAGCTGTCCTTTCCTGATCTCTGTCTGAATACAATCATCCCAAAACCTCTCCGACGTGGGAAGGGTCTCACGTGCACAAACCCCATCAACAAAGTTCAACCATGAACGGGGGAGGCCATTCACTGCAATACGCACCAACTCAGTGGATGGAATGGCCTCTCCAACCGCTGCCAACTCATCTCTCGCATTGGTAATCTTTGTGAGATATCCAGCTGCACTATCATTCCCCATCTTAATGTTCTTCAGCTTCTCCTTCAGGACCATCTTCCGGTTCTCATTGGTACTCTGGTAGAGATTGGACAAAGCTGTCCACATCTCATGGGCATTGCTCTTTCCTCTCACATGAGGAATGCAATGGTCTTTGATTCCGTCTAGAATCAGCCTCTTACCCTTATTGTTCTTCTTTTTATACTCAGCCAACTAAGTAACATCAGTGGGCACAACAACAGGGTTCTGTGCGGTATGCACCATGATATCCCAGACTTCTGCCTCCTCAAAGATACTCTGCATTCTCTCCTTCCAAACACTGTAATTTGTATGCCCATCCAACCTATCCTCCACCCTCAATCCCAATGACATCCTGCTGTCCTAAAACTGAAAAATAACACTGCTGTAGTAAAGATAAAACTGTTGTTTATGAAAAAATCAGCTTGCTGGAATTTTCTGAGTGAAAAATCAGCAACTGTAATTTTTCCTTTTGCTGTCCCAAACTGCCCTTCAGCACTCAAGCTCTGATACCATGTAGAAATTTCTGTTTTCCCACCCCGGTTTTCAGTTTCTCCTTATTTCTCCCATGTAGTTAAATGCCCATTCCCATAACCATACATTTAACAGACTGAAAAAAATAAATATTGCTGAAAACACAAATTCTGGAAATTTTTCAGAATGCTGGAAATTGCAGAATTAAAAATCAGCAAATCAAAAACAGCCATTAAAACACATTAAAACACTGATATTTTTGGTCAACTTGACTCTGAAAAACCCCCTACAACTCTTGGGGAAAACCAGTTTGAGAGCTCTTCTTTATTTCTGAAAATTGTCTTTTTACAGTGAGAATTATTCAGCAAAAAATCAGCAAGCAAATTTACAACTTATCTCCTTTCCCGTGCCTCACAACAATCTGGAAATTACAGCAAACAGGACAGCAATAAATGCTGTACGACCTCCGTTTTGTGTGCAGAAAAATCAGCAAACTGCTCCTCGATTTTTGTGCAAAAATCTGCCTTTCACTATGTGCTGAATCAGCTGTACAAATCTGCTCAACTGCTGCCTTGGAATGTGTGCCAAGCTGCTGTTTCCTTCTCCTCCCTGCTCAAAAATCTCTCTTGCTCTCCTTCTCCCAATCTGCTCATGAAAGAATGAATGACCTTTTCCTCCTTTAATATAACTCCAAGTGACTTTTGGGTGATCCAAGTGACTTTTGGGTGATCTCTAAATCCAATGGCTGAGATTAAATGCTCATTTAAATCTCACTTTCTATTTTTTAATTCACCCCACTTTAATAAAGACCCACTTAGTCATTTATTTCCAAAGTCACTTTTCCTTTCTAATTTTTCATTTACTTTAAAATTAGAATTAGTAACTTTATCACTTAAAGTCACTTTTAAATTAGATTTAACTTTATAAAATTATAAAGTCACTTTAGGAGAAAAATTAAATTCTTTTGGACACTTTTCCCTAGGCCAAAGATCAAAGCCTTAGGGAACCACCTGTCCTCCGGTACCAAATTTCAACAGAAAATGCTAATTATTGTAGCTAGTTCTCTTTTGATTTTGGGAATAAAATACTTTGCTGTAGCATTATTTTGCACCAGGTGAAGGTGAGAGAAGCAAAGTATGATTTTTTCAGCCATGTGAAATGCTAACTTGGCATCCCATTGACAAATTCCAATTATTGGCCTAGATTCCTTATTTCGAGAGGACCAAAATTGACCTTTGAAGCATTGGATTTGGATAAGGGAAAGTGGATGTTTGAAGTGAAACCCACAATGGCACATTTTATTAGGTCGATCTAGAGTCAAATTGCCCCATAAAAGTTGCATATAATTACAAGTGACCTCAAGCTCATTTGGATATCATCATGACATCATTTTCTTCTTCTTTTGGAGGTTTGTTCTATCTGAAATCGAAGGTTGAACAGGAAGTGTGAAGGTTGAACAGGAAGTGTGAAGCTGTCACGGGAAGTTCGAAGGTTGAACAGACAGTGCGAAGGTTGAACAGGAAGTGTGAAGGTTGAACAAGAAGTGTGCGGGTATCTTTGATTGCTATTGACTTTGACCATAATTGCAGATTTGACAATTTGCTAGATTTGACTTTTGGGATAATCTTTTGGAACATTGGATATTGGTTTTGTTGTATGGTTAAAGATTTGACTATGACATCATTGTTGATGAAATGGATCATTGTACTCTTTGTTGAACATTTGAAGACAATCTAATAGAAGAAGAATTTTGAAAGGGTTTCCCCCCTTGTGGGGTTTTTCCCCAGTCTTTGACCTATCGGTGTCTCTTGTTGATGAGTTGATTGTCTCCTATTTGTCATTGTTTTTACTGTTCTATCGTCATTTACTATTGATCATTGGAAGATGTAATTATTGTTAAAAAAATTACTTATTGAAGAAGTTAATTGGGCTAAAAGTATTTGACATAGCATAGAGCAGTGTAAAATTAACATGAAATACTACTGTGGTATTTTTTTGGGGCAATTTTATTGAGATCATCCAAGTCTACATGTTTTGTTGATCCTACGTTTGAATAGGGAATCCTCCCTTGACTTGTAAGAATGTAAACGGAGAAGGGGCTTATCAAGTGACCATAGGGTGAGCCTCTTATTTGTTTCACATTTGTCATACTTTATTTGCCAAACTCGTTATTTTAGGGTGAAGGAAGATGTGACAACACCACTGCAAGTTGATTATGAATTTGTGTGATCTTAATCAGGTAACTGGTAAAGGTCAAATCTGGTTATCTCTGTGAAGTTGAGTATGTTTCACAAGATCATCTTCCTATTAATGTGTTAAATTTCCTGTGAACCTAGCGCCTAACATTCTATTAAGTATTAACCTAGTAGATTGTGATCTACTAAATAAATGCACAACTAATTTCTTAACATAATCAGTTGAAGCAAAATTACAAAACCAATCTCAATCACAAGTGATAGAAACAAATTTTGTCCAATCAATAATGCTTCATTAAATTCAAACTTACTTGGGCTCTTATCATGGGATAATGGCCCAACTAAGGAAACTATAGATACAATATGCCTTGGATTTGATCCAACATATTAGGCCTTGGATCTATCCTTGATCTCCTTGGTTGATTTGGATCTCCAACGTTGCACGTCTACACTTCCTTGGACCTGACACACTAGAATGGAAGTCCTTCACTACTCTCCACTGAGATGGTTCTCTCAATGTCTTGTGCTGTTGTATGGTGTGTCTTTCTCCTCTCCTTAGCCTTGCGTTTATAACTTTACATTGAGCTAAATCTCTAACTCCAATTTTGAGAGTGATTGATGGCCAATATAAGATCTCACCTCACTTGCGATCAATGGCTAAGATTAAAACCTAATCCGTAAAGTAAATTGCTTTACCTTTCTAAGTTACTTTAACTCAATTAGCCAACATAATTAATTATGTGCTTTTCCTAAGTTAAATGTAGGAGAAGTTACATTAGCAACTTGCACACACTTAAGCAATGGTCCTAAGGAGATCTTTGGGTGACTTTTGAATGCCTTGACATTTATGCCCATGGAAAAGTATCTTCTTGAGCCACAAACATCAACGCTCCTAAGTTGAAGATAGGAGAAGCTACATTAGAAACTTGCTCACTCTTAAGAAAGGGTCCTAAGGAGATCTTTGGGTGACTTTTGCATTCCTTAACACTTATGCCCATGCAGAAATATCTTCCCAAGCTGCAAACATCAACACACCGTCTTAGCGATTGAGGTTCTTCTGCCCCTTGGAATCGACTTCGATCGTGGAACTACATCTATTGCCATGACTGCTCCCTTTGAGTTGGAAGCCTTCCTTGTCACCTAGTTTGAAATTGTCCTTGAAGACATGATCCCTTTGGATTTGATCCCAGAAGCCTCTTGCTCTTGAACATCTTGTAAGGTCATCTCATACCAAGAGACCTAGATAGACTTGGAAGGATTTCCTAATTGCTCCTCTCCACTTGAACTTCAAGGCTAACTCCCTTTGAACTACTTAACCTTTAAAGCTTCTCGCTCCTTGTTCTCTGTCACTGCTATGCTTTGTTCCATTGCTCGAATAGGTTGGCCCTTTAGCCTATAAATGGTTTTCTCCCAAACGCCAATGGTGTGGCCCTCATTAGAGTTAGATCACATGGGTTTGATTAGTGCTTTCCATCCTGAAATACTACATACAACACCTTCTCTATCATAGATATTGAGGGCGAACTTCACTTGAGTTTTGGCACCCAGTGTACATCCTTGGCAAGTTGGAATATCATTGTTCCAACCCCATTCACTGCATGTTTGGTATCAACACCAAACTCCACATGCAATTTGAGTCCCACTTGGTTATGCTGTCAAACATCTCTCGTGCCCCTGTCATATGTTGTGTGGCTGCACTGCCTAATACCCACACACCAACTAGTAAGTGTAGGAATTTACAGGGTAAGTTCCTCAGAAAGAACACCAAAAGGACACCGCTCACAACCAGATCACAGATCAATACACCAATATTTTTGACGTGGTTAAAACCCTCAAAGAGGGAAACAGTCCATGGCCTGAGCCAACGCGGCCACTTCAGGCAATTTATTAATCAAAGAATGAAAATTTACATAAGCTTATCTCATGCACGGATTACACTACAAATGACCCTCCATGCGCTTTAAATAGAATTCATGGACCAATCGGGTGTCAAGCCACGGATCAAGTGTCGGTAATACCAAGGAGAGAATGAACCGTCGGATCACTACATATCGTGACCGTCGGATTGTAAGTTACAAAATGTACAACGGTAAAGAAACACACTTTACCTAACTCTATACCTAACTCTACACTAGACCAAGTTGTACTTAACTATTTCCTATGTGTCGGAATATCCTAACATCCCCCCTTAAGAACAACTTGGGATAGGATTGAAGGATTTACAAATATGACACAATAGGAGAAGGAAGGAGGCACTAGAGCCTATCCCCCCTTAGTGACAACTTCCTGAACTCCAACCATAAATCGAAGTTTAGTGAACTTCGCCTCTGTGAGAGCCTTTGTGAAGATGTCTGCAACTTGATCATCTGTTGAACAATATTGCACTTCAAGAACATGGTCGTGAATGAGCTTTCTGATGAAGTGCATGTGCAGTTCAATGTGTTTGTTGCGCTGATGTTGGATTGGATCTTTGCATAGCTGAATGGCACTTTGATTATCACACCAAAGTGTAGTCGGATGCTGCTGTTTAAAGCCAAACTCTGACAGGATCTGACGAAGCCACAAGGCTTCCTTACTAGTTTCTACGGCACCACGATACTCTGCTTCTGCTGATGAAAGAGAAATGGCACCCTGTTTCTTGCAAGCACATGTAATAGGTGCTGAACCAAGAGTGAACACATAACCGGCAGTAGACTTCCGATCATCAGGGTCACCAGCCCAATCAGAATCAGTGAAACCAACCAATGGAGGAGCTGCTTCGGCACTGTAATGAATCCCAAACTGAACTGTACCTCGAACATAACAAAGTATTCTTTTAGCTGCTTTTCAATGACTTTCACGGGGGTTTTGCATAAACCGAGCAACAAGGCCAACAACAAAGGAAAGGTCAGGACGAGTATGGGTTAAATATAAGAGTTTTCCTACAAGTTGACGGTATAATGTAGCATCAACTTCAGGAGAAGTACAAGTGATTGAGAGTTTGACTCCAGACTGAAAGGGAGAAGGGGCTGGCTTACAGTCTTCCATGTGAAAATGACGTAGAATATCACAAGCATACTTGGACTGGGAAAGGGAAATACCCTCCTTGGATTGCAAGACTTGAAGACCGAGAAAATAGTGTAAGTGTCCTAAGTCTGTCATTTCAAATTTCCTTTTGAGGCTAGACTTCACATGGTTTATAAGGTTGGGATCACTACCAGTAAGGATAAGATCATCAACATAAAGAACAAGGATGATAAGAGAGTTGCCCACTTTCTTGGTGTAGACAGTATTGTCAGAATGACACCTAGAAAAGCCAGATTCTAAAAGAAAGCTATCCATTTTGGCATACCAAGCCCGAGGAGCTTGCTTGAGACCATAAAGGGATTTCTTAAGTCGACAAACAAGGCTGGAGTCTGTTTGTATGAAGCCAATGGGTTGTTCCATATAGATTTCTTCATGCAAGTCCCCATGCAAGAAGGCAGATTTAACATCCATCTGATGGAATTCCCATTTGAAAGAGGCAGCAAGGGAAAGAACAAGGCGGATAGAGTTCATTTTGGCAACAGGGGAGAAGGTTTCAGTGTAGTCAATGCCTTCAACCTGTGAAAAGCCCTTAGCAACAAGACGAGCTTTATGTTTATCAACTTTCCCATCTAGTCCATACTTGGTTCTGTAAACCCATTTGCATCTAACAAGTTTTCGTCCCTTTGGTAAAGGAACAAGATCCCATGTATCATTTGCCAACAATGAATGATATTCTTCATTCATAGCTGCTTCCCAATCTGGATGGCCTGAAGCTTTTGCAAAGGTGTCAGGATCATAATTTACTGGAGCTTGAGCCAGTAAAGAAGAGGCTCTCTCGAACTGAGAACGTGTGCGTCGCTGATCTGTAGGATCACCGGCAAGATCACCTGCTGCATCTCGAGTAGCACGAACCCATTTTGGAAGCTCAGGAGCTGAAGGAGGATCCTGAGATGGTGGGGGAGGATTGCCATCCTCACTTTCATCATCTGAAGAAGAAATGTTTTCAAAGGTAGAAGAGATAGGGAGAGGTGGCACATCCGCCGGAGTAGGCTCACAGGCTGATATATTTTCATCAAATTTTACATCTCTTCTAATGATAACATTTTTGGACTTAAATGGAATAAGTCTATAGCCTTTGACATCTTCAGAATATCCAACAAAAGTACATTTTTCACTCTTAGGTTCTAAAGCTTTATGCTTTTCATCTGGAATATGGGCCCACGCTTCACTTCCAAAAACACGAAAGTGACTTACATCTAGTTTGATTGAGCTCCATGCTTCTTTTGGAGTGATATTCTTTAAAGCCTTAGTAAGAGTGCGATTTATTATGTAATTTGCACAGTTAATTGCTTCTGCCCAAAAACTAAGACCAAGTCCTTTAGATTGTAGCATACAATTAGCCATTTCCTTTAAGGTGCGATTCTTCCTTTCAGCTACACCATTTTGTTGTGGAGTATATGGAACAGTATGTTGCATTTGAATTCCATTCTCAGTGCAATAGTTGATGAATGTGTTTTTAACATATTCTCCGCCATTATCAGATCTTAACTTAAGAATTTGATGTCCAGATTGTTTTTCAACAAAGGCCTTGAAGGCCAAAAAAGTGTTAAATACTTCACTCTTGAGTTTTAAGAAGTATACCCAAGTTCGTCTGGAGAAATCATCAATGAAAGTTAAGAAATACTTGCAACCAGAGAATGACACAACTGGAAGTGGACCACATAAATCACTATGCACAAGCTGTAAAGGGGCTGAGGCGTGCCAAGAGGCACGTTTTTCAAAACTGTCCCGATGATGTTTTCCGAGTACACATTCGGAACAAACACCATCTCTGCAAGATACCATAGGAAGACCTGTCACCATATTTTCTTTACATAGATGCTGAAGGGAGCGATAGTTTAAGTGACCAAATCGCTCATGCCAAAGTTTGCTCACTTCATCGTTATGAGCAACAAATACTGAGGGAAGATTTGATGACCCAAAGTTGTGAAACTTATACAACCTTGTAGAATCATCAGCAATGCCAGTAGCCAAAATCTGTTTAGGATCTTTTAAGTCCTTGATTACAACATCATGAGGTGAAAATTCAACGATTTTACCTTCACCTGAATGAGTTATCTGATATACAGATAGAAGGTTGCAGGATAAGGTTGGAACACATAATACATCATTAAACTGACCATTGTCTAGATGAACAATTCCAGTCCCTACAACATTAAGAGATCTATCATCACCAACATATATATTTTTGGTGTTACAATCATTTAAAGAAGAAAACATGGCTTTGTTTTTGGCCATGTGATAAGAAGCTCCAGAATCAATGAGCCACTCATGAGAATGAGAAGAAGAAGATACATTTAATGCATAGCCAGACCGAGATGCTTGACAACCACATGCAGAAAGTGCCATTCCTGAAGATGAAGTTGAAGTTGAAGATTGCCCCAAATGGATGTTATGCTTCTTCATTGCTGCTTCCAAGGCTTCCATCTTCTTAAAGCATTTTGATTCTAAGTGCCCATCTCGATTACAAAAATTGCAATGTCTATCAGTCTTCTTTCCTTTGTTTTTATTTGTCTTATCATTTTGTTGAAATGATTTTTCATTTTGGGGCTGAAATTGCTTAGGACCCTTGTTTGGTTTAGGACCATTCTTTTTAGGATATGACTTCTTAGGATTCTTTGAATTTGGTTGCTGCTGGGCGGCTAACGCTTTCTTGGAAGAGTTTCCAAGATTAAGAAGACCAAGGTGTAAGAGTTTTTCTTGTTCTCTTATTAGAGAATCACAAAAAGAGTCAAAGGAAGGGGGCTTGTAGTCTTTTCCTTGAGAAATGAAGGCCTCTCTTGTAGAATGGAAGGCGGAAACAAATACAGAGTAGGCTGGTCCCAACTTAGTAAGGATGGAATAAATAAGGTTACTATCTTCTTTCTTAACCTTAACACCTTCCAAAAGATATCTAAGGGTCTTGAACTTAGACAAGAAATCTTCAATGCAAGAAAAATTATTAGGGTCCAATGTAGGAACTCATTTTCAAGTTGATGGGCTCTAATTTCATTTTTAATCCCAAAAACTTTATTGATTTGTTCCATTGCTTCATGAGGAGTTTCAAGTTCTGCAATATGGAATCTAAGATCTGGAGAAATAAACATCCCTATCAAACCACGTGCTTGATCTTGTCTATTTTCCCATTTAGCAGCCTTGTCTTCATCTTTCGGTTTCTTTTCTTGGCCTGTGGCTATTCGGTAGAGACCTTTACTTCTAAGTAAATCCTCCATGTAGGACAACCATTGGAAGTGGTTGGTGCTGTCAAGGGTAACTTGGTATTGACTTTCCATTTCAGCAGAAACTGAAGCTGAAGATGCTGAAAGTAAGTGTTCCAATGGATAGATCTCGAAAAATTAGGCTGGTTTAAAAAAACGGCTCTGAAAAAGGCTTCCGGATGAAGAAGTTATGGCTTTTTGAAAAAAAGTTGTTGAAGTTGCCGACGAAGTGCGGGAATGTGCGGAAATGAAAAAGTCCGCCCCACAAAATGGAGACTTGAACCCAAGACCTCTAGTCTCTTAAGATAGCTTTGAACCAATTGATATATACAAAAAATTTGAGAGAGAGAGAGAGAGAGAGAGCGAGAGGGGGGGGGGGCTTGGGTTGCGTGCTTGCTTTGAGAAAGCTCTTTTTCCCTACAAAACAAAAAAACACAAAACCCAACACGGACATGCAAAGAAAACGAACCTTACGGCTCGAAGTTAGCTTTACCCAAGAAACTAAATATTTTGAAAAATGAACCTTGCGGCTCAAAGTTAGCTTTAGCCGGAAAACTAAATATTTTTCTCAATGTTTCTGATTTTCCGAGATCACACTAAGGTGCAGGGAAAAGAGCATACGCATGAGAAAAATCCTTCATTTCTGTTTCTGATTTGCCTAGATCGCACAGAGTCGCAGGGCAAAGAGCATACGCAGAAATGAAAGGTATAGATCCGGTTAAAAAAAAGCTAAATAAACCGAAACCGAAATAAACAGAGAGAAAATAACAGTAAACTGCAAATAAACACTGTATACCTCCAGATCTTAAAAATGACGCAGCTAGGGCTACCGGAAACCTTTTCGCGTGAAACGAAAAGGGTTCCTCGCTGGAACAGATGCTCCGAACACAACAGAGCAGTCCTCTCGGCCCGAAAGCAGTCAGAAATAGCAGATCTAGGAAACGGCAGTGGGATGCAGTTCTACCGGCTTCAGATTTGGATCACCAACGAACGCGGCCCTCAAATAGCTCTGATACCATGTAGGAATTTACAGGGTAAGTTCCTCAGAAAGAACACCAAAAGGACACCACTTACAACCAGATCACAGATCAATACACCAGTATTTTTGACGTGGTTAAAACCCTCAAAGAGGGAAACAGTCCACGGCCTGAGCCAACGCGGCCACTTCAGGCAATTTATTAATCAAAGAATGAAAATTTACATAAGCTTCTCTCATGCACGGATTACACTACAAATGACCCTCCATGCGCTTTAAATAGAATTCATGGACCAATCGGGTGTCAAGCCACGGATCAAGTGTCGGTAATACCGAGGAGAGAATGAACCGTCGGATCGTGACCGTTGGATTGTAAGTTACAAAATGTACAACGGTAAAGAAACACACTTTACCTAACTCTATACCTAACTCTACACTAGACCAAGTTGTACTTAACTATTTCCTATGTGTCGGAATATCCTAACAGTAAGGTGCTTGAAGAAAGGTAGGAAGCAATTGTGAACTTAGTTTCAAACTTCCTAGCAAACTTTTCTTGAGATTTTTCTGAAACATCTATAGTTGAGTACATACCCTTTCCACCCTACTTCTTTGGACACTACGAAGCATACTGTCCAATCTTGTGATAGGCAAAACACTTGACCTTAGTCAAGTCCTTCTTCTTCTTTGCTTGTGAGGTTGACTCCTCACTCCTCTTGCTTGAACCTTTTCCTGTGCTTTTCATTGCTTGACTGACAAGAGAAAGGTTCTCCCCATCCTCCCTCTTACACTGTCTTCTAGACAATGGCTCCTCCCAAATTTCCTTCTAAGTGAATTCATCCCATTGTCTATGCCAATCAGGTAGTTTCTCTCGTGCAAGAACACCTGTCACAAAGGTAGCCCATTTTTTTGTGAACTCGCTCCAGACTATCCTTACAAGCTCCTCAGTTGACACGACTAAATCAACAACTCCAAGCTTATCTCAAACATGTTGATTCCTAGTGAGATATGATGACACCATGTCTAATTCAATCTTTTTGTTGTTCCTTAACTTTTCCCTCAACACCAATTTTAGTTCTAGTTATCACTCTGGTATAAACTCATCATAATGGTCCACATCTCATTGGCACTCTTCTTTCCTAATATGTGAGGGATTACATAATCCTTCACTGAATCCATGATGATATGTTTGGCTTTCACATCCTTCAAATTATGGGCGGTTAGTGTTGTAGCATCTATAGGAGGTATAACTTGAGTTTTTGCAAACTCGCATAGACTATTCTCTATGAGAATCAACGCTATTCTCTTCTTCTATGGACTGAAGTTATAGGTGCCCTAAAACTCGTCCTGAAACCTCATACCGATTGTTGCCATCTCCAAATCAAAAAATCAATTGAAAGGTTTCTCTTCACACCCTTGATTGGTATGTATTCTCCCTCTCTCCCTCTGAGGGTTGACGTCTGCCAATCAGACTGATTGCAAACTACTCAACCCTGTACACATGTTGCATTGGTTTGGCTACTATCTGATATGTTCCTCCAACACAACACCTCACATCCACTCTGACGCCTTTTGTGATGACTGCTTTGCCGACCTATAATGTTGTGCTCGTGTTTTGTACTCATGGTTTAGCTACTGCTGGATTTATCAACATCTAACTGATGCCTCCACTGTCCCGTTGGCTTGTATAATGCTGTACACCCTACAACCTCTGTTGGCTTGACTGTTGTGTGTGGCTGGCACTAGTGCTAGTCTACTGCCCCTACAACCACATGCCAATTGTTGCTGGTTGGGTCCATTGGTTAAGGCCCCACACGACGTCCGTGTAGTTGCCACAACTTGGACCATGCCGGCTTAACACCTCTTGGCTCGAGCTGCCTCTTGTGCTGTGATACATTTATGGTTTTGCGGGCTTGATTTTGCTGGCCCAACTGGCCTATGTAGGTGGCCTGGCCCTCCTCCACATACTCCACGAAATTTTGTTGTAGCTGTCATCCCACTACTTTTCACCTTGCACAGTTTTCATATCAGCAGATTGACCCAACATCCGCTCGCGGATTGTTGTTGCAGTTCTGTTCATTCTTTGTTGCCTACCATGAATCTCAGCTATTGTCCCTTGCTAAACTCTCGTGTCTCTCAACTTGTTACGCCTAGCTAGGTGCTGCTTGGCAATTGGGTGGGTTCTGACGGCCTATGCAATGGGCTGTTGGCTGGTCCCTCTCATGAGTTCTGCAATCGCTCAACCCTTTTTAATTTTTATTTTTTCAAACTTTTTCCTAGCTGCTGTATAGTCGTATGGATTTTTTTTTTGTTTCTTTCTTTGGTACCATTCTCAACAGTGCCATATGTTGTATGACCTTCTTTACTCGCAAATAAAATTTTACAACTTGTACAATCACGATTGGACCTGGTTCTGATGAACCTTGTACGAATTTGGCTTCTTGTGTAATTTAGTGATCAATTTTTGGAGTTTATGGCTCAGATACAAAATGTTAAATTTCTTGTGAACCTGGTAATCGACATTTTATTAACCTAGTAAATTGTAGATCTATTGAATAATTGCACGAATGAGTTCATAACATAATTAGCGGAAGCAAAATTACACAACCAATCTCAATCATAGGTGACACAAACAAATTCTGCCCAATCAACAGTTCATTAAATCTAGCTCCCATCCTGGGATGATTGTGTTGGAATCTGGTTGTCATGGATGTCAACCCAAGCAACAACCAGAAGAAGCCCTACTTATGAAGTAAATGACAAGGAAGATCGGTGTTTGTGCCAGTAAGGCCAACATCATTTGATTGTCCTCGTTGTGACAATTCCAATGGTATGTGGCACGCCACTTAACTCTTCACAGTTGAAAAGATACGTCTCGTCAAAGTTGGAGCCCCCATTGTGTGGTTAAAGTGCCCCAAAATGAGATGATAAAGGTAGCTTAATGTCTGGTTAAATATTGGCTTTATATTCAAGAAAATTTGATTAAATTATTTGGGTCTTATCAGCCCTCAAAATAAGGATTTTTCTAGTCCAAAATTGGCTTGCTAAGGAGGTTCATATCAGGGATTTTTTATTATGAAAATAATTCAAAAATAGTGATCAGGTTGGCGCAGTCAGAATGTAAATTTGAAATTTGAAATCATTGTTTTTTTGGGTCAAGTCAGCTCCATGAATTAGGGGATGTTGGCCCCCTTTATGGCTCCTCTTTCTACTATAAATTGAGGACTTGGTCCCTCCTCAGATCATAAAAAACGATCATCTTTCTAAGTATTTTTTGTCTGATCTTGTGAGGGCTTGCATTACCTTGCCTATCTATGAGAGTAAGGCCAAATTTTGAAGAGGCTTCATGGTGCAATTTTCTCTGGTAAATTTGTTGGCAAAGAGAATTTTGGACGACTGTTGAAGATTAAATCTGCATATCTATGTTCATCTTTTGTTTGGCTTTTCGTTGGTTTTCTAAGGCTCAGATCTGTCATTTCCTGAGGCCCATTTCGGTCTGCCTAAGGCCACCATCTGAGGCACTGTTTTATGAAGTGTTGGGCTATCTATGAGATTATTTTCGGTCTCCTTTTGAGCAGTTCCAAGGCCGAATTCAGGGTCTGTTCAGAGGTTTAATCTTTGGCCTCCTTAAGGCCTGTTCTGTGGACAAATTTCTGAGGTTCTTGTGGTAGCATTGAAGTCGGATTAGAGGACTATGTAAGGATAATGTGCATCTTGCTTGAGGGCCTAGTCCGAAGCTCATCTTGGCCCCCCTTTCTATGACAGATTCAAGGGACATTTTTGGTCGCTATGAGTAGGAAAAAGCTGAGGCTCTTTGGCCCTGTTGGAGAAGATCCCTGAGGCTCATTTCAGATTGGTTGGAGTAGGTTAAAGGCCATCTCCGAGGCCTATTTCGTGCCTATCTTTAGGCCTAATTTGGCACATCTTCAAGGCATTATTCAGAGGCATTTCAGTGGCAGATCTTCGCTCCTCCTTCACGCAGTTTCTGGTTTGATTAAAGGAAAATTCCATGGCATAACCAAGTTGTATTTTCAGAGGCTGTTTGAGGTACCTTTCGCATTGGTTTTGAGGCATACTTTTGTCCTCTTTCTAAGGCAAATCATTGACTTGTTTAAGGTATTCTTAAGATGGAATTTAGGGTGCATTCTGAGGCTGATCTCAAGTCTGTTTAGAGCACTTTCTTTGTCTTATTTTAGGGCTTCCTAGACAGACGCTATCAGAAGCCTAATTCCCTTGGGGAAAATTATTGAATGTTGAGGCAACTCTACATCTTCTAGTAATATTTCTTGCTAAACAGAGATCAATGGATGAAGAAGTCGGAGCCCTCCTTGAAGGACATACCCCAGGACAAGGTTCCAAGTAGATCAAAGATCCAAATTGAAGCAAACAGTTTTAATAGAAAGCTAAATCAATGACTGTAAGTTTGAAGTTCTTCATCTTATGTGGTATGATCCTTTCAATTAATTAAGGTATGAGGTAGAGTTCTATGTTTGTTTTTGTATATTGAAAATTGAAGTTTGAAAAGCAGTCTTGAAGATTGAGAGCAATATTATATAAATCGGACAACAATAAGGGTTGTTTAAATATCTTTGTAAGTGGGTCATTGTCCCTTCTACGGGATCCCATAGAGTTCTAAGTTTGTTTTTGTATATTGAAAATTGAAGTTTGAAAAGCAGTCTTGAAGATTGAGAGCAATATTATATAAAACAGACAACAGTAAGGGTTGTTTAAATATCTTTGTAAGTGGGTCATTGTCCCTGCTATGGGATCCCACAATTATTTTTCAGGGTGGTTGGGTGGCGCAAGGCGGAGAGTGAAGTTTCCCTCAGGTTGGAGCTTGAAAATACTTTAGGGTGGCAGGGTGGTGCTAGAGCAAGTTGGAACTTGCAAGGTGTTGGAGCATCCTTTCGGGAGTTGGAGCTTCTTGATAAAAATAATGCTTTTCTAGAGTACTAGGAAGTTGGGACTTTCCCTTCAATTGGAGTTAACAAATGTTGTACTTATAAGTTATATTAGAAAAATGTTTGGTGGTTTTTCTCCCGGAAGGGTTTCCATCTAAAAATTTCTTGTGTATTGTTCTTGTGATGTGATGCTGATTTATGTTTTTATCTGATGTTAATGAAATTTAATGCCATGAATATTTAAGGTTTATCTAATTGAAGTGAAATACTAATTTCCCCCCCCTTAGTATTTCCAACAATTGGCATCAGAGCAGGTTCCTTCACAAGCAATCTAACCATTGGAAGGAAGATCATGGATTGCAGCAAAATGGAATTCCACTGTTTGATGGACAAAGCTATGCATTTTGGAGTCGAAGGATGAGAGCATATGTGTAAGCTCAGGGATTTGATATCTAGCACTTTTTAATAAGTGGATACAAGGAACTTTCTGCTCCTCCAATAGATGATGCCGATAAGAAGCTTTATGAAAGTAATGCAAAAACCATAAATGCTATTTTAAGTGGTCTAACTGGTTCAGTTTATGTTAAAGTAATGCATTGCACATTTGCAAAAGAAGTTTGGGATATGCTTCAAAGCATATATGAGGGAGATAAGAAAGTCGAGGTGGCCAAACTTGAGACCTTCAGAGGACAATTTGAGTAGCTGAAAATGAATGAAGACAAAAATATTGCAGCTTATTTTCTCTGTGTTGATGAAATAGTAAACACCATGAAAGGATTGGGAGAACCAAACATGGTAATTGTTAGAAAGATACTGAGATCTCTTCCAATGAGATTTGACTTTAAAAGTTTAAAGTCTCAGTTCTAGAAGAATGATCAAACTTAGAAATTGTCAGCATGGATGAGCTACATGGTGTTGGAAATACTGAGAAGGGGGGTGACTCAATATTTTCTTTCAATTGTGATTATTACCAGTTTAATTCTTCACAATTTAAATAGAGAAATGTATAAGTATAATTTTATTGAATAAAATATAAATACAATATAAATGTGTTCCAAGCTCCAACTTGGTTTTGATGAGGCTCCGACCTCTAGGGCTTTGACCCTCTCATATCAAGGCACCGACCTTGGATTTAGGAGCACCAACTCCAAGGACACCAATCCTTCCAATTTTGAGGCATCAACCCCAAGGGCTCCGACCCTATCTTTCAAGATGAATTAGGTGAAAAGATTGTCCTCCCACTCTATCTTCAGCTTCCTTCTTAGCTCGGCCTTCGTCTTCTACATCACCTTCTGCGTCAGCCAGACCTTCGGCTTTATCTTCTTTCGTTGGATCTTTCGGCTTCATCTTCTTCTGTTGGACCTTTTGGCTTCCTTTTTCTTTCGCTGAACCTTTCGGCTTCCTTCTTTCAATTTTTCCTTCGACTTCCTCTATCTCTTCAAGTTCACGAGTTGTGAACTTCTTTATGTTCTATTTGTTGCCCGAGGTAGATACTCAGCATTGAAGCGTTTTAACTCATTTTTATACGAGTTTCACCAATGACCAAAGGACACGTCTATTGGAGTCCGACTTGTATATTAAAAATATATATTGGAGAGTCTTTTATCCATAGACTTGATTATTCACGGAAATCCATATAAGCGCTGCTATAACCATATGGAGGTCCCACATACTACGTCATTACCTTTAATCGCAATCACAACTTCATGAAAAATCGAAGTTATTCCTTTAATCCCGCAAACGAACGTTGGTCCCACCTGAATGCACAGGACCGGACCCCAAATAAAATTAAACCCGTGTCCATAAACTTCTTGGGTCCACTCAGTCCCAAGTCCTATCGGATTAATTCTCCATCGTTGATCTCATAATTAATCCGACGGTTGTTGATCCACTCGATCAACAAACCCAATTGCTGATCCTCCACCGTTTGATCAAGGCGTGCTAGATCCAATGGTTCACAATGATATCGACCAAGGAACTTGCGCGACGCTTAACTGCCTTTGCAGAGCCGATAAGGATTATAAATCCTTGATCTATAAAAGTTCAGGTTCGTTTTTAGATTTAATGTCTGATCACTTTATGACCCGATAACCATTGGATATACGAGGTCATCAAATCTACGGCCTGCGGGTCTTCAACTAGCACACGGGCTAAAATAGAGATCGACGGCTAGGATTTGAAGGTGAGATCGACGTAAGCGTTGACTGTGATGTAAGCGTTTGAACATCCGTACACTCCTATAACTCTATTTATGCTCCTCCGCTGTTTTCTTCCTTTCGGTTCTTCTTGGGCATATATTACATGTGATACTTCCAATATGGCTCCTCCGATGTTTTCTTCTTTACTCCTTTGTTATCGTTGTTTGCTCTTTGTTCTTTTGATAACTCTTACCCTTGGGCATATGCGATAACCTGCTTCTCTTGCTCCGATGACTTGCTTCTTTGATGGCTTTCGATAAACTCTTCATCTTACTCTTTGGCTTCACGATGGCTTCTCCTCTTTGGCTTCTTGCTCCTGTTGCTTCACGGATCTACTGCTTCTATTCTGTCTGTATATATATCAAACTTTCATCACTATGGTGAAACCCTGGGCAATCATGTATCAAAGAATTTGCCATCACAAACACTGCTATATTGACATCAATGACAACCTAGATTAACACATAGAATACTTACAACATACGAAATGAGAACAGAATAGGAGAACCCATGTAAAAGAGAAACAAATTTTACAACATCTAAGAAGTAAGGGAAGAACAAGAAATAGTCAAAGCCAAGCATCAGTTGCAGTTGTAGCGAGATCTCAGATGATGAAGTAGGTAATTTTGTGAGGAATTTGAAGAGAGGAACCGACAAGTACAAAGGTATGCTCCTCTTGAAGTGTTTTAATTGTGGTGAAATTGGTCATTTAACTTCAAAATGTCCTTATGCAAAGTGTTTAGGTAATGATGAAGAAGACGTTCCTAAGAAGGTAAAGAAAAATAAAAAACGATACAAGAAACAAGGTAAAAAGAAAGTCCTCAAGAAAATTATTTATTCAAAAAAAGACAATTCTTCATTTGATGAAGATAGCGACAACAACAATGACAGTGACTTAGGAAGAGTGTTATTTATGGAAACGAACAACTGAAAGGAATTCCCTAAAGATAATGAAGAAGAAAACGAGGTGGACCATGAAAGAGAACTGGTTAGTGCTTTCAAGGATCTAAAGGTAGAAAGAAAGAACATCAAGGCATTAGAAAAGGAGTTGAGCGAACTAAAAGAACATTCTAAAGTCTCATCAAGAAGGAGAAGAATCAAAGAAGATCATCATCAACTTGAAAGTCAATTTAGAGGAAGCCAGAAAGATTGAAGAAACACACAAAAACCAGCTAGAAGAAAATGCCAGGGAAAATTTGGAAGCAAAGATAGTCTGTCTAAGAAAGGAAACTCAAAAGAAAAATGTCCATCAGAATTTGGTTAACAACACCAAAATATTGGATGAAGTTATTAGCAATTAAAGGTCATTCGATGACAAATTTGGATTAGGATATAAGCGAACCTATGTTGAGAAGGGTTTGAGCTCCACGATGACAGGAAATGAATTCAAGAAGAAAAGTTATGCAAATAAAATCAAGGGTCTTATCAAGAAGGAGGAATGCATGCCCTCAGAAGAGAAGGATCAAGATCAAAAGACACAAAATCAACAACCAACAATGAAGAAAACTCAAGAGGAAGGTTTTTGGAGAGTTGCCCCACATAGAAGATCTCCTCAGTATCAAAGTATCTTCCTTGGTGTGCGTTATTCTTACAACAATTTTGGGCACAAAGATGTGGATTCTAAAGCTTATTCTAGGAATAGAAGCAACATTGGAAGTTATTATAGGAATTATTATCCTAGAAAACTTTGGGAAGTTTACAACCAAAGTTATAACATGTTTGGATCTTTAAGTAATGAAGTGGAGTGTTACAACTGCAACAATTTTGGACATATAACAAAAGATTGCAGGTTGAAGTTTGAACACTCCTCCAAAGGAGCCAAAGCATGGTTCAAATGTTCCTCCAAAAGAGCCTTCAAAAGTTTGGAAGAAGGATGAAAGTTGTGCGATTGCTTTATGAGCTTAAAGCAAGAAAAGTGTTTGGTATGTTGACAGTGTCTGTTTAACACATATGATGGGGGGAAAATACAAATTTATATCTCTGCAAAAGGAAGAGGATGGAATGGTTTCATTTGGAAATGATGGTTTAGCCAAGGTTTTAGGAAAGGGTATTGTCAAGCTTGGAAGCAAGAATGCCATGGCAGAAGATGTTTTGCTCATTGAAAATATGAACCATAACCTACTAAGTGTTAGTCAAATGTGTGATCGACACATGCTTTTATTTGACTCAAAGAAATGTGAAATAAGAAGGGAGAAATTAGGAATATTAGTGGCAACAACATCAAGCACCACAAATACCATATACACCTTGGATGGAATTGGAAAAGAAAGTTTCTTTTTTGCAAAGGAGGATGAAAGTTGGCTTTGGCACAAGAGAATGGGTCAGATGCACTTTGATAATCTAGTCAAAATCAACAAAAAGGAAGCAACAAGAGAGATGCCGAAAATTTCAAAACCAACAAGCATCATGTGTAAGCATTGCCAACATGGAAAACATACAAGGGTTGAGTTCAGGGCCAGGGAACACTACTTAAAACCATTAGAGTTGGTACACACCGACCTATTTGGACCGATGACAACTAAAAGATTGGAAGGTGAACAATACTTCATGCTGTTTACCGATGATTACACTAGACTTTCGAGAGTGAGTTTTATGAAGAAAAATTCAAAAGCATTTGAATGCTTCAGAAATTACAAAGAGATGTTTAAAAATAAAATTGATTTGAAAATAAAGTGCCTAAAATCAGATAATGGAGGATAATTCACGTCTAAAGAATTCCAACACTTTTGCGAAGAAAATAGAATAAAAAGATAATTCTCGACATAGATGAAGGTATATTTGTTGGATACTCAAGCAAAAGCAAGGCATACAAATGCTCTAATATAAGACTCAACAAGATAGTGGAAAGCATAAATGCAACAATTGATGAAATGCACAAGCAAAAGACCAAGCAGGGAATCACATCTTCAAAGGAGAAAGAAGTAGAAGAACCAGGGCAAGAAGGAAGAATAAAATAAGAAGAACAATTAGAAGAAGAGCCAACTGCCAACTAGGAAGAAACAAAAGATAATCAACAAGAACCTTCTAAAACTCCTAAATGATGGTATCAAAAGAATCATCCATCAGAGCAGATCATTGATGATATGAATGCAAGAATGGGAACCAAAAGAAGTCAACAAATACACATGCCAGAACAAGGACATCTTGCACTATTATCCACAGTTGAGCCAGGAAGCTTTGAAGAAGGTAGTCATGATGAACACTGGATCAAAGCCATGGAAGAAGAACTGGATAAGATTGAAAATAATGAAAAATGGGAATTGGTTCCAAGACCTAGTGATAAAAATGTCATTGGTACAAAATAGGTCTTCAAGAAAAAGTTGAACGAAGATGGACAGTAACCAGGAACAAAGCAAAATTGGTATGTAAAGGGTATGTGCAAATTGAAGGGATAGATTTCGAAGAGACATTTGCACTTGTTGCTAGGATGGAAGCTATTAAGATGTTCTTGGTGTATGCTTGCTTGAAAAAGATTAAGGTATACCAAATGGACGTCAAAGCAACTAGAAGGATTTTTGCTTACAAAAAAGAAAGACAATGTGTGTAGGTTGAAGAAAGATTTATATTCTTTCAAGCAAGCTCCTAGAGCTTGGTATGCACATCTAGATAGGTATTTACAACAACAGGGATTCAAAAGAGGAAGTGCCGATAGCAACTTATATATAAAGATCGAATGAGACAACTTGACCATCATTGAAGTATATGTGGATGATATCATATTTGGAAGTGCCGATTGCAGGTTGAGTAAGAAGTTTGCCAACGATATGTAGAGTGAGATTGAGATGTCCTTGGTGAGTTGACTTTCTTCTTGGGACTCCAAATATCTTAGGAAGATGATGGAATATTCATCTCTCAAACCAAGTACATTAAAGAAATGTTGAAGAGGTTCCAAATGGAAGATTGTAAACCAATTAACACTCCCATGGTGAGTAGTTGCAAGCTAAGCAAGGACGATGAATCCAAGGAAGCAGATTAGAGATTGTACATATCAATGATTGGCAATGTATTGTATGTGACAGCTTTGAGACCAGATGTGATGCAGGCAATTGGACAAGTGTCAAGATTCTAAGCCACACCAAAAGAATTCCATGTTATTGCAGTGAAAAGGATCTTTGGATATCTCAAGGGAGCAACAGATTTTGGACTATTTTATCCGAAAGGGAATGAATTGACTATGATAGTTTATACAGATGCAGATTGAGCAGACAATGTTGATTATCGTAAAAGCACTAGTGGAGTAGCCTTCTATCTAGGTGATTCTCCTGTATCATGGTTGAGCAGGAAGCAGTCTTCAATATCCTTTTCCACAATAGAAGAAGAATATATAGCCGCAACATGATGTTGTACTCAAGTCCTCTAGATGAAGCAAACTCTGTAGGATCTGCAAGTGAAGTTTGATGCGACCATTTTGATATTCTATGAGAACACCAATGTCACAAGTCTCTCCAAGAATCGTGTAATGCATTAAAAAACGAAACATATTCCTATTTGATATCACTTTTTTTGAGAACAGGTTGTAGAGAATAATATCAAGGTAAATTAAACTGGGACAAAGGATCAAATGGCTAACATCTTCACCAAATCTCCACCACGAGAGACATTTGAATATCTTTGGCAGAGTCTTGGGATTATGCCAAGTACAAATTGATATGCATTCCATAATGCCAAGCAGACATGGGGAGAAAAACATATTGCAGGTTGTTAGAGGAAGATATTTTTTCAAAGGGAGTCACCCTTTGCCATAGATATCAAAGGGGGAGAGAAGTCAGGAGAGGATGACCAGATGCAGGGAGATAGGGGGAGCAATAGGCGCAGGGAGAGTAGGTGTGTTGCCATCAATGCCAAAGGGGGAGAGTGTTGGAATCTGGTCGTCATTGATGTCAACCAAAGTAACAACCAAGAGAAGCCCCACTTTTGGTGAAGTAAATGACAAGGAAGATCAATGTTTGTGCCAACAAGGCCATCAACATTTGATTGTCCTCGTCGTGTAGATTCCAACAGTAGGTGGCACGCCACACAACTCCTCACGGTTTGAGGAGATATGTCTCGTCAAAATTGGAGATCCATTGTGTTGTCAAAGTGACCCAAAATGAGACGATAAAGACAACTTAATGTTCGGTTAAATATTGGATTTATATTCAAGCAAATTTGATTAAATTATATGGGTCTTATCAACCCTCAAAAAAAGATTGTTCTAGTTCAAAATTAGCTTGCTAAGGATGGTCGTATCAAGGGTTTTTGTTAAGAAGATAATTCAAAAATAGTGATAAGGTTGGCTCAGTTAGATGTAAATTTGAAATTTGAAATTATTGATTTTTTTTTTGGGGTCATGTCGACTCCATGAAATAGGGCATGTCAGCCCACTTTATGCCCCCTCTTTCCACTATAAATTAAGGGCTTGGTTCCTCCTCAGATCATCAAAAACACTCATCTTTCTAAGTATTTTTCGTCTGATCATCCGTGGCCCTGCATTGTCACACACATATATGAGAGTAAGGCTGAATTTTGAAGAGGTTTCATGGTACAATTTTCTTTGGTAAATTCGTTTGGCAAAGACAAAATTTTGGAGGAATGTTGAAGATTAAATTTGGGCTTCTATGTTTATCTTTTGCTTGTCTTTTCGTTGATTTTCTGAGATTCGAATTTGTTCTTTTCTGAGGCCCATTTCAGTCTTCCTAATGCCACCATTTGACGCACGGTTCTGTGAAGTGTTGGGCTGTCTCTGAGATTATTTTTGGCCTCCTTTTGAGCAATTCCAAGGCCGATTTCAAGATTTATTCAGAGGTGTATTCTTTGGCCTCCCTAACGTTTGTTCCATGGAGAAATTTTTGAGGCTCTTGTGGTAGCATTGAGGCCAGATTAGAGGACTATCTAAGAAGGATGTGCAACTTGCTTGAAAGTTGAGGGCCTAGCCAGAGGCTCATCTCGGCCCTCCTTTCTATGACATATTCAAGGGTCTTTTTTGGTCTCTGTGACTAGGGTAGAGCTGAGGCTCTTCGATCCTGTTGGAGAACCTCCTTGAGGCTCATTTTCGACTGGTTGGAGCAAGTTAAAGCCATCTTTGAGGCCTATTTTGGGCTTGTTTGGCACATCTTTAAGACAAAAATCTAAGGCTTTTTTGGGCAGATCTTCGATCCTCCTTCAGGCGATTTCTAGATTGATTAAGGGAAAACTCCATGGCATAACCAAGTTGTAATTTTATAGGTTGTTTGAGGTACCTTTCACATTGATTATGAGGTAGAATTTTGTCCTTTTTCTAAGGAAAATAATTGACTTGTTTAAGGAACTCCTAATACAAAATTTAAGGGGGCATTTTGAGGCTGATCTCAAGTCCGTTCAGACTCCAAAGCACTTTCTTGGTCTTATTTTAGGGCTTCCTAGACAAACCTTATTAGAAGCCTAATTCCGCTAGGGCAGATTATTGAATGTTGAGGCAACTCTACATCTTCCAGTAATCTTTCTTGTAGAATAGAGATTAATGGATAAAGTCTGAGCCTTCCTTGAAGGACAAACTTGAGGACAAGGTTCCGAGCAGATCGAATATCTAGAGTGAAGCACACAGTTTGAATAAAAGGTTAAATCAGTGACTGTAAGTTTGAAGTTATTCATCTTATGTGGCATGGTCCTTTCAGTTAATTGAGGTATGAGGTAGAGTTCTATGCTTGTTTTTGTATATTGAAAATTGAAGTTTGAAAAGTAGTCTTGAAGATTGAGAGCAGTATTGCATAAATTAGACAATAGTAAGGGTTGATTAAATATCTTTGTAAGTGGGTCATTATCCTTGGTACTAGAGCTCACAATTATTTCTTTATTTTCAGGGTGGTTGGTTGGTGCAAGGTGGAGAGTGGAGTCTCCCTCAGGTTGGAGCCTGAAAATACTTCAGGGTGGCAAGGTGGTGCTAGGGCAAGTTGGAGCTTGCAAGGTGTTGGAGCTGATAAAACCAGGGCATTGAAGCGTCCTTCCAGTTGGAGCTGGTAAAACTAGGGTGTTGGAGCATCCTTTTAGGAGTTGGATCTTCCTGATAAATATAATGCTTTTCTAGAGTACTAGGAAGTTGGAACTTTCCTTTTAGTTGGAGCTGACAAATATTGTACTCATAAATTATATTAGAAAATCGTTCATGGTTTTTCTCTCGGAAGGGTTTCCACCAAAACATTTCTTGTGTACTTTACTTGTGATGTGATGCTGATTTATGTTTTGATCTAATGCTAATGACATTTAATGCTTTGATAATTTAAGACTTTACTTTACTTGTGATGTGATGCTGATTTATGTTTTGATCTAATGCTAATGACATTTAATGCTTTGATAATTTAAGACTTATATAATTGAAGTGAATTACTGATTCCCTCCCCAATCCCCCCTCTTAGTATTTGCAACAGATGGTCCAATTGAGAAAATTACAGATATAATAGCTCTAGATTTGATCCAATAGATCAGGCCCTAGATCTATCCTTGATCTCCTTGGCTGATCTGGATTACCAATATTGTACTTCTGCACTTCCTTACACCAGATACACTAGAATGGAAGTCCTTCTCCATTCTCCACTAAGATGCCTCTCTCAATATCTTGCCTTGCTGTATGTTGTGTCTTTCTTCTCTTCTTACCTTTGCTTTTATAACTTTGCATTGAGCTAAATCCCTATCCCTAGTCTCCAAAAGATTGATGGTTGAGATTAGATCTCACTAATCAATGAATGAATTGAATTGATTTACAATGAGCAATGAAGCTCAATAAATAATACAAATGTATTTACAGAAACAACAAGTTTCTACTAAGAAACAGAAACAACAAGTTTCTAATAAGAAACTGCTAATAAGATCATAGATGATCTTATCCGAATAAAATACATAAATGAGCATTAAACACTAAAATAGCATTATTCTAATACCCTCCCTTAATGCTCAATCTATTTACAACACCTATAGACCCTCTGAATTTTACAAACTTATCAGGACCAAGGGGCTTGGTGAAGATGTCTGCTAGCTGCTTCGTTGTGGGAACATACAACAACTGAATGGATCCGTCTTCAACAAGCTGCCGAATGTAGTGACAATGGGTTTCCACATGCTTTGTTCGTTCATGGAAAACTGGATTCTTGGCAAGTTTGAGCACTCCTTGATTATCACAGAACAAGGGAGTAGGACCTGCTTGGGAAACATGCATATCCACAAGCATACGTCGAAGCCAAACTGCCTCACAAGATGCCTTAACTGCTCCCCGATACTCTGCTTCTGCAAGGAGAGAGCCACTGCCTGCTACTTCTTACTAGTCCATGTGACAGCACTGGATCCCGGACTAAACACATACCCAGTTGTAGATTTATGATCATCAACCGAACTTGCCCAGTCAGAATCTGTGTAACCACTGAGTGTAGGATCTGAACTCCGAGTGTACAGAAGTCCATAATCAGGAGTGCCACCCACATAATGCAGCACACATTTTGCTGCTATCCAATGATCAGCCTTAGGAGCTGTCATGAAGCGTGAAATGTAGCTCACTGCAAAACTAATATCAGGTCTAGTGGCAGTAAGGTAGATGAGGCTGCCCACTAATTGCATGAATAAAGATTCATCCACAAGTGGCGAGGATGGTTGAGCTGAAAGTTTGAGCCCTGGTTCCATAGGAGTTGTGGCAGGTTTGCAATCCTGCATTCTAAACCTGTCCACAAGACTTCTGGCATACTTGGACTGAGAGAGAAAGATGTTGTTCTTAGTCTGCCAGACTTCAACCCCCAAAGAGTAATGAAGAAGTCCCAAATCTGTCATATCAAAAGTGCTGCACAAATCCTGTTTGATCCCGTGGATCAAATGTGCTGAACTGCCAGTAATGATAAGGTCATACACATAGACGACCACAAACAGAATATCATCACCAATATGCTTGATATAACGGTTTGCATCAGATGAACTCCGCTAAAAGCCATGATCTGTTAGGTACTTATCAATTTTCATGTACCAAGTCTGAGGGGCTTGTTTCAGACCATAGAGTGCTTTGACTAATCTACAGACTTTCTGTTCTTGACCGGCAACCTTGAATCTTGGAGGCTGTGTCATGTAGACTTATTCCTGTAAGTCACCATTCAGAAAAGCACTCTTTACATCCATCTGATGGACGTTCTAACTGAACTGAGTTGCTAAGGCAAGGACGAGTGTATGGTACTCATCTTGGCTATAGGAGCAAAGGTCTCCTCATAGTCTATGCCTTCCTTTTTTGAGAACCCTCGAGCAACAAGGTGAGCCTTATACCTGTCTGGGGTTCCGTCAGCTTTGTATTTCACTTTATACACCCATTTGCAACTAATGGGCTTCTTCCCTGTAGGAAGATCAGAAAGGGTCCAAGTGTGATTCTTCTGAAGACTTTGGAATTTAGCTTCCACAGCCTATTCCCACTCAGGTATACCCTTAGCCTCTGAATAGGTTTGAGGCTCAAAAACACTATGTAGGTTAGCCATAAGAGCAAAATTTACTGTAGGCTGCTGTTTGCTCTTATTTCTGGAAGTTCTACCTTCAAGGAGCTCATTATCCCGGAGATCACCAATAGTTTTAGCCCACCATTTAGGCCGAAGAGTAGAAGAACCAATATCTGGAGTAGGTGGAGGAGGCTCAGGAACAACAGGAGCAGCGAGAGGAGGATTATTTTCCGGAGGGAACTCAGGTAGTGCATCATCAAATACTGATGCTGCATCATCCCTCCCATCAGGTGGACCTAACGGAAGAAGAACACTGTGAGGCTGATCCTCAGAACACTGCTCAGAAGGAGGGGACTGAAAGAACCCTCTATCTTCATCAAATACTACGTCCCGACTGAAGATAAGACGATCAATGTCTATATCTATCAACTTATAGGCCTTGTGGTGATCACTGTACCCTGTCATCATGAGTTTCTGGCTTTTGGAATCCAACTTAGAGTGCTTAGCAATTGGAATACAAACATATGCAACTGAGCCAAACACTTTTGAGGTGATTGATCTTAGGCTTACGGCCAGACCAAACCTCTTCTGGAGTCTTTCCCTTAACAATCTAAGTAGGTGATCGGTTAAGAAGATAGACAGCAGTAAACACTGCTTCAGCCCAAAATTTGTTCGGAACACTCCTGTGTTGTAACATGGAACGAGCCATTTCAACAACCGTACGGTTGCGACGTTCTAAAACACTGTTCTGCTGAGGAGTGTAGGGTGTAGTTAACTGGCGTTTGATGCCATGGGTATTACAGAAGTTGGAGAAAGCAGAAGAACAAAATCCCCCCCCCCTGTTATCTGTCCTAAGAGTTATGATACTACAACTAGACTCTTTTTCAACTAAGGACTTAAACTTCTGAAAGATACTAAATACATCAAATTTATGTTTTAGAAAGTACACCCACATCTTTCTACTGAAGTCATCTACAATAAGCAAAAACTATTTGCAACTAGTAATTGAAGATATATTTATAGGACCACAAATATCAACATGAATTAACTGGAGTACCTTAGATGCGCACCAAGATTCTCCATCCTTGAACGAAGATCGATGTTGCTTGCCAGCTTGACAGGTGCCGCACACTCCCAAATGCTGAGTCCTTATATCAGGTAACCCTGACACAAGTCCCTCCCGAGATAGCTGAGAGAGATACTGAATATTTTGATGCCCATATCTCTGATGCCACAAAGTGATGATGGGAGAAACACGAGATGCTAAAGCCACTTCTGGAGAATCACCAGTGTCAAGAAGCCTGTATAGGCCATGATCCTCTAGGCCAACAGCAACCGTAAGACGAGTTTCCCTGTCAATAATGGAGCACTTGTGCGCAATGAACACCACATTGAGCTGAGGAGAGTTCCTCATAATCTGGCTAATAGACAGCATATTAAGTTCCATACCAGGAACATAGTACACATTCAGGAAGATGAGTGTGCGCCCATCTGACTAGATCTGAACTGTACCTCTGCCAACCACTGTGTACTCCTCACCTCCGTCGAATATCACGAAATCACTGAAAGATGAGAAGTCAGTAGACTAGTCACGCCTGTGAGAGAAATGACGTGATGCAACACAATCAATGTACCAGGCAGAAAATGGGGCATGATCTGAGGACCTCTTAGCCATAAAGGCGTAAAAGGCAGATTCCTTCCGCTCGGAATGTTCTGCAACATTCGCTTTTTGATGAGACCCTTCCTACTTCTTCTGTTCAGAAGCAATCCTCTGTCGGCAATATTTCTTCATGTGGCTGAACTTGTGACAGTAATTACACTACACATTTTTCTCCTTAGCAGGATCAGAAGGAGAACAACTGATTCTTTAGAAAGAAAGCTCTACTCTTGTTAGATGTCTCGTGCAATTCCTTCAAATGTTGCCAAATTTCGGCAGTTGTCTTGCCGAAAGGAATCTGTGGTAACTGATCATCAATCACAGAGAGTTTGAGAAGCATAATAGCCTCTCGATTTCGATCATCAAACTTATCTTGATTTGCACCAGGTGTACCAAGACTGAGCTCTTTGCCCAAAACGAGCTGGTTAAGACGCCTATATTAAAAAATGGTCAACATTCTCTGTTTCCAAATGTTATAATTGGTGCCATTAAAGCACTGTCTGCTTTCCAAGATCAGGTTGGTTAGCGAGGCCATCTGCACGTTTCCCAAGACACAGAAAACAACAAAGGAGTCCAGCACGGATTTCAATGCAGATGCCGGCTGATCCGGACAAAATCTGATAGGTGCTGGTGCAATATGAAATAGAACCAGAAATCGTTCTGAGAAGCTTAGGCAAGGAGAAACTTGGAGGATAATTGCATGCCCAGAAACTAACGTGTATGCAAAAAATCTATGTTTTTTGAAGAACCAAAAACATATACTGAGAGATTGATACGGGCAGGCGTGGGCAAAATTTGAAAGTCAGAGCTACCAGAATTGTCAGGGGCAAATTGGGAGCGATACCAGACGTAATTGAGAGCAACGAGACCAATCCCTCGCAAAAAACTTGACCAACGATCGAATTACGGCAATGGCAGACGTCCAATTATATTGACATTTCCGGCCGCTGCAAAAACAGGCACCGACTGCACGTGTAATCCGAGACTTATCCTCTCGGCATCGCGAGCCGCCTTGTCCAAGTGCAAGAGATACTGATTCCTCGGATGATAAATCGCCCGCAGGAGCCTCTTGACCCTCTCTCCATCACCGTCAGATCCCGATATCAGATACGCCAGTCTGGACGCAGCAGGTATCCCGTCCACGCTGGATTCGAATTTGAATATGAGCTTGCGTGGCGGCACCTCCGGGCGGCGGGAGTACTACGTGGGTCACAAGGGCAACGCCAAAACTCCAAGCAGAATCCGACCTCGAAGCAACAGGCACCAACGAACGTTGTCTCACCACCACCACCAGCAGATCGAGGTTTTCTGGGCCAACCAGATGCAGGAAATCGAGCACGCTGTCGATTTCAGAAATCACAGTCTCCTTCTCGCGAGAATCAAGACGATAATGAAGTCAGATGATGAGAATGTCAGGATGATATTTGCGGAGACTCCCGTGGTGTTTGCCAAGGTCTGCTTCGAAATCCCAAATCGCAAACTAACTCGCACCCGTGCTCTGATACCATAATCAATGAATGAATTGAATTGATTTGCAATGAGCAATGAAGCTCAATAAATAATACAAATGTATTTATAGAAACAAGTTTCTACTAAGAAACAGAAACAACAAGTTTCTAATAAGAAACTGCTAATAAGATCACAAACCATCTTATCCGAATAAAATACATAAATGAGCATTAAACACTAAAATAGCATTATTTTAATACTCACCTCACAATCAATGGTTGAGATTAAAACATTATCACTAAAATTAATTACTTTACTTTTCCTAAGTTAGTTTTAGCTCAATTAGCCAACTTAATTAATTATGTGCTTTTCCTAAGTTGAACTTAGGCTAAGTTATATTAGCAACTTGCTTACACTTGAGCAAGTGTCCTAAGGAGATCTTTGGGCGACTTCTGTATGCCTATTTAGTTAGGCTTGTACAAAAGCACTGACCCGAGCTACGAACATCAATATGATGTTCTTACTCTAGTAAACGCTTACTAGTTTGTTGAAGATCTCCTTAGGAGTATTCTTCTAAGGTATTTGAGGGATCAAGTGATCTTTAGTGGCATCCATGATTATCCACTTGGCTTTCACCTCCTGATTATTGTGGGTTGCCGACTATTGTTGATTCATCAGTGGTGTCAACACATCTATCACATTGTCTTAGAAATCATTCTCTTCCAACAAGAGAATAAACATGACCTTCCAAGATAGAAAATTAGAGGCACCATTTAATCTGTCCTCAAACCTAAGACTAGGTGATGCCATCCCTGAAAGCACACAAACTACTACTCTTCAATAATTTAATCAAAGTAACTTTGATACGATGTAAATTTTTGAAATCCTAGGTGATTGCTGTCCTATGTTTCTTTATAAACTTAATAATAGAAATAAAAAAATATTATGGCCATGCATCAATCACAAAAATGGCTAGAAAATTCAACCAAAATATAAAACATGAAACACAATCTATCCTTCAAATCAGCTCATCATTAATGACTCAAAACTTACAAGGACACCTCAAAAATGAGTATTTTTGCTTACTGAATGAGAAAACTGCAAAACAATTATGAGAAACTTGTGGTATGACTCTCTCGGCATGACTATATAGACTATATGAACTACTCGTATGGATGTATGGATTCGTATGGTTTGTCTGTACTATTGTACGAAATTCACTATGCATATAGATTTGTAGCCTATAATGATTGCTGGGTTGCTCTTCTAACCGTTGCACTGTTTTCTCCTTTCCTAGACCTCTTTCTTTGCCTTCGAATGAAATTGTTCTTGTGAAGAACCAATGTGTCTTTTCCTTTTAGTTTGTCCTTCCTTTATAGTTTTAGTGGATGATCTATTTTTAAGATTGCTCCTAGTCTAAGTCATGCATGAAATACATTTTTAGACTCGTTTTTTTTTACTAAAGTGAATTAAAAAGTAGAATTATCTTTTCCAAAATACTTTTATAAAAATCTCAAACTACTTGTATGTTCATAGTGAGCATGTGTGAAGGTTTCTATCCAAGCTATAATTCTCAACGAGGATGACCTAGCTTATGTCCTCACCAACCTCACGGTTGGGAGTTAGAGTGCATCTTTTCTTGATATAAATTCCAAGAGCTCCCCCCTTCTCCTAGTATTCTTAGAGTGTAGGAGATGATAAACTATGGCTATGGTATTTGTCTCGATTTTACTCATTTCTTTTGAATTCTTAGGTGGTTTCCTCCTCCTGCTATGATGACCCCCTTCCTTTATCTCTACTAGAGCTTCAAAAATCAGCTTGGTAGGACTATATTCGATATTTATCAAAGCTTATCTTTGTTCTTGTTACCTTGCATGTCAGTAGGGGTACATGAAAGCTTTTGCAACATTTTATCACCACCATTGTAAGCCCAAGGTCACAAGTCAAAGCATTATATAAACCGTGTTGAATTTCCATGAAATTCTGCAACTATTGTAGTGAACGAATCTGAAACTAATCGTTGCACCAAGACACAATTTCTCTACCAATTTGCAGTGTAATAGAACATAAATACGATCACACGATACAAAAAACACAAAATTTTCTAAGGAACCCAATTGGGAAAGCCCTCTGATAGTTGTAGAAATTTTATTGACAAAGTCTAAGCAAATAGAATTATTACAAAGCAAATCGTTTCTCTGGAGAACAAACTCATTCTCCTTGCTAGTACTTAGCTCAAAACCTTGCTTGTAAGAACCCTATCCTTAGCTCCTAAATCCCTATGTTGGCCCTAGAAAGTTCCTCCTATTTCCTACCTTGTAGGAGGCTTTTATTTTCGAGGAATTTCTCCTAATTCCTAGCCCACACCAACAAGAATTTTCTCTGCCAAAACACTGCGTATAGGCCTCTCCTTCACGCTCTTCCTAACTCGGTTGGCTCACACACAAAGCTTGTGCTCACTATTGTCTTGTCTGTCACAAAAACAATGATCCAATTTTGTGCCTTCGTCCTCCTTATAAGCAATTCACATCAGCTAAATCTGGCAAGTTTATTTTGGAACTCGGAGTTGTGATTGCTAAGTTAACTGAGTCTAACTGACTCATGTAACTCGTCTTGCCTCAAATAGAAACTGAAGCTCACTTGCTTGTCCTTTTCCAAAGATAAGTCGCACTGGTAGACAAACGAATTGAGCCTCCAACTGCTGTGCTTAAGTCAAACTGCTCTATGACTCATCCTAATTTATAGGAACTCATCCTAACTTATAGGAATTTGTGCATGCTAAAGGATTGCTTGTGGTCTCTTTGACTAAGGCACAAGTCAAAGAAGACCATACTCGTTACTATTTTCAACACGTGAAGTTTTGTATTAAGTATCCCATGCCTATGTCCCATTTTTTAGTCTGTATCTTGTTGTCTTTGTTCGACCATGGATAGTCCCTTGTAGTTCACTTGGGCCGCATCTCGCCCTATATAGGATTGGAAATTCTTAGGCAATCTTACTTGAGGACTCATAGTTTTGTGGGACGTTGCTTCTGTAGGGGTGATCGCTGTTATATGGTCCAGTCTAGCCAATGTCAAGGTGCATTGTTGAAATTTGATGACTTAAAAAAAGTTTCTTGCAAGCCAAACTTGGTTTTAATTTTACCTTATCACTCCGATTCAGTTAAATGCCCTTTCCCATAAACATACATTCAACATATACAATTCTAGAAATGAAATTTCCAGATTAAAAGACATGGGACTGCCAACACATGTTGAAAATAAATATGGACATAACCAGACCAGCAACACATAAAAATACATATAGGTTTTTGGTCAACTTAGACCTAGGCAAAACCCCTTCAATCTTCTCTGGGGAGAACCTATTAGAGAGCTCTTCAAATTTATTTGTCTTTCAAGTTCAGGAAAAATACATTTACAGGAAAAACAAAACAAAAAAAAATACAACTTATCTCTTCAGCCCAAAACTCCTTGAAAACTGTGCCCACTTTGCCTTGATTTCCATGCCCACTCGAAGCTGAAAATATGTACTGTATGGATACAATAGTGCATACTGTACTGTACAGACTTCTTTACTGATGTACGAACTTTTTTTTCAATTTTTTTTCAAAAACTTCTCTCAAACAGCGTGCAGCTCATATCATTCCATGTTGTTCGTAACTTCGTACTGTACCTTCTGCTGTCTTCTATGCCTTGATTTCCATGCCCAACTTTCCCCAGAAATCACTCCTTCAGCTTGCTGCAACAAATTTCTCCTTCAAAACTTTTCTCCAGCTCTCAGCCTCCTTTCTCCAATCTGCTCATGAAGAATGAATGCTGTCTCTCTTTTCTTTTCCCCCTTTTGTTTCCCTAACTGACTTTTGGGCAACCCTAAGATCTAATGGCTCAAATTCATTTTGATCAAGGGATGAGAATAAATGTGCATTTAATTCTTACTTTCTATTTTTTAACTCACCCATTAAATAAAGTATCTACATTGTACTTTATGTCTAAAGTCACTTTTCACTTTATAATTTAACATTGACTTTACCACTTATAAAGTCACTTTCACTTTATAAAGTCACACTTAGGAAAATAATTATTTTTGGACACTTTTCCCTATGTAGAGACTAACCCATGGGAAACCACTTGCCCAACGTACATTAAAAATCAACACTCCCTCTTACCAAGGAAAGTGCTTCTCACCACACCCATTTTGTCCCTGGAATGGACATGCTTGCCTCTTGGCAAGGACTTCGTGAAAACATCGGCCACCTGCTCATCTATTGATATATACTCCAGCTTCACTGCCCCCTTCTGAACATAGTCCCTGATGAAATGATATCCGATGTCAATGTATTTTGATCTGTCATGAAACGCTGGCTCCTCCATGAGTTTAATGCAAGTTTGATTATCACAGTGAATAACCGTCGGTCTCAGCTCCTGGTCAAATAGGCCATACAACAACTTGTGAAGCCAAATGGCCTCACAATTAGCCTGACTAACAGCCATATACTCAGCCTCAGAAGAGCTCAAAGCAACTGACTTTTTCTTTCGATTGAACCACAACACAACTGCCGAACCCAATCCGAAGCAACACCCTGAAGTGCTTTTCCTGTCAAAAGCACAACTTGCCCAATTTGAATCTCTGTAACCTGCCAACCTCACTCCATCTCCCCGCCTATAGTCCAGACCATAATCAACAATCCCCTACACGTAGCGAAGCATGTGGTTTGTAGCTACCCAGTGCACCTTCCAGGGCTCAACCATGAACTAGCTAAGTGTGTTCATTGCAAAGCATATATCTGGCCTAGTGTTGACCAGATACATCAAGGACCCAATAAGTTGCCTATACAATCTGGGATCCACCAAACTAGAATATGAAGCATGAAGCTTCTTCCAGTTGGTGATCATAGGTGTAGACATGGGTCTACAATCTGTGATGTGAAATCTGCTCAACACATCCACAACATACTACCCCTGCCCTAGAAAGATATGCCCCTCCTCCTGCCACACCTCAAGCGCCAAAAAGTAATGCATCAACCCAATGTCCTTCATCTCGAACTCCATAGCAAGATCCTCCTTGCAACCACTAATCAGTCTCTTTGCCCCAGTAATGAACAAGTCATAAACATACAACACAAGAATGAGTGGATCATCCCCTACAACAATGTAGTATAGGTTTAGATTTGCATCACTCTTTGTGAAACCCATGTGTTGCAAGTAAGTATCAATCCTCGAATAGCAAGCTCTCGGAGCTTGCTTAAGTACGTAGAGTGCTCGCCTCAACCGGCATACATGGGTCTCTCGCCCAAGTACCTCAAAGCCCTGTGGCTGCTCAACATACACCTCCTCCTCTATAACTCCGTTCAGAAATGCGGTCTTCACATCCATCTGATGGATCTGCCAACCCATTTCTGCAGCAATAGAAATAAGGGACCGGATAGAAGTGTACTGAGCTACGGGAGCGAAGGTCTCATTACAGTAAACTCCCTATATCTGTGAGAACCCTCTAGCCACAAACCCCACCTTGAACTTCTCAATGCTGCCATCCACAACATGCTTGATCTTGTAGAGCCACCTGGAAGTCACAACTGACTTGCCCTCAGGCCTAGGCACCACTTCCCAGACATTGTTATTAATGATAAAGGCATACTCCTCCACCATAGCCTCTCTCCATACTTCCTGGCTGGCAGCCTCCTCATAGCTAGTAGGCTTAGAATCAACAATGCTGGTAGCCTTGGCTGCATAACTACAAAACTGCTTAGGTGGCACACTCTCCCTGTTCACCCTCTTCGGAGGACCAATGGACTCCGCTTCCTTCAAGGTGTCTTGAAGCCACTTGGGCCTCCTCTTCCCTGGAGAAGCTTCCCCATAGGGAACCTCATCCTTTGCCACCTAGTCTGGTGAACCTGAAGGTTTTACAACTGACCGTGGTGTGCCTGTACCCAACAACTGTCCTCGAAGAACCTGTACTGGCACCAATGCCTATGTCAGCTGAAGTGCCATGTGAACTTTGTACCAATGGAATCCCTAAAGAAGTGCTCGGTGAAATTGCCACTGGTGCCCCAGATGTCACTGACATTGAAGTACCTCCTGTACCAGTCGATCCAGAACCCTGAGGTCTTGCTCCCTGTACCTGACCTCCCTGCTGAGGAGAAGTCTGTGACTCTCTCTCATCATACTCCCGTGATCTCCGATAGGTCCTCTCCTCCTTGAACTTCTCATCCCTTCTAATTACCACTCTCCGTTTAGAAGGAATGAAGATTCAGTAGGCCTTCGAAGTCTCGCTGTAACCCATAAAGATGACCTTCTCTGCCACAGGTTCCATCTTCGTCCTCTGCTCCTTGGGGATATAAGAATATGTGAGACATCCAAAGATACGAAGATGTCCCACGTGAGGCTTCTCTCCAGTGAAAGCCTTCTCTGGAGTCATATTCCCCAATACTCTGTGAGGACTCTTGTTCTGAAGATAAACATCAGTATTGCAGGCTCAACCCACAAAAACAAAGTCAACCCTTGATTATGAATCATCGCTCTAGCAGCCCCAACAATAGCTTTGTTCTTCCTTTCAGACACCTCATTCTACTGGGGGTTGTAAGGAACTGTGAACTCTCTCCTAATGCCCTCTTGTGCACAGAAGTCAGAAAACCCACCATCAGTGTACTCACTGCCATTGTCTGACCTCAAGACTCGAATCTTCCTACTTGTCTGCTTTTCCACAAGAGCTTTGAAATCTTTAAAGCGACTGAAGACCTCACCCTTGGTCTTCAGGAAATATATCCAAGTACTACTAGAGTAGTCATCAACGAATATAACATAATACTCATAACCACCTAAAGACACATGAGACATACGACCATTAACATCAGTATGAATCAAGTCTAGTATATCTATAGATCTTGTTATAAATCTGACCTGAAAATATATGACAATACAAATATACCCAAGAAATAACAAGATCTGAATATAGAAATGATTCACTTTATTAATCAAACCCTTAAGGTAGGGCAACACCATACATTCACTCCTTAAGGAAAGAGAACACTCCACACGCCATATGCCTGTTCATACAATAATCCTTGACATCTCTCAATGGGGAGTCTTCTAGTCTCTATATAGGCCTCATACATACAATACCATGGGTCATTACCATGGTTACATTATTGTTAACTACTTGTGGTCCCTTACATGATACAGGTTAACCATTTTATTTATTACTATGGCCCATCCCGTTATTACATTATTCCCTTGGGTACCTCCTTATGTACCCCATACTATCCCCCCTAGGTATACTACATTCCACCCCCTTAAACATGTTTCGTCCCCGAAACATAAGAATAACACAAATAATGAGATCTACTCAAAAGAGTAGTCCACTGGTACCATGCATGTGCATCTAGCTATCCAAGAGAAAGGTGAACCCTCGATTTAGCTGGTGCCTCGCTCCCTTGAGATGGAAGTTGATCCCGACGGTTCTTCTGTGTTGATGTGGAGCAGGTGGATCGTCGCCCCTCTCTATTTGTCATGCAGGGGTTTTTGTCCCTGTGGCTAATTTGTTGCCATCGTGTTGGTTGTTTTCTTGCGGGGTGATGTGGGTGGTGATATGCTGAAGTTTTAACCAACAGTGTATCTTTCTTTAATTCACCACCTAATGGAGCCTGATTGGTATCTGGTAAATGTTGTGGCGTTTTCTGTTGTTGCTTATCTTCCAATATTACTTCAACCATGGATTCCTCATCTGATGTATCCGTACCTGTAACATTTTCTGCTTCAGCCTCCTTGGACTCTACCTGTTTTTCTTGTACTTGGTTTGATGTTTGTGTTTGGTTGTCGACCATCAAGGGCTCATCATCTGATGTGTCAGTCCCTGGAACATCTTCTGCTTTAGCCTCCGTGGACTCTACCTATTTATTGATGGAAATATCTTGTAATGTAATTTTCTTCTTTTTATACTAGAGCTTCAGGAATTTCTTCTGCACATTAATATTGATAGTACCCACAGATTCCATCCAAGGGTATCCCAAAACAACATCCACATTAGCCATATCTGAAGCATAAAAATCAGAATGCAATACATACTTGTCCATAGAAATCTTCAAATTTTTATAAACTTGAACATTCTCATTATCAATCTGTGTAGTTTTAATGTGTTTTGCTGGAACTTGCAGTTTTTTTGCCAAATTAACACTTATAAGATTTTGCTTGCAACTAGGATTTATAGACACAATGATCTTATCCTTCTGAATATATCTATGAACTTGTAATAATGAGATACCATCAGAAAATAGCCCCTTACAAGTCTCATTCCCCTGTTTTCTAGCATGAGACCATTTTTCTAAAATGATTTCTTCTATTTTTTCATGAGGAAGTCGCAACACTGAATTGTCAAGTGAGTACCACCATTTAGCAGCCTCATCTTTTATATTAAATAGTAGGCAACTTGTCCAAAATTGTTTGCGTCGAGACTTGTGATATTTTATAAATTCTTCAATAGTAGGACCCTTATCGTTCCCTGTAAAAAATTCCTTGCTAGAAGCCATGAAGAGGGTTTTTGAAAAAATTCACTTATTTGGCGAAAATTTGAAATGGCCACAATTTAGTCAATATTGCTTAGAATCCCTATTATGACCCGTTTTCGGAAATGGAACAACCATTTTGCATCTTCCCGTGTGATAGAAATCTCGATTTAGACACTGGAATTTCAGATTCGCACTGCAACTGTACTGCTGTCACAAAAAATTCTGAAAAAAGAACTGATTTTAAATCAGCGATATCTCCCTCATCCGGACTCCGATTTGACTGATTTTTTTTTTGAAATTGGGTATTTTTTGCAAATAACCCAAATCTATAATTAGATTTTGCAAATTTTGCACCAGAACGTACAGATCTGATCTGCAAACTCGCCGCCCCGAAAAAATGTCTGCAACACCGCTGATTTTTAAATCAGCGATATCTCCCTCATCCAGACTCTGATTCTGCCGATTTTTTTTTTCAAATTGGGTATTTTTTTTGCAAAGAACCCAAATGTTCAATTATATTCTGCAATTTTTGCCACAGAACAGAGAGTGCGTGCTTCAGAATAGAGGAGGTCGTGCGAGTTAGCCAGAATGCAGATCTGGGCAACAAATTGACTTCCAGTTGTCGGAGATAGGTGTCGGAGAAAGTATGAGTTATCCAGTGTGAGTTGCAAAGCGAAGGGTCCCAACTAGGGACTAGGCTTGAAAGGAGATAGTTGGGCACCAAATCCATGTGGAGGATGAGCTTGATACTCCAATGTGGTAGATGGGCAGGCTACATTGAGGAGTCCATCTCATCGATCATCACCTGGCTATGGGGTCCCACAATATTCAGTAGTAGGATGGATCAGTGGCAGTTGATGCAGTCAGTACTAGAGTGACAGCTGCAAACTAGTAGTAGTTAGATACTGAGGAGCATAATGCAGTGTTGGCAACAAAGCAATTGGCTCAGTAACAAATCCAGCAACAATGCAGATTTTTAAGGGACAATGTAGATGCTAGTAGCAGTCAGAGACTCAGGAGATAAATGCATCATACTGAACACAATTGATTCGGTATTTTGGATGTTTCTCAGTTGCAGTAGTTGCAATTGCAACAATAACATATGAGAGGTAGTTGCAATGCAAATGCAGACTTCGCAGCAATATGGCAGTGTCAGCAGCAACACAAATGCAACATCATAGTTGCACAGTGGTTGGTGGGTAGTATGGCCAAACATCATTAGCGTGACAGGAGGTGATATAGAGATAGGGCGTTGTGGCAGGATGTGCAGCACTAGAGAGAACACATTCCTCACTAAGAGGGAGTGTTAGTTTTTGTATCATCAGATGTGTTCTAGCCACAAAATTTGGTGGAGGCTAGAATACATGAGATCTTCAAAACCCAGAAATCCTTTTTGGAAATCCCACCTAGAGATAGCTTAATTAAATTATTAACCAGTTTTAAAATATTTCCTAAGTCTAAACTTAGGGAATATAGTCAATTAATCAGAATTAATTAAGTCAAGGTGCGGATCATCTAGAAACTCACATGGATTGACTCCAAGATGATCCTAGCCCTTGATTAAGATTTAATCTTGGTCGTTGGTGCTCCAACAATGGATTATAAGAGGAAGTTGATGGGAACTTGGAGAACACACTTGAGAACACGAGAAGTTCGATTTCCTTGGCAGATCGATTTCTAGAGTATCAACAGTTAGATGCTGGATATCCAAAGATTGAAGCAGTGAGTGAGGGGCAGGGACAATGATCCAGAGGAAGTTTTCCAGATCCGGAGAGGCAACAACAAGTGATAGAAGTGGTCCACGTAGACGTAACGCAAAGTTTGCGCATAAGCTGACACAGAGCAGTGCGATTTAGCTGAGGAGGAGGTCGATTCAGTTTCCAGAGGCCGGGAAAGTCTTCCAGAGTGCTAGAGAGTCACTTCCAGCAGTAGAGGCAGGCTAGATGGCTTGCTCAGAGGCAGATTCAAGCCACACGTGTGAGAGGCGGCACATAAGGGCTCACACTAGGGTTTGGACAACCAGTTTTTCTGTAGAAGCCAGTGCCGGGATTGCTTGTGGGGTGAAAATTTTCTATCTAATTATTTTTGTTAGATACTTGCTAAGTGGATTTCCAGTTGAGAATCTATAGATTGTATTCAGATTTCACTACTGCTTAATAATAAAAACCCTCAAATGCTGCACCAGTTTTCCCACATTGGAGTTTTCCTGGGACATTTATCCAAAACAACATTGTTAATTTTTATGTGTGTGTGTGCTAGTATTTTCTCAGTTCAACTGCTATTTATTTCAACAATTTTTATTTGTGAAGGTTGCAATGTGTTTATTTTGATGTTGTCGTAGCAATAAAATGAATAATTAATTTATTAGTTAGAAGAAATAATACCAGCTGCTGCGATATGATTCCAATTTTCGGAATTTTCACAGTGCCTTGTCCATTAGGCAATCGAGTCCTTTTTCTGCAAAGTACAACTGAGTAGGTAATATCTAGTTACAACTTGTTAAAACTTGGTTAATAGGTCAAGCAGGTTTCCAGGTGGAAGAATAGGGGTAGCATTGGGAAGAATGATGCACGCATTATGTGAAAAGTGGTTTGCTCAACAAGAGGAAAAAACCCATGTTTTAGATTTTCCAAATCCTCAAGGGCATTAGAGATCATCCCCTTTCGCTCAATGACTTGATAGGACAAGTTTCTAGGTGACATAACAGGGTAGATTTTGATAGAATTTGACATGTAATATGTCAAAATTGGCTTACAAATAGGAGGAACAAAGCATGTCTCAGTTTCTTCAAATTCCTAGGGACGTTAGAGATCCAACACTAGGCTTGATGATGTGGCAACAAAAGGCATAATTTGGGAAAACAAAGAAAGACCCACATGAAATCAGGTTGAGTTACAACAAATCTAGGTGGCGGAATTGGCAAATTCATTAAGGTGTTGGAGAACTAGAAAGAGGTGGTCAAGTTCAAGTCAGTAAAAGAAAAATTCAATTCAAACTAGCCATTGGACAAGTCTATTAACCGTTAGAGGGTTTACCTAACCATTGGAGACTTCATATATCGAGTAGTTGAATAATGGACCAAGAAAGTAGCCGTTAGAAGATTGAGTCGAATTTCCTCCAAGGTGAATAAGTGGAACATTGAGCCACTATTATGTACTATTTTTCTTCTTTGACCATATTGGGCCATTAGCAAAGAGATTCATGGACCAAATTGGGAAATCAAATGAAGTCAACCCCTGGGGGGGGGGGCACATTAAAAATTGTAAAGAATTAGTTTTTGAAAAAATTTACTAAGTCTTCAACTTGTGGATGACTAGTAAAACAATATTTTGAGGTGGAGTCCAACCAGCTGTTAGCCAATCTTTATCTAGCCATTGCAAATTGTTCTACAAAGGCTAACCTCTTGTCATTGTATTGTTGTTGTTGGCATATGAGATTTGTGCCATCGAATAATAAAAGAGCTAACTTTTGCGAACCATTGTCTATAATTTTTATATACATTATGTGGAGTGGTTTTTATGTTCATTTTTTTCTTGTTCATATGCTATTGGGGTTTACTCAAATAATTCAATAATAAGGAAAATCACACAGAGGCCAATATGTTGTGCCATTGAGGGGCTACATCGATGGCATGCTAGGGGGCCAACCCCACTTGGCCTTTTTGTTTTTTATCGGATCAATCGAAGTGACTGAACCATTCCATAGTGGAGTTCAAATAGTTCAGGACTTTGTCTTCATCTTCACACATTATCTAAAGACCCTAGATGCCACATTGGAGGCACCACTCCTAGCTAGGTTCGAACCTTATTAAGGGTATTAAGTCAATAGTGGGGGCAACTTCTCTTTGAGACAAAACCAACTCTCTCAATTTATCAAGCAAGGGCGAGGTAAGTTGGGTACAGGTATTAACTCAACAACCATTTTTTCTCTAAAAATTCGAAATGCTTTCTTTTAAGCATTAGTTTGTGATTTATTGCTTGCTGGTTTCTTCATCTCTTTATCTATTTCACAAGCTTTACCTTGGGGAAATTGATTAAAATTGCTAGAGTTGACCAAGGATAGTCACAAGAAATGTTATATTCACATTTTACGCTTGTACATAGTTGAATTATCTTGCAGATTTAAGGATTTATTGGCCATAGCAGATATGATCTGCAACAAAGATAGAGATTTCAACGCTTTTTTCGAGTAAGTTACACTTTTATAAATCTCTTCCTTAACTCTCCTTTCTAATATTGCTTATTTCACTATTTAAAGTTGAGTTTATTTAATTTCCAACTACATTTAAAATTAAAATTAAAATTTGGAAATTCTTGGGCCATTTTGCTGAGGAGAGTTTCACCAAAATTGTTGAAAAATAAATTTTCAGCTTGCTGGAAATTGGCTTTTTTAGCTGTCATAGGTTGAGGATAGTCCTCATAAACCTCTATTTTTATCCTCAAGCCTCTCCCCCGGTAGACATAAAATCTAGAAGTGCTGAGGCACTTGCAGGGTGGCTGATTTGGGCTTAACAGGTTGATGTCTCTGTTTTTATGCAGACTTTACAGTTTGTTTTTACATAACATCGAGCTATTTTGACCCATAAGTCTTTATATGGTGGAAACATAATTACATATTTGGTTAGACTCTAGAGTAAATTTTGTAGACAAAAATAGACTAATTACATTCTATATTTTGAATTTTCTGTATTTTGGTACTTTTAAATCCCCTGTTTAGTTTTTTATGTACAGTGACATTAAAAGCCAGCTAGACAGTTTGGGAGATTAACAGTTCCACTCCAAGTGACCCTATCTAATGCATTGATCTTATTTGGGACTGTTGATTTGGGGTAGCATCAGATGTACTCTAGCCACAAAATTTGGTGGAGAGGTTAGGGCACATGAGATCTGCAATACCCATAAAGGGTTTGGGCAGATTCTAAACAGTTTGGGAGATATTAAAATAATTAATATTTTTAATGGATTCCCTAAGTCTATACTTAGGGAAATTAAAATATTAATGTGAATTAATATAAAACTGTGTTAGAATGGTCTAAAAGACATGGATCAGGCCAGATCTAATCTTAGCCATCGATTAGGGACTTAATCTCGGCCGTTGGTATGTCAACGAGAAAAGTATAAGAGGAGGCTTGAGGTTCACTTGGAGAACACACCAGAGTGATCAGTCATTCTATTCTCTAGAGTGGGGTTTGCTAAGAGAGATATAATCAGTGATCAGTTGCAGCGAGGGGCAGTGAGTACGAGGCAGAGAGGCAGGGATAGTGCCGAGAGACCAGTGCAGAAGCAAAAAGAGGCAGATGCAGAGCTAGAGGGAGCCATGCAGAGGCATCAAAGACTGCGTAGAGCCAGAAGGGCTTGCGTCATGCACGCAAAGGTTGCAAGAGTGACGCAGAGAGCCAGAGAGGCTGCGCAGAGCTTCAATAGGTTAACGCAGAGGGTTTCAGGCTGACGTAGAGGCCAACAGGGCTGACACTGAGCTTCAGATTGTGCTGGAGAGGGATTTTGTGGAACAGGATTTGCGAATACTTGTTTCTGAAGAGAGGTATTGCTGCCAGGTTTTTTATCTCTGTTGGGTTAGCTAGTTTGGCACTCAATGTACTCAGAAAAGAGCTGCTTAATAATAAAGCCCTCAGATAGCTGCACTGATTTTCCCGCATTGGGTTTTTCCGGGGACATTAGTCCAAAAATAACAATGTCATTTGTGTGCTTGTTTCTGTTTCCTTCAACGGATGATCTGTAATGTGTTAAGCATGCACTTGTATTTATTTTCAGTATTTACATGGTAAATAACTTGTTAATAAATAAAACAAGTAGGTAGGAATAAATCAGTAAAGTGCATGGAGGGTTTCTAACTAGTAGACTTAGAAATTCCAACAAAGACTCCTCCCTTGACCATTTAGGAGGTTATTGGGGATAAATAGTGGGTGCTTGGGGTGGTGTGACAATGGGTTGCTGGTCTGCATGTGCCCATCTGGCAGATTGCTAGGACCTTAGCAATCCTGCTAATTGGATCGGTAACAATTTCCTAGTTTGGTCTCACCAAATCAACCAAGCTCGACTAACTCGCTAACTAGATTCTACCAAATCAAACTATGCTAAATCCTACAGACTGTGCCAAGAGTATTCAACGAGGGAAGTCACATTGATTGGTTTGGCCAACCTCCTCAAACTTTCTAGATATTAAGTTCTGTGATCAATAGAGTTGGATGGGTTTATCTCATTATGCAAAATGATGATGTTTAGGTTATTCTGTGTTTCTTGGATGTGTATCTCATGTTGGTTGATATGACTGGTGATACCTTTCTGTAGTATGGCAGGTGCCATCTTATGCTTCTCTATCATCTCATTCGGGAACTTCATTATTCTAATGTTGGTGAGTACAGTCATTCTAATATCTAAATTCTTATGATTCGTTCATTTTAGTGCCCACCTGAAGTGCACTTCAGATGGAAGTGCTCAGGGAGCGACCTTGGGAGTGGCCTCCTACAAAAAAAATCACTCCCTAGCTTTTCTTCTCAACAAAGAATTTGCAAAGACGTCCCAAACACAATTTTTTTCAAAGAAACAAGAATTTTTGAGTGGAGCAACCTAATATTCAAGCCTATGGCCTTAGTATTGATATGCAATTCATGGTAATGTTAAATTCTTAAAGTAAAATTGTAATGACCCATCTTGAGTTATAGGGAGAATAAAAATATTAGCATGCATACGAGGCATACATATGATAGCTACATATGCATGCATCACATGCACTGCAATAGTATATATACTAACCAATGTTTTAAAAACCATAACCGGTGACTGGACCGGTGCGCCTAATTAGCCGGGTTACCGACCGAAACCAGTCGAATCGGGACTGGTTAGGTTTAAACGAATCGGTTTTAGAAAAATACATTAAATAATTAATTTTTAATGAAACAAAACTATTTTTAAGATTTAAAACCATGATTCCAAGCCAATAGAGACAAAATATGCAAAGTTTGCTCAATTATATACCATGTAAAGGTGAATATATGAGAATGGCACCGAGTGCAATACATATCATCGACAAAATAGTAAAATACGTAAGCAATGAGGCTCTAAATGGCCTATAAAGTCCAAAAACAATGCTGCAAGCTATGAGGCCATTGGCCTACTACAAGTCTACGGTGTACACATGATCAGTCATCAAGTTCATCACCACTACTAGACATAGGATCATCATCAAGAGCTACATAGACATCATCTGGTTCAGAGTCTGAGGATGCCTCAACCTGATCTGCGACCTCATTAACAATGCCACCAATAACAATAGAAGTGGACCTAATGGAAGCACGAGTTTGTCGACCTACAAGACTAGTGCCTTCCATTGGTTCTTTTCCTTTCCTTGATGCCGCTACTGAACTTGGTTCTGATGCTACCACAAAATCTGCTTCATCCCCCGCTAATGCCATGTCGATATCAAAATCAGCCTCAAACATAGGATCTTCAGTCTCCTCCACCCGTTCTGATGTTGAATCATTATCATCCAACACAATGGGATCTAGATTAGGTGTTTTGTTCATCATTTGGTTCCTCCTTAGTCAAAGGTTGTGTTGCACGAAAACAAGATCATTTAACCATTTTTGTTCCAAACGGTTTCTGTTCTTCGTGTGTATGCACTCAAAAACAGGCCGATTGCACTCACAACCTGAAGCACTGCAAGTTTCATTGAGGACTCTAATTGCAAACCTTTGCAATTGAGGACACTGGCCACCAAATGACTCCCACCAATGTGCTGCAAAGAAAAAGACATTAATTAGTAGTTTTAATTTGAATTGTAAAGAACGTAAACAATTTTAACTTGAAAAAAAACAAATTGGAAATTGGAATTGCTTACTTGGTTGATCAACATCTCTTGCCATCTTTGCCAAAGGTACCACCTGCCATATTGAAAACAGTAAGTTGTCTATGTATTTCCAACTGGTCTGCATGGGTAGGGACCATGCGCTCTAAGCAATCAACCAATCTGGCTCTGACCTCCCCATCCTGCAGATCTCCTAGCCAATCTTTATAATGATACTTTGGGTTCAAAAAATGCCCAACTACATGTATAGGACGATGGAGTTGATTGTTCCATCTGTTATCAATGATCTCCCATTTACGACCATATTTAGCTAACTTGTCCTTGTAGGCTGCCCATATCTGCTCCTTTTCCTGATCCATAGCCTCATAAATGTAGCCCATGGCCAATTTTTCCCCATCCACCATCCTTAGCACCTTTACAAGGGGCTCGGTAATTTCACAAGCTCTACAGACCTTTTCCAAAAATAATTGTCAAACACTTTCTTTTTGGTGTCTTTCCCATCTTGTCTACGAGCCCACCGAGATTTAGACCTTTCATCAGAAGAAAAACATTTTCTGCAAGTTTTTATGTTTACCTTTGAGACATTGCAATGTGAGGAATCGAGTTGCAAATCTCGTAATTGCAGGCCTAACAAGCCCTTTGCCCCTAATGTTTTTCCTCATTAGGTTCAATACCCATGAGTGGTTGTAAATTTATTTTGTAATGCACTTGGCATGCTCTACAATGTTTTTTAACCACTCCACTTTGCCTATGTCCTCAAGCATGAGGTCTATGCAATGTGAAACACATGGAGTCCAAAATGTGGTCCTATATTTGGACTCAAGCATCTTTCCAGCAAGAACATAGTTTGAGGCATTATCGGTGATGACTTGCATAACATTTTGCTCCCCAACTTCCTAAATAATGTCATCCAAAAGCTCAAATAGAAGGGCTGCATCCTTCACCTTATCAGATGCATCAACTGATTTCAAAAACATGATTCCTTGAGGGCAAGAAACAAGGAAATTAATGATAGTGCGGTTCTTTCCATTGGTCCATCCATCTGACATGATGGAACAACCTGTTTTGAGCCATGAATCTTTAAACTCAACCAAATACTCATCAATGGAAGATATATCTTTTTGCAAAAGAGCTCCCCTCAAGTCATGCATACTAGGGCCTTTGAAGCCCTTTCTTGCAACTATAACAGATCCCCACATAGCTTGGTAATAAGGTGAGCGAGCAGCATTAACTGGGATATCTGAATCATACCACCATCTAGCAATGTATTGATGAGAAGTTTCTTTGCATTGTTTTTTTCCAATGTTGATCTAAAGTGGGTTGACGACTTGGCTGGGAGGAAGTGGGATTAGAAGAGGCAATGTTGGCAGAAGATGAGAAATAACTTTGGATGTTTGTTCTCTTTGTTCCTTTTGATGGTTGGCCAAATGAAGGATGAACATAGTGAAAGGGTTCATTGGTGGAAGGGATAGAAGAGGAGTCTTGAATCTCATAATCATCATACCCACTCTCTTTCATGGCTTCTAATAATTCCCTCTTCCTTGCAATGTCATCTTGGATGGCCTTCTCCCTAGCCTTATCCTCATAAAACTTTTCAAGCTTGGAAATGTATTCTGCCCTAATAGGACCTAACACTGCATTTGGTGCATCACATGGCTTTACTTGGCCTCTTACCCCAGCCAAGTGTTGTTTCAATCTAAGAATACCCCCACCTCCAATAGATTTATGGCATAATTTGCATATCATTTTTCCATCAATTACATCACAATGAGCCCATGCACTGTCTTGTCCTTTTGGAGCCATGTTTGCTTGAAATAATTACAATTTGCAAAGAAATCTTCCATTTAAAAAAAAAATTACAGCTAAGAAACATGGAATACCAAAGCTAAATTTAGGAAAACAAATGCACATGTAGGCTACAAAATTTGATAGCATAGAACTAGAGATTTGATAGCATAAACGATAGAAGTTAGAAGTTTATAAATTTATAACACATAAAAAAATTTAATACATGGACAACGGTCAAATGAGGATTTTTCAAGTGAAAATCCTTACCTGGAAATGAAAACTAGCTTCCTTAGCCTCCTCTTGGAGATGCCAACTCCATTGACAGCTACAAACTATCTCCAAAATAGCTCCAACTCCAACTCCAAGCCTCCAAGTTGACTACTCCAACAAAAACTCAACACGCTCCAAGCTCCCAAGCAAACTCACAAACACTCCAAATAAGATGTGTGAGAAAAATGAGAGGGAGAAGGGCCTCTTAAAGGCTTGGAGAGGGTGTTTTTGGAGGGAAAGGACCCTTACTTTCCCTCCAAAAACCCTAAACCACCTTGGATAAGTCGCTGCGTGGGTCCTTCGCGGCCGTGGCAGTTAACCGACCGGTTAGGGCTCAAAACAGGTGAAATGACCTTGCTGACTAGGTTTTTCAGCTTGTTCGGACTGGTGGCCTTGCTGACCGGCCGATTTTAAAAACACTGATACTAACCTATTACAAAAAAATTTGTCAAGTAAAAAACAATCGAACTAATTATTGAAAATTCTAAGTGAACACCTAACTCAAAATATATATGTTGAATACATTTAGTAAGGTACTTAATGCGTGTATCGCTATCATAATATATATAACTATACAACAGAGAGGATAAAGGCGATGTGTTTTATAAATAGCAAGGGAAGTACAAATAATTATAATATATATTAATTATTATACAAATTAAAAATAAAAGAATTATAATATATAATAATTATTATACAAACAAAGTGGGAAATGATAATATACACATACTGTACAAACTACAAGGATTTATAACAAATGATATACAATAAAAAGGCATTGACGTAAACAAATCACCAAAATATTAACAAATAATGGATTATAATAGTTCAAACTTCAAACTAATCCCTTGAATACGTGTAAGTACCTCTACATTCCTGGCTATCATTGTTAAAGCCAAATCTATGAATATCAGAGGTAGGGGGATTAGTGACCACCTCAGAGCACCTTAAAAGGCCATTGCACAACAATGGCAAGGGGGGAGAAAAATGGGGATTCTTGAACAAGGGACCATGAAAGGAGAATTTTAAGGATGGAATTGACTGAGAAATCAAGATTTGAGTATTGTTCTTGGGGTTTTGGGCACGGGTGCTAGAATTCTTCAATTTCAAAGTCTTCTAGATCTAGGAACCAGATAAGTTGATCCTAGATAGGCAAGGTGGATTCGGTTGGTTTTGTAGTAGGAGCATGAACATTAACAAACCGAAAATGCCTTCAAACGAGATTTTCAGGTAAGTACTTGTAAATGAATTCTTAAATTTAGAATATTTGGTTAAATTGCAAAATTAGGGCATCCATAATTGATGTTAAATTCTTAAATTTAGGTTCCCCGGTTAACTTCCAATTAGGGTATTAGAAAAAGGATGAAACTTTTACTTAAATTTTTAACATTACCATGAAATGAATTAGGATGTTCAAGTGGTTCCGACCTCATTGGATTTCATATGGAGAAAGTAGAATTTTAGATCTCACTCAAAATCCAACAAACTTATCAAATTTTCAAGATTTAAGGGTTGGGGGGATTGCAATATTTCGATTGGATTTTGTCATGTACTAGGGTATAAAACTCGTTGAGCCGAGAGACTCATTCTACAACCCAGTATGAGGGGATGTGTAAGTTTGTCCGTCTATCCGTTGAGTTGACACGTGTCCTTTTAAAATAAAAATAAAATTTACACTCTAAATAGAAAAATAATGTCGACTATAATAAAAAAATGAATATGTTGTAAAGTAATTAGAAGTAAAAGAAATGTGAGTAAGATGCTTAAACCTTACTATTTAAATAAACTATTCGAAGATCTATGTTAACTAATTTATGTCGATATTAACTTCATATATATGATTATCTATAGAAATTTTTTTGTTAAAGTTGAATATTTTAATGTTGTATATAAAATAATTTTCAATGTGGGTTATCAATAAAATATTTTAATACCAATTAATATTGAGATATACTTAAAAATATATTAATAATAATAAACCAATTTAATTTGTCTTGATAAAATGTCAATTATGTAAAATATTTTAATGTCAATTATGTATATATTATATATTGTTTTAAAAAAGTTCTGTATATATTGTTTTAAAAAAGTTTTTATGGTTAAAACATTTATTTGGTCCTATATATACTCCATATAGCATTCAAAAATACAATTTAAACAATGAAAAATTACATATTGTATTTTGCACTCTAAAAACGTTTGCACATGAAGAAAATTGATCCCTCGGCTCATGTTAGATCCGTATTTAAGATGGATCTATGCTGGTGTTTAATCAAGAGCACCAACCCTCTATGTGCCTTGATGTTAGTGATATTGATTGTCGAACTCCTCTATCATGACTCTACTAAAAATGTACCCACCACTCAAACCAAAATATTGACTTGACATGCTACATTTTTCTACCTTATATTAATGCTTAGAGGGTGATATTAATGACAAAGATCCCAAGATAGGTGTCAGACCAGGAGTAACTCCAGACTAGGCAAAAACTGATTCGTTTATTTCATTAGGTAGCTATTGTTTATATACATGAATGTGACTGATCAGTTCATCTTCTTGATGACTGTTCACATTCCGGGTTCACCCAACCGCTAAGGATTAGGTGTCAACATTCCCCCCCTTAATCTGAAGGGATGTTGGTGAGTCCAAGCATCGTTCTGAATCTTTCAAGCTTTTCTCTTCCAAGCGCTTTGGTGAAGATGTCTGCAATTTGCTCATTTGTGGAACAATGACGGAGATGGATTGTTTTGGCCTCAACATGATGTCGGATCAGATGATATTTAGTATTGATGTACTTAGTACGATCATGGAACTTTGGGTTCTTGGCCAACTTTATTGCAGAGGTGTTATCAATCATGAGTGGAGTTGATTGTACTTGTTTTACCTGCAAATCTTCAAGAATTTTCTTGAGCCACACAATTTCTTTCGTTGCTTCAACTGCTGCCACGTATTCTGCTTCTGTTGTGGAATCTGCTGGAACTGATTGTTTGCGTGATCTCCAAGAGACAGCTCCTGATCCAAGACTCATAGCATATCCTGAAGTAGATACCCCAGTTTCTTTGTCTCCATCGAAGTCTGAATCAGAGTATCCATCAAGCTGAAGTCGTCCACCTGTGTATACTTGATTCCAAGGTCTTGAGTTCCCTTCAAGTACCTTAGAACTCTTTTTGCAGCAGACCAATGTCCCTCACAAGGTTTTTGCATAAACCTGGAGAGGATTCCAACAGCAAATGAAATGTCTTGTCTTGTAGTAGTGATGTAGATGAGACTTCCTACAAGCTGTCTATACTTTGTTGCATCCTCAAATTCCTTTCCTTCAATAGATGTGAACTTTAAGTTTTGTTCCATTGGAGTAAAAAGAGGATTGCACTCTGTCATGCCAAATCTGTTTAACAAATCTCCAATATATTTCTTTTGAGAAAGAAATATGGATTTTGGATGTTGGGTTACTTCAATGCCAAGATAGTAATGAACATAGCCCAAATCAGTCATTTCAAAACTTTTTCCTAATTCTTTCTTTATGGATGCAATATAGCTTTCATTGTTCCCTGTCATTAAAAGATCATCTACATACACCACAAGATATACAACTGTTTTGCCAACTTTCTTGACAAATAAAGTTGCATCATCAAGATCAAAATGATTGAAGTTGAGTTTCAGAAGATGCTCAGTTAGTTTTTCATACCAGGCTCGTGGTGCTTGTTTGAGGCCATACAAGACTTCACGAGTTTGCATACTTTATGTTCATGTCCTTTCACAGCAAATCCTTCAGGCTGGGACATAAAAACATTCTCTTTTAGATCTCCATTCAAGAATGCAGTTTTTACATCCATTTGATGGACTTTCCAACCGTTCTGAGTAGCTAGTGCAAAGAGTGTCTGGATGGTGGCCCATTTTGCTGTGGGGGCAAAAGTTTCCTCATAATCGACCCCTTCCTTCTGTGCAAAACCTTTTGCCACAAGCCTAGCTTTGTGCTTGTCAAGTGAGCCATCAACTTTGTATTTGTTCTTGTAGACCCACTTGCAGCCAATTGGTTTGGTTCCAAATGGAGGATCAACCAGCTTCCAAGTGCCATTCTTTATGAGGGCATCATACTCCTTTTGCATCGCTTCTTTCCATTCATCATGAGAAGCAACTTCTTTTAAGGAAGTTGGTTCAAAATCTGTAGACAAGTTCAATTCACAATCATAAGTAACATCCATATCAACAGGTGAATTAGAGTCATCTACATCACCTCCATCTTGTCGGTTTGTATTTCTGGTTCCTGTTTTTCCAATTTCATCAGGATGAACACTTTCAAGTGTCTTTGTCAGCCACTTTGGGGGACCTTTCTGAGATGGTCCAGGCTGCTTTGTTGATTGAGTTGGGACTGAATCAAGATTGAGTCTCCCAATTCTATCAATTACATCACTTAAAGGATCATCCGGTGTTGGAGTTTCATGCAGGGGAGATTGTTCTTCAGAAGAAGATTCCACATGTTGATCTAGTATAGGAATCCCCCCTTCAAGATGTGGAATCTGATTATCAAACTCTTGAAATGATTTCGTTTTTGTGAATCTATCCAAGTGATCAAGTTGCCGCTCAACAACACTGTCAGATTTGGATGATTCAAGAAAAATGACATCTCTAGATACAACAAACTTTTTATTTACTTCATCATAGAGATGGTATGCTTTAGAGGTGTTTGAATACCCCAGGAAGATACACTTACGACTTCTAGCACCAAGTTTGTTTCTATGTACTTTTGGTATCAAAGCATAACAGGTGGAACCAAAGATCCTGAGATGTTTTACCGAAGGAACATGTCCATACCACAATTCATAAGGAGTCTTGTTTCTTATAGCATTTGATGGACATCTATTTTTTATATAGGCAGCACATAGAACAGCGTCAGCCCAAAACATTATCTTTACATTTTTGAAGAAAAGCATGGATCGTACCATATTCAAGATTGTTCTATTCATTCTTTCTGCTACACCATTCTGTTGGGGATTATAAGGTACAATTGTTTGATGTTTGATCCCATGTTGGCGAAGATAGTTGTCAAATTCATTTGATGTATATTCTTTTCCATTATCAGTGCGAATAGACCCAATATGAGATTGTGCATCATTTTGAATCCATTTATGAAAATTCTTGAATGTTTGAAAAGCATCAGATTTGTTCTTCAATAAATAAACCCAACACATTTTGGTGTAATCATCAATAAATGTCATGATATATTTATTTCCATTTGCAGAGGGAACAGGCATTGGACCACATAAATCTGAATGAATGAGTTCAAGCTTCCTATGTGCTCTTGAATGTGAATCATGAAAAGACTGTTTGCTATGCTTTCCTAGAATGCAAGCATCACATTGCTTATGTTTTCTAGGAATTGTAGGTAAACCAGCAACACCATTTTTCTTCAATAAGCGGAGACTGTCATAGTTTAAATGTCCAAACCTAGCATGCCATAATAAACTTGATGGAAGTGTACCTTCTTCATGATGAGAAATATATGAGAAATGTTGTGCATGAGCAGAGGTTCCTTGCAGTTTGAGAAGCCTTTCTTCTTCTATTCCCCTCATGACAAGTGAGTGGTCAGAAGCTTTTCTTACCTCAAACTTGTCATCAAACATATGAATGGAGTGACCTTGCTGGCGGATGTGGACCAATGACAACAAGTTTCTCTTGAGCTGTGGGAGATATAGAACATGATCGAGAAGAAAGTCTGGAAGACCAGGCAATTTAAGCCTGATTGTGCCAAGCCCTGATGGCTTGATTTTTGACTGATCTGCAAAGTACACTGCTCCATCAACATTGTCAGTGAAATCTTCAAAAAAATCTTTCCTATGAGTCATATGACAGGTTGCTCCTGAATTAAGCAACCAATCATTTTTTGAAGAAGCAAGTGAAGCATTAAACAAATCTTCATTTACTCCAATGTTACATTGTGCCTCAATATAGTGAGCGGATTCAGGTGCTTTACCTTTGTCTGTATCATCAGTTTTACCTTTCTGCTGGTTTCTTTTCTGCTCAATTTTGTCCCATGGTAGCTTGCATGTAGAAGCATCATGTGATCCATTTCGTTTGCAGCGAATGCAATGCAGATCTGCCTTTTCTCCTTGAGAATGTCTGCCCCCCTGCCTCTGAAGTATCTTCCTCTTCCTCTTCGTCCACCTCTTCCTCTTGTAGAATCTTGAACAGGACACTTTTCTTTATGAGCAAGGCAAACCGTCTCTTTAGAAGATTCAGGGACTGTCTTCTCTCCAAAGGCTTTCTCTCTTTCAGCAAACTTTTTCACAAGAGAGTCAAAGGTTATATCTTTAAGATTTCCATTTGCTTGTAAAGACTCAAGATAATTGGAGTAAGTAGGATAGAGTGCCTTGAGAAAAGCAATAAGAGCGATATCCAACTCAACCTCAGTGGATTTGATATCATGCATTATGGATTTAACTTCAGATGCAAGAGCAAGAGGATCATTATTTTTCAGTTCAAGAGTGAAGAGTTTAATCATGAGCTGAACAACTTCAAGTGCAATATGTGAGTCATAGAGTTCTTTGAGCTTTTGTAAAGCTTCAAAGGCAGTTGAATATGATGAAATATGGCGACTTACTTCTTCATTTACAGATGGTGCGATTAATGCATATCCTTTGCTGTTCTTGTTATCCCAAATGACGAGCTCTTTGTCTGATGTAGGCTGTACTGGGTCATTGTCTCCTTCTCCGATACACACTCATTTCCACAACTCATTGAAGATGAGGGTGTGTTTTATCATTCGGGACCATTCAGGATAGTTCTCCTTGCCAGTGAGAACTATTCTTACCATAGAGATGATTGAATGCATTCTGTAAAAAATACTTCTGCTGATAAAAAAAAAAACTTCCTTACGTTACAGCCTTATGCACTATATTTTCTTGAAATATTATGTACATATCAATATTACATATCACTTTATGCTTCAACACAGCATTACCATTCAAATGATAGAAAAAAAAACTGTGCAATACTACTATGTCACACCATTTCAAAAAATAATACGTCCACCAACAGCTTCAATGCGGTTCATAAGCAGCTTCAATGCGGTTCATAAGACTGCTCTGGAATTTAAGCATCAACCATACCTCAAAATACTTAGTCACAATAATATTTTGTCGTAGTCAATAGTGGTAGAGGCTAATAATTATTATTGCTAGTGTTAACGGAGCAGAGCAGAGTTCAGTTCATATTGCATGGTCAATGCCATGAAATTTTTCCACTTAAAAGAACAAATATGGCGTAGACACTAATGTTTGCGTTAGCGAATTGTAGCCTTGCGGGCTTCCATGGACTTTCACCAAACATGAATAAAAATATATTGATACGTTAATAATGCTGCGCATAAAACGTTAATACCACTGCGTCGATGGAGGAGGATCCGACAATTGAACAGGCGCACGAGGATCTGAGGTTCCCTCCCGTGTTGTTGATAGAGTTTGCAATAGACTTCGCCCGGGAATTAGATTTCCCAGGTTCCAAACCTCTTACGACTTTATGATGCTCAGCGGTGGGGTAGAGCAGGCGGTGGACCGTGCCTCTCCCGATCTCTCTGCAGGTGCTCCGTTCTGCTATCCCTGATATTCTTCAACGAGTAGATTTTAACACTGCAACATTCACCGAGCGGGCTACAAATGTACAGAAGAGTGGTGGGTTTGGCCTTATCAGGGCTGTTGCTCACGGGGCGAAGACGATTGCTCTCTTCTGATTTTTTGGCCGAGGGTATAAGCGGTTCGTTGCAGAGAGGCCAATGGCAAGTAGGAGGCGATAGACTTACTTAAAAATGGAGGTGTCTGCGAAGAAGCGAAAGGCGGAAGAAGCGAATGACATGCTGTTGGTTATCTATTCTGAGATAGTTCATGGGTCGATTCAGAAGTATGGGGTTAGTGAGGGCCTTTATGCTTCTTTGAATACAGACAATTGGCCTGGCATAGACTATTTGATGCTCGATGCCCAAGTTCAAACATTAAAACAAAATGATACAGATAATGCAAGCGTAAGGATAATCAAAACGATAATACCACATTTCCGCTGCATGGAATCCCTCAGAACTGTGATGGCTCGCCTTCGAGCTCGAGATCAGTTACCAATACTGTCGAAGCATCATTTTACCAACGCATCTCTGGGTACCATGTCAGTCCAGCGACAGAGGCAGAGCAGCGCTCAGCACTGAGGCAGTGGCAGACTATTTCAGGACAGAGGCAGTGGCAGAGATGAAGGGAGTTACGACTATTTTTAGGACTGGCTCTGATACCATGTCAGACCAGGAGTAACTCCAGACTAGGCAAAAACTGATTCGTTTATTTCATTAGGTAGCTATTGTTTATATACATGAATGTGACTGATCAGTTCATCTTCTTGATGACTTTTCACATTCCGGGTTCACCCAACCGCTGATAAAATGTCAATTATGTATATATTATATATTGTTTTAAAAAAGTTCTGTATATATTGTGAAAAAAAAGTTTTTATGGTTAAAACATTTATTTGGTCCTATATATACTCCATATAGCATTCAAAAATACAATTTAAACAATGAAAAATTACATATTGTATTTTGCACTCTAAAAACGTTTGCACATGAAGAAAATTGATCCCTCGGCTCATGTTAGATCCGTATTTAAGATGGATCTATGTTGGTGTTTAATCAAGAGCACCAACCCTCTATGTACCTTGATGTTAGTGATATTGATTGTTGAACTCCTCTATCATGACCCTACTAAAAATGTACCCACCACTCAAACCAAAATATTGACTTGACATGCTACATTTTTCTACCTTATATTAATGCTTAGAGGGTGATATTAATGACAAAGATCCCAAGATAGGCAATGATTTTGATGATATGTAGGTATTTGTTGTAGCATGATTTTTTTGGATGCTAGAGGCCATCTAGAGCCTGTTTGTTGATGCATTTTTAGTTCAGAGATGGATTAAACTTGATGCTATTTTGGTTATGTGCACCCTTATATGCTATATAAATGAGAACTTGTAATTTATGGACCTGTGGTTGATGAAGATTATAACTACTAGATTATTGATGTTATATGGTTTAATCCATGTTCTTATGCTTTTTATAATTAATCCATCACTCTACATGCTTTTGTTGACATATATGCATCAAAATATATAAAAATATATATTATATAGAATTTGCTCCCGACCTAGAAGCTTCTGAAAATTGTCGCTCCCCACTCCCACTTCCACTTCTGCTCCCTGCTTCCAAGCTGCCTTGGGTGTGGTTAGATTTAATGTGCAAATACCAGAGTGGTGTTCTTTCTATGTTAGCTTCACAATTTGCATAAGATAATTGTTTTATGTTGCCTGCAAGGATCATAAAAGCAAAGTGCTGTAAGCAAATTGTTTTGAATATGTATGGTTGGCAGGTCTGGGTGTGTTCGTGGAGTTGCTTCCATACAGAAGCTGGAGAATTCTAGGCAGGAAAATGGACCAAATGTGTGTGTTGTGACTAGAAATGAACCTGATAGAAGTGGTTTTGCTACTGAAAAGAGGGAGTGTTCAGTTGGATCAGAGAAGGATCAAACTTTCCTTGAGAGCACTACTAAGTACATACTATAAATCTATTCCTTAAATTTTCTTTTCCTTTTACTTTTATATTCTGGCTTGATTACTATCACAATGTCCATAAATAATAGCAGTTTCTTCTCCATATGAAGATGAAAAGTATAAAAAGCAATCAGCATGATGGCTCGAGCATGATGATTTACTCTATAAAACTGCATTGATAACTTTTGATAGTGATAGGCTTGCCTGGTCATATTTTGATGTAAATCATATAATCTAATTATCTTTGTGCATCAATATTATATATAAGATGCATTTTCCCTAGGAAAAAGAAACACGATTACTTCTTAGTCTACGGGAAATGTTACGTGCAAGAGGACCTAGTTCTCATTGGGTTTGGTATTTACTTTATGGGTTGTACTGTTATTTAGATTTAAATGTTGATAGTGTCTATTTCTTGTATTATGAATATTTACACTAGCTCGAGAAACATAATTCTCTTTATAAATGAGGCCAATCATTGAGAATATAACACGTCCACATTCTACCCATGCCTTTACATATATGTATTCCATTAACTTGTCTTATACAGATGATAACATCCTTTCTGTTTTTTCTTTCATTGCTTTATTGGGTTTTGGTTTGAAACATTTCTATTAATTTCCTGTTCCTTTAGGTTACCTATACATGAAGAGAATCAGGCAGCTAGCTCAACTGCAATAATAAAGGGGAAGATGTTTCAAACACCACGATCTAATTCAGCCACGTCAGCCATTTCTTCACAATGTATTGTTCGTTCGTTGCCTATGTCTGATGGTTTGGAACAACATTCAGGTGTAAACAGGATCCACTTTGCCCCTGGGTTAGGCAATTGCAAGCGTCCAGCACAAACCATATCTTCATCATCTTCAGTAGCACAATGGGTTGGGCAGAGGCCAGTAAAGACAGCTCGCACTGCAAGAAGAGTTAACATGCCTCCAACTGCAATTCAAGTTGATGATAAAAGTTTTGCAGAAGTTTTTGCTTATAATGACACTGCTGGTGGTAAGGGTGCCAAACCTGATTCCCATGCAATCTTGGGGCCAGGTGTTGCAGGACGTTTACCAAACTGTAACTCTTTGATCCATGGCAAAGTAAAGACAGAAAATCTGGATTCCTCAACTGGGTTATCAGAAAGAGGGCATCTAGAAGGGGGTGATAAGAGCAAATCTATTGACAAGAGCAAGAAAAATGCAGTTGTAGGGGTAACATTTAAACAAGCTGATGCAAGTCCTGCAACACTGGTTTTGCCTACAAATAATTCAGAGGACTCTTCTAAAGAAGGCAATAAAGACGGCATACACAGGCAAGGAAGAACCAGGAGGGGTTTAGTTTCTGAAAGGAAGAGGGTATGTAAAGATGGTGACAAAATAGATGTAACTTCAAACACAAAACGGCTTCGAAGTACAGGGATGGTTTCTGATAAAGTGGAAAAGTAAGCAGTGATTTTGTATCAAGATTAATTATAGTCTATAGATAGTATATTAACATCACTTGGAAAAAAATATGGGCACAAACTGATTATCAAAATACATTTCCTTTTTCTTTTCAGCAAGTCAAGCCAATTTTTGACTAAAAAAATTTCATCTGATTGCAAGCCCTTGACTAGATCCAGGCGTGCAGTAAATAGTGGGTCATCAGACCTTACAGGTACACTGCCTTAGTTCTCCCAAGTTAATTTTCAGTTGGTCTAGAAAACTTGGACATTATATATATGATAAAATGTTGTATATATTATTATGTACCTTATTTAAAGTGGATATCATAATTTGGTATGCATGCTTTTGCAGGGGAAATGGATGATGATCATGAAGAAATTGTAGCAGCAGCTGAAGCTGCTATTAATAAAAGCTGTATGTTTTCAACTTCAAAAACCTCTTAAATTAATAACTGGCATATGTATATATGTTTATTTGATTTCAGAGTACTGTAGTTGTAGAGTTACTGTACGAGGTTCATAATTGTGCTGCTTCTTCATTTGATTGACTCTGTGTAGCTTTTGTAAGTAATTGTTTTTCTTTTGATTTATTTTGTCTTTTTGCATGGTTGCCACAGACATTGCGTGTTCTGGGCCATTTTGGAAGGAAATGGAGCATTACTTTGCAGTCCCTACAAAAGTTGATATAGATTACCTGAAGAGATATGTAATTTATCTTAGCACATACCAATTCATTGTGTTTCCTGCTTTGGGCCTGATGATATACATGCTAAATATTTGATATTTGATTCTCCTTTTATTTTATTTCATCTAATTCTTTGATTCCTTTAAACTCATAATATGGTAGATCCTTCGGCTGATGTTAACAAGCTGCCTGTAGGAATTGTTAGATTTCCAAGGGCATCTATTATTTTCGGAAAATTAAAAATTTTACTACTTTTCTGAAGAGGGTATCCACTGCTACCACTGTTATAGCCAGTTTTATCAGAACTGAGCTGGTTTTGCCAAAACTGAACTGACCAGTTCCACTGGTTTACAAGGGTTGTCAGTTCAAATCAAAGGTCTAAAATTTAAATGAGAAATGGCTGGTTCTGTAATGAATTGGTCGGTTTTGTGATGGAATTGGCCAATTTTCTATGGAACCAGCCTTAAATGCCTGAACCAACTGGTTTTGTATGGAACTGACTAGTTCCATACTATAATTCATACATTAGTCTTTGGATGACAAAATTAACCCCAAAATTTAAAAAACGAAGCAAAATCCTAGTAATTAATGATAATATTAAATTCTTAAAGTAAAAGTTGATATTCCCTTTATCTTTGTTAACGTTCTTTGATATATGGCCACGGACTGGAGGAGTCAGGATGCCTCTGAGAACCACCCATGTGCATGACCTGTAGCCTGGTTTGAAACGAGGGCCTTTAAGGATCAAGTGTTAGGTAGGGGTAATGCCCTGTCCCCGCCGTCAAGTCCAGGAGAGATCTAACTCTGTGGAGGAAAGGAAACTCTGCCTGGGTAATCTACTGTGGAACTGTACGTTTGCATCTTATGATGCATCTAAGAAGCAAGGTCTGGACTCTCTCCATCTCATCCCAATCCCTCTGTACCAAGCTTGGCCCCCATACCTAAGAGCCATAAAGAACTGTAGGTCGAATAATCTCCTCCATGAGGTGGAGTTTGGATGGGACGTCTTCAAACTAAGTCTGGAAGCACTGTGTCTCAATAAGGGCAAGGGATCCATACCCTTGGTTGAGCTGGGTCTAGAATGCTTGTCCCATGCCAAAATGAGGACCTGTGTATGAAAATTCCAAAACTAGAATTCTATTGTAGGAACTGGTATTATTTCTTCTAACCGATAAATTAATTATTTAGTTAATTGCTACGACAACATCGAAATAAACACACTGCAACATTCACAAATAAAAATTGCTGAAATAAAATAGCGCTGGAATTGAGAAATGCTAGCACACACACATAAAAATTAACACCGTTGTTTTTGGACAAAAGTCCCCGGAAAAACCCAATGCAGGAAAACCGTTGCAACAAATGAGAGTTTATTTTATTATGCAACAATGAAATCTGAGTACAATCTATGTATGCTCAATTGGAAATCCAATTAGCAAGTATCTGACAAAAATAATTAGAGAGAATAAATTCTCTCACTGCACAAACAATCCCGACACTAGCTTCTACAGAAAACTGGTTGTCCAAACCCTAGTGTAAGCCCTTTTGCGCTGCCTCTCACATGTGTGGCTCGAATTTGCCTCTAAGAAAGACGTCTAGCCTGCCTTTGCTACTGGAAGTGACTCTCTAGTACTCTCGAAGACTTTCTTGGCCTCTGGAAATTGAATAGACCTCCTGCTCAGCTAAATCTTACTGTGCTTCTTCAACCACTGCACAGTCCCTGCGCTGCTTTAGCGCGAATCACATTTGTCACTTGCCGTTGTCTCTCCGGATCTGGAAGACTTCCTCCGGATCATTGTCCCTGCCCCTCACTAACCCTGCTTCGATCTCTGGCTCCTTGGCAACTGCTACTGCTCTCTTAGAATTGACTTGCCAAGGAAATCGAACTGTTGGTGTGTGTTCTCCAAGTGCCCATCAACTTCCTCTTATAATCCACTGTTGGAGCACCAACGACCAAGATTAAAACTTAATCAATGGCTAGGATCATCTTGGAGTCGATTCGTGTGAGTTTCTAGATGATTCTCACCTTATTTCAATTAATATTGATTAATTAACCATATTCCCTAAGTTTAGACTTAGAAAATATTTAAAACTTGACTAATAATCTAATTGAGACACTTGTAGGTGGAATTTTTAGAAACGATTTCTGGGTTTTGGAGATCTCATGTATTCTAGCCTCTCCACCAAATTTCGTGGCTAGAACACATCCGATGCTATAGAAACTAACACTCCATCTTAGCGAGGACTGTGTTCTCTCCAACTAGTGCTCAACAACTCATGTTGCAATCTACTGCTTCTTGTTGCTACAACACCCTATTTTTGTATCACCTCTTTCACGCTGTTGATGTCTGGCTACTACTGCCCACCAACCACTGCACAATTCTAATGCTGCATCTGTGCTGTTGTAGACACTGCCATCCTGCTGCCAACATTGCATCTGCACTATAACTCCCTCTCATCTGTTGTTGTTGCAACTGAAAAACATCCAAAATACTGAATCAACTGTGTTTAGTATGATGCATCTGTTTCTTGAATCTTGACTTCTACTGGCCTTTGCATTGTCACTAAAGTATCTGCACTGCTATTGACTCTGTATTGTGCCACTCTGCACTGCTACCAACTTTTCACTGCATTCCTCAGTATCTGATTGCTGCTAGTCTGCAACTTACACTCTGGTTTTGGCTGCATCAACTGCCACTGATCCATCTTGCTACTGAATACTGTGGGCTTCCGTAACAAAGTTATGTTCCATGAGGTGGACTCCTCAAGGATCTTGCCCAATCTCTGTAGCTCTTTGGGGCTACAACTCCAAGTCATCCCACCTCACTCTTGGAGGTATGGCTGCCATCATCGCGAAGTCTTCCTCTAGCCTGGAGGACGACTTGTCGATCTCGGTTGACGCTGCCTACTGGTCCTACTTCTCCGACTTGTCCCTCTTCCTGAGAGGACACTGCTTGCTGTAGTGACTGCTTTCATCACATCTAAAGCGCTTGGCCTTTGACAAGTCCTCCTTCTTTCTCTGCTCCCCTTGCCCATGACTGAGATCCTTACATGCTAGGGCCACATTCTCCTCCTCCTTCACCACCTTCTGCACACTACTACTGCTACCACTGATGGAGCTCTTCAACATAGCTCGTCTCAATTCCTTCTCTTGCAAATCAACCCACATTCTGTCCCATCGTCGTAGCGTGTCTCTGCCCAATATACTTTGAACGAAGACTTTCCAGTCTCTGAGACATTGTTGAGTGCAATCATACTTAGCTCTGAAGGTTGAGGTGCTGCCCCAACAATTGAGAGTTGGTCTCAGACTTCCTGAATCTTGGTGGGGAAGGGATCTATGCCTTCCCCTTTCTGCATCCTGATGCATCTCAACTTCTCCTCTAGGAACATCTTCTGCTCGAAAGTACCCTGGTACAACATGGAGAGAGCATCCCACATTTTTTTGGCTGTTCCCTTTGCCGCTATATGTGAGACTATATTGTCCCAGACTCCATCCAAGATCAACTGCTTCCCCTGCGCCATCTCCTTCCAATATTCCTTGAGCTGGTCTGCATCCTGAGGAACTGCTGCTTCATTATCTCTGTAGGCTTTCAGGCCATATTCATCTAGAAGGAAGGACATATTGGCCTTCCAGATGACATAGTTGGATGATCCATCCAACCTATCCTGATCTCTAAGCCCTGCAGTGGCCATCTAGAAAATTGTCGAAAATCTCCTATTTCTTTCTGCTTGGTTGCTGTTTTTCTACTCGCACTCCCTTTTGGAGTGAGAAGATCTGCTCACAACTACTGCCAATCTGCAAGGGAAAATAGAACTTTTGAGACTTGAATTTCCCTGAGAGAAATTTTCCCTTTGCTATGTGTGCTTTTCTCTTCCACCTGATGCTAGTCCTGTTGCAGCAAAATCCCTCTGCAACCATTCGGATATCTGCTCAGCAAAAATTTGAGCTGCAACTGCGCCCTCTGACTGCTGGAATCACTCTCTTGGGCAAGTCAAATTTTCTGCACTCCTGCAACTGAAAATCGAACTGCTAGCCCAACAATTCAACTTGCTTGTCTGAGTACTGCGCTGCCTCTAAGAATTTCGGCATGTTACTCCCTTTAGCAGCGAAATTCTTTCCTTTGCTTCAGAACTTCCCGATTGATTACTCACGTTCTGATACCATGTGAAAATTCCAAAACTGGAATCCTATTGTAGCAACTAGTATTATTTCTTCTAACTGATAAATTAATTATTCAGTTTATTGCTACGGGATCATCGAAATAAACACACTGCAACCTTCACAAAAAAACTGCGGAAATAAAATAATGCTAGAATTGAGAAATGCTAGCACACACATAAAAATTAATACCGTTGTTTTTGGACAAAAGTCCCCGAAAAAACCTAATGCAGGAAAACCGGTGCAACATGAGGGTTTTATTTTATTATGCAATAGTGAAATCTAAGTACAATCTATGGATGCCCAATTGACAATCCAATCAGCAAGTATTTGACAGAAATAATTAGAGAGAAAAATTTCTCTCACCCCACAACAATCCCAACACTGGCTTCTACAAAAAACTGGTCATCCAAACCCCAACATAAACCCTCCTGCGCTGCCTCTGCGCTACCTCTCACTCGTGTGGCTTGAATCTGCCTTTGAGCACGCCATCTAGCTTGCCTCTATTGCTGGAAGTGATTCTCCGACACTCGTGAATACTTTCTCATCCTTTGAAAACTGAATCGACCTCCTCCTCAGCTAAGTCGAACTACTCTGCTTTAGCTATTGTGCAGTCCCTGTGCTGCTTCAACGTGGATCACTTCTGTCACTTGTTGTTGTCTCTCCGGTTCTAGAAAACTTCCTTTGGGTCACTGTCCTTGCCCCTCACTGACCCTGCTTCGATCTTTGGCTCTCCGACAACTGCTGCTGCTCTCTGGAAATCGATCTGCCAAGGAAATTAAACTACTGGTGTGTGTTCTCCACGTGCCCATCAATTTCCTCTTATAATCCACCATTGGAGCAACAACGACCAAGATTAAAACCTAATCAATGGATAGGATCATCTTGGAGTCTATCCGTGTTAGTTTTAGATGATTCTCACCTTATCTCAATTCATACGGATTATTTAACTATATTCCCTTTGTTTAGACTTAAGAAATATTTAAAAATGGCTAATAATCTAATTGAGACACTTCTAGGTGGAATTTCTAGAAACGATTTCTGGGTTTTGGAGATCTTATGTATTCTAACCTCTTCACCAAATTTCGTGGCTAGAACACATCCAATGCTACATAAACTAACACTGTGAATTGGACTCTCAAGTAAATGTAAGATGCGGTGATACCATTGTCTTCTCCCTAGAAATAAAAATGCAAGTATGTAAGGGATCTCCTCGATGTGTTGAAGATCATAACCTTGGTTTTACCTAGGTTGACCTTCAGCTATTGAAGGTCATAGAAATCAGCTAGCACATCCAGTTGTCTCTGCAGGCCCTTGGGGTTAGAGGCCAATAAAACCAAGTCGTCATAAAAAAGGAGTAGAGAGATCAACACTTGATGTAGAAGGCAGCCATCTCGATCCTAAATGTACTCCTGGAGGAATGACTTGAACTCATCGATATAAATCTCAAAAAGGGTAGGCGAGAGAGAGAAACGATGATTAACACCAATGGTACTCTGAATGAAATCTGAAAGGTTGTGAGCCAACTTAGTCATCCAATAACATGCTCATACAATATCATGATGGCTGCCAAAAGGGTTTCAGAATCCCAATGTCATGGAGTCTCTGAAAAAGTGCCTCCCTCAGCACTGTGTTGAATGCTTTACAGAAGTCAACAAAGTGACTGCAGACTCTCGAAGAATGATAACGCGCCTCCTCAATGATGGATCAATTTATAAATATGTGGTCAATCGTCTGGTGGTTTGGATAGAAACCCGCTTGTCCCCTGGCTTTGAGATTTTGTCGCTCTAGTTTTCATTTAAGCAAAAGAGCACCATGTCATTTAATCAAAAACCCCAAGTCTTTTATGTCTCTCAATGTTGGCATTGATTGTTGAACTCGTCTGTCTTGACCCTAGCAAAGATGTACCTTTCACTTAAAAAAATCACTAATTAATCAAGTTTAGATTTTTCTACCTTATTTTAATGCTTAGAAGGATATATTAATAATGAGGTTCCCAATATAGCCAATGATTTTATGATATGTAGTGATTTGTTGTAGCATGATTTTAGTTGGACTCAAGAGGCCATTTAGAGCATCTTTGTATATGTATTTGAGTTCAGATATGGATTACATTGGATGCTATTTTGTTTATATGCACCCTTGCTGTATACATGAGAAAGCTTTACATATCTAATGTTTTGGATTCATAAGATTGTTTATATATATAAACTTGAATGTTTTATGTACTTTTTGGTTATTTGTTTTTTTCCTTGTTTTTTCTAGTTTTGACAATTTCTACTTGTCAGGGTTCACTAGTTCGGTGATTGGTCCAATTCTGATACCATTGGTTATAGTTGAAGAGTCATAAGATTGGTAAGAATCAGTTTGGATTAGAAGCCACCATTGAAGGGTATTCACTCCATCCAAATCACCAAAGACATGCACCCAATCTCAACCAGTTGTCACCTAGAGGAATTTATCTTTAGTGGCATCCATTATGGTGTATAATGGGCAAGGTCAAATTATTAATACTAAGTAGTGGTATCAAAGCCATGTTAAAAGCTTTTATTCAAAGGATGACATTGTAAAATATTGTAAATGAATTCCTGATTCCTTATGACTCCAAGAAGCAAAAATATCTAAAGTAATTGACGTCTACTATACCTAAGGAAAAGTTTAGTGTATTGGTAAAGAGTAATGGCTGCACCTTTTGAGGATAATTTGTTTCAATACACATTGCAAAGCCATTGATAAGATTCAAGAACTCTAGGAAGAATCAATCATAAGGAGTATGATGTTCAAATGCAGTTAAGTAAATAGCTTTGTGAATATATACAAGTGATAATGATGTAATCACCTGCAATGGTGATGACCTTGTAAGCAAGAAATACAAGGATGTGAAGAAGATCAATTTTCTTGAGTATGGTTGCTAGGGTATTGGGTTCATCTTTACATCTTGGGTTAGGTTAATTGGAACTTATTACCTTCCACGAAGATCTGATGAAGTTAGAGGGGATGCCATGTTGTTTCTATGGAGATTTTGTATGGCTGCGTAACACACTTCAACACATAACTGTGGAGAATAATAAATGTCAAATTATATTAATGCTGCAACAAGGAGGTTGAGGTAGTCTACCCACACACATTAAACACCCTCTAAACTTTATTACCTTAGATTACACCATTTATGAGGATCCTAAGTTGGTTATGGTGGTTTAAACTTTAACCACCTAAATGCTAACATTAATGTTCACTATTACATTGGCCATGTTACAACAAAATCTAGTGCCCTGAAATGATGCAAAGTCCTAAGCATCTAGGGGCTAGTTTTGTGCACTTAGGTAGGCTATCCACTATCACCATAGTAACTCTTCTTCACACATTTGATTGGCTTTTCTCCACATCAAGTGCTTCCCTAAATATAGCATTGCTAAGGATATAAAGTGGAGGCTCAAGGTAATTTTGTGAAGAGTAGCCCAAACAAATGAATGGTTATAGCAAAGTAGAATAAATGAGTGGCGTGGGAAAGAAATATGAAGGTGTTAACCCCAAGATCAAGTGTCTAATCACGCTTTGGGCAAATGGTATCATGATAGCATAGATAAAAGTGGGCAAGTGCATGAGAATGTAAGGCAACATGGGCTGCCATGCATGGTGCAAGTTAGCCTTATCTTGCTGGTTTTTATAGCAAAATATCACCTTGGGAGGTTAGAGGTGTCATACTTAAGCATTTGTCATGAATGTGAGGTTATGTTAATCTAGCAAAAAATGGGTTTATTATATGGTAGAATAGCATTACAGCAATAGAAATAAGAGGGTTAAAGCATCACATTATCCAAAATGAAGTATGGTTCATTATAAAGGCCATCTCAACATGCTACAAGAGCCTTCTAATACAAAATCAACACATTCGGTAGGGCTGACTCTTTGCTATAGATTATGACGTAAATATGCCTTTGCAGTTATCCACTTGGTCTTTGCACCATATCCCGTCACTATTTTAGAAAATCAAGGATCAGACCATCCAGTTGACAACAATATAACAAGTAAAGAGATATTTCCATGTGAATCCTAGGTAGACTCAATATTGATGGCACAATCTACTAAAAGGATCAGTTGACTTGAGACCCACGGAAGATTTGTTGTAACTTAAAAACTCACTTTTTGTGTTCTTCAGGTAAGGAAATTATTTGTGCAGGTGTAAGACTCATCACTTGTTGCAATAAATTCTTTTCCTAATCACATGGTAGATGATAAAGTTGTTGCTATTGTTGTGGTAAGTGCTTGAGTTTGTGCCCCATTCAATCATTGAGAATGAACCATATTTGATTCTCCTATGTCCAGTAGTTTTGTATTCATTCCCAGTCGATTGTCCAATAAATTTAGTCATGCCCACTATCAAACCATGATGCTGCCACAATTCTACTAGGACAGATGAATAAAATGGAACCTCTCCTATAACAATAATACAATACTTCCTCCTAGGGTTTGTGATTTGTTATACAATCTTCTTAAATTGATGATTTGGTTAGCTCATTTTGAAAAATTTGGCTTCTTCACAAGTGTAGCATGAACCTAATTGTACCTCCATTGAAACCAAGGGGTAACAATGGGCTTTGATGACCTTGCAATAGTTTCTTCCTCCAACATACTTGCAAAATGACAAATGTCTTATACTAATTTGATGGACCCACCTAAGAATAGATAGATTCAAAATTGAAGCAAAGCTAGACTAATCTCTTCCAATTATTTTCCAAGGAATACAAATGAAGAGGAACACTCCTTACATAGATAAGGTGCATTATGAAACCATGGGTGAATACTATGTGCTAGATACAAAACCATGAGCCAATACAATGTGCTTAGGTAAAACCATATGGAAATAAATGAATGCCCTGAAAATCAACAAAATCCTCCCAAGTGAGAGTGCCATTCATAAAATGCTCAATCATCAAGAGCTAACCACACTTGTCCAATATATCTCATGAACAAGTGCATCCTCCCAAAAATGTGCTAACAACCTCCAAGAATACGTGCATGGTCAAAAGAAGGCCTAAGAACAAGGGTGCCCCCTCAACAATCTGCATGATGTAAGGGATGCCGAATCTCAAGGTGAAGTGCGCCCTAAAGGAGGATGACATCATGTACCTCATAAAGTGAAGCCCTCCAATAGTAAGTGGCATGCGTGGCACAATAAATAGGGTGCTTCATCAATAAGTGGGAAATTGGAGTTATAACCAACCAATACTAGCTCATAACACTCTATAGCAACTTGTGACTACCTCATAAGTGACTCGAACAACCTCAACAATCCCACACATGTGGTTATCAAGGCAAAATAAGCCACATGTGTGAATATATGTCCAAGAAGGCAAGTGCACCCTCCGAGAGTGGTCCATGTGGCACATGATGATGAGGTAGAACCCTTGTCATCATCAAATATATTGTCATGAACCCCATTGCAATGATACATATCCCAATGTAGTACATTGATCTCAATGTAAATGGCACAAATCCCATTTTAGTACATGAATCTCAATGAAATGGTATGGATTTTGATGTAGATAGATATGACTGTATATAGCAACATGGATCCCAAGGCAACAACATGGATCTCAATGTAATGCCATGTATCCCAAGGTGACTATATGAATCTCGATGCATTATACACAAATCCTAAGGCATAGATGCTAACCCTTATGCATGTACATGGATGCCAATGCACGACGCCAACTTATAGTGGTAGGTTTAAGTCCTTTACAAGTCATTACATGATGCATGTGTAGTGTTTTCTTCCAACGACAAGATAACACAAATTAATTTTATATTTAACCAAGTTTTACAATGTGAAGACAACATTAACCCTTATACATGTGACAAATCATGAGACAAGAGGTGTTTCTTTGACCACTAAGTTAAATGTAGGTGATATAATGGATACCTTATGGAAAGGGAGGGGAAACTTCATATATTAACCCTCAAAGTTATGTAAGATGATAATGTATAGGTCTTTAATATTGTCTGACTAGCTTTCAAGAGCTAGACATCTTCGACACACTAGCTTTTAAGAGGGAGCTTTAGATTTGGGTTATCATTTCATTGGCACTATTTCTTACGGCCCATTTCTTTAGCTTTTCCCTTGTTTCTTTTATTGAGTCCCTTTTTCTTTAGATATGCATTGTTAAGCATGGGACTATGGGCATTGGCCTCATAACGAGGTCGCATAGTTCGACCTTTATCATTTTTGGCTTTTAACTATTTTATTTTCTCTTCACTTCGAATCTTTTTGACTTCATTTGACTTAGGCTTTCTTAGTTAGACCTTGTTGAAGACACTTAACACATCAACGATGAATGGGAATACATTTTTTATAATGAGATGTTAATGAATGGGGAAGACGTAAAGTGTTATGTATAGTGGGCATATGGAGCAGACTACCTCAACTTGATCACTAGTAGTATAACCTATCTCAAGACATGATGACACTTCTAGAGGATAATTATGTCCTTATGATACGGTAAAGGAAGTAGTAAAATCATTAATGTTATGATGTTTTATTCTATTACACTTTAACATTTAACACATTTACAACTAGCTTAGAACTTATAGCACCATGTATAAATGTCAAATTCATACAAAAGTACATAGCATAGAAAATGATGCAAACAACCTATACTAAAGTACGATGACCATGTGCAATGAAAGCATAGTGTACCATTTGCTAGTGAATGTGTCATTTGAGGTGTAAGATAAAAGAGTTGATATACCATGGCTGAAGAGGGGTGTGAGGCAAGATCATCATGAATATGAAGGAGAAAATTACCAAAGTAAGTTTGAGTTCGGAGAATATCAGCAAGAGAGCTCAAGCAAGCAGCAACACGACACTCATAAGAGAGTGGCTTTGGAAGTAGTTATCCTTGAGGGGGCAACAAGAAGCATAGTTTTGAAACTCAGAACTAGTCTTTGAACTGGTCACCTATCAAAGATGGGTTTCAAATTGGACTTGGATCAAACTGGATTTAATGAACTGGATTTTTGAAAAATACATAAAATCTTATTTCTAATGAAAAAAGTTATTTTTAAGATTCCAAACCATTAGAGACAAAATATGCAAATTTTGGTGATTTATATACCATTTAAGGGTGCAATACATATCGGTAACAAAATACATAATTAATGAGGCTCTAAATGGCCTCTAGAGTCCAAAAACCACGCTACAAGCTATTGGGCCACTAGCCTACTACAAATCACTAATCAACATGGTCTTTTATCAAACTCATCACCACTACTAGAAATGGGATCATTAGCATGAGCTACATACAAATCATTTTGCTCAGAGTCTTTAGACTCATGTTCCTCAACCTTATAATATGGTAGAAAAAACTTGTAGCAAAATACATAATCAATGAGACTCTAAATGGCCTCTAGAGTCCAAAAACCATGCTACAAGTTATTGGGCCACTAGCAAACTATAAATCACTAATCAACATGATCTTATCAAACTCATCACCACTACTAGAAATGTGATCATTAGCATGAGCTACATACAAATCATTTTGCTCAGAGTCTTTAGTTATGTTGCAGGAAACGTGGGGTAGGAGGGCATTTCCGTACGGAAACGAGTACGAAACGTTGAAACGCGTTTGGTACGGCCCTGAAACGCTGAAACGTGTTTGGTACGGCCCTGAAAAGTGTTTCAGGCCGTACTGCCACGTTTCACGAAACTGAAACGTGGCCAGTACGGCCTGAAACACGTTTCAGGGCCGTATGACCCACGTTTCAGGGCCGTACGACCCACGTTTCAACATTTACTTGTGTTTTTTTTTAATTTTTTATTTATTTATTAGTTTTGTAATCTATTCTTACGTTAGCCTAGTGACTTCTAGTTGCTTCCAGATGCCTGTCTAAAGTTATAAAATTGAAATTTTGCCCTAGTGTTGATATGTAGTTCATGGTAATGTTAAATTCTTAAAGTAAAAGTGATATTCTCCTTTATTTTTCATTTTCATCCTTTTACTTAAATTTTTAACATTACCATGAAATGACTCGGGATGTTTGAGAGTGGTTTCGCTCTCATTGGATTTCATATCGAGAAAGTAGAATTTTAGATCTCACTCGAAATCCAACAAACTTATCTGTTTTTCAGGATTTCAGGATTGGGGGATTGCAATGTTTCCATTGGATTTTATCATGTAATAGGGTATGGAACTTGTATTTAATCGAGAGAACAAAGCCCTCTATGCAGGGGAGACTCCCAATAATCAAGAGAATGTAGGGTACTAGGGTATGAAACTTGTATTTAATCAAGAGCACTAAGGTCATTCGACTATGTAGGAGGAGACTCCCAATCAATCACGAGACAAAAAATTAGAAATTTCTCGTGGCTGATTTTGGATATTTCTATTTTCATTATGTGATTATTCATGAGTAAATGATGTAAATTTAGATACTTATAGTTTATGCATTGACAATTGACAATTTTATCATAATGTAATAAATTAGAACGTATCATATATGCTTTATGATTGCACATATTTCTTAAATGTCCTAATATCTATATATATATATATATTCGCGTTTCCCCGTTTCCAAAATTTGGGGAGGTTGCGTTTCGTATCGCTTCCCGTTTCGGAAACTCGTACCCGTTTCCCCATTTCGTGCAACCGTGGTCTTTAGACTCATGTTCCTCAACCTTATAATATGGTAGAAAAAACTTAACATGCCTAACTGGGGATTTTGGTTTGAGTGAATGGTTCATCTCCTCAACTTTATAACATGGAAGAAATTTTTTTAACACGCCTAACTGATGATTTTGGTTTTAGTGAAGGGTACATTTTTCTTAAGGCCATGGTAAAGGAGTTCAACAATCAACACACCAATATCAGGTACATAAAGGGCTTGGTGCTCTTGATTAAATATCAATCCCATACCCTCACACATGATAGAATTCAATGAGAATGTTTCAATCCCACCTATCCCAAAATCCTGAAATTCTACGTTCTCCTAAATTTTGAGTTGGATATGAAATTCTACTTTCTTCATATGAAGTCTAACAAGGTTAGAACCACTTTCAAACATCCTGAAACAATTAATAGTGATGTTAAATATTTATTACCGTTGATTGCCAGCATTGCTAGGGTTTAGTAGTTTTTTACGACATGACTGGTTCATGATGGGACCGGCTGGTTTGGACCAGTTTAGAACCACTTTCAAACATCCTGAAACAATTAATAGTGATGTTAAAAATTTATTACCGTTGATTGCCAGCATTGCTAGGGTTTAGGAGTTAGTTTTTTATGACATGACTGGTTCATGATGGGACCGGCTGGTTTGGACCAGTTGGTACTTGTTTGGTATGAAACTTTTTCACTGTTCTGAGTTGGTGGCTGGTTTCACTGCAGGCCCTATCCAACTAGCTGGTTTGACTGGTTCTGGTTCAGACCAGGCCTGTTTTTTAAACTATACATTTTCCCCTCCAATTCGGTAAGTGAGAACATTGTGTGACTTCCCATTCCTTTTGTTTCTTTTGTCTTTGCCTTTGGCTTGCATATGTGTTTGCACGGTGAAAGTCAGGGATTGACCTACTATTCTGTTTTTCTTCCTCTCGGGATTTCTGTAATATTCTAGGTTAGCAGGACCCCCATCCTATATCTCTGGAGCAAATGCTTTTAATTTTCTTTTATTTATTAGTCATAGGAAGTTTGTTGATCCATATTGGGAACTTACTGATTAGTTTAAGCCCCACTGAGAGTTATCCTAAGCTCATGTTTTTATGACTCTATCTTGACTGTTGGGGCAAGTGGAGTTTTGGCAAATTGACAACTCCGAAACATTTTTGATTAATAAAGAAGAAATATTTCAAAGTTCTCAAGAAAATCTGTGTCATCTTTTCTGTTTATTTACCTCTTGCAAAGACAGTCATTTTCAGTGGCTTACATTGTTCGGGTGGGGGCAACACATCTATGTTTTGCGCAATTGAACTTATTATAAACCCTTCTCGTTAATCTTTACATGTTGCCAATGGATAAATCTGCCTGTTCATCTCTCAGGCAGGATTGTGCTTCAAGATTATTTGGTTCTATGAAGAGCGTTGTCTTTTTTATCCATTTATTAATTCTTTTTTGAGTAAATTCAAGAAGGAAAATCATCATAGGATAAAGAGGAGTTTTACCTATATAAAATGTAGGAGGGTGCTTCTTGATTTTCCAAAGAATTCTTCTCAGGTTGATCTTTTCCTCCACAAAGAAAAAATGATCAGGAGTCCATAAAAGCAAGCAATTCAAAACAGTGATGCTATAAATAAAGCAGCATGCCTTCTTCATCACGGGGTTCTAATGGCTTCTGCTGCTGCTTTAATGTCCTTTCTAATAAGCCTCATAAGCTGTGGAATAATTTATGGAATTGAGGGATTAGTGCTTTGGGTGTGAATCTGGCAGTTCTTTTATCTTCACTTTTATGCAGAGTAGCGTTCTTCCTTTTATCTTCAACGTCTGCCTAAATTAAAAGTCGATATCAAATGAATTTTCTTAAAGGTGACATGCAGTATCATTTAAATTTTGCTTTTATACGTGACTCAGGTCATAAACCTGCATTATTATGGCGTGAATGGATAATTAGTATAAAGTTTCTGATGTAGATTATTATCTATGTTAATTTCTTGATGCACAGATATTTTTTCTCTCGAACTGTTTCGATCTTTCCTGCAATTTCATGCCCAGGTTGATGTCCTTTGTATCAGACTCTACTTGGGTTAATTTTTTGCCATATATTTTGCACATTGTACACAAAATGTGTTTGGTTTTGTAGCAAATTGTTAAATTCTGACCCCAGCGATTGACTGATTATTAACCTAGCAGGTTCCTTGTAAAATTTAATTATTACACAGAACCACAGAATAAAAAACGCTGCTGGGATTTTAACACAAATAAAAAGATCAACAGTGGAAACAAAGAATATACCGATCTCATATACATGCACATACAGATTTCTGCACTTCAATTCTGTTTTTTCATTAATAAGTTTTGCTGACAATTTTTGTATGCGGTAGCCCTTCTTAGTTTCAAGGTTTTGCATAGGTTTAATGCCCAAACCCCATCATAACATATGAGCTGATGTATATGTTAGCATGCATTTAACTCAAAACATAAAAGACTACTATACATCTTTTGTTTTCACAGCTGATGTAAGAAATAAATGCAAGCACACACACAAATTTTACACCATATTTTTGGTCTAATGACCCTGGAAAAACCCACAAGAGGAAAACCAGTTCTAAGGAGGATTTTAATTGCTCTTGAGGAAAATATATACACAGCAGAGATTAAAACAACTTATATCCCTTTTTGCTTGCTGAAGTCACTGTTAGAATTACATAGGTAATTGAGCCCCCACCAATCATATATTCAAACTGATACTTGCCTTGTTTTCTGTGCATAATCTCACTGTCAGTGCCTGATTTTTGCAAGTACAGTAGAATTCTTCCAGAAATTTCTGCCTCCACACTGCCTTGATAAAACATGCTTCTAGGGCCTCGAATTCCACGTCGACAGACCCATAAATTAGTGCAGGAACAGGCCTTGGTTTCTGTCCAGATTCCTGCCCTTATCCTCCACAAGTTTCAGCTGAGACTCACACTCAGCCAACCACAAAACACAGCGCTGTCTTCAGCTATATTCTCGGCCTCCTAATCCCTGAAACTTGGCCTGGTAAACCTGTGATAGTGGCTAATTTTGGATATTTGCATCATGTAATCATCTATTGGAGTTAATATAAATTTGGATTTCCTTCTAAAATGTCATTTATATGTCTCATAATATCACCGTATATAATATCGCCGAAAAATCGCCGATTTTCGCAAATATCGCGATATTTTCGCGGAGACGAAGTATCGCCGAGGAAATATTGTGATATTTTCTCTCCCCGAAAATATCGCGATATTTCTGAAATATCGCGACGACCCAAAATATCGCTGGGTGGGTAAAAAACGCAGTGCGGCGGCTAAAAAAGGCGAAATTCGTTTTTTTTCCTCATTTTTGTTTTTTGATTGTTGGAGAAGGAAGGGGAGAGCTTTGTGCTTGCTATCAATGTCATCTCTAGTTCCTCGAATCAAGAAACTACTTTAAGAGTTATAATTGACGTCTAACTCTCTTGTCATTATTAACCACTCATGTTCTCCTTAATTCGAGAGCATTTACAACATTTTCATAACATCTAATTAATTCTCATCCTACTCACTCAAAAGCCTAAATATTACATTAATTCATCACTTAGGAATCCAACTTCCTTAAAACACATGACCCCCTATGTCTACTAAAATACAATAATTTTCTCTTGGGTCGAATGCTCTTACATCATGATCTTCTTGTTTTTGGTAATTGCTTGATGAACATAATCAAAGAAGTAATAAAATAACATCTAAAATCACAAGTAATTATCAAGATAAGGAAAATAAGTTATAATCATCAAGTCTCCATATTGTCCAACATGACAATGGTACGATCAACTCTTCCTTTCTCCTTAGGAAATAAGCTAAGTCTCACAGTGAGCTATCCAACAAATCAAAGAAGGTTTCTAGCATAAATCTCTGCCTGAAATCCCTGAAACTCGACCTAATAACCAAGCCCGAAAATCTCGGGATATGTGTAAGTCTTAAGAGGAAAACTCTCTCGAAATTTCCAGGCTATGTGCCAGACTTGTCTTAGTTGAAAACTCGGGGTTTAACTCCTTGCTATACATTGTTTTCCTTCCTTCAAACCTGCAACAAAGACCTCCTCTCAAGCTCTCCTATGCTTGGTCTCAAATCCTCATGAGAACAATAATGAGAGAGCTCCCCTTAGTTTGCAATGCAAGCATCCTCTCATTGCTTTTACGCTCTCCTTTCTCCTCTTCTACAATCCTACTCATGAAGAATAATGAGATAACCATTGCCTTTTTCCTTTTTGTCTTCTCTTAGAGTAGGAAAATCTAATTGTTGAAGGGATGAGATTAAATCTCGACCCATGAGACCAATGGATGAGGTCAAGTCCCCCACTTGACCTCTTCTCTCATGTGGTCCCCCTCATTTAAAGAACTCATAGTCACTTTAATATGTTTTGTACTATGTGCATTTTTTCTCTTATAAAGTCAATTTTAAAACATAAAAGTCACTTTAATAATTAAAGTCACTTTGTACTTTTTCTCCCTAAAGTCGCATTTAAAAGATAAAGTGACTTCATTAAAAAGTACTTAGCACATGTACCACCTCATAAATAGACTTAACTCCATGTCATTAATATAACTCATAATGTCTCATGACAAAAAGGTCATTAAAGTGTTTTCCTACACAAAATAGTCAATGCACTAGGAAACACTTCCTTGGTACCATTTTTCTCGACAAGTTTTGAGCATACAAGGGCTCTCTTACTAGGATAATGGCCCTCTAAGGAAAAATACAAATACAACAAACCTTGGAGAAACTGTAGCTGATGAAACCCTCTACAGATTTGCCCTTTCAATATTGCTTGGCTGATCTGAATCCTTCTCCCTTGCTGCCCCTTGCACTCTTCCTTGAACCCTGCACATTTGGATGAAAGTCATTCACCCAATTGCTGAGATCTCACTATCTCATTGTGTCTTGTGCTCAAGATGCATGCCTTGATTTTTAAAGTTTGAGTTATTGACCGATTCAACAACACTAATCTCGAAAATGATAATGTTTAATATGAGATCTCAACATCATTTGCGATCAATGGTTGGGGTTCATCTAATTCACCAATAAAAATAACCTTTGCATTTCATTAGATTAACTCACCTTTTCTTAAAAAAGTCAATTACTTTAATAATTCCATTAATTGCCAATGTTAATAGACCATTAAATTGCTTCCACATGTCTAGACACCTAGACTTGTGCGGAAGTACCTATTTGATGCCACTATCATCAACACAAATATCAGTGGTGAGAAAAGTTACACTATGTTACTGGATCCGTCAAAGCTAATGGCTGGATCCGCGGATCCCCGGATCGGAGACGGATTCGGATTTGGATTCACAAAGATCCACCCAACTTCTCTTGGGTAAAAAACCGTCAATGTCAACGCACAAATCTGTAGCAAATGTTAGCACAAAATTCCAAAACAGAAAATTTAACCGTCTAGTCGCAAGTCAATTAAGGAATGATAAGAAATGGATTAATGAATCGGCGTCTACGAAAATAAACTAGGGAGTCGGCGAATGACAATTTATTATTTTTATGTTATTTGACCATATTATAAGGTTTAATACAAGACATTATAAACTTTAAAGCTTAATGCAGGTGACATGAAGTTTATAATCCACCCATATTTATTTAGATATTTTAAAGTTTAAAAAGTAAGTTTTTATTTAGATATTTTAAAGTTTAAAAACTAAGTTTTTGTTTTAATCCATTTTAAAGTTTCTTTTCAAGTTTAAAAAGTAAGTTTTCTAAAATAAGTTTAATAATTTGCTTAATATAAATATTATAACTAATAATTAATGTTTAAATATGTATAAATGATGTCTTAATTATTATGATTAAATTAATAATTATTTTTAAAGTATTATATTGAAGTTATATATTTAAAAATTGACATATGTTTTTTTATATAAAATTAATTAATGTTTAATTAATATTCAGAAATGATATATTAAGTTTGGAATTATTTATATAATAATTATTTATTTTATGTAAAAATTATATATTTAAAAATTAGCATATATATATATATATATATATTTATTTTTATTTTTATTTTTTATTTTTTTTATTTTTTTTTTTTTTCTGAATTAGTCTACTTCTATATTGATACAAAATATGCTTACAGCGAGACGAAGGTCTCGAGAGTTCTAGCCCATGAAACGGCATACTGACAATGAACATTTGACAAACTATCCCAAGGACTTACAAAAAAACTAGCTTTAGGACTTGGAATCGCTAAATCCATAACGAATGACGTAGAATCCAGACAGTGACCTAGATAAGACTAGTAAACCACCTTAGCCAAAACATTAACCAACAGACAGGGAATGCTGCCCACGCAGGGGAAACCAACCCTCAAAAAGAGTTGAAAAAACCTGATACTGGGCGCTACAAACATAGGATGAACAAAGCCTCTTTCAACAGTTGAACAAAACCAAAGACACGCAAACCTGAGAGGATTGAACAACCGCTTTCGACAATTGAACAAAAGTTAAAACCAAAGACATGCAAGCCTGTTCAGTCATCATGCTGATTTGGAGGCTGCTTCTCAATAATGCGACATCCAAAAAGATCTGGTTCTTCAGGCTCCGCGGATTGTCCCTCTGTTCTAGCAAGTTCTTCTGCTGCAGGAGCGCTCGGGCCAGCTGGAGTGGGCGAATCCTGAATTGCACAGCCCCCAATATCCCGTCTTTGCGCAGTCACATTCGTCGAGGGAGCATTCCGGTGTTCCATCCGCTGGTGCTGAGGAACTCCTGAGCCGACTGTCTCCGAACCCCCAGCTTGCTCATTCAGCTCAACAGTGACCGAAACAATGAAGGAGGAATTACCAAGTCTACAGGGGAGGCGGAAGCGAGCCGTGTGCGTTCTGGAGTGCTGAGAGCTCACCTCTGACATAAACTGCCTCCTTCCTCTGCCACGCCCGCTTCTGGTCGCCGGATAGCAATAAAAACTGAAGTCCGAAGCCTCAGACGAAGGGTCCGAGGTTGTTGAGGACGCCTGGCGGAGGACCCGGCCACGAGAGCTGCCTCTTCTGCAGCCCATTCTGGGGCGCTCTCTGGGCATGTTGATATGAGCTATGGAAGCGAAACAAACAGTCAAAGAGGGGAATGCGCAGTGGCTACAGGGGAGAATTCGAAGCGGGTTAATTGGAGCATGAAAGCCTGGAAAAGTGTTAGCTTCTCGCACCAAAGCCAGACAGTGCCTTGAACTGTCTCTAGCACAAGAAGCTTTGACCTTGCTTTGCTAGCAAAATCAGATGAGAAGAGCGAAAATGAGAACCATGCCGGGCATCGTTGCAGTTAGGTTATCAAAATGCCGCGCTTGGGAGAGCTGCATTAATGCAGTAATAAAGTTTAATGTGTGAACTATTAACTGTTGCGTCCTGCAGCTCCATCTGGCTGCGGTGAGCGGCCACGCGCCTTCCCACCAAGCCATCCTCGTACTAAGTTCTAGATTGATCACCCGCATCCAGGAGTTTTTATTTTTATATTTATATAACTTTAAATTTTAAAATATTTTATATTTGCTTGTACTTGCCATTTCCGGATCCTGGTTTTTCAAAAAACTGGCGGATCCCTATCCGTATACGGATCTGAATCCTGGTAACTTAAGAAAAGTATGATTAGAAAGTTATATTGGTCCATAGATTTACTATCATGTAGTTTCAACTTTCCATTTACTGAATAAGTAAAATGCATTTTCATATTTTTGTCATGTGCACGCAGCTTAAGTTTTAAGTTTTATGGGTCATTTTGGCATTTTAAACATCTAGTTTTCTGCTAGTTCATTGCATATCTAAGATTCTAATCAATATTGGGAGTGTTTTGAATTAGTGTGTATTACTGTTTCCCATGTAGGAATTTATGGTGTACGCATTCACCCTCAGTTGTGGATAGAGAATATAAATGATATCTTTCATTAATAATGCTGCAGCAATACATCTTTCCTACAGATATCAGGTCTCGCTTTACATGTTCATAATATTCCTAGGTTGTTAAGCTGGTTTATCCACCTACTTGCTAACCCTTAACCAGTAACCGATAATTTAAATGTTCCATATGATCACATATCTTACATAAAGTGGTATATGTATTGATGATTCTTATTGTCACCATTCTAACATCTAATAGCATACCTCTTGCATGTAATGCTCGCTCCATAATTGGTTAATGCTATTGGTTCTCTGAAATTTGCTTGGCTGTAAATGTTATGCCTCTGCTATGATTTTGTTTTTTCACAGGCTGCATTCTAATGATATTTATTTTAATCTGATGTTAGGTTGATTTTGCTTGTAAGACAACACCAACATGCCAAACTCAAACTTCTTCAAGCCAACCCACATGCTTGTCGAATAAAAAAATGGATAACGATGCTTTGGGGCACTTTGGTAGACTGAACTATAGACAAGATATGAAGCCATCATATCAGAAATGTGTAGTTGGTAAATGGCTTGATAAACTGCCATCATTATCAGAAATGGTTCAATCTGCTTTTATTACTGAGGATGCGACTGAACTAAGGGCAATGATTGAAGATGATGGTGAACAGCATGACAACTTTGATTACATGTCCGAGTTGTTACCATCTGGAAATTGTAATGATATTGACCATGGGTCAAGGGTTTCTGGCAGAAGGGATACAGATACGGGAGCACAAGTGAACAGGGATGATGATAGAATAAGCAGGTCTTATGCATGTTCTGCATCTGGAAATGCCCATCAACTATATTTATCAGGAGTCCTTATACAGCATGATGAAACTGGATCAGAAGGAGATGTTGTCGAAGATTTGGAGTTGGATACTTTTGATGAAAAGCACACTGAAGTCTGGCAGAAGAATCAAGATGATCTGATATCTGGTTACCAATCTGATAGCATGGTTTCTTCCATATTGACAGATGCAATTGAGTGCAAACAGACGTGGACAGAATCTCTAGATAATAGGATTCTGTGGGAACTTGAAAATATGAATCTGTTTCTAGAAGCTGTGGTATTCACCCCCCCCAACTTATGTTCTTTATATTTCTGTTGTAAAAGGTTGTACTCTCTAGTCTCATTGACCTATTTTGGTCGTTGGTGGACATATAGTTTTGTCAGTTCTGTATTCACAGTGGTAGCCATATTCTTATGTGACAGTGCCTATACTACACATTCATAAGTGCAGCTACCATCGGTGACCTGCTCAATTTATTATTAGGTTTGCAAATAGTTACTTTTGGCTTACTTTCTGGTGTTTGTACTGCAGCCTGATCTAGCATTGAGAGATGATGATGAAATAATGGAGGAGCTTCACAAACTTCAGACTGAACTTCAACGACAGGTGGTTCTTTTCCTAAGTTTTTTTATCAATTTTTAAAATTTGCTTCAGATTTCTATTGAATAAAAGTTGAATGTTGTTGTCCTTTTTTTTCTATTAAAAATCAACAGAAAGAAAAAGGTTCTCTGTCCTTCTGCCCAAAGTTTTTCTCACTTCCTGCCCAAGAAAGAGCTTTGATACCACTTTTAGTAAAATTTGATAGATATGAGAGTGAATAAATTATGAATGTTATGTTTATTTATACTTACTCCTGAGTATTTCTATGGGTTTGTCCCAAATACCCTTTATTATTATATTATTTCCTTTTAATTACATAGTGAGCCTATTCTATTATTATGGCATACCTACATAGGTAACCTATATTATCCTCACTAGGTACATTATAGATATAAGAATAATTTTTCATTCCATTAAATACTTAAGAGTTATGTAAACATCAATTTCCCTAAGCAACTAATCCTTTTTGTGTACCTCACCAAGGTTCTTATAGTTATGATTGTTGATGAACATAATGACAAGGGAGTAGGAGATGTCTTCATGTCATGGTTCAAATACAAGAATGAGAACTACAAACATGATTCTATGCTCTACCACTTCATGAGATGGTCCTGGTGCTAGATGCTGATATGGTTGATGTAGTTGGGCACTTATACCATCAACCTTGAAGAACAGTTCACAGCATTTAATTGTCAAGGACAGCATTATAGATTATATGGGGTTGAAAGCTTCCATCACAAGAAAAATGATTTTGGTATAATGAAAAATACAGATAAACATACAACAACAAAAGCAAGAAAAGTATTTTATTGAGGAGCATGAAAGGTTCATATTAAAGGCCCAGGTCAAAAGACTGATAGACACTACAAAAGAACCTTGTTAATGCTCAAATTGGGCACTTGGTGAAGCTTCTACATCCAGATAAAGATGACACCATCAACAGATCAAGCTAAATTACAACGAATCATATTTATTATGATTTGAGGACAAAACATTCTTTAAGGGGGTGGCAAAGTGCATATAATACTAGAAATAATAATGATGAAAAGTCAAAGGTCACACACCCCTTCAGTTCAGGATGTTATGTAAAAATTAGTTCGTTTAGGTTTATTATTTAATTTTCAGTTAAATTAGATGAAAGGGCACGATCATAAGATCATGCCCTTTCCCCAAAGGGTGTCCATGGCAGTATATAAGCCAGGAACCCCATTTGTAATCAGCGTCATCTGTCAGTTAATCAATAATACATATTTATATATATACATTTCTTTGCAGATCAGACGTTTTTTTGCTTCATCTAGTATCAGAGCAGGTCGATTCTCTACCTGCAAAACACAAATTCCCGCATCCGCCATCCCTGCATCGTCTTCATTCATTGTCCCTGCGTCCACCACCAAACCAACGTTCCCCATGCTCGAATCTTCCATTTTTGCACTCTGCAGACACACTAAAACCGCTGTCCAGCGCACACTGTGACCACCTCCCTGTTTCCGCACTTCCCTTATCAGGCCCACCCATAACCGTAGCCACTGCGTTGAGACCTAAAATACGTTAAACATATGGCGTTGCGACTTAAACTGCTTAAAAATCTGCGTGGGAGTAGTCTCCGCAGTGATAGCCGTGTTCTGTTCATTTGCGGTGAGCAGTAACGGTGTTATCTGTTCGAAAACTTTATTTTGAATGGTCAAACTGGAGGTGACCCCTACCAGCAGACGTGGCTGTCAAGCGGAAGATATATATATAATATATTTATAACGAAATTATAGGTATAACGTTTATTTATATATAATATATATATATACTATATAATATAATTATATATATGTGTGTGTGTGTGTTATATAATACTTAACTTAATTTAATTTAATTAAAAGTTATATATATATAAGTTAATTTAATTAATTAAATTTATTTTAATTAATTAAAATTTATATATATAAAATTTATTTTAGCTATAAAAAAAAAGAAAAAAAAAGAGAGGAAAAATATTTTAGCTGGCAAATAAATACACGCCACCGCAAACCTGCTCAATGTCCACAATAACAATGGCGGATTTCCAAAAAAAATTGTTGGACGCGGAGCATAAGATAAATAACAACCACGATGAGGTCAGTGAAAGATTAAATGAATTCCAGATCAAGCTTGGGGAGCAAGCTAACGAAATAAAAAATCTTCGCGATACAACGAATGGAATAGAAATAAAGATGGAAAATCAACATGTCCAAACAGAAGTAAACATCAGAGATGCCTTAACAATGCTGAAACTTTTGTGTAAAAGGTCGAATTGTACACCCGAACAACTACTAAAAGAAAATGAAGAGAATCAAGAACACATCTCATCAGATTCAACAAAGTCAACAGACTCTCATGAAAAAGTTGAATCCCCAAGAAAATCAGCGACACCCCACCAAGAAGTGAGTAACACAACCTTTACAAACAAGCAACTCTGGGATAACTTTACCAATCAACACCCTTTTTTCGCTCAACCATTAGCAACATACCAGCGAAGGGAAAAAGTCGAGATGCCTAAATTCGATGGAAACGAAAAAAACAATGTTGCATGGATAAATAAAGTAGAAGAATACTTTGAGATATATGACATCAATGACGATGACGAAAAGCTCAGGCATGCATCCATGAAAATGGAAGGAGAAGCATATAACTGGTATATGTGGTGGAAAAAGACAACACACGTCATTAGCTGGAGGAAATTTAAAGATGCATTCTTTAAAAGATTCCAAGGTGTAAAGGAAGAAGAGTTCTTTTCAAAACTCATCAAATTACGACAAAAAGGAAGTGTGGACAAATACACTCAAGAATGGGAGACCTTAGTAACACGAGTACCTGGGTTATCAGAATCTCGTCTGGTTCAATCATACATCTCAGGACTCAAAACCCATTTACAAGTAGAACTTGAGATGCATGACATTACATCAATAGAAGTAGCAAGACGGAAAGCAAAAACAGCTGAAAAGAAATCCGAACCAATATTTTGGTCAAAAGCAGAAAAAACATATTCAAGATGAAGGATACCCCAATATGTGGATTCAAATAATACAAGATATGTTCCACCACATCGCCGTGAAGATGAAAAATCTAATGTGGAAATACAAAGGATTAAAGAGGGTAAATGTAAACGCTGTGGTGAGAAGTGGGACCCCAAACATAGATGTGCTAAAGGTAAAGAACTAAAGAACCTATATAATTGTGAAGCAACCAATGATTCAAACAGTGAAGGTTCTGACATAGAAGAAATAGAAGATGCCCCAGAATTCTCACCAGAATTAGATGACGGGAGTATTCCACAAGTGTCATTATCAGCCATGACAGGTATATCACAACCTCAGACCTTAAAGTTAAAGGGACACATAAAGAAGAACAACGTAGTGGTTCTCATCGACTCTGGAAGCACACACAATTTTTTAGATGCAACTGTGGCAAAGAGACTCAATATCTTTTCATTTCCCTTACCAAACATGAAAGTGATGGTAGCTAATGGTAAGAAGATTGAAAAGGTGGGGAAATGCCATAAGGTCAATTTGCAGATTCAAGACTTTAATTTAGAGTCTCCGTTCTTCACGGTACCGTTAGGAGGAGTAGATGTAGTCTTAGGTATCCAATGGCTACGAACTTTAGGTACTTATGCCGCCAACCATCAAGTACAATTTATAAAATTCAAATGGGGAGGTCAGAAGTACAAACTACACGGATTCCAAGCACCAGAAAATCAAGTTGTATCATCATCTCAGATGATGAAGCTGAGTCGAAAAGGAGCACCTGCTTATGTAGTACAATGTCACCAATTAGAAATGTTATCTGCAAATATGACCAAAGAAGAGTCACCAGAGATACAAGATCTAATTCAGAATCATGAAAAAGTAATTCAAGACCTACCTATGAAGATGCCGCCTAATAGGGAAATTGAACATAAAATAAAAGTCAAGGCAAGATCAGACCCCATCAACATCAAGCCATATCGATATTCACATCACCAAAAAATGGAAATTGAGAGATTAATCCAAGACCTTTTAAAGTGTGGGACCTTGATCATCTTGGAATATCTGATCAAGTGGAAGAACTTACTGAAGAAAATGCTTCTTGGGAGAATGAAGCATTTTGTCATCAACATCCGTCGTTACGTATGCTTTGAGGACAAAGCATTCTTTTGAGAGGAAGGCAATGTTATGTAAAAATTAGTTAGTTTAGGTTTATTATTTAATTTTCAGTTAAATTAGACGAAAGGGCACGATCATAAGATCATGCCTTTTACCCAAAGGGTGTCCATGGCAGTATATAAGCCAGGAACCCCATTTGTAATCAGCATCATTTGTCAATTAATCAATAATACATATTTATATATATACATTTCTCTGCGTATCAGAAGCTTTTTTGCTTCACAGGACCACTCATTGCATGTAAGTATACTATCATGAGGCTTATTGTAGTCATTAATTCTTATCATTCAATCATTATTGAGTATTCTAATATACAATCTTAGAATGCTCATTCAATCTCAACAATAAATCGATATTGTTTATTCAAACATCCCTTTAGACAATGAAACATTCAACAGACTAATTCCTCTGCCAGCTCCTTTGGATCGTCTTTTATTAGGAGTTTCTTCTCTTCGGCCTTGGATTCTATAGGAGATGTATATACAGAGGTGGATGACCTGCAAGGCAGGGTTCCCTCCTCTTCTGTTAATTTTAGGTATGTTCTATGCTTAGAGAAATTTATTTCAATTTTCACAGTTAGCTCAATATCTTTTCAAGATTAGCAGTCACATCAGCATTAAAGTAAATTGCAGATAGAACATAAACATAGATCGCAAAAGAAGGGCCAAGACAAGAGGACACAAGATGTGGTGCTAGCCAGGGACAAACCCTATTGTGGGAAAACCCTTGATCAATTCTTCTTATATGTTCTTCAATAGTTCAATAGAGAGAGAGAGAGAGAAAGAGAGAGAGAGAGTACATTTACAACAGAAGTCAACACTTGACTTATCTAAATAAGAGCATATATCATCTCTAAGAAGATGATACATGAGATAGCTGATCTCAATTGAAGACATGCGGCTTCAACTGATTCTCCAAGGTGACTCCTTCACCTATCATTATGCTGCACCTCGTCATCATGCTGCATTGTGCTGCACCCAACATCACTACGCTATACCTCATTATCATGTTGCACAACTAATGCTGCACCTTCTGATACTGTGACATCGCGCTGTACCTTATCATAATGCTGTCACTGCTCATACTGCTGCATCATGGTTGCTTGTTGTCCCATGAACGCACCATGTCCTTGCTGACCCATCTATCATGCTCCACCATGATAGCATTTGCAACACCTTACTGTTGCTGCTGTCCTATTGTGCCATCATGCACCATGCCATTGCTGTTGTCTCATTGCATCATGCCATCATACTACAAGCACTGCTGTCCCATTGTTAGTGACATTGCTTCTCCTATGTGGCAGTATCCAACACCTAAGAAACCCCTCCACATGGCCGCTATCAGATTCTCCAATTGTCTAATACATCAATGTATAATCACTGTAGATGCTGCCATTGGTTAGGGCATCTAACCATCAAGTCTGCCCCTCCACTTTGGCTACTACGGGCTGCAAACAAATCCCATTCAAACTGATCCAAAATCATGGACCCAACACAAGTCATTAATGGAGAACATACATACCTTTGTACTGCTGTTCATGGGCAGAGTTCTGGTCACTAGTTAGGGCAATCTATAGTCTTATATCCAACCTTCAATTCAGCCTAGATCTGCTGTTAAGGAGTGTGGTTTCCCTTTGTTAGGAGGCTGACCCTTCTTGCTGTGGTTTTGGGTAGTCTAGTCCTCTTTAACAACCTCGGCCTGCCTGTAACTACTGTGGCACCCTACAGCAAGACTGTGTAGGGTTATGACTGCCTTTCCATGGATTTTCACCCCTCCAAAGTGCCCTCAAAATGTCTTATGGTTGCGGCTCTTCTAGTAAGGGAACTCAGCCCTCCTTCACCCTAGCACACCGCATATTCGGCCTCCATTAGGGCAACTCAGACCCCAAAACTATCCTTCTATTCCACGCTATTCCAGCCTCCTTATGCTATGGCTAGGGCATGTTATGACTGCGGCTAGGTACAACTCGTTTAGGGCCTCCTCTATAGCGCTATTTCTCCATCCTAGAATTGCGGCTAGGTTCCTTTAGGCAACATATAGTTGCTGCTAGATCATCCTCCTTAGAACTGCGTTAGGGCATCCTCCTTAAGACTACGTTAGGGCTTGTAGAGGACAGCGTGTAGGCTTCCTTCCCTCCTGCGTCTTAGGGCTACTTCCTCCTAGATTTCTCACACTAAAACCCAAGACAAGTGGAGAGAAATCAAGAGAGAAGTGTGTGTGAAAATGACTCTCAAGTCATCTCCTTTTATACTAGAACGTTGAGCACATGTGGGGGTTATTTGGTTGCTGGCCGACCTTGACGAATTGTCTTATAACACAAATAAATTCATAACTCCATGAATACTTATCAGAATCAGATTATCTTTAGATCAATCCTACACCTCTCAATGAGAGGGATCCAAGAAAAATATCAACGGCCATAGACAAGATGACCCACATGGAGTTTAGCCCTAATTGCCAATTTTAACACTCCCTCTCAACTAGGGAGAACTCCATCCGTTGATCCATCTGTCCTACTGTAATATCTCTGCCATTAGTGCCCCGCACTGCTCTGCTTTGCTGAACCATGAAGAAGAAGAATTGATCGAGAATGTCTCATACCATTCTCTACTAACCTGAAGTCAGTCCCATCTGAGGAGAGTGTGTCATACCACTCTTACTGATCTCAGATCATTTCCAAAAGAGAGTGAGTTATATCACTTTTATTGACCCGAAGTCACTTTCATTGATCCCAGATCAATATCACAAGAGAGTGTCTCAATCCACTCATACTGATCCCAGATCAGTTTCATTGATTCCAGATCAATGGAGGTCATCCTAGCGTAGGGAGTACGGTAGATACAACAATGTGTCCATTGATAGTACTACTATGGTCCCTAACCTCATTTCCCTACTCATTCGCCAGATGAGAGGTACTTCCCATGAGTCCCAGACTGCATGGGTAGGATGCCTCGATAGGAAAACCACTCATCCTGTCCATAAGTCGCCATGGGGTATCACAGGGGAAGGTTGAACCATTCACCCTGTACACAACGCACCATTAGGAGAGGGTGAGTCGCCTTATGGTCGCTTGTTGCTCCAAGAAGTACCCCAAGCCCCCTGGAGCTCCCAGAGCTCAATGCATGCATCATGCAGGAACCTCATAAGAGGGTCTCTCAACGACTGCAAGTCATTCGGGAAAGTCACAAATTTGACCTTTCCTCGGGGCTTCGACAGAATGTCTGCGACCTGTACATCAACCTCAATGCGATGGAGCCTCCTCGCTCATCGACGTATCATATCCCAGATAAGGTAGTATCTAATGTCTATATGCTGGAGCTATCATAGAATACGCAATTCCTCAATAATAGAATCCCCCCTATTTGACACAGAAGTTCACGGTGGTATCCATCATGTGTACAAACAACTCACTGAAGAGCTTCCACAACTAGGTAGCTTCACACGAGGTCATACTCGTAGCTATGTATTCGGTCTCAACGGTGCTCAAAGCAACCGTCTTTTGCTTCCTGCTCATCCAGGATGTCGAGCATTACCCAAAGAGAACCAACACCCAAAAGTTCTCTTGCGATCCTCCACTCTGCCAGCCTAATCATCATCAGAGTAATCATGCCGCTTCACATTTCCGGCAGTGTATCTCAATTCATGCGAGATTGTGCCCTGAAGATATCTCAAGTGATTCTTGGCATCAATCAAGTGAGGCTGAACCAAATATGAGCCCAACATGCTAACTGCAAAAATATATCCGGACGGAAGTTCACCAAGAATATCAATGCGAATTATTTTATGAAACTCAGAGGCATTTCCCAAATTTGGTCCAGCAGTGATACCACATAACTTCTGAAAGTTAAGCTCCATTGAGGTAGTCACGGGCTTGCAGTTCACCATTCCAAATCTGGAATCCAACTCCCTCTTACTTTTGCAAATGAGAGGGTCTGCACCTGTCAGAAAGAGGTTGTCCTCAAAAGGTGCCGGTATGAGAGGTCTATCATCCACAACCTTCAAGCAATGGTTTGGATCGACTTCACTCCTAGTGAATCTCAGCTTCATCAGACAACTATCAATCCTCTCATACTATGCTCGGGGTGTTTTGCTTCAAGCCATAGAGGGCTTTCTTCCACCTACATACATGAGATTCCCGATCATGAATCTCAAACCCCTCGGGTTGTTCCAAACCTGTGGACCTACTACATGAGGGGAATGGTCCCCTTGTAAGATTTTCCTTCGATACATCTCAGACATGTACCTTCATGCTCTTTTTGAATTCAGGCATCCTTGTCACCATTTGACTCACATTGGGTAGGGCCCCATAAAGTAGACCTTTGGTGCTATAGATGAGATGTGTCAACTGACATGGTCCCCAATGGAATTCCTCCAACTTGATACAAATTGCCAACCCTGAATCCATGAGTAAAAACATCTTTGAAAATTCTATTTTCAAACATGTACCTTTCCATCGATGAATGCCACCCTGAAACCTTTGACTTCCATTGCCGAAATGGACACCAGGTTCTTCTTGCAATCAGGTACATAAAAGAGATTCTGTAAATGAATCGAGTTACCCTTATTCAATTGATGGGTAGCATTCCCTACACCCTTTCTGGGATAGGTGGCATCGACTCCAAGTATAATCCCACGATTGTTTCCATTTCTACCAAATTAAAGAGAGCACCCTTCTATCCAATGAAGTGCCTTGAAGCACTGCAATCAATAAGCCAGATTCCCAAAGAGTCTGAAGGAGAGGGTAAATACAAGATAACGCTTCTTTATCTTATCAGAAACAACATTTAATTCCTCATACTTGGGGTTCCTTGCTTTCTTTGAAGAGTCAACCATTTCCTAGATGATCTGCATTCCTTCGATCATCCCTGGAATGATTGTTATCATCATCAAGTGATGTGTCCCTACCATTCGGACACTCCTCAGCATAATGTCCGAACTTATTACAAACAAGGCATCTGCCTTTCCTTCCACCCTAGACCTAGACTTCTTATTGAATTGATTTTTAGGTAGGCCATCAGAGGTTTCTGCTGCGCCATACTGATGATATTCTTTGCTTCGACTTCACCCTTGATGAATTTGAAGAGGAATGAGGAATCCATTGATCCTTTTGTCCTTTCCCAACTATCTTCGGTGATTTCTCTTTCACTCTCGCTTGGGCTTTGTCTTCACCTCAGCTTTGATACCATGTTAATTTTAGGTATGTTCTATGCTTAGAGCAATTTATTTCAATTTTCACAGTTAGCTCAATATCTTTTCTAGATTAGCAATCACATCAACATTAAAGTAAATTGCAGATAGAACATAAACATAGATCGTAGAAGACAACCCAAGACAAGAGGACACAAGATGTGGTGCACCGTGCTAGCCAGGGATAAACCCCAATGTGGGGAAACCCTTGATCAATTCTTCTTATATGTTCTTCAATAGTTCAACAAAGATAGAGAGAGAGAAAGAGAGAGAGAGAGTACATTTACAACAGAACTCAACATTTGACTTATCTAAATAAGAGCATAGATCATCTCTAAGAAGATGATACATGATATAGCTGATCTCAGTTGAAGACATGCTGCTTCAACTGATTCTCCAAGGTGACTCCTTCACCTATCATTATGCTGCACCTCGTCATCATGCTGCACCTCACCGTGCTGCATCGCGCTGCATCCAACATCACTATGTTGGACCTCATTATCATGCTACACACCTAATGCTGCACCTTCCGATACTGTGACATCGAGCTGTACCTTATCATAATGTTGTCACTGCTCATACTGCTGCACCATGGTTGCTTGCTGTCCCATGCAAGCACCATGTCCTTACTGACCCATCTATCATGCTCCATCATGATAGCATTTGCAACACCTTGCTGTTGCTGCTGTCCTGTTGTGCCATCATGCACCATGCCATTGCTGTTGTCTCATTGCATCATGCCATCATACTACGAGCACTGCTGTCCCATTGTTAGTGACATTGCTGCTCCTATGTGGCGGTATCCAACACCTAAGAAACCCCTCCACATGGCTGCTAATAGATTCTCCAAGTGTCTAATACATCAATGAATAATCACTATAGATGCTGCCACTGGTTAGGGCATCTAACCATCAAGTCTTCCCCTCCACTTTGGCTACTACAGGCTGCAAACAAATCCCATTCAAACTGATCCAAACTCATGGACCCAATGCAAGGCATTAATGGAGAACATACATACCTTTGTACTGTTGTTCATGGGCAGAGTTCTGGTCACTGGTTAGGGCAACCTACAGTCTTATATCCAGCCTTCAATTCTGCCCAGATCTGCTGTTAAGTAGTGCGGTTGCCCTTTGTTAGGAGGCTGACCCTTCTTGCTGTGGTTCTGGGCAGTCTAGCCCTCTTTAACAACCTCGGCCTGCCTGTAATTATTGCGGTACCCTACAGCAAGACTGTGTAGGGTTACGGCTGCCTTTCCATGGATCCGCACCCCTCCAAAGTGCCCTCAAAATTGTCCTATGTCTGCGACTCTTCCAGCAAAGGGAACTCGGCCCTCCTTCACCCTGAAACAAGGCCCTAAACCAATAGTGTTTAGCCCTTAGGGGCTTGGCCTAGCACACCGCATATTTGGCCTCCATTAGGGCAACTCGGACCCCAAAATTGTCCTCCCATTCCACACTATTCCAGCCTCCTTATGCTGCGGCTAGGGCATGTTATCACTGCGGCTAGGTACAACTCGTTTAGGGCCTCCTCTATAGTGTTATTTCTCCATCCTAGAACTGCGGCTAGGTTCCTTTAGGCAGCGTATAGTTGCTGCCAGATCATCCTCCTTAGAACTGCATTAGGGCATCCTCCTTAGGACTGTGTTAGGGCTTGTAGATTGCAGCGTATAGGCTTCCTTCCCTCCTGCGTCTTAGTGCTACTTCCCCCTATATTTCTCTCACACTAAAACCCAAGACAAGTGGTGAGAAATCAAGAGAGAAGTGTGTGTGAAAATGACTCTCAACTCATCTCCTTTTATACTAGAACGTTGAGCACATGTGGGGGTTATTTGGTTGCTGGCTGACCTTGACGAATTGTCTTATAACACAAATAAATTCATAACTCCATGAATACTTATCGGAATTGGATGATCTTTAGATCAATCCTACACCTCTTGATGAGAGGGTTCCAAGAAAAATATCAGCTGCCATAAATAAGATGACCCACATGGAGTTTGGCCCTAGTTGCCAATTTTAACATCTTCTTTTGGCAGTTGGTCCAGGGGGCACTGATCTCCTTGTACCCTCCTTTGTGGCATCTGTCCATGGAGTTTTTGACTTTGGAGTCTTGGACTGTTGGTGGTTTTTGTATGTATCCGGTTTTTTCCAGCTGCACTTTCTTTCCTAGTTTATGGAGTTTGGATCTTAAGCTAGATATGTTTGTGGCTTTTGTAGGAGTGGCATTTGCATTTCTGCTTTGTATTGATCCTTTTGTATGTACTTAGCAGTCCCATTGACTTATTTGTGGTCATTTTTTGGACCCTAATAAAATTATCTTATCCTATCCGTCAAATCATGTGGGTCTAGTGCCACCAATGTCATTTTTGTCTTCTAAAAAACCCCATTGGTTTGTAGCTTTCTTCTTTGCTTTCCTTAGAAGAACCTTCCTCAATCTCCCTTGGCAACTTGCAAGTAGGCAGTTTCCTCTCTTGAATGCTCAACTCTCAGTTAGAAACCCTGAGGATGTTCTTTGCAAAGCCACAATCTCGCCCTGATAAGCAAAGGTGAAGATTGTTCACCTGCAACAGATGCCCCATTGTTGTACTAAACGCATCCTATTCTCAATTTGTATTTCCTATCTTTGGCTGTTAATTAGACTGATTTCTTCCTCTAGTAGCTAGGTTTCTTTGTTTTTTTTAACCTTGGGGAAAAATGCTAAACATTTATCCTAGTGATAATTGTTCAATGTTACTATGCTTTATTTTAGAAGTTAGAAGTCTTATAAATTGTGTCCTAATTCACAGTGAAGATGTATATATCGTGTATGACTAGATTACTTATGAGCTTTATTCCATTTCGTAGGAATCCAAAAATAAAGCACAAATATACGATCTGGAAAAGGCTGTTTTGAGGAAGCTGCAATTTGAAGTCAGGTAAACTTCTAGTGAATTATCATAGTCAAGATTAGACTATGATCTTTGACAATATCTGATTGAGTATTAACCTTTCACAAGTTGTGTGGTAGTAGTTGGGAATGCAATCTGTTCATGTCCCTTAGTTGTTTATGGTTATTTGCAATTTAATTGATTTTTCTATATTAGCATCAAGTGTGCAGTTGTTACAGTGCAGAGCTTAGATGGTTCATCTTATCATGGAACTTTTGGATAGAAAATAAACAGAAAATTAATATGTGAAGTGGCTAGCTCCATATTGTGATAGATTGATGTTAATTTTCAACTTTTGTTTATTTTTCAGCGAGCGAGAGCGTCATGCCATGAACAAGCTTTTGGAGAGAGCTTTTAGTCAACGCACGGTGAGTGTGCTTTGCTTCCATAATCCTTCTTAGATTCTTCGTTGAGATAATATTATGCTTCTGACAGTAAATTTGAGATCTGAGCTGTTTGAGATCACATCTTTATCTTTGATGTTTGCTTTTAGCTGGATAATTACACTCTCATTTGATGTCTTAATTTTGGTCTTGTTGGTGGCCCAATTGACTGTTTTTGGAAATCTGCAGATATTAATGTGATTGTTTTCTTTATTTCTTCTTTCTGGGATTGGATAACCATCTTTCAAACACTGCTTGATGCTTGTGATTTTTAATAATTGATTTTGTTTTGCTAATTGCTGTTCATAATGTAATGACACTGACTGTTACTGCTTATGCGAATTATTTTGAATGAAGTTTAAATCGATTTATTTTTCCATCGTTGCTGTTTATATCCCTGTTTTGTTTTGCAACTTCTTTGGTGGGTCAAAATCTGCTTGAAACTGTTTCTGGATGAGCTAAACCTATGGATATGACTTATGAAAGTGGTCTTGTTTGTTTCAACATTCACCTGTTCTTCAAGTGCTCTAATTTTTGTAATGTAATTTCATCCAAACGGGTTTTTAGGAGGTGCGAGATTTGTGTTTATTGGAATTAAATTTCAAATACCAGTGCACATATATTTATACTTCAACTGTTTTTATTCCCAGAAAATTATTAAATAAAATTCTGAATTTCTGTGAAAATAAAGTCACTGGTCTTTAACTTTTAATTGCAGCGGACAAATAAAATCAGAGAGATCAATTACATTACAACACTAAGTATACACCCTAACAATTTGTTGATTTGGGGTAGCATCGGATGTGCTCTAGCCATGAAAGTTGGTGGAGAGGCTAAGACACATGAGATCTCCAAGACCCATAAATGGTTTGGACAGATAGTACCTAGTTTGGGAGATATTAAAATAATTAACATGTTTAATGGAATTCTTAAGTCTTAACTTAGGAAAAATAAAATATTAGTGGATATTAATATAAAATTGGGTTAGAAGGGTTCAAAAGTCATGGATCAACCAAATCTAATCTTAGGCCTTGATTAGAGATTTAATCTTGGTCGTTGATGGATCAACGAGAAAAGTATAAGAAGAGGCTTGAGGGTCAGTGGGAGAACACACAAGAGTGATCAGTCATTCTATTCTCTAGAGTGGGGTTTGCTAAGAGAGATAGAATCAGTGATCAACAGTGAGGGGCAGTGAATATATAGCAAAGAGGTAGAGTTGGTACCAGAGAGACAACACAGAGCTCGGAGAGGTTAATGCAGAGGCACCTGGAGTCTACGCAGAGGCAACCAGGAGCTGCGTAGAGCCAAGAGAGGCCAACATGTGAGATGCAGAGGGTCTAGGGGTTGACACAGAAGCTTCAGAAGCTGACGCAGAGGCTAGCAGAGCTGACGTAGGGCCAAGAGGTAGCGCTGGGAGGATTTCGTGGGACAGACTGGGAGCTGGTGAGCCAGATAGGGTGACGCAGTCCCTATCAGAGTGACGCAGAGCAGTGGAAGCCGCAATTGTTGCTGTGGGATTGTTCCTCTGGTGATTAATCAATCGGAATATTTGTCTCCGAGGAGAGGTACTACTGCCGAAGGCATTCTTTGTTGGGTGAGCCATTTCTGGCACCCTGGTTGTATTATGAAAACTACATAACAATAAAATCATTTGAATAGCTGCACCGACTTTCCCGCATTAGGTTTTTCTGAGGACATTGGTTCAAAAATAACGGTGTCACTTGTGTGCTTGTTTTCTTTAAGTTGATGATCTGTAGATGTTGATACTGTACTTGTGTTTATTTTCAGTATTTACATGGTAAATAACTTGTTAGGTAATTAAACTAGTAGGAAGAAATAAACCAGATAGTATAGGAAGAATTTCTAATGGGTTAGACTTAGAAATTCCAACATGGTATCAGAGTGTGGTTGCAGGTCACAGGATGACTAAAGGCATTAGCTAGCAGAGCAGTAGCAGCAGAAACAACTGTCTCGAGTGATAGAAGTTGTTCCTAGCAGAAATTAGCAAGGAAGGGGTGATGTAGAGGGCCTGCGTCATCAGTTCGAGCTAGGAGGAGGATCAGCGCAGAGGCAGAGAGGAGTAAACCTGACCTATGTAGTGCTTGATCATCTTTCTTAGTCAGGAAGGATCGACGCTGTGGCCAGGAGGTGCAGATTTTGCTGGTGCCGGGATTGCACAGAGCCTAGAGGCTCAGTCCTTCAGTTGCTGGGGCATAGGAGGCTGTGGGTAATTTACGGAGCAAAGCTGGTGGGGTACAGTGGTTAGAACAGTACCTAATAGAGCAAGACCAAGGAGGAGGGAGTTGCTGCCGAGGGGGATTTCTAGCCAAGGAATCCAGATCAATGGTGCAGTTGCACAGACGATCAGAGTGGGGCAACTTGACGTTGGCAAAAGGATTTCCAGAAGGGAAATCGAGACTCAAAGGGAGTCGAACCGAGAACTTCCAGATGGGAAGTTGAGAGACTTGGAGGAGTCGAAAGAAGAGCAGCGAGATGGTCGTGAATGGGCTGAGAGATCAGGATAAGTTGGACGGAGCGTCCAACTTTGTGGTCTGGAAGGCCAGGATCTTGTCCATTCTAGACAGATATCGCATCAAGGACTTCCCTTGAAAATGATAGCGATCCCAGTTGACCTAGCTGATAATGAGAAGTACGAGGAGGTAATGGCCAGCGCGAAGTGCATCATTCTTGATGGGGTCAAGGATCATGTAATACCACATTACCGAAAAGGACATGGAAAATGCGATGTGGGAGGCCCCGAAGAAATTGTACCAGCATACTTTCATGCAAAGAAAGATGTTACTTGAAAATTAGCTGCGGTCATACTAGATGTAGAAGGGAGAGAAGATAGATGTCTTCCTTGATCGATTGAAGGAGATCGGGACCAACTGACTTCCATAGGGGCGATGCCAGATGAGGAGATGTTGGTGAGGACCGCACTGAATGCAGTTTCCGAGGATTGGGAAGTGTTTGTCCAGAGCATACTGGGCAGGTCGAAGCTTCCAGATTGGGAAGAACTGTGGGTGGATCTTCGTCAAGAAGAGATCAGACGGCTGACCAAGGCGGGGAGTAGCAGTAAAGGGGTCAAGATCAAGAAGGAGGAAGAAGAGGATGTGACTCTAGCATTTGCGAGAAAGCAGGAGAAGCAGAAGAAGAAGGACCTCTCCAAGGTCAAAGCTTCCATTGTGGGGAACTGGGTCATTTTGGGAACTAGTGTCCGAGGAAGAAGAGCAAGGGAGAGGCTTCCGAGACCAAGGCAACGCTAGTGAGGGCGGAGAAAAAAGTCGAGGAGGATGATGACTGTGCCATGAGTGCTCATGTGCCACTTGAGAAAAAGTGGGGAGACATTGAGCTGTAGTCAGATGGACTATAGGCGATGAGGGGCAGGATCCTTGAGGTACCCAACCTCTTGGATCATACCTTGCTACGGGAGCCTCGAAGAGGAGTAGCAGGACTGGTAGATGTCAGTAGAGATGGATGCAGATGGAGCGACAAAGAGTGCTACAGTGCAAGAGTCCTGAGATAGCTTGAGGCTATAGTGCGAGAAGGACGAGAGTGTTGCACCAGTGCAGGATGGCACAGAGAGGTATGCAACGATGCGAGATGCATGGAGTTGTTGCAGCAGTGCAAAGGTCAGTAGAGGGAGCGCTTGTTAGCGGTAGAGGGAGCTTCAACATCGGGAGTGTTTCTAGCCTAACAGGGATGTTAGATGTTGGGTGGATTAGTTACATCCTTCTCAGTAACTAAGTTGTTGTGCAGTAGCAGTATGCAGTAGCACGATGCAACATGAGGAGAAGGGGATGTAGTGCAGATGCAGTGCTGGGTGTATGGACCAGCGACAACATGGATGCAGAGGGAGCTGCTGTACGGATGCAACAGTGGCAGTGGCAGGGCCATGGGCAACAATATAGGATACATTAGTGCAGAGGATGTTGGGTGGGGAGGCCTAGCATCAACACAGGGATCGATGCTGGATAATTAGGGTAATATTCAACGAGTATTACTAGAGCACAATCCTCGCTAAGAGGGAGTGTTGATTTGGGTAGCATCGGATGTGCTATAGCCATGAAAATTGGTGGAGAGGCTAAGGCACATGAGATATCCAAGACCCGTAAATGGTTTGGATAGATTGTATCCGGTTTGGGAGATATTAAAATAATTAATATTTTTAATGGAGTTCCTAAGTCTAAACTTGGGAAAAATAAAATATTAATGGGTATTAATATAAAACTGGGTTAAAAGGGTCCAAAACTCGTGGATCAAGCCAAATCTAATCTTAGTTGTTGATTAGAGATTTAATCTCGGTTGTTGATGGACCAACGAGAAAAGTATAAGAAGAGTCTTGAGGGTCAGTTGGAGAACACAAAAGAGTGATTAGTCATTCTATTCTCTAGAGTGAGGTTTGCTAAGAGAGATAGAATCAATGATCAACAGCGAGGGGCAGTGAATACATAACAGAGAGGCAGAGTTGGTACCAGAGAGACAACATAGAGCCCGGAGAGTTTGACGCAGAGACAGCTAGGAGCCACGCAGAGCTAGGAGAGGCCAACTTGTGAGACACAGAGGGTTTAGGGGCTGACATAGAAGCTCTAGAAGCTGACGCAGGGCCAAGAAGTAGCACTGGGAGGATTTTGTGGGACAGACTGGGAGTTGGTGAGCCAGATAGGGTGATGCAGTCCCTATCAGAGTGACGCAGAGCAGTGGAAGCTGCAATTGTTGCTGTGGGATCGTTCATCCAATGATTTATCATTCAGAATATTTGTCTTTGAGGAGAGGTACTACTGCCGAGGGCATTCTCTGTTGGGTGAGCCATTTTTGGCACCCTGGTTGTATTCTGAAAACTACATAATAATAAAACCCTCTCAATAGCTGCATCGATTTTCCCGAATTTGTTTTTTCTGAGGACATTGGTCCAAAAATAACGGTGTCACTTGTGTGCTTGTTTTCTTTCAGTTGATGATTTGTAGATGTTGATACTGTACTTGTGTTTATTTTCAGTATTTACATGGTAAATAACTTGTTAAGTAATTGAACAAGTAGGAAGAAATAAACAAGATAGTATAGGAAGAATTTCTAACAGGTTAGACTTAGAAATTCCAACACAAATTTCCTTCATTAAAATCCTCAGGAAATTCTGGGCCTAGACCCACAGAGAAAAATAAATAGAAAAATGCACTATTGGAACCTGTAACTCAGCCCTCATTGGAAAAATTGGCCAACCAAAAACTTAACCTCCTAAAGAACTCGACCCTAAATAAACTTGGCCACCACCAACAAATCGGCCCTCCTTGTATGACCCGTGCGAACTCAAGAAAAATTAGCCTCTGCACACCTTGACCTCCTTTGCGCCTCAACTACTCGTCCTCTCAATTTTCTGAACTCGGCCTCCTGGAAATACTCCTGAAATTTTCCTACACTCTTCCTCCCTTCTCTTCAATCTAGCTGAGCCTCTCACTCTAGAGAAAATCACTTCCTCCACTTGTGTGTCTTCACCTCTCCCTTAGGCTTATTTTATAACTTCATTAAGCCAAATCCATAGCCCTAATCGACTAAGTGATTGATGGTTGAGATTAAAACTCGCCTCACTTGAGAACAACAATTGAGATCATATTTGAGTCACTTAATAATTTTATTATTTATCCTTATTACTTTGGCTTAGTAGTCCACAAGTACTTTTCCTAAGTTAGACATAATAAAGAAGTCACAAATCACTTACTCGATCAAGAAAGCACTTAAATAGGCAATCAACCATCTCCTATATGCTAAAACACCAAGATCATGTAGAAGACCTTTCAAAGCTACTAAAAACTTCAACACTCCCTCCTAGCAAGGAAGGGATCCTTCACCACTGCCATCTTGTCCCTGTAAAACATGAACTTCCCTTCCACTAGACGCTTGTTGAGAATATCTGCCACTTGCTCCTCTATGGAAGAGTATTGCAATTTGACGACACCTCTTTGGACCTTGTCTTTGATGAAGCGATATCTGATCTCTATATATTTGGATTTGTCATGGAACACAAGATTTTCAGATAGCTGAATGCAATTCTGATTACCACAATGAATCACTTTGGGATCCAACTCAAGACCAAATAACCCTGTGAGCATCTTGCACAGTCATTGGGCTTCACAACTCGCCAGACTCGCTGCCTTGTACTCTGCCTTCGTTGAGCTAAGTGCCATAGACTGCTACTTCCTGCTACACCATGAGATCATGGTTGATCCCAAGTTGGAACAACATCTAGATGTGGATATTCTATCCATAGCACTTCCAACCCAATCTGAATCTATGTACCCTTGCAAATCTACTCTACCAACTTCAACGTAGCTCAATCCAAAGTCCACTGTACCACGCAGGTTTCTCAATACAAGCTTTGCTTCCACCTAATGAACCTATCTCGGCCCCACTATGAATTGGCTGAGTGTGTTCACAATAAAACAAATATCTGGCCTATTGTTAACTAGATACATCAAGGACCTGTTCAATTGCCTGTACAATGTGGGATCTACCAACTCACCCTCAGAAGCACTCAACTTCTTCAAGTTGGTGTTCATTGGTGTAGACATTGACTTTTAGTCCTCCATTTGAAATCTCCTTAGGATCCCAATTGCAAACTTGCCTTGCCCTAGGAATATCTCTCCTAGCTGTTGCCACACCTCCAATCGCAAAAGGCAATGCATCCTGAGTTACCGGAAACGTCCCTACCAAACCCCAGAAACGTCATTCGACGTTTCTGAAATGAAAACGGGCACGAAATGGCATGAAAATGGCATGGAAGCGACACAAAAATGTTTCGGTTTTTTGGAAATTCAGGATCCTATTTTTGAAACGTTTCCATTTTTTTGGAAACACAGGATCCTATTTCTAAAACATTTCGAGCATTTTTAACGGTTTTGTATCCTTTTCCAGAGTTTCTTGACTTGGATATGACGTTGAATGCCATGCCTAATATGACTTTGTTTGATGAGGAGGCACCAATAATTGCATCTTCAAGTGGACATGGCATGAAGACATATTTGATGATATGTAAATGTAATGTATGATGATGTTTTAAACTTTTGAACAATGAACATTGAATTATGAATACCATAATGTCATATGATAGCAGACTACCAGTCATAGTTCATTTTGTAATTTGTACTATGTAGTGTGCATTTAGCATTATTAATTTTGGTGATGATGTTGATGATTGAAATTGGAAACAAAAACTTGATGATATGTTGAATGTTATAATAATCACTAATGATGATGACAATGTTTATGCTGAATTGATGATGATGATTTGTTTATGTGGAATTCATGATGATGATTATGTATTTTTAAATATAGAATCTAGATTCTAAAAGATGAATGGTAATATGAAAGTTTATTTTGTCACGTATATATATATATATATATATATATATATATATATATATATATATATATATATATCCTTTCCTTGCCATATCATATCCAGATTTTTTGAAAATTCGTCGTATCTGTTTCAAACCCTATTTCTGTATCCATTCCCATATCCATTTCAATGCAACTTAGAATGCATCAAGTATTATGAATATAATTCATAACAATTAGATAAATAAAATAAATATTAATTTTAAATAATTAAATATTATTTAGGTTAAATAGTCATTAAATTAAGTGCAAAGGCATGTCTAAAAGGCATGCCCATTCACAAAAGGTCACCTGCGAAGGTATAAAAGCAGGGTCCTCATTGTATAATCATATATCATCTTATAAATTTTATATATAATAATAAATTATTATTATTAAATACCTGTGTCTATTTTACAATTAAATCTATAAGCTATTAGTCTTCTTGTTTCAGCGTAAGTTTTTATGCTACAGTGGTATCAGAGCTATGGCACACGATATAATCATGCGGGCCTTTGAACATAGTTCGCCGCACAATGTGCCATTACGTTCACATCTTGATTATGTTGAACATTTTAGTACTCAAGAAGCATTTCAACGACTAGAAAAATCTTTTGCAAAAGTTAAAGAATGTCGAAACAAGATTAATAATAAGGGAGATGATCTAGGTGAGGATTCAAATAAAGTTGATCGTGATGAGAATGACGATTATCTAGACCAAGATAATGATTCTGATGACATTGATATAGATCAAAAAGATTTTGTTTAGAATAATGATATAAAACATTACACAATGAGTGAACAAGCAGGATCTGATATCATATTGCAAAAACGCGGTAGTCTAGAAATACCTAGAAGCAAAGATTTTGAAACCAAAAGTTAAAATAGTTATAGAGATGCAATAGCCACCAGCAGAGTCTCGGAAATCAACTATACAAAATATAGAGATGGGAAACCGAAACAAACAGATATGAGAACTGGCCACAGATCAACAAAACTGATGTTGCAGATGATAGGGTGTTAAAACAATACAATATAAACGAACATGATGGAGAGGCATCTGAGATAAGCCTGCATGACAACTATAGTGTTGAAGTACCTAAGAGGTTACCATTTGTTTCTTGGTTGTTTGACCATCTTGCCTCCAACAAACAGCCTTACACATCTTCACAACCGAAGATGCAATTTGCTGAGCAAAGCAATATTTCCGCCCAGACGAGAAGCCAAATTGATGAAACCGAAAGCAGTGTTAATGCTAAATCATTAGGAAGTTCTTTGGTTGGCTCAGCTAAACACGTTCAACAAATCTTAACAACATTGATGGAGAAGTTTTGGATAATAATACAGAGATCGCAAGAAAAAGCATAGTTGAAGGGCTGGGTGATTTTCATGAGAGGAACAAGAATTTTGATGTAGAAGTCGCAGACAGAAACAAAAAGAGATCCAGACCTGAGTCTCCAACTTCTGAGGATGGAAATAATAGAATCATAAGCGACACTGATTTTCCTACAATCAAAAGACCGAAGCTACAATTTAAGCCAGAGTTGCCTGCAACTCCAGTTGTATCTACTTGCCCAACAAAATCTATTAAAAGGTCGGCTACTACCAACAAAGTATTTGGAACTCCCAGAAATACCATAAACAAAGAAAAAAGAGGTTTTGTGTTCGATAGGTTAGGGGAAAAGATCGATCCACAGACGAAAGGACAAAGCAGAGTAGCTGCCAATGAAGTACCCAGCAGCGTAGATTCTGAAAGTTCTAGCTGTCAAAATAGTTATGGGGAGACGAAGAACAGGAAAACCCACGAAGCCCTACCCTTCGTCCATTGCAATTACTCTAAAAAAAAGGATGGCAACTGCGATGGAGGTGATGGAGTAGTTGACGCGGACTGGACATGCGTCGACAACCAACACATTGGGCACATAACTATTCGAACGGCGGGAATGGTTCAGGCAATTACAACCGTGTTTGTTCGGGCACCAAAAGACTTCGGTCAACCGACGCAATTATGCAAATCCCTCCGATGCCTTTTTTCAGTCAACGTTGCAACCGGTCTCGGTCAACCGTACGTCGTCCCTCATCAGAAATAAAAAAACGAAAGTATAAATCTCTTAATAGGAAAAAAAAACGAAACTATATATATATATATATATATATAGAATTTAATTATATGATTATATGTTATATTATAATTAATATATAGTTTCTAATTAATTATTAATTTTTTTAAAAATAAAATAAAAATTATTATAAAAAAAATATTAAAAAAAATTAAAAAATATATATATTTACTTGAGTTATTATAAAAAAAATTTTGAGATTTAAAAAAAAAAGAAATTATACAAGTTGAGCAGTGACATCAAGTTACTTATGCCAGGGTGATAAAATGCAAGTAATGCAAGTGAAGAAAATTCTTCTGGATTAGGGCGAAGGAAACTTCCAACAATATAGCTTTGAGGACAAAGCTTCTGAACAGAGAGGCTATGTTATGAATATAATTCATAACAATTAGATAAATAAAATAAATATTAATATTAAATAATTAAATATTATTTAGGTTAAATATTCATTAAATTAAGTGAAAAGGCATGTCTAAAAGACATGCCCATTCACGAAAGGTTTCCTGCTGAGGTATAAAAGCAGGGTCCTCATTGTACAATCATATATCATCTTATAAATTTTATATATAATAATAAATTATTATTATTAAATACCTGTGTGTATTTTACAATTAAATCTACAAGCTATTGGTCTTCTTGTTTTAACGTAAGTTTTTATGCTACATCAAGCCAATGTCCTTAATCTCAAACTCTAAAGCAAGGTCCTCCTTGCACATTCTTATAAGATTCTCTGATCCCATCAAGAAGAGATCATCCACATAGAGGACCAAGATAAGTAGTTCACCCTCAATAAGTACATAGTACAAGTTGGAGTCTTCTTCACTTTTCGTGAAGCCCAAACCAAGAAGATATCTATCAATCATAGAATACCGTGCTTACGGAGCTTGCTTCAACCCATAAAGGGAATTCTTCAACCTGCATGCATGATACCCTCTACCATGCACCTCAAAGCCTTGAGGTTGCTCAATATACACCTCCTCCCTAATCATGCAATTGAGGAAAGCAATTTTCGTATCCATCTGATTTATCCTCCAGTTCATCTCTAAAGCAATAACTATGATTGCCCTAGTAGATGCATATCTGGTGATATGAGAAAATGTCTCCTCATACTCCACTCCCTCCTTCTGGGAGAACCTTCTCGCCACAAACCTCGCTTTGTACTTCATGACACTACCATTAGTTGCATGCTTTCTTTGAATATCCATCAAGAAGTGACCACAAACTTTCCCTCCAGCCTCGACACCACGTCCCACACATCATTCCCTGTGATGGAGCTAAACTCCATGACATCCCTCCATACCTACTCATATGCAACCTCCTAAAAAATGGAAGGCTTAGACTCACTAACGCTGCTCGATAAAGCCAAATAACTGGAAAATCTCGCTAGTGGTCTACTCTGCTTGAAGGTTCTGCTAGGTGCTTCCACATTCTCCTGAACATCTTTCAAGGTCTGTTTAGCCCATCTTGGCTTCCTCCTATTAGAGCTTGAAGGAGCATTTTGCTCATCCTCCAAATCTACAGGATGTGTCTCTGCTACTAGTTTTGCTGATACCTGCTCAACCTTAGGAGCCTTTTTCTCTTGATCTTTTACCCCTATTGGCTCTGTACCATGAGACCTCCTAAGGGTCTTTCCCTCCTCGAATCTAGCATCCCGATTGACAATGGATCTCCTCTCCCTTGGAATGTAGACCCTATAGGCCTTTGATTCCTCATTGTAGCCTACAAAAATGCCCTTCTCTGATGAGGGCTCCAACTTAATGCTCTTCTCTATAGGAATGTGGACATAAAACAGACTACTGAAGATGCATAGATGACTCATCTCTAGTCACACTTTGGTAAACATCTCCTGAGGAGTCTTGTCCTCCAAAACTTTGTGAGGAATCTTGTGTTGCAAATAAACAATTGTATTATAGGCCTTTGCCCACAAAAACATAGGCAAGTCTTGATCATAGATCATTGCCTTCGTTGCTCCCACTATAGTCTCGTTCATTTTGTTGAGGGTCGTAACTTGTAAGACACTATGAGTTCCTTCTTGATCCTTGCCTCCCTGCAGAAATCTTGAAACTCATTGGATGTATACTCACCCCCATTATCAGATCCTAGTACTTTAATTTTCTTTGGTTTGATTCTCCACAAGAGCTTTGAACTCTTGAAACTGACTGAAGACCTCTCCCTTGGTCTTTTGGAAGTAGATCCATGTCTTCCTAGAATGGTCATCTATGAATGTTACAAAGCATCTAGACCCCGTGATTGATTCCATTGACATAGGACCGCATATATTGAATGTAGCAAGTCTAGTATCCCCTTTACTTGGTCTCACTGTGAAGAAACATTGCTTTGGCATGCTTGCCAAGCGCACTCCCTTTGCACACTCCCTTCCGCTCCACCTTGATCTTTGGAAAACCTGTAACCATCCTCCATAACATAGGAAGAGCCATCTAGTGTCGGTGCCCCAACCTCCTATGCCAGAGCTCACTTTGGTTATCACTCTCATGTACAAAAGGCTTCATTAATTGTCCTCTCAACAAATATAAGTTGTTCTCCCTACTCCCAAATACTTGCCTTTTACTGAGATCATCTTCTTTTGCCTAATAGCTACTTCACTTCCCATGAAACGAACCTCTAGTCCTCTGTCCTCCATGGTCGAGACTGAAAGGAGATTAGTTTCCAACCTCGATTACTGTAGATGTATTTCCCTTGCTCTTCTTCTTATTTGGACATTGTCTGGCAAAGTGACTGAACTTACAACATGCAAATCATTTTACTTTGGTCATGTCCTTCTCCTTTTTACTTTGTCAAGATACCCTCCACCCTAGTTCTTCTTGGCCTTCCCTTTGCCCTTCTTTTCTTGCACAATAGAGCAAGTTTTTCAACCCGACCACCACTCTTATGTTGTCCACCAGTTATTGAACTCTCCCATTTTTTTTGGGTTAATTCATCCCACAACCGCCTCCAATCAAGGAGCTATCTTCACTAGCTGCGAATAACTCACAACTTCTTCTATAGCTGACAACTCATCACAATCCTGCTAGATCTTGGTGAGATATGAGGTTACAGTCTTTGATCTGTTCATTCAGATGCTGTTGAACTTTTGTCACAACACCATTAATCTTATTCTCATTTTTACTCTGATAAAGACTAGTTATGGTTGCCCATATCTAATGTGCTATGTCTTCCTTATTATGTGAGGAATTATATGATCCCTCACACCATCCAAGATAATATCCATCACTTTCACATCCTTCAGATTGTGCTTGACTGCTTGGGCAGGGTCAGAAGGAACCTGGATCTTTGTGCTTGCAAAATCCCACAAACCATTCATTTTCAAAACATTGGTGATCCACTCCTTCCATGGACTAAATATAGTGTCCCCATCCCACTTGTCTTCATATCTCAAGCTCATTGATTCCATTTCATAAATTGACCATGGCCACAAAACCCTAGTTGCAAAATAATTTTTATTTTGTTGTAAAAAGGATCAACTTCTTGTAAAACTCTTGTGATCTCAGATCTCTCCCTCAAAATTTTTGTAGCTCTGATACCATGTGAAATTTCCAATACAAGTCCAAATTTATTTATACCACAACAATTTTTATTCCCAAAAAATCATTAAATAAAATTCAGAATTGTTGTGAAAATAAAATCACTGGTATTTAACTTTTGTCGCAAAACCCTAGTTGCAAAATAAAAAATCATCTGCTGTAAAAAGTATCAACTTGCTGTTGTAAAACTCTTGTGATCTCAGATCTCTCCCTCAGAGTTTTTGTAGCTTTGATACCATGTGAAATTTCCAATACAAGTGCAAATTTATTTATACCTCAACAATTTTTATTCCCAAAAAAATTATTAAATAAAATTTTGAATTGTTGTGAAAATAAAATCACTGGTATTTAACTTTTGAAATAAAATATTTGCAACAGAAAAATAAAATTAGAGAGATAAATCACATCACAACAGTGATATACACCCATAACAATTTTACTTCATTGAAATCCTCTGGAAAATCTGGGCCTAGACCCACAGAGAAAAGTACACAGAAAAATGCACTGCTGGAACCTGTAACTCAGCCCCTGTTGGAAAACTCAACCCACCGGAAAATTGACCTCTTGAAGCATTCGACCCTTTAGGAAACTCACCCTCCACCACTAGCAAATTGGCCCTCCTCACACGACCCTAGCGAACTCAAGAAAAATCAGCCCATTGGATAAATCAACCTCTCCACAACTCAACATTCTTTGCGCTTCAACAATTCGGCATCTCTACAACTTGGCCTCCTTTGCGCTTCAGCGACTCGGCCTATCGATCTCTTGAGCTTTGCCTCCTGCAAATACTTTTCAAATTTCCCTATACTCTTCCTCCCTTCGCTTCAGTCTTGCTGCGCCTCTTGCTCTAGAGAAAATCACTTCCTCCAATTGTGTGTCTTCACCTCTCCCTTAGACTTATTTTATAACTTTATTAAGCCAAATCTCTAACCTTAATCTGCAAAGTGATTGATGGTTGAGATTGGATCTCGCATCACTTGGGATCAACGGTCGAAATCATATAAGTCAATTAAATAATTTTGTTATTTATGCTTAGTATTTTGGCTTTATAGTTCACAATAATTAATTGACTTTAATTATTGTACTTTTCCTAAGTTACACTTGAGAAAGAAGGCATAAATCACTTATTCCACCAAGCAAGCACCTAAAGAGGCAATCAACCATCTCCTACATGCTAAGACGCCATGCTCATGTAGAAGACCTTCCGAAGCTACCAAGAGCTTCAACAATTGGGACCAGATGGTTCCATGGATTAATGGGTACATCTAAGTCGACATATTAATGATGAGGGAGAGGTTGTCCTGGTCGTAGTACTTATTTTACTGCTCTAATATAACTATGTGCCTGACTCAGCTTACTAGACTTTACATTGGCAAGCTTGGGTTGAGTCTCTCTTCAGTGGTATTTGAAACCTACACACATCTGCTATATCTTATGTGAATATCTTGTGTATTATTCCAATTGAATCAATTAATGTGAAGCCTGGATCTTTCAATCAATTAATAAGACTTCAACTGTTGTAGATATTGATAAACAAATCTTTTTTTAAGTGCTTTTGATGTGTCCCATTTTGTGCATTGATATTTTTAACAAGATATGGTAAATGGCTGCAATGATGCGGGCATAATTTGACATCCTTGCTTAATATCAGAAGATTGAATTTTGTTATGTCTTCCCAATTTTGGTTTCTGGGAACTTTGCATTGGACATATATGACATTTATAACAGTATCAGAATTGAAGAGCATGACAATGAACATATGTTTGATAGATAAGTTATTCACAGTTTCTTTCCAAAGACAATCTGCTGATAGGTAGCATTTTTGGTGATTCAGGGATGCCGAGGTACAAATGTATCTGTGAAGAGCTCAGGGAGCAAGGTTGCAAAGCAGGCTGCCTTGGCTTTTGCAAAGAGGACGGTAGAAAGGTGTCGAAACTTTGATGCAACGGGTAGGAGTTGCTTTACTGAAGGCACTCTGAAGGAAAAGCTTTTCTGTATAAATTCCAAGGAAACAGACATAAACTCTACAGCAGATACAACTGAGTGCAAGACTCTCCCAGCAAATTTAAATTCTGGAGGTACTCCAAGCCACTTGTATATGAAGTTATCGGGTCTAGTTCTTGAATTTTCATATCCAATCACAATGTTGTTTATTGGAATTATTACTGAAATAGGCTATTGTAGAAAGATTATATCGAATTCTCTGCTTTGAAGCTCTATAATTTCAGCTCGTATGTGGAATCGTCTGTCACACCCTACTGTGAAAGCAATCAGATGCAGAAATTGGTGAAGGAAAATCTGTTTGTGCTAACTCTACTGGTGTGGAATTCACGAGTATTCAAGCCTTTGCATCCTTAATCATCAAAGGCTGTTTCCTTGACATTAGAAGACCACAATTTAAATTTTATTGGATTCCAATATTCTATTGTGGGGATTGACTTGTTTTTGAAGCTGTGGATGCTTGGTTTTGACCTTCGGATAGAAACAACAAACCACACTCATATCTGGCTGGTGCTCATTTTGTTGTGGAATATTGGGTCAAAATCAATTCTGGAGATCATAGGTATCAAGATAGGCTACATGTTAAGGTTCTTGAGCCAATTCAGGGAGCATAGGCTAATGGATACATCAGACAGTGATCGGTGTCTATGTGGAAGTAGACATTGACAAAGGTAAGCATTTGTATGTAGAGATAAAAATGGGTGATATGACAAGGCTACAATCCATAGCCTTTGGGAACATATGGTTTACATATATATTTTGTAGGAATATGGTCATTTCTTAGAGGGCATGCTACATAAACCTTCTGAAGAACTTGATGATGGCTTCATAAAATTCAGGCTTTAAAAGTAGCCTTTAAAAGGGAATAAAGACCCCAAGATAAGATTATTTTATAGTGTCTAACAAATGACCACAAATAGGTCAATGGGATTGCTAAGTACACCAGTGTCATTACAAAGCAAGAGTGCAAAAGCTGACCCTATAAAAATAACATACAAGCATATTTAACCTATAAGATCTAAGATTTAGAGTCTCAGATAAAAAAGGATAATACAAATCAGTTCTGAAAACATGAAAATGCTAGTGTTGTTCAGAGCTAAAAGCTTGGGAACAAGAGTGTCTAGCATGGGAGTACTTGAGAGGGAATCTCAATTACTCTTAATGTAGTCACTCGAAAATGAACAGGAGGACAAACTATCAGCCAAGATGTAAAATTCCCAACCAACAAGGGAAATATTTGTATAAATCAGGAAGGCTGCCAATTGTTACCTCAGTTGCTCTTCTCCACACTTAGGTTGGATCTTCTCCAACACAATGTTGAGAAACAAAGTGCTGGATAGATTAAAGCTTGATTACTCTTACTTGATAATTACTTGTGAGTGTTAACAATCTTCTTTTGATTTATATTGTTCTCATCAAACAATTATACAAAACCTCAAAGCATAAAGATCACAAAGAGACAAAGAACACTAGAAATTAGGCTCCAAGCTAGGGCAAAGCCCCACCGGGGGGGGGAGGGGGGGAGAACTCAAAAACTCCTTCTCTTATAGAATCAGATCAAAATGAGATATCCAAGACCCAAGACCAAGACCAAGACTGCCACAAAGATCCAAGTCAACCCTCCAACCAATTCAAAGTCAGCAAAAGTCAATGCTGGTCAGACCTTCTGAAATATGGTCAAATTGTAGAAATTTCAGACCTGCAGTGAAGGGAGAATTTTGGACCTGTAATTTTCACAAAGTTGCCCCAGAAACTTTGCGTGTGTGAGCAGAAACAAGCTAGAGACACCTGAATTTCACTCTTCTTTGACTTCTCTCTCTCTTTTGACTTTATTCCTTTTCTTCTTGTCTTTTGGCACATAAATCGATGTGATGATGAGTGAGTGAATGAGGTCGAGTTGACTTGTATAAATACATGTCCAAGAGGGTCGAGTAGCTGCCTCTAGGCTGACTTGTCCAAGGAGGGCCGACTTGGTCTTGTGTTGAATTTCTGACTCAAAATAAAAATCTTTTTGTTTTCTTTTACAAAAAGTCCAAATTGGGACTTGACTCAAATATATTTCCTTTGACTTTTTATAAATTCTTTTTGACTCAATTGACTCTATAAGCATGAAGAACATGCTTTGATAAAAAATAAAATAATAATAATAATGAATATAATCAATGATAAAAATTACATTTTATTACATTATGAAGACCGACACTAGTTACATTTTTCAACACTCCCTCTTAACTAGGGAGGTATTCATAATGACACAACAGGATACTCTCAAGTTGAAATATTCATATAAGAAAGGATCTATATTGGTAAACATCAATGGTGATTTACATCATCATAGCCAACATTGTCAAAAATAGAAAGGCCTTGACTAACAAGCTCTATCTCTCTATTAGGTCAGAGCACAATGCTAGGGAGCATAAATTTAGACACCGTCGCATCTTAGGTACATACCTCATCCGGGTGTTTCTAAGGTATGACCTCACAAGACCATTTCCTAATCCAAGGAAAGGTATGTCCTTCGGACCATTCTTTACGAAGTCCATGTATCCAACTTAGGATGCTAATCCTAGTCAATCACAACACATGACTCAAGAATGTACGTCCTTGATGCTTATCCAATCCACCATTCTCCAAGCTAGTGCCTTTACTAGGCTTGTGACTGTTAGTCTTGGCCATAATACATGACACATGGAGAATACGGTGTCCACCCTCGTTCCCTCTCAATCAGGGAGGAGATATCAACAAGCCCAATCTTGTCTCTCAAATACTCAAGTTTCCTGTTAGGAAGAAAATTTGTCAATATATCTGCTATTTGTTTGTCAGTGGAGATGTATTGTAGCTTTACGATTCCATCCTGCACCAAACTTCAAATGTAGTGATATTTGATATTAATGTGCTTCGTCTTTGCATGGAAAATTAGGTCCTTTGTCAACTTTATGCAACTTTGATTGTCACAACATATGATTGTAGAGTCCAGAGATCCTTCAAACAAGCTCTGTAAGTAACTTACAAAGCCAATCTGCTTCTCAACTAACTTCACTAGCTGCAATATATTCAACTTCAACAGTACTTGATGCAATTGAGTCTTGTTTTCTACTCATCCATGAAACCATAGCGAATTCCAAACAAAAACAACCACCCGTAGTACTTTTTCCATCTGCATCACTGCTTGCCCTATCCAAATCTGTGTAGCCCAATAACTGAATCTCATTACCTGCAACATGTCTCAAGCAATGATGTATGATCCCATGGAGATATTTTAAGATATGTTTAGCTACTATCGAATGGTCATGTCTGGGCTCCATTTGAAACTAAGAGTGTTCATTGCAAAACATATATTTGGCCGAGTGTTCACGAGGTACATCAAACAACCAATTAGTAGTTGGGAGATTGTTGGATCAACAAAACTTGAGTCTAAACTCAGCTTCTTCAAATTGGTGATCGCATGTGTTGTCATAGGCTCTCACCACATCTCGTGTTCTCTTCTCTTGGCTTGTCTTTTGCGATTTATGTTTATGTTCTACCTGCAGTTTACTTTAATGCTGATGTGATTGCTAATATGGAAAATATATTGAGCTAACTATGAAAATTGAAATAAATTGCTCTAAGAATAGAACATATCTAAAATTAACATGGTATCGGACCTAAGGTGAAGACAATGCCCAAGCAAAAGTGAAAGAGCAATCACCGAAGACAGTTGGGAAAGGACAAAAGGATCAATGGATTCCTCATCCCTCTTCAAATTCGCCAAGGGTGAAGTCGAAGCAGAGAACATTATCAGAATGGCGCAGCGGAAGCTTCTGATGGCCTACCTAAAGACCACTTCATTGGGAAGTCCAGATCTAAGGGTGGAAAGAAAGACAGATGCCTTGTTTGTAATAAGTTCGGCCATTATGCGAAGGAGTGTCCGAATGGCAGGGACACATCTCTTGATGAAGATAACAATCATTCCAAGGACATCTTCAATGATCGAGGGAATGACAGGTAATGCAGGTCATCAAGGAAACGACCAACTCTTCAAGAAAGCAAGGAACCCTAGGTATGAAGAATCAAATATTGTTTCTGATAAGATAAAGAAGCGTTATCTTGTATTGGTCCACTCCTTCAGATTCTTTGAGAATCTGGCTTATTGATTGTAGTGCTTGAAGGCACTTCATCGGATAGGAGGGTGCTCTCTCTAATTTAGTAGAGAGGGAAACAATCATGGGATTATACTTGGAGCCGATGCCACCTATCCTGGAAAGGGTGTAGGGAATGTTACCCCTCAATTGAATGAGGGTAACTCGATTCATTTACAAGAATCTCTTTTGTGTACCTGATCGCAAGAAGAACTTGGTGACCATTTTGGAAATGGAAGTCAAAGGTTTTAGGGTGGCATTCATTGATGGAAAGGTACGCATTTGAGAATGGAATTTTTCATAGATGCTTTTGAGTTCAGGGTTGTATCAAGTTGCAGGAGGTCCATTGGGGATCATGTCAATTGTCACATATCATCTATAGCTCCGAAGGTCTACTTATCATGGGACCCTACCTGATGTGAGTAAGATGATGACAGGAATGCCTGAATTCAAAAAGAGCATGAAGGTACATGTCTGAGATGTATCGAAGGAAAATCTTACAAAGGGTCATTCCCCTCATGTAGCAGGTCCACAGGTTTGGAACAACCCGAGGGGTTTGAGATTTAGAATCGGGAATCCCATGTATGTAGGTGGAAGAAAGCCCTCTATGGCTTAAAGCAAAACACCCCGGGCATAGTATGAGAGGATTGATAGCTGTCTGATGAAGCTGAGACTCACTAGGAGTGAAGCCGATCCAAACCATTGCTCGAAGGTTGTGGATGATAGACCTCTCATACTGACACCTTCTGAGGACGACCTATTTCTGTTAGGTGCAGACCCTCTCATTTGCAGAAGTAAGAGGGAGTTAGATTCCGGATTTGGAATGGTGAACAACAAGCCCGCGACTACCTCGATGGAGCTTAACTTTCAGAAGTTATGTGGTAGGGATACCAGACCTGATTTGGGAAATGCCTCTGAGTTTCACAAACTCATACTAGCATTGATGTTCTTGGTGAACTCTCGTCCGGATATATGTTTTGCAGTTAGCATGATGAGCTCATATATGGTTGAGCCTCACTGGATTGGTGCCAAGAATTATCTGAGATATCTCCAAGGCACAATCTCTCATGGATTGAGGTACATTGTCAGGAATGTGAAGCTGCATGATTATTTGAATACTGACTGGGCAGGCATTGTGGAGGATCGGAAGAGCACTTCTGAGTTCTGGTTCTCTTTGGGTTCTCATCGAGAGGTGTAGGATTGATCTAAAGATCATCCAATTTCGATAAGTATTCATGGAGTTATGAATTTCTTTGTGTTATAAGACAATTCGTCAAGGTCAGCCAACAACCAAATAAACCCCACACGTGCTCAACGTTTTAGTATAAAAGGAGATGACTTGAGAGTCATTTCTCACACACACTTCTATCTTGATTTCTCTCCACTTGCCTTGGGTTTTAGTGGAAGCCCTAGATGTTGGAGGAAAAGAGTCTGCCCTAGACGCAGATAGAAGGCAGCCCTAGACGCAGATGGAAGGCAACCCTAGACTCAGATGGAAGGTAGCCTTGGATGCAGATGGAAGGTAACCCTAACACTATCCTAAGGTAGCCCTAACCTATGCTATCTCAAGTGTAACCTAGCCACATTCAAGATAAGGATATACGCTGCCCTAATAGGTCCTAGCCGCAACAAAGTCATGGGTCTTTTGGAGGACTGAGATGCTTTTAGGAGGGCCTAGGAGCTGGGCTAGAAGGTAGCAATCCAAGGCCTACTTCAACGAAGGAGAAGGGACATTAATGTCACCCTTGTGACCACTTGAAAAGGAAGCAAGGTCCATCTGAAAGCCGCAGGCCTGTAAGTATTGTTTTGATGGTCAAAACAACCCTCTACATGGAGCTGTAGGTGTCTACTCAACCAACGAGGTCACCTACCTTGTAAAGAAAGGGTGGTCACATAATTCAAGGTGAGTTATGGGATGATCGTAGGACTGTTGTAGGTTACAGGAGGGTGCCCTAACTAGTGATCGAATTTTGTCCATGAATAGAAGTACAAAGGTGTTAGATACTGCCACATAGGAGCTTCAATGTCACTAACAAATAGGACAATGGGACAACAACATGTTGGGACGACAACTTTGATGGGACAACCCAATGACATAGGACAACTAGACAATTGTGCAGCAGTGGCACAAGTAGGACAGTTGCTAACTAGTGCAGCAAATTAAATAGGACAACAAGGTACGTAGTGTTGTATAGATGCATGGGACAACAAGGTGCATAGTGATGTATAGATACATGGGACAGTTGTGATATCGCAACAAAGGTACATGGGACAACAAGCATGGACAACATGGCAAGCATGGACAACAAAAAGCATGGTGAAGCATGGACAACATGGCAAGCATGGTGCAACATGGAAAGCATGGTGCAGCATGGCAAGCATGGACAACATGGATAACAGTGGCAAGCATGGTGCTGCAAACACATGAGACATGCTGTATGACAACATGGTTATGACACATGTGACAACAATGCAGCATAAGGTGCAGCAGTATGATGTGTACAACATGGTCATGAGGTCCAGCGTTGTGATGATGGGTGCAGCATGGTGCAACACGGTGAGGTGCAACATGATGACGGGATGCAACGCAATGATAGCTGAAGGAGTCACCTTGGAGAATTAGTTGAAGCAGCATGTCTTCAACTGATCTCATGTATCATCTTCTTAGAGATGATCTATGCTCTTATCTAGATAAGTCAAAAGTGTTGACTTCTGTTGTAAATGTACTATCTCTCTCTTTTTCTGTTGAATTATTGAAGAACATAAAAGAAGAATTGATCAAGGGTTTCCCCACATTGGGGTTTGTCCCTGGCTAGTGCCACATCTTGTGTTCTCTTGTCTTGGCTTTCCTTCTGCGGTTTATGTTTATGTTCTATCTGCAGTTTACTTTGATGCTGATGTGATTGCTAATCTGGAAAAGATATTGAGCTAACTGTGAAAATTGAAATAAATTGCTCTAAGCATAAAACATACCTAAAATTTACAAGATTTTCATGTTCACGTGTCATATGCCTTGAAGTTCCACCATCAATTACCCACATGCTTTCATTTTCAAATAAACCTGTAAGGCCCATTATAGACTACCATCCTTGAATTCTGAAGCGAACAAAGTTCCTTCTACAAATTAATTAATCCAAAAGACTTGGAATATCAAGATATCCATTAAGGATATAAATATTATATTAAATATTAATAAGAATGAGAATAAGAATGATAATGAATGATTTACAAATGAGAACGAGAGGCTTGCTTATATATCAAGCAAGTGTCTCTTCATGAAGAGTCATGTCTCATTTAGACATGCCTCTTCAACCTAATTACTACTTAACTAATAATTAATTATGATTATTATCATTTATATTATATTTATATTATTTATATATTTTATTCGTTACATTGCCTCCTTCCTCAAAAAGCTTTGTCCTCAAAAACTTGTCGATGAAAAACGACTCGATCGCTTTTTCTGCTTTGAAAGTCTTTTTGTCTCGGAACAATCATCTTCGTCGATACAAGCTGATATGATCTTCTTAGTGACAAACAAAATTGTCGCACTGAGAAGGGATCCGACCATCCAAGATTAATCTTCTGTATAGTATTTTGATCACTGGAATTTTGTAACGACTTCTCAACATAAGACAGAATTGATGTTACTTCATTATTCTCTGAAATATTAATTTGTTGTCTTGGTTCTGACTGGTTCAAATATGTATCATGGTTGATTCGTCTGTTCTCATGATTCAGATGCCGATATGGAACTTATTTGGTTTGATTTCTCCATACTGGGCATGTGCCAATTTTTATATTTTCTTCTGGCAAAGATGTTGTTGAGATGGTTATGGAAGATTCACTTGGGATGTTCATTGTTTGAACTGCAACATCTAAGTGTGTCATTTCTTTAACTGATTTGTCTTCTTGAGTTGTCATATTCACTCGATCAGTAGTTGTCATATTCACTCAATCGGTATTTGTTGTTTTATCATCAACTTGAATTCCTATATTTGATGTTTCTTTCTCGATAAATTGTTTTACCTTGTTTTCTAATGACTTCTTATCCTTCTTAAGTTTCTTAATTTGTGATAGTAATTTTTCGCTATGGTTTTTAAATCGAGAAACTTCTTCATTTTTGTCAACATTGATTTTGTCAATTTCTTTTTGCATATTTTGTAATACCTTTTTACCTTCTTGAGACATTACTTTTGAAATATCTGAGATATCTTCTGGTGTTACTGAATTTGGTTTTAGTGTAAAATCTTGGAGCGTTATTTTCTTCTTCTTGTAAGAAAATGTTAAAAACTTCTTCTTTGTATTTAGAATAAAGGAACCTAGAGTTTCCATCCAAGGTAACCCCAAAACAATGTCACTATCGTCAAAACGTAAGGTTTTCACGGTGAATTTTGAGGTAAAAGTATAATCTCCAATATTTAGGTGTAAATTGCTTATATCATATTGTTTGCCAAAAATATTTGTTTCAACTATATTTGATTTAGGAATCACCAATTGGTTAGCACATTTAGGACTAACATAATTACTTCTTTCAACAGGACAGATAGAGATTATGATGTCCCTTCCTGTGAGCGATCCTTTGATTTGAAATAATGTATCAACATATTTACCAAAGGTTTCAGGAAACCTTTCATCTCTCATTTTTGGACTACACTCAATTTCTTTATCATCAACGGTTGACTCCATTTTTACTTTGTTAAGATGAACTTGGGAATTTTATTTTATTTTATTTTATTTTTCTTAAATTTTTGAAATAATTCCTTTATTTTTTATCAGTGTTGCGGGGGAGCGCCCCCCCCCCCCCCCCTCGCTCCCGCTCCCGATCCGCGCTCGGGCGGGAGCGGGTCGGGAGCGCGCTCCCAAAATCGGATTTCGGGAGCGCGCTCCCTAAAAATTTTTTCGCTCCCTGCCTTTTCGGGAGCGTTTTGCCTTTTTTGCATTTTTTTTTTTTGTAGTAATGTTCGAAATGCAATTTTTTTTGAAAGAAACAAATAGTTTTTGAGTGGGGCAACTTAATGATCAAGTCTAGGCCCTAGTATTGATATGCTATTCATGGTAATGTTAAATTCTTAAAGTAAAAGTAACATTTTCTTTAATTTTCATTTTCATCCTTTTACTTAAATTTTTAACATTACCATGAAATGACTCAGGATGTTTGAGAGTGGTTTCGTCCTCATTGGATTTCATATGGAGAAAGTAGAATTTTAGATTTCATTCAAAATCCAGCAGACTTATCAGTTTTTCAGGATTTCAGGATTGGGGGATTGCAATGTTTCCATTGAATTTTGTCATGTATTAGGGTATGGAACTCATATTTAATCAAGAGTACCAATCCCTCTATGTACCTTGATGTTAGTGACATTGGTTGTCGAACTCCTCTATCATGACCCTTCTAAAAATGTACGCATCACTCAAACAAAATCTTGACTTGACATGCTATGCTTTTTCTATCTTATGTTAATGCTTAGACGGTGATATTAATGACAAAGATCCCTATACAGATACAAAGGTAATGACAAAGATACCTCTGGATATTAATGCTTGGAGGGTGATATTAATGACAAAGATCCTGATTTTGCAACAAGACTAAAAAATTAGACATTTCTCGTGGTGGCAAGAGGCCCAAGCATAAGAAATAGATAATAGATTTACTTCTCTTCTCTAGTTTCTAGTAGCTTTTATAACTATTGACTCCTTCATATTTATTATGATATTTTTTTAAACAATATATGACAATTTAAGTTTGAAGTTGGCAATTATAACTCATTAGTAATGAATTATGAATATGATGCTTCATGAAAGTTGAAAGTTGTTTCATTTCGTTTCATTTTATAACATTTCATTTCATGTTAGATATTATTTGTTGTAATGGTTACACTTAGCTTACAAGTACAACTTTGGTGATCAATGATCATTGATGATAAATGTAATATATTGAATTTTGAAAGCTTGAAACTTTAAGATTGATGAATCATGAGACTCAATATGTTGTATGTTACTAACTTGCGGATGTGGTTGATGAAGATTATAACTTCTAGATGATTGTTGTTATATGGTTCAATCTATGCTTTTTTATGTTTTTTATATCTAATTCATCATTCTACATGTTTTTGTTGACATATATGTATCAAAAATTAAAAAATATAAAAAATATATATATTTTTTAAAAATCGCTCCGGGATTCGCTCCCAAACCGGGAGCTTCTGAAAATGGTCGCTCCCGCTCCCGCTTCCGCTCCCGCTCCCCGCTTCCGCTCCCGCTCCCAAGTAACATTGTTTTTTATATATCTTTTTTCAAATATTCTTCTTTAATGTGGATTGTTAAAAACTTGAATACCCTTTTATTAAAAAAATACTCCTTTATATGGTTGCCTTCTATATATGTATGTATTTCTTTATACTAAGACCCCTTTTCAAAATAACTTTATTATCTTATAATAATAATAGTTTCACTTCCCTTTTTTTTTTAATAATAAATTGGTCCCTTTTTTTATATACTTAATTATTTCCTTGATAAATTTTTAATGTCACCCCACTTAATAAATATAAAGGTCACGTCTTTTCATATGACACGGTCACGATGTTAAAATACCATGGGCTATTACCATGGGTTGTTTTTAAAACCTCCTGTAAAAAGTAATATTTACCTTTCATGTAAGAGCTTTTGTATTCCTGTTTTTTCTTTAACTTCTAAAATACCATGGGCTATTACCATGGGTTGTTTTTAAAACCACGGGCTTCTCCACGTAAAAAGTTTTAAATATACTTGGTATGAGATTTTGTATCCGTTTTGTTTTTTCTTTTACCTTTTTTTTTTCTCTTCTTTTTCTATTTCTTTTATTTACTTATATATATGTATATATATATATATTTTTTTTTGGTTAATTTTTTTTTAATGGCCAAAGGCCTAGAAAAACGGAGAAAAGAAGAACTCCCAAATTCTGAGCAAAATGCTTCACTTGTACGGCAACACGGTTGATGAATTTCGATAGCCAAGGACCTGGATCAGACAACGAGCTCTGTGCACCGGTTAAGCAACCTAGAGGATCGAACTGCTCTAATACCAAATGAAGCGAACAAAGTTCCTTCTACAAATTAATTAATCCAAAAGACTTGGAATATCAAGATATCCATTAAGGATATAAATATTATATTAAATATTAATAAGAATGAGAATAATAATGATAATGAATGATTTACAAATGAGAACGAAAGGCTTGCTTATATATCAAGCAAGTGTCTCTTCATGAAGAGTCATGTCTCATTTAGACATGCCTCTTCAACCTAATTACTAAACTAATAATTAATTATGATTATTTATCATTTACATTATATTTATATTATTTATATAATTTATTCGTTACAAATTCCTTAGATAGTTTTGAGATGAATTTGGTGATGTATCCTTTGATGGATTCAAAGTGACTCCTAAGAGCCTTGAGACCTTCCTTCATGTACTTTTCCATTGAAATGAGAGAGTGAAGATATCTACTACAAAGATTTCTTCAAATAAGAGTGCCAATAAACTCTAATCTTCAAGCTTCCTTCCTTCACCTTCGCTTTGATACCATGTTGAGAGACCAAGTGCTAGATAGATTAAAGCTTGATTCATCTTACTTGATAATTACTTGTGAGTATTAGTTGGCTTCTTTTAATTTATGTTCTTCTCATCAAGCAATTCTACAAAAATTCAAAGCATAAAGATTACAAAGAAACAAAGAACACTAGAAATTAGGCTCTAAGCCAGGGCAAAACCCCACAAGGGGAAAAACCCAAAAACTCCTCTTATAGAATGAGATCGAAATGAGATATCCAAGACCTAGGACTAAGACAAATATTGCCACAAAGATCCAAGTCAACCCTCTTCCAATTCCTCCAACCAAGTCAAAGTCAACAAAAGTCAACATTGGTCAAACCTTCTGAAATTTGGTCAAATCGCAGAAATTTCGGACCTGCAGTGAAGGATGAATTTCATACTTGTAATTTTCGGAGTTTCCTTGAAAATTCACATGTGTGAGTACAAACAAGCTAGAAACACCCGAATTTCTCTCTCCTTTGACTTTCTCTCTCTACTTTGACTTTGATTCTTTTCTTCTCGTCTTTTGGCACATAAATCAACGTGATGATGAGTAAGTGAATGATGTCGAGTTGACTTGTATTTATACATGTCTAGGAGGTTCGAATAGCTGCCTCGTAGGCCGAATTGTCCAAGGAGGGTCGACTTGGTCTTGTGTTGACTTTTTGACTCAAAACAAAAATATTTTTTTCTTTTACAGAAAGTCAAAATGGGAATTGAATCAAATACATTTCTTTTGACATTTTATAAATTCTTTTTGATTCAATTGACTCTATAAGCATGAAGAACATTCTTTGACGAAAAATGAAATAGTAATAATGAATATAATCAATGATAAAAATTACATTTTATCACATTTTGAAGATTGACACTAGTTACATTTTTCAACACACAAGGGGAGCTTCCCTTAGGTAGGATTGTTAAGGCTATGAGTAGAGGCTTTAAGTAAAGTTTGAAGAGTAAGCTTTAACAAAACAAAGGGTTGTGGTATAGTATATGGAAATGGAAATGGGGAAAGAAATATGGAAAAGCAAGAAATGGTAAGGAGAAAAGGGAATGAAATAATAGTGAAAGGTGACTGCTGCCTAATGATTTATTGGGCTAATGGAGTTATTAAATATTGCATAATGGAAGGAAATATTTACTACATTCATGATCTAGATTGGATAATTATATTGTTTGTCATCTACGTTGATGCTTTTAGGGTGTACAGTTAAGAGAAATCAACTTACAAGAGTAGTTTTAGTCATGGGACCTTGTTTGGAGAATTGGTGTCAGAAATCTTCTAGGGCCAGTGTGAGGCCTTAAATGATGTTTCCTGGGGATAAGACTTTGTCTCTTATGTGCCACACCTTGTACACTATTCTACACTTGAAGACATTTCCAATGGTGTAAGAATTATGTCAATCATAGTTCGGATGCAAAAGTTATGCTTCTCGAAAGTTGATCTATCGTGATTGACAACCATAATTGAGAGGACACCACATCAGGCCTTATTTCTCATGGGAAAGGGGCTAGCCATGTGGGCCCTATGAAGAATATTTTAGAAGGGTCAAGTTGGAACTAATGTTGAGGGATGAGTGGGTCAAATTTAACCCCTAGTTGGCTATCAGACTATGTTATAATCAGGCCACTAGGAGGAAAGAGGTTTTGTTCTATTCGAGTGCATTTTGTTCCACAGTAGAGTAGTCATGTGTAGATAGAGAGAGAGAAAAGAACATAGGGAGTTTGTATTTTGTATCACTCCACTTGCCATAGGCTGTAGGTAACTCCATGGAGAGTGCCTTCCCCTTTTTATTTGCATAATTTCCATTCAGACAAAAGAGAGAAGAGCAACCTCACCTTCCAACTATGTTTTCTCCCGAAAGGGTTTCATAGATCATATCTCAGTGTTCATTGTGATTAGTGTGTGCTAATATTTCATTGTTCTCTATTTTTTGCATATTATCTATTGCATGCATAACTAGAAAAACAGTAATTAATAATTCTAAAATTCTTTGTAAAATTAACCCTCATAGTATATATTTCAGATGTTAGTTTATTTTTACGAGATTAGTTGCGACAAACTATCCAATGGAATATCTACAACAATTTCCAAATCATATTAGTATTAGAGCATGTTCTTTGGGTATTTTGTGGGAAGTTGTAGGGGATCACATCGATTTAAGCAGAAAGTCATAAAACCCCAATCATGATTGACAAATCAATTTAATGTTTGGAAGTATAGAGGATTGTTTTGCGTGGTTGGAAGTGTAAGTTGTATATATAAATCATAATGTGAGCCTCCTCATGGCGACCTCAACCAATAAGCTTGGGTTGTTCGAAGAAGATGGAAATTCCAATGTAGAGGTTAGGTTAGAGGGAAAATAGGGGGATTAGGAAGAACCAAAGAAGGATTCCATTAAATTTGAAAAAGAACTACCAAGTTTGAGCGCCATTAACCATTCACAGTCCTGTTGAAAACTGGATGTTCTATGCTGAAACAATTACTTAAAATAAAACTTCTTCCAGCTGCAAATTCAGTTAAGCAATTGTAGATAGAACATACACCATATAAACCATATGGAAAATAGAAGACAACCAAGAATGCAAAGCGACACAGAAATTAGGGTCCAATGACCAAGGCAAAATCAATTAGGGGAAAACCCAACCAAATACTTCTTTTATTAGAAATCAATTGTTCAACAAAGAGACAAAATACAATGAGAGAATGATGAAGTTCATCCAAATATGAAGAATATCTCTGATAGTTGTAGTGGATGCAAACACTGAATCACTTTGGCTCACCAAGTTCTGCTCTTACTCCCCAAGTCTCTCTCTCTCTCAATCTTTTACTAGACTCTCGAACTCTCTTTCACAATTTCAAAGCCTCCTTTCACAATGCACATGTGAGTAAGAGTGAATATGCAAGGCATATATATATAGGAGAGCACGGAGTTCGAGCCATGGAGAGAAGTAACTCGCATGCCTTGAGGGGGTGTTATATATGCCATTTAGGGAGGAACACATGCCTTTGTAACTCATGCAATTAAGGAGGTATGCCCAATGTTGCACGAAGCGGGGACGTTTTTTGGAAGCGAGGATGCGGAAGCATCATTTTCCAAAAATCTAGGAAGCGAAGCGTCTGCTATATATATATTTTATATTTTTTTTGCATTTATATTCAAAATAAACATCCTAAATACCAAATTAGTTGTAGAAGACATGAAAACATGCATATTTTTACGTAAATCAAGATAGATATGGCATCCATGATTCCATTGTCGTTACTAGTATGTACATCAATGATTAATTATTCGAGCATCAATCATCTATATTCTAGCAATTACAAACATACATCAAATTTTTAAGCATATTATAAAACATAAAACATTTAAGCATATTATAAAACATAAAACATAAAGCATATTATGATTTATCTAGCAAGTGAGCAACTGTAAACATTTGTCATGTCCAAAATTCAAATAATAATGTTTACAAAATAGGTCACTTGGTCACTGCCAAGACAAAAAGTTTCAAATTCACAAGCCTACAAGTCTAATGATTAATCTATGACAAAAGTAGTAAATTGTGAATATATCTACTAATCTCTCCTCCTTCCACCACGAAGAGAACGTGGCGGCAGGCCTCCATGTGGTGGCAATGAAGAAGATGGTGCTTGTGGAAGTTGTGGCACTGAAACTGATGAAGACGAACCCCTTGCTGTTGGTGTTGAACCATGGAACCTAGGAACCAAGGGATCAGATGAGCGTGGCATCTCAACTCTATCATCATCATCCTGGAATCACTAATTGCATGCATGCTCCCAAATTGACCAGTGCTAAGCATATAGTTGCTCAATTATCTCTGTTTGAAACGCGAAACGCGTTTCCAAAAAACAAAAACATGGATTCAAAAAACCGAAACGCAGATCGGAAAAAACGAAATGTGTTTCGGAAAAAACCGAAATGCGGATCGGGCCGAAAGGTTCTGAAATGGCAAGAACCACATTTTTCAACCCGAGTTTCGGAGGGCGAATCCCCCACGGATCGCGGATCGGGCTTTTGATCTTTTGGGGGGGGGACGTTTCCTGCAACACTGGGTATGCCTGCCTTTGTAAATTATGCCATAAAAGAGGTACTCCTACCTTTGTAACTCATGCCATAAAGAGGAGTATGCATGCCTTGAAGGAAAGAGTGTAACTTATGTATTGAAGAGTGCGTAATAGGAATCTTTTATGACAAGACTTTAATGTGTGTAAGAGGAGTGCTTTGACGAGTCTTTAGTGCACGTAAGAGAGTGTAAGAGGGGTGCAACAAATCCATTAAGTGAAAGAGAGAGGGGGGTACGAGTGCCATCAAGGAGAGAGAGAGAGGTATGAGAAGCATGATTGAGTTCCAAGTAGGAAAGGTGACATGTATTTCTATTTTGATAATAATATTATAGTATTGCGATTCACAATTATAATAATAATAATATTAATGATAATATTGATGATTAAGTAGAAATTGAACAATTTATATTGATTAAGGATAAGTTAAGTGATTTTCTATCATTTATACTTGATTACCAATTGAAGCAAAGTGATTTACTATTTTTGGAAAGTCATGTTTGAAATGATAGACATGACTTTCTATTTTTGGAAAATCACTCTATAATTGTTAGAAATGAGATTTTTGTGCAAGGAAATTCATCCCTTAACTACTGATTTCAACAAGTCCCACTTCAAGATGGAAGCAAAGGTGGACAACAAGTCATATCAAGGTGAGATCGATGCTTTGAAATTAAATCACTGGTTGCAACAATTAGAGGTTTACTTTAGTGTTCAACACATAGATGTGGAATAGAAAATTTTATTTGCTTGTTTGAAATTAGAAGCCATGCCTTGACCTGGTGGGAAAGCCACATGGAAACCATGAGGCTACAGTGGTATCTTGTTGTAGCTAAGTGGGAGGGTTTTAAAGCCCTCATAAAGTCCCAATTCTACCTATTGGGTATGTAGAGGACTAGTGGATTCGGTGGTAATTTGATTGGATGGAAGGGGCAAGGATAAAATGGATGCATCACCGGAAGGTATGCAAGATCATTCAACAACTACAGGAGGACCCAAGTGCATTAGATAAGTTTGCGTGGAAGAATGATTTGCCATGGTATCAATATCGTTTATATTTATGTAAGAATCCACAATTCAAACAATTCAATGGGGTGAAGACAACTTCAGACCTTCACTTCCTATTCAAAGGGGAGGAGTTTGAGATCAGCAACATGTATATTTACTTGGGGGTGCAATTATTAGGTCCCTGCTTCAGTTTGCAACCATCGCTTCAGCCTCGGCTCAACAAAGGATATGGATCCTTAGCCCTTCTCAAGAGACAGTGCTTTCGACATCACTTTTAGGACATCTTGTCCAATATGAGCCTCATGGACACCTTGATCCGTCCCATTGTTCTATATGGCTTAGAGATTTGGGGACTGTCTTTACTTGAGTCAGATTGGGCTTCAGCTAAGAGTGCCTAGATTCTTCTTGTCCGTCGCACCATTAGATGCAAACAAACAGTGTCTCAGCACATCATTCTTGCAGAGTTTGTAGCTCAGCCCTTTCAGCTTGAGACAGTCTTCAGATTGGTTTCATTCTTGAATCATGCCCGAGGCTTTGTAGACTCGATAAAGAGTAGGGATTGATATCCTTACTTGGCATATTTCTCTTCTGAGACTATTGCATGTTCCACTCCCTCGAGTTGGGCCAGATTTTGGTTTACAGGAGTCTTAGATCTCTTAGAGTAAGTGGGCAGTCAATTGGAGCGTTTCCCTCCTTTCCGATATTCCTTAGATGCTCCTGGTCACCTTTTACCTACTAGACAGGAGCTGATCAAGATCATTAGGGAGGACATCTACAGGAAGTTCGTCCAGGTTACCTGGGTCAATCCTCCAGGAGGGTTGTGCCCAAAGATGGCCTTCTACGCCGAGCACTTCATGGAGTTGAGACACAGGCACATTGCGCTGAAGTTTCTAACTTTACTTAGTTTAGAAACCCTTCATGTACTTTTTCTAATTTATTCCTTCCTACTTGTTATTATTCTTTAACAAGTTATTTACAAAGTAAATACTGAAAATAAACGCTAGTGCATGCTCAACATATTAGAGATCAACAACTAAAAGAAACAAACACACCACATGACACCATTATTTTTGGACCAATGTCCCCGAAAAAACCCAATGCGGGAAAACCGGTGCAACTATCTGAGGGTTTTCTTATTAAGCAATATCAGAGTACAATTTGGGTGTCGACACTGGCCTACCCAACAAAGAATTTCCTTAGCAGTTATACCTCACAGTTTGAGAGAAATCTCCTAGCTGAAACCCCAGAAAATCCTTTAGGCAGTACTTCAGCACAAAACTGCTCCTGCAACCCCAGCATTTGCCCAATCTGGATTGCGTCAGCCCCTCTATGTCTCACGCTAGCCCTGCGTCAGCCCCAGGAAGCCCTGGGTAAGCTTGGGGAGCCTCTGCGTGTCAGCTGCGCTGGCCCCTCTGGTGCTCTGCGCAGCACTTGGCTGCCTCTGTGTGGCCCTGTGTGAGCCCTTGTTGGCTCTGTGTCACCCTCCTTGGCTGCTGTGCTGCTCTCTCGACACAATCTCTACCTTCTCTGTTTCTCTGTACTCAATGCCCCTCAGCTGCTCTCCGAATCACTGATTCTATCTCTCTTAGCAAACCCCGCTCTAGAGAATAGAATGACTGATCATCTGGTGTATTCTCCAAGTGACCCTCAAGCCTCCTCTTATACTTTTCTTGTTGACATCTCAACGACCAAGATTAAGTCCCTAATCAACGGCTAAGATTAGATCTGGCTTGATCCATGTCTTTTGGAGCATTGTAACACAGATTCATATTAATACACATTAATATTTTATTTTCCCTGAGTTTAGACTTAGGGACTCCATTAAAAATATTAATTATTTTAATATCTCCTGATTTGTTTAGAATCTGTCCAAACCCTTTCTGGGTATTGCAGATCTCATGTGCCCTAACCTCTCCACCAAATTTCGTGGCCAGTGCAGATGTGATGCTACCCCAAATCAACACATTGTTTGACCCCAGTGTACGTTTTGCCACTGGATGCATGCTCTTCGCATTCTTCTAGGTCAGTTTAGAGTAGGTTCTCATAGACTTTAGGTAGAGATGGTCTAAACAAAATCTTCCAAGTATGTCATTTACAAGAAGTGGAGACCGAGGTGCACTTCATTTTTGAATGCCCTGTCTATTACGAGATCAAAGGAAGGTTCCATTGCTTGTTCCTAAATTCTTAGATCCTCGTTGACTTTTTCAGTTATCCCGACCAAATATGTTTGGCCCTATATATGAAGGAGGCTCTTAGGTTCCGAGCGCATATTCTTCAGATTCCCATTAGACCAGACCCCACATAAAGGATCATGTCATTTTTCACGGTACTACCTTCAAACAGGGGCACCAAGAGACTGATTGATACTAGTACTCTCCAGACTCTAGATCAGTAAGCATCCGTGGGACCTCACCCCGCCACGCGAGATCTCATCAGCAGATCCGTCCCTGGGTGACGGACTAGGTCCTCGAGACATCAACAACACACGAACTCCCCCAGGCAATGATTTAATGGACAATATGCACTTTCCACCGGCTCTTCATCCAGCCAACAGACTTTGTTGCATTTCTTCAGTGTTCTTCATTCAACCTCAGATGTTAGGAGAGATGGGTTTGATCCTCAGACACATTAGCTCCTAGATCTTCTCTGCCAAGGCATTTCATGAATTGTATCTTTTATGTTCATGCATTTTATCTTTATACTTCATACATTGTATCTTTTATATTCATGTATTGTATCATTTATAAGAGACCGTATGGTTCTCTTGCATCGTATGGACAACATTGTACTCAAGAGTCCCTTTGACCTACTTTGTGGTCAATAGTTGTACATAAATATAATTATCTTATCTTGCAGGCTTGTAGCTTTGCGTAGATTACAAAAATGCCTTTAATAGTGGTTTTTGGGCATATTCCACTCCAAGCAAATATTGTTTACCTTGTGTATCCCTCCTTGATGGACTATGATGGATATTTGAATTTGTTCAAGGTGTCTGGCGTGTGAGCCATGAACAGGTTTGTCTTGGAGATGAGGTGTTCACGCTTGTGAGGATGTTTATTAGAATCCTAATTAAGATAGTATTTTGTTTAAAGCTTTTGTGGGTATTGCTTGTTAGAGAACCTGCAATACAAAGCTCGTAAAAATTTTCCAAAAGAAAAGAAAAAGATAAACACCGAAGCCGATACCAGAATACAACCCAATACCGATCCAACCATTGTTGAAATAGAAGATCTGGGAGCAAAACAATGTCCTGAAATCACAACACTTGGACCATTTGAAATCCACGATGGTAGTATCTAGCAAATGATTGCTAAATGGAGGTGCAGGATTGTACTCAAGTTGTGAGGTACTAGAGTTTAGTTGGTGCTGTATTGCAGTGCACAAGCAATGCTCGAAAACCTTAGTAGCAACTTATCTTGCCAATGGTGTTATCACTCGTAAATGATGGCTGGTTCTATTTAGTGAACAAGTCATATTGGAAGGATTTATAATGAGCAAAGAAGTCCGATTTGCAACAATCGCTTCATTTATTCCAGGCTATAACCGTTAGACATTATTGTGAGCTCAGAGTACCATAATATCGATGGAAAGCACAAAAGAAATATACTATTGAGCACGGGTCATATTTGTAGATGGTTATATACATGGCACCTGCCACCATCTATTCGATTCGATTCATAGATTCCATCCCCCAAGTGTCCATAGACGACTTTGATAGAAAAGAAGTGCTGAGCATCGCCTACGATCTTTCTATTTGTCGTTTTACAACCTTGTTACCAAACAAGGGTTGTTTGAATCCAACAAAAGTCGAGTGGAATTTCCTGACGTTTAAACCCATAATCCATTTAGTGGGACGAGGAGGAAGATGAACACATGGCTTGTAATAATGGTCAATTTGATGTGACAACTCCACGTTCCTCCTTACATAGTCTGGGCATGAATATCATCTGCTCCATTCGCAAATTGGATGAGACTTCCTCTTCTCTGTGAGTCAAGCACCGGGGTTTCCTAGGATGCTTCACTCTGCTTTTTCTGAAAATTAGTGCTTTGGGATCCCGCTTCCTGTTTCTATTCTGTGCTTTGATCTTGCTCCCAACAACCTTGGGCTGCCCACATGGATATCTGAATCTCTTTCAACAATAAAAAATAAACGTAAAGATGTTCAAAATCCGTGTATTGTTAACATCACGGGGTAATTTATATAAAGAGGAAGAAAATCTCAAACATGTGCACTAACCAGGAGAAATGGGATACTCACATGGAACTCTAGCTCAAATTTCTTTCAAAATTTGGAAAAAATATAAAGCTACATAAAATCTGTAGCTTCTGAACAACATTGGACAATTGATATAAAGAGAAAAAACTTTCAAGTTGGTTCATAGTTTGGTGTTTGAGTAAGTATTTAGAATAAGATTAAGATAAGATAAGATAATTATATTTATGTCCAACTATTGACAACAAACTAGGTCAAGGGAACTGTTGAGTACAATTATGTCCATACAATGCAGGAGAACCAAACAAACTCCTATAAAAGATACAATGCATGATTATAAAAGATACAATGCATGGAGTATAAATGATACAATGCATGAACATAAAAGATACAATTCATGAAATGCCCTGGCAGAGAAGATCCAAGAGCTAATGAGTTTGAGGATCAAACCCATCTCTCCTAACATCCGAGGCTAAATGAAGAACACTGAATAAACTCAACAAAGTTTGTTGGCCTGATGAAGCGCTGGTGGAAAGTGCGGATTGTCCACTAAATCATTCCCTGGGGGAGTTCGCGCGCTGCTGAGGCTTGGAGGACCTAGTCTGTCTCCTAGGAACAGATCTGAGACGGATTTGCTGCTAAGATGTCATGTGGCAGGGTGAGGTTCCACGAGTCCTCACTGATCTAGAGTTTGGATATGTACTGGTATCAATTGGTCTCTTGGTGCCCATGTTTGAAGGTAGTACCCTAAAAAATGTCATTATCCTCTGTGTGGGGTCTGCTCTGATGGGAGACTGAGGAATATGCGCTCGGAACTTGAGAGCCTCCTACATATATAGGGCCAAACGTCTCTGATCGGGATACTTGAAAATGTCGGTGAGGGTCTGAGAATCTCTAAACAAGCAATGGAACCTTCCTCTGATCTCGTAATAAATGGGCATCCAAAAATGAAGTGAACCTCGATCTTCGCTTCTTGTAAATGACATGCCTGACATATTCTGTTTGGTCTATCAATCTGGTTGTCCGTCTCTACTCGAAGTCTATGAGAACCTACTCTAAACTGGCCTAGAGGAATGCGAAGAGCATGCATCTAGTGGTGAAACATATATCAGGGTCAAACAATGAGCCCGTCTCTCAACTCCATGAAATGTTTAGCGTAGAAGGCCATCTTTGGGCGCAACCCTCCGGGAGGATTGACCCAGGTGACTTGGACAAATTGCATGTAGATGTCCTCCTTGATGATCTTGTTAAGCTCCAGGGGCATCTAAGGAATGTCAAAAAGGAGGGAGACGATCTAACTGAATGCCCATTGACTCTAAGAGATCTGAAACCCCTGTACCAACATCTGGCCCAACCCGAGGAAGTAGAATGGGCAATAGTCTCAAAAGAGGAATATGCCAAGTAAGGATATTGGTCCCTACTCTTTATCAAGTCTGCAAAGCCCCGGACGCGATGCAAGAATGAAACCAATCTTAAGACAGTCTCAAGACGAAAGCGAAGAGCTCCAAACTCTGCAGGATGATGTGCTGAGGTATTGTCTATTTGCATCTAATGATGTGATAGAGAAGAAGAATCTGGACTCTCTCAGCTGAAGCCCAATCTGACTCAAGTAAAGACGGTCCCCAAATCTCTAAGCCATATAGAACAATGGGACAGATGAAGGTGTCCATGAGGCTCATCTTGGACGGGATGTCCTGGAAGTGATGTCGAAAGCACTGTCTCTCGAGAAGGGCTAAGGATCCATATCCTTTGTTGATATGACATTGAATCGTTGGTCACACACTGAAGCCAGGACCTGAGAATTGCACCCCCAAGTAAGTATACGTGCTAGTGATCTCAGCCTACTCCCCTTTGAATAGGAAGTGAAGGTCTGAAGTTTTCTTCGCCCCATTGAAGATCATAACCTTGGTTTTACCCAAGTTGACCATCAAGTGTCGAAGATCACAAAATAGAGCTAAGGCATCTAACTGGCTCTGTAATCCTTCCAGGATGAGGAGAGTAGGACCACGTTGTCAGCAAAGAGAAGAATAGATATCAAAACCTGGTGAAGAAGGAAGCCATCAGTGTCCTGGATATGCTTGTGTAGAAATGCCTCCAACTCATCAATATAGATCCCAAACAGGGTAGGGGATAGTGGACAACCTTGTTTAACCCCAACAGTGCTTCGGATGAAATCAGAGATCCCATGAGCTGTGCGAAGACGGCGAAGGACACACTCATATAGACGCATAATAGCTATCAATAGTGTTGCAGAGATGCCAATATCTTCGAGTCTTTGGAGTAAGGCTTCCCTTGGAACAAAGTCAAAAGCTTTCCGAAAACCTACGAAACAACAATAGACTTTCGAAGAGCAGGGTTGTGCCTTCTCAATCACGATGTGAAGGGTGAAGATGTGGTCAATGGTCTGATGAGCTGGTCGAAAACCTGCCTATCCCCTAGCTTTGAGTTGTCTCTGGTCAAGATCACTGGGGAGCTTCCTATGTAGAACAATAGCATACAACTTCAAGAACATGTGGCCCACCCTGATCGTTTTGTAGTTATTGTGATTTGAGCTGGACCCTGATTTGTGGATTAGATGGATGATGTGGTGTGACCATGCCAGTGGAAAGCCTTCACAGGCTACATGGTTGAAGAGATCAGCCAAGTAGCTAACCAAAGCATGAAAACCGTGCTTAAAGAACTCTGCTTGGTACCCTTGCTCATTGGCTACTTTGTTGTTGTTCATCACCCAAATGGCCTCTCTAATATCTCTGTCTGAGAATAGGTAACAGGGAGAGGGTGGGGAGGTAACATGAATTTGGGCTTGCCCAGGAATATCATAAAGGTTGGAAGTGTGAGAGAACATGGATGTAGGGTCAAAGTTAGAGGGAAAAGGGGAGCGTGTGGGAAGGATGACGTGCCATAATTGTTTTGGGGAGTGGGCAAGGAGAGCAAAAAGTTCCTGTCTTCTATTAGAGACAAAGAGTCGTTTCTTGCGACGAAGGAGACGACGATAAGAGTATTTGAGGTCGGAGTGGAAGGGTTGAGAGTGGGTGAAGGCATATCGAAGTTCTCGATGTAGAGTCTTGCATTCGTCATTGTACCATTTGTTCATGGGGCAAGATACAACTTTTGGGGAGATGGAAGTGGAACGAGTGGAGTGGGGGAAGGAATTGAGCGCTGCTTCCCAAATGGCAGATGAAAGGCAAGTGTATTTAGTGGAAGCATAATCAACCAAGGAGAACTGGGTCTCCGATGGGAGCATCCTGTGTAGGGTAGAAGAGAAGATGTCAGGGTCACCTTAGTCAAATCGAAAGATGGTTTGGGGTGGGCCCTGTGCGGAAAGTTGGGATGGGAGGGGAGAGTCATACCAGAGAGAATGAAAGAAGTGCATGATCGGGAAGGGGGATAGGGGAGACTAAGAGATGGCAAATAAAAGGGAGAAAGTTCTGGCTAGCGAGGACATATATCAACTACACTAGCACCCCTGCCATATGGCCGGCATGTGAAAAAGTGGGAGTCTGGGGAATAGGGGAGACCATTTAAAATCAACAACTCCTGGGATTCCCCCAATTGCAATAGATGCTTACCATAAACTGTAGTGGGCCCCAAAACATCATCTGACATCCCGTTAAGCCCATTATTGCAATAGAATAATGTATTTTTTTAATATGTTTTTGGCTAGCATTTATAATGGGGTCACGTGTTCTATTTTTGGGTAATGGGTCACCTTTTTGGCTGGGGGCACCCAGTCTTCCATTGACAGTCTTTAGTGATTGATTGGTGTCATTGAGACAGTCAAATGATGTCGGGAATGTACCCTTGGCCATTCGAGTCAACGGCAATGCTCCTTGTTGACAGCCAGTGATTTAATTTCAAGGACTAATACATCATATTAACATAGGGGAAATGAAAAGATGCAGAAGCAAAGATATGTTTTGAAATTTGAGATTAGCTATGGTAATAACTCTGAAGTGGTTTTTATTCTGTTTTATTTTGCTTTGCTGAAGGGAAAACTATTATTTTCCCAATTTTGACACTCTAAGCTGCCTGAGAAAGGTTGTGATAATCTATTTGTTTGGATATATATGTCATATTCATTTAATGGATTTGTATCTTCACCAGTTTCATTCTAATTCTTTTGGATAGCCTCAGAGACGTATGACCCTGTTCACAATAGCAGAATATGAGACGTGTGTCATCCTATTTTTTTTTCATGCTCTCTAAACTTTCCTTGAATACTTTTGTTTTATGTGCAGTTGTTTCTACTTTGGCTTCCGAGAATTCTGGTGATCTTGTAACTCAGCAGGTGCAGAAGGACATGGAAGACAAGGAACAATCTGACTCATGCCATGTAGCTACATCTTCATTAGAGCTAACTGGTGGAAAAGATGATTCAATCTCTTTACGAACAAGAAAGAAGGAAGTGCTCCTTGAGGATGCAGTTGGAGCCAGTGACCTAAGAGATTCATCTGTTCTTGGAAGTTCTCTTGTTGGAGGGAGAAAGGGCAAGCGCATTGATAAGGAGACCATAGGCCGAATGAACAATGTTAAGAGTGGTCAATGCTGTTTACGGAATGTCAGGAGAGAGAGAAAAACGAAAAGAAAACCAAGGCAGAGAACTACTCAGCTGTCCAAGGAAGTGAACGGTGTACCCAGGAAGCCTACTGAAGCAGAAAACCAATGTTCATCAAAGTTTAATGAGAAGTCTAGCAATACAAGCATTGAAGCGAAGAGTGGTATATCTCAGGATGTACAATGTGAATCTGAGATAGCCATTGATTTGTCTCACTTGCAACTCCCTGGCATGGAGGTATTTGAGGGAAATGGGGGTCTGGGTAACCAAAGTGTTGACTTGGTGTCATGGCTGAATTTCGAGGAGGATATCTTTCAAGATGCAGTTGGTGATGATTGTATGCATCTTCAAATTCCCATGGATGACATATTTGACCTTTAGAATCACCTGAGAACAAATTTTCTCTTAGGTCTTAAAGTTTTATGGCTTTAGTTTGATTAGATAGCTGTACAGCACGGACAATTAAAGAAACGAGTGTAATATGCGGCGTAGTAATGCTTTTTATGTAAAGTATAAACGATAGCAGAATCAGAATTTATTGTAACAGGATAAAAATAATATTGTCTTGTCTTTTATGCAAAATGTAATTGATAGCAGAAGTTATTGTAACTGGGATAAAAAGGATATGATTACTATGTAGTCTTGTTTTTTATGCAAAATGTATTTGATAGCAGAAGTTATTGTCACTGGGATAAAAAGGATATGATTACTATGTAAACAATTGTTTATATTTAGAAGTAGAAGTTATTGTAACTAAGATAAAAAGAATATTATTACTATGTAAAAATTGTCTATAAAATTTTTTTAGCATATTTTTCTAGTTATATTACTATCTTGAGTAGCAAAATTACTTCTATATTGCTGTGTTAAATGGAATGAAAAACAGATCAACTTGTATATTGATCCTTATGCATAAAATTATTCTTATAGAAATAGATGAAATTGTTTTGTAAATCAAATGTTAGTCTATAAATTATAAATAAATTAAATTGAAATAATAGAACATTTTTAAATTAATTTTGTAACTATCAGTGTTATTGTGAAAGTATATCATAATTAATATATTTTAAATATTTCAAGTATAATTTTAAAACAGGCCAAAGATACTATTCAAAGTAATGAATTATTTTATTATGAAATTAAAAAATTAAATATAATTTAATTAATTTTTAGGAGATATAGAGAGAAGTATGTAATAATTTTATAGTGAATTTCTCATATTTCATTATAAAATAAAAATAAAAGTCTCTTTATCTATAATTTCAATCAAATTTTATTAATATATAAATTAATTTAGAAATAAAAATTGATTTAAAATTGGTTTTTGATTTTTGTTAAATTAAAAAAAAAAAATTAAAATTTAATTATATATCAAATTTTGATAAATTCATAATTTATTTAAATTTTATTAATAAATTAATTTATAAATATAAATTGATTTAATATTGATTTTTAGGCTTTGTTAAATTTTTAAAATAATAATAATTTTTTTGTAATCATAAATAAAATCTCTATTTTAGAGCTATTCAAGGGGATGGTCTATGGAGCCGGCTGATTAAATCCAAATATCTTGCCAATAAGGATTTGGATGTATGGTATCGAAGAGGCAAATTAGGTGTTCAATATGGTTCCCCCATTTGGCGTAGTTTTCGAAAAGTTGAGGCTATCATTCTGGAGCAGCTGATATGGCAATTTCATAAGGGCAACAAAATCATTATTGGCAAAGATCGCTTTAGGTGCGGATCAGAGGTTATTGACATCCCTAGCTCTCTCATTAATCATCTCCATAGAGGCGGTATTTTTTTCTGGGATAAGTTGATCGCTGCCTGGGATGGTCCTGTGCCGCGTTGGAAAGATTCTTCAGTCCTGAACATTCCAAAAAACTATGAACAGATGTGGTACAGCATAGTCCGTCGTCTTCAGAATGGGGGTATCACCTGCACAAGAGAATCACTTTTTTTAGCTTGGGACATTTCTGGTGATTCGGAAAATATATCAGTCAAAGGTTTATATCAGCTGATGATTGGGCAACATTCCTCCTGGTCCCCGTCATTCCCTCTCATTTTCTGGAAGGATGGTTGTCCTATGAAGATGGTCCTTTTCGCCTGGCTCGTTTTCCATAATCGGAATTTGACCTGGGAAAACTTATTGAAGAGAGGTTGGTTTGGTCCTAATGTTTGTTCTTTATGCAGGGAAGAGGCGGAATCGAACCTCCACATTTTTCTGAAATGCAAGCATTCACTTCATATATGGCAAGATTTAGAATAAGCCTATGGTTTCAATCTTGATAGGCTGTTATCAATTCAGGAGTGGCTCATTGATTGCAGCAAGAAAAAGATATTATGGCGTAGAATAGGCATCTTATCTTTATGGTTTATTTGGAAATGGCGTAACTCTTGCATCTTTAACCATTCCAAATTTTCCCCAGCTAAGGTTTTTGATTTAATCTCTGCTTATGTTGAATCGTTCCCTCAGGAACCAACGAAGATTTAATCTCATCCTCAGACAGGCTTTCTATTGTTCGTCTTCATCAGCCATCAGCCTTTTTCGATGGGGCAGCTCAACAGGGTCAATGTGGATGCGGCTTCCACATAAAAATTTCTGCAAACTCTCACTTCTCTGCTTTTTGGCATGGGGGTCAGGGATCCAATAATATGGCGGAAGCCATGGCTCTCTCAGGCCTCCTGAAATTTTGCATATTCCTAGACATTCAGCAGGTGGTTTTTTATGGTGATTCAAAGCTATGGGTTGATTCAGTTAATCAGAAAAACTACATTCAGGCTCATCATCTGTCTGGTTGGAGAGATAGGATACAGTTCTACCGGACCTGCTTGGCGAATTGCTCTATTCAGCATATCAAAAGGGAAGAAAACAGTATAGCAGATGGTCTTTCAAAAAAGGGACTCTTCTCTACTTCAGAATATTGGCATCTCGAAATTGTATCTGATGATTCCCATTATCAGCTATCTGATTTTGCCCTTCCAGACTTGTAAAGCAATATACATGACTGTCGTATTTTTTTTTTGAGTTTTTGATATCAGACATTATCAGAATCGAATCCAGCGTCATTTAGCTCTTCAGATTATAGGTTTTTTCCTCCTCATATACTTATGGGATCATATCTCTGATCTGCATAATCAGAAAAAGAATGTATTATTCAGCGCTTATATCTTTCATATAATACATAAAGCCTTTTTTCTTTGAAAAAATAAAATAAAATTTCTATTTTGTTAATCTTAAATATAATTGGAAAAAATATTATTAAAAATTAAATTACTAGGACAGCACGCGAGCATGTGAATTTGAGGACTTAGTATGGCTCTAGAACAAGTGAATTCGAGGGTGTAAATTAGATTTACCATATATGCTTGGTGGCATTAGACATATATAGATATGACACTAAGCAAAAGTTATTGATAAATAATATTTATATAATAATTATAAAAGATAAATTTGTAATTTTTTTTAGAATATTTATTTAATATTAAAATAAAAATAAAAAATCTATTTTTCAAACCATTCTTAACCATTTGAGAATATTAATTTTTTATAATTAAATGAGCTATAATTTCTTAAACAAATTTTTTAATAAAACATACCTATAATTAAATTCCAACGAAAAATTTGTATTTTAATAAGATACCAACAATAACTTACTGGTACTAGTTTTGGACTGCGCTCATATAATCATTGTTGATAGTGGGGTTGTCCAAACTGGTTTGTAATCCTAGTTGCTCTTGCCCATGAGTTGCAGGTGTGTTGGTAAGAGCACTAATGTACTCTGCACTCTGTGTGGGCTTGGAGTACAACCGTAATGGGGATATGAAAGGTTGTTAGAAAGGTGAATTAATTGATATTTATACTAAGATAATAGTGTAAAGTCATTTTTGACTTATGTTTATTTAAAAAAAAATAAAAAATAAATATTAAATAATATAATGTATTTAATATATTCTCTAAAAAAATTAAAAAATTATTACATAATACAATGATTCTTATTGTTATTACATGGTAAATATAATATTTTAAATAAATTTTTTAAGTTAGATAAAAGAGATAATTATATATTATATATAGAATTTATGTTTGTATCATTTAAATTAAAACCTAATCCAAATAATTGTGTGATATAATATTTTTAATATATTAAATAAAATAAATAAATAGAAGTTTTGCATAGTATAACAGAAAATATATTATATATTTAATGTGAAATAAAAAAATGTTAATTGTAATGGGTGTAAACAAAAATCATATGATATAATGTAAAATGTTTAATATAAGTTACATTACATGGTATAATGCCAGGTTTATAATGAGATAATTATTTGAAAATAAACGTCATAGTATTTTACACAAATTCAACCAAAAGTATAACTCAAACAAGTATGATTTTTCTCACAAAATACACTTGAAGTGTCAGTAATAAAAAAATGTATTACATAATACAATGTGATACTATAAATGTGATGTACTTAATATTACTACATAGTAAATATGATATCTTTAATATATATTTTAAGTTAGATAAAAGACATATAATTATTAAAAAATGAGATAATTATATATTAAACATAGAATTTATGCATCATTCCAATTAAAATATAATCTAAATAATTATGTTATAGAATATTTTTAAATAAATAAATAAATAATTTTTTTTTACGTAGAATGAGTTTAATATATTTTATAAGTATTACAAAGTATAACATAAAATATTTAATATATTTAAGCATAACGTCAAATAAAAAAATGCTAGTTGTAATGTGTGTAAACAAAAATTACATGGTATAATGTAAAATATTTAATATAATTCAACTAAAGCGCATTACATGGTATAATTCCATGCGTGTAATGAGATAATGATTTGGAAATAAATTTCATAATATTTTACACAAATTCAATAAGAAGTATAACCCAAATAAGTATGGAGCTTCATACAGAATACACTTGGAGTGTCGGTAAAAAGAAATATACACGCTTGAATGCATAAAATGCAGAAAATAAATATACATGCACAAATGCATATAATGTAGCAAACAAGTTGCACAACATGGTTTTCCTCATATTCAATGATATGCACTTCCCAAATATATATTTTACGCCGTTGAATGTAGAGCATTAGCTACAACGTGCAGAGAAATGAAATGGTTTTTAATGACGTCCACGAGACCTCACGGTTTAAAGGACTACCCATTAGCGCTTAATCCATATTCAAATTATTTTCTAGGTTGATTATGCTATTATGGATCTTGAGTAAGAAATTCGTTGTTTTGTGAAGCCTTGTCTCCTCAAAAGTCTCACTAAGATTGTTCACCTTTAGGCTTCTATCAAACTGAGGATGGATCACTTCATACGCTGCACACTCTTTGATAAAATGTCATTCTATTTCTACCACCCCTTTGTTGCAAAAAATGCAAGTTTGTTCTTCCCAATCTTCTGTAGGGACTGCCCATCTACTAACTTCACATCTTAGATGATGGGAGCTAGTTCTTAGCCGAACAATTAAATTTTTAGTTGTTCCCTTGATTGAGGAACTCAAATACTCTTTATCATCATGTGACGTTGGTTTAATTTTTTTGACATAATATGCTTTCTTTTTGCCTACCTGCTATCTCCACACAACAATGCTAATTTTTTCTAACACCCACCTTTTTATCTCCTCCTTAGCATGACATAAATCATGCAGATTTATGTCCCATTTGCCTAACCACTTTATGTTTTGTTTCATCCGTGTCTTTTTTCGATGGTTTAGCTCTTCTTCAACAACCAATTTCGGCCATCGATGCTTAACCATATTTTCAACCTTCTTCAGGTAACTTAGCAAATGAATGATTGATGACGCCTCAATTGAAAACATACCAACCTCAGCGAAAAGGATATCATATAGGACCATTGATTTAACTTTGATGCTACTTGTGATTAGGTGCTTTTGAATTCTTTCTATTTGTCGCTATTTGCAGCTTGACATGTTGCTCCCCCATATTTCACAACCATAGAGGATAACTGGCACCACTAGTATACCAAAGAGAGTTTTCTTAGTCTTCCAATCCCATAGTTCTACCTGTCTACACATGTTTCAAAGGAGGTAAGAAGCTTTCCACCCTCCTTGGATTCTCTTTGATCTACATGTCTCCCAGCTAAGCCTATAGTGGAAATCAATTCCTAAATACTTGTACTCATCTACCACCTCCAAGGGGTTACCCTCAAAGAGAAAAGTACCCTGATGTTTCTTTATTTTCAAAGAAGAAATCACGACTTTAGTTTTGTTCATATTTACTTGCATTCCCACCTCTTGAAAAAAGAGTTCAAGAGCTTTCAAGTGTTCTCTCAAACCTAGTGCTAATTTAGCGATAATAATAAGGTCATCTGCATATAAAAGTAGTTTCACCATATATCTTGCCAGTTGGATGCCTTCTCCTTTAGTATTGTTTATCCACTCTTCAAGCTTATCAATATATAAACCAAATAATGTGGGGGAAATATGACAACCCTATTTGACTCCTGTGTCATTGTCAAAGCATTCAGACATGCCTTCCTTTGTTTTGATTTTGGCTCTAAACTTCTCATGAAACTTACGAACAACTGCCCTATATTCCTTTGAGACCTTTAACTCTTCCATTTTGTGCCATAGTTTATCTCTAGGGACAATATCAAAGGCTTTCATCAAAATGCTTCCCCATCTTGGTTGTCCCAAACCTTTTCGATGAAGTGTCTTGGTTGTCCCACCTTGGCTTATAAGCTCGCTATCATGTAGAAGTACTTTGTATACTTAGCACTTCAATTTACTATACATAATGGTGTTGTTTAAACAAGTCATTTTTTGGATTTTATGGTTGGAATTTAGTGAATTTGTTTTCAACTAAATTTATTTTTTTTGTTATTTTCAACTAGCTTTTGATTGTAGATATAGATTCAACATCTTAAAAAATCTATGGGTCATTCAAATTGTAAAATGTTTTCAACTCAAACTTATGACTCCAAGAAATTTGTATTAAATTTTAGCCAAATTAAACTATTTTTTTTTTTCAAAACATAACACAAATAGACTAGCATTGCCCAACTTTAAAGATAAGGTTCAAAGCAGTATAAAATGTGGTGAAAACACCTATACATCACTGGGTCCCATCAAGTTGTCACTTTCGCATTTTGATACTTCCATACATAATGCCAAAAACGTACACATTATAAATGACATTAAAATTAATTTAGCTTCTCGAGGAAAATATTTTAAAATCGTAAGCGAACTTAAATTAATGTAATTTTATATTCAATCTGATAAGTTCTTTTTGAAATTTGAGGAAAATAATTTAAAATCGTAAATGAACTTAAATTAATGTAATTTTATATTCAATCTAATAAGTTCTTTTTGAAATTTTAGATAGGAAATTACTAACATTAATATTAATAAAGTTTGGTCCATTCTCCTCTTTCTCTCTTGACAGGAAGAAATTTTCGATAGATAATAGCTAGCATTAATATAACTTTAAGGCACGTCATCGAAAAATTTTGGGAGAAAAAGGAAGAATTCTTTTGTTACTTTGTTGATTTTAGAAAAACGTTTGGCATGGTTCCTAGGGATAAGTTTGGCAAAGAATGGAAGAACTTGGGGTTCCTAAACATTTGAGAGTAGTTGTGCATAGGCTGTATGAAGATGTGAAATTCAAAATTAGAACTTCAGTAGGCATTTCTGAAAGTTTTAGAAGCGATATCAGGGTCAAGCAAGGTTGCCCACTGTCTCCTACCCTTTTTGTTTTATATATCAAGAAGTTTGGGGAGTGGTTAATTCGCAAGGGGGTGATGGTATCTATTTGGGCAAGTTTGTTATAAGGTTTCTTTGTATGCAGATGACCTTATTCTCATTTCTAAATTGGCTCTTGGTTTGCAAGAGCACCTACTATCCCTTGAGCATTTTTGTAGAAGTGTGGGGATGCAAGTCAATATTAGCAAAACAAAAGTAGTGGTTTTCTCTAAAAAAAGAAAACATAACCAACATAAGTTCTACTTTGAAGACAACATTCTCGAAGAAGTTGTGGATTACAAATACCTCGAAGTTGATTTCAACAAAAATCTAAGCTGGGATGGTTGTAAAAAGAAAAGAACTTTGGGGGGTTGGAAAGCATTTTAATCTTGTCAAAATAGGCGTAGAGAGGCAAAGTTATGGGATTGGAAAACCACTCAAACTCTTTTTGGGCTTCTAGTGATTCTGATGATTCTCTATGGTTGTGAACTATGGGCCAACAGTACATCCAACATGCAATGGAAACTAGTTGAGAAAATTCAGAAGCATTTGATTACAAACAAATTCAAGATTAAAAGTGCAGTTCCTTATGCTACCTTGTTAAGTGAAACAGGGTCTGCTCCTATTGAAGCAATTGCTATGGTGCGAGTCATAAGGTATTTAAAAAAATTTGAGAAAATGGAAGAGGGTAGATGGCCTAAGGTTGTCTTTAATGACATATTGTGCAACAGAAAAAAGATTTGGATGCAATAAAATAACAAATGCTTTAGTAAATGGGGTATTTGCTTGAACACTTGTCCCATAAACATCAAAGAGATAAAAGCTTTTGTTATGGATAAGTTCCACACACGTACTTGGGATAAGGAGTTAGGAAGAAAGAAAAAGTACTATATTGAAGTGTTTAATCCTACTCATAGTCATCAACCAAAAGCATACATAGAAACCAATATCTCTTGGAGAGAAAAATTCGTATTGCTCAGTTAAGGACTAATTCTCATCAACTTCGTTGTGAAACAGAGCGCTGGAAAAGGCCAAAAGAAGTGTGGGAGGAAAGAGTATGCATTGTTTGTTCTTCTGGAAAAGTGGAAACAAAAAAGCATTTCATTTTGGAATGTGAGGCCTTCAAAGACAACATGGAAAGTTATGCAGATATGCTGGCAGTTAGCTCTTGGGATAATCTATTTAGCGAGGGGTTTGTCGAGAAGCTGTGAGCATTCATTGTGAGGCTTCATATAAAAAGGGCCAAATGCATCAAGCATATAAAGAAGCAATTTGTCCCATAGGCTATCTTTAGCTTCGTGGATGTTAAAACACTTTTCTTTCTTTCTTGCTTTCTTATATTAACAAAGTTTGGTCCATTCTCTCTCTTGAATAAGAAGCATACATTGAATTTGATGTCGTGTATCTGTCTCCATCAGTTCTTGGAGTTTACTTGATTTATAATTAATTAGGTTAGTATACAAGAAGGATATATATATATATATAAGTTATGAATTGTGCATCTGTGTCCATCGGTACTATATATATATATATATATATATATATATATATATAGTATAGTATATAGTTTATATATAAATATAAATACTTGAAAACATAATTTTTAAATTTTATTTTTTTTAATTAAATTTATTTATTTTTATTTAAAAAAATAGTCATTTTATTGTCTTTGTCTACTCAGAAAATTAAAATTTATAATATATATAATTATCAAATATTTAATATAAAACCATTAATTAATTATTAAGATATCTTTTGCTGATGAATGCCACTTGTACCATGGATTGATTTTGTTAAGAGTTTCATATGAGTTAGCTATTTGTTCAGAGTGCATTGTGTGTTTCAAAAAATGCATGCATCAATTGCCCGTTTTTCAAACATTGATTGTCATTCCTAACTTTTCTCTGTATAATGTTGCATCCTCACCCAGTTTGTGACAAGAAAGAAAGAAATACAAGAAAATTATTTTAATGTCCACGAGGCTAAAGATAACCTATGGGACATATTGCTTCTTCATCTAGTTGATGTATTTGACCCTTTTCCTGTGAAGCCTCACAATAAACACTTCCAGCTTCTCAACAAACCCCTCGCTAAACAAACTATCCCAAGAACTAGCTGCCGAAATATCTGCATAACTTTCCCTGTTGTCCTTGACTATAATTTTCTCTTGCGTTCACATTAACAACTGGTGTTTTCATCTTATCTTCACTCTGGCATGTGTCACCTTAAATTTCTTTAGTGTTTGCAAGTGTCGCTTCCAATTATTTTCACTCTTGTATGTGTTGCACCTTTTCACATCACTAGAGGTAGTTCTAGTACTCCTATACATTAGATGGTCCTTTATATAAAGATAATATGTTCTAAACACATTCCTACAACTTTGCATACTTTCTGGTCATAGTTGACTCTTCGGTCGCTACTTGTATTCCAAGTGTTGCAATGTGGCGTTTCAGCGGTCACACTTAGAAATAAGTGTCACTTTGTTGTTTTTTCAAGGTGTGACTATTGTTCATGAGTCCTGTGCATTCCCCTGGATTGTATTGATGGCACTCATGTGTGTGATCCATGTTTGAGCCTTGTTTGGATGCTTTTCCTGCTCTTACTCTATTGGTCCCACACTTAGCCATTTTCGAGCTCTTCTTGGTCCTCTTGCCTAGTGCAAGTTGTGAATACATGAACACTCTCCAAGGTGATGAGCATAACCTATTCATGAATCTCATTGATTAGATATCTTCCTCCCAAACTTGTGAACCAAGCCTCTCTTAAGGTCACCTCCTTTGATTGCAAGTTGAGAATCTTCAAAGCATAGTCACCTAACCCTTGTTGCATGCAATGACTTAGTGCACTGAGTTTTGATCACCTCTTCCATCCATAGCGCACAAAGAACTTCTAGCTAACAATAAGGACCTCTTCCATCCCCTTGCAAAAGAAAAGTACACAATGTAAAGGCCCTCCTCCCCTCACAATGTAGTGAGGACCCTTCTAGGAAAAATGACTTACCTTTTACTGCCTACCTCAGTGAACTGCAAAATATCTTCTCCCAGACAACCTATATAGAAGAAAAGTGTGCTAGCATAGGGCACAAAGTGCATTCCTAGTGGAAAATCAACCATTGTTGAGCTAAACTACGTTGGCATAGAGGTTTTCCCTTAAGCCCAACGCATGGCGCAGTAACAATGCTTAGTCTTGCTCCCGATATTGAATGTGGTCCCTCTTTGTGCCTAATACTTGTCTTGCCTTGCCTCCTCAGTGCATGGCATAATTTTTGTGAGCAGTGGGGTCATCCCTTGCTCACTGTCCATCTCACTTATGTTGTCACTACCTTATCCTCCCTTAAGCCTAGCGAAGAGCGTAATTCTAGTAAACACGTCCATCACCTTTGTCCCTTGTACTTGCCTACTACGTTGGACCCTGAAGAGCTCCTCCTCATAGAGCATGGAGTAATTTTAGTGAGCAGTGGTGCTTTCCTAAGCCACTGTTGAGCTTAATTACACCTTCCTCATCAAGCCCTTCCTTCTCAGTCCTTTCATAGGCCTATCATAAGCAACTTCTTCCATGAGAAAAGTAGTGATAGAATATATGGTTTTTTAGACTGATCTTTCCATTGTCATGAGTGATTTTGATTGGCGGGTGTACCATCTCAACATGAAAAGGTTGATTCTCAAGGAAGGTGCCAAGGAGAAGAACTAGAGAAGCACTTGCAAAGAAGAAGCACAAAAAAGGACCATCATGAAGACATGAAGAGATCCTGAACCATGACAAAATTGGCGGGTGTACCATCTCAACATGAAAAGGTTGATTCTCAAGGAAGGTGCCAAGGAGAAGAACTAGAGAAGCACTTGCAGAGAAGAAGCACAAAAAAGGACCATCATGAAGACATGGAGAGATCCTGAACCATGACAGAATGAAAACATTTCATGATGACCCAGAAGGCCCCAATGTTGATCCAACATCCTTTTGGAGGATGAAGAACAAAGCAACTCTTTCATGAAGATTGAAGAAAAAGTAGAAAGAGAGCACCATGGCATTGCCACGTCATCATGAAGTTCCATGTTGTTAATGCCAATTCATGGTTTTTACAAGTCTCATCACAATGTCATATGTGTCAATGTGTCTTGCCACATCATTTGTGGATATAATGATGTATTTTCAAGGAAATGATAAAATGTAATATGTGGAAGTCCAAGAGTCACATGTGGAACATGAAAAGTCACATGTGGACAAATGAGTCAAATAGAAGTCAAAAGGTCACATTAGGATTCCAAGAGTCATGAGGGTATCTCAAGAATTATAGGGGATATGAAAGGTATTTCCTCTTGTTATAAAAGAAACCCCATAACTCAAGTAAAGGGATTTTGGAGGCTTAGGAATTGGAGAGCTAACCTTGGCTTCTCTAACTTGACATATGATCGAATATTAGTCCTTGGAGAGGCAAGAAGTGACATAATGTTCCACTATTGGAACTAGTGTCTTACCATTGTAACTGTGTACTTGGATCTTTCACTTCATAATGAAAAGCTCATGAGCCAACACATTTTCCTGCATGTATCGTTTATGTTGTAAGACTATTATTTAGATGTTTGTGGTATATGTTAAGTTCATATGTACTAAAAAGATTGAACTACTTCATTAGATTTGGTACTCATCTTGTCAAATGTGTGTTGTAGTTTCTTTAATGATCATTATGTCTATGTGAACTATTTTTCTAGATAACTAACAAATATTTCCTTGCTGTCGTGCGCCTCTCTTAGGATACTACTATTTATTTCCTTCTAGAGACTTAGCCTTGTCTCCCTATTGTGAAGGCCTCCTTTTACACATTGCAATTGGTGTTTCACAATGTCAACTTGCTTGTTCAAAGGTTATGTGTATAATCTCTTATGTTATCCATTGAAACCAAGGCAAACCTTAGAGTTATGGTGGCCGTGACGATACTCCGGATGTGGCTCCTATTCCAAATGATGTGTGGTCTAATTGAGACTTCACATCGGGGAGACCCCCTGTATGTTGGTGGTATCCAACACCATGAACACATGGGTCATTTTTATTTTATTTTTATAGGATTATTTTTATTATATTTTGATTGAGTTAAAAGTTTACATTACATTACATTAATATTTTTATTAAATTTATTTATTTATTTTTATGTAATTTGACTTAGTCAAAACATCAAACATTATGTTACAACAAGTATACCATACAATATGAAAATTAAAATTTAAAAAAGCATACAAATTATGTTGGAATGTGGTTGTCAGTGATGTCAACTCAAACAACAACTATAAGAAGCCCCATAGTTGTTTAGGTGAATGAATGGGAAGATCAATAAATTTTCAAGTGAAACCATCATCATCTAATTGTACTCATCATGCCATTTATAACGGTAGCCTGTAGCATACCATGTAACTCAGGGTTGTGGAGATATTCATTCCCAAAGATGAAGCCCCAAATGTGTGGTTATGGTGCCGAATGAATGTTAAAGGCAACCTTCAAAACATGGAATTAATATTTAATAAATCTTGGATAAATTATGTCGACCATATTAGCCTCAAAATGAGACATTTTATCATCATAAAATCGACTTCATATGAAAGATTAAGGTCGGCTTATAATACATTTGAATTTATGAATATAATTTGAGCTTATAATCGAGTTGGCTCCATGAATTTTAGGGCAAGTCGCTCCCCCGAAACCCAGCTTCCCCCCTCCCTCTCCCACTCCCCATCTTGGCCCTTCGTCTTGTATATATAGCGAAATCATTTCCCTCCTAAAGGTATAAATTCTCAAGTCTTTTCAAGCAATATCTTGTGCATTTCAACCGAGGCCAAAACATAAGTGATTATTTGAAGAGGGCCAAATTCTTTAAGAGGTATATGAGCTTGATTGTTTTATCTTTTGATTGATGTTTTTGACTAGGACAAAGATCTTTTTTCTGAGGCAGGTATGAGGCCTATTTCACACCTATCTGAGGCATGATCAAAGTTATTTTTTCAGCTTTCCTGATGTTGACGTTTGTAGTTATGGTCGGTATTCATATTAAAATAGTTTTATGTACTTGTTTAAGTAAAGCATGTTCTTCATGCTTAATTTTTTTTATAGTATTCATGAACTTATCAAAAAAAAAATCGAATTTTATTTTTGACTCCATAAGTTGTCCAAGTTATCCCTCAAGTCTTCAAGTCAACCCAACCCTCCATGGCACTCGTTCAGCCTATATATATATATATATATATATAGAGAGAGAGAGAGAGAGAGAGAGAGAGAGAGAGAGAGAGAGAAGCACCATTCGATATGAGAATCAAGTATCAATTTCTTCTAGCCATATGAAATACAACAAGGAGAATAATGAAGAGACTAAGGAGCTGGTCAAAGATATCAAAAGTGTAAGACTAATCTCTGTAAAAAGAGTCGAAGGTTTTGTAGTTGTTACTTGTGGATCATGCCCAATATTCTATGGTGAATTCTCTGTGGAAAACGGCCGAGTTATCAATGGTATAATCTTTGAAAAATGGTTGAGTTCCTTGTGGTATAATTTTTGAAAAAGGGTCGAGTTCCTTGTGATATAATATTTGGAAAAGGGTCTAGTTTCGTGAGGAATGATCTCTTTGAAAAGGGTCGATTTCTCTGTGGCATAATATTCGTGAAAGGGCCAAGATTCCTGTGGCATAATCTCTGTGAAAGGAACAAGATTCATGTGGCATATTCTCTAAAAAATGGCCAAAGTTTAGATCTTTGTTGCAGACCCTTGACCAAGTTGACTAGAGCATATAAGGAGGAGGGCTTGACTTGGAATCTTTGTGTACGTTTTTGCTAGTTAGTTTTTCCATAGTCTTGACTTTGATATATCTTGTTGAATTGGTTCACTAAGGAAAGAATTACTGGGTTTTTACCCCAAGTGGGTTTTCCAGGGTAAACATTGTGTTGATTGTGTCCATTGCCTCTACTTTTGTTATTCTTGTATGGTTGAATTTCTAAAGTATAATTGCTTGATGAAATTGTAAATGCTAAAAGAAGATATATAATCATCAAAAGTAATTGTCAGTATTCAGAAATAAGTGCTAGACTACATCACATTAAGTGCTAGACTACATCACATTTTATTTTTCAACACATGAAAAGGCAATCTTTCTTCTAACCTGAGGCTCATCCACGCTGAGTTTTTGAAAGGGCTTCTAAGCTTAATCATCTTATCATTTTGTAGTGTTTTTGTTGGAAAAATATCTCTATACTGAGGCAAATTTGGTCCCATCTGAAGCAAATTAAAGGCCTATTTTGAGGCCTATTTTTGTCCCCTCCTGATGCCTAATTTGCGCCCCTACCCCTCTTCTTGAGTCCAAATTAGGGCTTCTTTGATCGATGTCCGAAGGTGAGTTAGATAATTGTTTCAGGGAAACGTTCAAGTTGTAGAAAGAATACATTTTTTTATACCTGATCAGATCATAAATACAGGTGAATTAGGTCTTGTTTAGGCCATAGAAGGCATCCTCTCCTAGCCATAGAGGAAGGGATAGTTAGGGATTTCTTAAGGTTGAATTTAAAGACTGACAAGGGCTTGATTATGTTACAAATCTAAGTATGTTTCAAGATCGATATTTAAGGGTAATTTTTTAATGTTGAAATCAAAAATGGGGAGCCACAATCACATTGTTAAGGGACTAAGTTAAGGCTTGCTCATGCCATAAAGGAAAGACTGCTACTAGGTCTACTAAGGAAGAATTTGTGCTTACATAAAAAGAAGAATTGTAACACAATTTGAAGAGCTAATCAAAGGTATAATAATGGCATAACTTAAGGGCTGAGTTAGGTTTAGTTGAAGACAAATAAAATGACACTACAACAGTGGAAGGACTGATTTGAGGACATATATAAGGGGTGTAATCTTAGCCCTATTTCATTCCATATTCAAAGTCAAATTTTAGGATAAAGTAAGGGCATCTCCAAGGGTAGAATTCTAGAGAAAGTCTACAACACAAAGTAGTAACAGAAAATAGATTAATGGTAGCAAGGTTTAGGTTCTATTATTCTATGGTATGAGCCATTACATATTCTTTAAGGAATGAAGTAGTCTCAGTTTTGTTTAATTGTTATGTTATGTGTATTCCAAGTTTAAAGTCAAATCTATAACAACATTTGAAAGGTAGTTTGTGCAAGGTTGAGCCTAAGAAGTGATAAGACATTAATATTTGAAAAGTTTGTTAATGAAGTGTCGTTGCATGTATTAGTATAGGCAATAGTAAAATTCTATTTGTATATCATTGTAAGTGGGTCATTATCCCTAGCACGCGAGCCCCCAATATCTTGTTATTTTATCTTCAATATTTAGGGTGGAAAGATGGTGTAAGCCAGAGATTGAAGTCTCCTTTAGGTTGGAGCCTAAGAACACTTCAGGGTGTCAGGGTGGTGCTAGGGAAACAAATTGATACTTGTAGGGTGTTGGAGCATACTTCCAGTTAGATTTGGTAAAAACCTGGGTGTTGGTGCATCCTTTTAGTTGGAGTTGATAAAACCAAGGGGTTGGAGCTCCCTTTTGATGTAATTTTAAGGACATATTAAAAATATTCAATGGTTTTTCTCCTAGAAGGGTTTCCACCAAAAAATTTCTGATGTATTGTTCATGTGATGTGATGTGTTTTTTATTATCTTATTTGAATTGTGGAAATGATATTTAATTCTCTAAAAATAAATAAAATAGGTGAAACACTGATTCACCCCCCCCCCCCAGTATTTCAAACAATTCGAATCAAAGTAGGTTCCTTCACAATCAGTCTAACCACTAGAAGGGAGATCATGGATTAAACCAAGACTAGGACTCTTCTGTTTGAAGGAAAAAATATGTGTTTTGGAGTGGAAGGATGAAAGCATATGTGCAAGCACATAGATTTGATGTTAGGCACCTATAGTAAGTGGGTACACTGAACCTCCTGCTCCTCTAACAAAATGATGTTGGTAAGATACTTTATGAAAGCAATGGAAAATCCAAGAATGCTATTTTAAATGGCCTAATAGGTCTAGTTTATGTTAAAATAATGCAATTGAAAATTTGCATAAGATGATTGGGACAAGCTTCAAAGCATATATGAAGGGGATCAAAAATTAAAAGAGTCCAAACTTCAAATCTTTAGAGGGAAATTTGAGTAGCTGAAAATGGGGGAAGATGAAAATATTGCAGCCTACTTCCTCCATGTAGATGAAAGAGTAAATTCTTTGCAAGGATTGGGAGAACCAATGGAGAAAAGAGAAATTGTTTGGAAGGTTCTAAGATCTCTTCCGATAAGATTTGATTCCAAGGTCTTAGTTCCAGAAGAAAGATCAAATATTGCCATGCTAAACATGGATGAATTGCATGGTATACTTACAACTTATGAAATGAGAACATAATAGGAAAATCCATATAAAAGAGAAGTAGCTTTCAAGGAATCAAAGAAAACAAGGAACAACAAGAAAAAATCAAAGTCTAGCTCTAGTTGTAGTTGTAGCACTGTTTCAATGAAAAAATAACAAACTTTGTGAGGAAGCTAAAGAAAGGAACTAACAAGTACAAATGTAAGCTTCCCTTGAAATGTTTTAATTGTGGTGAAATTAGTCATTTTGCTTCGAAATGTCCTTATACAATATGTTCAGATAGTGATGAAGAAGAAAAATCTCCTAAGAAGGAAAATAAAAATTAAAAAAAGAGACGAGATACAAGGTAAAAGAAAAATCTACAAGAAAAGTCTCTATTAAAAAAAGGACGGTTCTTCATCTGATGAGGAAAACAACAACGATAATGACTTACAAAGAGTGTTATACATGGCAATGTAAATTAAAAAGGAAACCCTTGAAGATGATGAAGTTGAAGGAGAAGTAGATGTTGAGAGAGAACTAGTTAGTGCCCTCAAAGATCTAAAAGAAGAAAAGAAGAACATCAAAGCATTAGAAAATGAGTTAAGTGAACTAAAAAAACATTTTAAAATTCTCAACAAAAAGCCTGAAGAATTAGAGAACATCATCATTAGTCTAAAGGTCTAATTATAGGAAACCATAATGATTGAAGAAACTCTCGAAAAATAGTTGGAAGAAAATGCTAAAATAAAAGAAACTTTGGAAGAAAAAATAATCTTGTCACTACACAAACTAGCAAGGGTCCTGACATTAGAGAAATTTTGAGGTCTAAAATGGGCCTCTTGAGGAATACTATAAAATAATAGAAGAAGATTAGATTACCTCATCAATTTTTGGAAGGGAAAAAAAAAACTTTTTCAACTCATATTTCCAACTTATCTCCCTATGATTTTATTCAAATTTCAAGCGGGAGCACTTATTGGATTCATAATTTAATTTTGCATCCGAGTACTCATGTTGCATACTTTTGATGAACCTACACAAAAAAATGTGAAATACATGAAAAGACGTGATTGCAATCACATTTTTTCATGTATTTCACAATTTTCATGTAGTGGGGTCCATAGAAAGTATGCAACGTGGGTAGTACTTGGATGCAAAATTAAATTCTGTATCCAACAAGAGCTCATGCTTGAAATTTGAGTAAAATCATAGGGAGATAAGTTGAAAATACAAGTTAAAAAAAAAACCTTTTTATTTTTTTAATCTTTTTATCTTTTTACTCCAAAAACGGTGAATCATTCCCAATGGTTGACATCATCATATTGAATCCTATTGGTTTATATAAAGTTTATTTTTGTTGTACTTCTTTGTTTTGAGACCCATTTTTGACCTCAAAATTTCTCCAATGAGGGGAACCTAAAGGGGCTACCACTAGGGCACAACAATAATGTGCAACAAAGGTCCACTGTCACCACAACCTATGTCCCTTTATCTTCATGAATTTTAACCTACAAGAGGACTCCCAATATTCATCACTTGTGATAGATATTCCTAGGAGAAGTTTGAAGTGAGGCAAGGCAACTAATTCAATGGGAAGAGTCAATAAAGGTGCAAGTTTTGGGAGAAACAAGAAAGGCGTTGTTATAGCTACACGAGACCTAGGGTTGATATATATGCCAAAGTATGGGCTCATCCAGGGTTAGGGTAGATAAGAGAAATTTTTGTATGATGTACTTCTATTGAAGAATCTAGGGAAATTAGGTGTAGAGTGATCCTTTAGGACTAGGTAACAATTTGTGATGTATTTTTACTTGTATTGCTAGCTTAATCTTCTTATTTGCTTTTTAATGCATGTGTGTGTGCTTCATCAAATTGTTATCAAAACATAGAAAAAGAACACAATATGTTGTTTCTTTTCCAGGGCCAAAACCTCTCTTCTCTTGCGAGGAAAACCCTTTAGTAAGTTTCTCTTATTGAATCTTTTTATTGACCAATGCCAAACCCTAGACCCTTGACAAGAATATCCTCCAAGCACAAGTCAAGCCCTTTCAAGATTACTTCTTCTTGCAACACTTTGTCCTCCTCCTTCTAGCACTTAGTCTTTCTTCCTTCGACACTTCTTCTGGCAACTGTAGAGACCTTTGATTGTATACTTTAGAGTGACCCTTGATCTTTTCTTCCCTTGCTAGTGATGGAGCCTTTCAAACTTAAGGAGATGATCTTGTTTCCTCCCAACCGAGCCTTCTTCTCTTTCACAAATATTGCATAATTTCGAGAAACAATAATGCAGCCCTAGTTCTTCGCACATGAGGGAATACCCTCACAAGAATTATGTTAGACTTCTCCTTATAGTTTTGCTTGTATAGAATTATTCCACACTTGAGAGAGAGACCTTATAGGCCTAATGATCTAACCCAACCAACAAAATTATATGACTGTTATAGTGGTGTTGTTCTGACCATAGGTAGGGCTTCCTTTCTTCGCATGTGTGACTGTAACAACCCTTTAAGTCTTCGGTTTTACTTCCTCCTTTCTTCGTTGCCTTGGAGACCCTTTACTTGTCTTATTTTTACCCTTTACTTGCCTTCCACCTTCGTTGATTTCCAAGATTATGAATGCGTTCTCTTTAGAGGAGTGGAAAACCTCTATATATAGAGGACTGTCCCTCCTTTAGGCCGACTTGTAGGCTGACTTGCTGCTTTGAGGCCGACTTGTCTTCCTTTGCTGCGATAGGTGCTTTTAATGGTGCCATTGCTTCTTTTGATGGCGTATTTGCTAGGAAAAGACTTGACTTTTCTTGGAGGTATTTTTTTGACCCTAATACATAATCATACATGGTGTAACATACCCTTAAGGCCTTCAACATTTCCTTTTGAATATTTGACTCACCTATAGCACTTAACATGTGCTAGACCTATTTCAATGAGCAAGAAATTCATTGATATATATTATAATTATATTTCTTTTCTTGAATAAGTGAAAATATCAAAAGTACATTTATGAAGACCGAACCTAGTTACATTTCCTTCAACACTCCCTCTTAACTAGGGAGGTATTCATACAACATTACAAGGTTCTTGGCTACTATCAATCTTGAAGAATTCACATAAGAGAAACCAGATTTGCAATACATCTATTATAGCATCATATCAATCAACATTGTCATAGTGCAAGGCCTTGACTAACAACTCCATCTCTTCATGAGATCACGAGCTACAATGCTGGAGAAACCAATGATTTATAGATACCTTCATCATTGTCTCTCAATGTACATACCCACCCGGGTGTTCTTTGAGTATGACCTTCTAGGACTATTCTTGTTTTGGGTTCCTAGCCCTCAAAGAATATCGGTCCTCTTGCCTACTCTTGTCTTGGATGCCCTACACATCCTCAAAGAGTATCAGATGCCAGATGATTAGCCAATCCTCCCATTGTTTCTTCCCAAGTGAAGACAAGAATGTTGTGTCTATATTGTGTATACATTTCCATTCATGGCCTTCATCTAGACTTATGGCTGTTAGTCCTGGTCTAGTGCATGACCCATGAAATGGAAAAAAAGAATTGTCACTCCTTTGTAATCAGGGCTGATCCAAAACTCCCTCTTTATCAGGGACTTGTTAGAGCTCCCTCTTAACTAGGGAATCTTTCATTCATCAACAACTTCTTCTTCGTGGGTCCTTTAGCTGCTCGATCTCTTTGCTTTCCTTGATGTCATGAAGTCTTTATTCGAAATTCTTCTACGTAGGGCACCATCCATCGATCACTTTCCTTCTTGGTTTGTCATGTCATTTCTTCCTTCATGGAAAGTGGATTTATTGTCATACATCAGGTTTTCTTGTTATTTGGCTACTCCTTTGTCATCTGTCCATGCTTTGGAATACTCTCCTCATGGATGCTTCGCCGTACTTGCTTGTATACATGCTTCAACCTAGTAGCCCATCATGACTTCATCCTGATATTGCTTCAACATTGCTTTTTCTTTTGCTGGATGGATTCTTCATCACGACATAGTCGTAGAGTAGAATCAATTATTTGCATCTTTCATATCTCCAAGGCCTTCATAGGTGTCAAGGCTCCTTCCTTCCTTTGTCAAAGTTGTCCTACCTTCTTTTGGGAGATATCTTCAAAGTATCTTTTCAAATAGTGATTCTCGATGATCATGGTGTTCTTCACATGCTTGATCTCTTTCTTCATTTTCTTCTCTTTGGATAAATTGGTCAACCACCTTATGCTCCTTGAGAGCACTTATTCATTTCTTGCTTCCTTGACTAGTCAACATTTCTTCTTTCTTCTTAGTAAGATATTTTATACTCCTTATGTGAGCATATCCTTTTGTTGAACTTTATTGCATTGTAGTACATGCCTTCGAGCATGTCATTGGTGAAAGAGATTCTTTCCTACTTGATCATGTTATAGAACTATTCCCATGACTCAATAATATACAAATGATAACATGACTAAACTTTGATGCATGCATACCTCATCTTAATTCTCCTTTGATCATCTTAGCTTCATTTGGTTGTCCTTGGTGTGGCTTTTCTTGCTTCATCTTAGCTTGCCTGCATATCATCCTTTTCTTGAATCCCATGAATGGGATTCCTAATGGGACATTTTCTTTGGTTCATGAACCTTCTTTTGAATATTCCATCATAGGATCTTAAAGACCTTTGCCTTGCAAATGTTTCTTTTCGTTTGATGATGGAGGTTTCTAAGATTCTTAATCATGATCAATTTTTATTTCATCGTGGATGAGGTCCTATACTAGGTATGCTCCTTATACATGAATATATTGAGCCATATCTACCATGCTCATATATTCTAGAATATATTTCTAACCATGCATTTTTTTGTCATTAAAAGTGCTACTTCTTCATGAGTATCTAGAACTCTATATACTTCATGCTTCTAGATTCTAGAAGATGTTTCTAGCCATGCAATTTTTATTTTATTCTTACATGCTCCTATCCTACTCAAGACTTTGAAAGAAGACTTGAAGTAAAGAGTTTTACTTAGTCATAGTAGAGATCCGGAGGATCTTCCTTCTTTTGCTTCTTTTCTTCTTATTTCACCTCTTGAGTCATGTGAACTTCTTCCCTCTTTCTTTTGTTGTTGTTGTCCTTCTTAAGCTTAGAAAATTCCTTTTGTAGTGTCCATATTCTTGGCATCCATAACATTGGATTTTGGACATTTCTTTGTTATTTTTTCTTCGTGGACCAAATTTTCCAAATTTACCCTTTCTCTTGGCCATGGTAGATAATTATTTCTCCTTTGATCCCACATCTTCCTTTGCTTTAAGTTTGGTTTGCTATATCTTGCATAGAGACCACATTTCACTTAGTGTGGTTTCTTCCTTCTTGAAATATATGTTTGATGTGAAGTTTCCCTAATCCTCAGGTAGAGGATTGAGTACTGTTGAAGGATCTAGGGCATGCATAATTACATTGATTCTTCGCTACATGATAACGATTTGTGAAGTGTTTAAAAATTTTATCTTAGCTTGATGTTTACTTCATTATTAGCATGTGTATATTGATTTCATCAAACTATTATAAAAAACAAAAGAGACAAGAACACAAATGTTTGGCTATCTGCCAGGGCCAAAACCTCTCCATCTTGGAGAGGAAAACCCATGCATAAATTCTTCTTATAGAGATTCCATTGATGAATACCAAGACCATGACCCTTGACATAATTTGCCTCTCCAAGACCAAGCCATCAATCCTCTTACCCAAGAACTACTAAGATCATCATCTTGTTGCTCCTCTAGCTAGGTCAATGCAGCAACATGATTGGTTCATTAAGGTCTCCTTAACTACTGTAGCCTTCATCGAGGTTATGATCTACAAGAACAAGATCATAACTGAAGTAGTTTCATGATTGTGCATTAATATAGATTGAGATAATCTTATATTATGATGAGATCCTTTCATCATCATGTTTAGTCACCAAGACCTTGACACTGCTTCTTTTCATTATGGCGAGGTTGATCCTTCCCATTACATCGAAATTGGAATCACTAATATGCAAGATCAATATCCATCACTGATATTTGTAGCACGTCAAGGCTATATCACATTTAATCAGAATGTTGTGGTAACCAATGAGTCTGTATGTCTCTCCTCACAGGGATGCCGAGGGTTTCTGCCACATGTATGCCGAGGTTTTCTGCCATCATGGAAACTTATCGAGATCATATAGTTCTACACCAATATAGCTGCTACCAACGTGATCTTTATTGAGCCAAGACAGGTTGAGGATAGTCCATCTGCTGTGTATGCTGAGAATGAAACAGTGAAATTACTTCATCATTTTCATATGCCCAGATCTCATACAACCCTACTCTATTGATCTGAATTTATCTCCTTCAGATCATAGATATGCTGAGAAGGGATATGCCTTGGTTCTATTGCTCCTTATACCCATCCGAGGAGGCAACTTAACCTTAGATCTATCCCACAGAGAAATGTAGATTTGTTGTAGCTTTTTACTACGACTCCTTGAATTTGACTGCGGCTCCTTAACCTTGATTGCGGCTTACTGCGACTCCCTTCTCCATTGACTGCAGCTCCTCTTCCTCCATTGGCTATGGCTTAGCCTTCACTGTGGATCATTAGAGACATTCGAAATTTTATATGTGATTTTTGTCTACCCTTCATGGGTATTTATAGTGGTTATCCATATATGTAAGCCGACCTTAACTCATGAACCGATGTGTCCATTATTTCAAGCCGACATGACATGTATTTATACATTTTAATTCATTTCTTTGTAGCTGACATGATCATCTCCTTATTGCTTTGCTTGCAGACTTCGGAGGGCTTGATTTGAGGCATTGATCTTGGTCTTGGAGGGCTGCTACACTAGTTGAAGACTTGTACACATTTACATGGACTCATGACATGATTCTTTGACATAGAAATAAATTCTAAAGACATCAAGAAGAAGTGTTTAATCTAATAACACCTCTTGCTCATGAAACCCAGGTAGCAATATTACAAAGATAATTTATTCTCTTTTATTACATCAAATACAAAGATCATGTCATTATGAAGACCAAACCTAGTTACACTTTCTTCAACACTCCCTCTTAACTAAGGAGGTATTCATAATGATACTTGGTCATTTTAAATATGAAGAATTTCTCATAAGAAGAATCAGATTTGCAATCCATCTTCTATAACATCATTTTATCCAACATTGTTTCCATTTAGCAAGGCCTTGACTAACAACTCTATCTCTCACTTAGATCAGAGAACACAATGTTGGCGAGACCAATGACTGATAGACACACATCATCATTGTCTCTCTTAGGGTCGTACCCACCAGGGTGTTCTTCGAGTATGCCCTATTAGGAGTATTCTTATATTGGGTTCCCAACCCTCAAGAATATCGGTCCTCTTGTCCACTCTTGTCTTGGATTCCCTACCACATCCTCAAAGAGTGTCAGACGCCAGATGATTACAAAATCCTCCATTCTTTCTTCCAAACTTAAGGCAAGCATGTCGTGTCTAACTCTCCCTCTTTATCAGGAACAAGTTCCAAGTTTCTCTTTTCTTAGAAACTTGCTCAAGTTCCTTTACCCATAAGAACTTTCTAGAGCTCCCTCTTACCTAGGGACTCTATCATCAGTGCTTTATAGGGTCTTCTAGTTGACTGACGATCCAAGACTTTGCTGTCATTAATATCTTCACCTTTAGGGTTCAACCATCCATCACTTTCCTTCGTCATGGCATTCCTTTGTTCCCAGAAAGTATCCTTCTTGGCTTTACATCTGGGGCTTCCTTCATAAGCTCATCTGTCTTCACCTTTCTTCAACAGTGTTTTTTTTGGATCACAAGGTACATAGTTGTGACATACTTCACAAATCTCCTTTCCTTGATCCTGCACACATCCCAGATTTTTCCAAGAGGCCAGACACTAAAAAAAAATCACATATTACCTTTTGGTGATGGCCTTCTTCCAGTGACATATTCTTGTAGGCATCAATCATCCTGCATTCATGTTGACACATCTCCCAATGATATCTATTGTCAAGGGTCCTCATCTTTTCAGACTTCCATTAGAGTCTTCACATCATTCCAGGATATTTCCTGTTCAAGTCTTCCCGATCCTCTGGATGTTGGCTTCCTTCATCATGGTTGCACGCTTCACGATATCTTCCATCCTCTTTTCATTCCCAGGAGCTTTCATAGTTCTTCAATGGTCATAAATTTCCTCATACATATTATGTTGATTTCATCTAGTCTGACTTATGTCCTTTTGCATCCTTTCAGAGGATGAGATCTATTCCCTTTTGATCATGCTTGATCTATTTTATTTGCAACCACATGACATGACATTACAATATCAAATGAAAATGCAAATACAATCATACGTACCTTATTTTCCTTCCGGTTTTTTCCTACAGCTTCCTTGATTGAAAAGATCTTCAATCCCTTGGTCTATTCCATTCTTCATGTCATTGAACCACCAAATCATGATTTCTAGGAGTTGGAATTTCTGACGATACATTTGTTGCCTTCCCCGAATAGGAGATCCTCCGTTGAGATATCTAGTAGAGATCCTTCAGGATCTAGTATATCCCCATCTGGCAAATGTTTCCTTTGCCTGAATGACTTCTTCCTTTTCTTCAATGTATAACGAGATTCCCCAAGGCTATGTTCTTCAAGATTCCATATGAGCTCTTGATGCCACGATGCATATTACTATGCTCATATCTACTGGGTCTCCTGATAGGATCCTTTTGAGAGAGATGTCATTTCATCCATAGTGGAGATCCATTATTCCCTCTTTCCCTTGATCCTTTCCTCAGCGTCCCTGCACTTATTTGTATCTTACACAACTTTCCTTTCTCTATATGACATAGAGACCACAAATTTTTGATCGAGGTGACATTCTTGTTCATAGACATTGGTCACTTTGCTTATCAATGATGTTTGTCTATTCATCATTTATGAAGATATCTCTTCTTTCTTCTTTACTACATTTCAGATAGTATGTCCTCTAGCATTTCATGAATTCTTCCTATGTCTCCTTTCTTGTTTCATAGAACCCTACAAGTTCTTATGACTTCGAAGGAGACTTTGATGTACTGACTTCTCTAAGGATAATGACAATCCTCCTTATTCTATGCAAGACCCTTGATGACCCATCCAATATGTAGATCTTCTTGCAATCATGAAGTCATAAAACAAAATTTGATTATGAAAAAGGTACTTACTTGATTGTGAAGATGTAGTCTTCACCTTGATCATGTTGGCAGGAGTTGAAGCAAATATATTGGCTGAGATCCTTAGATTGCCTTCCAACAAACTACTGATACATATTGAATTGAAGTTGCTTGTCACGATCCATAGAATAGCTTCTGATTTGAGTACTGTTCATATACATTCTCAGATCTGATATCTAAAGAAGGATCCAAACTGAATTGTGGATGATCTTGTCAAAACTATTGTTGAGATCTGAAGAATATTAATATCTGAAACCCTTTCTGCTGCATACTAATCTCTGATCTAGGGTTTGATCATGACTAGGGTTTGATTCCGCCATGTAGATCTTCAGCTGCTTTGATGTCTTGATTCTTGAATGTCTCTTTTTTGCCCTTATTTTTGACTACTGAAACCATTCCTCTGATACCATGTTGAAGAATCTAGGGCCTACATATTACATTGATTCTTCACTAATGATAAAAATTTGTGAAGTGTTTAAACAATTTATCTTAGCTTGATGTTTACTTCATTATTAGCATGTGTATATTGCCTTCATCAAACTATTATAAAAAACAAAAGAGACAAGAACAAAAATGTTTGGCTATTTTCCAGGGACAAAACCTGTCCCTCTTGGAGAGGAAAACCCATGCATAAATTCTTCTTATAGAGATTCCATTGACGAATACCAAGACCATGACCCTTGACATAGTCCGCCTCTCCAAGACCAAGCCATCAATCTCCTTACCCAAGCACTGCTGAGATCATCATCTTGCTGCTCCTCCAGCTAGGTCACTGCTACACCATGATTGCTTCATTAAGGTCTTCTTCACTGCTGTAGCCTTCATCGAGGTTATGATATACAGGAACAAGATCATAACTGAAGTAGTGTCATGGCTATACATTGATCTAGATTGAGATAATATTATACTATGATGAGATCCTTTCATCATCATGTTTAGTCACCAACACCTTGACACTGCTTCTTTTCATTATGGCGAGGTTGCTCCTTCCCATTACATCGAAACTGAGATCACTGATCTGCAAGATCAATATCCATCACTGCTCTTTGTAGCACATCAAGATTGTATCACATTTAATCAAAGTGTTGTGGTAACCAATGACACTATATGTCTCTCCTCACAGGTATGCTGAGGGTTTCTGCCATAGGTACGCCGAGGGGTTCTGCCATCATGGAAACTAACCGAGATAATATAGTTATACATCACTGTAGCTATTACCAACGTGATATTTATTGAGCCAAGACAAGTTGAGGATAGTCCATCTGCTATGTATGCCGAGAATGAAACAATGAAATTACTTGATCATTTTCATATGCCCAGATCTCATATAACCCTTCTCTATTCATCCGAATTTGTCTCCTTCAGATCATATGAGATCATAGATATGACGAGAAGGGATAGGCCTTGGTTATGCTACTCCTTATACCCATCCAAGGAGGCAACTTAACCTTAGATCTATCCCATAGAGAAATGTGAATTTGTTGTAGCTTCTTATTGCGACTCCTTGACTTTGACTGCAGCTCCTTAAGCTTGATTGTGGCTCCCTTATCCATTGATTGCAGCTTACTATGGCTCCTCTTCCTCCATTGACTGCGGCTTACCCTTCACTATGGCTCATCAGAGACATCGGGAATTTCTATGTGATTTTCGTCTACCCTTCATTGGTATTTATAGTGGTTATCCATATATGTAAGCCGACCTTAACTCATGAACCGACGTATCCATTATTTCAAGCCGACATGACATGTATTTATACATTTTAATTCATTTCTTTTTAGCCTACATGATCATCTCCTTATTGCTTCGCTTGCAAACTTCGAAGGGTTTGATTTGAGGCATTGATCTTGGCCTTGGAGGGTTGCTACACTAGTTGAAGACTTGTACACATTTACACAGACTCATGCCATGATTATTTGACATAGAAATAAATTCTAAAGACATCAAGAAGAAGTATTCCACCTAATGACACTTCTTGCTCATGAAACCCATGCAACAAGATTACAAAGATAATTTATTCTCTTTTATTACATCAAATACAAAGATCATGTTATTATGAAGACCGAACCTAGTTACACTTTCTTCAACAAGTACTACAATTGTCATTTCTCTGTCACAAATGACTTCCACAAGCTCTTGAAGTTGATTCCTCATCTCAGAGATCTTCATGAAGTAGGGAGATATTCCTTCCTTTGATATCTTCATTTTGTACAAGTCATTTCTTAGCGATATCACTTCTCCAACTGTGGAGACTGAGAATAGCTCTACTATCTTATCATAAATTTCTTTTGATGTTTCAAATTTGGAGAAATAAGAAATGAGAGAGTTCTTGATAGATTCTATTATAATCCTTTGAGCTCTTGTCTCATACATATTGTACTGGCTAAGGCTTGAGTTTATTCCTTAGTAGGGATAGTGATATTCCCTTTGACATGTTCTAGGAGTTCATTTTCCTTGAGAGCTAAATCAATCCTCTTCTTCCATGCAATAAAGTTATTGGTACCTACCAATTTGTTGCTTTCCTTGCAAAAAGACATTGATGTGTATTCAGAAAGGGACATATATTTACTCGATATATTTTGAGATGTAATGGATTTGGTTCCTCCTTGAAGACTTGATGGCTTGCCTTACTAGGATCTTGATGTTCTTCAAGTTGCCTTCTCCAAGGGCACTTGCTTAATGAAGAGATTTTCTTGGTAACTTGTAGATGATGTAGGTCCCTTTTTGATCTAATCTTCTTTGTAGGTGCCTCTGTGTAGGTCTCTTCTTCTCTTTGAGTAGATTTAGCTTAATGCTTCAATCTTGTAGATGCCTTTCCTTCATGAGTGTTCTTGAGTTGCTCTTTCCTTGATGTGTCACCTTTGCTTTGATACCATGTTGAATAATCTAGGCTAATTAGGTGTAGAGTGATTCTTCAGGACGAGATAATAATTTGTGATGTCTTTTTACTTTTCTTGTTAGCTTAATCTTCTTCTTTGCTTATTAATGCATGTGTGTGTGCTTTATCAAATTGTTATCAAAACATAGAACAAGAACACAAGATGTTGGCTCTCATCCAGGGCCAAAACCATTTAGTAAGTTTCTCTTACTCCAATTCCAAACCCTAGAACCTTGACAAGAATATCCTCCAAGCACAATTCAAGCCCTTTCAATATTACTTCTTCTTGCAGCACTTCGTCCTCCTCCTTCTAACACTTAGTCTTTCTTTCTTTCACACTTCTTTCAACAACTATAGAGACCTTTGATTGTATACTTTAGAGTGACCCTTGATATTTTCTTCCCCTGTTAGTGATGGAGCCTTTAAAACTTAAGGAGATGATCTTGTTGCCTCCCAATCAAGCCTTCTTCACTTTCACATATATTGTAGACTTTAGAGTAGTAGTAATGCAACCCTAGTTCTTCACACGTGTGAGCGAATACGCTCACAAGAATTATGTTAGACTTCTCCTTCTAGCTTCGCTTGTATAACCTTCTTCCACGCTTGAGAGAGAGACCTTATAGGCCTAATGATCTAGCCCAACCAACAAAATTATATGATTGTTATAGTGGTGCTGTTCTGACTGCAGGTAGGGCTTCTTTTCTTCACACGTGTGACTGTAACAACCCTTTAAGACTTCGATTTTACTTCCTCCTTTCTTCGCTGCCTTGGAGACCCTTTACTTGTCTTCTTTTTACCCTTTGCTTGCCTTCCACCTTCGCTGATTTCAGAGGTTATGAATGCATTCTCTTTAGAGGAGTGGACAACCTCTATATATAGAGGATTGTCCCTCCTTTAGGCTGACTTGTAGGCCGACTTGCTGCTTTGAGGCCGACTTGTCTTCCTTTGCTGCGATAGGTGCTTTTAATGGTGCCATTGCTTCTTTTGATGGTGTCTTTGCTAGGAGAAGACTTGACTTTGCTTGGAGGTATTCTCTTGACCCTAATACATAATCATACATGGTGTAACATGCCCTTAAGGCCTTCAACATTTCCTTTTGACTATTTGACTCACCTATAGCACTTAACATGTGCTAGCCCTATTTCATAAGCAAGAAAATAATTGATATATATTATAATAATATTTCTTTTCTTGAATAAGTACAAATATCAAAAGTACATTTATGAAGACGAAACTTGGTTACATTTCCTTCAACAACTTCAACAAGTAGTTAAGCATAAACCTTCAAGAAATCCCCAAGTCAAGGCAGCTTCAAGGGTTCCCACTTGGTATGAAGGATAGGGAATCAAATATATTGAAATATAACTTTGAGAATGACACCAAAACTGGAGGAGACTTAGATGAGACACTAGTGCAGAAGACTGTCAGATTAGTTTTGCAAAATATCACTCCTTAGGAATCTCATACCACGCCCTAGAGGGGTTGCCTATTCTTGAAGTGACGAAGAATGAGGAGAAGAAAACATGGTGAAATAATGATGTTTTGTTAAGTGATATGATCATCAAGGATTTCTAGACCAGTGCCTGGCCCTTGGGAATTCAAGGGTCATGAAAGATTTTAATAAAGGCACTTCGCCCTTCAAGGAGACCTAGAAGCAGCTTTGCTTGCTCTAATGAAGCAACTACACAACACTTCTAGATATTTACACTTCGCTGGCAATTCTAATGGAGTTTCAAGGAATATAAAGTGCATTAATTTCCCTATGAACATTCATTTATTCGTTATCCATGAGTAACAAATGCAAAATTCATAATAGCTTCAATTTTCCACCAAAATTTCATTAATTAGGGCACATTAAAGACCATGAGAAAAATTCCATGTATTAGACATTTATCAAAATTAATAAATATAGCATTAAACATCACTTACAGGACAATGAAGCATATATCCATCCATCATAATGCCAAAGAGGAGCTCCAAGAGAGAGAAAAAATATCCAAATATCAAAATTCATTCAAATTACTCCAAAAACATTCCACAATTGCAAGTTCGAATTCCTCTAAGGAGGTCGAAAACCCAAGTGATGATGATTCAAAATGAGAGTGAGTTTCTCATATTTATGCAATATCTAGTAATTCGAATTCCTAGTTAGAAATCCCTTAAAACATGACAAATGATGTGAAGACCCTTGGTTACAAGCCAACCAAGATAGCTTAAACATTAATCATTATTTAATTTTTCCTTTAGCCCATATAATTAAAGTGAAATTCCCTCCAATTCTCGTGTTGAGGCATCATGTGCTAGGCATGAGGGGAAGAGCCTAAAAAATGATGTCCAAGTGGGAGATGCCCTTAAATGCTGCAAAACATCTCTAAACCCCAAGTTGGGCTTAATAAGGCCCTCGATACTCCATCCATAAGGGCCATAATGATGATATAAGCCCTCCCATGTCTCCCTATGTGAGACAAAACCCCATATGGGCCCTGGATCATATGCCAAGTTTCTAGTACAAGTATGTAGCTGACTAGGCAATGTGGTCCAAATGCATGATCATCTCTGCATGAGTGGGGCACAAGCAAGCCAATGTGGAGCTAAAGGATCCATTGGTGTGGCAATCAATGTCTTGCTATGGAGGAGGCCCATGGCTCTCAACGCTCACCCTACAAGAGCCATCATGACCCTCTGGAGGGCTTGGACCCATATGCAATCCTGTATAAGATCCAATGCGTCTCCTCACCTTCTAGTACAACAATTCATTAGTGAAATTGAGTAAATATGCTTACAAATCAGGGAACCAAGTGGACACTTCATAGTGGCATGCCATTTCATAATGGGCTTTAGAATGTACAGGTGTCTCTAGGGAGGTTAATTAAGGACCATATTAGGTGGTTTCGACCTTTAAGGGAGAGACATGTCCATGGTACATTCTTTAAATGGCAGGTGTCATGTGAAATAATTATGGAACATAGTGGGGCAATAGGGGAGGCTCCAAGCCACATGCCATGTTACAAGAGTAGATATAATGAGGGAAGCCCACACATGGGTGTATAGATGTAGGAGAGAGAAATCATGGTACACAAGTTACCCTGGCCTTTGTTTTTCCACCCTTCTTCATATGAGTTTTTCCTTTTATTGATTTTACTTCCTTTTAACTACTCAGGGCTCTAGGGAATGAGAGCATGATGTGTATGATATAACAATAATTACCCCCTTAAGGTTGGGCAGTTCATCGCCCACCAGAGGTTGGGACAATCATGGGTTCCTTAATGATGCAGGGGGCTAATATAGGAGCCCTAGGAACTAGGGTGATGGCCATAATGATAAGGGGTAGAGCTCATGTTTGGCTTTTTCCCATGTTCTAAATTTTTATGTCTCGGATATCTTTTGCATTTAATGGTACATTTCATATTGCGAGTGGATAAATTATGCTTTTAACTTTCTTTTTAGCTGCATCAACCTCTAGGGCATCGTTCCAGGTGTTGAAGAAAATGTAACTAGGTTCGGTTTTCATTATGACTTGTAATTATAATATTATGTAAAAGAAGAAAAATTATTATTCCTTGCATCATGGGTTTCATGAGCAAGATGTGTTTACCATAGGTCAAAGACTTCTTCTTGATGTCTTTAGGATTTTATGTCTCATCATAAGTATTATAAAATTCATAAGGTCAAAGGATTACGCTCCAAGAACAAGTGTCACTATCCTTGTGCAAGTCAGCTCTACAAAAAGACAGTGATCTCCTTGATGATATGTCAACCTAGCGTTAAGGCACTCAAGTCGACTTAATGTACCATAGTTGATCGATATATATAAGGAGAAACGTTGAGTCAATAAACAAGTCTTTAGATAAATTGATAATACAGTCAGTGAAGAAGATATACATACATAATGAGCAAGGGTAATATCTCGGTGAAGTCTCTACATATATATCGTGTCAAGATCTCGGAAGTCTATATAGAACTCTCAGAGGTATATATCCGCACACAGTGATAGCTCTCGAAAGTATATATATCCACACACAGTGATAGCTCTCGGAAGTCAGAACATTACTCTCAAAGAACTGTATATATATATATATATATATATATATAGAATGACTGCTTTCGGTATAGCTCTTGGTGGTGACTTGTCTAACCATTATCATAAACAAAGAGCATGAAGGACTATCTCATGAATGGAGTAATATATTCCTAAGCAGAGAAGTGTGGCAACTGAGAAAGAAGGAACCGATGACTGTGACTAAGAAATAAAGGAGTACATTGATATCAAGTCTATACTCTGTGGATTATAGGCCAACCAATGCATAAGAGACCAAGAACTGAAGGAGTACAGTGATATCAAGTCTATAGACTATGGATTATAGGCCAACTAGTGTAGAGGATAGTGACAAACATCTTGGAGGTAATCTAGTGTCAATTTTGTCGAGGGTCTTGGTATTCATCATGTAAATATCTATAAGAAGATATCCAAGGTTTTTAATCTCAAGAGGAGAGGTTTTTCCCTGGCTTGAAGCCAACATTTCGTGTATGTGCACTTTGTTGTTTTTATTGTTTTGATAACTGTTTAATGATTAAAGAACAAGCAAACACAAAGAAGTTAATGTTGGCATTATGATACATATGTTGTACTTGATGGCTACCCACTCATCTCAGATGATAAATTATAGTGCAGCAAAGTTCACGCACTTTCATGAAGATAAAAGTTTCTTTCATGTAGAGAAAAGTTCACGCACTTTCATGAAGATAAAAGTTTCTTTCATGTAGGGAAAAGTTCACACACTTTCATGAAGATAAAAGTTTCTTTCATGTAGAGAAAAGTTCACGCACTTTCATGCAGAGAAAAGTTTCTTTCATGTAGAGAAAAGTTCACGCACTTTCATGCAGAGAAAAGTTTCTTTCATGTAGAGAAAAGATCACGCACTTTCATGATTGGTTCATGGTATTAGCCGGACAGTTTTTGATCCTATGGTTTTGGTCCGTGGTATTGCATCCAAAAGTGTTGATCCCAAGTATTGGGTCCATGGTATTGAATTGTTATGGTTTTTGGTCCATGGTATTATGAAAGGCCTAAGGCTATAAAAAGGAAAGGAGATCATTTGGCTACACACTTATGGGTTGAATATCTTAAGGTGAGCTAGATATGAAATACTTGTGATCGGTTGGTGAGTGATAGCTAGATCTGAATGGGTCGAGATCTCCATGGCGCATGATCAGATCTGTAGATCTGATAGTCTGGGGTATGCTTGAAGACTGAAAAACTATCTATACCCGCAGGATCGCAGGTGCAACGCAGTGCAGGTGCGGATACCCGCAGAGCAGAAGAGTGTGTAGGTGTGGATCCAGCCGTAGGACCGACACGGTGCAGGTGCGGATACCCGCAGAGCAGAAGAGGGTGTAGGTGCGGATGTAGCCGCAGGACCGCAGGTGCGACACGGTGCAGGTGCGGATACCCACAGAGCAGAAGAGTGCGCAGGTGCAGATACTCGCAGATAAGAAGACTGTGCAGGTGCAGATACCCGCATATTAGAAAGCAACACAGATGCGGATGTTCGCAGATGTCTTTCATGTAGAGAAAAGATCACGCAATTTCATGATTGGTTCATGGTATTAGTCCGACAGTTTTTGATCCTATGGTTTTGTTCCGTGGTATTGCATCCAAAAGTTTTGATCCCAAGTATTGGGTCCATGGTATTGAATTGTTATGGTTTTTGGTCCGTGGTATTATGAAAGGCCTAAGGCTATAAAAAGGAAAGGAGATCATTTGGCTACACACTTATGGGTTGAATATATTAAGGTGAGCTAGATCTGAAATACTTGTGATCGGTTGGTGAGTGATAGCTAGATTTGAATGGGTTGAGATCTCCATGGCGCATGATCAGATATGTAGATCTGATAGTCTGGGGTATGCTTGAAGACTGAAAAACTATCTATACCCGCAGGATCGCAGGTGCAACGCAGTGCAGGTGCGGATACCCGCAGAGCAGAAGAGTGTGCAGGTGCGGATCCAACCGCAGGACCGACACGGTGCAGGTGCGGATACCCGCAGAGCAGAAGAGGGTGTAGGTGCGGATGTAGCCGCAGGACCGCAGGTGCGACATGATGCAGGTGCGGATACCCACAGAGCAGAAGAGTGCGCAGGTGCAGATACCCGCAGATAAGAAGACTGTGCAGGTGCGGATACCCGCATATTAGAAAGCAGCACAGATGCAGATGTTCGCAGATGTCTTTTGGTGAAGTTGCGGACCCTGCTTGAAATTTGTTTTAACTGCCTTTGACTATTCTGCAGGGTTTTGGGTGCATAATTGATGTCTGGTTACTTGTATTGAGTTTTGATAACAGCATGATTATGTTTAGCTTCAGTATTGATGGTTGAATGGATCAAGTTCTTAATGACTTATCTTTATGTGATCTGATGGACTAGATCTGGTTGCTAACTCACATATTATCCTTGTATATGTATTGATCTGGTGTTTGGGTGATTAAGAAGATTGATTGATTATGTGCTTCAATGATATTAATGGGTCTAGTATGTAAATTGGATGAAACGTGGCCTTTCAGATTGTGTTGTGCTTCAGGAGTATCCAGTATGAAAATGTATGAAACGTGGTACCTGGAGGAGAGAAGATTGTAGGCCGACGCCTACGTACTAGTATCTTAGCTAGTACAAGAGCTAAGGGGGTGGTAGCTCCCTTCCAGTAGCAGTTGAAAACTTTGGAGCATTGTAGCAGGTAGCAGCTTGCGTGCTAGTAAATGGATCGGCTAGTACAAGAACTATGGGGGTTGTAGCTCCCTTCCAGGAGAGACTGGAGAACGAGAGAGGGTTGTAGCTCTCTGCAGGTAGTAGCCTACGTACTGGTAAAGGACTGCACTAGTACAAAAATTTTGTAAAAGGATTTTCTTATTAAGAAGAAGATTGAGATGACTTGCAGCAGGTGGTTTTCTCCCACATTGAGTTTCCACCTTACATCATGGTGTTCATGTGTGTGGCTTATGTGTGATGATTTGTTCTATTTTATTACACTTGTTTACTATTAATATGGTTAATAATGTTCTAATGTAGTCATTGAAGATCAATTAACTGAATCAGAAGTTTACTGAATATACGCGGGTATTCTTAACTGAAGCAGCATATATGAATCAGAGTATGGAAATGAAAAAGTTTTATTGACTTTAGAATACTGATTCACCCCCCCTCTTAGTATTATTTCCAACAGTTAACTCAAGAAAATAAAATACAATACAAGCAGTTGCTAATGATGGAAGAATAATTTTCCCTAGATTCTTCAACACTAGGCTCAACCCAAACTGTGGACAAGGGGAAGGGGGATGTTGATTTTTGGGTAGCATTGGATGTGCTCTAGCTCCAAAATTTTGTGGAGGGTTTAGAACACATGAGATCTCCAACACCCAGAAATTGTTTGTTGAAATTCCACCCGGATTGTATTTTATTAAAATAATTAATATTTTTAATGGGGTTCCTAAGTATAAACTTAGGAAATTTAAAATATTAATGAGTATTAATGAAAATATGGGTGAGAAGATTCTACGAGACAAGGATCAAGTCTAATTTAACCTTAGACGCTGATTAGGGATTAGATCACGACCGTTGATATCTCAACATGAAAAGTATAAAGGAAAACTTGAGAATCATTTAGAGACACACTGTGCAAATACTCAGTAACCCAAGGGAAATCGGTTTTCAAGGAGTAAGAGTTCATTTTCAGAGGGAGAGTTGCAAGGTGAGGGAAGAGGAGGGTATCAACATTAGTCAGAGACTGAGGAGGGGACACAGTGCATCAGAGGGATAACGTAAAGGGATAGTTCAAAGAGGCAATGCAACAAGGGACACAACCCTCACACAGAGATGACGTAGAGGTGATGTAATGAAGGCTGAAGGGTCTCTTGGGTGTCATAATTTCTCCAAAGGGTGGAGAAAAATCATCTCAGGTGTTTTATCATAGGTTTCCCTATGTTCTGCAAATCATTCCTTATAAAGAAATTGTTGCTGAAGAATAATAAATAAACCCTCATCTGCTGCATCGGTTTTCCCACATTGGGTTTTTTCGGGGGCTATTGTCCAAAACTAATTGTGCTGATGTGATTGATTCTTGTGCTTGTATTTCACTATTCTTTTCTCTATGCTATTATGTGACAACTGTAGTAGAATTTACTTTGATGTTTACTGAAGGGTTTTGTAAATAACTTATTCTGGAAAATAAGTAGGAGAAATAAATCAGTTAATGCAATAGGATTTCGTGTTAGAAATTTTCACATGGTATCAGAGCAGAGATCGGGCAACAAAATTAGAGAATCTACAATGAGTTGTGAGCATGATATTGGAGCAGGAACTAAAAAGGACTCACATAGTTATCTCAAGAAAGAGGAAAGCATGAAGAATATAATGGATCATGACAATTTTGTGTTAGCTTCCAGACTGGAAGAAGAAGTTGATTGCTTGTCAAGTTCTTCTTTCTCTGAGGTTTGGTATCTTGATAATGGAGCTTCTGCGCACATGACGGGAATACGAGAATGTTTATTGAGCTATCAAGAAGAACATATGAACTTCCAAATCATCATGGGAAATAAGTCAAAATGTACCCCCGTAGGAAGAGGTACTGTAGTTTTTCAAACCGAAACAGGGGATTGGCTTTGAGCTACCAATGTGTTGCATGTGCCTGGATTGGGGGATGAACTTACTCTCTGTATCTCAGTTATAGAACGAGGGCTATGATGTTTACTTCATTGGGAAGAAAGTATATGTCAAACATCCGATTTGGAAGAAGAAGGCCAAATTGGAGTCAGAAGTAACAGACTGTATAAGTTACAACTAGAATCTCTAATGGCACTTATAGGCAGCAATGGCGAAAAATATTTGAATGAACTATGGCACAGAAGGATGGAGCACTTACACCATGGGTCTTTAAGAATTCATAGAAGAATCGTCACAGTTGTTCTAGAATTAAGTACCAAACAAGACGATGTATGCAGAGGTTGCATACTGGACAAGTATGCCAAAGTGGCTTATTCTAGAAGTAACAGTAGGGAAAAGAGTGTTTTGGGATTGATACAATCAGATATTTGTGGACCCATGTCCACAAAACCTCTTAGTGGTATTGAATACTTCGTCACCTTCATTGATGACCATTCCAAGAAGACTTGGATCTACTTTCTAAAAACCAAGGATGAGGTTTTTGATCGATTCAAAGAGTTTAAAGCTCTGGTTGAGAATCTGACAGGGAAGAGGATTAAAGTGTTGCACTCAGATAATGGTGGAGAATATATTGATAAGGAATTCACTGATTTCTGTGCAAGGGAAGATATTAGAAGAGAATATAAAACTCCATATAATCCGGAGCAGAATGGAGTAGCAGAGAGGAAGAACATAACTATTGTTGAAGCTATTGGTTTGGGGTAGCATCGAATGTGTTGTAGCCATGAAAATTGGTGGAGAGGCTAAAGCACATGAGATATTGAAGACTCGGAAATGGTTTGGACAGATTGTACCCGGTTTGGGAGATATTAAAATAATTAATATTTTTAATGGAGTTCCTAAGTCTAAACTTATAAAAAATAAAATATTAATGGGTATTAATATAAAACTGGGTTAGAAGGTTCCAAAAGTCATGGATCAAGCCAAATCTAATCTTAGCCATTGATTAGAGATGTAATCTCGACTGTTGAAGGACCAACATGAAAAGTATAAGATGAGGCTTGAGTCTCAGTTGGAAGACACACCAAACTGATCAATCATTCAATTTGTTAGAGCGGGGTTGCTAAGCAAAGTCGAATCAGTGATCAGCAGTGAGGGGCAGTGAGTACTAGACAAAGTGGCAAAGATAGTTCCAAGAGACCAACGTAGAGGCAAAGAGTGAGACGTAAGAGCTAGAGCAGGCCAAGTAGAGCTCAACAGAGACATCGCAAAGGCCAAAGGGCCTGCGTCAGCCATGTAGAGGGAAATAGGAGTGACGGAGAGGGTCCCAAAAGCTGCGTAGTACCTTAGAGGGCTAATGCAGAGGGTTATGTGGCTGACGCAGAGCAGCAGGAGGCTGAAACAGTGCTTCAGAGTTGCTGGAGAGGATTTCATGGGACAGGTTTTCTGAATACCTGTTTCTGAATAGAGAGGTAGTGTTGCTGGTTTTTCTTCTCTATCGAGTGAGCCAGTTTGGCACCCATTTGTACTCGAGGAAATACTGCATAATAATAAACCCTAAGAATAGCTGCACCAGTTTTCCCACATTGGGTTTTTTCGGGGACGTTTGTCCAAAAATAACAGTATCACTTGTGTGTTTGTTTTCTTTCAGCTATTGATTTGTAGATGTTGAGACTATATTGCGTTTATTTCGTTATTTATATGTTTTAAATAGCTTGTTCATCATTAATAAGTAGAAGAAATAAACCAGAAGAATACAGATTAAATTTCTAACGGGTAATACTTAGAAATTTCAACATGGTATCAGAGCGTGGTTGCAGATCACAGGAGAGATGAAGGCATCAACTAAGCAGAGTATTTGCAGTAGAATCAGTTGTACTAAGTGACAAAATTTGATCCTTGTAGAAAGCGACAGAAGAAGGGTTGATGTAGAGGGACTGCGTCATCAGTCTAGGCCAGAGAGAGGCCAGCACTGAGGCTGAGGAGGGAAAAAAAAGGCTCACGTAGAGACCAGGAGGGTTGACACAGTTGGCTGAGGGAGTTGTTTTTCCAGTGACAGGATTTCATAGAACCTAGAGGCTCAGTCCTTCAGTTGCTGGGGCATAGGAAGTTGTGGGTAGTTTGTGGGAGCAAATTTGGTTAGGTACTATGGGTAGAACAATACCTAATAGGGAAAAACCAAGGTAGAGGTAGTTTCTACCAAGGTAGATTTCTAGCCAAGGAATCCAAATTAGTGTTGCAAGTGCACAAAAGATCGAAGAAGTGAAAATTGACAATTGGCAGGAGGAATTCCAGAAGGGAAATCATGACTCAGAGGGAGTCGAGTAGAGAACTTCCAGGTAGGAAGTAGAGAGACACAGCAGGAGTCGAAGAGAGAACTTCTGGAGGGAAGTAGAGAGACTCAGAGGAGTCGACAAAAGAGTAGAGAGATGGCCATCAATGGGCTGAGGGATCAGGACAGGCTGGACGAGGCATCTAACTTTGTGGTCCCAGAGGCTGCATAGTGCCTCAGAGGGCTGACGCAGAGGGTTATGAGGTTGACGCAGAGCAGCAGGAGGCTGACGCAATGCTTCAGAGTTGGTAGAGAGGGTTTCATGGGACATGTTTTCTGAATACCTGTTTTCAAATAGAGAGGTATTACTGCTAGTTTTTTTTCTCTATCAGGTGAGCCAGTTTGGTACCCATTTGTACTCAAGGAAATACTGCATAATAATAAACCCTCAGAATAGCTACACAGGTTTTCCCACATTGGGTTTTTTCCGAGAATGTTTGTCCAAAAATAACGGTGTCACTTGTGTGTTTGTTTTCTTTTAGCTGTTGATCTGTAGATGTTGAGACTGTATTGTGTTTATTTCATTATTTATATGTTTTAAATAACTTGTTAAAAATTAATAAGTAGAAGAAATAGACCAAAAGAATACAGATTAAATTTCTAATAGGTAATACTTAGAAATTTCAACATGGTATTAGAGTGTGGTTGCAGATCACAGGAGCGCTGAAGGCATCAACTAAGCAGAGTATTTGCAGTAGAATCATTTGTCCTAAGTGATAGAATCTGATCCTTGTAGAAAGCGACAGAAGAAGGGTTGACGCAGAGGGACTACGTCATCAGTCTTGGCCAGAGAGAGGCCAACACAAAGGTTAAGGAGGGCAGAAAAAGGCTCATGCAGAGACTAGGAGGGTTGACGCAGTTGGTTGAGGGAGCTGTTTTTCCAGTGCCAGGATTGCATAGAGCCTAGAGGCTCAGTCCTTCAGTTGCTGGGGCATAGGAAGATGTGGGCAGTTTGTGGGAGCAAATTTGGTCGAGTACTGTGGGTAGAACAATACCTAACAGGGAAAAACCAAGGTAGAGGGAGTTGCTACCAAGGCAGATTTCTAGCCAAGGAATCCAAATTAGTGTTGCAAGTGCACAAAATATCGGAGAGGTGCAAATTGACAATTGGCAGGAGGAATTCCAGAAGGAAAATCGTGACTCAGAGGGAGTCGAGCAGAGAAATTCCAGGTAGGAAGTAGAGAGACTCAACCGGATTTGAAGAGAGAAATTTCGGAGGGAAGTAGAGAGACTCAGAGGAGTTGACAAAAGAGTAGAGAGATGGCCATGAATGGGCTGAGGGATCAGGATAGGTTGGACGGGGCATACAACTTTGTGGTCTGGAAGGCCAGGATCCTATCCATTCTAGATAGACATCGCATCAAGGCCTTTGCCTTGAGAAATGTGGCAATCCCAGTTGACTCGACTAATAATGAGAAGTACGAGGAGGCAATGGCCAAGGCGAAATGCATCATCCTTGGTGGGGTCAAGGATCATGTGGTCCAACATATTGCTGAGAAGGAGACAGTAAAGGAAATGTGGGATGCCTTGAAGAATTTGTACCATCATACTTCTGTGCAGAGGAAGATGTTACTTGAGAATCAGCGGTGGTCATTTTAGATGCAGAAGATGGAGAAGATAGATCACTTCCTCAATCAGTTGAAGGAGATCTGGGACCAATTGACTTCCATAGGTGCCACACTGGATGATGAGATTTTGGTGAGGACCGCACTTAACGTAGTCTCCAAGGAGTGGGAGACATTTTTCCAGAGCATACTAGGCAGGGCAGATCTTCCAGATTCAGAAGAATTGTGGGTGACTGTTGGGCCTCAAAATAGTCCCTATTTTCACTCCATTATTCACCAATATCTTCACATTTTACCTTCATGTCACCTCCATTCCACCTCCATATCATTACATTTACCTCATTATTGGGTTATAACAATGCTTTTCCAAAGTTTATTAATTCTTAACATTTTTAAGTGAATTTATGGCTAAACTTTAGAAAATAATATGCTTATACTTATACCTAACAATTAGAATGAGTTTGTTGACATGTCTAGGTACAAAGGAAGTTTCCAGGGCATCTTTATGTGGCCTTGAATGATCAAATTCGAATTTGATAAGATAAGCCTCATGGAAAAGATCATGGAGAAAATCATGGACCTCATGGAGGAGATCATGGAGGATAGGGTTATGTGTCTAGATGGTTGAGAAATGTATGGAACTAAAGAGAGATTAGTGGATCATCATTATGAGTTTGTTATCTCATCCCATTGTATAAATAAGAGTACCTCCTCCATTCCAAAGGAGAGGACTCTTAGAGCATGTATCCAGCTTATGATGGAATAGAATAAAGCTCCATTTTACATACATTTCCATTATGTAGTTTTTAGATATAAGTTTCCTTAATGTAGTATATGGAATAATTTGTCTTGTTCTTAAGAGAATTGAGCTCACTCTAAAAGGATGAGAGAAACATGTTATTTCATATTAGATCTTATTTCATTTAATTGCTTAGATGTTTGATGTTTGAGGATTTGTTTGAGAATGATGAATGAGTTTTAAATTAGAATCTTATCAGCATATGAGAGAACAACCAAGGGTCTAAGTTAGGCTCTCTCTCCATTTGCTTTGCATGATAATTGAAATTCATTCTTTTGCTTTTATGTTTCAAGTATCATATGAGGAGATACCAAGAGTCTAAGTTAGGCTCTCTCTCCATTGATTTATATGGTAATTGAAATTCATTCTTTTGTGCTTTTATGTTTCAAGTCATTTCATTTCTTATGCTTATGAATGAAACTTAGTTTAGTTTGGATTAGTACATGAGAGGACAATCAAGAGACTAAGTTAGTCTCTCTCTCTACTTGAATCTGAACAATAACTAAGTTCATTCTCTTGTCTTCATTTCAAGTTTCTAGTTTTATGTAATCATTGATTTCTCGATGATACTGTAGGGAAGGACAACCAGGACCTCCTTAGTTAGGAGCCTCTTCCCTTGCATATTGTATTGAATCATAAATCATTTAGTTAGACATAGAGTTAGTTGCCTACTCCTGCATATATTTTGCTGGCATCATCACAAGCTCACGAGTTTCCCTGGTCGATAATTTAATGCAGCAATTTAAGCCCAATAAATTGCCCAACAGTGACTCTTCGCCAAGAGGAGATCAGGTTGTTGAGCAAGACGAAAAATAGCAACAAAGGAGTTCGGATCAAGAAGGAAGAGGATGTAGCTCTGGCATCTACGGGAAAGTAGGAGAAGATGAATAAAAATGACCTCTCCAAGGTGAAATGCTTCAACTGTGGGGAACTGGGTCATTATGCGAACCAGTGTCTGAAGAACAAGAGTAAGGGAGAGGTGTCTGACTCTAAAGCAGCGCCAACCAAGGCAGAGAAGGAGGTCGAGGAGGATGACGATTGTGCCATGAGTGCTCAGGTACCTTTAGAGAAGAGGTGGGAAGACATCGAGCTGTAGTCAGGAGGACTACACACGATGAGGGGCAGGATCCTTGAGGTACCCAACCTCTTGGATTATACCTTGCTACGGGAGCCCCGAAGAGAGAGTAGCAGGACTGGCAGATTTTTTAGAGACGAATGCGGATGGAGCAACAGAGAGTGCTACAATGAAGGAGTACCCAGGCAACGTGAGGCTAGAAGGATGCAGCAGTGCGAGAGGCACAAAGAGTGTTGCAACAATGCAGGATGGCACAAAGAGGTTTGCAGCAGTGCAAGATGCAAGGAGATGTCGTAGCATCGCAGAGGCCATAGAGGGAGCACGTGATAGCGAAAGAGAGAGCTTCAACATCGACAATGTTTCTAGCCTGACAAGGATGTCGTAGTTGGGTGGATCAGTTACTTACTTCCAAGTAACTGAGTTGTAATGCAATAGCAGTTAGTAGTGGCATGTTGTAACATGATGAGAAGGGGTTGCAGTGCAGATGAAATGCTGGGAGAATGGACCAACAACAACACGGATGCAGCGGTGACAGTGGCAAAGCCGTGGGCAACAATACAAGATGCAGAGGTGCAGAGGATGTTGGGCAGGGAGGCCTAACATCAACATAGATACCGATGCCGTATAATCAGAGTGATGCTTAGTGTGGAGTATTAATAGAGCACAGTCCTTGCTAAGAGCGAGTGTTGATTTGGGGTAGCATCGGATGTGCTATAGCCATGAAAATAGGCAGAGAGGCTAAAGCACATGAGATCTCCAAGACCTAAAAATGGTTTGGACAGATTGTACCCGGTTTGGAAGATATTAAAATAATTAATATTTTTAATGGAGTTCCTAAGTCTAAACTTAGGAAAAATAAAATATTAATGGGTATTAATATAAAACTGGGTTAGAAGGTCCCAAAAGTCATGGATCAAGCCAAATCTAATCTTAGCCGTTGATTAGAGATGTAATCTCGGCCGTTGAAGGACCAACATGAAAAGTATAAGAGGATGCTTGAGGGTTAGTTAGAAGATACACCAGAGTGATCAGTCATTCGATTTGCTAGAGCGGGGTTGCTAAGCAAAGTCGAATCAGTGATCACCAGTGAGGGGCAGTGAGTACTAGACAAAGAGGTAGAGATAGTGCCAAGAGACCAGCGCAGAGGCAGAAAGCGAGACGCAACATCCAAAGCAGGCCAAGAAGATCCCAATAAAGACAACGCAAAGGCCAGAGGGCCTGCGTCATCCACACAGAGGGAAACAAGAGTGACAGAGAGGGTCCGAGAGGGTGCACAGTGCCTCAAAGGGCTGACGCGGAGGGTTATGAGGCTGATGCAGTGCTTCAGAGTTGCTGGAGAGGGTTTCATGGGACAAGTTGTCTGAATACCTATTTCCGAATATAGAGGTATTACTGGCGGTTGTTTTTCTCTATCGGGTGAGCCAGTTTGGCACCCAGTTGTACTCAAGGAAATATTGCATAATAATAAACCCTTAGAATAGTTGCACTGGTTTTCCCACATTGGGTTTTTCTTGGGATGTTTGTCCAAAAATAACGATGTCACTTGTGTGTTTGTTTTCTTTCAGCTGTTGATCTATACATGTTGAGACTTTATTGTGTTTATTTCGTTATTTATATGTTTTAAATAACTTGTTTAGAATTAACAAGTAGAAGAAATAAACCAAAAGAATACAAATTAAATTTCTGATGGGTAAGACTTAGAAATTTCAACAGAAGCAATGAAGGCAATGTTGTATGATCAAGATATGCCCAAATTTCTATGGGTAGAAATATGCAGCGCAACAATATATGTATAGAACATGACTCCTCACAGGGCATTAGGTAAGATTACTCCACAGAGTGTCTTCACTGGCAAGAAGCATGAAGTGAGTCATTACAAAATATTTGGGAGTCTGGCATACTTCCATATACCCGAAGAAAAGAAGAAGAAGTTGGATCAAACTGCAGAAAAAGGATATCTTGTGGGATATAGTGAGAATGCTAAGGCATATAGAATCTACATTCTGGGAAATAGAAAGATCGTAGTACGATGAGATGTAAAGTTCATGGAGGACAAAGATTTTAGGAAATCACGAGAAATTCATTTTGAAGAACATTCAAAGGATGATCCATTGGTCTAGTTACTTCGACTAGCAAAAAGCAACACCAGTATTTCTCCAAAGGAAAAGAATCCAGAGGCATCACAGCGAGTGGAATCTCAGGAGGAGGATCTAAGAGATCTACCCACTACCAGTGGAAGAATGAGTCGAAAACTGCGATAGATACTATGGATGTAGAGGATATCATTGGAGCTCCTAAGAATGAGAAAAAGGAGCGTAAACAACCAGTTAGATACCAAGCCTTAATGGCTCAGGTTGGAGAACCCTCCAGCTTTCAGGAGGTCGTTCAACATCAAGTATGGGTATATGCTATGGTGGAGGAATATAGTAATACTGTTCCATAATGATCAATGATGTCTGGGAAGTGGTACCGTGGCCTCAGGATAGATCGGTTGTAGGTTCAAGATGGATCTGCAAGGTCAAATATGCTGCAGATGGTAGTGTGGAAAAATAAAAGACAAGGTTCGTGGCTAAGGAGTATGCTCAGAAGGAAGGGATAGACTACGAAGAAACATTTTTCCCAGTGGCTAGGTATACTTCTATTAAATCTATGATATCCCTTGCATCACAGATGGGGTGGGAGATTCACCAGATGGACATCGAGACTATGTTCTTGAACGGGGTGATAGAAAAAGAAGTATACATTGAAAAACCAGAGGGTTTTGAGACACACAAGAAGAAAACTCATGTATGTAGGTTGAAGAAAGCCTTGTATGGGCTTAAACAAGTGCCTAGGGCATGTTACAATCGAATTGATGGTTACTTGAAGAAGATGAGATTCGTCAAGAGTGACACAGATCCCAACCTTTACTATCTGATTGTAGAGAATGAGCCTTTAATTTTGGCGTTATATGCGGATGACCTTTTCCTAACAGGTTCATATAGGCTCATCAAAGATTGAAAGGAAAACCTAGCTACAGAATTTGACATGAAGGATTTGGGATGGATGCATTATTTTCTGGGGTTGGAAGTTTGGCATCAAAAGGGTGGAATTTTCCTTGGACAAGGGAGACACGCTACATAAATTTTAAAAAGGTTTAGACTGTAGGAATGTAGACCCTTGGCTACTCCAATGATTATCAACTGGAAGAATTTTGATGCTTCTGAAGATAAAGAAGTAGATCCCACCTTGTACAGGCAACTCATAGGGTCCCTGATGTATCTAGTCAATATCTGGCCAAACATTTGTTACGTCTTCAACACCCTCAACCAGTTCATGGTGGAACCGAAGAGGGCACACTGGGCAGTAGCCAAGCATGTTCTTAGATATATATGAGGAATAATCGAGCATGGATTAATGTACACCCGAGGCAATGATATTAGGCTGAGTGGGTTCACTAACGCAGATTGGGATGGAAGTTCAGTAGATCAAAAAGGTACCACTGGGTATTGTTTCAACATTGGATTAGGAATGACCTCCTCGCGTAGTAGGAAACAAAAATCCATAGCTCTAAGCTCAGCTGAAGCTGATATATGCTAGCTAGCACAACATCATGTGAATCCATATGGCTTAGGAAGTTGTTTGTGAATCTATTCAGGAGAGGGATGGAAGCGGCCAATATTTTGTGTGATATCAGAGTTGCATCAAGCTCTCTGAGAATCCAGATTTTCATGATCGGTCGAAGCACATTGACATCAGGTGTCACTTTATTAGAGACTGTGTCCAATGAGGGGCAATACAATTACAGTACACTCCGACATGAGAATAGGTAGCAGACATTCTCACCAAGGCTCTAGGAAGAAAAAAGTTTATTTATTTTAGGGAGAAGATGGGGATGATTGAGAATCCGTTTCAATATCAAAAACAAATAGCGCAGAGAGTTGCAGTGCAACAATTAGCAGTGGCAGTGCTATGAGCAACATGATGCATCATATTGAGAGCGTGCTCTAGTACAGATGTAGCAGTGTCAGTGGTAGGGTCATGGGAAACAATACAGGTTGCAACAATGCAGTGGATGAGGGGCAATAGTCCGAGCATCAACAGCGCAGAGGACTGATGTCATGGATCAGTGTGATACTTCTGCTGGGAAGTATTGCTAGAGCACATTCCTTACGAAGAGGGTGTGTTGATTTTTGGGTAGCATCGAATGTGTTTAGCTCTGAAATTTTGTGGACGGGCTATAACACATGAGATCTACAAAACCTAGAAATCATTTGGTGAAATTCCACCCAGATTGTATTTTATTAAAATAATTAATATTTTTAATGGGGTTCCTAAGTCTAAACTTAGGAAAATTAAAATATTAATGGGTATTAATGAAAATATGGGTGAGAAGCTTCTAAGAGACGAGGATACAGACTAATTTAATCTTAGCTATGGTTAGAGATTAGATCACGAACTTTGATATCTCAACTGGAAAAGTATAAAGGAAGACTTGAGAGTCAATTGGAGACACATCGAGCAAATACTCAGTAACCCGAGGGAAATTGATTCTCAAAGAGTAAGAGTTCAATTTCAGATGGAGAGTTGCAGGGTGAAGGAACATGAGGGTATCAGAATTAGTCAGAGACAGAGGAGGAGGGGAAATAGAGGGAAAAATCATAGAGGCAACGCAACAAGGGACACAATCCTCACGTAGAGATGATGCAGAGGTGACACAATGAAGGTTGAAGGGTCTCTTGGGTGCCATAATTTCTCTAAAGGGTGGAGGAAAATTATCTCAGGTGTTTTCTTAGAGGTTTCTCTATGTTCTACAAATCATTCATTGTAAAGAGATTGTTGCTGAAGAATAATAAATAAACCCTCATCTGCTGCACCGATTTTCCCGCATTGGCTTTTTCCGGGGACTATTGTCCAAAAATAACTGTATTGACGTGATTGATTCTTGTGCTTGTATTTCATTGTTCTTTTCTCTATGCTATTATGTGACAACTATAGTAGAATATACTTTGATGTTTACTGAAGGTTTTTGTAAATAATTTATTGTGGAAAATAAGTAGGAGAAATAAATCAATTACTGCATTATAATTTCGTGTTATAAATTTTCGCACAGTATCAGAGCAGAGATTGGGCAACATGATTAGATAATTTGCAACGAGTCATGAGCATGATGATGGAGCAACAACTAAAAAGGACTCATGCATTTCTCTCAGGAAAGAGGAAAGCACAAATAATATAATGGATCACACCAATTATGTGTTAGCTTGTAGGTTGGAAGAAGAAGTTGATTGCTTGGAAAGTTCTGTTTGTGGACCTAATGGAAAAATGTGGACTTGGATGAGAAATATGTGAAAATGGGTTATAATGAGCGGAGGGGAGCGATGTATGTGGTGTCGAGAATCAGGAACACGCATCCAAAATTGAGTTTCCCATGCAATGTCACTCCTAAAGCTAATATCCAATAAAAGAGATCCCATGGGATTAGGATACCAGACTAACCACGAAATTGGACAAGGGGACAAGAGTACAAAAAAAAGTTCCCATTCTTTCCTCTGAATGCCCCCACTAATCTATGTTCATATGTGTCCATGATAAGTAAGCAAAAATACCCAATTACAAAATGAAAGCCATACCCTCGAGGTTGGAAGGCCCACCTTCAAACATAAGATCATAATAGATAGGTAAGGGCACATAATAGTTTGTTGAGGTGGTGGATAATGGTGGAACATTGAGCTATCTAGTGGTTTCAAGGGGTTGCTGGCTACCAGCGAAAGGCAAATCTAGGAGAAAAACATTCTCCTATGGGTGTCACCCACTGGTGGTGGATAACAAGTCTCACTAAGAAAGGTAGTACAAAAGAAAAATATTCAACATAATTTTGTACACATCACCAAAATGTTGGATAAAATGATCAATTGTCAAAGGCCATGTGATGACAAATCTAGATTAGGATACAAGCCAACCTATGCTGAGAAGGGCTCAAGTTCCATGATGATAGGATAAGTAGAACATAAGAGTTATGTAGGTGTCATCAAGGGTTCTATCAAGGAGGAAGGAAAGCCCTCATAAGAGGATGTTCAACTAGTAACAATTCAAGATCAGCCAATCAAGAGAACACGAAATCAACAACCAACAGTGAAGAAAACTCAAGAACAATGGTTTTGGAGAAGTACACCACCTAGAGAATTTCCCACATCTAGATACCCCAATATATTTCCTGGTTATTATTTTTCATGTACTAAGAGAACATGGAATAAAAACCCAACAATGAAGAAAACTCAAGAAGAAGGCTTTTGGAGAACTACATTCCCACATCCAGGTATCCCAATATATTTCCTGGTTATCATTTTTCATGTACTAACTTTGGGCATAAGGCTAGGGATTGAAAATCTAATGATAGGGATGATTATCAAAACCCTAGAAGCAATTTTGCAAGAACACAAGGAAGATATCCAAATGGCTTCATCAGTATAAAGTATATGTCAATTGCTCCATCATTCAGGTGCCACATTGAGTGTTACATATGCAATAACTATGGACATATAGCTTGTGATTGAAGAAGCATGGTGAATCCTTCCATGAGTGAAAACAATGATATCAAGTACAAGAAGGTTTGGAGAATAAAGAAAAAGAAAGAGGAACATGTGAATGAAGAAATCCCATAGGTCATGCTCACAAGATTTGTAAAGTCACAAGACCATGATGAATATGAAGGTACAAAGGAATATGTCAAGGTTCAGAATGATCCTACAACAAATCAAGTTCATATATCATTTTAAGCAATCTAGCTTAAGGACTCCCAGTATTGTGAATGTTGAAGAGGGGGAGTATAACTAGCGGCGACTATAAATTTGAAGATCTATCCTTTGGGCAGTTTAATTTGGGAAGGAAGATTCATAATGGCTTGATGATAGTGTTGTGAAATGTCTTGATTTATTCAGGTGGAATTTGTTAGGCATGCATGATCAAGATAGTTGTTGTCAAGGGGAGATGGTTGAAGGGTGTTGTCATTGATGTCATAATTAGTTATGAGAACACATCCTCTTTGGGAGAAACAAAGAAAAGGGAGCAATTCTTGACATGAACGCTTTTAATATGCATCCGTGAATTGCATTAATTGGAAGTTCCAATACACAAGAAGCCCTATAAGAAGAAAGAGGGAGAAAGGCATATTGCAAGATGATAAAGGAAGATACTTCGTCATGGGGAGTTACAATTTTCTATTGATGTCAAAGGGGAGAGAAATCAAGAGAGGAATATCAGAAGCATGGAGACAATTGGAGCAATAATCATAGAGGGAATATGTGTGTGTTTCCATCAATGATAAAGCAGGAGATTGTTGGAATTTAGTTGTCATTGATGTCAACTTAAGCAACAACAAGAAGAAACCCCACATTTTTTGAGGTAAATGAATGGGAAGATTAGTAAATTTGCAAGAGAGAAACCATGATCGAATGATTGCACTTGTCATGTCATTTCTAATGGTAGGTGGCATGGTTGAGGAGATATTCATTCTCAAAGGTGAAACCCTGAATGTGTGGTTATGGTGTCCAAATGAATGTTAAAGGCAACCTTATTACGTGCCTTATTATGTGTCAAAATTTGGGATTAATAACTAACAAATATTTGATAAATTATATTGAACGTATTAGCCTCAAAAGGAGACATTTTCTCATCATAAAATGGGCTTCATATGAAGGATTAAGATTGGCTTATAAGAAATTTGAATTTATGATTTTAATTTGAGCTTATAATCAGGTCGACTCCATGAATTTTAGGGATAGTCCCTGTTCCACTTCGTGCCCACCCCCCTATCATGACCCTTCATCTTGTATATATAGGGCATTTGTTTCCCTACTAAAGGTATCAATTCTCAAATCTTTTCAAACAATATCTTGTGTATTTTGTTTGAGGCCAGAGCATAAGTGATCATTTGAAGAAGGTTGAATTGTTTAAGGGGTATCTAAGATTAATTGTTTTATCTTTTGATTGATGTTTTTCGTTGGAATAAATACTTTTTCTGAGCTGGTATGAGTCCTATTTTAGACCTATTTGAGGCCTAATCACAGGTGTTTTTTCAACCTTCTTGAGGCAATATTTTGTTTGATGTGAGGCAAGGTTATAGTGATATTAAAGGATGAATTCATATTTCTTTTGTGGGTTTGTCTAAGACTAAGCTTAATCCTCTCATCATTTTACAGGTTTTACTAGACATATATCTATATACAAAGGCTAATTTGGTCCAATATTAAGAAAATTTAAGGCCTGTTCTCAGGCCTACTTCGACCCCCACCTGAGGCCTATTTCAGCCCCCCCTCCAGAGGTTGAAATAGTGCTTCTTTGTTTGATGTTTGAAGGCCGAGTTAGATCACTATTTAAGGGAAAAGTTTAGGCCAAAAAAAGGATACTTTTCTTTTGTCTAATCAAACCACAAATATGGGTGAATTAGGGCCTTGTTTAAGCCACATAAGGAAATCTATCGTAGCCATAGAGGAAGGGACAATTAGGGCCTATTTAAGGCTAAAATTAAGGAATAACAATGGCCTAATTATGCCACAGATCCGAGCTTTTTTTAAGATCAATCTTTAAGGGTAATTTTTTGAGGTTGAAACTAGAAGCGGGGAGCCAAAATCACACTGTTAAGGGACAGAGTTAATACATGCTGAGGCCACAAACTAAGGACTGCTACAAGGTCTACTAAGGAAGAGTTTGTGCTTACATATATGGAAAAATAATACAATTTGAAGAGCTAATAAGAGGTATAATATTGGCAGAAGTTAAGGGCTGAGTAATGTTTAGTTGAAGATAGAGAAAATGACACTTATTACAACAGTGGAAGGATTGATTTGAGGATGGATCTAAGGAACAATCTCAATCTTAGGCCTATTTCATTCCCAATTCATAGTTAGACTTGATGATAAATTTTAAGGGAATCTCCAAGAGAAAAATTCTAGGCAAAGTTTGAAGCACAATGCAACAACAAAAGGCAAATCAACGACAACAAGGTCTAGGTTCTCTTCTATCGTATGAGCCATTATAAATTCTATGAGGAATGAAGCAGAGTCTCTATTTTGTTTAATTGTTATGTATATTACAAGCTTAAACTCAAATCTATAATAACATTTAAAGAGAAAATTTGAAGGAAGTTTGTACAAGGTTAAACCTAAACAATGATAAGACATTAATATTTGAAACGCTTGTTGATGAAATTGTTAGTATAATTGTCATTAATGTCAATATATCAAAGAAGGTGAGGACATGAAGATGAAGAAGGCAAGGACATCAAGGATATTAAAGGCAAGGACATGATGATGATATGATCAAGAAGGAAACCATGAAGAAGCCTTCGGTTCTACAGTAATAAATGATCAGTCACATTAAATAATATTTTTCTCCATATTTGAGGAAGAATATCATCATGAGACCCAGACCATATTTTAGAGCATATTTTTAGCTTTCTAATGAGCTATCACGTGCCCCGAAACTCCAAATATTTTAAGAGATATGAATTTTTAAAGATAAGGGTATAATTCTGGTTAGTAAGCCGACCTGAACTTGTCAAACTCATGTCGGCTTAGCTAGGAGACACATCCCTTTGTTTTTGCACAAAAGAGTATATATATATATATATATATATGGAAATTCACACTTTTGGAGGACAGAAAACTCGGATTCATCAAGCTAAAAAGGACGCAGCAAGTTCACATCTCGTGAACTACACAAGCCCAAAATTGTAGATTAAGGCGGAGTAAGGTCTTGGTTTAGGGTTACAAACTTGCTCAGAACTGTGGACTATTACCTAGAATTGTAGACTATTTTTTTATTGTGGATTAGGGCAGAATAAGGTCTATGGTTAGGGTATAAGACCTTGCTCTGAACTGCGGACTATGGTTCAGGATTGCAGATTGCTGTGACTGCGGATTAAGGTCTGTGTTTGGACTGATATAACTACGGATTAGGGACTGAAATAAGGTCTGTGTTTTGGGTTATAAATACCTTTCCCTCTATTGCAATAAGAACATACATTGCGGCTACCATAGTGTTGTTTGGAGGGTACTACAACAAGCTAGTGTGATGACAATCCTCCTCTAAAACTACTGATTAACCTCTACCTTGATTGCAGACAATGCTACTGCAGATAGTGCTCTCTTGGCTTAAATTGGACAGTGACTAGGTGTCCTCTTCAGTATTCATTAACAATTGCAAGGTTATTTCTTTTGTAGAAAATTGTGGACAGTTCATATCAATTTACTTTGAGGATTATGAGCAGCAATTGTTCAGGACAATGGTGTAACTGAGATACATGACTAATCTAAAAAGAGACTTGTGTGGATCAGCAAGTATTTGAGTTTTCCTGTGGGACAGAGGTTGAAGACATGACATCTCTATGACTGGACAACTTATAAGGATGATACAAGGTGGTTGAGTTGGCAACAGTGATAGACTTGACAAACTAATGAAGTGAAGTGATACGTGAAGATTCTCATTACATATTTTCTAATACAAGCACTCATAGGATTGGTGTCCTTGGAGTTGGTGCTCCTAAACTCAAGGTTGGTGCCTTGGATAGATAGGGTCGAAGCCCTAGAGGTCAGAGCCTCATCAAAACCAAGTTGGAGCTTGGGAACATATTTATATTGTATTTATTCTTTTATACTCAATAAAATTATACTTATACGTTTCTAAGATTTAATTATGAAGAATCTAATTGGTAATAATAACAATTGAAAGAAAATACTGATTCACCCCCCTCTCACTATTTCCAACAATTGGTATCAGAGCCAGCTTCTTCATAATTAGCCTAACAGCTGGAAGAAGGATTCTTAGTCACAATGAAAAATCAAGAAGTGTCAGGAAGGCTTCCTTTGTTCGATGGCACAAATTTTGGTTTTTGGAAAAAAAGAATGTCCTACTACTTAATGTCCCTTGGACCTGAAGTTTGGCATTCGGTTTTGAATGGGTACACTGCTCCTTCCACTCTTCCAACTGATCAAGATGAAAGGAAAGCTTACATTGCAAATGCAAAAGCCTTAAATTCCATCATTAGTGGAATCATTGATTCTAAATTTACAAAAGTCATGAATTGTGACTCGGCCAAAGAAGTATGGGATAAGTTGGTTAGCTTATACGATGGGGACTCCAAAGTTAAGAAGGCAAAGCTTCAAACTCATAGAAGGCAATTTGAAAGTATGAAAATGGATGATGAAGAAGATATTGCATCATACTTTCTCCGAGTAGCTAAAGTGGTCAACTCTCTTAAAGGATTGGGAGAAAATATTGAAGAAAGCATTGTTCTTCATGTTAGGATATTCCGACACATAGGAAATAGTTAAGTACAACTTGGTCTAGTATAGAGTTAGGTAAAGTGTGTTTCTTTACTATGTACATTTTGTAACTTACAATCCGACGGTCACGATATGTAGTGATCCGACGGTTCATTCTCTCCTCGGTATTACCGACACTTGATCCGTGGCTTAACACCCGATTGGTCCATGATCTTTATTTAAAGAGCATGGAGGGTCATTTGTAAGGTAATCCGTCTATGAGAGAAGCATATGTAAATTTTCATTCTTTTATTAATAAATTGTCTGAAGTGGCCGCGTTGGCTCAGGCCGTGCACTGTTTCCCTCTTTGAGGGTTTTAACCAAGTCAAAAGTACTGGTATATTGATCTGCAATCTGTTGGTGAGCGGTGTCCTTTGGTGTTCTGTCTGAGAAACTTAACCTGTAAATTCCTACATGGTATCAGAGCTATTTGAGGGCCGCATCCGTTGGTGATCCAAATCTGAAGCCGGTAGAACTGCATCCAACTACCGTTTCCTAGATCTACTGTTTCTGACTGCTTTAGGGCCGAGAGGACTACTCTATTGTGTTGGGAGCATCTGTTCCAGTGAGGAACCCCTTTCGTTTCACGCGAAAAGGTTTCCAGTAGCCCTAGCTGCGTCATTTTTAAGATCTGGAGGTATATAGTGTTTATTTGCAGTTTACAGTTATTTCTCTCTGTTTATTTCGGTTTTCGGTTTATTTAGCTTTTTTTATTACCGGATCTATACCTTTCATTTCTGCGTATGCTCTTTGCCCTGCGACTCTGTGGGATCTGGGCAAATCAGAAACAGAAAGGAGGGATTTTTCTCATGCGTATGCTCTTTTGCGCTGCGCCTTAGTGTGATCTCGGAAAACCAGAAATATTGAGGAAAATATTTAGTTTCTGGCTAAAGCTAACTTCGAGCTGCAAGGTTCGTTTTTTAAAATATTTAGTTTCCGGCTAAAGCTATCTTCGAGCCGCAAGGTTTGTTTTTTTTGTATGTCCGTGTTGGGTTTTGTGTTTTTTGTTTTGTAGGGAAAAAGAGCTTTCTCAAAGCAAGCATGCAACCCAAAGCATCAACCCCCCCCCTCTCTCTCAAACTTTTTGTATAGCTCACTTGGTGCAAAGCTAATTTATGAGAGTAGAGGTCTTGGGTTCAAGTCTCCATTTTGTGGGGAAGGATTTTTTCATTTCCGCACATTCCTGCACTTCATCAATTTTTTTTTCAAAAAGCCATAACTTCTTCATCCGGAAGCCATTTTCAGAACCGTTTTTTTTTTAAATGGCCTAATTTTTAGAGATCTTTCCATTGGTACACTTAGTTTCAGCATCTACAACTTCAGTTTCTATTAAAAATGGAAAGTCCATGCCAATTCATTCTTGATAGCACTACCTACTTCCAATGGTGGTCCTACATTGTGGATTTACTTAGAAGTAAGGTCTTTACAGAAGAGCCACAGGCGAAGAGACCAAACCGAAAGATGAAGATAAGGCAGCTAAATGGGAAAATAGGCAAGACCAAGCACATGGGTTGATAGGGATGTCTATTTCTCCAGATCTTAGATTCCATATTGCAGAACTTGATACTCCTGATGAAACACTGCAAAAAATTACTAAAGTCTTTGGAATTAAAAATAAACTTAAAGCCCATCAACTTGAAAATGAATTGCTTACATTGGACCCCAATAATTTTTCTTTCATTGAAGATTTTTTGTCCAAGTTCAAGACCCTTAGACTTCTCTTGGAAGGTGTTAAGGTTAAGAAAGAAGATAGTAGCCTTATCTACTCCATTCTTACTAAGTTGGGACCAACCTATTCTGTGTTTTTTTCCACCTTCCGTTCTACAAGAGAAGCCTTCATTTCTCAAGGACAAACCTACAAGTCCCCTTCCTTTGATTCCTTTTGTGATTATTTAATAAGAGAACAAGAAAAACTCTTACACCTTGGTCTTCTTCATCTTGGAAACTCTTCTAAGAAAGCGTTAGCCACCCAGCAACAACCAAATCCAAAGAATCCTAAGAAGTTGTATCCTAAAAAGAATGGTCCTAAACCAAACAAGGGTCCTAAGCAATTTCAGCCTCAAAATGAAAAATCATTTCAACAATATGATAAGACAAATAAAAACAAAGGGAAGAACACTGATAGACATTGCAACTTTTGTAATCGAGATGGCCACTTAGAATCCAAATGCTTTAAGAAGATGGAAGCCTTGGAAGCAACAATGAAGAAGCATAACATCCATTTGGAGCAATCTTCAACTTCAACTTCATCTTCAGGAATGGCACTTTCTGCATGTGGTTGTCAAGCATCTCGGTTTGGCTATGCACTAAATGTATCTTCTTCTTCTCATTCTCATGAGTGGCTCATTGGTTCTGGAGCTTCTTATCACATGGCTAAAAACAAAGCCATGTTTTCTTCTTTAAATGATTGTAACACCAAAAATATATATGTTGGTGATGGTCAGTTTAATAATGTATTATGTGTTCCAACCTTATCCTGCAACTTTCTATCTGTATATCAGATAACCCATTCAAGTGAAGGTAAAATCGTTGAATTTTCACCTCACGATGTTGTAATTAAGGACCTAAGAGATCCTAGACAGATTTTAGCTACTGGCATTGCTGATGATTCTACAAGGTTGTATAAGTTTCACAACTTTGGATCATCAAATCTTCCCTCAGTATTTGTTGCTCATAATGATGAAGTGAGCAAACTTTGGCATGAGAGATTTGGTCACTTAAACTATCGCTCTCTTCAGAATCTATGTAAAGAAAACATGGTGACAGGTCTTCCAATGGTATCTTGCAGAGATGGTGTTTGTTCCAGATGTGTACTCGGAAAACATCATCGGGACAGTTTTGAAAAACATGCCTCTTGGCACGCCTCAACCCCTTTACAGCTCGTGCATAGTGATTTATGTGGTCCACTTCCAGTTGCTTCATTCTCTGGCTACAAGTATTTCTTAACTTTCATTGATGATTTCTCCAGACGCACTTGGGTATACTTCTTAAAACTCAAGAGTGAATTATTTAACATGTTCTTGGCCTTTAAGGTCTTTGTTGAAAAACAATCTGGACATCAAATTCTTAAGCTAAGATCTGATAATGGCGGAGAATATGTTAAAAACACATTCATCAACTTTTTCACTGAGAATGGAATTCAAATGCAACATACTGTTCCATATAATCCACAACAAAATGGTGTAGCTGAAAGGAAGAATCAAACCTTAAAGGAAGTGGCCAATTGTATGCTTCAATCTAAAGGACTTAGTCTTAATTATTGGGCAGAAGCAATTAACTGTGCAAATTACATAATAAATCTCACTCCTACTAAGGTTTTAAAGAATATCACTCCAGAAGAAGCATGGAGCTCAAACAAACCAGATGTAAGTCACTTTCGTGTTTTTGGAAGTGAAGCATGGGCCCATATTCCAGATGAGAAACATAAAGCTTTAGAACCAAAGAGTGAAAAATGTATTTTTGTTGGATATTCTGAAGATGTCAAAGGATATAGAATTATTCCACTTAAGTCAAAAAATGTTATCATTAGAAGAGATGTAAAGTTTGATGAAAATATATCAGCCTGCGAGCCTAGTTCGGCGGATGTGCCACCTCTCCCTATCTCTTCTACTTTTGAAAATATTTCTTCTTCAGATGATGAAAGCGAGGATGAAAATCCTCCCCCGCCTTCTTAGGATCCTCCTTCAGCTCCTCAGCTTCCAAAATGGGTCCGTGCTACTCGGGATGCAGTAGGTGATCTTGCCGGTGATCCTACAGATCAGCGACGTACACGTTCTCAGTTCGAGAGAGCCTCTTCTTTACTGGCTCAAGCTTCAGTGAATTATGATCTTGACACCTTTGCAGAAGCTTCAGGCCATCCACATTGGGAAGCAGCTACAAATGAAGAATATCATTCATTATTGGCAAATGATACATGGGATCTTGTTCCTCTACCAAAGGGACGAAAACTTGTTAGATGCAAATGGGTTTATGGAACCAAGTATGGACCAGATGGGAAAGTTGATAAACATAAAGCTCGTCTTGTTGCTAAGGGTTTTTCACAAGTTGAAGGCATTGACTACACCGAAACCTTCTCCCCTGTTGCCAAAATGAACTCTATCCGCCTTGTTCTTTCCCTTGCTGCTTCTTTCAAATGGGAAGTCCATCAGATGGATGTTAAATCCGCCTTCTTGCATGGGGACTTGCATGAAGAAATCTATATGGAAAAACCTATTGGCTTTATACAAACAGACTCCGGCCTTGTATGTCGACTTAAGAAATCCCTTTATGGTCTCAAGCAAGCTCCTTGAGCTTGGTATGCCAAAATGGATAACTTTCTTTTAGAATCTCGCTTCTCTAGGTGTCATTCTGACAATACTGTCTACACCAAGAAAGTGGGCAAGTCTCTTATCATTCTTGTTCTTTATGTTGATGATCTTATCCTGACCGGTAGTGATCCCAACCTTATAAACCATGTGAAGTCTAGCCTTAAAAGGAAGTTTGAAATGACAGACTTAGGACACTTACATTATTTTCTCGGTCTTCAAGTCTTGCAATCCAAGGAAGGTATTTCCCTTTCTCAGTCCAAGTATGCCTGTGATATTCTACACCACTTTCACATGGAAGACTGTAAGCCAGCCCCTTCTCCCTTTCAGTATGGAGTCAAACTTTCAGTCACTTGTACTTCTCCTGAAGTTGATGCTACCTTATACCGTCAACTTGTAGGAAAACTTTTGTATCTAACCCATACTCGTCCTGACCTTTCCTTTGCTGTTGTCCTTGTTGCTCGGTTTATGCAAAACCGACATGAAAGTCATTGGAAAGCAGCTAAAAGAATACTTTGTTATGTTCGAGGTACATTTCAGTTTGGGATTCATTACAGTGCCAAAGCATCTCCTCTATTGGTTGGTTTCACTGATTCCGATTGGGCTGGTGACCCTGATGATCGGAAGTCTACTGCAGGTTATGTGTTCACTCTTGGTTCAGGACCTATTACATGGGCTTGCAAGAAACAAGGTGCCATTTCTCTTTCTTCAGCAGAAGTAGAATATCGAGGTGCCGTAGAAGCTAGTAAGGAAGCCTTGTGGCTTCGTCAAATCCTGTCAGAGTTTGGCTTTCAGTAGCAGCATCCGACTACACTTTGGTGTGATAATCAAAGTTCCATTTAGGTATGCAAAGATCCAGTCCAACATTAGTGCAGCAAACACATTGAACTGCACATGTACTTCATCAGAAAGCTCATTCACGACCATGTTCTTGAAGTGCAATATTGTTCAACAGATGATCAAGTTGCAGACATCTTTACAAAGGCTCTCACAGAGGCGAAGTTCACTAAACTTCGATTTATGGTTGGAGTTCAGGAAGTTGTCACTAAGGGGGGATAGGCTCTAGTGCCTCCTTCCTTCTCCTATTGTGTCATATTTGTAAATCCTTCAATCCTATCCCAAGTTGTTCTTAAGGGGGGATGTTAGGATATTCCAACACATAGGCAATAGTTAAGTACAACTTGGTCTAGTATAGAGTTAGGTATAGAGTTAGGTAAAGTGTGTTTCTTTACTATGTACATTTTGTAACTTACAATCCAACGGTCACGATATGTAGTGATCCTACGGTTCATTCTCTCCTCGTTATTACCGACACTTGATCCGTGGCTTAACACCCAATTGGTCCATGATCTCTATTTAAAGAGCATGGAGGGTCATTTGTAGGGTAATTCGTCTATGAGAGAAGCATATGTAAATTTTCATTCTTTTATTAATAAATTGCCTGAAGTGGCCGCGTTGGCTTAGGCCATGGACTGTTTCCCTCTTTGAGGGTTTTAACCACGTCAAAAGTACTGGTGTATTGATCTGTGATCTATTTGTGAGCGGTGTCCTTTGGTGTTCTGTCTGAGGAACTTACCCTGTAAATTCCTACACTTCAAAAGGTCTTAAGATCTCTCCCTGATAGATTTGACTCCAAAGTAAGTGCTATAGAAGAAATAAAGGACCTAGATACACTCAAGATGGATGAACTTCATGGAATCCTAATTGCGTATGAGATGAGAAAAAGAATCCCAAGTTCCAAAGATGCAACATTCAAGGCCTCTAAATCAAAAAAGGGGAAAGGATGGAATACCAGCAGTGATGATTCTGATGTTGAATCCGAATTGGTGCAATTCAGACGAAGACTAAAGAAGGGATCCAAGCGAAAACGAAAGTACCCTCTTATTTATTTCAAATGTGGAAGAATAGGTCATTATGCTGCAAAATGTCCTCATAAGCATGATAGTGATGATGAGGAGGATTCTAAAAGGATGGTATACAAAAAAAAGGGTTTAATAAGAAGAATTTCTTCTCTAAGAAAGATGAGTCCGATGAAGATGAATTTGTAGGCATCAAAAAGAAATCAACTAATCATTTCCCTCATCACAAAGGAGGTAATGATGAATCATATGAAGAAAATGACTATGCTGGAAGCCAATAAGTATTATTCATGGCATTCACAAATGTTGATGATTCGGGACTAGAAGGAAATGTAGATGAATTGTTAATGAGCACCATTGAAGAAAATGAGAAATTACAAAATAATTCTCTCAAGGTAGGAAACGAGGATAAAAAAGAAGGGAAGACCTCTTGAAAAATAAGCTAAAAGAAAAGGAAGAAATTTGTGAAAACTGTGATGCTGAAATAGTATCTATGAGGAAGGAATTGGAGCAAGTCAAAAAGAGTTGGGAAAGCTCTCAAACACTTGACATTATCCTAAATGCTCAAAAACCTCAATATGACAAATCTGGGATAGGTTTTAAAGGAGAATCATCAAGTACTAAGGATAATGCGAAAAGCTATGCCAACATACTTTCCAGCAACCCAAAAGAAGAAAAATCATTTCATCAAAGGCCCATATCAAATCCAAAGTATGAAGAAAGAGTAACTCCAAGGAAGAATGTTGATTCAAATCATGGCTATTACAATAGGTACCAAACTATCTTTTTTGAGCATTGTTATTATTGTAAAAATTTTGGTCATCAAGCTAAACATTGCGTGGCTCGTAAGAATGAAACACTAAAATTGAAGGATCAAACAAACAAACCATATGGTCTCAAAGGGCAAGGAAAAATCAAGACCTACAACTCTTTTGGTCCTTTGGCCAAATTTGATCCAATTTGCTCATTATGTAATGATAATGGACATAATGAACAAAATCGCCCCCTCAAAAGAAGAGAAGCAAAATATGAGAATCCCAATACGGATAAATGTGGCCTAGCTCTATGTGCTCACAGTGATGAAAATCATTGGTTTGTGGATAGTGGGTACTCCAAACATATGACAGGTAGCAAAAGGAAGTTTGTCTCATTGAACAAAAAGGAAGGAAATGTATCCTTTGGAAGTGGATCTACCAAAATTGCTAGAAAAGGAACTGTTACCCTTATTAATGGAAAAGGAAAGGCTCAAAATTCTTTGCTGGTAGATAGGCTCAAACACAATCTCTTGAGTGTTAGCCAAATCTGTGATCAAGGACATAATGTTGTCTTTAGCACTAAATATTATGAAATAAGGAACTCTTCCTTAGGAGAACTTGTGGCGAAAGGAGTTAAAACATCAGATAACATCTACATTCTGAACAAAATTCAAGAATATAAATGTTACCTAAGTCAAACAGATGAAAGCTGGTTGTGTCACAAGCGACTGGGACATACAAGTTTCAATAACTTGATCAATATCAACAAGATTAATGCAGTGTGAGGCATCCCAAAGTTATTCAAGCCAAATCAAGTTGTATGTGGTCCATGTCAACATGGAAAGCAAACTAGAACCAACCACAAAACCAAGGAGTTCTCTATATCAAAACCTTTTGAGATCATTCATGTTGATTTATGTGGACCAACTAGAACTCCAACGCTCCAAGGAGAAATGTCCTTTGCTTTAATTTTTGATGACTATACTAGAATGTCGTGGGTATATTTCATACAATATAAATCTGAAGAATTTGAAGGTTTTAAGAATCTTAAAGCTCTTATAGAAAATGAAAAGGATTCTACGATTAAATGTCTTAGAACAGATATAGGGGGAGAATTCACATCAAAAGAATTTGATGAATTCTGTAAAGTACATGGAATCGAAAGACAACTCTCTGCTGCTAGAAAACCCAAGCAAAATGGGGTAGTTGAAAGAAGAAACTGAACTGTTCAAGAAATGGCAAGAACAATGTTACTAGCAACTGACTTGCAGCCAAAATTTTGGAGAGAAGCAGTTGGGACAACAGTTTATACCTTGAATCGAACTCAATTAAGACCAAATAATGAGAAGACTCCTTATGAGTTATGGAAAGGAAGACCCATTGCAGTAAAATACTTCAGGATTTTTGGAAGCAAATGCTTCATAAAAAGCAATAATAACTTAGTAGGAAAATTTGATGCTTGGGTTGACGAAGGAATATTCCTTGGATATTCTACTAGGAGCAAAGCCTACAAGTGCTACAATAATCGACTACGGAAAATAGTGGAAAGAATTGATGTGAAGATTGATGAAGCCCTTCTAGAAAAGGAAATTGAAGACCATGAAGTTGACCCTCTCATTGAAGAAAATGAAGAATAACATGAAAAAGAGGAAAAAGATCAAGAAAAAAAAAAGGAAAAAGAACCATCTCAAACTCCTTCAAAGGTGAAATTCCTCCAAAAACATCACCCAGAAGAGAAAATTATTGGGAATGTAGATGAAGGGATACAAACTCGAAGAAGGATGACAAGTACACCAAGGAAAAATGATGTTGCTCTCCTATCTATGATAGAACTAGAAACTTTTACTCAAGCAAGGATCCTCATTGGGTGGAAGCCATGGAAGAAGAAATGTCTAAAATCAAGAAGAATGAGACATGGGAGCTGGTACCTCGTCCAAAGGATAAAAATATAATTGGAACCAAGTGGGTGTTCAAAAACAAAATGAATGAAGATGGACAAATCATCAGAAATAAGGAAAGGCTTGTTTGTAAAGGTTATTCACAAATTGAAGGAATTGAATTTGAAGAAACCTTTGCACCGGTAGCTCATATGGAAGTGATAAGGATGTTCTTGGCATTTTATTGCTCAAAATGATTCAAATTCTATCAAATGGACGTAAAATCAACATTTCTGAATTGGGAACTCAAGGAAGAAGTCTACATGGAGCAACCAAAAGGGTTTAATCTAGCAGAGGGAAAAGACTTTGTTTGCATGTTGAAAAAGGCATTATATGGGTTGAAACAAACTCCTAGAGCTTATTACGCAAGATTGGATCACTATCTACAAGAACAAGGCTTCAAGAAGGGGGTGGTAGGAAGTAATTTCTACATGAAGATGGATGATGATAAGTTACTAGTCACTCTTGTCTATGTTGATGATTTGATTTTTGCTAGCAACAATGATGAGATGAGCCATGAATTTTCTCAAAATATGTCAAAATAGTTCGAAATGTTGATGATAGGAGACTTATCTTACTTCCTTGGACTACAAGTATCTCAAACCACAATAGACATGTTCGTATCTCAAGAAAAATATCTTAAAGACATGCTTAAAAGATATGGAATGGAATAATGTGCACCCACGAGCACACCTATGACCACAGATTGAAAATTAAGCAAAGACGATGACTCTCCTTTGGTGGATGCTACTCATTACAAGTCAATAATTGGTGCCCTTCTATACTTAACCAATATTAGGCCAGATATTATGCATGTAGTAGGAATGGTGGCAAGATTTCAGTCAACTCCTAAACAACCCCATCTTGCCGCTGTGAAGAGAATTCTAAGATACTTACAAGAAACCCATGATTTTGGTCTTTGGTACTGTTGTACCTTAAGAAACCAATTTCCTGGCTGTGCAGAAATTGTGCTTAAGACATTAATGATTATAATGGTTGTCACCTATTTGTCACTTAATTTTATGTTGTGTTCTCAAATGAAGGACCTAGGAGACTTGGTTTTTAACCGTCAATACTTAGGTGACATGAAAATATCAGAATTCCATTTGATTGCTGAATATAAATGATGAATGAAGAAAGCTTGAAGAAGTCAAAGACAATATGCTGTTTCACACAGAATCTATTATCTATGACACTTGGAGAAGTTAAAGATAATATGTTGTCTTGCACATAAACTACTATCTTTCGCTTAAAATAATTGCAGAGGTAAGAACTTCAAGTATAGGAGCACTCTTTTAAGGGAATTTAACTTCATTTACATAAGAAAATAAAGACTTGCAGCTTCATTACCATACTTAAAGGAAGAAAACATATGATGACACATAACAGAGAAGTCACAAAATCATACGCAACAATATGTGGAAAAGTTCTGATTCTTTCATTAATCAACAGTTGTATCAGGAATATAGTCGCCTAGTATCCAGGTTCTCCAAAGTTCCAACTCCTTCTCTGTAAATTTTCCTCGTTTTATACATTATAACACAGTTGGTGATCACCAAAATTGTCAAACTACTTAACTATTCTCCTAACTGTCTAAAGTGAAAGCTATTACAGAATATTACATAGAGGATAAAAAACACCTCATAAATAAAATAACAAGAAGTAACAGAATTTAGAAAAATGATGATGATTGTTCGCTTTTAGATTTGTTTCTTGGCTGTTGATGAAGTTTCTATATAGATGACTTAATAATGGTTAAACTGTTTTAATCATAATAAACTGTATTTGACAAAACCTCATGCGTGGACTTGGGCCCACGTATGTATCGAGAGTGTTTTGATTGGCCAAAACACAAGGAAACTCGACCAATCACCGACCCTTTGAAGTTTTGATCATCTCCCTCTAATTTTGATTATTTTGCTTAAATAGCGGATTCGGCTAATTTATGCGTAACATAGTTTACCACGGAACTGAAAAGTATTAACAATCTGGTTCATAAACTTGTCGGGTCCGCCTTAGCTGCATGCGAACCGTCTGATCACTCATTCAATAAACAGTTTGATCCTTTGGAACTCATGAGACTTTAAACTTGTTTGAACTAAACCTTATCGAGTCCGCTTTTTCAATGCCCCTTTGACTCCCATACGCACCAGATAGGAAATATAAACCGCTAGTTAATGATCTATCGGGTCCGATTTTTACGATAAAATCCGATTACTTTCCCACCTGATATCTGCCAAATCCCGTCTCTTTCGATGGATGGCTGAGATTGGCTCGGACTTCAGTGAACTAAACTGCATTTCATATGCCATCGCGTCTGATTAGTTACCCACCCGATTGTCGTCGGATCTATGGCCTGTTGATCGGACAACCCAGATCTTCTCGCAGGTTCACGTTCAAAAGCTGTCAATCAAACAAAATAATTTATTTATTTTAAACTTTGTGGGGGTAAAGAATATACGAGAGCTTCATTGAGGTTGAACCCCTGCATGACCTTTAGATAATGGTTTGATTTTTCATTTTTTTATTTTTATTTTTCTTTCATTTTGTGATAAAACTGAAAATAAGACTTAAATAACAATGGAAGCTACAACATTTGGCTCCACCTAGGGATAGTGCTTTTGCCACAAAAGCACTAAGAATCGCAGATCAGTGCCTTAGTTGGGCATGGAGTCTGAAATTTTGAAAACCTTGAAATTTGAAAGACTGAAACCTGACATTCGTGAAGTTTGAAACCTCTGCAAACCAGTTTCCAACTGGGACAATCACCCTTATTTATCAGCTAAAATTAAACTAAAGAACTGCAATTGGAAACCAAATACTCAACACCTGAGCTTATTTATGTACAAGTTCCTACCTATGTGCATGACTAATCTTAGTCAGGTGAAGTCAATCTTCCAATGGTACTAGGTTAGCATTTGAGTGCCTGATCTAGAACCATTATGCCAGTGAATTTTGAAAATACAATTCATCCTGAACGGAAAATAAACTATGCATAAGGGCAGCTCACAACAAAAATTAGGAATATATCCACAAAATGGTATGTGTAGGCTGCTAATAAATTTCTCCATGTAATCTGCCACAGGATCTTCAAAAGTATAAGAAAAAATATGGTCCTGATCAGCTCCAAAAAAGAAAGTCTCTATGTATGAAGGTTCTTGCTCGAATAAACCTTCTATTGGGATAATATGCTCAATAGAACAATCAACAACATCTTTAAGAAAATGATCTATGTCACTTTTATGTCTCCACTTTGATTGAAAATAATTTGTAATTATGACCTCAAGAAGAAAAATAAAAATTTTCACATCACTATATGACATATGGCCAACTTCAAATAGATTGTTTACCTCTGATCCATGGGAATCATTGTGTTCTTCAATGTAATGATAAACAATCTCTTTATCAACTTTTTTTTTACATAAGATAGCCTCTTTTGCTATGATAAATGACTCAATATATTGTTGTCCAACATTTCCCACTTGCTGGTTTTCTTCTCTATGTCCAACACCCAACTGATGAACTTGAAGACCTTCATCCTGTGAAACACCTATTCTTTCTTTAGAATAGGCTCCATCAAAGAAGCACTTCCACACCCCTTTTGTTTGCAGCTCTGTATTTACACAGGCTGAAGTAAGCTACCTCTGGTTATCTTCAACCAATTCTGCATTGTCATGTAGCATGAAGCAAGATAAGTCATCTTTTTCCTGGCTATATACAGGTGAATTACTTGCTTCGTTATTTGTGATTGTTCTAATAAATCTTGTTTCTCTGTACAACCTCCTTTCTTCCCCACCAAAAATTGGTATGACAACATAAGAAAAATCTAGTTTCAAAACACCACCCAATTTAGCCCCCCATGACCTAGATAGTAACATTCCAAACCTAGCAGGGATATCTGCTACCACTACATCCATTGCCAAAATTTTGGCTGGAATCTGGGCTAGTGACACCACCACATCTTTAATTCCCCCCAAACACTTGACTTTATGTGAATCAAAAGAATACAAGTCTCTGTAAGGTTTAGTAACTTGTAGGTTTAGTTGTTTCATCACTGATAATGGCATAAGATTATATGAGGCTCTTGATTCAAACATACAATTGTGCAAGAGTAAATCATGAACCAATAAAGAAATGTAGAAAGGAGGTGTTGAAGAATCTATCTCCTCCACATGTGAACCAAAAACCACTTCTGGTTTATCTTCTTGCAAATTCACAATGTCATTTATATTCACATTCTGAGATAGATTGATAAACTTTGTAATTTCTCTTTGATAAGCTGGTGTTTTAACCAACTCTGTGAGGGGTACTTGAATTCTGGTCTTTTCTAACTCTTTGGTGACACTAAACACATGGCTCTGTTTAGTATTCCTTTCATTCTCATCTTCACTTTTCTTCATGATTGAAATATCTTATGGAATGGAAACAAGTTTCTCTAAAGGAATTTTTTCACTTTTGTCTTGAGAAGACTCGCCTTGAAGCATTTGAGTCTTGCTACTTGTATTCTGCTGCCTCTTTCCTTTATTCAATTGTTTTGTAGGCTATGGTTCTTGTTTTTGTGGAGTCACCTTTTGTAAGGGAGCTGGGACTTGCTGCTCACCTTCATCTTCTTGACTTCTAGATCTTTTCCTTGATCTCAAGTCATATTTCTTATGTAGTTCTGCCTGCATAAAATCAAAAAACCGCTTCCAACATACATCCATTTCATTACCATCATAGATGACATCTGTTTCACTATATTCTCCTCCCTCAACACCTAGTTCATCTTCATCTACTGCATACAATGTGAAAATATGGTCATCATGATCCTTGGGATGCCCTGGTACTCCATCAGGATCTGCCTCTATATACAATGGTGCTTGAATCTAATCTTGATCTTTTCTCTCCCTTTGTAAAATTTACAGAGGTTGTCTCATATAGGGAGGATTAAAATTTCTATTTTGTTGTACTTGTATTTGAGAATTCTTACTCTCTAATTCTAATTTAATCAATTTATTTGACAAATGTCTAATTACATTATTCATATTCTCTAATGTTTGACCTTGAGAGGATTCTACTTTAGCCTTTCCCTTATCTTGGATAGGCTGTGAATCTGGTGTTTTACCTACAACCACCAGATTTGCTTCTATTTCTAATGCATCTGTTTGGATCTAATCAAGGGTTGGGGATCTCCTCTCCCTCAATGTAAATCCAAAATCTGACTCAAAAACCCTTGTAAAAGTTATTTTTGCACCAACAGAGGGGGCTTAATCTCCACTGAAAGACTATTGTACAATTTATTAAATCTTCTGATGAATTCAACAACACCTTCATCAGATTTCTTCTTGATAGCATTAAACTCTATGAGTGAATACCCATGATCTCTTTTTTCTCCCCATCTCTGGGTGAACAGGTGCTCCATCTCTTCCCAAGAAGGAATAGAGTTATTAGGAAGCCCTTTAAACCATTTTCTTGCTTCTCCATCCAAGGATTGAAAAAAAAGTCTTAGAACAACATCCAGATGTTCAACATTTATGTTTTCTGCAAAATTACAAAATATTGATACATGATTCTCTGCTGTTTGTTCATCTTCCCCTGTGAAACGAGGAAGAATCTTCAAGTATTCTTGTGGCATTTGATTCAACTGTTGTGGCAATTGAATAGGTGCATACCTATTCAGAAAAAATGCAGGTGCTTCCATATTTGCTCCTAAATTTGTGGAACCTTGATTACTAGCAAATGTGGAACCTGACTGAGGAGTAAACGAAGTGTGCAAAGGTGGTAATGTAGTTATAGGTTCAGGTTGAATAACTATTGTAGATATTGAAAAAGAAACAGACTCTAAAGACTGTTCCTGACAGTTGGGTTCTTGGAATGAATTGAATGTAAAAGGTGACTCTTGGTCAATAAAAGATGAATGTGAAAGATGTGATGAACTGCTGCCTGGTGCAAACAGTGTAGGACTTGGTGTAAGTGGAGTTTTAGGCCTTCCAACCCTCTTGGAAACTAGCCTTTCAGGATGTGAAAGGGCTTGAACTTTCTGCTGCGAGGTATCTAACCTTGTATGGGGTCTCCTTGGAGCCAGAGTTATTGCTTTTGTTCAAAACAACCAAATATTTCCTCCTCACTGAACAACCAGAGGAAAATATTGAAAACCCAGGGAAAAGTGTTCTTGTCTTCTCTCCCCGGCAACAATGCCAATTAATGTTGTACCTTAAGAAACCAATTTCCCGGCTGTGCAGAAATTGTGCTTAAGACATTAATGATTATAATGATTGTCACTTAATTGTATGTTGTGTTCTCAAATGAAGGACATGGGAGACTTGGTTTTTAACCCTCAATACTTAGGTGACATGAAAATATCAGAATGCCATTTGATTGTTGAATATAAATGATGAATGAAGAAAGCTTGAAGAAGTCAAAGACAATATGCTGTTTCGCACAGAATCTACTATCTGTGACACTTGGAGAAGTTAAAGATAATATGTTGTCTTACACATAAACTACTATTTGTAACTTAGAATAATTGCAGAGGTAAGAACTTCAAGTATAGGAGCGCTCTTTTAAGGGATTTTTACTTCATTTACATAAGCAAATAAATACATGCAGCTTCATTACCATACTTAAAGGAAGAAAACATATGATGACACATAACAAAGAAATCACAAAATCATACCCAACAATGTGTAAAAAACCTCTGATTCTTTCATTAATCAACAATTGTATTAGGAATACAGTGCCCTAATATCCAGGTTCTCCAAAGTTCCAACCCCTTCTCTATAAATTTTCCTCTTTTTATACATTATAAGATAGTTGGTGATCACCAAAACTGTCAAACTACTTAACTATTCTCCTAACTGTCTAAAGTGAAAGCTATTACAGAATATTACATAGAGGATAAAATACACCTTGTAAATAAAATAACAAGAAGTAACATAATTTAGAAAAATGATGATGATTGTTTGCTTTCAGATTTGTTGCTTGGCTGCTGATGAAGTTTCTCTGTAGATGCTTTAATAATGGTTAAACTGTTTTAATCATAATAAATTGTATTTGACAAAACCCCGTGCATGGACTTGGGCCCACGTATGTATCGGGAGTGTTTTGATTGGCCAAAACACAAGGAAACCTGACCAATCACTGACCCTTTGAAGTTTTGATCATCTCCCTCTAATTTTGATTATTTTTCTTAAACAGCGGAATCGGCTAATTTACGCGGAACATAGTTTACCACAGAACTGAAAAGGATTAACAATCTGGTTCATAAACCTGTCGGGTCCGCCTTTGCTGTTCGCGAACCATCCAATCCTTCAGAACTCACGAGACTTTAAACCTATTTGAACTAAACCTTATCGAGTCCACTTTTTCAGTGCCCCTGTGACTCCCATACAAACCCAATAGGAAATATAAACCGCCAGTTAATGATCTATCAGGTCCAATTTTAACGATAAAAGCCGATTACTTTCCCACCCGATATCCGTCGGATCCCGTCTCTTTCGATGGATGGCTAAGATTGGCCCGGACTTCAGCGAATTGAACTATATTTCATATGCCATTGCATCCAATTAGTTACCCATCCGATTGTCGTCGGATTTGTGGCATGTTGATCGAACATCCCAGATCTTCTCGCAGGTTCACGTTCAAAAGTGTTGGAAATAACACTGAGAGGGGGGGTGAATCAATATTATCAAATTCTTTTTCAATATGCCTTCCAGATTTATACTTTAATTTATTCTTCAGATATTGATCATTAATTTGTATGTCAGTTCCATATAATAATGAACAAGAACAAGAAAAATAGATAAGCACACCAAAGAACACCAGATATAAGGTGGAAACCCAATGTGGGTGAAAACCACCTGCTGCAATATGTCTCTATCTTCTTTCAATTAGAAACTTTTTTTACAAGGATTTTGTACTGGTGCAGTCCTTTACCAATACGCAGGCTGTAACCTGCAGAGAGCTACAACTCTCTCTCATTTTCCAATCTCTCCTGGAAGGGAGCTACAACCCCCTTTGCTCTTATACTTCTTTAACGACCACGTTTCATTAATTTTCAGACTGGATCCAAGAAGATCAAATAATCATCAAGTACATGCAAATCACCCAATCTCCTTATACAATCAATCAATGAATCACCCAACTTCTCAGAATGCTGTAAACAGAAAAGTGATACCAGAAATCTAAACCCAGAACTTTGCAGCAATAGATAAAAGACAGCCAACAAATGTTTCAAGACAGGTCCACAACTTCACCAATATAACCTTGCGGATATCCGCAGTCTTTTTGTGCCTGAACTACGCAGGTCCGCACTATATCCTTCTGCTGCTCTGCGTACCACCGCACCTTCCCCTTCTGCTGAACTGCGTACCTCAACTCAGATATGCACTGCATTGTCTGTCTGATCGCGTACCTCTGCACTGTTCCTTCTAAGCCTCTGCATATCTCCGCACTTTGCTTTCTTCTGCGCTGCATACCCACGCACTTACGCCGTGGATTGCCTGCGAACCTCTGATTAGGGCCAAATTAACAGTCCTCCAATGTGCCACAGTTAGTGAAATCCACAGATCTGATCATGCGCCCGAGAGTTCACGACTTATCAATGGATTCGCCTTAATATTTCTCCTTGATTTAGATCTAGCTTTGTAAAACCAAACACCTAAAATTTCAGATCTAAAGATATTCAATTTTCACAAGTGTGTAACCAAGTGATCTCCTTCCCCTTTTTATAGTCAAACCCTTATCCACACCATGGGACAAAACCATCAAAAATCAATACAAGGGATCCAAACCGGGGTTCAATAAATTAGATCCTAACCCACGGGCCAAAACCATAGGATCATAAAAGACGAGCTAAAAACCAAGGGCCAAACATAGGATACCCCTCGTGAGTGCGCTTCTTTGCATTGAACTGAGTGAACTGGGGGACCGCACCTTATGAACGGTGAACCTGCGGGTATGTCCGCACTCCTTGGACGGCGAACTTGCGGGTCCGCACCTTTTGAACGATGCACTTGCGAACCTCTTATTTTCCATCATTTTAAGAGCCTGAATAGAGATTTGCCACTTGAGTGAGTTACCATGAAGTACAACACCTGTACCATAGAACCAGACCAAAATCATAATGCCAACAATCTCCCCCTTTGGACTTGATGGCAACCTCAAGATCCTCATCGTCATTCTCCCCCTTTGACATCAAGGGCAAAGGGTTATGCTCCCCCTGAGACCATGTTAATTCTTTGATTATGCTCCCCCTGACGGTAAACCAGATCTACAAACCATAATCCAGCATACACCATAAGAGAAAGAGATAGAGACATATTGCAGCGATATTTAGATCAGCATCCATGTTCTCCTTCTGTGCTACCATAATGCCAACAATGCATTATATGTGCTCCCCCTGAACCAGTGCCATTCGATCTTCGACCAATCCATAAGCCAGCAAATGTACGCGTATACCCCATATGAACCTCGCGTACAACCAACAATCTCTGAAACAGATGAGATTCAACAACAAGATGATACATCAACAACCCCCAGCTTTTGCCTGAGATATTCAAAGGTCTCCTTGGGCAATGGTTTGGTGAGTATATCAGCAACTTGTTCCTTAGAAGGAACATACTCCAACTTGACCTTTTGTTCAAGCACTTGTTCCCTGAGAAAGTGATACTTGATCGGTATGTGCTTGGTCTTTGAATGCATGACTGGGTTCTTTGAAATGCTGATTGCACTTGTATTATCACATAAGATGGAGATAGGTGGAGTACAAGTGATTTGAAAATCCTACAAGGTCTGCATCATCCAAAGGAGTTGAGTGCAACAAGATGCAACAGCCACATATTCCACTTCAGCTGTAGATAAAGCAATCGAACTATGTTTCTTGCTGAACCAAGATACTAATATGGAACCCATAAAGAATGCACCACCACTTGTGCTCTTCCTATCATCCACGCTTCCGGCCCAATCTGCATCTGTATAAGCATGAAGTGTGAGATCTGTATCTCTAGGATACCATAAGCCATAGTTTTGAGTTACTTGAAGGTACTTAAAAATTCTCTTCACTGCCTGAAGATGAGTTTCCTTTGGATTTGCCTGAAATCTTCCAACTATTCCCACTGCATGCATGATGTCTGGTCGGGTACCTGTTAAATAAAGTAGACTTCCAATCATAGATCTGTAGGTTGGTTGGTGCACTGCTGCTGATTCATCATTTGCGCTGAGGCTACATCCTGTGACCATGGGGGTACATACTGGTTTTGCATCTTCCATGCCATATTTATTCAAAATCTGCTTGAGATACTTGGTTTGAGACAAGAAAATCCCGCCTTCATTTTGTTGGATTTGCAATCCAAGAAAATATGTCAGTTCTCCAAGCAAAGACATTTCGAATTCTTTCTGCATCACCAAGTCAAAGCTTTGACTCATAGCTTCTTCATTGCTGCCAAAGATAATATCATCTTGTTGATGAAGATATTTGTCCAAACGATAGTACCAAGCCCTTGGAGCCTGTTTAAGACCATAGAGAGCCTTCTTTAGTCTGCATATGAGATTTGGATCATTCCCAAGGATGAACCCATTTGGTTGCTCAATGTACACTTCTTCTTCTAAGTCCCCATTCAGAAAGGCTGATTTCACGTCCATTTGAAAAACTTTGAACTTCTGAAAGCTTGAGAGAGCAAGGAACATTCGGATGGCCTCAAGTCTAGCAACGAGAGAAAAAGTTTATTCGAAGTCTATTCCTTCTTGTTGAGCATACCCTTTACACACAAGTCTGGCCTTGTTTCTAATTACTTCTCCATTTTCATTCAACTTATTTTTGAAGATCCATTTGGTCCCTATGACATTCTTATCTTTTGGTCTAGGAACCAATTCCCAAGTGTTTTTCTTTCCGATCTGCTCAAGTTCTTCATCCATCGCCTTGACCCAGCATTCATCTTTGCATGCATCTCTTACATTTTGTGGTTCAGTGGAGGAGAGAAATGCCAAATAGCTTGAGGCTTCTGCAATTGTTCTTCTTGTTTGTACACCTGCTTCTTTCTGCCCCAAAATCTAAGATTCTGGATGATTCTTTTGAACGTACCTGGATGGAGTCTTCTCTTCTATCCTTATTTGCTCCTCAGGTGCCTCTTGAGGTTCTTCTTCATCATTTGTCTGATTTGGAGAGTAGTCTTCATCCTCTTCGATATTTTCATGATTTACTTGCCTAGGGATGTATCCTTTTTCATCAACCACTACATCAATGTTGTCAACAATTCTTCCAAGTCTTTTATTGTAACACTTATATGCTTTGCTGTGGGGAGAATAACCAAGGAGAATGCCTTCATCTGCTCTAGGTTCAAGTTTGCCAAGCTGTTCATCAGTGTTCTTGATATAGCATTTGCTCCCAAAAATTTTGAAATGCTTTACCGAAGGAGTCTCACCATACCAGAGCTCATGAGGAGTTTGAGTGCTGTTCACTCGGACATTTGTTTTGTTGAGGATGACAACCGCAGCAAATGCCGCTTCACCCCAGAAGGTTGCGAGAGTCCTAGACTCATCAAGCATAGCACGAGCCATTTGTTGGACCGTTCTGTTCATCCTTTCTACCACTCCATTTTGCTGAGGATTCCTAGCTGTAGAGAATTCCCTTCTTATTCCATGTTCTTCACAGAAATCGAAAAATTCATTTGAGGTAAACTCCCCACCTCTGTTGGACCTGAGGCACTTAATTTTGTGATCTGATTCGTTTTCAGCCAAGGCTTTGAAAGATTTGAATTTTCCGAATGCTTCGTCCTTGTGTTTCATAAGTCCCAACCAAACCATCCTAGAGAAGTCGTCAATGAATAATATAAAGTATTCTTCTCCTCAAGGTGACCTTGTCCTAAATGGACCACATACATCTTTATGGACTAGTTCAAGAGGCCTGCTGGTTGATCCTTCCTTCTCAGGGAAGTTAGTTTTGGTTTGCTTACCAAACTGACATGATTTACATATGGTGTTTTCTGGAATTTTGATATCTGGAAGACCATGAACAGCCTGGTATTTGCATGCTTTCCTTATTTGTGAAAAGCTTAGATGCCCCAACCTCCAGTGCCATAACCAATGTTCATCATCCTTACTCAAATAGCATTGTTGTTGTCCTTCTTCAAATATGTATAGATTATTTGGAGTTATTCTGCCTTTGATCACTGTTTTTCCTGTATCAAGATCACGAACGCTACATCCATTTGATCGAAATATTACCTCGGTTCCTTGATCACACATCTGACTGACACTCAGTAGATTATGCTTCAAGCCATCAACATACAAAACATTTCCAGCTTTGACCTTTTCTTTCAAATTTGCAGTGCCTTTTCCTTTTATGGCTGCAGGGGTATCATTTCCAAAAGAAACTTTCTTACCCTTTTCTGAAGCAATATATGATTCAAGTTTTTCTTTATCACCTGTCATATGCTTCGAACATCCACTGTCGATGTACCATAGATTTTCCTGTCCTTCTGCATAAAAAGCTATCCCACGTCTTTCTAGTTGCGGTTCCTTTATTCTCCATGTTGGGGTGCTTGAGGCTTATTCCTTTGTCTGCCGAAACCTGCTCCTGCATTCAGAATCTTCATGACCGAAGTTATTACAAATAGAACATTCAATTTCATTTTCAAGGGCCGAAAAGTTATTATAGGTCAATTTCGTAATCCCGGTCATATTTCTTTGTTTTTGAGCTTCTCTAGTCATGATTGTCTTATAGGCAACACATTGAGCTGCTTTGTGACCAAAGTTATGGCAAGAGAAGCATTGGCCATTGAAGAAACTTCTGCGATGATTGTAATTTCTATTGTCATCCATTCTTGAAGCAAATTGAGAAGTTTTTACCTGTGGCTGGTCGTAGCTTTTGTTCACCCTTAAGATGGATTGCCCCTGGTTTACCTGGTAATCTCTGTTTGTTCTTGATGTAATTCGTCCCTGCTTTACCTGATGATCTCTTTTGGGCTTTTGTTCATTCCTCCTTGCTGCAGCAAGATAACTCTTTGAGGTGGATGCTTTAGATGTTTCTCCATTATAACCCAGACCTGTCTTAATTAGAGGAGAACGCTGTACATTGATAATCTCATCCAGAGTTTCAGATCCTTTAACAAACTTAAGATTTAGAACCTTTGTTTTCTCAATTTCTTTTCTAAGGCCAACAATTTCACATTCTAACTTCTCAAGAGATTTTTCATTTTCATCAAGTTGAAATTGCAGAGTATCAATGATCACATTCTTTTCTTCTAAACATGTCTTGAGTCTAGAAATCTCTTCATAAAAGTCATCCACATCTATAGCATCCATGTAATCGTCATCTTCAAAAGCCATTAATATTTTATAATCATTACCTCGTTCATCTTCGTCACTATTTGATAGGCCATCACTGTCTTCATGAGTGTAGTAACTTTTCTTAGCTGCATTCTATTTCTTGTTCCATCTAACATGTTCCTTCCCTTTGTCAATCTTATCCTTGTGAGGACATTTGGCAGCATAGTGACCGACTCTTCCACAAGCAAAGCATTTGAAAGGTAACTTACCTCGGAACCGTCCAATACCCCGTTGAAGATTTATGACAAAATTTGATTCTTCTTCTTCTTCTGACACGTGTCCGATGGACCTCCTTTCCTCATTTCATAAGCAGTTAGAATTCCGTGCAGCTGTGACATTTTAAGGCTTTGTAGATTCTCTTTTTCTTATATAGCAGAAACTTTAGATTCAAACCTAGGGGACAAAGATCTTAGAACTTTTTCAACCACAACAACCTCTTTTATTTCTTCACCCAAATTTTTCATACAATTAACAATCTCATCTACACGAAGAAAATAGTTAGCCACACTTTCATCATTATACATCCTGAGATTTTCATACTGAATCCTGAGGGTTTGAAGTTTTTCTCTTTTTACCTGATCATATCCTTCATAGCTCAGAACAATCTTGTCCCATATCTCTTTTGAAGATTTAAACTGCATTACCTTGACAAATTCCGATTGAGATAGGCATCCTAATAGAGTATTGATCACCTTTGCATTTGTTTCATATTTCTTCTTCTTAGCCGAATCTGTAGGAGTTGTTGATGGAAAAGTATACCCTGTATCTATGATATCCCAGACTTCTGTACCAAGAGATTGAAGATAGGAAGTAACTCTTACCTTCCAATAAACGAAGTTTGTCCCATCAAAAATCGGTGGCCTGATTGATGCTTCCCTCTCGTAGTTGCTCATGATGCAGGATCTTCCTTCAAGCGATCAAGCTTCTTCTGAAGAACCTGACCTGATACCAATTGTTGGAAATAATACTGAGAGGGGGGGTGAATCAGTATTATCAAATTCTTTTTCAATATGCCTTCCAGATTTATACTTTAATTTATGCTTCAGATATTGATCATTAATTTGTATGTCAGTGCCATATAATAATGAACAAGAACAAAAAAAATATATAAGCACACCAAAGAACACCAGATATAAGGTGGAAACTCAATGTGGGTGAAAACCACCTGCTGCAATATGTCTCTATCTTCTTTCAATTAGAAACTTCTTTTACAAGGATTTTGTACTGGTGCAGTTCTTTACCAGTACGTAGGCTGCAACCTGCAGAGAGCTACAACTCTCTCTCGTTTTCTAGTCTCTCCTGGAAGGGAGCTACAACCCCCTTTGCTCTTCTACTTCTTTAAGGACCACGTTTCATTAATTTTCATACTGGATCCAAGAAGATCAAATAATCATCAAGTACATGCAAATCACCCAATCTCCTTATACAATCAATCAATGAATCACCCAACTTCTTAGAATGCTATAAAGAGAAAAGTGATACCAGAAATCTAAACCCAGAACTCTGCAACAATAGATAAAAGACAACCAACAAATGTTTCAAGACAGGTCTGCAACTTCACCAATATAACCTTGCGGATATCCGCAGTCTTTCTATGCCTGAAATGTGCAGGTCCGCACTGTATCCTTCTGCTGCTCTGCGTACCACCACACCTTCCCCTTCTGCTGAATTGCGTACCTCAACTCAGATACGCATTGCACTGTCTGTCTGACCGCGTACCTCCGCACTGTTCCTTCTAAGCCTCTGCGTATCTCCGCACTTTGCTTTCTTCTGCGTTGCGTACCCACACACTTACGCCATGGATCACCTGCGAACCTCTGATTAGGACCAAATTAATAGTCCTCCAATGTGCCACAGTCAGTGAAATCCACAAATCTGATCATGCGCCCGAGAGTTCACGACTTATCAATGAGTTCGCCTTAAGATTTCTCCTTGATTTAGATCTAGCTTTGTAAAACCAAACACCTAAAATTTCAGATCTAAAGATATTCAATTTTCACAAGTGTGTAGCCAAGTGATCTCCTTCCCCTTTTTATAGTCAAACCCTTATCCACACCATGGGACAAAACCATCAAAAGTCAATACAAGGGATCCAAACCGAGGTTCAATAAATTAGATCCTAAACCACGGGCCAAAACCATAGGATCGTAAAAGACAGGCTAAAAACCAAGGGCCAAACATAGGATACCCCTCGTGAGTGCGCTTCTCTGCATTGAAGTGAGTGAACTGGGGGACCGCACCTTATGAACGGTGAACCTGCGGGTATGTCCGCACTCCCTGGACGACGAACCTGCGGGTCCGCACCTTTTGAACGATACACTTGCGAACCTCTTATTTTCCATCATTTTAAGAGCCTAAATAGAGATTTGCCACTTGAGTGAGTTGCCATCAAGTACAACACCTGTACCATAGAACCAGAACAGAATCATAATGCCAACAAAAAGCCGTCAATCAAACAAAATAATTTATTTCTTTTAAACTTTGTGGGGTAAAGAATATACAGGATCTTTATTAAGGTTGAACCCCCGCATGACCTTTAGACAATGGTTTCATTTTTCATTTTTTTTGTTTTGCTTTCATTTTGTGATAAAATTGAAAATAAGACTTAAATAACAATGGAAGCTACAACAGGTACCCTAAGAGCTCAACTCTTACTGTGGCTACATACACCGATGCTGATTGGGACGAAAGTATAAATGATCGAAAAAGTACTAATGGAAATACATTATTCATGGGAGATTGTCTAGTATCTTGGCTCAATAAAAAAATCATCCATATCACTCTCTACAACTGAAGCCGAGTATATAGCTGCTGCAAATTGTTTTACTCAAATATTATAGATGAAGGAAGCTCTGAAGGATGTCAACATAGATACCAACCAACCAATCACCATCTATTGTGATAACACAAGTGCTATCAGCCTCAACAAAAATCCAGTGATACACTCAAAGACCAAACATATACCAATCAAATATCATTTTTTTCGTGAACAAGTGGCTGAACAAAACATCAGATTGGAATATATCAATACAAAGGAGCAGAGTGCAAACGTTTTCACCAAATCCCTTCCTCGAGAAGCGTTTGAACATCTTCGCCAAAAGATGCGGGTTATTTCTCTAACATCACACTAAGCAGATTCTTAAGATGCCACATGAGAGGGGGAGCAGTTCAACAGGGGGATTTATTGTGTACCCACTTTGCCATTGATGTCAAAGGGGGAGAGAAGAAAAATATTTCCATCCAATGACAAAGGGGGGTATTGTTAGTATAATTGTCATTGATGTCAATATATTAAAGAAGGCGAGGACATGAAGATGAAGAAGGCATGGACATCAAGGATATGAAAGGCAAGGACATGACGATGATATGATTAAGAAGGAAACCATGAAGAAGCCTCCAGTTCTGCAGTAATAAATGATCAGTCACATTAAATTAATATTTTTCTCCAACTTAGAGGAAGAATATCATCATGAGACCCAAACACTATTTTAGAGCATATTTTTCACTTTCTAATGAGCTATCGTGTGCCTTGAAAATCCAAATATTTTAAGAGATGAATTTTTAAAGATAAGGGTATAATTCTGGTCAGTAAGCTAACCTGAACTTGTCAAACTCATGTCGGCTTAGCTAAGAGACACGACCCTTTGTTTTTGCACAAAAGAGTGTGTCTATATATATATATATATATATATATATATATATATATCTATATATATATATATATATATATATATATATATATATATATATATATATATATATATATATATATATATATATATATAGAACTCCGCACTTTTGGAGGACAGATAGCTCGGATTCATCAAGAAAAAAAGGACGCAACAAGTTCACATCTTGTGAACTACACAAGCCCAGAATTGCGGATTACCTTGACTGTGGATTAAGGCGGAATAAGGTCTCTGTTTAGGGTCTTTGTCTGATCAAACCACAAATATGGGTGAATTAGGGCCTTGTTTAGGCCACATAAGGAAATTTCTCTTAGCTGTAGAGGAAGGGACAGTTAGGGACTATTTAAGGCTGAAATTAAGGACTAACAAGGGCCTAATTATGCCCCAGATTCGAGCTTGTTTTAAGATCAATATTTAAGGGTGATTTTTTGAGGTTGAAATTAGAAGAAGGGAGACAAAATCACATTGTTAAGGGATAGAGTTAAGGCTTGCTTAGGCCACAAACTAGGGACTGCTTCAAGGTCTACTAAGGAAGAGTTTGTGCTTACCTATAAGGCAGAATAACACAATTTGAAAAGCTAATAAGAGGTATAATCTTGGAAGAAGTTAAGGGATGAGTAATGTTTAGTTGAAGATAGAGAAAATGACACTTACTACAATAATGAAAGGACCCATTTGAGGATGGATCTAAGGCACAATCTTAGGCCTATTTCAATCCAACTTCATAATTAGATTTGACGATAAATTTTAAGGGCATCTCCAAGGGAAAAATTATAAGCAAAGTCTGAAGCAAAATGCAACAACAGAAGGGAAATCGATGACAACAAGGTCTAGGTTCTATTCTTCTATGGTATGAGCCATTATAAATTCTATGAGGAATGAAGCAGAGTCTCAATTTTGTTTAATTGTTATGTTATGTATAGTGCAAGCTTAAACTCAAATATATAATAGCATTTAAAGAGAAAATTTGAAGGCAGTTTGTAGAAGGTTAAACCTAAACAATGATAAGACATTAATATTTGAAACATGTGTTGACGAAATATCATTGCATGTATTAGCATATGCATCAATAAAATCTTATTTGTAGATCTTGTACATGGGTTATGATCCTTGGTATGAGAGCCCACAATCTCTCGTTGTTTTATCTTCAATATTTAGGGTGGCAAGGTAGAGATCAAAGTCTTCTTCAGGTTGGAGCTCGAGAACACTTCAAGGTGGTAGGGTGGTGCAAGGTAGAGATCAAAGTCTTCTTCAGGTTGGAGCTCGAGAACACTTCAAGGTGGTAGGGTGGTGCTAGGGTAGCAGATTGATGCTAACATGGTGTTGTAACATCCTTCTAGTTGGAGCTAGTAAAACCAGGGTGTTAGAGCATCCTTCTAGTTGGAGCTAGTAAAATTAGGGTGTTGGCACATCCTTTCAAATGGAACTATTAAAACTATGGGATTAGAGCCTCCTTCCAATCGTTGTTGGAAAATTTTGGAAGTTGGCACTTCCCGTTGATGTAATTTTCAACACATATATTAAAAGCGTTTGATGGTTTTACTCCTAGAAGGGTTTCCCCCTAAAAATTTCTTGTGTACTGTTCATGTGATATGATGTGTTTTGGATTATTTTATTTGAATTGTAGAAACACTATTTAATGCTTTGAAAACAGTTAGAAGTGAAAAATTGATTCACCCCCTCTTAGTATTTCAAAAAAATTAAATACTTAAAAAATTTGTATTTTTCAAAAATAAAAATACCAATAAAAGATGAAAAATAAAAAGTTCAAGATAATTTTAGAAATAAATGAAAAAAATAATAAAATAAATGGAATTTAAAACTGGGGAAAAATAATAATACATTAAAAAAAAAACTAAAAAAAATTAAAAGTTAAAACAAAAAAGTTTAAAACTTAAAAAATTTATTAAAGATTTAAAACAAAATATTATTAAAAAAATATTAAAAAAACACAATTTAGAAAAAATTAAAAGAGAAAACCCCCAATGGTGGTGATAAAAAATGGGACAAAGGTACAAGATGGGGCATTTAATCCTCCCCCCCATGTGACAATTAATATGAAGCATCGTGTTGTAGAATCCATTGCGGGTGAGCAGAAATTGAAGGTTCTTGAACAAGCCATGAATATATTTGTTATTTGGTTTGTTGTTGGTCATGATTGCTAGTTTCAGGGAATGGACTGCAAGACATTAGTGAGAATTATCTTTCCAGGGGCGTAGGGTGGTTATTTGTCATAACCATCCCCTGACCTCTACTCATAGAACACAAAGTTGATCTATAATTTCAACATTAATGGTTATTCCTATGACACGCTGGTGGTTCCGGGCATAATTATCTCGGACCCTGATTCGTTGTGGCTAGCGCAAGTAGTGGACAAACTCCTGTAGTCGGGGCGTGTTGGACACCAAGTTGGGCGAGTTGCCTTTGTGTCTAGTCTAGAGGTTGCCACTCCCTCCATCTTGTGGGTAAAGGCTTCATGCTTAGTCTTAATCTCTATTCAATAATTGTTCTTTGATGGGTCTGGTATTGTCAATAAAGAGGTGTCTAGTGTGATCCTGGTGTGTGATGGTGTGCTTGTTGGTGGAGACAGCGACCCAATTGTAGTCGTTGCTCTGCACCCTGGTAGTAATTCATCTTTGGAAGACCTACGGGGTGGTGAGTCTGTCACCTCAAGGGTTTTGTTTTCTTGTGCATGGCCTGGGAGCCACCAGAAGTGTTGGGGGGCCTGGGGGCGGTCGTGTCTCTGGCCGTGGTTTGTAATTGACGTGGGCGGTCGTTGGTCTTGCCCAGATTAGAGGGTGGAAGTTGGTTGTCGTATCAGTAGCGGGCACTTTGATACGAATATTACATTTTGTTTTGGATTTTAAATAAGCGAGGTTGCTTGGGTTGTTCCCAACAGATGGTTAATTACGCTGAAGGCTGCACATGGGCAGCTGATGCAGGAGCATCGATCCACCCCAAAACAAATTTTGATTCTAGATGTTTCCAAAAGAGGAGTGGCATCCAAAGGCAACATACACAAATTATTTTGTTGTTTTTGTTAATCTAGGTTGTCATTGATGTCAATATAACAGTGTTTGTGATGGAAAATTCTTTGATACATGATTGCCCATTGATGCCCATTGATCATAATGCTCAGAGTGATGAAAGTTTGATATATGATGATATGATAAGATGGAGGACCCAAGTCAATTGAACAACAATTGAACAGTAGGAGGTCAATTGAACAACAAGTGAACAAAAAATGACGCAGATGGTCAATTGAACAACAAGAGGACAATTGAATAGCAATTGAACAACAAATGATGCAGGAGGTCAATTGAACAACAATTGAACAACAAATGACACAGGAGGTCAATTGAACAACAATTGAACAACAACTGAACAAAAATTGTACACACAAAATAGAAGCAGTAGATTCGTGAAGAAACAGGCACAAGAAGCCAAAGAGGAGAAGCCATCATGAAGCCAAGGAGTAAGATGAAGAGTTTATCGAAAGCCATCAAAAAAGCAAGTCATCAGAGCAAGAGAAGCAGGTTATTGCATATGCCCAAGGGTAAGAATTATTGAAATAACAAAGAGCAAACAGCTATAACAGAGGAGTAAAGAAGAAAACATTGGAGGAGCCATATCGGAAGTATCGCATGTAATATATGCCCAAGAAGAACCGATAGGAAGAAAACAACAGAGGAGCATAAACAGAGTTATAGGAGGTCACGGGAAGATAAGACACAAGAGAAACAACTATCGGAAGAGTGGGGGTAGGAGTGTACGAATTTTCTGATCGTGGCTGAAGGCTCGCGCTACATCCTAACTGTCAATCTCATTTTCAAACGCTTATGTCACAGTCAACGGCGGGGGTTAGGCCTGTTTTTAACTTGTGTGCTAGTTGAAGACCCACAAGCCGTAGATTTGATGACCTCGTATATCCAATGGATATCGGGTCATAAAGTGATCGGACGTTAATCTCAAAACGGACCCGAACTTTTATAGATCAAGGATTTATAATCCTTATCGGCTCCGTAAGGGCGGTTAAGCGTCGTGCAAGTTCCCTAACCGATATTGTTGTGAACCATTGGATCCAACGTGCCTTGATAAAACAGTGGAGGATCGACGATTGGGTTTGTTGATCGGGTGGATCAACAATTGTCGGATTAATGATGAGATCAACGGTGGATGCATGTAAGAGGAGGAGTCTTAGGAATAACTCCGATTTTTTATGAAATTGCGATTGCAGGATTAAAGCAATGACGTGGCATGTTGGGACCGCCAAACATCTATTGTAATTCAGCCTCTCTTCCAAATGAACGTGTCTTTTGAGTATTGGTGAAATCGAAGAAACAGAGGAAGCCGAAGGTCGAGCGAGCGAAAAAGGAAGCCAAAGGTCTAGCAGACAATAAAGGTACAAGAGAAGCCGAAGATCGAGTGAGAAAGGAGCTAGCTGCAGGTCCAACAAGACAAAAGGAAGTTGTAGGTCCAAAAGGATAGAAGGAAGCTGTAGGTCCAGAAGGACAGAAGGAAGCCGAAGGTCCAGCAGGGCAAAAGGAAGCTGAAGGTCTAGCAGGATAGAAGGAAGTCGAAGGTCCAGCAAGACAGAAGGAAGCCGAAGGTCATAACAGGGAGAAGGAAGCCGAAAGGGCCAGCAGAAGACGAAGATCTGTTTGACCTCGAACCAACCAAGTAAGATTTCATCAGTCATCAGTTGAAGGGAGCAGTAGACAACACCAGCGTTGAAGTATTTGTGAGTTTGTTCCTTGGAAAGCTTAGTGCAGTTCATTGTTGACACATTAAAGTTGTGTGAAGACTATTGTAGATCATGATGGATATTTGAAATCATCATGAGGTAACTTTGCAAACTCTGTGTGGGCAATATGAAGAGTTGTGAAGACTCCTTCATATGAAGACAGGTTGTCATTGATGATGTAGCATGAAGACTACAGTGAAGCTGTAGATTGACAACAAATGATGCAGGTCAATTGAACAGCAATTGAACAACAACTGAACAAAAATTGTACACACAAAATAGAAGCAGTAGATTCGTGAAGAAACAGGCGCAAGAAGCCAAAGAGGAGAAGCCATCGTGAAGCCAAAGAGTAAGATGAAGAGTTTATCGAAAGCCATCAAAGAACAAGTCATCAAAGCAAGAGAAGCAGGTTATTGCATATGCCCAAGGGTAAGAATTATTGAAAGAACAAAGAGCAAACAACTATAACAGAGGAGTAAAGAAGAAAACATCGGAGGAGCCATATCGGAAGTATTGCATGTAAAATATGCCCAAGAAGAACCTATAGGAAGAAAACAACGGAGGGGCATAAATAGAGTTATAGGAGGTCACAGGAAGATGAGCCACAAGAGAAACAACTATCGGAAGAGTGGGGGTAGGAGTGTACGGATGTTTTGATCGTGGCTGAAGGCCCGCGCTAAATCCTAGTCGTCGATCTCATTTTCAAACGCTTACGTCACAGTCAACGGCGGGGGTTAGGCCTGTTTTTAACCCGTGTGCTAGTTGAAGACCTGCAGGCCGTAGATTTGATGACCTCGTATATCCAATGGATATCGGGTCATAAAGTGATCAGACGTTAATCTCAAAATGGACCCGAACTTTTATAGATCAAGGATTTATAATCCTTATCAGCTCCGTAAGGGCAGTTAAGCGTCGCGCAAGTTCCCCGACCGATATCATTGTGAACCATTGGATCCAACGCGCCTTGATCAAACAGTGGAGGATCGGTGATTGGGTTTGTTGATCGGGTGGATCAACAACCGTCAGATTAATGATGAGATCAACGGTAGATGCATGCAAGAGGAGTCGTCTTAGGAATAACTCCGATTTTTTATGAAATTGCGATTGCAGGATTAAAGCAATGACATGGCATGTGGGAACCGCCAAATATCTATTGTAATTCAGCCTCTCTTCCAAATGAACGTGTCTTTTGAGTATTGGTGAACTCAAAGAAACAGAGGAAGCCGAAGGTCGAGCGAGCGAAAAAGGAAGCCAAATGTCTAGCAGACAATAAAGGTACAAGAGAAGCCGAAGATCGAGTGAGAAAGGAGCTAGTTGTAGGTCCAAAAGGACAGAAGGAAGCTGTAGGTCCAGAAGGACAGAAGGAAGTCGAAGGTCCAGAAGGATAGAAGGAAGTCGAAGGTCCAGCAAGACAGAAGGAAGCCGAAGGTCACAATAGGGAGAAGGAAGCCGAAAGGGCCAGCAAAAGATGAAGATCTATTTGACCTCGAACCAGCCAAGTAAGATTTCATCAGTCATCAGTTGAAGGGAGCAGTAGACAACACTAGCGTTGAAGTATTTGTGAGTTTGTTCCTTGGAAAGCTTAGTGCAGTTCATTGTAGACACAATAAAGTTGTGTGAAGACTATTGTAGATCATGATGGCTATTTGAAATCATCACGAGGTAACTTTGCAGACTCTGTGTGGGCAATATGAAGAGTTGTGAAGACTCCTTCATATGAAGACAGGTTGTCATTGATGATGTAGCATGAAGACTACAGTGAAGCTGTAGATTGACAAAATTCAGTGAAGAAGATTTTGGGAGCAGAGAATTACTATCAAACATATCTAGATAAAATATAACAGTGGGTTGGAGCCTCACAAATGTCCAAGTTGGTGCTTGGCAACAGATTGGAGCCTTATATATATTGTACTTGATTTATTGTAAAGATTATATTAATAAAAAAATTTATTCCTATTGTTCATTTTGTGTTCTAAATATAAATGATTTCACTGGTAAAAATAACAATTGAAAAGAAATACTGATTCACCCCCCTCTCAGTATTTCCAACAATTGGTATCAGAGCCAGTACCTTCACTCAAAGCCTAACAGCTTGAAGGTTGATCATTAGAACACAAATGGCAAAGCCAAGGAAGAAAGTCTCCAATCCTCCTAAAGATGTGTCTCCTTCTACCACTAAAATAGAAGTCAATCAATTTGTGAAGGCTCCATGGTTCAATGGAAACTTTGATATATGGGAAGCAAGAATGATGAATTTCTTAAAGAATCAAGATATTGAAATCTGGAAATCAGTGATTGTTGATACCATGATGGATGGAGAATCCAAGGAGTACAATGCAAAAGAAATGAAAGAAATCTTGAATGGGCTACCAGATTCCATAAAGAACAATTTAGGAAAATGTTTGTCAGCAAAGGATATATGGGACAAACTTCATGATCTTCACTCAAAAGGAGTATTGACAATGATGTCTGTTAAGCATTTTTATCATATTTTCATAGGCATAGCTGATGTCTGTTATCTTTGTAGGCGAGGAGTAAAAGAAACACATGAGCAAATCCGGAGGGTCAATATATGCAGATGTCTTCCGTTTAAAGATGTAGCCTTAGGTATTCTCGGTCAGGTTTCCACCCATTGCCTGTGTATTCCGAAAGCGAAATTGTCCCATGTTTCATATGAAGAGATGACACATAGTCATCCTCTTCTAATCAACATCTATTCATTTCCCCAGGAAATGAAGCGCTCCAGCAGATATGCCTTCTACATGTCAACAGTGACACCAATTGTTCTACGTCTTGTATTTTTCTCTGTGTATTGAAAAGAACAAGGGGAAGGCGAAAGGTTATGGGAAGACCGAGAGTCATTTCTAGCAACATAAGTATTACCTCCAGATAGGAGAGAGGGCCTTTTTGTTTGGAGAGAACAACTTTGATTTATTGTGAATAAAGAAGTCTGTTTGGTTCAAGGAGGAGCCTATTGTTTTAGATTTATTTTCCTTTTCTCTCATATGTTTAGAATCAGTGTGTTGTTGCTGGCATAAAGATAAATGTGATTTTCTTTGTGCATATTGATAACAAGCAGTTCATGGTTATTCCTGGTTATTTGAATATAATTCAATAGCATTGTTAATTCATGAAAGGTTGTTGATTCGAGACTTTGTTAAACATCAGTTGCAAGTGTTATTTGTAAGGAAAGGAATGTATATTCCTATATAAGTAATTGGATTGCAATTAGGATTTAATACAACCTTGTTCTTATTGAACCAGTAATTGATTCATTTGGACTTGGAATCTATATATGATGTTTAACCTCTTTTTGTTATGCTCCTGCAGGATAGATTAGGATAGTTAGGACTAGCTTAAGTAGTGAGAAGCAATGTAGATAGGATTTGATACATATAGGTTAACTGTTTCTTTTGTTGATTTAATTGAAGTCTTCCTCAAGGAAGAAATCTCTCAACACCTTTGAAAGTTTACGGGATTCTTTAAAACCCGTTGGAGCTAGCCATCCCAAACGAAAGCAGATCTAATTGGAGTCTGTGATCGGGTTAGTTCCTTTTGTTGGTATAATGAAAATTCGCCATGTCAACAAATTGGTGTAGGAATTTACAGGGTAAGTTCCTCAGGCAGAACACTAAAGGACACCGCTCACACACAAATCACAGATCAATACACCAGTATTTTGACGTGGTTAAAACCCTAAAAGAGGGAAACAGTCCACGGCCTGAGCCAACGTGGCCACTTCAGGAAATTTATTAATAAAAGAATGAAATTTTACATAAGCTTCTCTCAAGAACAATTAACCTACAAATGACCCTCCATGCTCTTTAAATAGAGATCATGGACCAATCGGGTGTTAAGCCACAAATCAAGAGTTGGTAATACCGAGGAGAGAATGAACCGTTCGATCACTACATATCGTGACCGTCAGATTGTAAGTTATAAAATGTACATAGTAAAGAAACACACTTTACCTAACTCTATACTAGACCAAGTTATACTTAACTATTTCCTATGTGTTGGAATATCCTAACATCCCCCCTTAAGAACAACTTGGGATAGGATTGAAGGATTTTACAAATATGACACAATAGGAGAAGGAAGGAGGCACTAGAGCCTATCCCCCCTTAGTGACAACTTCTTGAACTCCAACCATAAATCGAAGTTTAGTGAACTTCGCCTCTGTGAGAGCCTTTGTAAAGATGTCTGCAACTTGATCATCTGTTGAACAATATTGCACTTCAAGAACATGGTCGTGGATGAGCTTTCTGATGAAGTGCATGTGTAGTTCAATGTGTTTGCTGCGCTGATGTTGGACTGGATCTTTGCATAGTTGAATGGAACTTTGATTATCACACCAAAGTGTAGTCGGATGTTGCTGCTGAAAGCCAAACTCTGACAGGATCTGACGAAGCCACAAGGCTTCCTTACTAGCTTCTACGGCACCACGATACTCTGCTTCTGCTGAAGAAAGAGAAATGGCACCTTGTTTCTTGCAAGCCCATGTAATAGGTCCTGAACCAAGAGTGAACACATAACCTGCTGTAGACTTCCGATCATCAGGGTCACCAACGCAATCAGAATCAGTGAAACCAACCAATAGAGGAGCTCCTTCGGCACTATAATGAATCCCAAACTGAACCGTACCTCGAACATAATGAAGTATTCTTTTAGCTGCTTTCCAATGACTTTCATGTGGGTTTTGCATAAACCGAGCAACAAGGCCAACAACAAAGGAAAGGTCAGGACGAGTATGGGTTAGATACAAAGTTTTTCCTACAAGTTGACGGTATAAGGTAGCATAACTTCAGGACAAGTGAAAGTTTGACTCCAGATTGAAAGGGAGAAGGGGCTGGTTTACAGTCTTCCATGTAAAAATGGCGTAGAATATCACAGGCATACTTGGACTGGGAAAGGAAATACCTTCCTTGGATTGCAAGACTTGAAGACTAAGAAAATAATGTAAGTGTCCTAAGTCTGTCATTTCAAACTTCCTTTTAAGGTTAGACTTCACATGGTTTATAAGGTTGGGATCACTACCAGTTAAGATAAGATCATCAACATAAAGAACAAGAATGATAAGAGACTTGCCCACTTTCTTGGTGTAGACAGTATTGTCAGAATGACACCTAGAAAAGCCATTTTCTAAAAGAAAGTTATCCATTTTGGCATACCAAGCTTGAGGAGCTTGCTTGAGACCATAAAGGGATTTCTTAAGCTGACAGACAAGGCTAGAGTCTATTTGTATAAAGCCAATAGGTTGTTCCATATAGATTTATTCATGCAAGTCCCCATGCAAGAAGGCAGATTTAACATCCATCTGATGGACTTCCCATTTGAAAGAGGCAGCAAGGGAAAGAACAAGGCGGATAGAGTTCATTTTGGCAACAGGGGAGAAGGTTTCAGTGTAGTCAATGCCTTCAACTTGTGAAAAACCATTAGCAACAAGACAAGCTTTATGTTTATCAACTTTCCCATCTGGTCCATACTTGGTTCTGTAAACCCATTTTCATCTAACAAGTTTTCGTCCCTTTGGTAGAGGAATAAGATCCCATGTATCATTTGCCAATAATGAATGATATTCTTCATTCATAGCTGCTTCCCAATCTGGATGGCCTGAAGCTTCTGCAAAGGTGTCAGGATCATAATTCACTGAAGCTTGAGCCAGTAAAGAAGAGGCTCTATCAAACTGAGAACGTGTATGTCGCTGATCTGTAGGATCACCGGCAAGATCACCTGCTGCATCCCGAGTAGCACGGACCCATTTTGGAAGCTGAGGAGCTGAAGGAGGATCCTGAGAAGGTGGGGGAGGATTTTCATCCTCGCTTTCATCATGTGAAGAAGAAATATTTTCAAAAGTAGAAGAGATAGGGAGAGGTGGCACATCCGCCAAACTAGGCTCGTAGGCCGATATATTTTCAGCAAACTTTACATATCTTCTAATGATAACATTTTTGGACTTAAGTGGAATAAGTCTATATCCTTTGACATCTTCAGAATATCCGACAAAAATACATTTTTCACTCTTAGGTTCTAAAGCTTTATGTTTCTCATATGGAATATGGGCCCATGCTTCACTTCCAAAAACATGAAAGTGACTTACATATGGTTTAATTGAGCTCCATGCTTCTTCTGGAGTGATATTCTTTAAAACCTTAGTAGGAGTGCGATTTATTATGTAATTTGCAAAGTTAATTGCTTCTGCCCAATAATTAAGACTAAGTCCTTTAGATTGAAGCATACAATTAGCCATTTCCTTTAAGGTGCGATTCTTCCTTTCAGCTACACCATTTTGTTGTGGAGTATATGGAACAATATGTTGCATTTGAATTCCATTCTCAGTGCAAAAGTTGATGAATTTGTTGTTAACATATTCTCCGCCATTATCAGATCTTAGCTTAAGAATTTGATGTCCAGATTGTTTTTCAACAAAGGCCTTAAAGGCCAAGAACATGTTAAATACTTCACTCTTGAGTTTTAAGAAGTATACCCAAGTGCGTCTGGAGAAATCATCAATGAAAGTTAAGAAATAATTGTAGCCAGAGAATGAAACAACTGGAAGTGGACCACATAAATCACTATGCATGAGCTGTAAAGGGGCTGAAGCGTGCCAAGAGGTACGTTTTTCAAAACTGTCCCGATGATTTTTTCCGAGTACACATCCAAAACAAACACCATCTTTGCAAGATACCATTGGAAGACCTGTCACCATATTTTCTTCACATAGATTCTGAAGAGAGCGATAGTTTAAGTGACCAAATCGCTCATGCCAAAGTTTTCTCACTTCATCATTATGAGCAACAAATACCGAGGGAAGATTTGATGACCCAAAGTTGTGAAACTTATACAACCTTGTAGAATCATCAGTAATGCCAGTAGCTAAAATCTGTAGAGACCTTTACTTCTAAGTAAATCCACAATATAGGACCACCATTGAAAGTAGTTGGTGCTGTCAAGAATAACTTGGCATGGACTTTTCATTTTAACATAAATTGAAGCTATAGACGCTGAAACTAAGTGTTCCAATGGAAATATCTCAAAAAATTAGGCTGGTTAAAAAAAAATGGCTCTGAAAATGGCTTCCGAATGAAGAAGTTATGGCTTTTTGAAGAAAATTTGATGAAGATGCCGACGAAGTGCAAGAATGTGCATAAATGAAAAATCCGCCCCCACAAAAAGGAGACTTGAACTCAAGACCTCTACTCTCATAAATTAGCTTTGGACCAAGTGAGCTAAACAAAAAGTTTGAGAGAGAGAGGGGAGGGGGTTGAAGCTTTGGGTTGCGTGCTTGCTTTGAGAAAACTATTTTTCCCTACAAAACAAAAAACACAAAACCCAACACGGACATACAAAAAAAAAAAAACCTTGCGGCTCGAAGTTAGCTTTAGCCGGAAACTAAATATTTTCCTCAATGTTTCTGATTTTCCGAGATCACACTAAGGCGCATCAAAAAAGAGCATACGCATGAGAAAAATCCTTCCTTTCTGTTTTTGATTCGCCCAGATCGCACAGAGTCGCGTGGCAAAGAGCATACGCAAAAATGAAAGGTACAGATCCAGTAATAAAAAAAACAAAAAGCTAAATAAACCGAAACTGAAATAAACAGAGAGAAAATAACTGTAAACTGCAAATAAACAATGTATACCTCTAGATCTTAAAAATAACGTAGCTAGGGCAACCAGAAACCTTTTCACGTGAAACGAAAGGGGTTCCTCACTAGAACAGATGCTCCCAACACAATAGAGCAGTCCTCTCGGCTTGAAAGTAGTCAGAAATAGTAGATCTAGGAAACGACAGTCGGATGCAGTTCTACCAACTTTAGATTTGGATCACCAACGGACGCGGCCCTCAAATAGCTTTGATACCTTGTAGGAATTTACAGGGTAAGTTCCTCAGACAGAACATCAAAGGACACCGCTCACACACAGATCACAGATCAATACACCAGTATTTTGATGTGGTTAAAACCCTAAAAGAGGGAAACAGTCCACGGCCTGAGCCAACGCTGCCACTTCAGGAAATTTATTAATAAAAGAATGAAATTTTACATAAGCTTCTCTCATGAACAATTAACCTACAAATGACCCTCCATGCTCTTTAAATAGAGATCATGGACCAATCGGGTGTTAAGCCATGGATCAAGTGTCGGTAATACCGAGGAGAGAATGAACCGTCGGATCACTACATATCGTGACCGTCGGATTGTAAGTTACAAAATGTACATAGTAAAGAAACATACTTTACCTAACTCTATACTAGACCAAGTTATACTTAACTATTTCCTATGTGTCGGAATATCCTAACAATTGGCGCTAGAAGGAGGGCATGAACCGCCGTCCACAACTTTTTATGATTTCATCTATAAATGTCATGGATTTGAAAATATTAATGCATGGATCGTAAAGGTCGAAAAGATACCTCCTCCCATTTGGAAAAGCCTCATTTCGAAGAAGAGACACTTTGGGAGTATCTTGTCACTTAGGAACAACCAGTCAGAGTTCTTACTCAGGCTTACGCTTGTTCCCTCTCTCAGCTCCCCATCTTTCACTCTTTACCTCCGACAACTAAAATAAAGCCAAGGATCTGTTCTATAAACGAACAGACATATGCAGCCTCGTCTCTTGAAGATATTGTGCTAGAGTCCTTGCAAAGTATCGACACTCCTTGGGAAGAAATTCCTGAAGATCCACTCTCTAAAGGTAATCCCTGGCCCGATTTGGGAAATCCTAATAAAGAAAGCCTCGAAGAAACCTTCAACTAGAACATCCCTATCCACAATATGGCTAACGTTCCTCTTCCAGGTGGGAATCAGCTTCAACCGGGTGGGAACCAACTCCCACCTCCTCCGGGAGCACTCCCTCCCTGGCTCACTCAGGACGTTGTAGCCGTACCTGGGCAGCAACATCCCTTACCCAAGAACACAAAAAGAGTACTGCCTAAATTCGACCCTGAGAAGGGAGACATCGTTGATAACCATATTCACTCTTTCTTCTTGGCCGTGCACATGTTGGGGGTAGTCGATGAAGATATAGTATGTCGCCTATTCCCTTTTACCCTACTTGCTGCGGCTTCCACGTGGTACTTTAGCTTGAGAACAAGATTGATCACCTCGTGGGCTGCCTTTCAACAAGCCCTTTTAGAGAAGTATGGCGATGACAAAACCCCTGCGACCTTAGTTCTAGAACTATCCCGTTTGAAAATGGAAACCAAAGAAAAGGTCAAGGATTTTAACATCCGGTTCAACACCTTGTTCAACAGAATCCCGGCTAACGCTAGACCTACCGAGGAGGTGCTCATGGAATTCTACATCACTGCTCTCCTTGTCCCTACTGTGATGTGGGTCAAAAGGAGTAATGCACAAACCTTACAGGGTGCTATCGATGAAGCAGTAAAAGTCGAGAATGAAATGATCAGTCTCACAACATGTCATCATACAACCAGAGAAAAGAAAGCCTCTCAAGCATCCAAGAAGAATAATGGGAGTGATAACAAAGGGGCTGAAATCAAAGAAAAGGATACCACAGATGTAGAAGGTTTGCATCAGATCATTAAGAAGTTGACAAACACAGTCATCGATATGAAAAGGAATTCTGGAGAGAGTATAAGCGAGAGTGGAGGAGAGTATAACAAAAAAAAATCTTTCAAACCTTTCTATCGTAAGAAGACAGAAGGTGGTCATGGTCAACACGCATTGCCTGCTCCACCCAATGAAGGGAATTTAAATACAGAAGAGCTGGCTCTTATCAGATTGCTCCTTAACCAATAAGAACCTACAGTGGAGCTAGAGCTAGAACAAGAAAATGAGGAAGAATACCAAGTAGAAGAGCCCTTGGACGAAGAATCTCAAATCAATGTGCCGTGGGATTTCTACACAAATGAGAACGATGATGACGAAGGAGATAGTATGGCAGAAATCCACACTAATGAAATCCATACACGAAGAAAAGGGCCACTTGCAGGCATGATGAAGCCTGTAGACTAGACAAAGAAAGATGTTCGCCCTTTGAAGGTATTTGCTCCTAAGGTTCCTGTTGAGGGGAATAAACCTAGCAGTGATTCCACGAGTACGCTAGTCGTGAGCTATCCTTAGAAAGAAAATGCATCTCCAAATGCAACGAAGGCGACTCACGATGGTAAAGTCCCACCTAAGAATGGCAAAATCGGTATGTTTACTCTGCCCTATCTTGTTTATAACATTGATTACAATATTGTGGATGATCTTAAGAAATCTCGAGCTAATATCATGTATTTTGATTTGTTAAAGTTAACGCAGCAGAGAGATCTGCTCTTAAAAGCTATGAATGAACGGAATTGCAAACCTCCCACCATTCCGAGCAGCCAAACCCAGAAGTCGGTCTCCAGACCTGTTAGTACTCCCAGTACAACCCAAAAGCCAGTAGCCATGGAAGCCACCCTATCAAAAATGAATTGAAACCCCCAAGATGTCAGTGCAACCATGATAGGAAGGAAATCAAAATCCATGACTCCCCCTTTCCTTATCACATTTGAAATCTTCAACATGAACGTACACAATTGCTTGGTAGACTCAGGTGCCTCGTCCACTGTGATGCCTTACGCTGTTGCTAAAAGACTTCATGCGATACCTGAGAAAACTGGAACTTGAATCATGCAATTAGATAGGACAAATGTGAAAGTAATTGGGGAATTGAAAGATGTATTGATTCGGATGACTACTAAACCACAATACACACAAGTCATTGATATAGTTGTATTTGACATACCCGAGGCTTATGGAATGCTGCTTAGTAGGGACTGGTTAGCAAAACTGAATGGATATTTCTCAACTGATTGGTCCCATCTCTTGCTGCCTCAGAAGGGAAAAGGTGATATGCTGAGAGTTGATCGAGAAAGATACATGAAGTATGTAGTGACGGAGCTAAACGGTCCCAATGAACTTGTAATGTTTACCAACTCTATCCTTGGGAATTATAGTTTCAATGTTTGTGCCACAGAAACCTGTTTTGGAGAATTCCATGCAGAAACAATTAAAGAAACTGCAATAAACACATAGTTGGAAGCTCTCCCTTGTAATCCAACTGATGAACCACCTTGTAATATAGTAGATAATAGAACTAGTTTCGTAGGAAGCAATTCAATTGATGTAACACTAGACTCTATATTTTGGACACTCTATTTTGATGGCTCTAACTGCCTTGAAGGTGCAGGTGCTGGGAGCGTTCTCATTGATCCACAAGGGAACCAACATCTGATGGCCAGCCGGTTGGAGTTCATGTGCACCAACAACACGACAGAATACGAAGGCTTGCTGCAGGGCCTGAGAAGGGCCATTGATATGAAGGTAATTTTTTTTAAAGTTTTTGGTGACTTGCAGATAATTGTGGACCAAGTAAGCAAGAGGATACATTGCAATTCACCACACCTGGTAAGGTACCAACATGAGGTATGGAACTTAATTGACAGTTTTGATTATTTTAATATCACATACATACCTTGAGGACAAAACCAAGATGTCGATCTGATGGCTAGTATGGTTGCAAAACTTTTGCCTGATTTTAGATTAAAGAAGAATAAATGTTATGTTTAATTGATTTTCAGACCACCTGTGCTTGATAACATCTCAAATTGGCAAGTGTTCGAAGATGACGAGCAAATCCTCGAGTTCTTGCACTGTGAGAAGACATTCAAGAATGCAATCATTGATGAAAAAGAGCACAACAGGATTATAAATGAGAGGGAAATGAGGAAAAGGATCAGTCCAATATGATTCCCAAGGCAGTTGTCAAGATGGAACACTTGTATGACCTGCATGGTAAACTCAAGAAGCTGACTAACTGCAAAACACATAGCTCATCCATGAAGTATGAATTTTTCAACCTTGGAAACAAAAAAGACCCTGGGCTTGGGGTTCTCTCCACAAGAGAAGGCTGCGTTTGTTAAGCTATTTAAATAATACAAGGACATATTTGCATGGACATATGGTGACCTAAAAACCTTTGATACCAGTGTTATGCAACATGTAATTCCTCTGGAAAAGGAGGCTAATCCCTACCAACAAAAGCTTCACAAGATGCATCCAAGCCTAGAACCATTGGTGAAGAAAGAATTAAACAAAATGCTGGATGCTAAAATCATTTTTCTGGTCAGACACACCCATTGGATAGCCAATCTCGTGCCAGTAAGAAAGAAAAATGGAGACATCAGGCTATGTATCGATTTTAGAAACCTAAACAAAGCATCGCAGAAAGGTAACTATCCTGTCCCTTCTATGGAACACATTCTTCAGTGCATTTCTGGGTTTGAAATTTTGTCCCCATTAGATGCATTTTCAGGATATAGTTAAGTGTTGGTATCTAATGGGAATCAGCTGAAGACAACCTTCAACACTAAATGGGGCACTTACACATATCGTAAAATGCCTTTCAGACTTATTAATGCGGGTGCCACATTCCAGAGAGCCATGGACATAACTTTTCGAGGATTGATCAACAGATTAGTAGTAGTGTACATGGTTGACATTACTATGTATTCATATTGCAAAAGGGATCATATGTATCACCTGAAACAAATTTTCGAAAGATGCCGAAGATATGGAATATCGTTGAATCCCAAGAAAAGCATCTTCACAGTCACAGAGGGGAAACTACTGGGTCATATCCTCTCTAAAGAAGGGATTGTTATTGATCCTGAAAGAGTAGAGACCATCATGAGAATACAACACCATGCAAATAAAAGGGCAATGCAACTTTCTCCGGGAAAATTAATTTCATTAGGAAATTTGCTTCAGGGTTCGCAGAAATAGTGCGTCCCATGCAGCTAATGATGAAAAAGGACGTTGTGTATAAGTGGAGCGATGAAGCTAAGAAATTGTTTTAGCGAATCAAGGAAATCATTGTAGAAGCTATTGCATTGGTCAACCCCAATTTCGGCAAGGAATTCTCCTTGTACACTTTTGTTTCTGAGCTTTCATATGCTGCGATCCTCACTCAAAAAAATGATGATGTCAACGAAGTCCCTATTTCTTATATGAGCTCTAATCTTCAAGGAGCATAACTAAACTACCCAGACGTGGAAAAACAAGGCTTTGCGGTTTTTAAAGTCATAAAACACTTCCGCCTTTATTTATTAAAGGCCAAGACTAAAGTAATCGTTCCCCTTCCTATTATAAGAGCCCTCTTCGTGCAGAAGGAAATGGGTGAACAGAGAGGGAATTAGATAACCGCACTTCAAGAATTCGACCTTGAGATCAAGCCGACAAAGATAGTTCGTGGGCAGGGATTGTGTAGGCTAGCAACAGAAGCCTTGGAGGATAAAGAAGGGCCATCCGAAGAACCAGAAGCGCAGAGCATGCAAAACGAACAAGTAGAACTCAGGGAGGAGCCCCTATGGATTAATGAGACACTGATATATGAACGCGAAGCGTCAGAAGCCCTTTTGGACCCTGAGTCGTGGTATTACGACATACGCTTCTATCTCACATGGGGAACAACAACTGAACAACAATTATACAGACAGAGTAGAAACAATAGATCCATGAAGCAATAGGAGCAAGAAGCCAAAGAGGAGAAGCCATCGTGAAGCCAAAGAGTAAGATGAAGAGTTTATCGAAAGCCATCAAAGAAGCAAGTCATCAGAGCAAGAGAAGCAAGTTACCGCATATGCCCAAGGGTAAGAGTTATCGAAAGAACAAAGAGTAAACATTGATAACATAGGAGTAAAGAAGAAAACATCGGAGGAGCCATATCGGAAGTATCGCATGTAATATATGCCCAAGAAGAACTGATAGGAAGAAAACAATGGAGGAGCATAAATAGAGTTATAGGAGGTCACAAGAAGTTAAGCCACAGGAGAAACAACTATGGGAAGAGCAGGGGTAGGAGTGTACGGATGTTTTGATAGTCGCTGAAGGCTCGCGCTAAATCCTAGCTATCGATCTCATTTTCAAACGCTTACGTCACAGTCAACGATGGGGGTTAGGCCTGTTTTTAACCCGTGTGCTAGTTGAAGACTCACAGGTCATAGATTTGATGACCTCGTATATCCAATGGATATCGGGTCATAAAGTGATCAAATGTTAATCTCAAAACGGACCCAAACTTTTATAGATCAAGGATTTATAATCCTTATCGGCTTCGTAAGGGTGGTTAAGCGTCACGCAAGTTCCCCGACCGATATCGTTATGAACCATTGGATCCAGCGCGCCTTGATCAAATGGAGGATCGACGATTGGGTTTGTTGATTGGGTGGATCAACAACCGTTAGACTAATGATGAGATCAACGGTGGACGCATGTGAGATGAGGAGTCTTAGGAATAACTCTGATTTTTTATGAAATTGCAATTGCAAGATTAAAGCAATGACGTGGCATGTGGGGACCGCCAAACATCTATTGTAATTCAACCTCTCTTCCAAATGAACGTGTCTTTTGAGTATTGGTGAGCTCGAAGAGACAGAGAAAGCCAAAGATCAGGAAGCCGAAGGTCGAGCGAGCGAAAAAGGAAGCCAAAGGTCGAGCGAACGAAAGATCAAGAAGTCGAAAGGTCGAGAAGCCAAAGGTCTAGCAGACGATAAAGGTACAAAAGAAGCCGAAGATTGAGTGAGAAATGAGCTAGCTATAGGTCTAGGAGGACAGAAGGAAGCTGTAGGTCCAACAAGATAGAAGGAAGCTGTAGGTCTAGCGGGACAAAAGGAAGCCAAAGGTCCAGTAGAGCAGAAGGAAGCCGAAGGTCCAGTAGGACAAAAGGAAGCTGAAGGTCACAACAGGAAGAAGGAAACCGAAAGGGCCAGCGGAAGACGAAGATCTGTTTGACCTCGAACCAGTCAAGTAAGATTTCATCAGTGATCAGTTGAAGGGAGTTGTAGACAACACTAGTGTTGAAGTATTTGTGAGTTTGTTCCTTGGAAAGCTTAGTGCAGTTCATTGTAGACACATTGAAGTTGTGTGAAGACTATTGTAGGTCATGATGGCTATTTGAAATCATCATGAGGTAACTTTGCAGACTCTGTATGGGCAATATGAAGAGTTGTGAAGACTCCTTCATATGAAGACAGGTTGTCATTGATGATGTAGCATGAAGACTACAATGAAGCTATAGATTGACAGAATTCAGTGAAGAAGATTTTGGGAGCAGAGAATTACTATCAAACATATTTAGACAAAATATAGCAGTGGGTTAGAGCTCAGAGGGTTGGTGCCCTGAAGGTTGGAGCCTCAAACAAACAAGTTTGGTGCCTTGACAAGATAGGGTTGGTGCCTCAGAATTGGAAGGATTGGTGTCCTTGGAGTTGGTCCTCCTAAACACAAGGTTGGTGCTTTGAGAAGATAGGGTTGGAACCTCACAAATGACCAAGTTGGTGCTTGGCAACAGATTGGAGCCTTATATATATTGTCCCTGATTTATTGTAAAGATTATATTAATAAAAGCATTTATTCCTACTGTTCATTTTGTGTTCTAAATATAAATGATTTAACTGGTAAAAATAACAATTGGAAAGAAATACTGATTCACCCCCCCTCTCAGTATTTCCAACAGTGTTTTGTAAAATGTAAAATGTTTTAAGCATCTATAAGGCGTACATGGAAAGATTCCTCTTGTTTCTATCAAGGTTTGCTTTGTTTCTTTATATTGGTAGCATGTGATGTCAAGGAGGCGACCAATTAATTGTAAAACCATGATGAGCAGTACCAAGCCTAAAGAGGTTGTAATGTGTAATTTTGCTTACCTTTTAATTCCGCCCTAAGAGCCCATAATATGATATCATGTTTTTTTTTTTCTATATAGTTACCTTGTGTGTTTTTATGTGGTATTTAAACGTGCACAAACCCCGTTCGTGGAACCAGAGGAATGCCATATAATTGGCACGTGACTAGGAGCATGGAGGATAGTACCTGAATGTTGCCCAATCTTACAAGGACCAAATAGGGCACAATGATTGCCATGAGTAACTTCTTTTAGGTGTTCGAACTTTTATGGGTCACAGCACAAAGTTAACATCAAGAAGAGTCCAACCAGGCTTGACCCTTGACTCAGGTGGTACCAAGCTGGGTGTTCGGGCCCTGAACAAGTTGGCCAATGACGAGGAAAATGGAATTTGTCTTACCCTTGATCAAACTTGAAACGCCAACCTTCGACCTCCAAGTGGGATCGTTAGCTCGAGCCCAAAGGTATTACGCATTAGAGAGAATTGTGGAATGACGGGTGAAGTGAATGTCGTTGTGAGATTTTTTAGCGTCGTCGGAGCATGGTTTGGGAGGTCTATTGCTACACAAAAAGGGGTGAAATCGTCGCTACCATTTTATAGAGGAGAGTTGAGCTGTCGTGGGCCCATAACCCACAGGTTCATAAGGATTTTGAGTCATTTGAAGGTTGAATACGCAAACCCTAGAATCAACTTGTGTGAGTATTGTGTGGTAGCTATTTAGAGAAGCATGCAACGCTAGCGAGGACGCGTTCATAGGGGTGCAAGTCCTTGGGGCCAAGGCATAACACACCATGCATTACACCAAGACTTTGGTGAAGAGGTGGACCAACAACTCGCCAACTCATCAAGGAGAGTAGAATTACTGTCACCCTTTGATTATACTCTAGAAGCGCAAATTAATCAAGTTACCTCACTGGTGGAGCAGTTGGCTCGAGATTGGCATGAGGACCATAACGAGATTATTGTTTTTATGAATGACCTCCAACACAACGCATGACATATGATTCATAGGTTGGTCTCACTTTGTCAGGGTTAGAAGAGTATATAGGAAAGGATGCAATGTCTCGAAGGCAGGATGACTCTGGAAGCTCACGTTCATGATGCCTTTTGTCCTCCTCCGTGACCTAACAATGGATCAAATGACTTTGATTCGGGTAATTTAGCTAATCAAGGATGGTTGTTGGTTGCATTTTGGTTCTTGGGACTTTCTGGTTAGTGTGGGTTATCTGCTTGTGGTATTTAAGTTTCCTTTTGTTGTTATCAAAGTATGTTTGTGATTTCTTTTTGGCCAACAAGTCCGATAGAAATGAGACAAAAAGTTTTTGGCAAAAAAACTTCTCACAATGTATCTTTAAAATGATTTAATAGAAATTTTCGACTAACAAAAATACATAAAGAAAAAAAAATTAATCATGAAATTAAAAAATTGAAAAAAGTGTGTACAATGCATGTAGTGCACAATGCAAAGTGTGTTGGGGGAGGGAGACGCCGAACATCACCTCTTTACGCATGTTATTTCTTTTTTTTTCCTTCTCTTAATTTTTTAAAATATTTTTAACTAAGATGTATTTAATTTTATTTCATATTTAAATTATATAGTTTTTTTTTTTAGGCAATGTGATTCCTAATATGATTGGCATGTCTAACCTATGGCTTGAGTAACCATGACCCAAGAGCATCTAATCTATCAAAATCACCCCAAGATTGCATTCGACTTGGGCCACACCAACTCTTAGCATGGCTAGAATTTTGCCCTTAGACTTTTGAACCAGTGACCTTTACACCATAAAGTTTCTTAACTTAACACCCTGTCACCATATGCTATACGCATTGTGATTATTTTTTATTTAAACTTTTATTTATAATTTTTGTAAAAAACATATTAATAATTTCTATTTTTTAGAAACTATATTAATATTTTTTAAAATAATTTTATTTTATTTTATTTTTTATTATTTTTGTTATCATTTAATATTTTCAAAATTTTCTTTGGTATTTTTTGAACATTTAAAAGCGAAATTTATTTTGCGACTAGCTACAAGTGCAACCCCATGGACGTAGAGGTGATGTCCAACAACACAGAAGAAAGAAAGAAAAAGAAATTATTTTAAACGTCCACGAGGCTACAAATAGCCTATGGGACAAATTGCTTCTTCATCTGCTTGATGTATTTGGCCATTTTTCTGTGAAGTTTCAAAATAAATGCTCTCAGCTTCTCGACAAACCCCTCATCGAATAGATTATCCCAAGAGCTAGCTGCCAACATATCTACATATCTTTCTCTGTTGTCTTTGAAGGCCTCACATTCTAAAAATGAAATGTTTTTCTATTCCACTTTTCCGGAAGAACAAAAAATGCATACTCTTTCCTCCCATACTTCGTTTGGCCTTTTCCAACGCCTTGTTTCACAACGGAGTTGATGAGAATTAGTCCTTAACTGAGCAATAAGAATTTTGGTTCTCCAAGAGATATTGACTTCTATGTATGCTTTTGGTTGATGACTATGAGTGAGATTAAACACTTCAATATAATAATTTTACTTTCTTCCTAGCTCCTTATCTCAAGTATGCTTGTGGAATTTTTCCATAACAAAAGCTTTTATCTCTTTGTTGTTTATGGGACACGCGTTCAAGCAAATACCTCATTTACTAAACCATTTATTATTTTGCTGCATCCAAGTTTTTTTGCTCTTGCATAATCTATCATTAAAGACAACCTTAGGCCATCTACCCTCTTCCATTTGCTCAATTTTTTTTAAATACCTTATGACTCACACCATAGCAATTGCTTCAATAGGAGCAGCGCTTGTTTCACTTAACAAGATATCATAAGGAACTGCACTTTTAATCTTAAATTTGTTTGTAATCAAATGTTTCTAAATAATAACGACACGTTGTGTTGGGGAAGGCAATGTTGGGTATCTTCCATATGCTTATGTTTTTTCGTTTATTTATTTCTTAATTTTTAAATTATTTTTATGTTTTTAATTAAAATCTATTTAAATTTTGTTAATTTTAAATATAATCTTATATTTTATTTTTATTTAATTTTTCATTTATTTATTTTTTAAATATATTAATAGTTTTTAATTTTTTTTTAAAATATAATAATAATTTTTAAAAAGTATTATTATTATTTAATTTTTTGTATTTATTTTTAAATTTTAAATTTTTATTTTTTTTAATCTTTTATTTTTTTATTTTGAATGCTTTTTTGGGTTTTTTGGGTATTTTTTTGAATTTTGAAGGCGAAATTTATCATAGTAGTGTTGACTAGATGCTGCTTTGGTCCAAAAGAATCTGTTAATATAAAGTTGAAAATGATTGAATGATACATTTCATCAAGATAGGAATCTTCGCATAATCAAGAAGACTATGATATTACCTTTCTCATCTCACATACAAAATACCTTTAATTTAGCCTCTCATTGGATGTCTCAGCGGTAGTGTCATAATATACAGATGCATTGCATCTTATGCATGATATTTAACAAAAGAAGATCTTTACACCATCATTTTAAAACAGGACCTTCCAAACCTCTTTTCCAACTTCTAGAATGACCCCGAACACCCCACTGCTTCCTTTAACCCAAATACAACTCAAGGTCATGCAAAGAGGTGATCAGTAACTTTAATTTGATTGCACCACTTCCTAATCAGATTGACTTCAAGTGCAAGAAGCTTCAGCCCAATCACTGCTTGTCCTGATTAGTAGTAGACAACTTTAGGACAAAAGAGATGATGGTATTTGTATTCTTTATCCCTTAAGCATGGAAGTTGAAGTTAAGAATTCAGGATATTTGATTTATGTGAACTGCCTACATGGTGGATTGTCATGTTGGCTTATCAGAAATCTGATTCATATGCTGAAATAGTTTCACTGTACCATCTCCACCACATGTAAGGAAGCCATATGGAAAGACTTGGATGTCTGTCACTGCAGCCTGCATCAAAGGAAAACAGCAAAATCATAAAATAATCTTAAAAGTAACATTGTAAAGCAAAAACAACTAATTAACCTTTGAATCTTTAAATTTCATGAAAACATGCTAAAGCACAGATTGCTTCACTCTCACAGTGGCAACCTTTCTGTCGCTTCACAAATAGACATATAAAGGCTACAATATATTTGGAACCCGCATTAACCTAATTTTGGGATCAATTCAGTAAAACCTCAGGCAAATCACACATTTTCGAAGATGCAGAATGTTACAAAAAAATTGTTTCAGAATCCAAGCGTGTGCATAGAAATTCTGGATAGGAATTGTACAACTCATAAAATTTATAGATACATTAAGCTGTATGTGTGAGAGAGAGAGATATTGCTGTTGATGAAAGATGTGCAATCACAGGACTTCAAAATTAGACATAGAGAAATATCAAGTAACTAAATGCATCTCTCAGAAAAGTACAAAGGCAATCATAAAAGCTTGAGTCTATGCTGGAAAGAAAAGTTTAATACAACTATGCTGTAGGAGAAGTACAAAGGCAATCATAAAAGGTTTAGTCTATGCTGGAAAGCAAAGTTTAGTTCAGTTTGAGAGTTTAGTTCACTGCTGTAGCTTTTTCACTTTCGGGATTTCTAGGGATGTTTCTAAAACCTTGATTTCATTTGCTTTGTGCCATACAATTCCTGTTGCACATTCTCCATGCCAAAACAGATTCTATACATAATCACCAGACTTGACTAGGGACAAGATTCATTTTGCCTAGTGAGTCAAACTTGACTCGGGACAAGACTCGAGACTCGTGAGTAAACACGGCAAAGACTCAGAAACATTAAAAGTACGAAATATTTCGATTTCAAAAAAATGTTATTTTAGATAATACGTGAGAGAGAACATCTATAATAATGTACAAAAACTAAACATAATGCAAAGATAACATATCTAAACATAACCAGGTGTATCATACGATACACAAGTTACGATCATGATCAAACCATCATATATATTATCATCACTCATCCATCAAGATTTAAGAAAATTCATAATTGCCATCGGTTATAGCGTATAACTCATGGACGTCAAATGTGAAGAGTCAAATCTGAAATCATATGACAACACCCTAGATGCTGGTCAAAGAATTAGCTAGTACCAAAAACCTAGCTGTTTTGCTTCAAGTTTGAAACCCTGGTCATCAATCATTCGTCAACATTACAAAGCGTGACCTCCAACTCGTGAGAATGAATAGAAACACTAGAATCATGCCACGATTGGCATGAAAATCCACAACCTTCTACCCAAATACTAAATGTGGCTGCGATATGAGAAATATGGTTCATCCTGGCTCCAAACAAGGTCTTCAAGCTGCATCCTCTTCATTTGGAAAGGGTGATCCACATACTCCAATGCATGACTTTTTGGACTTCGATGTGCAACATCATTTTAAGTGACTTGACAGGGCTCCTCTAAAATCCTGTGATATATAATATATATCTTTACAGCCTTCCAATAAAGATGAAGAATACACGAGAAATTTTAAATTCTGATTATTAGCATTATTATTAATTTTTTTTTTTTTTTTTAGTGAAGTTTGTGACTTGTTGCCCTTTTACATATGGCTGGAAATCACTACAAACAGCCAAAACTTGAATGCCCTTTATTGCCATACACATTACAGCATCAAGAATATCTTTTCCAGAAATATTTTCAATGATACATTGAGGAAATGATGCACAAAGAGATGGCTCGAAAAATATGCAAACACCATGCAATTTATAACCATTAAAGAATCCTCAAATAGCTGTAAATTTTCTGCATTTTCTTCACTAGGATTTCGAAATTTATATGGGTTCTCCACACAAATTCCAGAATTATTTATGCCAACGAATCTAAAAATTCTCATCAATACATTTATACCTTTGGCTGCTCTCTTTTGACAAGGGCTCCAGCTTCTTTTCTCTGTAGGAGTGTGAACATAAACTGGACTACCAAAGATGTGCTGATGACTTACCTCTGACTTCACTCCTTTGAACATTTCCTTAGGAGTAATATCCACCAATGCTTTGTGAGGAATCCTATTCTGTAGATACATAGTTGTATTGCAGGCCTCTGCCCACAAAATCATTGGCAATTCCTGGTCATAAATCATTTCCCTCGCTGCCTCCATTATGGTCTTGTTTTTACTCTTGGCAACACCATTCTGCGGAGGGTTGTAAGGTACTGTAGACTCCTTCTTGATCCCTGCTGCCCTACAAAAATCCTGGAACTCATTCGGAGGTATACTGAGTACTTACCCCCATTATCCGATCTCAACACCTTAATCCTTTTCCCGGCCTGGTTCTCCACAAGAGCTTTAAACTCATGAAACCGACCGGAGACCTCACCCTTGGTCTTCAAGAAGTAGATCCAAGTCTTCCTGGAAAATCATCTATGGATGTCGCAAATTACAATGCTCCTGTGATTGATTCAATTGACATAGGACCACAAATGCCTAAATGCACCAAGTCCAACACACCCCTGAACCTAGTCTCACTGCGAGAAAACGTAGCCTTGGCCTGCTTGCCAAGCACACACCGTTTACACACTCTCTCTTGCTCCACCTTGATCTTCGAAAAACCTGTAACCATTTTTCGTAACACAAGAAGAACCCTGTAGTGTAGGTGTCCTGTCCTCCCATGCCATAAATTGTTATGGCTTTCATTTCATGTATGAGAGCATTCATTGGTTGTCCTCTCAACAGATAGAGATTCTTCTCCCTTATCCCAATTACCCACCTCTTGTTGGGATCAGCTCCTTTTGGCCCAACAACCACTTCACCTCCCATGAAGTTGACCTGTAGTCCTCCTTCCTCCATGGCCAAAATTGATATGAGATTCTTTTACAAACCCAATACAAACAACACTTCATTCACCTCCATGATACCTCTTGAGTCCATTTGAAACTCAATGATACCAATGCCTTGTACTGCATACTTGGTATCATCACCAAGCTCTACATGTATATCGCTAGGCTCTGTGGTCATGTTGGTGAAAATGTCTCAAGATCCCTTCATGTGACAAAATGCTCCACTGTCCACAAACCAAACACCTCTCGCGACGGTTCCAGAAAGGAATAATACCAAAGTGAAGTTCTTCTCAAACTTCTCATCCAACTTGTGGCTATTGTGGTTGTCTTTCCCTTGCCCTTCTCCCTGTTTGGACACTAACTAGAAAAATGCTTGAATTTGTGACATCCAAAGCACTTGACTTTGCTCATGTTCTTCTCCTTTTACCATGTGAAGGTCCACCTACACTTTGGTACTGCTTGGTCTTCCTTTGCTCTTTTTCGCTTGCGCAACAAGAGCAAGCTCCTCTTTCTCATCAACACTCTTTCGATGTTGTCTGATTAATGAATTCTCCCAAATCTCCTTCTAGATGATATCATCACACAACTGGCCCTAATCAGGGAGTCGTTGCCTAGCTAGGATCCTATCCACAAAGGTGATCCGATACTTGGCACATCCTTTCAGAGCTACTTTCTCAAGCTACAAATCATTCATAACCTCTCCAACAAATGAAGGCTTGTGATCATGAGCTTGTCGAATCCTTGTGAGCTGAGATGTTATGATCTCTAATTTGTTAATATCATAGTTGCGGGGGAGCGCCCCCCCTGAACCCGCTCCGGGCGGGAGCGGCTCCGGAGCGCGCTCCCAAAAAAAATTTGCGCTCCTTGCCATTTTCGGGAGCGTTTTAGGGAGCGGTCGCTCCGTCATTCCCGGAGCGATTTTTAACGCCCGGGAGCGATCGCTCCCAGGCATTAAAAAATTGCTCCAGGAGCGTTTCGACGGGCACTGGGAGCGATCCGATGGAAAAAAAATCCGTGGACGCCAAAAAAAATCCAATTTTAAAATTTTTCTTTTGTTTTAAAAGCCCAATGGGCCTAAAAAAATTTCATTATCACTTCATTGAGCAAGAGCAAGAGCAAAGGAGCAAGGAGAAGTGAGGAGCAAGTGCTGAGGAGCGAAGAGCAAGTGCCGAGGAGCGAGGAGCAAGCCTGCCGAGGTAAGTAACTTAGTAATTTAGTTAGTTTAGTTAGTTTAATTTAGTTAAATAGTAATTTAGTTAATTTAATTTAGTTTATTGAGTTTAAAAATCATGAATTCAAATTAAATTAATTAATCCCAATAAATTAAATTAATTTGCAGATTCAAGAATCAAAAGCCTACAAACATCAAACACCATGGACCTGGCTATATTTTTTGGCATTTTCCTCTTCCTGGTCCCTTTTATGGTTATTATGGTGCTGGAGAGTAGGAAACGGAGGGGCAAAACTGAAGAGGGGGATGAAGAAGCTGGAGAAAGTCAAATTGGTGAAAACCCCGGTGAGGAGGAGCTGGAGGAGGGTGAACATGACCCTCAAAAAACTAAACAAGACCAAACGCCATTGTGGAAATATGTTAACAGGGCTGAAACAGGGAGGGGGTGGAACCACTAAATTTCATTGCCCCCATTGCAACACTGATTACACAGGTTCATACACCTGTGCTAGAAGACACCTCTGGGAAAAGGCCATGGGATGGAGACAAACAAATAGGAATCAAAACTTGTACAGCAGTGTCAGCAGCGGATAGAGCCAAATACATAAGGGAAGAGGAGGAAGCCCAATACAAATCAAAAAAATCAAGGGGTTTCTTTGAACCAAGCTCACAATCACAAAGAACTCCTTCAGCATCCTCCCAAGGCAGTGGATATGGAGGCACAGGGTCATCATCTTTAAGGCGTAGAACCATATCAGATTTCCTTGATGAGGGGTGTAGGAATGATGTGGATTCAAAGGTTTACAGGTTTCTCTATGCATGTGGGATACCATTCAATGTTCTTCGCTCACCTTATTGGCACGAAATGGTTTCTGCCATAAATGATGCCCCTAAAGGATACAAGAGCCCTGGGTATGACAAGGCAAGAACCGATGGCCTTGATCATGAAAAAGCAAAAATATCACATTCTTTGAATAGAATGACAAGTTCTTGGACTGACCATGGGGTGTCCATTGTATCTGATGGATGGACAAATGTAAAAGGCAAGCCATTGATAAGTGTTCTTGCTGTGTCTGTTAGTGGTCCCATCTTTGTAACTGCACATGATTACTCAGACAAGTTCAAGACCGCCATCAACATTGTAGAAGCATTACTTGAAACAATTGAGCGTATTGGGCCATACAATGTCATCACTGATAATGCTCCTAATTGTAAGGCAGCGGGAGCAATTATTGAGGATAAATACCCCAACATATTTTGGTTTGGATGTTTGGTTCACACATTGAACTTTCTGTTGCATGATATTGTCAAGAACAAAAATGAACAATACCAATGGATTGGTGATTTGTACAAGAAAGGCAAACAAATGATAAAATTTATTACAAATCATAGCAATACCCATGGCCTTTTCCGCAGTCACTCAAGATTGGAGTTGTTGAAGATTGCGAAGACCAGATTTCGTAGCTATTACCTCACCTTCAGGTGCCTTTTGAAGGTAAGAGAGGCATTGGCTAGCATGGTATCAAGTCCACATTGGTAGGTATTAAAGGAAAGGGCTACAAATGCAGCTGACATGGGAGGTTTTGAAATGGTGGAGGAGGCCACTCTTGATGGTCAGTTTTGGACAAGTGTGAGGCAAGTATTGGATTTCACCAAGCCCATTTATCACATGATTGGGTTTGAAGATACAGACAAACCAGTGATTGGCGAGGTGTATGAGCAGATGGATACCATGTTGGGGGAAATAAAAAATATTGTTCATAACAGAGATCCCAACTTGTACAAATTGATTCATGATTGTGTGTGAACGGTGGAATAGACTTAATCTTCCACTACATTGCTTGGCGTATATCCTTACGCCAAAATACTACTCTACATCTTGTTTGAGCCAACCTGCAGCAGGGGGTGGGGTTAGGACCAAACCCCATTTAGATCCAGAGGTAACTAAAGGATATTTGGAAGCATTATAAAAGTTGGTACTCGACAGGGAGGAATGTGCAGCTTTGCGCTTTGAAATCCGCAGATACTTCAGTGGCACTGGTTTGTATGGTAACTTCCATGCAATGGACGACAGAGATAGATTTGATACTTTCACATGGTGGAAAACATACGGCGGCCACAGACTTTTGCCAAAATTGGCAAAAAAATTTCTTTCACAGGTTGTAAATACTTCTTCAGAGAGGTGTTGGAGCACCTACAGCTACATACATAACGTGAAAATAAACAGACTCAATGAAAACCGAGCAGAAAGCTTGGTTTATGTGCACTACAACTTGAGGTTGTTGAGTCATTACTGTGATCGGGCTTATGAGGATCCCACATATAAAATTTGGGACAATCACCCAGAGGATGACAATTTGGAGGATGGCATTGTACATATTGAAGAACTGGAAGAGGAACTTGTAAGGGATGAAGATGAAGCAGTTGCAGCAGCCATGCCACCTCCACCTCCACCTCCACCATCCAGTAGCAGTGCTCGAGGTCCAAGTCTTGTTCCTTTGCTGTCGCCACCTCCATCTACACCTCACGTGGAGGTTCTAGTTTTGGTCGTCGGTCTGTGCGGGAGACTCCTAGAAGACCACCACGACTTGCTTATACTCCTGGAGACTCTCGTGGCAAGGGCCACATGTAGATTTATAGTTTACTTGTCTTTTTTAGTTTCTATTAGACTTTAGTTTTCATAACTGTTGAGTTTTGAGTCCTTGACTCTTGACTCTTGACTCTTTCATATCATAATGATATTTTTTGTAAACAATATATCACTGTGACAATGAATATTTGAAGTTTGAAGTTGGGCCTTGGCAATTATAACTCATTGGTAATGATGTGAATTATGAATATGATGCTTCATGAAAGACTAAAGTTGTTTCATTACACCCCTGAAGAATGGAAAAGGTTTGTTGACGACATATTTGCCAAGTGGAGTCATGGAAAAGAAAAACTTGACCTATTCCTCAATCACTTAAATAGCCTCTCTGACCATATAAAATTCACTATTGAAATTGAAAACAACAACCAACTTCCCTTTCTTGATATCCTTCTAACTAAAAGAGATGGGTCTCTTGGTTTCCAAGTCTACAGAAAGAAAACCCATACAGAAAGATATCTTCATGCAAATTCCCATCACCACCCTAAACAGAAGATTGGCATCATTAGGACCTTAACTACTAGGGCGGCCAAAATATCTGATGCAGACCATCTAAATGATGAGCTTAACCATCTTCACAAGGTGTTTGAACTAAATGGCTACAATAGAAATACCATCAAGAAAGCTATGCACCTATCCCTAAACAAGATAACAATGATATTAAAAATTAAAATTTATCCACTCCTCAAGTCTCCCTTCCATACATAAAAGGAACCACTGATAAAATCTCTAAAATTCTTAATAAACATAACATTAATGTAGCATTCACCCCTGCTAATACTATCAGACAATTATTCAACTCTGTCAAGGATCCCATAAACCCTAAACATCAAAAAGGTGTTTATGTGATTCCTTGCTCATGCGGTAAAGAATACATAGACGAAACGGGTAGGTCTCTTAATATTAGAATTAAAGAACACACTGCTTTCCTAAGAAGAGAAAGGACTTCTAAATCAGCCTTAGCTGAACATGTTCACTCTTCCTCTCATTACATCTGCATAGAAGACGTCAAACTGGTTAGAAAAGAAGACCACTATCTCAAAAGGAAAATCAAGGAAGCCATTGAAATAGAAAAAATGAAGAATAACCTAAACCGGGACGATAGATTAAAACTAAGCAACACTTGGAAACCGTTAATTGAAACCTTAAAAGCCAATAATTAACTATATTCCCTTAAAAAACTTTAAAAAGGTAAAAATAAACAAATAATAAAATCATCAATTATGTAATATCCTCCTTAAACAATACATTTAATTAAAAATCATAAACATAATTTAGTAATAGATTTCTTCACATATAATCATTGACATCATTAAAAAAATAACTAATAGAATGCATATAGGTGTAATTACTGAAATCTTAAAAAAAAAAATAATAATAATAATAATAATAATAATAATAATAAAAAATAAACTTTAGAAATTATAGATAAATAACTCACTAAAACCAAAAAATAAAAAATAAATAAATAAATAAGTTATAAAAAAAAAAAAAAAAAAAAAAAATAAAAATAAATAAATAAATAAATAAATTAAGCAAATAAAACAAATTAATCAAATAAATAAAACAAATTAATCAAATAAATAAATAATTAAACAAAGAAATAAGTACATTAAATTAAATTAATAAACTTATTAAAAAATAATATAATAATAATAATAATAATAATAATAAATTTGTTAACTAATCTATTCGTTTAATTAACTATCAAAAATTAGTTAATTAGTAAAACATAGTAATTAATCAATTAAAAAAAAATATAAAATAAAAAATAAAAAATAATTTTTCATAAATTTATTAAACCTAATAATTAATTCAAGAAATAGAAAAATAAGTAATTAATCAATCCCTGTAAACTTATTAATTAATGAATTAATTAATCAAATTAATAAATTAATAATGTAAATAAATGAATAAACATATTAATAAAGAATACATAATTAAATTAATTAATTTGATTAATCAAACAAATTAATATATTATTTAAACAAATTAATGAATCAATTGAACCAATTATTTAATAGAATTAATAAACATAATAATTAATTCTATAGATAATAAAATTATTTGATTAAGTTATCCCCTTGAATAAATTAATTAATTAATTAAAAATAATAATAATAATAATAAATAATTTAATTAATTAATTAAATAAAAAGATAAGAGCCGACCTATTTTATTATTTCTTTTGTTTTAATAACTTATATATATACCCTAATTATAGCTCTTGGATACATCATTATGATTTTAAGAATATCCATTGACGCATTCTCCCCTGATGATGGACTCACTTGGTAGTCCGAAACGTTGGGTTCATAAAACTCTACAACAGGTCATTCCTCCTCTACCTAAAACTATCCTCACCCGTATGGATTCATTATTTAAAAAGTTGTTTAATTTCATTTCATTATTCATGTTTCATTTTATAAATTTATAACATTTCATATCATGTTAACAGTTAGAAGTTAGGACTTAGAAATATCTTAGATATTACTTCTTGTAATGGTTAAACTTAGCTTACAAGTACAACTTTGGTGATCAATGATGATAAATGTTATTGAATTTTCAATTTTGAAAGCTTGAAGTTGAAACTTTAAGATTGAATTTGATGAATCATGATTCATGAGACTCAATATGTTGCAGTTGTAATATGTATTTTACTAACTTGTGGACATGGTTGATGACGATTATAATTTCTAGATGATTGATGTGATATGGTTCAATGATCAATCTATGTTTTTTCTAATTCATCATTCTACATGTTTTTGTTGACATATATGTATCAAAAATTAAAAAATATAAAAAATATATATATTTTAAAAAAATCGCTCCCGGATTCGCTCCCAAACCGGGAGCTTCTGAAAATGGTCGCTCCCGCTCCTGTTTTCGCTCTCGCTCCCCGCTCCCGCTCCCGCTCCCAAGCAACATGGGTTAATATTAATGTTGTTTAATTTTTCCCACAACACCATCTTACTGTTTGTACTATGATAAACACTGGTTAGGGCTACCCACATTTGGTGTGTTGTGTCCTTCCCTGATATATGAGGAATTATATGATCCCTCGCACCATCCAAAATTATACCCATTTCTTTCAAATCCTTGATTTGGATTTGAAGGAACCTGGATATCTGTTTTCACGAAATTCCACAAACCATTCGTTTTTAAAACTACGGTTATCTGCTCCTCCAAATGATTGAAGTTAGCAGTCCCATCCAACCAGTTTTCATATCTCAAACCACTTAGTGATGCCATCTCACAAATCAACCTAGTAACTTGGCCACAAAACCCTAGTTGCAAAATTACAAATAATTTTGCTATAGTAAAAAGAAGAAATTCGGTGCTACAAACCCTAGTGATCTCGAATTTATCTTTCAAAGTTTTCTAGAGCTTTGATACCATATTAAATCTCCTAATACTAGCCCATATTTATTTTTTCACAACAATTATTTATTCCATTAAATTTATTTTACTATCCAAATAAATTCTGAATTGTTGAAAAATAAAATCACTAATATTCTAACTTCTAGAAATTTATATATAGTAGAAATAAAATCATGGAGAGAGCAATCACACATTACAACAGATAAACACCCCCAAAAATTTTCCTTCATTATTTAATATTAGGAAAATCAAGGTTTTGACTGAAATAAAAAATTACAAGGAAATATGCATTGACTAGAACCTGCAACTCACCCCCGGAAGAATTCAACCCTAGGAATTTCAACCCATTAGAAATTAGCCCCTTAAGAAATTCAGCCTAGAGAATTTTAGTCCACCTCTCACCAGCAACTTGACACTGCACCTTCCCCTCGAACAACCTCTATGCCCCAAGAAATTCGGCCTCTCCAACAATCCAATGTCATGGAAATCTCTCGAATCCACTTGCATTATTCCTCCTTTGTGCACCATAGTGTAGTTGAGGTTCCTTCTCTAGAGAAAATCACTTTCTCCACTTGTGTGTCTTCACTTCTTCCTTAGGCTTATTTTATAACTTTCATCAAACCAAAAAGCCTAACCCTAATCTTGCTTCTAGAAGATCTAGGAAATCAATGGTTGAGATCATTTCTAAGTCACTTTAATTATTGTACTTTCCCTAAGTTAGACTTAGGAAAGAAGACATAGATCACTTACTCCAGAGTCCACGCAAGCACCTAAAGAGGCAATAAATCATCTTCTACATTCTAAAACACCAAGCTTATGCAGAATTGCTTCTGAAGCTACCACAAGCTTCAACAAATATATAGGAAATTTTGCACAGGCTAATCCAAATGATAATTTGAAGCCCACCGCAAATGCTTATATGGGCCAAGACCAACCCCTTGTTTGCACAAAATTTGGTCCATGTAATTGGTGTTTACGTTGAAGAAAAAGGGTTGCCCCATTCATGAGATCACTTGCTAGGTTGGGGTCAAAGAACTTTATCACTCTCAAGTATGGTTGATGGAGGAAGATTTGCATGTGTAGTTTGCATAATTAATGGAAGAGATACACATATTTGGAGCTCCTTTGGGGACTATATGGCATTTTAAAAGTTATAGCTTTCCCTTAATCAAGGAGACATCTAACTTTTGGAGGGTTTTCCTCATTTAATTATTGTACATGTGGCTTGAATAGCCCACATGTATTTTAGATTAATTAATTGAAGAAGAGAGTGTTTTGCCCCTCCACAAACTAGATTAGAGGATTTTACTTTGGAAATTAATATTTTAATGTAAAGGAAGTTAAGCATCACTTATAAATAGAGATGCACTTCTTCAATTTTTCTCAAGGATGGACTTGGGGAGAAATCCCTTAGTGAGTTCTGAAATTTCTACTACTTATCTCATTTTCTAAAAGGTTGCAGAAATATGACTAGAGCAACTTCTTTTGGAGATGGTTTTATGCATGATTTTGTCACCTTCATGGATTTTCAAGGCTAGGGTTAATGGATGATCTTCATTTAATGAGAAGTCTCACTAATCTTGTTGGATTTATGCATGGATGATTATTAAATGTAATTGTGCTTTCTTGGTGGATAGGAGCATTCACTTGGTTTCTTTTTGGATGAATCCCCTCTTGCAAACCCTAGGAATAATTCTAGTGGAGAATCTTTGCCTAAACCTCTTGGATGTTGTAAGATATTAGGTGGATATTCTAAGGTTAGTAGTGGATAGCCCTAGATATTGCGCTAGATCCATTGGATTTCCCCCAAGGGAATCCTTACTTGATTGCATATGCCCCCCAAAAATAGTAGTAGGATAAGGCACAAGTCTATATTCCTTTCTTCAAACCAAACTGTAACATTCTTTCAAGACCATATTATTGGATTTACTCTTCACATCACCTTCCAACTCATTGCCCTAAATGTAGAAGAGGGTTGGTGAGATGATAGTGGCCCCCTCCTAGTTTCACTCTGATCACACTTAAGCTTTTATGACTTTATCTTAAGAAGTGCAAGTTTGTACGATACCAATCATCATCCTCATCTTCGTATTCATCAAGAAAAATAGAACAAGATGAACATTCAACAATGGATTGTGGAGTGGAAGAAGTATTTCAAATTTCAGTTGTAGGTTTCTCAAGAATCAGTGCAGCAAAAGGAATTTCCAACTCAGGGAATTCTAAATCCACATCCCAATATTCTTAAGGTCAATTTTTCTATTCTAGATCCCTACAAGATGAAAAGTGAAGGTTGCACATAGATAAGATCCTCTTCCTTCTGTTAGAAGTTTCTAGAAGTTTCATAACCTTTAATTGGCCTTGAATTAGGGTTTGGATGAGTTAAAGACAACCATAGGTCTACATGGTCAACTCCCAATCTAAAATGCCCAAGAAAAAATGACACACTCCTTTTTTTAGCTTGAAATAGTATTGAAACTTATTGTGGCATCTCATTTGGTGTTTCCAAACCGCGATATGCTTTTCATACATTTCTAGCACATGTAAAACACAATTACATGTTTCAGTGCATTTTGGGGATTTGCATGGAACTAAAATCCACATTTTCTGCAACCTAGTTTTCTCTTTCTATTGGTTTTCTTGTAATTGTAGATTTAACTTTTCATGACTGAATTCAATGAAGTGTATGTTGAAATGTGTAGCTTGAGAGGTACTCCCATAACCCCTGGGGTACTAGGTTTGTGTGGAGTTGACCCACAAAAATGGAGCTTTGTGGGCAACGTACCCAATTGATGTGTTTTTTACCCAAAGTTGTGGGCCCAAGACCAAGGTGGAAAATTGATAGTTTATTGATTGGATGCATGAAGGGCACCCCTTGAAGGGCTAAGGGGCACTTAGGGCATCAATGTTGTGGTGAAATATAAACGAAAATAATTTTTATTCCTTATGAAATTGGTGTTCGAGCAAGATGGGTTAGGTCGGCTTGGTTATATGTCATGACCCTTGGTGTGAAAAGGCGTCACCAAGGAACACTATAAAAAGGAATAAAGATCAGTTCGTTGAGGATCAATCTAAGCATCTCTTCTCATGTGAATTTTTCCCAATGAAGTGCGAAATACCTTAGGAAGCCGCAAGTCTCAAGGAAGGATGAGTTGGTGCATTTATGGTCATTCATAAGTCTATTGAAGGCCAAGTTTAAGCCCAGGTGAGAGAACATTTTACTCTATGTTTTTCAGTCCTTGTTGGAGGTTTGTTTTAGCAGGTAAGGAGGTCATTTCCTGTGTTGATTCTTGCCCTAGTTAGGGTTGTTTCTGTGCATACATAGCCACATTGAAGTCTGATAAGAAGTATGGTAAATTCACCCTGTTCTGTGCATGGAGGAAGGGATGCCAACCCATCCAAAGGAGATGTAAAAGCCTAGGTCTCTTGGCTATGTAAGGGCCATAGGGCTTCAAGATATATATGCCCTACATCATGTTGATTTGGAGTAACATCGGATCTGCTATAGCCATGAAAATTGGTGGAGAGGCTAAAGCACATGAGATCTCGAAGACCCATAAATGGTTTGGGGAAATTCCATCCGGCTAGAGAGATACTAAAATAATTAATATTTTTAATGGGTTCCTAAGTCTAAACTTAGATAAATAAAAATATTAATGGGTATTAATATAAAACTGGGTGAGAATGTTCTAAATGACATGGATCAAGTCAAATCTAATATTAGCCGTTGATTAGGGATTTAATCTCGGCCGTTGAAGGCTCAATAGAAAAAGTAAAAGGTGACGCTTGAGGGTCAGTTGGAGATACACCAAGATTGATTAGTCAGTTCAATTTTCTGGAGCGAGGTTTGCTGAGAGAAATTAAACAAGTGATTTGAGTTGCAACGAGGGGCAGTGAGTGCATAGCAGAGAGGTAGAGATAGTGCCGAAGGACCAGCGCAGAGTCAGAGGAGGCTACACAAAGCTAGTAGGAGCCACACAAAGGGCTAGAGGGATTGCGAAGAGGCTACCAGGGTCTACGTGAGTGATGCAAAGGGCTAGAGAGCATGCACAAAGCATTAGAAGGCTGACGCAGAGCCCAGGAGGGCTGACGTAGAGCCTCAAAGAGGCGTCAGAGAGTTTTTTGTGGAGCAGACTTGCTGAATATCTGCTTCCAAAATGAGGTATTACTGCCAGATTGATTTCTCTGCTGGGTGAGCTAGTTTGGCACCCAATTGTACCCAAGAAAGCTGCTTAATAATAAAACCCTCAGAACTGTTGCACCGGTTTTCCTGAGTTGGGTTTTTCCGGGGACGATTGTCTGAAAATAACAGTGTCCCTTGTGTGTTTGTCTATTCTTTCAGTTGATGATTTGTAGATGGTTGAGACTGTACTTGTGTTTATTTTCAGTATTTATATGGTTAAATAACTTGTTAAGTAATTAAACAAATAGGTGAAATAAACCAAACAATGCAGGAAGAATTTCTAACGGGTTAGACTTAGAAATTCCAACATGGAATCAGAGCATTGTAGATCACAGAAGAGCTGAAGGCATCAGCTGAAATAAGAAATTTGTAGAAGAAATCGTTGTCCCGAGAGATAGAAGTTGTTCATAAGCAGAAAGAAGCAGAGAAGGAGTGACGCAGAGGGCTTGCGTTATCAGTTCAAGCCAGAGAGATGGCCAGCGCAGAAGCAGTGAGAGGCAAAAGAGGCTCATGAAGAGCCACGTCATCCTGCTCAGCTAGGTAGGAGTGACACAGTTGGTTAGAGGAGCGATTGAGCCTTACAGAGATTGTGTAGAGCTAAGTGGCTCAGTTTCTTTCGCTGCTAGGGCCTAGGAGCTATGGGCAGAATGTGGATTGTGAAGCTAGTGGGGTGTTGTTGCTGTCGAAGCAGAATAGTACCTAACGGGACAGAAACAAGGTAGAGGGAGTCGCTACCTAGGCGGATTTCTAGCCAAGAAATCCAGATCAGTGTTGCAAGAGCAAAGGGGATCAGAGTGGAGCGATTCGATTGTTGGCAGAAGGATTTCCAGGAGGGAAATTGAGACTCAAAGGGAGTCTAGCAGAGGATTTCCAGGAGGGAAATCGAGACTCAAAGGGAACCGAGAAGAGAACTTCTAGGAGGGAAGTAGAGACTTAGAGGGAGTCGAAGAGAAGAGCAAAGATGGCAATGAACGAACTAAGGGATCAGGACAGGTTGGATGGAGCATCCAACTTTGTCAACTGGAAGGCTAGGATCTTGCCTGTTCTGGATAGACATCGCATCAAGGCCTTCACCTCGAGAACTGTGGCTATCCCAGTCGACCCAGCTGATAACAAAAGGTATGAGGATGAAATGGCCAAGGCAAAGTGCATAATCCTTGATGGGGTCAAGGATCATGTAGTTCAACATATTGCCAAGAACAATACGACAAAGGAGATGTGGGATACCTTAACGACATTGTATCAAGGCACTTCCGTGTAGAGGAGGATGCTACTGGAGAATCAACTGCGGTCATATTAGATGCAGAAGGGGGAGTAGATAGCTCTATTCCTCAGCAGGTTGCAGGAGATTTGGGACCAACTTACTTCCATAGGGGCTACGCCGGATCAGGAGTTCATGGTGAGGATTGCCCTGAACGTAGTCTCCGAGGAGTGGGAGACATTTGTCCAAAGCATTTTGGGCAGAGCGAATCTTCTAGGTTGGGAAGATATGTAGGTAGCTCTTCGCCAAGAAGAGATTAGACGACTGACCAAGACGGGAAGTAGTAGTAAAGGTGGTCGAATCAAGAAAAAGGAGGAAGAGGATGCGGCTCTGGCATCTGCGAGACAGCAAGGGAAGAGGAAGAAGGACATCTCCAAGATAAAGTGCTTCCATTGTGGGGAGCTGGGTCATTATGCAACCCAACGTCCCAAGAAGAAGAATAAGGGAGAAGCTTCTAACTCCAAGGCAGCACTGACTAAGGCAGAGAAGGAAGTAGAGACTTATGACGACTGTGCCATGTGTGCTCATTAACCTCTAGAGAAGAGGTGGGGAGACATCGGGTTGTAGTCAGGAGGACTACAGAAGATGTAGGGTAGGATCCTTGAGGTACCCAAACTCTTGGATCATATTAGGCTACAGGAACCCTAAGAAAGACAGTAGCAGGATGACGGATGTCGGCAGAAGCAAGATGCGGATGGAGCGGCAAAACATTGCTAGAGTGCAGGGATCTATAGTAGCGCACTGGGGGTTGCAGGAGTGTGAGAGGCACAAAGGAGTTTGCAGCAGTGCAGGAAGGCACAAAGGTGTTTGTAGCAGTGCAAGAGGCACAAAGTTGTTACAGTAGTGCAGAGGGAGCACATGATAGCAACAGAGAGAGCTTCAAAATCAAGAGGGCTTCTAGCCTTACAAGGATGTCAGTCGTTGGGTAGATCAGTGACCAACGTCTCAGTAACTGAGTTGCAGTGCAGCAGTAGCAGTAGTAGTGCTATGGGCAGCACGAGCAGCATGATGAGAGAAGGCTGCAGTGCAGATGCAGTGTTGGGAGAAAGGACTAGCAGCAACATAGATGTAGAGGTAGTTGCAGTACAAATGTAGCATTGGTAGTGGCAGAGCCATGGGCAGCAGCATAGGAGGCAGTAGTGCAGAGGATGTTGGGCAGCAGCCCAAACATCAGCACAGGTGCTGGTGCCGGAGGATCAGAGTGATGTTCAGTGGTGGAGCATTACTAGAGCACATTCCGCGCTAAGAGGGAGTGTTGATTTGGGGTAGCATCGAATGTGCTCTAGCCATGAAAATTGGAGGAGAGGCTAAAGCACATGAGATCTCTAAGACCAAGAAATGGTTTGGGGAAATTCCACCCGGTTAGAGAGATATTAAAAATAATTAATATTTTTAATGGGTTCCTAAGTCTAAACTTAGGAAAAGAAAAATATTAATGGGTATTAATATAAAACTAGGTGAGAATGTTCTAAATGACATGGATCAAGCAAAATCTAATCTTAGCCATTGATTAGAGATTTAATCTCGGCCGTTGAAGACTCAACAAAAAAAGTATAAGAGGAGGTTTGAGGGTTAGTTGGAGATACACCAAGATTGATTAGTCAGTTCAATTTTTTCGAGCTGGGTTTGCTGAGAGAAATCAAACAAGTGGTTTGAGTTGCAACGAGGGGCAAAGATAGTGCTGAAGGACCAGTGCAGAGCCAGAGGAGGCTACGCAGAGCCAGTAGGAGCCACACAAAGGGCCAGAGGGATTGCGCAGAGGCTACCAAGGCCTACATGAGTGACGCAGAGGGCCAGAGAGCCTGCATAAAGCATCAGAACGTTGACATAGAGGGTTCCAGGCTGACGCAGAGGCCAGGAGGGCTGACACAAAGCCTCAGAGAGGCGTTGGAGAGTTTTTTGTGGAGGAGACTTGCCGAATATCTGCTTCTGCAAAGAGGTATTACTTCCAGATTGATTTCTCTGTTGGGTGAGCCAGTTTGGCACCCAGTTGTACTCAAGAAAGCTGCTTAATAATAAAACCCTCAGAACTGTTGCATCAGTTTTCCCAAGTTGGGTTTTTCCGGGGACAATTGTCCAAAAATAACGGTGTCGTTGGGTGTTTGTCTATTCTTTCAGTTGATGATTTGTAGATGGTTGAGACTGTACTTGTATTTATTTCAAGTGTTTATATGGTTAAATAACTCGTTAAGTAATTAAACAAGTAGGTAAAATAAACCAGACAGTGCAGGAAGAATTTCTAACGGGTTAGACTTAGAAATTCCAACACATCAGTCATCTTAAGGTGCGTTTAGGGACTATGTGAGGGTTGGTTGTTTGTAGCACAAGTTTAGTGAATGCAAGTGGGCATTTCATTCATGCGAAGGTTGCTAAATGAAGCCTTGTGTACAATGATCCTTTGAGAAGTAAAGGGACTGTTAAAAGGTTGTTAGATAAACCCTAAGTATAGTGATAAAGGAGCAGTCTTGTCAATGTTAGAGAGAACCCTTTAAAGAACTTATGTGTAGTGATATTTGGTGTGGCAAAGCATTGCTAGAAGGCAGTTTGTTGGTGAGGCTAAGTTTAGTCATCTTGGAGCAGTAGGAGTGATTGATAGAGGTAGTTTGGTCATTTGAATTGGTGGAGAGGCTAAGACACATGAGATCTCCAAGATCCAGAAATCATTTGGAGAAATTCCACCCAGAAGAAGAGATATTAAAATAATTAATATCTTTAATGGGTCCCTAAGTCTAAACTTAGGAAAATAAAAATATTAATGTATATTAATATAAAATGGGTGAGAAAGTTCTAAGTGACGAGGATCAAGCCAGTTCTAATCTTAGTTGCTGATTAGGGAATTAATCTCGATCATTGAATCGTCAACAGGAAAAGTATAAGAAGATGCTTGAGGGTCAGTTGGAGACACACCAAGAGAGATCAAGAATTTGATTTTCTGGGGCAAGGTTTGCTGAGGAAATCGAGTGTTATGAATATAATTCATAACAAAATAAATAAATATAAATAATATAAATACTAAGTAATCAAGTACTGATTATGTTAAGAAGTCATTAGATAAGTAAAAAGGCATGTCTAAAAGACATGCCCGGTCATGAAAGGACACCTGCTTATGTATATATATGTGGGTCCTCATTGTAACATTCATCACTTATACATTTTATATATATAATAAGTTATTATTACAAATACCTCTTGTGTATTTTTACATTCAAGTCTACAAACTATCAATGTTTATGCTTTAGTGGTATCACAGCCATGGCACACAATATAATCATGCGGGTCTTTGAACGTTGTTCTCTACACAATGTGCCATTACATTCACGTCCTGATGGTGTTGAGCAGTTTAGTAAAATTCAAGAAGCATTTTAGCGATTAAGTTAAAGCATATCGAAAGGAATTCAATAATAAGGAAGGTAATAGCAACAATGAAGAAAAGAAACAAGGTGAAGCATGAAAAGAAGATTTTGACCAGAATGATGATAAGGAAAATGAATATGTTGCAAAAAATGGTCAAGATAATGATTCCGATGAAAATGATATAAATGAAGATGAGGATTATCTTGAGAAACAAGGAGATGTACAATATCATATTGATAACAATGCTGATAAGATACACAATGTTGCTGATCCAGGTGGATGCTGGCAGCCACCCACCTATCCCACTTGGACCCCCACAACTGTCTCTTGCAGTTTCCTAAATTGTAGCACAATTTACTATTTGTAGCAGTTTTTCGGGTCTTGAACTTCCAGAGCCATTTTGAGGCCCTAAATGACGTTTTTTGGGAAATTTGGCAGCAACATGGGTCTATAGATCAATGTTTCTATTCCCAAAGCTGTAGTCCTCATATAAATCTTTCTAATGAGCTATTGTGCGCGTCAAACGGAGAAGTTTATGTACCAATTTATGTACCAATTTACCCAAAAAGTTTATGTACCAATTTACCCAAAACGGGGCCAACAGTTTGGCGTTTCATCTTCTAGGGTTAGGTTTTTGGATGTTTAGGGTTTTCCATTGTTTTTCAACAATAAATAGGCCTTCGAGCCTCATTGTAACACAGTTCAGAGGCATGTAGCCGCCACATCTCTTCTCAGAGATAAGCTACCATCGCCCTAGTTGGTTTATTTCCATTTCTGTTTGTAAGCGTATTTCAGTATTTTATAGTAATGAAATGAAGTATTATTTCCGCTGCATCTGTGTATTTATGACTATCTCTGTAATTTGTTGCGTTCCTGTTTAAATCCAGATCAGTGGTATCAGAGCGGTCTGCTTTTTCTTTTTTTTTCTTTGCATGTCCCCAACAAGGTCAAGATATAAGGAGTTAGAGCTTGAACTGGTAGAACCTTTGCAAGACTAGCCTCGCAAATCCTGACGGCCTCCCATGGCGGATGAAAAGAAAGACAAGGGGGCAGGAGATCCTATCAAAATCTTGCTCGAAGAAGCCCTCGAGCGACAAAGGAACGCGATGATGGACAACTTTGCTGAGATCCTTCAGCGACTACCTAGAGGCGACGCATCGGCTTCTAACAACTACTCTGGAAACGCCACACCCTTTATGGTACAAGTTAATTTTGAAATTCCCATATTCGAGGGTCAAATAAACGTAGATGCCGTAGATAAATGGTTAAATCTGCTAGAAGGGTATTTTTATATTCATGATTTTTCCAGTCGGGAAAAGATTATTTTCGTTCTTCTCAAAGAATCCCCCCACGTCAAGGACTAGTGGGAAACCTACTACGAGCAGAAGGATAAAAGTACGGGCTCACTATTTTAAGCCGCACCCACTTGTAATTCATTTCGGGATGCCGTCAAGGAGCAGTACTACTCTGTCGACAAATACATAAAGTGGACCACGCTACGGCAGGGAAGGGACCAAGATGTGCCGAAGTTCACAAACATTTTTCATACCCTTTGCACACAATTGGATATCAAGGACTTTGAGTTGCATTTGGTACTCAAGTACCGCGGCTGCCTACACAGATACATTTAGGAAGAGATGGAGTTCCTGAACATCTCCTCGCTCGGCACGACGTACTAATATGCTATCAAAATCGAGCAGAAGTTCAAACAAAAGAAGCGAAACCTCGAACCTGCAAATCCGAAGCAAGGGAAAGGCTTCCCCAAATCGCAGAACCAAGGACAGAGCCAAGATGGGGCAACCCAAGACAATCCGTCGAAGCCACAAGAAAAGAACAACACCATGAGGTCGAAGAAGGACACAAGGAAGTGGTGTGAGTTCCATAAGAGCCCCACTCACAACACAAGTGAGTATCGAACCAAGCAGTCGCTGGTGGCCGAGTTGAAGGCTTCAAAATCAGATGCATGTTCCTGTTGGAATTATGATGCATGTGTTGTACTTGATGGCAACCCACTTGTAGCAGAACAACTCACTTGTATATGGTAACTAGATGAATCTACACGAGAGATATTAGATGTGACAGAATGCATGACAGTTGTGTTTACAGATGTGACAAAATGTAGGGCAGTTCAAAGGAATCAGTTCAGAAGTAATGTACAATGACAACTCTCTTAGATGACAGTTCACAGTACAGTAGGTTAATAGCAAAGGATTACAGATCAGACTCCAAAGAATGAAGTAAGAGGTATACATAGGTTCACCTTGTCCAAGCTGCGTATACATGTAGGTTTATTGAATAAAAGAAGCATATACGTACACACGCACTTTCACAGAAGGAAGAACTCATACATGTTGAAAAACTAAGTTTTTGGTCTGAGGTATTTGGTCCAAGGTATTTGACCCAAGGTATTTGGTCCGAGGTATTGACTCTAGGTATTTGGTCCAAGGTATTGGTTCTAAGTGGTTTTGGTCAATGGTATTGAGAAAGGCATAAAACTATATAAGGAGGAAAAGATCATTAGGCCAAGGTGTGCAAGTATTGAATATCTGATGAAGCATGAGATCTAGTATGCAGGTTATCGGCTTATGGTGCTTTGCTTGATCTGAACCAAGGATGAACCGTAGCGGTTGATGATAGATAAGATCTAATGATGGATCAGGATCTTAAGGCTTGAAATGAATTATCATTATGTGGTTTGATTATGTAGTCTAGATCTGATTATTGACGCATGTGTTAATGAAGTCCGGAATAGCTGCAAAATTATGAATTAATATTTGCAGATATGTACGCTGGTTGGCTTTGATAAAAGCGTGTATACACGCTGGTTCAACACATCTAAGTAGCATATACATTATGAAATATGATATTTGAAGTTGCAGTTGAATCTGGCTGTTGTTGCAGAATTCTGGGTTCTGCTGTGTGTTTTCATCACTGTGTTTTGATGATAGTACACTGAATGTTTAGATTGATTGATCGTGATTTGCTTCAGTGATGATGGGCTTTTAGTGATTCAGTTGTGGACGATTCAGAGATTGATAATTGAGTTTCATTGATCAGTTAATGCAGATGTATTTGATGGTTGTATTGCATTGGTGATTGATTTTGAGCTTAATTGTTGGTGATGGGCTTAGTATGAAAATTGGATGAAACGAGGCCTTCATGTGTATTGTTGTGTACCAGGAGCATCCAGTCTAAAAATTTATGAAACGTGGTCCCTAGAGGAAGAAAGAAGGTTGTAGCCTTCTATAGGTCGGTGCCTACGTACTAGTAAACATATAGGATAGTAAAATAGCTAGAGGGTTGTAGCTCCCTTCCAGTAGAAGCTGGAGAACGAGAGAAGGTTGTAACCTTCTGCAAGTAGAAGCCTGTGTACTGGTATGAGTCTACACCAGTGCAATGTTGTAAACAAATTTTTTTATTATTAAATGAAGACAAAGACGACAACAGCAGGTGGTTTTCACCCACATTGGGTTTCCACCTTAAATCTTGGTGTTCATGTGTGTTGCTTATGTGTGATGGTTCATTCTGTTATTAACTGAACATGGTTATTGTTTAATGTTTAACAAAGTACTGATGCACAGATTAAACATATGATGAATTAACTGAATCATAAGTTCACTAGATATACGCTAGTTGCCTTAAGAACAGTTGCGTGCACATGCGAGTTCCCTTCGCTGAAGTAGTGTATATAAATCTGATAATGGAAATGAAAAATTATTGACTTATTAATACTGATTCCCCCCCCCTCTCAGTATTATTTCCAACAATTGGTATTAGAGCAGGTCCTTTGATAGAAGCTTGATCGCTTGAAGGAGATCCGTAGAACAATGGGAAATAAGCTAAAGAAGAAAGCGCCTCAGAAGAAGAAGACATCTCAAAGGAACTATGACAGTGGGAGAGTCGATTGGGGATTATGTGGAAGCAACTCTTCAGATTTAGAATCACCTCAGAATGAAGATGAAAAAGAACTATCAGGTATGAATTTGTTATCCTCTGGTGATACATTTCTCTGTCCATTTGAAGATGATGAAAGTGATAGCGAAACAACTGAATTTTCTCTTATGGGTGAGAGAGAAAGATATCAAATAAAGGCAGAATTTAAAAGGCTCACAGACAAAATTAGAGATCAACAAGATCTATTGGACAAAAGGGAGTGTGCCTTCAAAGAAGAAGCTACCAAACTAAAAGCTCAACTAGAGGAAGGAAACAAGGAAAAGGAAGATCAATGTCAAAAGCTACAGGATGAAGTGACATCATTAAGAAATGAAGTAAATAAAAGGAGCACAACAATCAAGAAACTCAAAGATAGATCCAGTTACTATGAAAGTCTTGAAGCTAAGATCCTCTCTCTAAAAGAAGATCTTGAAAAATCAAATAAGCAGAATGAAGAACTACTCCAAGCTCTTGAAGAACAAGAAAACGAAGTTCTTGAATTAAGGCAACAAATGGAAGAAGGAAGAAAAGCTGAAGGAATCATGAAGAAACAATATCTTGAAAAGGAAGAGCAATATCAGGTTGAGGTAAATATCCTAAAAGGTAAATTAGAAGAAAAGGATAAGCTTTTACGATTTCAAGATATTACTAAGATTTTGGATGATATTCTCAGTAGTCAAAGGTCTCTCGCCATAAAAGTTGAAGGTGAATCTAGCTCAGAAAGTGAGGCAAGGAACTCTAATGCAAAATCTGAAATGCTCAACAAGGAGATGAGAGGTCAACAACCAAGGAAAGAAATTCTTCAAAGAAAATCTTTTACTCCTAACTATGGAAGTGATAGTCGGTTATTTCCTCAAATGAATAATGTTGAATGTTTTATATGTCATAATCTTGGACATGTTGCAACGAGATGTGGAAGTAGAATGGTTCAAGCCCATCACACAGAAAGATCATCAGCTTCTAGGTACTTTAAGGGATATTGTTTTTCTTGCAATATGTTTGGTCACAAAGCCATTGACTGCTATAGAAGAAATATGAAACATGTAAAATGTTATGCATGTAACAAGTTTGGACATATAGCAAAGGAATACAGGAGAAAATTTCGGGCACCATACCAAAAGGAGAAAACATAATCACTCGAAGATATGGAAGAAGAAGGAAGTACAGTTAGAAAAATGTGACATGGCACAATGTACAGACATAACAAACTCAGGGGGAGTTGAAAGTGTGAAACTCCAATATTCTAAATCTCATACGCAAGTTTCATGAACACAAGTCGCGAATATACGCGAGTTTGAAGCTGCACAGTCGCGTATATGTGGTTTGAGAAAAATGTTGTGGGACAGACTTAGAAAAATTGATTTGATATGATTTAGACAATTATCAGTTATCTTTTCTGTTTTAGATAATTACAGTCTGTGGATGTTATTTAGAAGCGTTTTGATCCTCACAAGTTGTTGAAAACTTTATGTATATCTGATTGATGATGATTCCTTGATACTTCTTACTGATATATGCAATGATCAGATTTGACAGTGAATAGGTGGAACAGGTGCAAGGGGAGAACATGCTATGCTTCTAATAAAGCATCATTGGCATTATGTTTTTGGTACCTAATCAATGATGATGATGCATATGTGGCTAAATGATACATCTTGCTATGGTACGGTTATGAGTTTCCAATGATAAAATCTCATATGATACTTGGGGTCACATAGTTGGCATTTAGATAATATTTATGGATGATTGTGGATGACTCCTTGATGATGCATATAGTACATATATGTTGCTTACATGGTGATCTTAATAAGGACAAGGAGAAGTACAAAGCTTGAGTACACAACTTCATTATTTGATGATGAGCCACTCATTTCTTTTATGCTACTGTCATCATGCCCTCAAAGATGCATAAAGTTCATATGGTGCAGTTATGATGCAAGATTCTTGTAGTTCTTGGCTCTCACATGGTTGAGGATTGTCGCTGTTGACGATATCAAGAAATTTTGACAAATGACCATGAGCTCATGGTTTGCTAGATACATATTGCTATCTCTTTGATGGATATACAGTATGCTGGATACATGGATGATTAATTAAGTTGCATATTGATTGTTGGTTGGCCAAGAGAATGGTGTTATTGCAGGTCACATGAAGACATAGCTATTTGAAGACATGGATATTCGAAGACATGGCTCACTTAGACACATAATGATGACAGGTTCTTACCTTATGATGATAGGTTGATACTCACATATGTTGATTATCATGGTTGATATATTAAGGGTTCTTGTGAAAGATCATGCAGTTCTTGATGATGATGTGATGACTATGGTGTTTTCACATATGATATGATGTGCATGATTTGTGTTACTGCTTGGAGATATGACATATACTTAGTTGATTCAAGGAAGGTTATGATAAGGCTCTTTACACTAAGGAAACGAAGCAATTTGATCTTGATGAGATCAAGAGGATGAGTCGATATCTATATACAACATACTTATCACAGGTTGATGATATTTACTTTGTCATATTTTCGGAACTGATGATGGACATATACAATTATAGGTCTAGATGCTGTCGACAGATGCTTATGGTTGGTATTAGGCAAGGGTGCAGATCATACATGGTGTATGATAGTTGCTGATGACTATCATGGTCTTGTTTAGATGTTTAGTCTCTGTTATAAATGTCATGTATATCATTCGATGTAAAGGGTATATAAAGACCCATGATGTAATAATTTGTCTCTGTCTGTCGTAGTCTTTTGATAAGTCCTTTTTGATCATATGATGTAATTTGTATCCCCACTTTGCATGGGATGGAAAATGTAATCTCTATCATGTATAAACAATTGGTATATCCCCACTTGGTTGGGAGGATGAGTCAAATTTGGTATATCTCCACTTGGTTGGGAGATTGATGTATGTATGAGTCATTGGTGATAGGAAGGTCAAACTCACATAGACGAGTGATAGAGTCATGTTATTCTTTTGAAAAATAATTGCAGACTCTACATGTGCTTAGGAGGAGCATGGATGATATAGTGCATCTCAGCATGTACAAAGGGGGAGTTTAATCAGGAAATTCAACATGTGCTTAGGGGGAGCATGATCAATGTTTATATTCAACTGTTCAGACATGAAAGTCTTCTTTTTGGTCAGTCCTTTGCCCTTGATGTCAAAGGGGGAGAGTATTTTGGTGTTGCTTGTTATCTTTAACTTGCGGTAATCAACACCAACATGGTTGCCATCAAGTCCAAAGGGGGAGATTGTTGGCATTATGATGCATGTGTTGTACTTGATGGTAACCCACTTGTAGCAGAACAACTCACTTGTATATGGTAACTAGATGAGTCTACAGAAGAGATATCAGATGTGACAGAATGCATGATAGTTGTGTGTACAGATGTGACAAAATGCAGGGCAGTTCAAAGGAATCAGTTCAGAAGTAATGTAAAATGGCAACCCTCTCAGATGACAGTTGACAGTACAACAGGTTAACAGCAAAGGATTACAAATCAGACTCCAAAGAATGAAAAAAGAGGTATACGCAGGTTCACCATGTCCAAGCTGTGTATACACGCAGGTTTACTGAACAAAAGCAGCGTATACATACACACGCACTTTCACAGAAGGAAAAGTGCGTACATGTTGGAAAACTAGGTTTTTGGTCCGAGGTATTTGGTCCAAGGTATTTTGATTCAAGGTATTTGTTGAGATATTGACCCTAGGTATTAGGTCCAAGGTATTGGTCCTAAGTGGTTTTGGTCCATGGTATTGAGAAAGGCCTAAAACTTTACAAGGAGGAAAAGATCATTAGGCCAAAGTGTGCAAGTATTGAATATCTGATGAAGCATGAGATCTAGTATGCACATTATCGGCTTATGGTGCTTTGCTTGATCTGAACCAAGGATGAACCTTAGCGGTTGATGATAGATAACATCTAATGATGGATCGAGATCTTAAAGCTTGAAATGAATTATCATTATGTGGTTTGATTATTTATAGTCTAAATCTGATTTCTAACGCATGTGTTAATGTTATGATCTGGGTATAGCTGAAGTCTGGAATAGCTGCAAAATTATGAATTAATATTTGCAGATATGTACGCTGGTTGGCTTTGATAAAAGCGCGTATACATGCTGGTTCAACACATCTAAGTAGCGTATACATTATGAAATATGATATTCGAAGTTGCAGATGGATTTGGCTGTTGCTGCAGAATTCTGGGTTCTGCTTTGTGTTTTGATGACAGTATACTGAATGTTCAAATTGATTGATTGTGATTTGCTTCAGTGACGATGGGCTTTCAGTGATTCAATTGTGGATGATTTAGAGATTGATGATTGAGTTTCAATGATTGGTTAATGCAGATGTATTTGATGGTTGTATTGCAGTGGTGATTGATTTTGAGCTTCATTGTTGGTGATGGGGCCAGTATGAAAATTGGATGAAACGAGGCCTTCATGTGTATTGTTGTGTACCAGGAGCATCTAGTCTAAAAATTTATGAAATGTGGTCCTTGGAGGAAGAAAGAAGGTTGTAGCCTTCGGTAGGTCGGCGCCTACGTACTAGTAAACATATCGGCTAGTACAATAGCTAGAGGTTTGTAGCTCCCTTCCAGTAGAAGCTGGAGAACGAGAGAAGGTTGTAACTTTCTGCAGGTAGAAGCCTGCGTACTGGTATGAGTCTACACCAGTACAATGTTGTGAACAGATTTTCTTATTATTAAAAGAAGACAGAGACGAAAACAGCAGGTGGTTTTCACCAACATTGGGTTTCCACCTTAAATCTTGGTGTTCATGTGTGTTGCTTATGTGTGATGGTTCATTCTGTTATTAACTGCACATGGTTACTGTTTAATGTTTAACAGAGTACTGATGCACAGATTAAACATATGATGAATTAACTGAATCATAAGTTCACTAGAGATACGCTGGTTGCCTTAAGAACAATTGCGTGCACACACGAGTTCCCTTCACTGAAGTAGCGTATATAAATCTGATTAAGGAAATGAAAAATTATTGATTTACTAATATTGATTCACCACCCCTCTCAATATTATTTCCAACAGTTCCGACCCTGAGTCAGAACCCGACAAGGGGAATGACAAAGGGAAGCAGATCATTGATGCGGAGCCTAGCACCACTGTCGCCACCGCTAAGATCCAGAAGAATGAGCCCGAAGATCCAGAGGAGGAGGAGCGTCTTTTCCACTCACAAATTTGGGTGAAGGGTTCGCCGCTGCAATTCATTGTCGACAGTGGCAGCCAAAAAAACCTCATTTCAGCAGAGGTCGTAAAGCGGTTGGGCCTACCGACTACACCACACCCGCAACCGTACAGTATCAGGTGGCTTCACCAAGGACGATATCTCCGAGTCCGCCAGTAGTGCCGCCTTCCCTACAACATCAAACCCTTCACAAATGAGGTATTGTGTGATGTTGCACCTCTGGATGTTTGTGATGTATTATTAGGCTAGCCATACTTGTGGAGGCGACATGTTGTGTATGAGTCAAGGCCTCGCGCTGTCATTATTTCTTTGTGTAATTCATTATACAAGATACCGGAGGTAGCCCCACCTACCGCCACCTCTTTGATCACTGCTAAGAAATGTAGCAAACTCATCTCCCAGACTAGGAAATTCGTTTTTTGTCTGGTTCACTCCCAAAGCAAGGGGAAGATCATTGCCACATCCATGACCCTCGCGAAGGGTCCCTCCATGCAGCAGCCACAACAGAGGGATATGGTCATGAAAGAACATAGGGACAACTTCTCCTCACCCACAGGGATACCACACAAGCTTCAGGTGGGCAACAAAGTCTGGTTGCATCTGCAGAAAGAACGCCTTACAAGAGCCCATCAGAAGCTCCGACCACTCTGACATGGTCCTTACACCATTACCAACGCTGTGGGAAATAATGCTTTGGAGCACAGCATCCCCCCATTCCTTCGCTTACACCAAATGTTCAATGTGGACCGTCGTCGACCATGCTTCCCACCATACTGGACACATCAGAGATTGCAGAACAGCTCACCAGGGACCAAGTTCAGCACATGGAGGAACTCAATGCAATGGGGACCATTGCTTCCTAATGGGGGAGGAATGATCCAGGTGGATGTTGGTGGCCACCCACCTATCCCACTTGGACCCCCACAACTGCCTCTTTCAGTTTCCTAAATTGTAGCATAGTTTACTATTTTTAGCAGTTTTTTGGGTCCTGAACTTCCGGAGCCATTTTGAGGCCCTAAACGACGTTTTTTCGGAAATCTAGGAGCAACATGGGTCCATGAACCGATGTTGCTCTTCCCAAAGTTGTAGTCCTTGGATAGATCTTTCTAACGAGCTATTATGTGCATCAAACATAGATCGTATGCCAAAGTTACGACCCTGGGAAGTTGATGTACGAATTTACCTAAAACGGGGCCCACAGTTTGGTGTTTCATCTTCTAGGGTTAGGTTTTTGGATGTTTAGGGTTTTCCATTATTTCTCAACAATAAATAGGCCTTCGAGCCTCATTATAACACAGTTCAGAGACATGTAGCCACCACATCTCTTCTCAGAGATAAGCTACCATCACCCTAGCTGGTTTATTTCCATTTCTGTTTTTAAGCATATTTCAGTTTTTTACAGTAATGAAATGAAGTATTATTTCCGCTGCATCTCTGTATTTATGGTTATCTCTGTAATTTGTTGCGTTCCTGTATAAATCCGGATTAGTTGCATCCCGTGAAACATTTCCTACTCAACCATTAGGTCTTTTCCACAGTTCAATGCAAAACATTTAGCTACAGGAAAAAGGCACATTGCCATGAAAGTTGTAGGGACTCCTTTGCATAAAAAGGCTACCCTTGGACCCCAGGCTTCCTTCACTTAAAAAAGGTCAAGTGCTAAAGCCACAGAGGAATTGCAGAAGGCAAGCTAGTCAAATGATGCATATGGAAAGAATTGCATTGCTGCACCTCCAGTAGTTACAAAGAATTTGTCTAAAGGGTCCTTTTGTGACACTGGAAGCGATCAAGCCGAAAAGAAGAACCCAAACCATAATTACGGTGGTGTTTTTTTACATATGAGAAAATTAAACTCAACAGGAACTAGCTATCCTGGTCGTGTAGTTTCTATTCTAATTCTGTTGGTAATCAACAAAGTGTATCAAATGTTAATGGTAGTCATACCTTGTTTGGATTTGCACAACCTTGTGGACGGAAAGTAAATTCATTAGATTATGATGGTAGACTGGAGTTGTTAAAGCAGAGAGTATTCTATATGAATTCCTATTTGGCATCTTCAAGACAACAACTAATGTATCTAAACCATGTTGGGGAGGCTTTTACTTCTTATATGTCTTATAAAAAAGAAGCAATCCTTATTTCTAGTTTGGTGGAACCGACTCAAACTAACCTTAATTCTCAGTTCTCTCAAGTGGTTTTCCAACATCATGCTAATGCATTTTTTAGAAGCCTAGCTAAGCCTAATGGTTGGAATAATTGGAGCATGATTTTTGGCGTTGAGCTTTAGCTAGTCACAGGAAGATCTGAACCTAACCTAGTAGAAATCTCAAACAATGAGAGATATGGCCGTGTGGATTCCAAATTTGGACATATGAAAATGTTTACAAATTCAATTTATTATGACTCTAAGTTCAATAAGCCTATTTTAGGTGGGGGAAGTGTGACTTTTGGACTGCATGATTACTGCACCCCAGAGCTGCCCAAGCATTCGTACATGGAACTTCATCGTTCCCTCTACACAGACTCACTATATCCCTTCAACTCGGATGAAATCCCTAACGTCATAACTGTTCTTCCTTTTTGTTTTGCGGTTTCAGTTGTCTTATACATGGAGTATTCCAAGGAAGGCGCCGAGTACATGAAATGTGAGGGAAGAAAGGAGTTGTACGCATCCCAATGTCAGCGTTTAGACCCCATCTCTATCACTTACGGGACCAAAATGGTGAAGGATAAAACTCCATTTAGTAAAGTCGTCCTCCCCTGCCGTCAAGCATTGTGCTTGGTCGAAGAGTCATATGGCTCGGGTAGCAATCCAACATGGAGTGGTGCATATCACTGGCTGCGGATGACATTGAAAAAAGTAGCACTGGGCATGATTTTATTCTGCCTTCTATCGTTGCTACTGTTAATAAGTATTCAAAAGTAACCACAGTCCTCTACACTACTCCACACCTTCCACCATCGTCCACCTAAGCCACTACTATTCCGCATCCATTCACGACTTAGCCACAATATAGTCAGCCGCATCATCCTAGAACACTGTCGATTTCTGCATGACAATTACTGTGTGTGTGTTATTGACGTCTGTAGGGCCACCGTGGAGCAGCCTCGCTGTTTTAGGCAAGTAGGCAGGCAAGTATCGTAGAGCCACGGTCCACTTGTTGTTCGCAGGTAGACAGGCTTCACAGGAGCCACGAGCCTCGTCTGGGATGCAGTTGGAGCAGCGGAGAGCATGATATTAAAGCGAACGGGTAGTGTCACGGTCAATGGACGTGACTTTCTCCAAGCGGATCCGTGGCTAGTTAATTGCTGTTTTTTTAAAATCGAATTTATATTAACATTAAAAACTATATGGTATAGTATTATAGTTTAATTAATTAACTAACAAAAAAACTATATTATAAAAAAGTACTATATTAAAAAATTATTATTATTAAAAAAAATTATTATTTAAAATTTTTTTATTATTATTCAAAAAAATATTATTAAAAAAAAATAGAGTTTAAAAAAAAAAAATCGATAACCCTGGACTCAAATCAGAGTTACCAGCGAATCATAGAAGATGAGCTACCAATGATGCAGTGAAATGAAGAAAGTATTAGCGGTCAAGTGAAAAGAAGACATTTGTGGCAGATAAGAGATCAAGTCCTTTCATCAGCAAGCTTTGAGGACAAAGCTTCTGAAGGAAGGGGCTATGTTATGAATATAATTCATAACAAAATAAATAAATATAAATAATATAAATATTAAGTAATCAAGTAGTGATTATGTTAAGAAGTCATCAGATAAGTGAAAAGGCATGTCTAAAAGACATGCCTGGTCACGAAAGGACACCTGCTTAGGTATATATATGTTGGTCGTCATTGTAACATTCATCACTTATACATTTTATATTTACAAATACCTCTTGTGTATTTTTACATTCAAGTCTACAAGCTATCAATTTTTATGCTTCATCGAGTTAGTGATTAGTTGCAGTGATGAGCAGTTCAACAATGGATTTCCATTCGAGACTGAAGAATACATAGCAGAGAGACAGTGCAAGCCATAGAAGGGCTGATGCTAGGCTTCAGAGGCAGCACTGGGGAGATTCTGTGGGGTAGATTGAGAGTAGATTAGGCGGGAGAGGGTGATGCAGTTCCAGAGCAGTACCTGAAGCAGCTTTCGCTGTCCAGCACAAGGAACAGTCAGTCACTGTGGGGTTGATCATCCGGTTGCTGATTTTTTAGAATATCTGTCTTCGAATAGAGGTACTACTGCTGAGGACATTCTCTGTTGGGTGAGCCATTTCTGGCACCCTAGTTGTATTCACGAATTTGCTTAATAATACAAACCCTTTGTGTGTTGCACTGGTTTTCTCGCATTGCGTTTTTCCGAGGACAATTGTCCAAAAATAATGGTGTCCCTTGTGTTATTGTTTTTGTTTACTTCAGTGCATGATTTGTATGTCTGTAAAGGCTGCAATTGTGTTTACTTTGATGTTTATGCAATCAAATAACTTGTTAATGTAAAGAACAAGTAGGAGATAGTAAACCATAAATTGCAGTAGGGGTTTCTGATGTGTTAGATTCAAGAATTTTCACATTGTATCAGAGCGATTGCCGATCAGAGGCGACTGAAGACACCAACCAAGAAAATTTGAGAATTTGTAGTAGAGAAGCAGCTGTCTCGAGAGACAACGTTGTTTCAGAGCTGAAGAGGCGAGAGGAGTCATGCAATGCAGAGAGTGTGATGTAAAGGCTCATGTAGTACCTGCGCCAGCATTCTGAGCCGAGAAAGGAAGATGCAGTAGCTGGGAGGAGCCCACGTAGCAGCTGCATCAGACATTAAGGCCAGCATAGAGGCAGAGGAGGGCAGATCAGGCTCACGCAGAGCCACGTCATCCTTTTGAGCTAGGAAGGATTGACGCAGTTGGCCGGGAGGAGCAAATTGAGCCCACGCAGAGCCTGAAGGGCTTAGATTCTTCAGTTGCCGAGGCTAAGGGAGATGGAAAATTTTGATTTGTGGAGCTAGTGGGACGCTGTGTCTGTCAGTGCAGAACAATGTCTAAGGAGACTGAACCAAGATAGAGGGAAGCACTACCTCCGCAGATTTCTAGCCAAGAAATCTAGATCTGAGTTGCAGCGGTAAAGGAGGATTTGAGAGGAGTGATTGGACAGTTGGCCAGAGGATTTTCGAGAGGGAAATTAGGACTCAGAGGGAGTCTAGAGAAGAGGAGCGAGATGGCAATGAATGGATTGAGGGATTAGGATAGATTGGACGGGGCTTCCAATTTTGTCATCTGGAAGGGCAGGATCCTGCCAATCCTGGATAAACATCGCATCAAGGACTATGCCTTGAAAACAGTTGTTGTCCCAGTTGACCCTAATGCAAATGAGAAGTATGAGGAGGCCAAGGCGAAGGCGAAGGCAAAATGCATGATTCTAGACGGGGTCAAGGATCATGTCATACCACATATTGCTAAGAAGAACACAACAAGGGAGATTTGGCAAATGTTGACCACCTTATACCACGACTCTTCCATGCAACGAAAGATGTTATTAGAGAATCAACTGAGGTCATATTAGATGCAGAAAGGAGAGGAGATAGATTTGTTCCTTCTCAGGTTGCAAGGAATTCACGACCAGCTTACTTCCATAGGGTCTACACCGGATCTAGAGTTCATGGTCAGGACTGCTTTGAATGCAGTCTCGGAGAACTGGGAGACATTTGTCCAGAGCATTTTGGGCAGAGCGAATCTCCCCAGTTGGGAGGAGATGTGGGCAGCTCTTCGACAGGAAGAGCTCAGGAGATTGACCAAGGCAAGGAGTAGCGGTAAGGGAGTTCGAATCAAGAAAGAGGAGGATGCAGATCTAGCATCTGTGGGACAACAGGGGGTTCAAAAGAGGAAGAAGAAAGATATCTCTAAGGTCAAGTGCTTCAACTGTGGGGAGCTAGGACATTATGCCTCTCAGTGCTCCAGGAAGAAAGGCAAGGGAGAAGCTTCCGACTCAAAGGCTGCTCCAACAAAGGCAGAGAAGGATGTCGAGATTGATGACAATTGTGCCATGAGTGCTCATGCGCCTCTAGAGAAGAGGTGGGGAGACATTGAGCTGTAGTCGAGAGGACTATAAAAAAAGGGGCAAGATCCTTGACATGCCCAAACTCTTGGATCACATCTGGCTACAGGAGCCCTTAACAACAATAGCATGATGACAAGTGTCGGGTGGAGCAAAGTGTGATGGAGCGGCAAGTCAGTGCTAGAGCGCAAAAGTCTGTAGTAGCACAGTGGAGGTTGCAACAGTGCGAGAGTCACAGAGCTGTTTGCAGCAACGCAATGGCAGCAAAGGGAGCACAGGATAGCAGCTGAGGTAGCTTCAGCATCACGAGGCTTCTAGATTGACTGGGATGTTAGTGTTTGGGAGAAGTCAATTACTTACTTCTCGGTAACAGAGTTGCGTGCAACAGTTAGCAGTGGCAGTGCTATGGGTAGCATGTTGAGAGGAAGCTGCAGTACAGATGTAGTAGTGGCAGTGGCAGTGTCATGGGCAGCAATACAGGAAGAAACAATGCAGTGGATGTGGGGCAACAAGTCTAGCATCAGCACAGAGGACCGATGCGGAGGATCAGTGTGATGCTTCTATGGTGAAGCACTGTTAGAGCACATTCCTCGATAAGAAGGAGCGTTAATTTTTGGTAGCATCGGAAGCGCTCTAACCATGAAATTTGGTGCAAAGGCTAAGGCACATGAGATCTCCAAGACCCAGAAATCGTTTGGAAAAATTCCACCCGGATGAAAAGATATTAAAATAATTAATATTTTTAATGGATCCCTAAGTCTAAGCTTAGGAAAATAAAAATATTAATGTATATTAATATAAAATGGGTGAGAAAGTTCTAAGTGATGAGGATCAAGCCAGTTCTAATCATAGCTGTTGATTAGGGAATTTATCTCAGCTGTTAAATCGTTAACAAGAAAAGTATAAGGGGAGGCTTGAGGGTTAGTTGGAGACACACCAAGAGAGATCAAGAATTCGATTTTCTGGGGTGAGGTTTGCTGAGGAAATTTAGTTAGTGATCAGTGGCAGTGAGGGGAAATTCAGCAAGGGATTTCCATCCGAGGCTGAAGAATACATAGTAGAGAGGCAGCGCAGTGCTGGAGAGACAGCACAGGCCTTAGAAGGGCTGACGCGCAGGATGCAAAGGGCCATAGAGGCCGATGCTGGGATTCAAAGGCAGCATTGGGGAGATTCTGTGGGGTAGACTGAGAGAAGATCAGCGAGGAGATGGTGATGCAGTTTCAGAGCAGTTCTTGGAGCATCTTTCGTTGTCCAACACAAGGAATAGTCAGAGTCACTGTGGGGTTGATCATCTAGTGGTTGATTTGCTGGAATATCTGTCTCCGGATAGAGGTACTACTGCCAAGGACATTCTCTGTTGGGTGAGCCATTTCTGGCACCCTAGTTGTATTCATGAATCTATTTAATAATACAAACCCTCTACATGCTACACCGATTTTCCCGCATTGGATTTTTTTGGGGACGATTGACAAAAATATCGGTGTCCCTTGTGTTATTGTTTTTGTTTACTTTACTGCATGATCTGTATATCTGTAAAGGCTGCAATTGTGTTTACTTCGATGTTTATAAAATTAAATAATTTGTTAATGTAAAGAACAAGTAGGAGATAGTAAAACCAGAAATTGCAGTAGGGGTTTATGATGTTTTAGATTCAGGAATTTTCACATGGAGTGAGTGAAGTATCACCCGAAACGCCAATGGGTGACTGTCGGAACTAGGTTTCCGTAGTTTGACAGAACTGCCTTATGAATCACGATGCCCGACCTCTAATTGACACATGCTTTGCTACCTCCCTACTACCACGCACTGCGCAAAGTGTTAAGCACCTTGACTCATCAGAAAACGTAACAGTCTGAGGCAAGCACATGCAGTGGATGACAATAGACGACAAACCTAGCCATTAAAGACGAAATTGACACCAGACCTCGACTAATCTACTATTCACAAGCAACATTAGTTCTTACTCAACCCTCCGACAATTATTCGACCCATCACACCCATTCGTAAAGATTCAAAACAAAAAATACCAATTCTACATACAGTATTGCCATGCCATGACATAATCATAAAACATCCAGATTAACAACCATTGCAACATAAATGTTTAAACTTTAGAATATCATAAGTTATACAAGAAAATGATGCATCGAACAACATATAACATTTAGGTGAATGCACAAAAGAGATTAAACAACACATCTGACCATTGGAATATATTCTCGTTACTAAAAGAGGCGCTACGGCCATAATTACATTCATTAAACAAAAAGGCTCGTCGGCCCTCCAGAATAACACTATGCACCAACAGGAAAAAACCATGAACCCAATCCGTAATGACCAAACTCATATAAAAGTAAACATGTTCATTACAGTGAGGCTACCTAGCAGCGATAAACTCAAACATATATCCAAGACTTAGAATAAATAGAAACAAACATCAGACACAAGCATTGTAGCTTGATCTCTCCTTTCTGTGCTTGTCCAACACTCAGTGCCAAATAGCTAACATCCAATGTCCAACGACCAACCCTCACTCTGTCCTCGGTGGGCCTTCTTATCTTTGTCTGGAAACCTCTCGAACCCTCTCAGTCTCCTGCTTGATTCCTCCAATTGTCTTGTAAGCCGTTAGGATATTTTCTCATCCTTCCTGAGTTGTCCCATGCATATCCTTAGTCATTCAAAATATCCTTCCCGCCAGTCAGCTCTCTCTGCCCTTTCTCCTCCTGCAAAATATATCCATCTTCCTACTTGCCATAGTATCCTCAATCGGCTCCACCTTCTGCAAAATCCTAAGTTCTAACCGTTAATATTCCTCTACACGCGCCTTCCATCCTCGAGTCCCACTATCATCCTCTTGCGCGGTGTCCATTTGCGTCATGCTCTACCTACTGCACCAACCCTACTGCGTGGTCTTGCACTTACAAATTTTTTTGGGCTCCAACAGGCCCCCAACACAAACACGTGGCTTGTCCCAAGCCACTCAGTCCTTCTCCTATCCCCATGGATCCAAGAACTCTATTATTACTGAGGTTGTCCTCTTTCCTTCACTATCGCTATAGTATGGAAAAACAAGGAACTTGGTTGCCTTAGAGCTCTTTAAATAGTTGAGGAGGGTTTAGCCATGTTCCTCTCCTCCATAATGGTACTCTTAGGAAAAGAGACTTAATCACCACAATTGCTCCAGGTCCTAGTTCTATGTTTTCCCCTAATACCTATCTCCTTTCTGCAGCCCTTACCTACTTCTCTCAGCAAAGATGGTCAAGACCTTGAGTTGGTTGTTTCGTTCATGAAACAAGTCTCAATCTTGTCCACTTGCCAAGGCGGGGGCTTTGGCACACGCATCCCATGCTCCGTCATCATGCACTAAGACAAAACTCTTTCTTCCTGCTACAACTCCCAAAGCAAGAACTATCCCGACACCATTCCACCATATGGACTTGCAAACTCTCCCTTCAAAGGGTGTTGGCGTAAACTAACTGGTACGACTGTAGCCTTACGTGAGAACCATCTTTGTGAACGACAGGGACCCTTGGTCGTCTGGGCCACTAGATACAACTTAACCACCTGTTTTAGCCGATACCTCCCATTCCCATTCTTTTCATCCAGGCTTCCTTGTCATAACCTCCCCTTCCACAATCACGCCTTTTCGTTGTCGATAAAGCCTGGGGTGGTCCCTTTCGCCATTCCTTTAACTGTTCTCCTTCCTCCTTTAGTGCCCTTTGCGTGCCTCTATAAATATCCTCTCTTCACCACATTACTCTTGTGTGGCCCTCCTCCATTTTCTACCAAACACTTCCTATTCCCTCTATTCTTTTGTTATCCTTGACTTCCTCTCAAGTCTTTCTGTTCTCCATACCTCCTGGGCTAGTGTTTTATAGCATTCTCTTGCTTCTTGCTCCTTCTCACAACTTGACATTATAGTAATCACTTCATTATAGTTTTTTGATCAAGATCCCTGCAATTCTACACAATTCTGATCTTAACCTGCCTTAAGATCTGTTAGATCTGATGGTTCACACGTGTCTTCCTTTCATCCCAATCAATTCCAACTTAATTTATTCTTTTAACCTCAGTATTATAACCTTTTTATCTTTTGTCCCGATAATCCATGGTTCGCTTGATAGCTCGTGGGCTTTCCTCTGTCACAAAACATGATTCAACAATCCTCTCAACCACTTTCTTTCTTTTCCACGAGGATTTCCCTGCAAGGAATGGTGATTCTGGTGCAACTTTTATCACGTGACCTTGACCTTCGCTTATATCTCTAGGCCTTCACATGTCGAGGTACGCCGTCACTGGTGTGCCTAGTCTGTAGACTCATATTTCACCATTAATTCTTCACATGATTATCTTTTGGCAGCACTTCCTCCAACACAACGTGTTGTCTGTCTTCGACCATACTCGCATATGGGCCTTACTCCAGTGCAACGTCTTTCCTTCCAGCACATCGGATTGGTTTACACTTCTCCTTCATAACAACTCCAAACACCAACCTAACTATTATCCCTACATACTCTAAATTTATTTACATCTATTTTACCTATATAAATAGGGGATGACACCTCCCTCTCATTATCTCTTGATTATCTACCCGCTTCTCGAAAGGTGGTGTAGTCACAAATCGTATGCACCTTTTCACAGCATGTAGCTATTCCTCTAGCCCCTACATCTTCGAACTTGGATTTGTCAGTGCTTCCTTATTCTTTAGAAGTGTATAACAAGTTGACAGTCTTTCCGATAGTGTTGTCGTCTCAATAATCTCAAATGGATGCCATCTTGGGACTTTCTTCGGTCCTATTGGTCACCTTCCTAGTCTTGATCAGTTGCACATACTCCTTGAACTACAATGGTGGTCCTTTCTACTGCGTACTCACCTTCAACTTCTAGAATTTGGATGTTCCGGGGATCATCATTATCCTCTCCCTTCTCTGCTACAATAGAACTCCAAAAAATCCTATACTTGCTGCAAATGTTGATGTGCGAAACACAGTGGTCCACACTTGATCATTACTGGTTTCTTAGCAACAAATATCTTCTGTTGCAACACCTTCAGAGCTTCATCTAGCGTTGGCTCTTTGACTTCAAAGCTAAATGTATCCTTGAAAATGTGTCATTTCATCCCAATCCTGAGTTCCTCTGCGCACTTCCAACTCAATATACTAGTTAGCTGGAATGACGTCGAGGGTGTGTATAAATCGATGCACCCATTTTTGCTGTGGTACCTGTCCCCTGGTCGATGTTGCGACGCACCGCTTCAAGTGAGTCGTGGGGCATTCTATACCTAAATATTTCTCTCCAGGGATTCCAAAGTAGGTTCGAACCTAACTTTCATCAGTTCTCTACATTGTATCAATCCCTTAACTTTCTCTTTGTGTGTAGCCCACCATCTGGCAAGTGTGGCGTGGAACGCAACATCCAACGCGAGAATCCTCTGACAATCTAGTATCTGATCCTCATACTCCGATACAAAAATATCTACATTTGACAACCCATCGAAGTGAGGTGGATTATGCACCTTTGTCCCTTTCCAACGCACCATCCTTGTAATGCATGCACATCTCTGGGTGCTGACTTCATGCAGCTGATTATGCCAATTCTCCAAGGCTTCTTCTAAATCCAAGGCATAAGATCTAATGCTGCGCCAACTCAACATTTCGTCGGATGTAGGATTTACTTAGTCATCTCATCAAGCTATGAGTTGTGACATTATAGATATTATCTAGGTCCTTCCGACTAAGCTCACCTTTCACTGGCTCGACTTATTGATCTCCTTCACGTGGATCCAATGGTGTAATTACTTAGATATATCCACCTTCGAAGATCATCTGCCTTTTCTTTAAATTAATAATTACTTGGTTATCAAAGGCCCAATCAATCCCCAAAAGAGTCGGATAGGGATCAGTATCATCCACAATCTCGATCACCACAAAATCGGCAGTGCTCAACACCTCGTTGATGTCCACTGGTACTCCTAATAGTTGTTCGATAGGAAAAATCCGATGTTGGTTGGCCAATCTGAGTTGAATTGGAGATGAAGTCAGCTTGGGTTTCCCCATCATCTCCCATGTGCTTTTAGGTAAAATATTTACATCTGATCCCAAGTCCAAGATGATGTTGTCCATCTCATATTCTCCAATTTGTGCGTCGGACCAAAATTCTTTACTGTTTCTCTCCCTGCGAGCTACTTGATTCACAACTGTTGGTGAAGCTCGCACGGTAGTCTCCTCATAGATCTGTTGGCACACTACTCTACCATCCTCTTGAATTTATCTAGGGCTTGGGGACCTTTTACTAACTCTAAGCAACTTTGTAGCAGACTCTGAATTGGATCTACTGCTATCCTCTGCTCTCTACCTGTAATGGCATCAAATATCTCCGGCATGGCCACTTCACGCCTAGCTTCTGGTCTATCCCATTCTTCTGCGACTATTTCTCGTTGGGCTTCCATATACGTGGTCTTTTCCCTAATTGGGTCAAACTTCGAAGGGGGCTCATGGGCTCTCCTAACCCATTGGGGCTACGGTGTATGGGGTCTCACAGCATCGGCTCCTGTCTTGGCACCTCCTCGCATTACCGCGCCTACTTGTTGTTGAGTCCTATGTGTTAGGATATTCCGACACATAGGATATAGTTAAGTTCAACTTGGTCTAGTATAGAGTTAGGTTAGAGTTAGGTAAAGTGTGTTTCTTTACCGTTGTACATTTTGTAACTTACAATCCGACGGTCATGATATGTAGTGATCCGACGGTTCACTCTCACCTCGGTATTACCGACACTTGATCCGTGGCTTGACACCCGATTGGTCCATGAGTTCTATTTAAAGCGCATGGAGGGTCATTGTTCGGGTAATCCGTGCATGAGAGAAGCTTATGTAAATTTTCATTCTTTGATTAATAAATTGCCTGTAGTACCCACATTGGGACAGGCCGTGGACTGTTTCCCTCCTTGCACTTTGAGGGTTTTAACCACGTCAAAAATACTGGTGTATTGATTTGAGATCTGGTTGTGAGTGGTGTCCTTTTGGTATTCTTTCCGAGGAACTTACCCTGTAAATTCCTACATGGTATCAGAGCTTGGACCCAGGTTCGATTCCCCCAAGTTGCGTTTGAGGGGGGGTGTTGGAACAATCACCGCACCTCTATAGAATCTGTAATTTCCACCCTGGGGATCCTAGTTACTGGCTTGTAATGTTTACCAACACCTGCGGGTTTTGGTGTAACGGCAAACCTCCACATGGTATCAGAGCCTAGTCCGGCGGATGTGCCACCTCTTCCTATCTCTTCTACTTTTGAAAACATTTCTTCTTCAGATGATGAAAGCGAGGATGATAATCCTCCCCCACCTTCTCAGGATCCTCAACTTCCAAGATGGGTCCGTGCTACTCGGGATGCAGCAGGTGATCTTGCCGGTGATCCTACAGATCAGCGACGTACACATTCTCAGTTTGAAAGAGCCTCTTCTTTACTGGCTCAAGCTCCAGTAAATCATGATCCTGACACTTTTGCAGAAGCTTCAGGCCATCCACATTGGGAAGCAGCTATGAATGAAGAATATCATTCATTGATGACAAATGATACATGGGATCTTGTTCCTCTACCAAAGGGACGCAAACTTGTTAGATGTAAATGGGTTTACAGAACCAAGTATGGACCAGATGGGAAAGTTGATAAACATAAAGCTCGTCTCGTTGCTAAGGGCTTTTCACAGGTTGAAGGCATTGACTACACTGAAACCTTCTCCCCTGTTGCCAAAATGAACTCTATCCACCTTGTTCTTTCCCTTGCTGCCTCTTTAAAATGGGAAGTCCATCAGATGGATGTTAAATCTGCCTTCTTGCATGGGGACTTGCAGGAAGAAATCTATATGGAACAACCCATTGGCTTCATACAAACAGACTCCAGCCTTGTTTGTCGACTTAAGAAATCCCTTTATGGCCTCAAGCAAGCTCCTCGGGCTTGGTATGCCAAAATGGATAGCTCTTTTAGAATCTGGCTTTTCTAGGTGTCATTCTGACAATACTGTCTACACCAAGAAAGTGGGCAACTCTCTTATCATCCTTGTTCTTTATGTTGATGATCTTATTCTTACTGGTAGTGATCCCAACCTTATAAACCATGTGAAGTCCAGCCTTAAAAAGAAATTTGAAATGACAGACTTAGGACACTTACACTATTTTCTCGGTCTTCAAGTCTTGCAATCCCAAGAGGGTATTTTCCTTTCCCAGTCCAAGTATGCTTGTGATATTCTTCGTCATTTTCACATGGAAGACTGTAAGCCAGCCCCTTCTCCCTTTCAGTCTGGAGTCAAACTTTCAGTCTCTTGTACTTCTCCTGAAGTTGATGCTACCTTATACCGTCAACTTGTTGGAAAACTCTTGTATTTAACCCATACTCGTCCTGATCTTTCCTTCGCTGTTGGCCTTGTTGCTCGTTTTATGCAAAACCCCCGTGAAAGTCATTGGAAAGCAGCTAAAAGAATACTTCGTTATGTTCGAGGTACAGTACAGTTTGGGATTCATTATAGTGCCAAAGAAGCTCATTTGTTAGTTGGTTTCACTGATTCTGATTGGGCTGGTGACCCTGATGATCGGAAGTCTACTGCCGGTTATGTCTTCACTCTTGGTTCAGGACCTATTACATGGGCTTGTAAGAAACAGGCTGCCATTTCTCTTTCGTCAGTAGAAGCAGAGTATCGTGGTGCCGTGGAAGCTAGTAAGGAAGCCTTGTGGCTTCGTCAGATCCTATCAGAATTTGGCTTTGAGCAGCAGCATCCAACCACACTTTGGTGTGATAATCAAAGTGCCATTCAGCTATGCAAAGATCCAGTCCAGCATCAGCGCAGCAAACACATTGAACTACATATGCACTTCATCAGAAAGCTCATTCATGACCATGTTCTTGAAGTGCAATATTGTCCAACAGATGATCAGGTTGCAGACATCTTCACAAAGGCTCTCACAGAGGCGAAGTTCACTAAACTTCGATATATGCTTGGAGTTCAGGAAGTTGTCACTAAGGGGGGATAGGCTCTAGTGCCTCCTTCCTTCTCCTATTGTGTCATATTTGTAAATCCTTCAATCCTATCCCAAGTTGTTCTTAAGGGGGGATGTTAGGATATTCCGACACATAGGATATAGTTAAGTTCAACTTGGTCTAGTATAGAGTTAGGTTAGAGTTAGGTAAAGTGTGTTTCTTTACCGTTGTACATTTTGTAACTTACAATCCGACGGTCACGATATGTAGTGATTCGACGGTTCACTCTCACCTCGGTATTACCGACACTTGATCCGTGGCTTGACACCCGATTGGTCCATGAGTTCTATTTAAAGCGCATGGAGGGTCATTGTTCGGGTAATCCGTGCATGAGAGAAGCTTATGTAAATTTTCATTCTTTGATTAATAAATTGCCTGTAGTACCCACGTTGGGACAGGCCGCGGACTGTTTCCCTCCTTGCACTTTGAGGGTTTTAACCACGTCAAAAATACTGGTGTATTGATTTGAGATCTGGTTGTGAGCGGTGTCCTTTTGGTATTCTTTCTGAGGAACTTACCCTGTAAATTCCTACACTACGAGGCTCGACGACTATCATTTGAACATTGGGCCCCTTCCCCTGCCGCTTGGCGATCAGTGGGGACAATTTTTTGTCAGATGATCTAAAGATTTGCATTATATACAAATGCAATAGGGATTGGTGCAATCCCGAGCCAAGTGTCCTTGCTACTCACAATTGTAGCAAACTATGGTGCTTTGTCCTCGGCCAAATCCTCCTCTTCCTCTACCTAGTCCTCTAGGTCCTCTAGCCACCATACTTCGTTCTCGTCCTTGTTGGTTGTACTATCTATCTTGATTATATCTGGGCTGGTTAAATCCATTCGACATGGCTTTTGTTGATTCGGGTCCTTGTACTTGGAATGAATCAAACGTGTGCTCGACCAACAACTCCAATGTGCGGCAATGATGGATGTCATGCCCCATTGATTTACGTAAGTCGAAAAATAGAGTATGGGCCATGGCCGCATACTTTTGCATCATCCGGCAATTGGACCATATATGGTCCCATACTGGAAAAATCTCGCACCACATTTCTCTACCTTGCACAATTGGGTTCGTTGCACTAGTTTCCATGTAGTCGATCAACAATTTACACTCATTTCTATGGTGACCCTCTATCCAACAGATGGTGCACCATACTTCCTCCCGCTTTTCGTTCTCCTTAGTCAGATCTTGAAGATAGGAAGCTAACGCAACCAATTGTGATTACACTTACGCCAAACCATTGTTCTCCCCTTCTTTTGTCGGTGAGGCTTCTAGCTTGAACGCATGTTTTAGAACTTCGGATTGCATGCCTATCCGCTACTATATTAAGGGTATCTTGATATGCGACAGTAATCCTATAATAAACCATTCTTTATGTTGCGCATCCAGAATTTCAAACATCATTGTATCCTTCAACACTTTAAACCATTGGTCGAAGTCCCATACTGGCTCCCACAAACTCTGCTTGATTTCCTTTAGTTCCATAATGCATTAGGGCTCTGACTTTGGCTTTTGGAATTCCCTAATCAATGACGACTTAATCTCCATCAAGGTCTCGTTCTGCCCAACTAGAGTCTTGAACTTCATGTACCACGTTAGCGCACGATCCCTAAATGTGGCTTCCAATTGTGCGATCTTTGTGGCCTCATTTTGGACCTACTTAGCTGTCCAGGCGAACTCACATATGAACAAATGTTGTTCCGTGTCCTCGGTCCCAGCACCATGAAACATGGGCATCTGCAAATCTATGCCTGCCATGGTAGTTTGCGCGGTATTCCCTGACGAAGTACTCCCACCTGCACTTATTGAACTGCCAAAAACCTGTGCGCCTAACTGCGCACCACTCTGAGTTTGGGCACCTTGTATTGTCCCTCCTACAACTGGACCAATTTCACTATTGCTGCTATTTCCTCCTCCCTGGCTACAATTACCTTCCACACTAGTCGTATCAGTGCGTTAAGTGCTCACCTCCTAGTCCTTAAATGCATGCGGGTCGTGGGATCGACACCAGTCATGGTTTGATTTTGTGGTTCCAATTTCAAATCTTCCGTATTGCATGGACTCAACTATTCTCTCTTTCCTTCCTCTGTTGGCGATGTGCCAAATTGCGTCCCTTCATATCTCTGGTCACTAGCACTACTCCTTGTCCTACGATGGCCTCTCCTAGCCCCTCCCTCTGTTGGAAAATGTAACTATGTTAGGTCTTCATTAATGTACTTGAGTCACCATGTAATGTACTTGTCAAAAGAGTAAAGAGAAAAATAATTATTATTATTATTGTGACTTATTAAAGCATGGCTTTCATGCTGGGTCACCTTGTTTTAGGTCAAAGTCCCCATTGAAGACTTCTAGGATTTATTGTGAGTCAATAGAGTTGTTGTACTTTTAAAGAGACCCTTCTTGGGCTTTTGAATCATATAAAAAGGTTAAATATTGAGTCAAATATGATTTATGTATCTTCCACACCATGTCGGCATAGAAGACGATCAAGTTGGCCCATGGCCCTATTCGACCTCTCATGGAGCCTATAGATACAAGCTCATCGAATTCATTTGGAGCATCATTCACTCACAAGAGATTCAATATCTCTTGTAGTCGGGAAAAGTGCAAATTCTGATTCATTTGGAGCATCATTCACTCACAAGAGATTCAATATCTCTTGTAGTCGGGAAAAGTGCAAATTCTGTTGTCGGGAAGTCGAAGTGAATGCGAGTTTGGGAAAGTCTAAGGAGAAAGGAAAAATAAAAATTTGGTGCCTCTCTCTCTCTGTTTCCTGCTCTGGATTGGGAGATCGAAGTCTTCCAAGTTTTTCTGTTGCCGGAAGCTGCTGCCTAGTCAAAGTTGTTGGAAAGGGCTCGAAATTCTGGGAGGTTGACTTGGTGTGGAGGGAAGGTCTTGTCTTCGTCTAGGGTGAAGAGTATCAAAGAATACTATTGAAACGAAGAATTTTTGGACTGGGTTTTTCCCTAGCATACTGCGTACATCTGGTGTCTATTGTTTTATGTGTTGCTGTTTAGGTAATTGCTTGATGAACTAAAGGAAAGAAGATATAAAGAATTGTAATAATAAGAAACATCACAAGTAATTATTAAGAATAAGAAAATCTTTTTGCCTTTCTAATTTTCTAACACCCTCTGGGCTCCTGCTGTCGACAGGCATCAACACTGACCGACCTCCTCCCGCATCACCCTGTCAGTACCTCCTCCCACTCCTCAAAGTACCATCCTCAAAACTCTCTTGCTCCATCCTTTCCTTTTTCCTTTTAATGCGTAGTTCTGGGCCCACTGTCAACCTCCACCGCAATCCTTCCTCTTCTCCTTTCCTACTCAGACCATCTCCTAGGTCTTCCCCACTTCCCCATCGGCGCAATCGGCTTAGTTGCTCATGGGGTCGGACTCTAGAGGCAAAACACCGTGGTCATACAACATCATCTTTATCAACAACAATATCGACCTTATAAATCTACCTCTCAGTCACTTCAGTAATTTCTACTCCGCTGTAGTATAGGACATCGTCACTTTCACTGCAAAATCCACAATATATCCTTCGAGAACACTTTTAAACCGAATTTCAACAGCACATGAGGTCTTGTTGTTTACTGCTTGGAGCTAACGTACTTCCTCTGACGTCCACTTCCTTGGCCCATCATGCCGATATGTTGGGTTGTTTTCCTTCAAACACTCAACCCACTCTGTCAAAATGTTGGGAAACATCCTAAAGAAAGCTTCATGAAAGTCGGTAAACACGTACTTCTGTAGCCATTTCTTCGGGCTCTGGTTCTTATCTCCTATGTCTTCCACAACAAACTCATGCAGCTTCCGTCTGAACCACCATGTAATTTCCTCCCTCATTGGATTCCATGGGTTCCACATTCCTATATGAAAATCCTGTCACACAGCCATCCCTCTCCCGTCAACAGAACCATTTGTTGGCACGTAGAAATCTGACAAACCTGGGATTTGCGACATAGTGGCCAACAAAGACCCACTTAGCATCGGTCGTTTCAACAACACCCACGAAGTGAGTGACCTCTCACCTGAGCTGCTAATGGGTGTGTTGACGACTACGTGTCAATGACCCATAGGAGTACACCCCCTTTTCTTGTAAAAGGGATAGCACCTGACCGATGTGTCTGTGTTGTCTAGCTATTATTATCAACCTGATTATCATGTTATAATGTAAGCCCATTCTGCATATATGTGATGTAAATAATCTCAGCAAATCTGTGTCATGTATGTAATTCCCTAGGTAAACCTATTTTTCTGGTAACGATCTACATTCCGGGAGGTTTTTTGTCTCACCGATCCATTCTCAGATGGTCGGCAGAGTTTTCCTTCAGTCTTACCACAAAGTCGAAATGAATTTTGTCACCAAGATCTTAGGCGAGTCTTAGTGTTATAGATCGAGTCTGTGTAAAAGTGATTTGGGAATAATCCTAACTATTTGGTTAGGTTATTTTATTACAAGTTGCTTAGTCTGCTGGATTATATTTGTGTCGCAGAAATGGGTAGTCTGTAAGGGTCTTTTTCAAATGGGTTTTCTCCCTTGAGATGTAAAAAATGTAAAAGATCATGATGTAAAGTGTCTTGAGGGTTAGAAAAATAATGTATCCCCTCATAGGTCCTAGGTCCTAGGTAAATTTAAATTTTCCAGAGGTAAAATTCGTGGATCCTTTAAAAAATTAAATCTTAACAAGTCCAGGGACTAAGGTTAATTGATTATTTTGCTAAATTTTATGCCTTGAGTTCCTGGGGTTAAGTCAAAGTCAAAATTTTGAGGAAATAAATGCAAAATTTTTAATTTTTGAATTGATTAAAATGCATTTAATTGAAAAATTCGAAATTTCCTCAATATTTAAAATTTCGACGGATGAGATTAAAAGAAATTTTGATCCTCATCAACGGTCGAGATCACTTTGACAAGGATCACTCAAACTAGCCATTGGGAGATTTATCTTTAAATAGGAGGTCAGTTGTTAGTTGAGATTATTCAATCTTTGAGTCGTGTGCTAAGTGAAAGCTCTCTTGTAATCTTTTTTCATGAGCAATAAAGAAAGACTTTGGTGTTAATTTCTGCTGGTGTTACTCTTTGTGGAAATGTTGTAAGATGTGTTATTTTCATGCATAGATTTCCTTTTAACCATTGATGATAGCTTTATGAATAGTGATTTAAGCACAGGTATCTTGCTTGATCATTGGAGTTTGAATGGTAATTTAAGTTCTAAATATAATGGCAAGTATCTCTTTTAAATCTGAATTTTATAATCGTTTTCTCGCTCTACGTTATGGTTGAATTGAGTTGTGCAGGGAATTCTTGATTTTAAATCATCAGGCGTTCGGGGAAGTTTTCAGTTGGACCAGCCAGCTCCCGATTAGTATTTTTTGAAGAACCCAGCTTGATTTTATCTCGGGCTTATCATAAGAAGTTTTCATTATTGATGCATGAAGGGTTTTGGACGAAGCACCTCCGTTTAAATTTAAAATTTCAAAAAAATTTCTATGCTAAATTGATAAATCTGGCTTTTAAGAGCCTCAGATTGTCAGATCTGGGAGCGGAGTTGGACTCACATTCGCTAGATCTGGTAGATCTGCTACTCCTGTGCACAGATTTGTAATTTTCTGTTAAATTTTTTTGACCTAGGGTTTCTGGGGTTTCATTTATTTTTGCATATTCGGGTTCTGGTTGTTTGTGTTTTCAGGTACAGGTTGCCGATCTGAAGGTGAAATTGATTTTGAAGCCAGATCTAGGCCCCGGGGGGGAAGATCTGGCCTCAAAGCCATCTCTTACAGGGGTTTCAAGTAATAAATTTGAAGCACAACATATACATTTTATTCAGAAATCTCTAGAAAATTTTTAAGGGTTTATTGGGCTGCTTTTTTATTTTCCTGTCTGCTGCGAGGGATCTTCAATTTTTCTGTTCCCTAAAAAATTTTCGAAATTTTTTTAGGCTCACAGCCTTTTTGCTGCTGCCTGCAGAACCTTGCCTACAACTCCTCTCTCATCTCCAAACCCTCAAAATCCTTCCACGTTGCCCACCATTTCCCTTTTGCCCTTCTAGCTCCATTGGCATATTGTCACCAACCAGTGTCCCCCCCATCTGCCGTCGATTTTCCCATTTGGTCTTTACGCTACCACCTTAAGCTCGCAGGTCCATTTCTTGTAAGCAAAACCTGTAGCTTACTAACCCCTTTCTCTGCAGCTTGCTACCATCCCCTGTTCCCTGCGTTTTCATTCCTATACGGTGCTATCGCTGCCCAATCCCCGCTTCTCACCTCCACTCCATCGCAGCTCCTCATCGTTGTTCCTCCACCCTCTCCATGCTATCCCTTCCTCTCTGCTCACTCCACGCTATCCTCATCCACATATCCCTGCAGCAAACACACACCCTCGATCTATTCTGTAGCGTATTACCCTGCTCGCTGCCCATTGTTTCTCCCTTGCCCTCCTCATGTGGTCCTCCTAACTTGCTATACCATCCATCGAACCCTCTCTCCTGCGTCCCTTCTCCATTCCGTCGACCTTCACCATTCTGCCGTCGAATTCCTCTTTCCCTCCCGCCGTCAAAGCCTATCCAAACGTGCAAAAACAAACTTCGACTTCATTTTGCTTTATATTTTTTTTCTTTTGTATATTCGTTGGGTTAGTTAGCATTTCGATTTTTCATTAAGCTAGGCTTTATTTTCATGTTGGGTTTATGATTTTAATTGTGTCCTTTTTTATTTTATTTATTTATTTTGATTTAAAAAATCTAAAACATATAAAAAGGGTTTTCAATTTTGGTTTCTCTTTTCCCTTTGATTTCTTCTTTCCTAAAAAATTAAAAAATCCTAAAAACACCTAAAATATTTAAAATCCAAAAACATTAAAAAATTTAAAAAAAATTCCTAAAAAAAGGGGTTGAAAGGGACTTCACATTACTTGTGACTTTGAGAAATCCTAAAGTATTAAATCGAAATAAATTTCAAATTTAAAGATTTAAATTTTTTTTATGTCAAATTTAAAAAATTATTAAGTCTTTTTCGATTTATTTCGGTCACATTTAGTCTTGCTTAATATATCGAGAAATTCACCTAAGGAATAATCAAGTTGTCAATCTAAAATTTCTTCTCGGTGTCTTTTGTGCTAAGATAAGATCTAAAGGTAAATTTTTGTGATATTTTTCATTTCTCTATAGTTAAATGTGCTTAAATCTTTTAAATCTGAAGTTTAACTATAGGAAAGTGGTAAATTTTCCTAGATTTGGGTCACTAAGCATAAATCATTTTAATTCTAGGATTGGAATTGATCAGCATATAAATTTCATGGTTGTTTAGAGTATTTGGATTTCTAGAAATTTAACTGCTAGAATATCTTGCATCTATTGAAATTGATCGTCATTGCTTGAAATATTTGATGTGTGTTACATGTTAAAATATATTGCAAATATTTTCAAGCGATTGTTAAAGATTTTTATTGTGGAATTGCAAATAGATTTCATTTTCCTAAGCAACAGTAGCTAATCAATTACTTGATCATTAACTCCATATGGCACTGGTATTAATCATTTAAAGTCTAATCAAATCTTAAGTCTTGCTAGGCCTTAATCAAGTATTTGATAGCCTCGCTGTTTCTCCCGAACTGGTTGGTTCCCAACTAGTTCTTCTTCATTCCATTTTTCCATAGGGTCTACCACCCATAGCTTGCTATAGGGAGACAACTTAATGGAGAGATTGGGGATTAGGGTGACAACCCCCAATTTGAGCGTTGTCGCGGTGCCTAGACACTTTGTGCGACAACATTTTTTGGTGTCGTTGCTGGGGATAGAGTTTTTCTATCCTTGGTTTCTTCGACATTCATCTCATTTCTTTCCTCTCATTCCTTTCCTCTCTTGCCAGGATAAATTCCTTGTCCTTGTTTCCTTGCTTTCGGGTTATTCTAAGTTAGACTTTTTGTCCGGGTGGCGACTCCACTTCGTCTATCTTCTGCAAGAGTGTATACTAGAAGACATCCAAGCAGTTTGATTAATCCTGCTCCTGAACCTGAAAGGGCTCTCAAAGTACGATTACACAAACTCTCTTCTCGTACCCTTCTTGTTAATCTCAGACAAGAAGCCCTCTCTGATATCCGTTTTCTTTTTACTAACTCAGTCGAGCACGACATCATGGACATATTCGCCCCTTGTGACTTTCTTAACATTCAAGGTTATCCCAATGATATTCCAAAGCGTGGGATGGATAAATTGCCTATCTTTCAGGGCAATAATGCAGTTAGTGCTAACTCTCATCTAAAATCTTTTAGTTCATGGTTGGGTAAGTATGCAAGGGCTGTTGATTTTAATCATGAAGATGTAAAAATGACCCTTTTTGTTTTTACCTTGGAGGGGGATGCTTTAGATTGGTTTACGGAAAAGCTTCAAAATTCATTTGATTCTTTGCAATCGATTGTTAATGCCTTTAAGGAAAAGTATGGAGATAAGAGAGAAGGAAGGCATCTCGTAAAAGCTATCAGTATCATTAAAAAGAGAGAAAATGAGACCGCAGAAGAATTTAACAAGAGGTTCAATGATATTATTAAGGAATTACCTCAAGATTATAAACCTACTGATAAATCTCTTCGGGACTTTTATATTGATGCCTTTAGCCCTGAACCTTCTTATGAGTTAAGATGTGCTAAACTTCCTGATTATAGGGATTGTCAAGCTTTAGCAGTAGAGCTTGAAAAAGATAAGGCAGCATCTGGGAAGTCTGAAATCCTAGGTTTTGATAGGACTTCAACGAAATTGAAAGAACCTAAAGGAAAAGAGGTTCAAGAACCTGATAACGATCTTGTAACTTGTTCAAAAATTACTGCAAAAAATTGAAAGCATGGAGATTAACCAAGCGCAATTAACCTCTAACCAAGCTAAGAAAATAACTACTTTGCAGAATAGGTTGGTCCAAATGGAAAGAGCTCAAACGCAAAATTTCCAGCTTAGAAATAATAATTGGCAAAAGAAAGGTCAATCTAGTGAGCAGAGACCACCTAATCTGCTTGAACATACTAATTTAGTCAATGATGCTCCGCCTTATTGTCGGGATTGTGATGCTCTTCATGAGGAGGCAACTTGCCCCATAGTTAGAAGGATTTTGGATAATGGAATGTTTGGGGTAGGTAATCAAATAAATTGTGTGGGTAAAGAGTTTTCTTTGTCTATGAAAGACTAGATGGAAGTTAAGGAAAATAGTCGAGATGTTATGACTCCCACATCAGCTTTTAGTATAAATAATTTTGAGAATGAAGATGATATGATGGTTAAATTATCTGGTGAGAAGCCTTCTCTAGAGAAAATCATGGAAATTGCTAAAGATAAGGGTTTAACTTATCAAAGAAGGGATAAAGATCAGACCGGGAATCAACTTCCCCCTCGAATTTTTAACCTGGGTTCAAACTTTGGATTAGATGTCGATCTGGGAAGTTGATTTAATAATGCAAAAGTCTAGGTTCTTGACTTTGAGATTGTGAAGATTCCTTCCCAAAGGGCTAAGTTACTAAAAGCTATTGAAGCTCCTCAAGTGAATGTTTCTCAACAGAAGGCTCCTAAGGTTGATTATTAGGATGCTCCTATATATTTGCAAAGTTTAGATTCAGATAACAAGGATCATCAACCATTCTTTATTACTTTGATGGTTAATGGGTATAAATTAAATAATTGCATGCTGGATTCTAGTGCGTCAGCTTGTGTCATGACCAAGAGGGTCATGGAACAACTTAATTTAAGAGTTTCTAGGTCTTACTACAATATATGTGCCATGGATTCTAAGAAGATTGAAGTTCACAGTTTGATCAAAGATTTACAAGTTCATTTATCAATTTACCCTGATATTATCATTGTTATGGACATTGTTGTTGTTGATGTGCCTGATGCTTGGGGTATGCTTTTATCTAGAAAATGGGCCTCTGATCTAGGAGGGAGTATTCAAACGAATTGGTCATATGCTATGATTCCTTCTCCTAGAGGTGATGGTTTTGTGAGACTTAATAGAGAACCAGAGAGAAGATTCCATGTTGAAGATCTTAAGAGACCTCATAATGAAATAATTAAAGAACAATCTGACATTGGGAATTATGCTATCCTATCTAATTCTATAATTCTTTTAGATGATAAGGTTGATAAGAACATTGGGGGTCTCAAGGATAAAGTTTGGTAAATGTATTTTGATGGGGTGTCGTCTAGGCATGGTAAAGGTGCAGTAGTATTAAAATCACCCCTTGGACATATTTTCAAATTTGCCTATCAGTTGAATTTGAAGCAACTAACAACGTCGCTGAATATGAAGCTTTGTTGTTGGGTCTTGAATTGGCAAGGTCTTTAAGAGTTAAGTTGTTTAGCATCAAGGGGGATTCCGACTTAATTATCGTGCAAATTAAAAATAAATTTACATGTAAAAATCAAAGGTTAAAGAGTTATCGAAATGTTGTATGGGATACTATGGAATACTTTGGTGCCCTACTTTGAGGCTATCCCAAGAGAGCAGAATAGTTCGGCAGATGAGCTTGCTGTAGCTGCTTCTACTTTGTTGTTATCTGATGGGCTGATTAAGGAAAAGATAAATATGGAAATTATATTTAGGCCTTCTGTTCCACATAACTCAGAGCATTGGCAAGTTTTTGAAGACGAGAAATAGGTGATTTGTTTTCTTGATAATTTGGATGAGTTTGAAAATTTTGAATAGATTCTGAGGATGGATCTGATGATCATGAAGATATCATAAATCTTACTCCTAGGAATGTGGTTTCTTTAGAACAACACTTTGATCGGCATGATGCCACAAAGATGAAAGAGGAAAATAAAATGGATCCAGGCGAATACATCTAGGCAAACATTGGTACTTCTAGGGATCCAAAGATTATCAAAATGGGTAAGGGTGCTAATGTTGAAGAAAGAAAAAAGTTAACCAATTTACTTCGTGAATATAGGGATGTTTTAGCATTTTCTTATGATGAATTAAAAGGTTACAGGGAAGATGTCATGGATCACACTATCCCTTTGAAATATGAAAATGCTAAACCCTTTCGTCAAAAGGTTAGGCAGATAAATCCTAAGTTAGCCCCTTTGGTTCAAAAGGAGCTTTCCAAGATGCTTGCAGCAAGAATTATTTCTCAAATGAGGCATTCAACATGGTGTTCCAACCTGGTGATTGTTAGGAAAAAGAATGGTACAATAAGACTTTGTGTCGATTTTCAAAACCTTAATCTAGCATGTAAGAAAGATAATTACCCTTTGCCGAACATGGAGACTATGTTGCAAAGAGTAATTGGTTCTGGAATGATGTCATTGCTAGATGGTTTTTCTGGATATAATCAAGTATGGGTTAAGAAGGAGGATTGTCACAAAACTACATTCACCACACCATGGGGTACATTCAAATATATTAGAATGTCGTTTGGGTTAACCAATGCTAGGGCTACGTTTTAGAGGGCTATGGATTATGCCTTCAAAAGTTTAATTGGAAAGTTTATTGAAATTTATCCGGATGATCTTACTGTTTTTTCTAAGGATGGTATTAGTCATATAAGTCATCTTAGGCAAGTTTTTGATAAATGTAGAGAGTACAGGATTTCTTTAAATCTAGCTAAGTTTGTTTTTGGAGTCACTGAAGGGAAATTACTTGGTCACATCATTTCTAAAGATGGAATCAAGATTGATCCTGAAAGAGTTGAGGCAATCCAAAAGATTCCTTTTCCCCATAATCTTAAATCCCTTCAGTCTTTTCTTGTAAAAGCAAATTTTCTTAGAACATTTATTCCAAATTACGCGGAAGTAGCTAAGCCTATTCAAAGTCTTCTGAAAAAAGATGTAAAATTTGTTTGGCAAGAAGATGGCAAAAAGGTTTTTCAGGAAATCAAAGGTGCTATTGCAAAAGGCCCTGTTTTAGTTAGTCCTGATTACTCTAAGGATTTCATGATTTTTTCTTTCGCTTTTGAAGATACCATTACTGGTGTTTTATTGCAGAAAAATAAGGATGGTCACGAGCAGCCTATTACTTTCATGAGTAGAGCGCTTCAACATTCTGAATTAAAATACAATACCATGGAAAAGCAAGCCTATGCCTTAGTCAAATCTCTTAAGCATTTCAAGACTTATGTGGGTTATTCCAAAATCATTGCTTTTGTCCCACATTCTGCGGTTAAAGATATATTAACTCACACTGATTGCTTAGGGACTCGTGCAAGGTGGGTTACTATACAAGAATATGATTTAGAGATTAGACCCACCAAGTTAGTCAAAGGCCAAGGCTTGGCTCAAATGATAACCGAAGGTAATGAAAAAGCTCTTGGTTTGATTTGTCTTAACGATTCATCTTCACTTGAGCTGCAGAGATTAGAAGAGCATGAGTGGTACAAGGACATTATCTATTACTTGGTAAATCTTACATGTCCTAACCATTTAGTCGCTCATAAGAGAAGGGCTCTTAGATTAAAAGCCACTAAGTATTGCTTCATGAAGGATGTCCTTGGATGGAGAAATCCTGAGGGCATAGTACTTAGGCGTGTTGATGAAATTGAGTCCGAGAAATTGGTTTTTGAGTTTCATTCAGGGTTTTGTGGTGGTCATTATGCTGCTAGAACTACTTCCCACAAAATTCTAACAGCCGGTTATTATTGGCATTCGATTTTTTCTGATGTGCATAAGTTTGTTAGATGTTGTCAAGCCTGCCAACTGTTCACTGGGAAACAAAAGCTTGTTGCCTCGCCCTTACAACTCGTGGTTGTGGAGGCACCTTTTCAGCATTGGGGTCTGGACTTCATTGGGAAGTTTCATGAAAATTCTAGCAATGGCTACTCATGGATTTTGACTGCTACCGATTATTTCACTAAATGGGTTGAAGCCATCCCTGCTAAGAATGCCACTGAAAAGGTCATTATGGATTTCATTGAAAATAATATCATTACTAGATTTGGTGTCCCTACTAAGATCACTACTGATAATGCCAAGGCTTTTAGTTCTTCAGAATTTTCATCTTTTTGTTTCAAGTATGGCATTGTTTTATCTCATTCATCAAATTACTATCCTCAGGGTAATGGACTTGCTGAATCAAGTAATAAAAATCTCATAACCATTATCAAAAAGATAGTAGGGAATAATAAAAGAGCTTGGGATAGCAAAATCAAGTATGCTTTATGGCCAAATAGGATTACTAAAAAGAAATCTACTGGTAAGAGTCCCTTTGAATTAGTTTATGGCTTGTATGTAACCTTACTTGTGCACCTGAAATTGCTAGCTTATCAACTCCTTCAGCGTTTTTCCACTAATAAATATGTTGTTCAAAATAGAATTGATAAGATTGTGGAGTTGGATGAAGCTCGTAGGACAACTTTTGATAATATATGTAAAAGTCAATCTAACATTAAGAAAAGCTTTGATAAATCATCTCGAACTAGATCTTTGCAGGTTGGAGATATGGTTCTCCTTTGGGATCGCAAAAATGAAAAATCGGGAAAACATAAGAAGTTTGACAGTTTGTGGCTGGGACCATACATTATCCAAGACATTGCTCGGCCAAATTCAATCCACTTGAGCAGATTGGATGGAGAACCACTTGACTTACCTGCGAATGGCCAAATTCTCAAGCTATTCTTCAAAGAAAACATCTGATGCCATGGGGCATCCTCTATATTATATTTCTAACCTACACCTTGTCATTTCAACATTTCATTTTTGTTTTAGGATTAGATTTACTTTTCATGTTACTAGATAGTTAATAAATGAAGAGCTTATATCTTTCATGTGCTTAACGTTATATGATTTTTGGATGGACGCTACTTATGTTTTGTTGTGTGTTGCGTGGATGTAGATTCTGGATTCTCACATTCCTACAATGCAACGACGTGTCCCCAAGTAGAGCCAGATGTTGACCACTACGTGTCAAAGACCCATAGCAGTACACCCATTTTTTTCGCAAAAGGGATAGCGCCTGACCGATGTGTCCGTGTCGTCCAGTTATCATCATCAGCCTAATTATCATGTTATAATGTAAACCCATTCTGCATATATATGATGTAAATAATCTCAGCAGATCTGTGTCATGTATGTCATTGTCTAGGTAAACCTATTTTTCTGGTAACGATCTACATTCCAGGAGGTTTTTTGTCTCACCGATCCATTCTCAGATGGTCAGAAGAGTTTTCCTTCAGCCTTACCCCAAAGCCGGAATGAATTTTGTCACCCGGATCTTAGACGAGTCCTAGTGTTATAGATCGAGTCTGTGTAAAAGTGATTTGGGGATAATCCTGATTCCTAACTATTTGGTTAGGTTATTTTATTACAAGTTGCTTAGTCAGCTGGATTATATTTGTGTCGCAGAAATGGGTAGTTCGTGAGGGTCTTTTTCAAATGGGATTTTCCCCTTGAGATGTAAAAAATGTAAAAAATCATGATGTAAAGTGTCTTGAGGGTTAGAAAAATAATTTATCCCCTCATAGGTCTTAGATCCTAGGTAAATTTAATTTTTCCAGAGGTAAAATTCGTGGATCCTTTAAAAAATTAAATCTTAACAGGTCCAGGGACTAAGGTTAATTGATTATTTTGCTAAATTTTATGCCTTGGGTCCATAGGGTTAAGTCAAAGTCAAAATTTTGAGGAAAAAATGCAAAATTTTAAATTTTGAATTTATTAAAATGCATTTAATTGAAAAATTTGAAATTTCCGCAATATTTAAAATTTCGACGGATGAGATTAAAAGAAATTTTGATCCTCATCAACGATCGAGATTACTTTGACAAGGATTACTCGAACTAGCCGTTGGGAGATTTATCTTTAAATAGAAGGTTAGTTGCCAATTGAGATTATTCGATCTTTGAGTCATGTGCTAAGTTAAAGCTCTCTTGTAATTTTTCTCATGAGCAATAAAGAAAGACTTTGGGTTATCTAATGAGCAATAAATCAGTTATCTAATGATTTCTTGACAATGCCTCAATTAGATGCCAAACACAATGATGTCGATTAGATCTCAAGTGTTAAAGCAACTTGTACCAATCACACGATCATAAATTTAGATCTCAAGAGTAGGATTTCTTTTAGTGCAATACTCGTAATTTTTTTGTAAACTTAGAATGAGACAAGAAACTGTCAGATCTCAAAAATCAAATCAACAGTAATACTTCAGAAAATTTCAGCACTTTATTAGACTTATGACAACACCAATGAAGTCACTTTAGATCACAGCATTTACCCAACATATGAAGCATAAAACTTTTCAATGGATAGTAAATGTAAATTTAGGTATTTAGCCCACTTTATGATGATTTAATCAATAATATATCAGATCTTAGACAATTTATTACAGTAGTAAACTAACCAACAAATCAACAAGTTAATGATGCTAAAACCAATGCCCAATATGCCAAAAATTAGGAAAAATTTACCGAAATTGAAAAAATCAAATTTGAGCCCTCTTTAAATGTGTGATTCAGAAAATTTGTAGACTTGATTCAATAATTGACACAGTAAATTCCAGCAAGCAATTTATTAGATCTAAGATGCTTAAGTAGCCAAAATCTAAAAAAATTTAAAATTTAAAATTTTAAGATATTTTGATCAATTCAAATGTGATTTTTTATATAATTGTTATTACAGCTGTAACAAAACAAAGGCAAAATGAGGGTTTAGAGATCAAACCCTAGGCCTAAGGCCTTGAAGATCAACTTGCCCAAGTCGCCCAAAATTTCTCCAATGATCTTGCACCTGAAAACACGGTTTTTTGAGCAATTTTCTCCTGCAAAACCACCAAGGAATTACTCTTGCAAATTTCAAAGGTAGAACTAGGGTAAACTAGGGTAAAATAGGCCAATGCTATGCCTAAAAGGACTAGTGTTGAGAGAAGAGGAGGCTAGGAGGATAGATCAGGGGTCAAAGAGGCACGAGGAGCCTCAAAAGCAAGACGTTGGGGTTTCCGGGGCAATTTAGGGCCCTTCAGGGCCACAAGCAACCCAAAGGGCAGTCGTGTGGCCTAGGGCCCACAACTAGGCCTTTTAAGGCCTTAAGACCCCAACGCTGGTTCTAGAAGGGGAGGTCGAGGCCTCTAAAGGCTACGACCTACTCTAAAAGGGCTGAAAAGATGACACAAGGGGCAGAGAGGCTTACGCTAGCCAACAGAACGAGGACGTTGGCCCTCTAGGGGTTGGATCTAGGCTCGGGAGGCTCAAAAAGTGAAACCCTTGCTTCAAAAGAAAATTCTCTTATGGGTCTGAATTTTGCTGCAAAATCTTTAGTGGGTAGCCCGACAAAATTTTCTAAAGACTAGATTTTACCCTCAAGGGCCTAGATCTAGCTCTACTTCAACTTGATCTCTTGATTCCACCTACAAAAATGAAAACCCAAATCCCAAATATATACAAAAATTCTTAAACCCCCAAAATCCAAGTTAGCAAAAATAATTTACAAATTAAATTTATAAAATTATTCACAAAATTACAAAATATACAAGGGTTTTAAAATTTTTTGAGAAAAATATTTGTATGGCTATTTTCTTTGATAAATGGCTAAAAATGCTCAGAAACCCCATGCACACTATAGCCTTAGCAACGATTTAATCCACCACATAAATATTTAGGATCCAAGCGCAACTGATCCTTATCCACAATTTGTGAACTCGGAGACCAGGGACTGAAATACGTGCAAACACTGTATTTATATCAAAATAATCATATATTAGCACAACATAGGAAGCTCGTAGTCAACACATACCACAAATCAATGAACAAGTACACCCCGAGTTGCACCAGAAAGTCTTTATTATGATAGAAGAAATAATTCCCAACGGGACAAAAAATTACACAAATGCTTTAGCAGCAATTTCTTAGCCACAAATCAAATGGCTAGAGACCCAAATGACTCTCTAATTTATAGATAAATCTTACAAGTGAAAAAATAACAGCTAATTTCCTTGATCTTTATCAAAATAATCTTGGTCGTCAAAAAATAATTGATCGTCTTTTAATCTTAGCTGTTGAATTTTTATTTTTTGAGGAATTTTCGAATTTATCATTTAATTCCATTTTAATTAGCTCAAAATCAATTATTTTGAGCTAATTTCCTAAAAAATATGACTTTGACTTAACCACCAAGTGTAGGGCCCTAAACTATATAAGATATACCAAACTTGGTAATTTATTCAGACATTTACTTTAACCAGAATATGAAACTTGCTTTAACAATTTAACCAAAATTTATAATTTTGCCCTAAATTTATCATTAACCAGACAGTAGATTTGAAAATAAAAATGCAGAAGAACAACTAGAAGTTAATTTGAAATTCTTGTTTGATAATTCCCAATTTTCTTCTATTACTAAAAGACCAAAACCCCCCTGGAAAACTGGGCACAACCTCAGTACCGAGCTACAAAATACTTTAGAATTTCAACACTCTGGCCCCCCGTGCCCAAAAGAATCAAGAACAATCAAGGCTCAACAATCCTCAGTCAGTTTGTGGTTCTCTGTTGTAAATTCCTTCTCGATTTTTCTCCCAACTATTCTCCAAAAGAAAAATCCTCCCCTCAAAACCCCCTTTCGACTCCCTTATAAGCTCCCTTCCATTGTCTCCAGCTCTCCATCACCCTACCTGCCATCTCCTCGACTCTTCTTCCTGCCACCTGCAATGTCTCTATGTCTTCCCTATATATATATATATATATATTACGTGACTCATTGAGGTTGCCATCTTTGTTACCTTTCTTTTAAGTGAATTGATTTTATATTATGGTTTTCTTTTATTTAGTTCAATACAATGTTTTGTGAAATATGTTACTAATAGTATTTATAATTTTTAATAGTTCACTTTATTCTTAACATATAATTAAATTAATTATACATCAATTAAACTTAATTTATAATTTATTATTTTTGTTGTCTATATATATATATATATATATATATATATAATGGTGAGTTGGAAATTTACTTCGATAATCAATTTATTAACTTAAGCATAGATATTTTCCAATATTAGTTGGTATGTATACTATTGCACTACATGTGGGTGATGCATATGTAGTGATCATATGGGTGGCCCGTACGCATGCTAATATTCATATTCTATTTCTAATTGTAGGTGGGTCATTACACCAAGGCCCAAGGGTCCAATTTTTCTTGAAATATCCAATATTCCCTTGGTGGAAGACCTCAAAAATTAATTCTTTCAAGACCCACAAATTTTTCACTTGAAGAATTTAATTTTCTTAAGACATTTAATTTGACTTTAATTAATTAAATTTTTGACTTAGGAAATTGAAATATGAGGGATTAATTATTTTTACACCCTCTAATATTTTAACCATGGTGTCTAAGTATGAGGGACCATGCATTAAAATATTTTTTACATAAAATTTTCAATTTGGACCTTGAAAGGGGGAATACTTGTTTGGCTTAGACCCTCAGAAAACATACCCAATCTGCAACACAATATGAGCCAGTAGACCAAGTGATTTGTAATAAAATAATTTAGCCAAATAGCTTAAATTATTCCCAAATCGCTTTTACATAATACTCAACTAGAACACTAGGACTCACCTAAGATTTTGACGAAGAATTCCACCCTAGCTTTGTGATGAGGTTGGAGGGAAAAACTCTGCCGACCATCCGTATTTAGAAATAAAAATGAATCAGTCAGATGAAAAATCTCCTAGGATGAAACTCTCGCCAAAATAATAGGCTTACCTAGGTTGTTGCATACATTCACGGTCTTACTAGCATCATTTACATTACATAAATTGCAGAATGGGTTTACAATGACATATGAACTGTTGATAGATGATCTGATTCTATCGAAAAAAATTGGTACTTCCGCTTCCTTGGAACTTTTACAAACTATGTCCAATAGGTCACTTAGAAGATTGTATTAATAAATTACAAACTTCCGTTTCATCTGCTTTAATATGATGAGCTAGTTGATAGTTGGACAATTCATACAAATGAGTTGCAAGGGTCCAATATCAATACTGGTAAAGTGTACATGCATGAATTGTAGGAATTTACAGGGTAAGTTCCTCAGACAGAACACCAAAAGGACACCGCTCACAACCAGATCGCAGATCAATACACCAGTATTTTGACGTGGTTAAAACCCTCAAAGAGGGAAACAGTCCACGGCCTGAGCCAACGCGGCCACTTCAGGCAATTTATTAATAAAAGAATGAAAAATTTACATATGTTTCTCTCATGCACGGATTACCCTACAAATGACCCTCCATGCGCTTTAAATAGAAATCATGGACCAATCGGGTGTCAAGCCACGGATCAAGTGTCGGTAATACCGAGGAGAGAATGAACCGTCGGATCACTACATATCGTGACCGTCGGATTGTAAGTTACAAAATGTACAACGGTAAAGAAACACACTTTACCTAACTTTATACTAGACCAAGTTGTACTTAACTATTTCCTATGTGTCGGAATATCTTAACATCCCCCCTTTAAGAACAACTTGGGATAGGATTGAAGGATTTACAAATATGACACAATAGGAGAAGGAAGGAGGCACTAGAGCCTATCCCCCCTTAGTGACAACTTCCTGAACTCCAACCATAAATCGAAGTTTAGTGAACTTCGCCTCTGTGAGAGCCTTTGTGAAGATGTCTGCAACTTGATCATTTGTTGAACAATATTGCACTTCAAGAACATGGTCGTGAATGAGCTTTCTGATTAAGTGCATGTGCAGTTCAATGTGTTTGTTGCGCTGATGTTGGGCTGGATCTTTGCATAGCTGAATGGCACTTTGATTATCACACCAAAGTGTAGTCGGATGTTGCTGCTCAAAGCCAAACTCTGACAGGATCTGATGAAGCCACAAGGCTTCCTTACTAGCTTCTACGGCACCACGATACTCTGCTTCTGCAGATGAAAGAGAAATGGCACCTTGTTTCTTGCAAGCCCATGTAATAGGTCCTGAACCAAGAGTGAACACATAACCGGCAGTAGACTTCCGATCATCAGGGTCACCAGCCCAATTCGAATCAGTGAAACCAACCAATAGAGGAGATGCTTCGGCACTGTAATGAATCCCAAACTGAATTGTACCTCGAACATAACGAAGTATTCTTTTATCTGCTTTCCAATGACTTTCACGGGGGTTTTGCATGAACCGAGCAACAAGGCCAACAGCAAAGGAAAGGTTAGGACGAGTATGGGTTAGATACAAAAGTTTTCCTACAAGTTGACGGTATAAGGTAGCATCAACTTCAGGAGAAGTACAAGTGACTGAAAGTTTGACTCCGGACTGAAAGGGAGAAGGGGCTGGCTTACAGTCTTCCATGTGAAAATGGCGTAGAATATCACAGGCATACTTGGACTGGGAAAGAGAAATACCCTTCTTGGATTGCAAGACTTGAAGACCGAGAAAATAGTGTAAGTGTCCTAAGTCTGTCATTTCAAATTTCCTTTTAAGGCTAGACTTCACATGGTTTATAAGGTTGGCATCACTACCAGTAAGAATAAGATCATCAACATAGAGAACAAGGATGATAAGAGAGTTGCCCACTTTCTTGGTGTAGACAGTATTGTCAGAATGACATCTAGAAAAGCCAGATTCTAAAAGAAAGCTATCCATTTTGGCATACCAAGCCCGAGGAGCTTGCTTGAGACCATAAAGGGATTTCTTAAGTCGACATACAAGGCTGGAGTCTGTTTGTATGAAGCCAATGGGTTGTTCCATATAGATTTCTTCATGCAAGTCCCCATGCAAGAAGGCAGATTTAACATCCATCTGATGGACTTCCAATTTGAAAGAGGCAGCAAGGGAAAGAACAAGGCGGATAGAGTTCATTTTGGCAACAGGGGAGAAGGTTTCAGTGTAGTCAATGCCTTCAACCTATGAAAAGCCTTTAGCAACAAGACGAGCTTTATGTTTATCAACTTTCCCATCTGGTCCATACTTGGTTCTGTAAACCCATTTGCATCTAACAAGTTTTCGTCCCTTTGGTGGAGGAACAAGATCCCATGTATCATTTGCCAACAATGAATGATATTCTTCATTCGTAGTTGCTTCCCAATCTGGATGACCTGAAGCTTCTGCAAAGGTGTCAGGATCATAATTTACTGGAGCTTGAGCCAGTAAAGAAGAGGCTCTCTCGAACTGAGAACGTGTGCGTCGCTGATCTGTAGGATCACCGGCAAGATCACCAGCTGCATCTCGAGTAGCACGAACCCATTTTGGAAGCTCAGGAGCTGAAGGAGGACCCTGAGATGGTGGGGGAGGATTGTCATCCTCACTTTCATCATCTGAAGAAGAAATGTTTTTAAAGGTAGAAGAGATAGGGAGAGGTGGCACATCCGCCGGACTAGGCTCGCAGGCCGATATATTTTCATCAAATTTTACATCTCTTCTAATGATAACATTTTTGGACTTAAATGGAATAAGTCTATAGCCTTTGACATCTTCAGAATATCCAACAAAAGTACATTTTTCACTCTTAGGTTCTAAAGCTTTATGCTTTTCATCTGGAATATGGGCCCACGCTTCACTTCCAAAAACACGAAAGTGACTTACATCTGGTTTGATTGAGCTCCATGCTTCTTCTGGAGTGATATTCTTTAAAGCCTTAGTAGGAGTGCGATTTATTATGTAATTTGCACAATTAATTGCTTCTGCCCAAAAACTAAGACCAAGTCCTTTAGATTGTAGCATACAATTAGCCATTTCCTTTAAGGTGCGATTCTTCCTTTCAGCTACACCATTTTGTTGTGGAGTATATGGAACAGTATGTTGCATTTGAATTCCATTCTCAGTGCAATAGTTGATGAATGTGTTTTTAACATATTCTCCGCCATTATCAGATCTTAACTTAAGAATTTGATGTCCAGATTGTTTTTCAACAAAGGCCTTGAAGGCCAAAAAAGTGTTAAATACTTCACTCTTGAGTTTTAAGAAGTATACCCAAGTGCGTCTGGAGAAATCATCAATGAAAGTTAAGAAATACTTGTAGCCAGAGAATGACACAACTGGAAGTGGACCACATAAATCACTATGCACAAGCTGTAAAGGGGCTGAGGCGTGCCAAGAGGCACGTTTTTCAAAATTGTCCCGATGATGTTTTCCGAGTACACATCCGGAACAAACACCATCTCTGCAAGATACCATAGGAAGACTTGTCACCATATTTTCTTTACATAGATGCTGAAGGGAGCGATAGTTTAAGTGACTAAATCGCTCATGCCAAGGTTTGCTCACTTCATCGTTATGAGCAACAAATACTGAGGGAAGATTTGATGACCCAAAGTTGTGAAACTTATACAACCTTGTATTGATCTGCGATCTAGTTGTGAGCGGTGTCCTTTTGGTGTTCTGTCTGAGGAACTTACCCTGTAAATTCCTACATGAATTGACAAAGAAGGAACAACCACTTGACTCTTTGGCAAGGATGTCTAGTGCTTCTCCCAAATATTTACTGCGCATGTTAATGGATGCCCTCCTATACTTGTAACCACTCATGAATGAACTTCCTATTGTTGATTCGTGAAATACAAAAGAAGTTGTTGGCACTTCCGGTACCACCTTTTCTCATGTTCCATTGGGTTGGCTACCCACGAGAAGTCTTCTGTTTTGAAAACCATACTAGAGGCACTGGTTCTAGAATCTAAACTAGTCCATCCAATGGTTCTTAGGTGGAGAGCATGGTAAGAATGGCATGGAATTAGGACTCCTATTGTGCCTGAAATCAGACCATTGTGAGCACACTTTGGATATGTTAAACTTGATCACTAGATGCAAGCCATCCTGATCCTTCTACTATAATTTTGCAGGAACTAGATCTTGCACCATCTGCTGATTCATCTAAAGATAACATGCTAGGGCTTGAATCTACATCATCTGTTGTTGCCTTCATTACTGATTTCCAGGAAGTAGATCCTGCACCTTCTGTGAAACAAGAAAAAGAACCCGCTTCTATTGATTTCTTGACATCAAACTCCCCACCCTCAACATCTCAGCCATATAAGAATCCTAATCATTCTGATCAAAGGCATTCTTGCTCTCCATGCAGTTGTTCAAATTCTCATCAGTATGTTAATGGTTCTTATAGATGTTTAGTGAAAAGGTGTAAAAGGAAAACTCTTGTATCCAAAATGACTTTTAGGACCTATTGTGGCTGGATTGATGATTGGTCATGGTGGCATTTTAGCAAGTCCCTCAAGTCAGTTTCCTTCGTGAGTGTGCCAACATACAAGGAATGAATGATGCCTTGCCTTCGTGAGTATGACTCATGTACAAGGATGGAACAATGCCTTAAACAATCATAAATACCTCTGGAAAAGAACCGTAACACTCTCCTAGCTTAACTCTGACACAGCTCTGTAGACCACACTCTGTAGTAGAAAATGATAAACCAGACAATGCCAGCAACTTCTTCCTTTCCAACACTTAGGAATAAGTAGTATATGCTAAATGGGAAAAGTTAAGATTGCAATTGCTTTGAAATAATGAAGATAAATGTGATCTTAGGTTCCGAAAAGATCAAATTACTAAACAAGTAACTAATTAGGATCTATTTATGGTTGTTTTTATGACAGTTGCTAGGTCTCCCACTCACTTCCACCTACAAGAAGAATCTAAGTTCAACATAAATAGAATGAATGTTGTAATGCATTACCCGAACAACTCCACCAAATCCTCTTGAATTGGGTTGAAGGAAGGTGTGTTTGTCATGGACTTTTGACCAATGATGAATGAGTTCAAACTTTTTCACATCCCAGAGCTTGACATCTCCATCTTTACTGCCTGTCAAAAACAAGCTTGTCCCAGGAATAACTGATGTCCTTGTAATACTTCCTACATAACAAGGAAAGAAAAATAATTAGATAACAACGAAGACATTAAGTCTCCCCTAAACTTCATTTCATGATTCAAATGTAACAGTTATGAGTTGACATCCAATTTTACATAATTCACTGCTAATCACAAGAAGGTTTAATTGCTGCCCATAATCTAGAATCCCAAACTCTCTTCTGGACCTTAACTTCTCTTTGACATTTGTTGTACAGAAACACCGTAATGAGAATATAAACCTAGGAAACAATATACTCACCTTGACTACATATTGAATATTCCCCACCTCAATTTATCATGTTCATGTTTGACTAAATATACCCCACCTTAATTTATGAGGTTTGAGCTTGAATTGTAGTTTTCTTTTCTGTAATCACCCACACAAAATATATTTTGCCTCAATGGGCATGCCAGAAGGACATCCTGAAGAATACTTTCAAGTTCTCTCCTTCAATGTTCTTTCAAATAGCAATCAACTGTTTCAAAGCCTTCATGTTGAAAGGTATTCCAAGCCTGAAGGATTTGGCCTATAAAAATATTATGTATGTTTACATCTAGAATTTGATTTTCCTATTTGCATGGGCATGTGTAGATTTATGTCTAAATACTACTTTTTTGATGAAATCCAATTGTCTCCATTCTTCCTCAAATATTTTATAGTTTTGCCATTTTCTAGTATGTCAGTCTTATATCGAATCTTCACAAAATTCTTGTTTGACTCTTTACAAATATAGTGACTAGTTTACCCTCATTTTGCCTGCAAGTCATTGTAGAGTTTGAGCTGTGTAACTTTGTATTTGATATCATACGACTTCTGGAGGGGCAGATACAGTATCATTAGATTAGAAGTGCATTGAAATGTTCTGAAGAATGTGCTATCTCAAAATTATGGGTCACGAGACAAAGGTGACATGAGAAACAACACACTTATACTTACTCTAAAAGGATATCTACGAATTTCTCAGAAATAAAATTCAAATATCTCTGATTAATAGGCCCATGATTATCATCTCTAGGTTTACTTACAACACTGTCAAAATAAAAATGCAATGTTACCCAAAGGATGATCTGCATCAAATTCTTAAACGGTGTAGTTACATGGAAAAGGAACTCTACTCTTAATAGGGTTGGATTCTATGGCAGCCCCATAAGAAATAAAAATCAAATGTCCCTGATTAATAGGTCCCGTGAATATCATCTCTAAGTTTAATAACAACACTGTCAAAAAGAAAATTGCAGTATTGCCCAAAGGATGATCTGCATCAAATTCTCAAATTGTGTAGCTACAAGGAAAGGAACTCTATTTTTAATAGGGTTGGATCCGATTACAACCCCGTAAAAACTAAACTGGGATATGATGAGCCAGAACATGCCATGGTTGCCCCCCAAACAAGCATCCAAAATAAAATTTTATACAATTGAAACTTTCCACATCTCCCATTGGATCGAAATTCACTGCTGACATCAGTTGAAGTGCACATTCTTAATAAACAAGTTGTGTCCATCTTTTCAAAACTACTTGAATCAACATCACACAAATGCACCCATCAATAGGAATGTGCATGCAAGCAGAGTCTTTTGATTACAAATAAGTACAAGGAAGTACCTTGGTGTGCCTTCGGTATGTACCAAAGCATTCCATTTGTACTCTGCTCACCAAGTTGCCTGGATGATGAGCCATATGCCTCTTTCCTAGAGGTGTCTTTTAGAGGTGAAGATGGAACCTTATTTTCTTCCTTCAATTGCCTTTGACGCTTGCTTTTACCAGTAGCAATGAAGCGAAAGTCATGCACGCCAATATCACCCCCCTTTCCCCCTGTGACAATTAAGGGGGATATAGATCCACTTCCTATGTCAAGATCAAGCACAGCAAGAGAACGAGCGCCACCTGAAAGGTAAAAAGGAAAAAATGAGCACATATAAAAATAATGGAAATAATTGTCCCTAACAAGTGTTACAAAGAATAGATGATTACTCTACAAAACTTAAGCGTCAATTTCACCCATTGGCTAATAAACTGATCTTCAACATATTTAATTCATATTATCTATTGCAATAAATTTGCCATTGATTGAATATATAATTTGATAATTTGCACAGCATTATATTGTCAACGAAAGAAAACAAAATATACCCATGGCTATCAATCTGAATACAATCAAAACAATATCCAACACAATATTAACGAGAGCTTAATACAACATCTCAAGAACATGAACCTACATTTTATAAAATCAAGAAAAACCCTATGTTCCACAAAGTTTCCAACACAGGGGAACATGGGAGCAGGGAGACGCAAGGGGGATGTGTGAGAGCACCACCAAATTTTAGGAAAATTCACGGTGGGACAGGGGACATCGGGGTCTATAGCATAGGGGTTCCCATCTCTATAATTCTAAAATAAATATGATAAAAACCCAACAATAACAATTCATTCCATGCAAAATCATCATAATGCAATGCTGTGGAAATGCTAAAAATCCTGCCATTCGTAAAATTCTTAAAAATGTTAAGTCTACTGAATTTTGAATGGGATATGAAATTCCACTTTATCCATATGAAGTTTGATGAGGTTGGAACCACTCAAACACCCTAAAACAATTAATGGTAATGTTAAAAATTTAAATAAAAGGATAGAAAAGGTAAGATGAGGGACCTTGAAATAATTAACGGTATGTTAGAAATTTAAGCAAAAGAATAGAAAAGCTAAGATAAACAAGAAAGTTCGTAAGAAAAAGGAGAATGTCATGTAAAGGTAAGATAAAGGAGAATTTCACCTTTACTTTATGAATTTAACATTACATTAATTACCAAAGTCCTAGACTCCTCAAAGCTCTATCTCTTTATTTCTCTATTTTCATGGGATGTTAGACAAAAAAACTGGCGGGGAGCGCCCAAGTGTCCACCTTCTAGGGGAGGGGGTGCGTAAATCTCACCCTTTTGGGAAAAAACATCCCCCACACTAGGGAAATATTCCCCATCTGTATCCTCGAGTTTCCCCCAAATAGGGACTTGGGGAAATATTTCCCCAAGCATCCCCCCACCTTCAGAGCATGGGAAATGTGGGGGGGCACACCCCCCACCCTAGGGGACTTGTTGTCAAAATTGGCAACTAGGGTCAAATTCCACTTTGGACAGCTCATTTGATGGAGATGACTATTGCATTGAATTCCTCTTTTCGAGAGGACCAAAATCGACCTAAAGACCATCAAATTTGGACAAGGGGAAATATGTTTTGAGATCAAGCCCGCACATGTGTAAATTGTCAAGGTCGGCTACATCATCATGTAAGCTCATGAATCCTAATGGACATGTCAGTTGACCCCCAATGACTCGTATAAATAAAAGAGGCCTCAAACCTCATTTGGCATCATATCATCTCACACCTTCATCTCTCTCCTTATCTGATTGGTTCGTACAACTTATTGGGAATCTCTTTCCCATGTGTGGCAGCAAAGAAGGATGAATTTCAAAACAAATTACAGGGCTGAATCGCAGGACTGTTGCAGGGTTTGACAAACATTGACCGAGGGGTATTTGACCAAGTTTGACTGCGATTTTTGAGGCAATATTTCTATTTGGGCAGGCCGCATTGTTTGGCACACAAACCGAGTTTTTTTGGGCAAGTTGACTGGGCTGACCACACAGTTGACCGTAGGCTTGAAGTGAAGAAATTGACCAAGTTTGTCCATTGTTTTTATGATTGTTTTAAGCTGACTTTGACCGTTTTAAAAGGCCAAGTTTGACTAGGAATGGACGAGCTGCATTGTGGATGATTTGTTGCTACTTTGACCAGTGTTGACTTTCTGGTTAGGGTTGTTGACTGCTGCAAGAAAATTTCAGATTTAAAAAGGTTGATTTGATCATCATTTAGCAAGTCAATTTTGACTTTATTGTACTCTCTCTCCGTTGAAAATTTGATATAATAATAAGAAGAATTGATCAAAGGGTTTTCCCCATCTTGGGGTTTTTCCTCGGCATTCATCAAATTTGGTGTCCTCTTGTCTTATCTTGTCTTCTGCATTTTATTGTTCATGTTCTATCTACAATTACTATCAATGCGATTTACGGTTAACGTGATTGCTATTATAAAACTAAATTGGAAATTGTCATTGGGATGCTAAAAGAACATTGAATTAATTGTGCAAAGCATAGAACATACCATTGTTAACCAAAATTAACATGGTATCAGAGCCCAGGTGAAGGCAAAGCCCAAGCAAGAGAGAGAAAAGCAATCACAAAAGAGAAATCTACTGGACAAAGTCTCATTGGCTTCTACATCTTACTTCAAGATTGAGGACAAGCTCAATGACGAATCTGACTATCATGCATGGAAGGTGACTTTGGACTTGACTTTGGAGGAACATGAAGTATTGGTCTATGTGCAGGGAAAAGCGGTGAAGCCTCCTTCAAATGCATCGGCGACGGCTACTGCTAAGACAAAATATAGAAAAGGTGAGGTCAAAGCAAAGAAAAATTTGATTGATTCCATTCAAAAGCATTTGGTTGACTATATTTATGATTTGGGAACTTCTAAGGAGATATATGATAAGTCGGTTGGGATGTTCAAAGTAAACAATGAAAATCAAAACCTCTTTCTCAAGAACAAATTGAAGGATATCAAGATGGACAAAAGGGAGTCTATCCAATCCTTCTTCATGAGAATAACACAAATCAAGAATGACCTTTTATCTATTGGAGAAGTTATTGTTGATAGGGAGTTCACTCTCATTACACTTGGAGGTCTTTCAAGACCTTGGGATGTATTTGTCACTACTATTCTAAAAAATAACAGGATACCTGGTTTCGATGAGTTATTGGCTAGATGCACTTAAGAGGAGACTAGGATGATGGGGATAAAAAACCCCTCAAATGGAAATGAACCTACTTCTTTCTCCACTCTTGAAAAAAGGAAGAATAATGTTGGTCATGTTGCACTCAAATTGTCAAAGAAGTGGAAGTACCAACTTTTTCATCGAGGATCAGGTCACATAGCAGCAGTCCATGTGTCATGGTCATCCCAATCTGCAAGTTATATATTGTAAATGATCTTAGTAAAACCTTGAGTCTATGTAATAACTTAGGTAAGCCTATAATTTGATGACGAATTCCATCCTAGGAGGATTTTTCAACCTCATTGATTACCTGAGAAAATTAGTTCAAAATAATTAATTTTTAGCGAATTAAAATGGAATTAAATGATAAATTCGAAAATTCCTCAAAAATAAAAAATCAAGGGCCAAGATTAAAAGATCTTGAAGTGTTTATTTTGGCAAGGATCAAAGAAACTAGTTGTTATTTTTCCATTTGGAGGATTCATCTATATATTAGACAGTCAGTTAAGTCTCTAATCATCTTGATCTCTGGCTAGAATTGTTGTTGAAGCAGTTTATAAATTATTGTCCCATTGGGAACTATTTTTTCTACTATAATAAAAGACTTTAGGGTGCAACTCGAGGTGTTCTTGTCGCTAATCTGTGGTATGTATTGACTATGAGCTTCCTATGTGGTGTTTTATATTGTTATTTGGAGATAATAGATAGTGTGCACTGGTACTCAATCCTTGGTCTCCAAGTTCACAAACTGTGGGCAAAGGGTTACTTTGCTTGGATCTCTAATTTTTGTATAGTGGATTGAATCTTTGCTTGGGCTATAGTGAACATCAACTTTTGTGAAGCGTTTTAGCCATTATTTCAAGGAAAACATATCATAAAAAACATTTTCTCAAAATCCATTTGAAAACCCATGTATAGTTTGTAAATAAATTTGTACATTATTTGTCTAATTTGGGTTGGGGCTTTAGTTTTATTCTGTACATATTAGGGTTTCGGTGTTTCTATTTTCATTTTTGCAAGTTAGATCGAGAAACCAAGTGGGAGAAGAGCTAGATCTAGGCCCTTGAGGGTAAGACCTAGTCTCTTGGAAATTTTTGCAGGTTTCCCACAGAAAAAATTTGGAAAAATCAAAGGTGCTGAAACATTAAAAAAATTGACCAAGGGTTTCATCATTTTCAAGACTTCTAACCTCGAATTTGCCTCTTAGGCCTCAGCATCAACCTTCTTCCCTTCAACATCTTGGTTTAGGGCCTTGTTTATGCCTTGTTATGGGGTTTTGAGGCCTCGACCTCCTCTCTTCCCTTTGCCACAGGCCCTAGAGGCCTTGCGCCCTCCTCTTTGGCCCTCTGTCTTCCACCGCGAGGCCTCGTCGGCTGTCTGCCCCACCTTGGCCCTCCTTCCAACCTCTGCTCCCTCTACTCGGCCCTCTCCTTCCCCTCGGCTCTCCTCCCTCAGCCTCCTTTCCTCCTCCTCTCTTCCTCGGCCCTCCTTCCTCTCTTCCCTAAGTCGTAGCCCACTAAGGGTTTACAGCCTCTCCTTTGTGGCCTTTACGCCTTGCCATTAGCCCCTCAACCATCTCTTTCCCAAACGCTAGCCTCATTTTCAACAATGGCATCTTCAAGGGCTTGAGCCTAGGGTTTGACCTCTAAACCCTTGTTTTTTGCACTTTTATTACAACAATCAAATTAGTAATAACTAACCCTTAAAATCACAAACTAAATGGTCAAAGTCATTTAAAATGGCAAACTCTTCATATTCACAAATTTTGGCCTCTTGGGTATTTGAGTTTTGGCCTAGATCTAACATTTACGCTATTGGCATTATGATACAGGTGTTGTCCTTGATGGCAACTCACTCAGATAAAAGATCACAGTGCAACATGTCAACAACAAAGAATTACAGATCAGACTACAAAGAATGAAGAAAGAAAGGTATACGCAAGTTCACCTTGACCAAGCTACGTATACACGCAATTTTACTGAACAAAAGGAAAGTATACGTACACACGCACTCACACAGAAAGAAAAGCACGTACATCTTGGAAAAACAAAGCTTTTAGTCCAAGGTATTTGACCCAAGGTAATTGGTCCAAGGTATTTGATCCAAGGTATTGGTCCTAAGTAGTTTTGGTCCATGGTATTGAGAAAGGCCTAAAACTATATAAGGAGGAGAAGATCATTAGGCCAAGGGTGTGCAAGGATTTGAATATCTTATGAAGTGTTGAATCATATATGCAGGTTAATGAGCTTCTGATGGTTTGCTTGATCTGATCTAAGGATGCACCTATAAGGTTGATGAAGGTTGATGGACCGGGATCATAAAGGCTTAAGAGTATTATCATTATGTGGTTTGATCTTGAACAGTCTAGATCTGAATACTGACGCATGTTTTATTCTGTAAATGTGATGATCTGGGTATGACTGAAGTCTGGAATAGTTGTGATGTTTTAAGTTAGCATTTACAAATCTGTACGTAGGTTCGCTTTAGTAAAAGAGCGTATACACACGCTAGTTCAGCATATCAAAATAGCGTATACATCATAAATTTGAATTTGCAGATCTATACACTAGTTCCCTTTGGTAAAAGTGCATATGCACGCTCGTTCGACACATGGAAGTAGCGTATACCTTATGAAGTATGATGTTTAAAGTTTTAGTTGTCTCTGTTTGTTGTTGCAGAGTTCTGAGTTCTGGTTTGTGTTCTGGTGATAGTGTTCTGAATGATCAGATTAATTGATTATGATTTGCTTCAATGATGATGGGTTGTCAAGTGATTGATTGATTCAGTTGTGGTTGATTCAGAAAGTGATGATTGGGTTTCAGTGTTTGGTTGATGCAGATGTATTTGATGGTTGTATTGCAGTTATGATTTTCTTAGTTTCAATGTTGTTGATGGGTCCAGTATGAAAATTGGATGAAACGAGACCTTCATGTGTATTGTTGTGTACCAGGAGCATCCAGTCTGAAAATTTATGAAATGTGGTCCTTGGAGGAAGAAAGAAGGTCATAGCCTTTTGTAGGTCGGTGCCTACGTACAAGTAAACATATCGACTAGTACAAAAGCTAGGGGGTTGTAGCTCCCTTCCAGTAGTAGCTGGAGAACGAGAGAAGGTTGTAGCCTTTTGCATGTGGATGCCTGCATCAGTACAAGATTGTAAACATATATTCTTATTATTAAAAAAAGACAGAGACAACAATAGCAAGTGGTTTTTACTCACATTGGGTTTCAACCTTACATCTTGGTGTTCATGTGTGTTGCTTATGTGTGATGCTTTATTCTGCTTTTACTACACTATCTAATAAATCTCTGATATACTGGTTAAAACTCAATATATGATAAATTGTCTAAATCAAAAGTGCTCTGCATATACGCTGGTTGCTTTATGTACAGTCGCCTGTACATGGTAGCTCACTTAGCTAAAGTAGTGTATATAAATCTGTTTGGGAAATAAAATTATTGATTTGATAATACTGATTCACCCCCCCTTTCAGTATTATTTCCAACAAATGGTATCAGAGCAGGTCCTTCAGAAGAAGCTTGATCGCTTGAAGGGAGATCCATCATCATGAGTAATCAAGAAAGCGTGGGATTCATCAGAGCGCCAATCTTTGATGGAAGCAATTTTGTTTATTGGAAAATAAGAACCACAACCTATCTACAATCACTTGGAATGGATGTCTGGGAAATTGTGGAAGGAGGATACACATTTCCAACAGCAATTCCTACTGATACGGCAGGTAAAAAGCAATATGAAACCAATGCCAGAGCTGTCAATACTTTATTGGGAAGTCTGTCACAATCAAAGTTTGTCAAAGTCATGCAGCTCAAATCAGCCAAAGAAATATGGGACAAAATCATTCTGAGCTACGAAGAAGACTCTCAGGTAAAACGCGCTAGACTTCAAACTCTCAGAATTCAGTATGAAACTCTTAAGATGCACAGTGATGAATGTATAACTAGTTACTTCTTACATATAGATAAAGTTGTTAATTTTATGAAGAATCTAGGTGAAGAAATAAAGGAAGTTACCTTAGTTGAGAAAGGTTTGAGATCCTTGTCAGCTAAATTTGAATCAAAAGAGTCTGCCACAGAAGAAAAACAGGATCTGCAAACTATCACTATGACACAACTTCACGGATTTTTAACTGCCTTTGAGATGAGAAAAGGAGGACCATTAGATATGAGAGAAGCCGCATTTAAAGTTTCAGCAAAAGGAAAGGAAGAACACAATGAATCATGACATATTTCAGAAGAAGAATGTTAGATCCCTATAATACTAGTGATTACCCCATTACTATTGTAGTTGTATCCCTTATTAATATTGTTGTGCCCATATTGTCCCCATATTGTTATTACTGTGCCCCATAGAATCCCTCTATTGTTATTTTTGTGGCTTTATATTATTATTGTTAGGTCGGTTGGGTTATATTGTGACTCCTTAGACTCATATATATAGAAAGGAGGTTTTGTCATTTGAAACATGGAAGAATTGTTCATTTATGTAATGTAAAGGAGGTTGCCCCCTCGAAGAGGCTGAATTCTAAGGCGTTGATCTATTTTTTCTATCTTTTTGTAAGCTGGTTTCATAACATTTGGTACCAGAGCTTTGGATTCTAGGGTTTCGCTGCTCCAAATAGGTCATCGTGGCATTTTCGCTATAACTTTTTTCTGTGATGTTTCAGAAGTTAAAAAAAACCCATTTGAGATGAAATCGCACTGAACCTCGGGTCCAAATTTCAGAGCTTTTTGCACTATATTTGCGAAGATATGATCTGAGGAAGTTGGTCTTTTTGCAGACTCCCAAATTACATTCCAAACAGGTGACCTGGGGAAAATCATCATAACTTTCTCTCTGGACATTGGATTGAAATTTCGTCAGAAAGTACAGAAAAAAGACAGACGGTAGTTTCTTATATATATTTTTCAGAGCCAAAAGTCACAACAGTGACTCGTGTCACGTCGTACAAGTTCGCTCTACTGAACTAGTCTATAATCAGGTCACTGTGGGAGATTTGGCATAACTCTTCCCTGGAGAATCCAATTTGGATCAGACTGGTGGCATTGGAAAGAGGATGCAGAGGGCTACCGCAGGTCGCAATTTCAGAACTAGATGATCTGAAATTACAGAGATACATCAGATTCAATATCAAGCTCCTACAAAGTGAAAAAAGGTGTGTAGTTTTTTTTTTTAATTTTTGCATAAGCTTGGTTTGAAAAATTAGTTTGAAGGAATTCAAAGGGCATAGTAAAGCATTATTACCGGTAATTGATGCCTCGAGAAAAGAAAATGCAAACAACTAGTAAGCAACCTGAAAGCTCTAACATGACTCATGAAGAGGAGGAAGAAATGCAACATGATATATCAAAATTACGAAACCAAGTGCAACAAGTGTCACTTCCACAAAAGGTAACAGAATCTAAAATGGATGGTTTAAAGAAAGATGTAGAAGATAAGATGGATGGTTTAAAGAAAGCCGTAGAAACTAAGATGAATTGTTTAAAGAAAGGCGTAGAAGCTAAGATGAACGATGTGGAAGCTAAGATAGCCGATTTGAAGACATGCATGGAAGATTTGAAGACAGATTTGACAAAGTTTCTACAAGAAATGCTTACTAATGGTGAAAGGGTAGTAAAGGAAACTCATGATGAGAACAAAAGAAATGTTAATCATGATTTCATAGACTCTAATGTTGGATCAAAGACCCACCATATTCCAAAAATCAATATGAGGAAGTTTGATGGCAAGGGTCTCGCAACATGGATATTAAAGATGGAGCAATTTTTCGATCTCAATAATGTGCAAAAAACACAAAAGGTACGTATTGCAACTTTATATTTGGAACCAAATCAGTTTGTATGGTATCAATGGCTTTGCTCTCGTAAGCAAATTATCACTTGGGCAATTTTTACAGGAGAATTGACAGCACATTATGAGGATACAAAAAGCAACACTTTTTTTAGCCAATTGATAAGTCTCAAACAAAAAGGTGCAATAATGGAGCACATTGAGGAGTTCCAAAAATTGAGCATAAGGGTAAAAAATATTCCAAAGGAGCATAGGATTGATGTGTTCATAGGGACTTTAAAGGATAATATCCAACATGATGCTCGCCTTTGGGAACCTGATTCATTAGAGAAGGCATTCAGGTTAGCAAGGAAAATGGAAAGCAAAATTATGTCAACCAGGAAGCATACCACTCACAACTATAAATATGGAAGTGTTGTTGCTCCTAATCTTCCACAACCTATAAGGTTGACACCACAACAATTGGAAGAAAAAAAAGCAAAAATGCTTTGTTACAGTTGTGATAGCAAATACACTAAAGGTCATAATTGTGCTGAGAAGAAATTATTCTACATAGATTGTGAAGAGGAAGAAGAAAAGGAGCAAGAAAGGTCAAAAGAAGAGGATATACTCCAGGAACAAAGCCTAGATAAAATAGAAATGAATTCGACCATATCTTGTAATGCATTGGCTGGAATTACCACTCCTCAAACCATCAAAATAAAAGGACAAATCAAAAAGAAAAAGGTAATAGTGTTGATTGATTCAGGAAGTACCCACAATTTTATTCATTGTAAGATAGCAAAAGAATTGAATTGCTTCCTATATCCAGCACCAGAGTGTCAAGTGATGGTTGCAAATAGAGGAACGATAAATTGCTCTGGAAAGTGCTATAATATCAAGCTATCCATGGGAGAATATGTATTGACTAGCCCAATGCTTTCCATTCCAATGGGAGGTGTCGATGTTGTACTAGGAGTCCAATGGCTACAATCCTTGGGTACAATAGCTTTTAATTTTCAAGAACTTTTCATGAAATTTTCTGCAGAAGGAAAGGAAGTTGAATTAAGGGGTATTGTAGGGAAACCGGGAAAGATAATTAGCTCTAACAGTATGACAAAGCTTCTAATAAAGGAATAAAGAGGTGTAATTGCACAATTATGTTCGCTAGATGTTTCCACATCGAAATCATCTATTTCTCCAGATTTCTAAAAAGTCTTGGACCATCATTCCAAGGCATTTGAGACTCCCAAAGGTCTCCCACCTATTCGTGATCATGATCATGCTATTCATCTGATTCTAGGAAGTGTTCCTCCAAACATCAGGCCGTACAGATATCCCTATGCCCAAAAGAGTGAAATTGAACGTATGGTTGCAGAAATGCTAGAGGCTGATATAATTCAACCTAGTCAAAGTTCTTTCTCTGCTCCAGTAGTATTGGTGCACAAAAGGATGGATCATGGCGCATGTGTCTGAATTATAGGGAGCTCAACAAGCTCGCTATTAAAGATAAGTTTCCCATTCCTATCATTGATGAATCACTGGATGAATTGCATGGATCAATTTACTTCACCAAGTTGGATCTTCGTTTAGGATATCATCAAATCAAAATGAAGATTGAAGACATTCTGAAAACAACATTTAGAACTCATGAGGGTCATTATGAATTTTTGGTCATGCCTTTTGGCCTTACCAATGCACCTTCTACATTTCAAGGCTTGATGAATTCCATTTTCAAACCCTTCCTTAGAAAATTTGTGTTAGTATTTTTTGATGATATACTAATCTACAGCAAGTCTTGGAATGATCATGTTGAACATGTTGACAGGGTGCTACAACTTTTGGAGGAGAAACAATTATATGCAAAAAGATCCAAATGTTTCTTTGGAGTACAAGAGATGGAATATCTGGGTATCTCATGAAGGAGTTAAGATAGACCCTAGCAAAATTAAAGCCATTAAGGAATGGAAAATCCCCACATCCATAAAGCATCTACGAGGATTTCTCGGATTGACGGGGTATTATTGCAAGTTTGTTAAGAATTATGGGAGAATAGCAGCACCTCTAACAACATTATTGAAGAAAAATGCATTTTCATGGACTCTAGAAGCAACAAAGGCCTTCAAACATCTTAAAAAGGCAATGTGCCAAGCACCGGTCTTAGCTACACCGGAATTCACAAAAACTTTTATTGTGGAATGTGATGCGTTAGGAAATGAAATTGGTGTTGTTTTAATGCAATATGAAAGACCCATTTCTTTTGAAAGTCGTCCAATCAAGGGAAAGTTTTTACACAAAGCTATTTATGAGAAGGAAATGTTGGCAATACTACATGCACTTAAGAAATGGCGACCCTACCTAATGGGAAGACACTTCAAGGTAAAACCGGATCATGATAGCTTTAAATACTTTTTAAAACAAAGATTATCCTCTGAAGAGCAACAAAAGTGGGTCACAAAGATGTTGGGTTATGACTTTGAAATCATCTACAAAAAAGGGAAGCAAAATGTGGTGGCAGATGCACTCTCAAGAAAGGATGAGGATGTGGAAGCATTGTTGTGCGCCATTTCTATTATCCAACCAGATTGGATAAACAAAGCAAGGGAGATGGAAGAATGATGAAGAAGTGTGGGCACTTATTAGAAAGTTACAACAAGATTCCAGTACATCTGATACATTTAGCTGGCAAAATGATTCATTATGGTACAAAAATCGCTTATACCTCTGTAAGAATTCCCAACTCAAACAAAAGATTCTTATGTAATTGCACACTTCTCCCTTAGGAGGGCACTTAGGATTTTTAAAAACTTACCACAGGGTTAAGAAGGAATTTTTTTGGGATGGCCTTAAATCGGATATTCAAAAGTTTGTGGCGGAATGTTTGGTTTGCCAACAAAATAAAGTTGAAGCAATTAAGACCCCAGGTCAATTACAACCTTTATCCAAGTCTGAGGGAAAGAGTGTCATCATGGTGGTAGTTGCCAGACTTACCAAGTATGCACACTTTTGTGCATTATCACATCCATTTAAAACCAATACAGTTTCTACTACATTTACGGAAACAATTCAAAAGCTACGTGGAAACCCAAAGATTATTGTAAGTGACAGAGATCCCATTTTCACTAGAAATTTTTGGACAGAATTATTTTCTTGTCTTGGTACTCAATTAGCTCATAGCTCATCTTATCATCCTCAACTGATGGGCAAACTGAGATAGTAAACAAATGTTTGGAAGGATATCTTCGTTGCTTTGTGTCTGATAAACAGACACAATGGGTCAAATGGTTGCCCCTGGCTGAATGGTGGTATAACACACTTCCATACAGCAACAAAAATGACCCCATTTATGGCACTTAATGGATATCAGCCACCATCCATCACATCATATTTAAGAGAAAATCCTAAGGTTCAAGCATTGGAACATCACATCGAACATCAACAACAAGTCCTCCAACTCTTAAAGGATAACCTCGTGTTGACACGGAATAGAATGAAACAACAGACAGATAAACATCGCAACGAAAGAAGTTTTGATGTAGGTAATTGGGTATTCCTACGGCTACAACCATATAAACAAATGTCCCTCAAGCAAGCTGAGAAGGATAATAAATTATCACCAAAGTATTATGGTCCATACAAGGTGTTGCAAAAGATTGGTACTATGGCATACAAATTGGAGCTTCCTGCAACTTCTCAAGTGCATTCAGTTTTCCATGTTTCATGTTTAAAGAAGGTTATAGGCGACAAGCTCCCAGTTCAAACAATATTGTCAGAACTTGATGAGGAAGGAAAAATTATATTGGAACCGGAAGCAGTCACAGAAACAAGAACTCGACAGCTACGAAATCAATCAATTTCGGAGTATCTCATCAAGTGGAAGAACTTATCTGCTGAAGATTCCACATGGAAGGATGAGAATTTTATACAGAGACATCTAGAACTACTCAAGCATTGAGGACAACACTTTTTTGAAGGAGAGGGGCATGTTAGGTCCCTATAATACTAGTGATTACCCCATTACTATTGTAATTGTATCCCTTATTAATATTGTTGTGACCCTATTGTCCCCATATTGTTATTACTGTGCCCCATAGATTCCCTCTATTGTTATTTTTGTGGCTTTATATTATTATTGTTAGGTCGGTTGGGTTATATTGTGACTCCTTAGACTCCTATATATAGAAATGAGGTTTTGTCATTTGAAACATGGAAGAATTATTCATTTATGTAATGTAAAGGAGGTTTCCCCCTCGAAGAGGTTGAATTCCAAGGCATTGATCTATCTTTTCTATCTTTTCGTGAGTTGGTTTCATAGCAAAGAAGATGAGGTAAACTTTGCCAAGAAGCTCTAGCGTGGTTCTGGAAGATTTACAGGTAAGCTACCCTTCAAATGCTTTGCTTGTGGCAGAGTCGATCATTATGCTGCCAAATGTCCTCATAAATATAAATATGAAAAAGGGAAGGAATATGCGAAATGGAATAGAAAACTAGTTGTAAATAAAAAGAGTTTCTATACTCATGAAGATAGCGATGGTTTATCAAATAGTGATGAAGATGAAAATAGTAATGACTATAGACTTTTAATGGCTTATGACGATGATAATTTTTGGAATGCTTTAGAACAGGATGGCCTTCATGAAGAAATATCTAAACTCAAAATCTGTTTAGAAGAAAATAATATGATTATAGATACCTTGACATACCAAATTGCTAAAAAAGAAAAACACAATGAAAAACTAGAATGTGAAATTGTGGGTCTAAGAAAGGATCTTGAGAAAACGAATCTCTCAATCTTAGATTTGCTAAAGGATCAGAAACCTTAAATGAAATTATCAAAGTGCAGTGTTCTCCTCTGATAAAGACAGGTCTTGGATATACTGAAAAAGCATCTTAATCACAGAAGCTGTCAACCTCCACTAAAAGCTATCTTGATGCAGCAAAGACCAGTGAACAGTATGACAATTGTCTGCAAAGACATAAAGCAGATCACCGGGTAAATCAAAATCAATTTATTCCAAGGATGAATAGAAGCCACAACAACCTCAGGTAAATCATACTCAATTTGCTCCAAAGATGAATATCAATAGAAACTACAATCACTAGGTCAATAGATTCGATAATTGCAGGAACTTCTTTAATGGGCAATGTTTCTCATGTCATAATTTTGGACACAAAGTTGCTCAATGTGTTGCTTACAAAACCATCATGACTAGAGAAGCACGAAATCAAAGGAATGTAACAGGGGTCAAGAAAAGTTCCCATAATAACTTTTTTCATCTTGAAAATGAAATAAAATGCTCAATCTATAACAACTTTTGTCATGAAGAAACTAAATGCAGAAGCAAATTTCGGCAAACATCTCAAAAGGAGCAAACTCCATTACACCCCAAGATATGGAAAGGAAAGAATCTCAACCAGAAAGATGTGGTATAGCCTTGTATGCATAAGGACAAGAAAATCAGTGGTACATCAACAATGGATGCTCAAACACATGACAGGTGACAAAGAAAATCTTCACTCATATACTGCCTTAGAAAAGGAAAAGAATGTCTCATTTGGAAACGACACTCCTGCTATCAGAAAAGGTAAAGGCTTTGTTTTCTTGAAAGATAAGGTTAAAGATGGAAATGCTATATATGTAGATGGTTTAAAGCGTAACCTATTGAGTGTTAGTCAAATGTGTGATCAAGGAAATGAAGTGGTGTTTCGATCAAACGGATGTGTTGTTCGTGAGCTTGATACAGGAGAGACCGTGATCAAAGGTACAAGAACTCCAAACAGCTTATACATACTGAAGGGAGGACAACAACAGTGCTATCTAGGCAAAAACGATGAAAACTGGCTGTGGCATAGAAGATTGGGACATCTAAGCTTTTCTCAAATAAGAAAATAATGCAGGTTCAAGGTCGTTCGTGATCTTCCAGATATCAGCATCCTTGAGAATACAATATGCAAACCATGTCAATTCGGTAAGAAAACCAGAGCTCACTTCATTGAAAAAGAAGGGTCAGCTAGTAAGCCTCTTGAACTTGTCCATACTGATTTATGTGGACCATCAAGGAAAAAGTCACATCATGCAGAAGAATACTTTATTTTGTTCATTGAAAATTTTTCCAGAATGTGTTGGATAGGTCTTCTAAAGCATAAAGATAAAGCATTTGAAAAGTTCCAAGCCTTCAGAGCTTTGGTTGAAAATGAATCAAATCGAAAAATCAAATGTCTCAGATTTGATCGAGGAGGGGAATTTACCTCGGATGAATTCTAACTTTTGTGAACATGGAATAAAAAGGCAATTCTCCACTGCAAGGACAACTCAGCAAAATGGAGTGGTAAAAAGAATGAACAGAATTGTTCAACAATGGCTCGAGCTATGCTAGATGAATCTAGAACTCCTGCAACCTTCTAGGGTGAAGCTGCATTCGCCGCCATAACTATTCTCAACCAAGCAAATGTTCGGTAAAGTAGCACTCAAACTCCACATGAACTTTGGTATGGTAAGACTCCTATTGTAAAATACTTTAAAGCTTTTGGAAGCAAATGTTATATCAAAAGGATTGATGAAAAACTTGGTAAGTTTGAGACCAGAGCAGATGAAGGTATTCTTCTTGGTTACTCTTCCCGGAGTAAAGGATATAAATGTTATAATAAAAGACTTGGGAATATTGTTGAAAGTATTAATGTTGTACTTAATAAAGCATGCAAAAATCCAAAACAGATAAAACAGAAAATTATGACAATGAAGAAGATGGGGATTATTTTACCACATCAAATCAAACGTTATTGAAGAGAAACCAATGAAGCACCAAAAGAAGAGATAACGGTAGAAGAAAAGACTTCGTCCAGGTATGTTCAGAAAAATCATCCAGAAACTCAAATTTTAGGGGAAAAAGAGGCAGGGGTACAGACAAGAAGAACTATTACAGAAACCTCAAGCTATCTAGCATTACTATCCTCCACCGAACCTCAAAATGTAAATGAAGGATGCAAAGATGAATATTGGGTCAAGGCCATAAATGAAGAACTTGAGCAAATTGAAAAGAATAATACTTGCGAATTAGTTCCTAGACCTCATAACAAAAATATTATAAGAACTAAATGGATATTCAAAAACAAGCTGAATGAGAATGGAGAAGTCATTAGAAACAAGGCCAGACTTGTTTGTAAAGGGTGTGCGCAACAAGAAGGCATAGATTTTTAGGAAACTTTTGCACCTGTTGCTAGACTTGAAGCCATAAGGATGTTTCTAGCTCTTTCTAGCTTTCAGAAATTCAAAGTATACCAAATGGATGTAAAATCTGCTTTCCTTAATGGAGATTTAGAAGAAGTTTATATGGAACAACTAGAAGGTTTCATTTTTGGAAATGATGCAAAACTTCTATGCCGACTCAAAAAGGCTCTCTATGGTCCGAAACAGGCTCCAAGGGCCTGGAATTATTGCCTTGACAAAGATCTACACCAACAAGGTTTTACAAAAGGTTCAGCGGATATCAATCTATAGATTGAAACTGATAAATTGTTAATTATTGTTGTTTACGTTGATGATATCATTTTTGGTAGCAATGAAGAATCCATGAGTCAGAATTTTGCTTCAGTAATGCAGCAAGAATTTGAAATGTCCTTGCTTGGTGAACTTACCTATTTTCTTGGTCTACAAGTTCAACAAAATAAAGATGGTATTTTTCTTTCACAAACCAAATATCTCAAACAGATCTTAAAAAGGTACGGCATGGAAGATTCTAAACATGTATGTACCCCAATGGTAACAAGATGCAGTCTCAACTCAAATGATGAATCAGCAGCAGTGCATCAACCAACTAACAGACCCATGATTGGCAGTCTGCTTTATCTAACAAGTACTCGACCTGACATCATGCATGCAATAGGAATAGTTGGAAGATTCCAAGAAAATCCAAAGGAATCACACCTTCAAGTAGTCAAAAGAATTTTCAAATATCTTCAAGGAACTCAGAACTTTGGTTTATGGTATCTTGGAGATACAGATCTTACCCTTCATGCATATACAAATGCAGATTGAGTAGGAAGTGTTGATGATAGAAAAATCACTAGTGTTGGTGTATTCTATATGGGTTCCAGGTTAGTGTCTTGGTTTAGCAAGAAACAAAGTTCAATTGCTTTATCTACAGTTGAAGCAGAATATGTGGTTGCTGCATCTTGCTGCACACAACTACTTTGGATGATGCAAACCTTGCAAGAAATTCAGATCACATGTATTCCACCCATCTCCATTCTATGTGATAATACAAGTGCCATCAGTGTTTCAAAGAATCCAATCATGCACTCCAAGACCAAGCACATACCCATCAAATACCATTTTCTACGTGAACAAGTGTTTGAACAAAAGTTCAATTGGAGTATGTTCCCTCCAAAGAACAAGTTGCTGATATATTCACTAAACCACTGCCCAGAGAGACATTTGAATATCTTAGACAAAAGCTGCGAGTAGTTGATGCATCACCCTGCTGTTAAATCCAATTTTTCAAGACAAGTTATTATACACGTGTTTCATGGAGTATAGTTGCGTACACACGCGGGTTTCTGAGGGTCAAGGAGCGTATATGTGTTTCAGACAAGAAAAAAAGTGGTGTAGGCTCTGATATGGGTAGCACAGATTCAGGGGGAGCATTGGCCTTCATGTATATTCAGTGTTGTTGGCATTATGGTTGCTGATTCCAACTATGGCTTTAGATATTTATACCATTTGTTGCTTAATTCATGTAAAAGTCTAGGGTGTGATATGTTTTCTCATACATTTGAATGAGTCCTCTTGGACAAATGATGTAATTTATATCCCCACTTTACATGGGATAGATGATATAATATTTTGTTTCTTTCGTGTATAAATAATTGGTATATCCCCACTTGGTTGGGTGGATGAGTCAAATTTGGTATAACCCCACATGGTTGGGCGATGGATGTATGTATGATTCATTGGTGATAGGAAGGTCATCCTCACATAGTTGAGTTATAGAGTCATTCTTTTAGTTAATAATTTTTTGCATACTCTGTTTGTGCTCAGGGGGAGCATGGACGGTTTCAGTGCATCTCAGCATGTATAGAAGGGGAGCTCAATCAGAGAATTCAGCATGTACTCATGGGGAGCATGAACAGCATAATATATGTCAAAGGGAGAAAATATCTTGGTCCACCCTTTGCCCTTAATGTCAAAGGGAGAGAGTGACTTGGTGTTGTTGTTGTCATCAAGTCCAAAGGGGCAGATTGTTGGCATTATGATACAGGTGTTGTCCTTGATGGCAACTCACTCAAATAATAGATCACAGTGCAGCATGTCAATAGCAAAGAATTACAGATCAGAGTACAAAGAATGAAAAAAGAAAGGTATACGCAGGTTCACCTTGACCAAGCTACATATACACGTAGGTTTACTGAACAAAAGGAGCGTATACATACACACACTTTCACAGAAGGAAAAGCACGTACATCTTGGGAAAACAAAGTTTTTGGTCCAAGGTATTTGATCCAAGGTAATTGGTCCGAGGTATTTGGTCCAAGGTATTGGTCCTAAGTATTTTTGGTCCATGGTATTGAGAAAGGCCTAGAACTAAATAAGGAGGAGAAGATCATTAGACCAAGGGTGTAAAAGGATTTGAATATCTTATGAAGTGTTGAATCATATATGCGGGTTAATAGGCTTCTGATGGTTTGCTTGATCTGATCTAAGGATGCACTTATAAGGTTGATGAAGGTTGATGGACTGGGATCATAAAGGCTTAAGAGTATTATCATTATGTGGTTTGATCTTGAATAGTCTAGATCTGAATACTGACACATGTTTTATTCCGTAAATATGATGGTCTGGGTATCACTGAAGTCTGGAATAGTTGTGATGTTTTAGGTTATCATTTACAAATCTGTACGCAGGTTCGCTTTAGTAAAAGAGCGTATACACACTAGTTCAACATATCAAAGTAGCATATACATCATAAATTTGAATTTGCAGATCTGTACGCTGGTTCCCTTTGGTAAAAGTGCGTACGCACGCTCATTCGACACATGGAAGTAGCATATACCTTATGAAGTATGATGTTTAAAGTTTCAGTTGTCTTTGTTCGTTGTTGCAGAGTTCTGGGTTCTACTTTGTGTTCTGGTGGCAGTGTTCTGAATGATCAGATTGATTGATTGTGATTTGCTTCAGTGATGATGGGTTGTCAAGTGATTGATTGATTCAGTTGTGATTGATTCAGAAAGTGATGATTGGGTTTCAGTGTTTGGTTGATGCAGATGTATTTGATGGCTGTATTGCAGTTATGATTTTCTGAGTTTCAATGTTGTTGATGGGTCCAGTATGAAATTGGATAAAACGAGGCCTTCATGTGTATTGTTGTGTACCAGGAGCATCCAGTCTGAAAATTTATGACACCTGGTCCCTGGAGGAAGAAAGAAAGTCGTAGCCTTTTGTAGGTCGGTGCCTACGTACTAGTAAACATATCGACTAGTACAAGAGCTAGGGGGTTGTAGCTCCCTTCCAATAGTAGCTAAAGAATGAGAGAAGGTTGTAGCTTTCTGCAGTTGGGTGCCTGCGTACAGGTATGAGTTTGCACCAGTACAAGATTGTAAACAGATATTCTTCTTTTTAAAAGAAGACAGAGACAACAACAGCAGGTGGTTTTTACCCACATTGGGTTTCCACCTTATATCTTGGTGTTCATGTGGGTTGCTTATGTGTGATGCTTTATTCTGCTTTTACTACACTGTCTAATAAATCTTTGATATACTGGTTAAAGCTCAAAACATGATAAATTGTCTAAATCAAAAGTGCTCTGCATATACGCTAGTTTCTTTAAGTATAGTCGCGTGTACACACTAGTTCACTTTGCTGAAGTAGCGTATATAAATCTGTTTGGGAAATAAAATTGTTGATCTGATAATACTAATTCACCCTCCCTCTCAGTATTATTTCCAACTTACGCTTGCTGAATTTTTCTGCATAACTGAAATTTTCGGCAATTCTGAAATTTTTAAATCAAATACTTATTAAGGGCCAAAAACTTAAATTTTCAATTTTCGTAAATTTTTCTATTTTTGGAAATATTGGGCATCTATTTTTGGTTTGATTAGTGTCCTGATCTATGGTTAACTCTTTGTTGTAATAAACATATTAGTTCTGAAAATTGCCGAGTCAAACTTTCTAAAAGCCCTAAAATCGAATTTTTCAAGTTCTACTGCATTTTGTTATTTTTTGGCATATTGGCCATCTATTTTTGGTAATTTTATATTGTTGAGTTGTCCTTATTTACTGGTGCAAATCAAGAAACCAGATGTCAAATTTTACTAAATACATCATCTTAAAAGTGATCTAAACAAGCTGAATTACATTTGTTGGTCATTAGAATTTCGGTGTTTGATGTGTTCAGCAAGTTGTATCATTTGAAGTGGTTTATGCACTGTTGTTACAACATTGATAAGATCTGAATTTTCTGTAGTGTTGATAGTATAAACTGTGAGAAATCTGTGATCAACATCTTGATTGACTATTTTAAGCATTTGGCATCTTGGGTTACTTGGTATCTTGTGGAATATTGTTGAAGTTTACACTTGTATCTCTAAGCATTTTATCTTGTCTGAGATAGCAATTCACTATTGTTAAGTAATCTAAAAAAAATTATAATTAAGTACTTAAACAACTAAAGAAAATCTTAACTCAAGATAAATCTCACTCATAATTTCTTGCATAAACATACTAGAACTAGATTTGCACTCAAAATTTACCTCGTAGCATAAGCTAGGTTGATAGAGACATAAGACAACCATTCTTATCTAGCTTGAGGGGCCTCAGCAACTCTTCGGTGGTTAACACAGTGACCTTGCAGTCATCAGAGCCAATGTCTCTGCGGCGCTAGAGGCATCGGGTGATAGGAGCCTAACAGAAGGTATCGTTAATCAAACCCTAGCTTTCTTCCTGTTAGTCTCCTTCCCACAAACTACCTTGGAGCCCAGTTTCAAAATAGTTAAGGGAAGGTTACACTTAGACTAGGCATTTAACTAAACTTTACCAAGATCACTACATCTCACATAGATCCTAGGATTTGCATATCATATAGGTTAGTCAATCATTCAAGCAGCAGGTGTCCATCCAGTCAATTGGTTCCAATTTATAAGAAGCAAAAATTTGTGACTCCATTAAGGCATTGGTCTCATAATAGGAAATTTAATCTAATCAATAAATCTTCCTTACTTTCACCCAAGTGGCTAGGCCACTCATCCATGTCTCCCAAGTAAGTTGGTTCTCAACTTGCTTTCCTTCACTTCATTCCATATGGACTACCCCCCATAGGCTGTTGTTGGGAGACAGTTAGAACGAAGTGGGCGGGCATCAGAGTGACAACACCGTCCTGAGCGTTGTCACGGTGCCTATACAATAACACCACACAACATTTGTTGGCATCATTGTTGGGGACAAGTTTGTCTTGTTGCGAGGGTTTACAACAATTTCTCATAGTCTTCTAAATCATGTTCCATCTTTTCATTTATCCCGCCAACGCCACATTTTTGGCACCTATCTCTCATCATTTTTCATCTTCTCATCACCTCATCAGTTTTTCTCTCACTAATCCTCTCATCTTGATCATTCTCACATTTAGCACCTAGACATTTAGGTTTCTTTCCTGTTTGGGTGGCAACTCCACTTAATCATCCATTTAGAACGTAGTACTCTAGAAAAAATCCTAGTAGACTGGTTAACCCCGCTCCCGATCTTGAAAAGGTTCTAAGAGCTCGGTTAAACAAGTTACACTCTAGAGATCGTTTAAATTTTCTCAGACATGAACCTCTCCTTGATCTATTTTGCTTTTCATCAATCCTCTGAATCAAAGCATCAAGGGCGATTACTATGGTCCTTGCAATTTCACCAAAATCTAGGGGTATCTGCATGATTTGCCAAATGAGTCAACTATGAACAGATTGCGAATCTTTGAGGGGACTAATGCTATCAACATTGAAGAACATATAAAAAAAAATACTTTGTTCCTCCATAGATATGCTCATTCTACAAACTATAATTATGAAGATGTCAAGATGAAACTATTTCTCTTATCATTCGAGGGTAATGCAATTGACTAGTTTCATGATAATGCCGATAATGCTTTCAATTCTCTAAGACCCTCCTTGATGCATTTTGAGACAAATACGAAGATAAGAGGGAAGGGGAGTACTTGGTAAAACAATTCAATACCATCAAGAAAAAAGCAAATGAAATAGTGGTAGAATTTAACCATAGGTGCAACAAATTACTAAGGGACATGACTTAGGATTACAAGCCTCCTGACAAAATTGTTCTGGAAAAATATATTGAAGCCTACCATGTAGAAGTTCAATATGAGATAAGGGGAGCTTGTTGATTTCTAGTAGCATCAGATATGCTATGAGCCTCAAAATTTGCAGGGAGGTTTGGACACATGTATTCCACAATACCTAGAAATCGTTTTGGGAAATTCCACCCGGAATCAGTTTTATTAGAATAATTAATTATTTTAATGAGTGCCTAAGTCTAAATTTAGGAAATTAAAATAATTAAAGGGTATTAATCAAACTGTGGGTGAAACTTCTAGAAGAAGATGAGGATCAAGCCAAAATGATCTAAGCCATTGAGTAGAATATAATATGGGTCGTTGGTTCTCAAATGGAGGATTATAAGAGGAGGCTTGATGGGCATTTGGAAAAGAAATTGAGTGAGAGATGAGAGATCGAATTTCTAAAGAGAGCAGCGTAGCAATTGCAAGAGAGAAGTTCAAAGTGATTTCTTGCAGTGAGGGGCAGGGATAGCTCTGGTTGGATATTTCTCCTAATCCAGGAATACTTAGCAGAGGAGGCAGAGAAAGATTCAGGAGAGGCAGCGCAGAGGCTACGCTGGGGAGCGTAGGCTGACACAGAGACAGCACAGAGCCTTGAGGAGATCTGTATTTTTGGTAGAGAGGTTGATTTCTGAAGCTGAAAGCTAGGGTGTGGGACCAGGACGACAAAATCGAAGTCTTAGACGCAAATCGATCAGCAGAAGGGATGATGTCGTTCGTAGAAGTTGTGACGCTGGGCCTACGCAGTGACTGCTTAAAGGTAGCAATGGACAAGCCATTCTGTGGCTAGATCAGTGGAGATCGCCAGTGATAGTGTGAGGTATTTCTCACTAATCTTTTGTCAGTCATATTCTCTATACTAGATAGCCAGCAAGGCATCCAGAGATTGTATTCAAGAAACTACTGCTTAATAATACAAACCCTTACTTGCTGCACTAGTTTTCCTGCATTGCATTTTTCTGGAGACATTTGTCCAAAAATAATTGTGTAATATGTGTTGATTTGGGGTAGCATCAGATGTGCTCTAGCCACGAAATTTGGAGGAGAGGTTGGGGCATATGAGATCTCCAATACCCAGAAAGGGTTTGCGCAGATTCTAAACAGATAAGGAGATATTAAAATAATTAATAGTTTTAATGGAGTCCCTAAGTCTACTGCAACAACTGATTTATTTCACCTACTTATTATTCACAATAAGTTATTTACGAAATCCTTTTAGCAAATAATAAAATAAATTCTACTGAGGTATCACACAATTTCCCAGAAAAAAATACATGCACAAAAACCAATCACATCAACACAATTATTTTTGGACAATTGTCCTCAATAAAACCCAATGTGGGAAAACCAGTGCAGGAGATGAGGGCTTTATTAAACTTTAGCAGCGATTGCTTTTACAAGGAATTATTTTACAGAGAAACTAAAAGAAAATACCCAAGACTTTCCCTTTGAGACCTTCTGACACTTTGGAAGTTTGGAGACCCTGCTCCCACTTCTATGTCACCCCTGCATCACTCTGTGTGGCCCAGTGTGGCTCTGAGTGGCTCTGCGTCCCTTTGCATCATCCTACATAAGCTTCGCGTCTCTCCTCTGGACTACGTCTCTCTCTGCGTTGTCTCCCATTGTCCCTGCATCACCTCCTCCTCAGTCACTGCCTGGTCTGCCCTCCTCTTCCTCCACCCTACAACTCTCCCTCTGAAATCGACCTCCTCTACTTGAGAATTGGTTTTCCTTGAAATACTGAGTATTTGTCGGTGCATTTCCAAATGATCCTCAAGTCTTCTCTTATACTTTTCTAGTTGACGAACCTACGACCGAGATTAAGTTCCTAATCAACGGCTAAGATCAAAACAAATTTGATACTTGTCTCTTAGAAGCTTCTCACCCTTATCTTTATTAATACCCATTAATATTTTTATTTTCCTAAGTTTACACTTAGGAACCCATTAAAAATATTAATTATTTTAATAACTCCTCATCCAAGTGGAATTTCTGAAAACGATTTATGGGTCTTGGAGATCTCATGTGCCTTAGCCTCTCCACCAATTTTCATGGCTAGAGCACATCTGATGCTACCAAAAATCAACACTCCCTCTTAGCAAGGAATGTGCTCTAGTAATGCCTTGCCATAGAAGCATCATTGATCTTCTGCATCATTACATGTGTTGATGCTTGGCCTGCTGCCTCACATCCTCTCCACTACTGCTCCCTGTACTATTGCCCATGACACTGCCACTGCCACTGCTACATCTGTACTGCAGCTCCCTCTCAACATGTTGTATCATGCTTCCCATAGCACTGCCACTACTCACTGCAGCACTACAACTCCTGACACTTATCCATTTCTTCTACTGAAATGGATTCTTTACCATCCCCATCTTCTCCTTGAAATAGACAGACTTTGTTCTTCCTAGAGCCTTGGTGAGGATGTCTGCCACCTATTCTCCTGTAGGAGTGTATCTCAACTATACTACTCCTCGTTGGACACAGTGTCTGATAAAGTGACACCTGCTATCAATGTGCTCCGGTCGATCATGAAATACTAGATTCTCAGAGAGCTTGATGCAACTCTGATTATCACACATGATCCCAGTCGCTTCCATTGTTCTCCTGAATAAATTCACAAGCAATTTCCTAAGCCATATGGCTTCGCACAAAGTTGTGGTAGCTGCTATATATCCTGCTTCAGCTGAGCTCAGAGCCACGGATTTTTGTTTCGTACTGCACGAGGAGGTCATTCCTGATCCAATGTTGAAACAATACCCAGTTATACTTTTCCGATCTACTGAACTTCTAACCCAATATGCGTCAGTGAACCCAATCAGCCTAATGTCATTGCCTTTGGTGTACAATAGTCCATGTTCAATTGTTCCTTGTATATAACTGAGAACATGTTTGGTTGTTGCCCAGTGCACCCTCTTAGGTTCCACCATGAACTGACTGAGGGTGTCAACAAGTAACAAATGTCTGCCCTGGTATTGGCCAGATACATCAGGGACCCTATAAGCTCCCTGTACAAGGTGGGATCAACGTCTTTATCTTTTGATGCATCAATCTTCTTCTAGTAGGTGATCGCTGGAGTAACCATAGGTCTACAGTCTTGCATCTTGAATCTCTTCAAGATTTTTGTAGCATATCTCCCTTGTCCAAGGAAGATCTCGCCCTTTTATTACCAACCTTCCAACCCCAGGAAATAATGCATCTGTCCCAAGTCCTTCATGTCGAATTTTGTGGCTAGGTTCTTCTTGCGGTCTTTGATGAGCCTAGATGATCCTGTCAGGAAGAGATCATCCACATATAACACTAGGATTAAAGGCTCATTCTCTACGACCAAATAATAGAGATTAGGGTCTGCATCACTCTTGACGAACCCCATCTTCTGCAAGTAGCCATCAATTCAACCGTACCATGCCCTAGGTGCCTGTTTAACCACATACAAGGCTTTCTTTAATCTATATACATGAGATTTCTTCTCATATGTCTCAAAACCTTCTGGTTGTTCAATGTATACTTCCTCTTCTATTACGCCATTCAAGAATGTCGTCTTGACATCCATCTGATGAATCTCCCACCCCATCTGTGCTGCAAGAGATATCACAATTCTAATAGAAGTGCACCTAGCTACTGAGGCGAAGGTTTCTTCATAGTCTATTCCTTCCTTCGAAGCATACGCCTTAGCCACAAACCTGGCTTGTATTTCTCCACACTGTCATCTATAGCATATTTGACCTGGTAGATTCATCTCGATCCTACCACTGATCTATTCTAAGGCCTAGGTACCACTTCCCAAACATCATTGACGATTATAAAGTTGTATTACCCCACCACAACATCCACCCATACTTGATGTTGAATGGCCTCCTGAAAACTAGAAGGTTCCCCAACCTGAGCTACTAAAGCCTAGTATCTGTCTGGTTGTCTTCGCTCCCTTTTACTATTCCTGGGTGCACCAATGAAGTCTTTTGCATCCCGTAGAATCTGTTGTCGTTCCCGACTCGTTCTTCCACTGGTGGTAGGCATATCTATCATCTCTTCCTCTTCCTGAGATTCCTCCAGTTCTGAAGCTTTGTCTTCAGGAGAATTTTTGGTACTAGCTTCTACTGGTTGAAGTGGTTTGACCAACAGCTCATCTTTTGACTGCTCCTCGAAAGGCATTTCACGGCATTTCCTGAAAGCTCTATCCTCCATGAACTTTACATCCCGCCGAACTACTACCTTCCTACTCACTCCAAGATAGACTCTATATGCCTCAATATTCTCGCTATATCCCACAAGATATCCTTTCTCAGCAGTTTGATCTAATTTCTTCCTCTTCTCTTCAGGTATACGGCAATACGTTAAACTCCCAAATATCCTGAAATCGCTGACTTCAGGTGTCTTCCTGGTGAAGACCTTTTCCGGAGTGAGTTTTCCCAATGCCCTGTGAGGAGTCTTGATCTGGACATAAACTGTCATGTTGCATGCTTCTGCCCACAAGAATTTAGGCATATCCTAATCATACAGCATTGCCTTAGCTGCTTCCACAATAGTCTTGTTTTTCCTTTCTTGCTACTCCATTCTGCTCCGAACTGTAATGAACGGTCCACTCCCTTATGATGCCTTCCTTAGCGCAAAAATCGGTGAAGTCCTTGTCAACATACTCTCCACCATTGTCTGAGCGCAACACTTTTATCGTCTTTCCTGTCAGATTCTCCACTAGAGCCTTGAACTCTTTCAATCGACCAAAACCCTCATCCTTGGTTTTCAAAAAGTAAATCCAAGTCTTTCTGGAATGGTCATCAATGAAGGTGACAAAGTATTCGGCACCACTATGAGCTTTTGTGGACATCAGTCCACAGATGTCTGAGTTTATCAATCCTAGCACACTCTTAGCCCTATCATTACTTCTGGAAAACGTTGCTCTAGCATACCTGCCCAGAGTGCACCCTCTGCATACATCATCTCATTCAATACTTAGATCTGGAACACCTGACATTGTTTTCCTGAGAATCCTCAAAGCCCCATGGTGTGAGTGTCCCATCCTCTTGTGCCATAGTTCATTCAAATATTTTTCTCCATTACTGCCTATCAGTGCCATTGGTGATTCTAGATGCAACCTGTACAACCTGTTATTTCTGATCCCAATCTGGCCCTTCTTTTTCCAACTCGAGTGTTTGACATATACTTTCTCCTTAATGAAGAAAACGTCATAGCCCTTGTTTTGAAGTTGAGACACGGAAAGTAAGTTCATCCCCAATCCTGGCACGTGTAGCACATTGGTTGCACGAAGCCGCTCTTCTGCATCGGTTTGAAAAACTATAGTACCTCTTCCTACTGGAGTACACTTTGCCTTATTCCCCATGGTGATTTGAAAATTCATTCTTTCTTCCTGATAATCTAAAAAACATTCTTGGATTCTCCGCAGTCTATATTCCAAACCTCTGAGGAGGCAAAGCTTGCTAAGCAAGCGACTTCTTCTTCCAATCTAGAAGCTAACATAGAATAATCGTAATTTATGTCCCTTATGCATCCTTCTGGAAATTTGCGTGAGTCCCCTTGAGTGCATGCCTCTGCAACATGCTCTTGTACATAATCGATTTTCCTCTCCTGTTGTTGGATCTCTGCTCTAATACCATGTGAAAATTTCTAAACCGAAATTCTACTACTGCAACAACTGATTTATTTCACCTACTTATTATTCACAATAAGTTATTTACGAAATCCTGTCAGCAAATATTAAAATAAATTCTAGTGCAGTTATCACACAATTACCCACACAAAAATACATGCACAAAAACCAATCACATCAACACAATTATTTTTGGGCAATTGTCCCTGAAAAACCCAATGTGGAAAAACTGGTGCAACAGATGAGGGCTTTATTAATCTTCAACAGCAATATCTTTTACAAGGAATGATTTTACAGAGAAACTGAAAGAAAACACCTGACACTTTCCCTTTGAGACCTTCTGACACTTTGGAGACCCTGCTCCCACTTTTGCATCACCCCTGCATCACTCTGCGTGGCCCATCGTGGCTCTAAGTTGCTCTGCGCCAACCTACGTAAGCTTTGTGTCTCTCCTCTGGATTGCGTCTCTCTCTGCGTTGTCTTCCACTGTCCCTGCATCACCTCCTCCTCAAGTCACTGCCTGCTATTAATGCCCTCCTCTTTCTCCACCCTACAACTCTCCCTTTGAAATCGATCTCCTCTACTTGAGAATCAATTTTCCTTAAGATACTGAGTATCCGTTGGTGTATTTCCAAATGATCCTAAAGTCTTCTCTTACACTTTTCCCGTTGACGATCAACAACCAAGATTAAGTCCCTAATCAACGGCTAAGATTAAAACAGACTTGATCCTCGTCTCTTAGAAGCTTCTCACCCTTATCTTTATTAATACCCATTAATATTTTTATTTTCCTAAGTTTAGACTTAGGAACCCATTAAAACTATTAATTATTTTAATAACTCCTCATCCCGATGGAATTTCTCAAAACGATTTCTGGGTCTTAGAGATCTCATGTGCCTTAGCCTCTCCACCAATTTTCATAGCTAAAGCACATTTGATGCTGCCAAAAATCAATAGATCATAGCAAGGTTGAAGAAGTTTTGAATGAAATATCGCATCCCAAGGACCCTTTAGAAGAACCTTTTGTGATGCAGTCCAACATTGGGAATTATGTTGTCCCTTTTTATCCTATATATTTGCCTAAGGATGATATAGATTCTAAAGATTTGATGTTGCACATGAGTTTTGATGGTGATTTTTCAAAACCAAGTAAAGAGGTCAGGATCATTTCACTTCCCCCCCTTGGACATGTATTCAAATTTGATTTCCGCTTATAGTTTGAAGCTACCAACAATGTAGTTGAATATGAAGCTTTACTGCTAGGTTTGGAAATAGCTTAGGACCTCGGAATAAAATTGCTAACTGTAAAAGGTGACTCAGATCTTGTTATCAAACAAGTTAAGGGTATATTCTCATGCAAGAGTGATAGACACAGGAAGTACAGAAACATTCTATGTGATACCATAGAATTATTCGATGCATTTGGCTTACACATTGTTCCTAGAGAAGAAAACAGTAAAGTCGATGAGCTCGTCGTAGCCGCTTCCAATTTTCAAATCTCTAACAATTTAATAAAAGATAAAGCCAAAATGGAAGTTATTCTGAGAGCATCTATTCCTGATAAGGTGGAACATTGGCAAGTTTTTGATGATGAAAAACAAATTCTCTGTTTCCTGAATCACTTATACGAATTCGAAAGTTTCCAATCTTGCTCTAGGGAAGAAAGATGTAAACTTAGAGGAAAGGATGTGGTAAATCCCACAGTGGAAAACATGGTGGCCATTGAACAACACTTTGACAGAAACGATGCAACCAAAAATAATGATGAAAAGAAGTTAGATCCCGGGGATTTCATTGAGGTAAATATCAATTTTCCTGGGAACCCAAAGATTGTTAAAATTGGTAAAGGAACTTCTGAAGAGGAAAAGGAAAGTTTAGTCGAATTACTCATCGAATATCATGATGTTTTAGCCTTTTCCTATGACGAGCTCAAAAGATATCAAAAGGATGTTATTCAGCGTACTATTCCTTTGAAAGATGAAGAGGCCAAACCATTCAAGCAAAAGCTTAGGAAAATAAATCCGAAGTTAGCTCCATTGGTTTAGAAAGAATTGCAGAAAATGCTTGTTGCTGGTATCATCGGACAAACTCGACATTCTTCTTGGTGCTCAAACCTAGTTATTGTTAGAAACAAGAATGGTACTATCACATTAAGTGTGAATTTTAGAAATCTTAACATGACCTATAAAAAAGATAATTACCCACTACCCAACATGGAGAATATGCTGCAAACGATAACTTGGTCAGGTATGATGTCTTTATTAGATGGTTTTTCTGGTTATAACCAAGTTTGGGTTAAAGATGAAGATCGCCATAAGACCACTTTCACCACACCTTGGGGTAGTTTTGAATATCTCAAAATGCCTTTCGGGTTAACAAATGCAGGGACTACATTTCAGAGGGCCATGGATTATGCCTTCAAGGAATTAATTGGCAAAATCATTGAAATCTATCAGGATGACCTCACCGTTTTCTCAAAGAATGGTAAAGCTCATATCAACCATCTAAGACAGCTTTTTGACAAATGTCGCGAATTTGGCAAATCAATAAACCCAGCCAAGCCTTTTTTCAGATAACCAAAGGGAAATTATTGGGACATATCATTTCCAAAGATGGCATCAAGATTGATCCTGAGCAAGTTGAGGCTATTCAACAAACTCCATTACCACATAATCTTAAGTTCCTTCAGTCTTTCCTTGGTAAAGCAAATTTTCTCAAGAGATTCATTCCCAACTATGTTGAGATTGCTAAACCTATACAATGCCTTTTAAAGAAAGCTACAAAAATTATTTAGAATGAAAAGGGTAAAAGGGGATTTCAGGATATTAAGGATGCCATTGCCAAAGCTCCTGTCTTGGTTAGCCCAGATTATTCAAAATATTTTATGATCTTTTCGTTCACTTTCGAAGATACCATTGCAAGTGTTATATGTGAAAATTTGGATACCTAAATTTCTATTGCAGCAACTAATTACGTTTCTTCTATTTGTTAACTTCTAAACAAAATTATTTATTGTTTCCCACAGTAAACACCAAAACTAATACACTGCGGACTTCACCATTTAAATAATAAGCGGAAACAAGAAACTGAACAGGAAAGAGATACAACACATCTACACAGTTATTTTTGGACAAATGTCCCAGGAAAAACCCTATGCGGGAAAGTCGATGCAGCAGCTGAGGGTTTTATTATTATGTAGTAGTAATTTCTCAAAACAATCTTTGGATGTCTTCTCGACAATCCAATTACAGAGAATATCACTCACAAAGAGATTTGTGAGATTACCTCACACTATCACTGGAAATCCTGGCTAATCCAGCGCTTGGAATGAACAGCCCCTGGCTGCCTATGAGCTGCCTTTGTGCAGTGTCTACATCAGCTCAGCGTCACACTATCTAGGAACTATGTCACTCTTCCCAGTTGTTCGATTTGCCTTTAAGATTCTGACTTCTGCTCTCCCGATCTCACACCCTAGCTTCCAGCTACAGAAATCGAACTCTCCAGCAAATTTCAGACTCCCTCAAGGTTTCTGTGTTGCCTCTGCATGGCCCAGCGTCAGCCTCTCTGGCTCTACAATGCCTCTACTAAATCTCTCTCTCTCTCTCTTCTCTGCTAAGTATTCTCTAACCAAGAAAGGTCTCCCTTCGGATACTATCCTTGCCCCACTCTGCAAAAGATCATTATTCCTCTAGCTTCACTGTCCTTGCCCCTCTCTCGCTGCTTCAATTTCTCTGGCTCTCTCTATGACAACTTAATGCCTGCTACATTGGAAATCGATCTGCCAAGAAATCTAACAGCTGAAGCGTGTTCTCCAAGTCCCCATCGGCTTCTTCTTATAATCCTTTATTGGAACTCCAATGGCCAAGACTAAATCTTAATCGATGGCTAGAATCACCTTGAAGTGGATCCGTGTGAGTTTCTAGACTATTCACGCCTTGACTTAATTATCATTGATTAATTAACTATATTCACTAAGTTTAGACTTAGGAAATATATAAAAGCTAGTTAATAATCTAATTAAGTCGTTTCTAGGCAGAATTTCCAGAAATGATTTTGGGGTTTGCAGATCTCATGTATTCTAGCCTCTCCACAAAATTTCAAGGCTAGAACACATCCGTTGCTACAAAAACTAACACAAAGCGCTCCTGCTACTCGAAATGGAAATTGTCGACCTCCCAAAAGGAAAAGAAATGTCAAGTATGATGAAAGTAATGTTCTAGAAAAACAAGATGAATTCTATCTTATTTCCGCTCTATCTACTGCCTCTCCTCTGGATACTTTGGATCATTAGTTGATTGATAGTGGAGCCTCAAGGCACTTCACTGGGTACAAGGAAGCCCACTCAGATTTGGTTTTAAAGAAGACTAATTTGAATATCATAGTTGGAGATAATGCCACCTACCTCATGAAAGGGACTTTCACACTTCACTCGAATCAAGGTCAAACAATTAATCTACAAGAAGTATTGTATGTGCCCGATTTGAAGAAATACCTGGTGTCTATTTCTGCGATGGAAGATAAAGGCTGCAAGATAGCATTCAATGATGGAAAGGTACATATTTGACAAAGAAACCATAAAGATGCATTTATGCTTGGATTTAGGGTTGATGGTCTCTATCAAGTTGGTGGAAGTCCTTTGGGAGCGTTGGCAAGCGATACTTCTCTTCAATCTGAACTATGGCACCAGAGATTTCCCACTTGCAGTACAAAATCTTACCTATGATAAGGAACATGGTCACAGGTATGCCTGATTTTAATATGAACCATGAAGGAGTTTGTCAGGGTTGTGGAGCTGGGAAACATACAAAGGGAACATTCCCTTCAAGCGAAAGCAAGAAAACCGATATTCTTCAATTGGTCAATTCTGACCTGTCTAGTATGTTGCCCGTAACATTGTTGGGAGGGTACTCATATTATGTAATCTTTTTGGATGACTACTCTCGCAAAACATGGATCTATTTCTTGAAGAGGAAAGATGAAGTGTTCAAAAGGTTCTATTCTTTCAAAGCATTGGTGGAAAATCAAACAAGGAAGAAGATCAAGATATTGAGGACTAACAATGGAACCAAATATGAATCAAATGAACTGATTGACTTTTGCAGAGAGGTTGGCATCAAGAGGAAAACAACTATTCCATACACTCCCGAGTAAAATGGATATGTTGAAAGGAAGAATCGAACAATCATGGAAGCCACCTGTGCCATGCTCCATAATCAAGGTCTACCGAAGTTCTTATGGGGGGAAGTTGCCAACATTGTTGTATATGTTCAAAATAGGAGCCCACATCAAGCATTGGATTTCAAAACACCCAAGGAGGTTTTTACTAGTAAGAAACCTGATGTTTCTCATTTTAGAACTTTTGGTTGTCCCGTGTACTTTCATGTGCCTAAAGAGAAAAGAAACAAGTTGGAAGCACTTGGGAAGAAAGGTATAATCGTTGGTTACAGTGAAAATTCAAAGGTATATAGAATCCATGTGCTTGATCAAAGAGATGTGGAAGTAAGTCGTGATGTCACCTTTGATGAAGACACTACCCTTGGGAAGGCAAGAGATCTCCCTATTCCAAGGAAGGACAATAATGATGTTGCAGAAAAACAGGATGAACCTCTGATAGATGAACCTATGCCCGATGTTGATGGTCTAATCGATCCTATTGATCCACCTCCGAGTGATCCCTCTACCTCAAGAAAACGACCTATTTGGCTCAAAGATACTCTCGAAGATGCTGAAAGACATTGCCCCAAGAGGGACATTTCGCGAAAGTAAGAAGTCGAAGAGGTATCAAGGCTACTTGGCTGCTATGAGTACTATCATTCAAGCTAAACCATGCATGTTCGAAGAAGCTGTAAAACATCAAGTATGGAAGGATGTGATGAATGAGGAATATGAATCGATCGTGAAAAATGATGTTTGGGACATTGTGCCTAGACCCAAGGACAAGCCTGTGGTCACCTCAAAATGGATTTACAAAATTAAACATGGAGTTGATGGAAGTTCTGAAAAATATAAGGTCGGGTTCATTGCTCGAGGCTTCTCTCAAAAGGAAGCAGTGGACTATGATGAGATATTTGCACTGGTTGCCCGATATACCACTATCAGATCTATTATTGCTCTCACTGCCAATCAAGGATGGAGCCTACATCAAATGGACATCAAGACTGCTTTCTTGCATGGCTTGCTTAAGGAGGAAGTCTATTTGGAACAACCTTAGGGGTTCGAAGTACAAGATCGAAGGACACATGTATTCAGGTTAAAGAAATCCCTCTATAGGTTGAAGCAAGCCCCTAGGGCTATGTATGAAAGGATTGACAGTTATCTTATGAAGCTAGGATTTACGAGGAGCTATGTTGATCCAAACCTATACTTCAAGGTTGAAAAGGACATGCCTCTCATTTTGGTCCTTTATGTTGATGAATTGTTTCTAATAGGTGCAGACCCTCTCATTTATCAATGCAACAAGGAGTTGACTTCCGAGTTCGTGATGAAGGACCTATGACTAATGCACTACTTCCTAGGTCTGGAGGTTTGGCAAAAGCCAGGCGAGACTTTTCCTTTTCAAGGAAAATACATTGTGAAGTTGCTAAAAAGATGTGGGATGGTGGATTGCAAGTTTGTGTCTACTCTGATGGAACTCAACTTCAAGAAGCTATGTGGAAGTGTTGATGGGCCCGAATTGGCAAACCCTTTCGAGTATCGACAACTTGTGGGGGGCCTGATGTTCTTGGTAAACTCCTATCCAGACATATGCTTCACTGTGAATGCATTGAGTCAGTTTATGGTTGATCCTCATCACATACAATGGATTGTTGTGAAGAATCTCTTGAGATATCTCTGTGGCAAAATCAACTATGGGCTAAGATACACTGTCGGGAATTTGAGGCTACATAGATATACCGATCTTCACTGGGCTGGCAGTGTAGTGCATCGAAAGAGCATGTTTGGATGTTGCTTCTCATTAGGGTTTGCTTCAATTTCTTGGATAAGCAAGAAGTAGAAATTGGTTGCTTTAAGCACCGCCAAGGCCGAATACATTGCAGCTAGTATGGCTTGTTATGAAGCTATTTGGTTGAGGAAGCTCTTCAGTGAGCTATTTGAACACGTGTTGGATACCACCATGATCTATTGCGACAACCAGAGTGGGATTTGTCTTTCAAAGAATCCTGTGTTCCATGACCACTCCAAGCACATTGATATCAGGTACCAATTTATCTGAGATATGGTACAACTCGGAGCAATAAGGCTCCAACACATTACGTCTAATGAATAGGTTGTAGACATCCTCACGAAGCCCTTGAGGAAGGTTAAATTCTTAGCCTTCTGAGAGAGACTTGGAGTTGTGGAAGGACCCTCCCATGAGGATCCAGCTCAAGTTGTACATTGAGCTCTGTGAGCTCCTAGGGGCTTGGGGTACTTATTGGAGCTATGAGCGACCATAGGGTGAGTGGTTCACCTTCCACTGTGATACCCCATCATGGTGACATGTGTGTAGGGTGAGTGGTTCTTCCTCTACGATTGATGACACATGTGTGTAGGGTGAATGGTTAACCTTCCCCTATGATTGATGATATATGCATAGGATGAGAATTTCACCTTCCCTTATCGCATATGAGTAGGATGAGTGATTCACCTTCTCTTGCAAATGCCCCAACATACACCTTATCCATGTAGTCCAGGACTCATGGGAAGTACCTCTCATTTGGCCAACGAGTTAGGAAAAGAGGATAGGGACCATAGCACTACAGATGGACGCATCATGTACTGTTGTATTCCCTATGTCTAAGATGCATTGTGTTCAATAACTTGATCTCAGATCATGTCTAATTGGGGTTCTACCCCTGGACTGACTTTTGTCAGTGGAGAGTGGTAAGGTCTTGTAACTCACTCTCAATCAATTCTTCTTCATTATATATATCAGTGTTCAACACAGTAGAGACAAGATGCAAAGATGGTACATGATGACAGGATGGCATGATGATGGATGGATTAATAGGTGTAATTCTCCCTAGTTGAGAGCGAATGTTAAAACTGGAAACTAGGGCCAAATTCCACTTTGGACAGCTCATTTGATAGAGATGATTATTGCATTGAATTCCTTTTTTCGAGAGGACTAAAATCGACCTAAAGTTATCAAATTGGACAAGGGGAAATATGTTTTTGAGGTCAAGCCCACACATGTGCAAATTGTTAAAGTCAGCCACATCATCATGTAGGCTCATGAAGCCCAATGGACATGTCACTTGACCCCCAACGTCTTGTATAAATAAGAGAGACCTCAAACCTCATTTGCCATCATCTCATCTCATACATTCATCTCTCTCCTCATCTGAGTGGTTCATACAGCTTATTGGGCATCTGTTTTCCTCACACATGTGGTAGCAAAGAAGGACGAATTTCAAGACAAATTATAGGGCCGAATTGCAAGACTGTTGTAGAGTTTGAACGGTGATGACCAAGGGATATTTGACCAGGTTTGACTATGATTTTTGAGGGAATCTTTCTGTTTCAACAGGCTGCAATGCTTCGCACACAATCTAAGATTTTCTAGGCAAGTTCACTGGGATGACCACAAGCTTCAAGTGCATAAATTGACCAAGTTTGACCGTTATTTTTATGATAGTTTTAGGCTGACTTTGACCACTTTAGAAGGCTGAGTTTGACTGGGTATGACTAAGTTGCATTGTGGATGATTTGTTGCTTCTTTGCCCAGCATTGACTTTATGGTTATGGTTGTTGACTGCTGCAAGAAAATTTCAGATTTGACAAGGTTGCTTTGATCATCATTTGGCAAGTCAATTTTGACTTTATTGGACTCTCTCTCTCTCTCTCTCTCTATTGAACATTCGATATTAATAATAAGAAGAATTGATCAAAGGGATTTCCCCATCTTGGGGTTTTTCCTTGGCATTCGCCAAATCTGATGTCCTCCTGTCTTGGCTTGTCTTCTACATTTTATTGTTCATGTTCTAGCTACAATAACTGTCAATGTGATTTATGGTTAATGTGATTGCTATTGGAAAACTAAATTGGAAATTGTCATTGGGTTGTTAAAAGAACGTTGAAGTAATTGTGCAAAGCATAGAACATACCAATGTTAACTGAGAAAAACAATAAATATAAATTTCACTTAATAGACATGATTAAATAAATCTTATTAAATAAATATGAAATAGTATTTTGTCGAAATATCTTAATTAGTCATCTATTAGAGATGAACGAGGCTATGATCCCTAGCTAGGTGGGATAATTGTTGAAAAGGATGTAGTAAGAGTATTCCATATAACATTTGCAATTTTCTTATGCTATCAAACATGTATTTTGTCAATAGGCATGACTCTCCATGACATCCTATGTACCAAACACCTATATAATTTTTAATTAATAATAATTGGGTGTATAGAAAATCCCCAATTCAAGAAGCATCATCGAATTTAACACCATTAAAATTCAACACCTTATCATAGATTAGGTGTAACATAACTTGGCTTTAGACCTTGTTGTGACCATTTTCTTGTCCCATTTATTAAACCTCTAGCACTTGAGCTACAATTCCCCTGCATTGTAATATTGGCTTTCAATGATTTAGTGATAATGATTTAGTCCCATCGAGTATTATAACTATTTATATAGACCCTCTAATGGTCAAGTCATGGTTACCTTGGATTGTTAGTGGGTGGTGGACCTACATTAGTTAAGGCTAGTCTTATTCTACTCTAACCCCTATAAATAAAGAGGTGTTACCCCTCATATTGGCATGAGCGAAAAAGATATATTTTTAGGGGTACACACCTTATTTTCCTTGCTTGAGGATAGTTGAGCATATCATGTGGTGCTCTTGGTAATTGCTTTCTGGGCGATCTCATGCCCTTTGGTTAATGATGTTGTTGGAAGGGGATATTTTGCTCCTGACATGATGCATGTTTCCATGGCGTTACTAGTGGCTTCATGGTGTTTCTCCATACCTTTTTGGGATTCCCTTAAGGGGGTCTTGGATTAGGTAATTGATTCTTAGTCTCCCAAAGGAGCATTCTAATGCTTTTATTGTTTAACATACTTCAATGATGATGCCAAACATGATAAAGACATGTTCCCTTTAAGGGCTCATTTCCTTGGCTCATCTTGGAGCACCCTAGGCAAATTACGCTAAATTTAAAGGTCGATATCCTATATACCCTTTGGAAGGAGTGCTCAACCTTTTGATCATCTATTTTTCTTCCAAATTGATATTAAACATATCTAGATGCCTCATCTAGCAAACTACCCACTTCCTTAGCACATTTCCAACATCTTAGGGTTTCAACGCATGGTCAATGGCTCTTATTGTTTGAATAAGGGTATTGGGATTTCCTTATCTCTATTATATTCCTATGGTCTATAAGGACACCTACTTTGGTGAATATCCTTGTTTCTTTATTGACTTGCAAAACTTGATTCGAAACCCAAGGGATTTTCAACTTTTCCCATGGCCTAGACAATTCTTGGTTAAGGGCATTCTTCTTTTCATTTGTCTATTGAGCTCATATGATCACATTTGATAGAGTTGATATCACATAGAGAGAAATCCCTACTTCTACCATTTATTTCTAGCACCTGTCACTAGTTTTAGGATATTTAATAAGGGATGATGATATGGCTCCTTAAGGTGAGGGCATTCTTGGTTTTTGGTGTCCATTGGAGCCTAGGGGATGGCTACCATTGGATAGACATTGGAAACCCATTGTAGTTCCAACAACCAATGGAGATGAAAGATGAGACCCCCATACCCTAATGAAACCATCATTTAGCCCAAAGATGGGGCTACCCATAACACTGAGATATTGGATGACAACCCAACTCCCGTCCTTGCTAGCTTCTCTAACTTGATTCCTAGATTGTTTAAGATCCACCAATTAGGCTTTAGTTTGGTCAAGATCAAGAAAGATCCCATGTGGGAGGGACATTAGCAATGTCTTATGTCAATGTGGGAGGGACATGTGGAGTTGCTACCCATTCATCTCAACCCTAAGTTCCTTCAAGTCCAAAGCATTGTGCAGGAAGTGCCTTGTTGTAGGGATCCAAAAAGATTGAGAAAGGAGAAGCCCATCTACTCTAGGGTCGATTTATTTGGTATGACATAGGCATTCGTCATTTATCTTGACTTGCAACACCTCCCCTACTTCAATAAAGGTGGGGGGAAACTCCCTCTTTCGAACCACATGGACTTAAAAATTAAGGTTTTGTTGTTGCATCCCATTCTACTATTTACATAGGGTTTGTTATTTGCTAGGTCATACCAAGCAGAATCTAAAGACTCCATGGCTCAATGTATAGGGCACTCATCAAAATTTTGTCAACAGTCTGAAAGTCAATAGACACCTATTGACCTTTTCTCTCACCTCTCCCTACTTTCTCTATGGTTTGACAGGAGACAAGCCAACTTGCTGGAGGAGTGAAAAATGATACTTTTTACATAAAAATAATTTTCTTCTTCCACACAATGAGCCCAATAAGCGTATTAGGACAAGATGACATGGACAATGACTCATGACATAAACCCTAGAAGCACTCAATGGGTGCCTTGACCTAGAAATAAAATGAATAGAGCATGAAACCCATGCTTATAATAATTTTTATTTTACAGTAAATTGTATTTTCTTTCTTTTCGACAAATACATTACATCACGAAACAAATACAATTATGAAGACCGATACTAGTTACATTTCTCAACACTCCCTCTTAACTTGGGAGGTAATCATAATTGTTCAATCGATACAAGGTTGACCTCAATTTGAAATGTTCTAAAGAAGAGTGCAACAACATACGGAATGCTTGGGATACCCTAACTGCTAAGGTATCCTTCCATGAGGGGACTAAGGTGTCATCTAGGAAATTTCCACCATAGGTACCATCAGGGTACATCCCTGGTATCCATCCAACAGGATATGGATACCATCTAGTCCGCCATGCCCTGACACTAACCCTTACAGAGATATAGGCATCAACACTAAACCCAAGCTCCACACGATACGCCCCCACTGGGGATCAAGACATCAACTGAGATCTCAATACTAACCAGGCCAAGATGTCCTCCCAAGTACCATCATACTGCAGTTTTATGGCACTCATCTCTCCCTCTCAACCAAATCAGAGATATCCACCAATCTGAGCATGCTCCTAAAATAAACTAACTTCTTGTTGGGAAGAGATCAACTACTTGTTCATTTATTGGCATGTACTATAGCTTCACGACCCCAACTAGTATCAAACTTCCAATGTATATGTTCATGTATGCTAATACAAAGCCCTGTGGTCTTCAATTAATCTGATGTTGCTTAGGTCATCACAATATCCGAACACATCTTGACGGGAACTTTCTTCTTCAACTTCTCCAACAACACCAAACTTAGCCTCAACATTTTCCAAAACATTCAATTTTTGTTCACAACTTCATCAATCAGGAATAACCATTTGTAGTGCTTTAGCCTTTCTCCGATCTTACTCTTTCTTCAAGGTCTTTACTATACCTATCGCAATATGACCTCCCTCTTAACAGGGGGCTATATACTTTCTCTAAGTTTCTTCTCTACAAATCCATACACAGACTCTTTCTTTTGCATCATCATATCATCAAAGAACTTTAACTTTTGGAACGTTATTCTTTCTAACTTCACATGGCAACAAGGTCATTTATTAATTAGTAATGTAAGCTTCAATGCCATCAAGATTCTTACAGCTCCCTCTTTCCATCATGCTCAACATCATCATTAAGTTATCATCAAATATGAGGTAGGTAAGCATCTTTAACATTTTGAAGACTGAGTACCTGCAAATTTTCAACAAGTACAACCAAGCACAAATATACATTCACAAGAGGATGAAGTCAACTTTATCAAACTAGGTTTAGCATGTTGTCACATCTAGGTTTATCAATAATAAGAAATCAATCTTTAGATATCCTAAACCTAGATAGATTCACAATCAACAAGGGTTACACTTTTCATGCCCTAGATTTTCATAACAATCTTTGCTAGGGTTTTTGTCATAAACCCTAGATCAAAACTAAACCTTAGATATCAACAACTAAATTAAGTTAGGATTTCAATCATAGTCAAAGCATTTTAAATCTAGGGTTCGAGAGTCTTATATCAATCTCTACTAGGGTTTCAATGTAAACCCTAGGTACACTTATCAAAACATTAATACAACAACAAGACCAAGTTAGGGTTTCAATCATACGGACGCATATATACCTAGGGTTTCATTTTTAGGATATTACATTAACTAATACAAAGGTTTTGTCATAAACCCTAATTCATCAAACCCCTAAAAGTTAGGGTTTCATCAACAAACCCTAAACAACAAAAGGCTAGGGTTTTATAGTGAACCCTAAAGATAAGGGTTTTACCAAAGTGAACAAAAAATAGAGTATGACAAGGGTTGCTTTAATCTAGAGATTAATCACCCTAACAATAAGAATCTTTTGATTTGAAACCCTAGACATGAGAGAGTTGGTAAGATAAAGTAAACTTTAAAGACAAAATGATCGCACCTTCTTATATGAAGAAGACTAGCTACAAATCATGTGGTCTTTAAACATACCTTTAGCTAATCCTTTTACAAACCTTGTAGCCTTTCTTTATTGAAGGGTTCTTTCTACAACAAAGCTTCTTTCTCCTTTTTCAATCTAGCCATAATTCTTATCGCAAGCTCCCTCTTGATCTTTAGAGTATACCTGCAAACTTTCCTTCCAAAGAAAACACAAGAAAGAGAACTATAAACAAGCACAAATGAAACTAGACAAAATAGAGGAAATCAGACCCTAAAAACTCATGAAATAAATCCTAGAAGCAATCGATGAATGCTTTGATCTAGAAATAAAATGAATAGAGCATGAAACCCATGCCAATAATAATTTTTCTTTTACAATAAATTTTATTTTCTTTCTTTTCGACAAATACATTACATCATGACTCAAATACAATTATGATGACCAATACTAGTTACATTTCTCAACACTTTGTGGGTGGCTTGACTTCCTCTAGTCTAGTTTCTAACTTAATTAGTTCATTTGCATGCTAATCTAATCTACCTCAATGCATGGTTAATTCATAAAATTAACACAACACTCACATTCTCCAAACTTTGCAAACAAACTTTCCATTTCATTTACTAGTCTCTTGTACTGTGCAAATCAGTTTTGCATAGTTACCTGAGTTACAACATTTGCAATCTTTTGGAACAGCTCATTTTTTGCCTTTAAGCTACAACACATTATAAGAAAGCACCTTATATTTCCTTGGAAACATTGATTTGTTCATTGATCTAAATTCTTTTACTTGGCAATTGTTCACATGCTTCCCAGTACATGCTTCATCATTTCCTTTTATATGTCAGTTTATGCTTGAGATACCATCTTGAATATCACATTGTTCATTGATATATATCTTGCGGCATTTTGTTACCATCATTTACTTGAAACAATTTCCAATTAGCACTTAGTCATTCTAGCATTAATCTTGCATCTCTAAAAAATCACCTCCATGTGAAAATCTAGTGATCCAAATCCCTACCGCGGCAATCTGATGTTATTTCTCCTACTTGCTAATTCTCTTACAAGTTATTTAAATTATTACACTCTAAACATCAAAATAAATACAACTGCATCCTTCACAACATAAATAATATGCGGAAACAAGAACTGAGCAAGAAGAAATAACACACACAAGTGACACTGTTGTTTTTGGACAAATGTCCCCAGAAAAACCCAATGCGATAAAATTAGATCAACAACTGAGGGTTTGTATTATTATGCAGTAGTTTCTTAATACAATCTTTGGATGCCTTACTGGCTATCCGATACCCAATGTGAGAAAACCAGTGCAGCAAGGAAGGATTTTATTATTCAGCGATTCTTCAGTACAACCGAGTGCCAAACTGGCTTACCCAACAGAGAGAAAATTCTCCAGCACTTCTCCCAATCTCAGCATTGGGCTAGCTAACCTCTGTGTAGCTCCCAGATACTCTGCGTCAGCTCTTGCCTCTCTGTGTCACCCACGCAGGCCCTCAAGTGACTGCGCAGTCTGCTGCCTCTGCGTCTACCTCCCCAAACTCTGCGCTAGTCTTCTGGTGTTGTTCCCGACTCTCTCTTCCATACTTGCTGCCTCCTGCTACTCTCTAGATCACTAGTTGGAATTTCTCAGCTAACCCCGCTTCAAAAATCGAACTGACTGGTCTCCCTCAGTGTTTTCTCCAACTAACCCTCAAGCCTCTTCTTATACTTTTCCTATTGGTCCTTCAACGATCGAGATTAAATCTCTAATCAACGGCTAAGATTAGATTTGGCTTGATCCATGACTTTTGGAACCTTCTAACCCAGTTTTATATTAATACCCATTAATATTTTGTTTTCCCTAACTTTGGACTTAGGAACACCATTAAAAATATTAATTATTTTAATATCTCCCAAACTAAGTACTATTTGTCCAAACCATTTCTGGGTCTTCGAGATCTCATGTGCTTCAGCCTCTCCACCAATTTTCATGGCTAGAGCACATCCGGTGCTACCCTAAATCAAAACTCCCTCTTAGCGAGGACTATGCTATAATAATACTCCTTACTGAGCATCACTCTGATTATCCGGCACCGGTACCTGTGTTGATTCTAGGAATCCCTGCAGCTCCCTCTACATCCGTGTTGTTGCTGGTCCTTTCTCCCAACACTGCATCTACACTGCAACTCCCTCTGCATCTGTGTTGCTGCTATTCCTTCTTCCCAACATTGCATCCTCTTCTCATCATGTTGTGACGTGTTACTGTTGACTGCTACTGCACTGCAACATCACCCCCATTTTTGCTACTGAAATGGATTTTTTATCATCCCCATATTTTCCCTGAAGTAATCAAACTTTGTTCTTCCAAGGGCCTTGATGAGGATGTCTGCCACCTATTCTCCTGTAGGAGTGTAGCTCAACTGTACAGCTACTCGTTGGACATAGCCTCTGACAAAGTGACACTGGATATCAATATGCTTTGATCGATCATGAAACACCAAATTCTCAGAGAGCTTGATGCAACTCTAATTATCGCACATGATCCTGGTAACCTCCATCTTTCTTCTGAATAAGTTCACAAGCAATTTTCTAAGCCATATGGCCTCACACGAAGATGTGCTCGCAACTATATATTCTACCTCGGCTGAGCTCAGAGCCACGGATTTTTGTTTCCTACTGCACCAGGAGGTCATTCCTGATCCAATGTTGAAACAGTACCTAGAGGTACTTTTCCTATCCACTAAACTTCCTGCCCAATCTACATCAGACAATCCACTCAATCTGATATCCTTACTCCTGCTGTACAAGAGTCCATAACCGATTGTTCCCTGTAAATACATGAGAACATGTTTGGTTGTTGCCCAGTGCGCCCTCTTCGACTCCACCATGAACTAACTGAGGGTGTTGACAACGTAGCAACTATCTGGCCTGGTATTTACCAGATACATCAGGGACCCTATGAGCTGCCTGTATAAGGTGGGATCAACATCCTTGTCTTCTGATGCATCAATCTTCTTCCAATTGATGATCATTGGAGTAGCCATGGGTCTACAGTCCTCCATCCTAAATCTCTTCAAGATTTTTGTAACATATCTCCCTTGCCCAAGGAAGATCCCCCCATTTGCTGCCAAACTTCCAACCCCAGGAAATAATGCATTCGTCCTAAATCCTTCATGTCAAATTTCATGGCTAGATTCTTCTTGCAGTCCCCGATGAGCCTGGATGATCCTGTCAGGAAGAGATCATCCACATATAATACTAAGATTAGCGGCTAATTCTTTACAACCAGATAGTAGAGATTTGGATCAACGTCACTCTTGACAAATCCCATTTTCTACAAGTAGCCATTGATTCGACCATACCATGCTCTAGGTGCCCGTTTCAGCCCATACAAGGCTTTCTTCAATCTGCATACATGAGACTTATTCTCATGTGTCTCAAAGCCCTCTAGTTGTTCAATGTATACCTCTTCTTCTACCACCTCGTTCAGAAATGATGTTTTGACATCCATCTGATGAATCTCCCACCCCATCTGTGCTGCAAGAGATATCACAATTCTAATAGATGAATACCTGGCTACTGGGGTGAAGGTCTCTTCGTAGTCAATTCCTTCCTTCTGAGCATACCCTTTAGCCACAAACCTAGCTCTGTATTTCTCAACACTGTCGTCTACAGCATATTTGATCTTGTAGATCCATCTTGAACCTACCACAGATTTGTCTTGAGGCCTTGGCACTACCTCCCAAATATCGTTTACCATTATGGAATTGTACTCCTCTACCATCGCATCCAGCCAAACCTGATGTTGAGTTGCCTCCTGAAAACTCACAGGCTCCCCATCCTGAGCTACTAATGCCTGATATCTATCTAATTGTTTTCACTCTCTCTTATTGTTCCTTCGCGCATCGATGAAGTCCTCTGCATCTCGCAGAATCTGACGAGGTTCCCTACTCGTTCTTCCTCTGCCAGTAAGTGCTTCTGCTACCTCCACCTCATCCTGCGATTCTTCCTGACCCGAGGAAAAATTATTTTCTTCCATTGGTTGAAGAGGTTTGACCGACAATTCCTCTTTTGACTGCTCCTCAGAAGGCATTTCTCTAGATTTTCTAAAAGCCCTGTCCTCCATGAACTTCACATCTCGTCGAACTACTACCTTCCTTCTCCCAGGAAGATAGATTATGTATGCCTTAGAGTTCTCACTATATCCCACTAGATATCCTTTCTTTGCAGTTTGATCCAGCTTCTTCCTCTTTTCCTTGGGTATGCGGTAATATGCTAAGCTCCCAAATATCCTGAAATGACTGACTTTAGCCGTCTTCCCTGTGAAGACTTTCTCTGGAGTAATCTTGCACAATGCCTAATGAGGAATTCTATTCTGAACATAGAATTTTGTGTTGTATGATTCTACCCACAGGAATTTTTGCATATCCTGATCATACATCATGGCCCTAGCTGCTTCTACAATAGTCTTGTTCTTTCTTTCTGCTACTCCATTTTGCTCTGGATTGTAAGGAGTTGTCCACTCCCTTCTGATGCCCTCCTTAGCCCAAAAATCAATGAAATCCTTATCGACATACTCTCCACCATTATCTGAGCACAAAACTTTTATTTTCTTCCCAGTCAGATTCTCCACCAGAGCCTTGAATTCTTTGAATCGACAGAAAACCTTGTCCTTGGTTTTTAGAAAATAAATCCTAGTTTCCTTGAGTCGTCATCAATGAATGTAAGGAAGTACTCGGCACCACTAAGAGCTTTCGTGGACATGGGTCCACAGATATCAGAATGTATCAATCCTAGTACACTCTTGGCCCTGTTTTTACTTCTAGGAAATGTTTCTTTGGAATACTTTCCTAGAGCACATCCTCTGCATACATCATCTCATTCCGTACTAAGATCCGGAACTCCTATTATAGTGCTCCTGAGAATTCTCAGAGCCCCGTGGTGCAAATGTCCTATTCTTTTGTGCCATAGTTTGTTCAAATCCTTGTCTCCATGACTGCCTATTAGTCCCATTGGTGATTCTAGTTGTAGTCGGTACAACCCGTTACTTTTGATCCCGATCTGCACTTTCTTTTCCAGCTCGGATGTTTGACGTATACTTTCTCCTTGATGAAGAAAACGTCATAGCCTTTCCCTTGAAGTTGCGACACGAAAAGTAAGATCATCCCCAATCCTGGTACATGAAGCACATTGGTGGCACAGAACCGCTCTCCCATTTCTGTTTGAAAAACTATGGTACCCGTCTCTACAGGAGTACACTTTGTCTTATTCCCGATGGTGATCTGAAAGTTCATCTTCTCCTCCCGATAATCTGAGAAACATTCTCAGATTCCCGTCATATGCCAAGAGGCTCCATTGTCTATATAACATACCTCTGATGATACAGAGCTAGTCACACAAGCCACTTCTTCTTTCAGCCTGGAAGCCAACTTAGAGAAATCGAAATCACTATCTCTTGTGCAATTTTCTGAAAATTTGTGCGAGTCTCCTGACATAGATGCCTCTACATCATGGTCTCGACCCAAAATTGATATTCCCTTCCTGTCTCTGATTACTTGCTCTGATACCATGTGAAAATTATATCACTGCAACAACTGATTTATTTTACCTACTTATTTTCCAATAAGTTATTTATGAAAATCCGTCAGTAAACATTAAAATAAATTCTGTTGCAGATATCACACCATAATACAGAAACAAACACATGGACAAGAATCAACACATCAACACAAATATTTTGGACAATAGTCCCCGGAAAAACCCAATCTAGGAAAATCGGTGCAGCAAGGGAGGATTTTATTATTCAACAATTCTTCAGTACAACTGGGTGCCAAACTGGCTTACCCAACAGAGAGAAAATTCTCCAGCACTTCTCCTAGTCTCAACATCAGGCTAGCTGACCTCTGCGTAGCTCCCAGATCCTTTGCGTCAGCTCCTGCCTCTATGTGTCAACATTGGGCCTCTCTGCGTCACCCACACAGGCCCTCCAGTGACTGAGCAATCTGTTGCCTCTGCGTCTGCCTCTCCAACCTCTGCGCTGGTCTCTAGTGTTGTTCCCAACTCTCTATTCTATACTTGCTGCTTCCAACTGCTCTCTACAACACTAGTTCGAATTTCTCAGCTAACCCCACTCCAGAAATCGAACTGACTGGTCTCCCTCAGTGTTTTCTCCAATTGACCCTCAAGCCTCTTCTTATACTTTTCCTATTGGTCCTTCAACAGTCGAGATTAAATCTCTAATCAATGGCTAAGATTAGATTTGGCTTGATCCATGACTTTTCGAACCTTCTAACCCAACTTTATATTAATACCCATTAATATTTTATTTTTCCAAAGTTTGGACTTAGGAACTCCATTAAAAATATTAATTATTTTAATATCTCCCAAACTGGGTACAATCTGTCCAAACAATTTCTGGGTCTTGGAGATCTCAAGTGCTTTAGCCTCTCCACCAATTTTCATGGCTAGAGCACATCTGATACTACCCTTAATCAACACTTCACACTTCCGAAAAGGCTCTACGTACTCCTCAAAAATTGATTCCAATACCTCCATTTCCAAACAAACCCTACAAGCTGGCAAGATAGCCAACTCTAATACCACTATAATGTCCCTAGGGAATTTTTTCCCTTATGATTTTAAGAATATAAACAAATATTACACTAATATCACAATTCCCTTTACTTCGGCTCATCACAAAGACATAAATTCATAATAGTGATTCCAACACAACAGTATACAACTTCAAGAATTTACTTCTTAAGATTGTTATAGTATAATAGTATTCCTCAATAGTATTTATAGCATTAATTAATAGTATAACTACCAACTACAATTTTACTCTTGCTACTGACCTATAAACTTGCTTAGTTATGTTTTTTTTTTTTTTTTTCGCTTCCTGTTTTGGTTGAGCTACTTCACTGTCTTTAGCTTAAATGTGCCTTTGATGAGAGTCTCCAATTACTTGCATGTAACTTGTGTCCTTTGAATAGTCTACTGCAGGATTATAATTAATTCATCCCGCCTGCTTAAGAGAACAGGCTCATAGCTCAGTCCCTCAAGATACTTAGTTGTCAAGTTCACCTCTCTCGCAATTTTGCATGCTCTAAAGCATCTCTTCAATAGTTGTTTCCCCACTGAAGATGTACAAGTTGGTCAAACGGAGGTTACATGGCCTTAATCACTGCAAATCGAAATCTTATACCACCAAGGAGTTCACTTTTCAATTGAATGAGGGCCTCACTATCCTCTACTAGGCCTCGGTGCCTCAGAGAGGGCCTCTCACAACCTTGATTTTCCTCCACCAATAGTTTGAAGACCAGATAATCCAATGAAAACCTCAAAGAGAGTCTCGTTGTCGACAAATTTGATCTTTCCTTCTTGTATTAATGCCTCCTTGTCCAGAGAATTGGGCCTCAGTACCTCATGGAGGGCCTTCCCCTCCCTTGTTCTTCATCAACTAGTGATTCGTTGAACCTGTTGTACTATAGAGGGGTCTTTGCTCTATGCAACTCTTGAAGTATAACTTATTAACCAAGAAAATAACCACAAAGAATAGCTTCCTTGCTTGCCAAAACAGATCCAATATGCTCCAAAATATTATGTTGCAACAAGACGGAGAAAAGGAGGAGACTAGCTAGCGTTGGATCATCGCCATTGAAACTAATCAAAGAAGAAGGGATCTTAAAACCCTCGGAACCTCAAGCACAAAAACAAAGATAATCCAATCCACAATGATAAGAAAGTGAGTTTACGACATTCCTGGGCAGCCTTTGATTCAGGTTTCCTCCCCCCCCCCCACCTCCTGCCACCTTTTCTCCGACAAAGATATCAGAGAGGCAATATGGACAATCAATAGCAGTAGGGCAGCAAACGAAGAAGGCTTCCAGGCAGAATTCTTCAAACATGGACTTCACCCCCTAGTAGGATATCTGGTGGACCTTTTCAACCAGGTGGTTTGAGATGGATTTCCGGATGGTTGGTCACACCACATCATCTACCCGATCCACAAGTCAGGGCCTACTTCTGACCCCAACAACTACAGGACAATCATGGTTGGGCACACATTCTCCAATCTATATGCTACAGCAATCCATAGGACACTCTCCCATTTCCTTGAGCAGAGACAACTCAGGGCCAAGCAGGATTCCGCCTAGACCACCAGACGATCGACCACATCCTTACTCTTCGTGCGATGATCGAGGAGGCTAGGCATCGATCCTCTAAAGTGTACTGCTGCTTTGTAGACTTCTGAAAGGCCTTTGACTCAGTCCCGAGGGAAGATCTCTTCTAGAGGCTAAGAGAGATTGGCATTTCCTCGACTCTCCTGACAGCTATCATGCGCCTCTATGAGGCCATCCTTGGTCATCTCCGCACAATCGGAGGAATGTCGGATTTCATCCAAAGCACCATTGGAGTCAAGCAAGGATGCCCCCTTTCTCCTACTTTATTCGGGATCTATATCGATGAGCTTGAGTCCTTCCTCCGAGAGCATATCCAGGATACAGATGGGTGTCTTCTTCACCAGGTCCTGATTTCCATCCTCCTCTTCGCAGACGATATTGTCCATATTGACTCATCCCATGAAGGCCTTCAGAGACAGCTGGATGCTCTCACAGCCTTTTGTGACCGGAGGCATCTAACTGTGAACTTGGGTAAAACCAAAGTGATTATCTTGAATGGAGTCAAGAAAACCTCAGACTTCCACTTCCTATTTAAAGGAGAAGAGATCGAGATTGTCAGCACCTACACATATTTAGGAGTTCAATTTTCAGGGCCTCGCTTCAACTTGTGGCCAGCCCTTCAACCTCTGATCAACAAAGGATATAGCTCCCTAGCCTTTCTGGAGAGGCAGTGTTTCCGGCACCATTTCCATGACATCGCGTCCAAAATGAGTAGCATGGACACTTTGATTCACCCCACAGTGATTTACGGCTCAGAGATTTGGGTTCCGTCTCTCCTAGAGTCAGATTGGGCTTCAACGAAGCGGGTCCAGACCCTCCTTTTGCATTGTTTCATTAGGTGCAAGCAGACAGTTCCCCAGCACATCATTCTAGCAGAATTCGGGGCTCAACCTTTCCGCCTAGAGGTGATATTCAGGTTATTGTCGCTCCTGCACAGGCTCCGAGGCCTGGCAGATGCGAGGAAGGGTCATGACAGATACCCATATTTAGCATATTGCTCCTCGGAGAACATCGCCCATATGCAGACAGGCCGATCCAAATGTTGGTACACCGGTATGACAGAGCTTCTGGAGGCTTTAGGAATCCAGATTGACCATCTCCCTCCTTTTCAGTACTCTCTGAATGCTCCAGGCCACCTCCTTTCCAATCAGCAAGAGCTGAATAAAATCATTAAGGAGGATATTTACAGATGATACATTCAGACAACATCGACCAATCCTCCCAATGGGTTGCGTCCAAAAATGGCCTTCTACGCGGATGTTGGGCCCCTATACTACTAGTGTAACCCCTTATTGTTATTAGTATAACCCACTTATTATATTTATGTACCCATGTAGTGTCCATATTGTTACTATTGTGCCCCATAGAAGCCCACTATTGTTATTATTGCGCCCTTACATTATTATTGTTATGTCGGCTCTGATTATGTTATAACCCCTTAGACTCCTATATATAGAAAGGAGGTATTTTGATTTGTATCATCCAAGAATTGTCATTTATGTAATGTAAAGGAGGTTGCCCCCTCGAAGAGGCTGAATTCTAAGGCGTTGATCTATCTTTTCTATCTTTTCTTGAGCTGGTTTCATAACAACGGAGCATTGCCTGGAGATCAGAGATGGGCTCATCATCAGACCCCAGTACACATTCCAGCATTGGATGCATGCCCTTAGAATCCCCCTTGGGCAGCTCAGAATTGGGTCTCACAAACTCCAGGTGGAGACAGATCACCACTTCGATAGGGCAAATAGGATTTGCCATCTCTGTCACTTACAGGAGATAGAGACACAGACACACTTCGTCTTCAGATGCCCTGCTTACTACGAGATTCAAGGTCGTTTCCATTGTCTCTTCAGCTCTTCTCAGACTTTGACCAGCTTCCTCAGATATGTTGATCCGAGATGCCTTGCACTTTATCTCCAAGAGGCCATCAGACTTCGGGCCCGTTTTCTTCAGCCCCCCACTAGATCGGACACCACGCAAAAGATCACGAACTTATTTAGGGTGCTACCATCAACGCGGGGCACCAAAAGAACCATTGACCGACCCACAAACACTAAGACCAGATCAGTACGGTCCCGGGGGGGCCGATCCAACAGACTGCACCAGCACTCCAGGATTGGATCCACCCCTGGGAGGCGCCCTAGAACTTCCAGGCGACAGCAGTGACAGCCTAGTATGCCCACAAGACAGCAGACTTTGACAAGCTTCTCTTAGTTTTCTTCTCTCGACCTCGGATGTTAGGAGTAGGGATTGGACAAGAGACTCCTTCCTCCCCTTCTTCTTCTTCTTCTTCTCTTTCTCTGCTTCATCGTAGTGCTTTGTTTCTAAGCCGAGAGCTTCTAGCTTCTACATTTACATTTACTTAGATTATAGATGTATTTTCTGCTTTTAAAAAGAAATGTTAAAGGGGACCGTTTGGTCCACCAGCTTGGCATGATGTAATCATTGTAACCGACAGTCCCATTGACCTATTATGGTCATTTGTTGGACATTAATAAAATTATCTTATCTTATCTTATCTATATTATTTATAAATTCATTATGGGGTCTCTTATCCGTAATTTAATGTTAGAGGTTACAAGGGTAGCCCCCAATACAAGATTTTTTCCCCAACTACCCAATGTTGCCAGAAAACATTGGATAATGGGTTCCCCCTTTATCATTGACTATAGCCTACGAGTTTGGATAAGTTGCTTCGTCCTTCCTTGGGAATTAATCAATGGGAAACATCACATGGAATTATTCAATTAGTCTTCTACATCAATGAGGGCCTTTGATCTAGTTATATACATGTTTTTGAGATTGTCCTATTGTACTATCCAGGTTGTGGGGAGCGGCTCCCCCCCTCGAACCTGCTCTCGGAGCGTGCTCTGTTTGGGAGTGACCAAGCGTTCTCACTAAAAAAAATTTCACTCCCTAGCCTTTTTTGCAAAAACATTCCAAACGTATTTGTTTTCAAACAAAATATATTTCTTTAGTGGCACAGCCTAATGATCAAGCCAATGGCCCTAGTATTGATATGTGATTCATGGTAATGTTAAATTCTTACTCTTCGTTTTCATCCCTTTACTTAAATTTTCAACATTACCATGAAATGACTCATGATGTTTGAGAGTGGTTCCGACCTCATTGGATTTCATATGGAGAGAGTAGAATTTTAAATCTCATTCAAAATCCAGCAGACTTATCAGTTTTTCAGGATTGGGGGAATTGCAATGTTTCCACTAAATCTTGTCATGTGCTAGGGTATAGAACTCGTATTTAATCAAGAGCACCAATCCCTCTATGTACCTTGATGTTAGTGACATTGGTTTTCAAACTCCTCTATCATGACCCTACTAAAAATGTACCCATCACTCAAACAAATTCTTGACTTGACATGCTATGTTTTTTCTATGTTATGTTAATGCTTAGAGAGTGATATTAATGACAAAGATCCCTATACAAATCCAAAGGTAATGACAAAGATACCTCTAGATATTAATGCCTAGAGGGTGATATTAATGACAAAGATCCTGATTTTCCAACAAGACTAAGAAATTAGACATTTCTTGTGGCGGCAAGAGGCCCAAGCATTAGGAATAGATAATATATCTACTTGTCTTTTCTAGTTTCTAGTAGGTTTTATAACTGTTGACTCTTTCATATTTATTATGATATTTTTTGTAAAAATATATGACAATTTAGGTTTGAAGTTTGAAGTTGGCAATTATAACTCATTAGTAATGAATTATGAATATGACGCTTCGTGACAGTTGAAGGTTGTTTCATTTCATTTCATTTCTTAAAATTTCATTTCATGTTAGAATTTTTATATAATTTTGGTGATCAATGATGATAAATGTTATGTATTGAATTTTGAAAGCTTGAAACTTTAAGATTGATGAATCATGAGACTCGATCTATGTTGCACGAAACTTATAGGAACCTGGGGTTTCGGGCCGTACTCGTACTTAAAACTCCGAAACTTGACAAGAACTCAGTCGTAACTCGACCATCATGTAACAATGATGATAAATGTTATGTATTGAATTTTGAAAGCTTGAAACTTTAAGATTGATGAATCATGAGACTCGATCTATGTTGCACGAAACTTATAGGAACCTGGGCTTTCGGGCCATTCTCATACCTAAAACTCCGAAACTTGACAAAAACTCGGTCGTAACTCGACCATCATGTAATCATCTATGAGAGTTAATATAGACTTTTTTTCCTTCTAAATTGTCATTTATGGGTCTTATTCCCTTTTTTCTTTCAGGATAATGTGTTATTCACTTATATATATATATATATATATATATGATGATGTTTCAGCTGAAGTTTCAGCCAACATTTCCATTTTTGGGAGGTGGCATTTCTAAACATTCCTGTTTCGGAAAATCCGAAATGTTTTGGAGTTTCGTGCAACTTAGGACTCGATATGTTGTATGTTACTAACATTTGGACGTGGTTGATGAAGATTATAACTTCTAGATGATTGATGTTATATGGTTCAATCTATGTTTTTATTCTTTTTATATCTAATTCATCATTCTACATACTTTTGTTGACATATATGCATTAAAATATATATTATATAAAAATTTGCTCCCGAACCGGGAGCTTTTGAAAATGTCATTCCCCGCTCCCCGCTTTCACTCCCACTCCCAAGTAACCTTGGTTGTATCCTTCTTTACTTCATTTTATCCTCATTTTAGCTTTGGCATTTTCTAGGGGTTGTGTTTGCACTCCCACATTGTACTCATAATAGATATATCCTTCGGTCCCATTGACCTACTTTTGTGGTCATTCACTGGACATTAATAAAATTGTCTTATCTTTTCTCATCGTATCTAAAGGTGTGGTAGAAACAACTAATTTATAAAATAACAGAGGGATATATATATATATATATATATAATGACCACCCATGGCTTAAATATAGCCCTGGTGCCTTTACATGAGGGGTCATAATCTTTTGATCTTTCCCCGGCATCCTAAATTAATAATTATTAATACATAACATAACAGTGTAATTTTTAGACATCACATTGTCCTCCCCTCATGAAATGCTTTGTCCTCAAAGCATAGGTAACAATGGAAGTTGTTTATGAAAATTTCTGACATGAAATCCTATTGCAGTAACTGATTTATTTCTCCTACTTATTTCTCACAATAAGTTGTTTACAAAACCCTTCAGCAAACATTAAAATAAATTCTACTGCAGTTATCACATAATAGCATAGAGAAAAATAACAGTGATATACAAGCACCAGAATCAATCACATCAACATAGTTATTTTAGGACAATTGTCCCCAGAAAAACCCAATGCAAGAAAATCGGTGCAACAAATGAGGGTTTATTTCTTATTCTTCGGCAAAAATCTGTTTACAAGGAATAATTTTGCAGTACATAGAGAAACCTTCAAGAAAACACCTGAAAAATTTTTCCTCCTCAGCTAGGAGAAATTCTGACACCACAGAGACCCTTTATCCTTTACTGTGTCACCATTGCATCATCTGCGTGAGGACTGCGTCATCTCCGAGTCATTTGCGTGAGCACTGTGTGAGATCTCGTCCCTGCCTACATTGTCTCTCAAAGCTCTCTCTCTGCACTGTCTCTCTGAGGCACTGCGTCACCTCCTACTCAGTCTTTGACTGATGCTGAAACCCTCCTCTTCCTTCACCCTACAACTCTCCCTCTGAAATCGAACTCCTCCTTGAGAACCGATTTCCCTCGAGTTACTGAGTATTTGCCCAATGTGTCTCCAAATGACTCTCAAGTCTTCCCTTATACTTTTCTTGTTGATGAATCAATAGCCAAGATTAAGTCTCTAATCAATGGCTAACATTAAAACAGACTTGATCCTCGTCTCTTAGAAGTTTCTTACCCATATCTTTATTACTACCCATTAATATTTTTATTTTCCTGAGTTTAGACTTAGGAACCCATTAAAAATATTAATTATTTTAATAACTCCTCATCCGGGTGGAATTTCTCCAAACGATTTCTAGGTCTTGGAGATCTCATGTGTTCTGGCCCCTCCACAAAATTTCGGAGCTAAAACACATCAGATGCTACACAAAATCAACACTCCCTCTTAGCGATGGATGTGCTCTAGCAATACTTCCCAATAGAAGCATCACACTGATCCACGACATCGGTCCTCTACGTTGTTGATGCTCGGCCTACTGCCCCTCACCTACTGTGTTGCTACAACCTGTACTGCTGCCCATGACACTGCAACATTTGTACTAGAGCTCCCTCTGAATGTGTTGCATCACGCTGCCCATGGCACTGCCACTACTAACTATTGCACTGCAACTCCTTATACTATCTGCTTCTGCTACTGAAATGGATACTTCACCATCCCCATCTTCTCCTTGAAATAAACAGACTTTGCTCTTCCTAGAGCCTTGGTGAGGATGCCTGCCACTTGTTCTCCTATTGGGGTGTACCTCAATTGTACTACCCCTCGTTGGAAAGTCTTTGACAAAGTGACACTTGATATCAATGTGCTTCGACCGATCATGAAAGACTGGATTCTCAAAGAGCTTGATGCAACTCTGATTATCACACAAAACACTGGTCACTTCCATCTTTCTCCTGAATAGATTCATAAGCAATTTCCTAAGCCATCTGGCTTCGCACGAAGTTGTGCTATCTGCCATATATTTAGCTTTAGCTAAGCTCAGAGCCATGGATTTTTGTTTCCTACTACACCAAGAGGTCATTCCTGATCCAATGTTGAAACAATACCGAGTGTTACATTTCTGATCTACTGAACTTCCAGCCCACTCTGCTTCAGTTAACCCACTCAGCCTAATGTCATTGCCTTGAGTGTACATTAGTCCATGCTCGACTGTTCCTCGTATATATCTGAGAACATGCTTGGTTGTTGCCCAGTGCGCCCTCTTTGGTTCCACCATGAAATGACTAATGGCGTTGATAGCGTAACAAATGTCTGGCCAGGTGTAGACCAAATACATCAGGGACCCTATGAGTTGTTCTGCAAGGTAAGATCAACTTCTTTATCTTCGGATGCATCAATCTTCTTCCAGTTGATGATTATTGGAGTAACCGTAGGTCTACAGTCCTGCATTGTGAACCTTTTCAAAATCTCTGTAGCGTATCTCCCTTGTCCAAGGAAAATTTCACCCTTCTGTTGCCAAACTTCCAACCCCAGGAAATAATGCATCCATCCCAAATCCTTTATGTCGAATTTTGTGGCTAGGTTCTCCTTGCAATCTTTGATGAACCTGTCAAGAAAAGATCATCCACATATAACACCAGGATTAAAGGCTTATTCTCTACAACAAGATAGTAGAGATTAGGATCTGCGACACTCTTGACGAATCCCATCTTCTACAAGTAGCCATAAATTCGATTGTACCATGCTCTAAGTGCATGTTTAAGCGCATACAAGGCTTTCTTCAACCTGCATACATAATATTTCTTCTCATGTGTCTCAAAACCCTCTGGTTGTTCAATGTATACTTCTTCTTCTATCACCCCATTCAAGAACGTTGTCTTGACATCCATCTAGTGAATCTCCCACCCCATATGTGCTGCAAGGGATATCATGGATCTAATAGAAGTATATGTGGCTACTGGGGTGAAGGTTTCTTTGTAGTCTATCCCTTCCTTTTGAGCATACCCCTTAGCCACAAACCTGGCTTTGTATTTTTCCACACTGCCATTTGTAGCGTATTTGACTTTGTAGAGCTATCTCAAACCTGCAACTGACCTGTCCTAAGGCCTAGGTACCACTTCTCAGACATCATTGACCATTATGGAACTATATTCCTCCACCGTAGCATCTACCCATACTCGATGTTGAACGGCCTCCTGAAAACTAGAGGGTTCTCCAACCTAAGCCACCAAGGCTTGGTATCTGTCTAGCTGTCTACACTCCCTTTTCTCATTCCTGGTCGCATCGACGAAATTCTCTGCATCTCGTAGTATCTGTCGAAGTTCCTGGCTCATTCTACCATTTGTAGTGGGTATACCTATCTTCTCCTCCTCTTCCTCAAACTCCAGTTGTTGTGATACCTCTGGAGTTTTGCCTTTAGGAGAAATATTGGTGCTAGTTTCCACTAGACGAAGTGGCTGGACCAACGGATCATCCTTTGACTGCTCTTTGGAAGGCATTTTTTGGAATTTCATGAAAGCTCTATCCTCCATGAACTTTACATCCTGTCGGATAACGACCTTCCTATTCCCCAGAAGATACTCTCTATATGCCTTACAATTGTCGCTATATCCCACAAGAAATCCTTTCTCCGCAATCTGATCCAATTTCTTCCTCTTTTCTTCGAGTACATGGCAGTATGCCAAACTCCCAAATATCCTGAAATTACTAACCTCAAGCTTCTTACCGGTGAAGACACTCTCCAGAGTAATCTTACCTGATTCCCTATGGGGAGTCCTATTCTAGACATACATTGCAGTGCTACATGCTTCTGCCCATAGAAACTTGGGCATATCTTGATCATACAACATCGCTCTGCCCACTTCAACAATAATCATGTTCTTCCTTTCTGCTACTCCATTTTGCTCCATATTAGGTTGTGCACCCTCTTCTGACGCCTTCCCTTGCGCAAAAATTAGTGTAGTCCTTGTCGATGTATTCTCCACCATTATCTTAGCACAATATCTTTATCTTTTTTCCTCTCAGATTCTCAACTAGAGCCTTGAACTCTCTGAATCGACCAAAAACCTCATCCTTAGTTTTTAGAAAGTAGATCCCAGTCTTCCTGGAATGGTCATCAACGAAGGTGACGAAGTACTCAGCACCACTAAGAGTTTTTTCGGACATGGGTCCGCAAATATTTGTGTATCAATCCCAGAACACTCTTAGCCCTATTTTTGCTTCTGGAAAATACAGCTTTGGCGTACTTGACTAGTGCGCATCCTCTGCATATATCATTTCATTCAGTACTCGACTCTGGAACTCTTGATATTGTTCTCCCAATAATTCTTAGAGCCCCATGGTGTAAGTGTCCCATCCTCCTTTCCATAGTTCATTCAAATCTTTTTCCCCACTACTGCTTATCAGTGCCATTGGAGATTCTAGCTGTAATCTATACAACTTGTTACTTCTGACTCCAATTTTGGCCTTCTTTTTCCAACTCAGGTGTTTGACATATACTTTCTCCTTAATGAAGAAAACATCATAGCCTTTGCTTTGAAGCTGAGATACAGAGAGTAAGTTCATCCCCAATACCGGCACATGTAGGACATTGGTTGCTCGAAGCCGATCCCCTACTTTTGTTTGAAATACTACGGTACCTCTTCTTATGGAAGTACATTTTTACTTATTTCCCATGGTGATTTGGAAATTCATCCTTTCTTCCTGATAATTCGAAAAACATTTTCGTATTCCTGTCAAGTACCAGGAAGCTCCACTATCTATATACCAAACCTCAGAGGAGGAAGAACTCGCTAAGCAAGCGACTTCTTCTTCCAGTCTGGAAGCTAACATAGAATAATCATGATCCATTTTCCTTGTTCTCTCTTCTCCCTCTGGAGATCTGCGTGGGTCCTTCTTGATGCCCCGACATCATGCTCCTGACTAATAACAGATTCTTTACTCATGTTGCTTGATCTCTGCTCCGGTACCATGTGAAAATTTCTGACACAAAATTCTACTACAGCAATTGATTTATTTCTCCTACTTATTTCTCACAATAAGTTGTTTATAAAACCCTTCAGTAAACATTAAAGTAAATACTACTGCATTTATCACATAATAGCATAAAGGAAAATAACAATGATATACAAGCACAAGAATCAATCACATCAACACAATTATTTTTAGACAATTGTCCTCAGAAAAACCCAATGCGGGAAAACTAGTGCAGCAAATGAGGGTTTATTTGTTATTCTTCAACAACAATCTCTTTACAAGGAATAATTTTGCAGTACATAGAGAAACCTTCAAGAAAACACCTAAGATAATTTTCCTCCTCAGCTAGAAGAAATTCTGACACCACAAAGACCCTTTATCCTTCACTGTGTCACCCCTCCATCATCTGTGTGAGATCTCATCCCTGCCTGTGATGTCTCTCAGAGCTCTCCCTCTGTGTTGTCTTTCTGAGGCACTACATCAACTCCTCCTCAGTTTCTGATTGATGCTGAAACCCTCCTCTTTCTTCACCCTGCAACTCTCCCTCTAAAATCGAACTCCTTCTCCTTGAGAATCAATTTCCCTTGTGTTACTGATTATTTTCCCGGTGTGTCTCCAAATGACTCTCAAGTCTTCTCTTATACTTTTCCTGTTGATGAATCAATAGCAAAGATTAAGTCTCTAATCAACGACTAAGATTAAAACAGACTTGAACCTCGTCTCTTAGAAACTTCTCACCCAAATCTTTATTAATACCCATTAATATTTTTATTTTCCTAAGTTTAGACTTAGGAACACATTAAAAATATTAATTATTTTAATAACTCCTCATCTGGGTGGAATTTCTCCAAATGGTTTCTGGGTCTTGGAGATTTCATGTGTTCTAGCCCCTCCACAAAATTTCGGAGCTATAGCACATCCGATGCGAACCAAAATCAACATTGTTGACGAAAATCTTTTGTTTCCCAAGAAGCATCTTCTTTTGATAGGCTCTTCCACTTGATAAGATATTCTTTAATTACTCGAGAACATAATCACTTTTCTCTTGTGGCAATTATAGCTTCTGGTTCTACTACAGCTTCTCCTTCATATTTCAATGTCTGAAGCATTGTTTGTGTTGTCTAATGTTTTCCCAACATTTTTTTTTAAATAGGAAACATGGAAAACGTTATGGATGCGGCTTGTTTCAAGTAATTTCAAACCGTAAGCTACTTGATTGATTTTCTTGATGATTTGATATGGTCCATAGAACTTAGGAGCTAGCTTGTTTTTTCCTTCTTGTTTTAATGATAGTTGTTTGTAAGGTTGGAGCTTGACATATACCCAATCTCCTTTGCTAAATTCTATTTCTAATCTATGTTGGTCAACTTGTTTCAAATGGTTCCTTGCGATATTAAGATTCTCCTTTAGAGTTTCAACAACTTTTTGGTTCTCCTCTAGTTGATATTTTACAACTGGAGCATTATGTTATGTTATGTATTATGATTGATTTAGGAAGAAGGGGCACAATCAAAAGATCATGACTCCTCATGTAAAGGCACCGAGGCTACATTGAAGCCAAGGACCAGCATTGTAACCATCATCACTCAATTTCGCATACATATATATATATATATATATATATATATATATATACCTCTGTTATTTTATAAATCACTTGTTTCTACAACAGAAGGAAAGCTTGCTCTATTTCCTACTATTTTAAAGGCTGATGCTTCTTTTTATACTTTGATGGTTGCCTTTTATATTGGTAGATATTGAGCTTGAAAAGGAATGGTGTTTTTATAAGCATTCCATTCAGATTTATGTGTTAATATGGTTGATTCAATTAACGAGATTGATGTATTACATAGCTTGCTGATTTCTTCATTTAATTTTGATCTTCTTCATCAAGTATTGCTGTGGTTCCATTTGTCCAAAGGACAAGGCGGCTCTTGGTCTTGCCTGTCTTCTCACTGTTTTATCTAAATCATCAAAACATAACTTACATTCTTAAAATCTGATTTTATTAACAGCCATACAAAGAACAGATCTGTAGTCTTATTAGGAAATTCCCCCTTGTGGTAGAAGAGAGCTAATCGAAAGTAAAGGGAAGTTCTACTAAGGCGACAGTGGGTAGACCTTCGAAGTGTTCTTCTAGGGTTCGTAATTGGATGATTGGAATTATCTTTTATGCAGATCCAAGAGGTAACACATCTTTCTCATATCACCTTAAACTCATCTACCTAGAACTTTGCATGTCCTCATCATTAGACCAACATCCTTTCACTGATAATGCTTCAGAAATAATAATTATTGCAAGTGAATTCATAGGGGCAGAAACATACAGTACCTTCATGACATACAATAGAAGCGCGAGAACTGATTGAGGGAGCAAGAGTGTCCCATACAACCATATTGACACCATTTGAACTGAAACCTGTCGCAGCAAGTATAGATCCACTCACACCAACAAAGGCAACATCTCTGATACAAGTGAAACAAAAATCAGATATTTTAAACTATAAAAGAGCAGTTATTTCAAATGGAGAGAAAAGTTTGATCAAGTACGCACGTTGCATGTTTATGAAAACAAAGAGAAGATTCTGTGGGCCGAACATTGCTTCTCCCTCCTACTTCAAGTTGCCATGCACAAACTGTGCCATCCAATGCAGCAGTAGCAAATCTATGTCCAAAGCGTTCAAATTGCACTGCCGATACCGATGCAAGTGCATAAGGAGGAGGAATATTTGCAGCCGGTAAAACACCATAAGTTGCAGCTGCTGTCACTTTGCCGAACTGCTTTTTTGAAGAAACCATGATATAGAAGGGTGAAAATTATGGCTCTTGTAATGATTTCTAGATATCAACCAAAAATTAAACATGGCAATCTACATGATACTGCCAGTTCTACTTTTCGCATACTTTAAAAATGACATTTCAAACCTACCAGAGAGGATCATTCACTGACTAATGATTGAAGAAACATTTTACAAGTTAATCCAGTCTTGCTCACGAAGCTCAACTTGGTATATATGTTTAAATGATATCGAAATGCTAAAAAGGCATATGAGCAGTCTAGCATATTCATGAAATGAAGGGAGACGATCATACAAAATAACATTGAAAAATGTATTCATATATTAGATGCCATTGAAAATGGAGTAGCCACATAATAAATTACACATTATTGAAGGCTACCTTAATAACAGAACAACATGGAGCAGTTAAATAAATTGGGGTTTACGTCACCACTCATGATGACGAAACTTTCATACTAGATCAAAACTATTAGAATATTGTGTTCTCACAAATCCCTCTTTCAACCATAACGGTTCATGTTGCACACAATAAGGATAGCAAAGAAGCAGAGACCACTCCACGAAGAGTTTGACAAAACTGTGTCAGGATATATAAAATACGCACACACACACACACATATACAATGTTTCCATTTTTTACGTTTTACTTTTCGGGGTTTGGGAGGGTGAGTTGGGGTGTCACAGCCTTTCCCATTTCAGAAAATTCAATATGTTTCCATGTTTCATGCAACTTAAAATTAAAGTACAAGGTCTGTAACTATTTGAGCAAATAAAATTTTGATTTTTGAATGCTTCTGGACATGTAAACTCCCTTGGTGCACAAAAAGGACATTTTTCCAAAAAAGTAGAGTTCTTTGTGGAATCCATAATTCTTTTGAATTCTTTAATGCTTTCTTATAACTCTTTGAGATACAAAATACAATAAGAATGAGATACATCAATCACATCAGGCCCCTTAGGACCAAACCAAGTCAGTTCACAACTTCGTTTCTGAACTGAATGATCTGACCTCTAGAGAGCTTCCACCACATCACTATCTACTGTCTGTAAAAATTTGGAAGCCCAAATTTCTACTGCAGCAACTGATTACGTTTCTCCTATTTGTTAATTACTGGACCAAATTATTTATTGTTTCCCACAGTAAACACTGAAACGAATACACTGCAGCCTTCACCATTTAAATAAAATACGGAAATAAGAAACTGAACAAGAAAGAAATACACAACACATCTACACAGTTATTTTTGGACAAATGTCCCAGGAAAAACCCGGTGTGGGAAAACTGGTGCAGCAGCTGAGAGTTTTATTATTAAGCAATAGTAATTTCTAAATACAATCTCTGGATGCCCTCCTGGCTATTCAGTGCAGATAATATCACTGACAAAGGGATAAGTGAGATTACCTCACACTATCACTGGAGATCTAACTAATCCAACCACTGAATGAACAGCCTTCGGCTGCCTCTGTGTTGCCTCTATGTAGTCAGTGCGCCAGCCTAATGTCACAGCCTCTAGGGACTACATCACCCCTTTTGCTCATCAATCTGCTGCCCAAGAACTTCGATTTTCACCTCTCAGTCTCACACATCGGCTTCTAGCTTCTGAAATCGATTCCTCTAGCAAATTTTCAGACCTCCTCAAGGCTCTGCACTGCCTCTGGGTGGCCCTGTGTCAGCCTCTTCTGGCTCTACGCTGCCTCTCCCGGATCACTCTTTGCCTTCTCTACTAAGTATTCCCGAATCAGGAGAAATCTCCAACCAAACTATCCCTGCCCCTCACTGCAAAATCTCACTTCGAATTTCTCACCGGTCGTTGCTCTGCTTCAGAAATTCGATCTTCTGAACTCTATTCAATGTGTTCTCCAAGTGCCACTCAAGCCTCTTCTTATATTTTTCTGTTGAACAACCAACGGCCCAGATTAACTTCTAATCAATGACTTAGATCATTTTGGCTTGATCCTCGTCTTCTTCTAGGAGTTTCACCCACAGTTAGATTAATACCCTTTAATTATTTTAACTTCCTATGTTTAGACTTAGGGTTCCATTAAAAATAATTAATTATTTTCATAAAACTGTCTCTATGTGGAATTTCCCAAAACGATTTATGGGTATTAGAGAATGCATGTGTCTAAGCCTCCCTACAGATTTTGAGACTTAAAGCACATCCGATGCTACTAGAAATCAATAGTTTCATCATTACTATCATCATGTATCATAAGAGCAAGGTCACTGATAGCAAGTTCATTGTCACATGTACCATATGTCACATATACATCATTGTCATTATACATCAAGTATCATCATTACATACATACATACATACATATATATATATATATATATAAAACATTTTTCATTGTGTGTGTGTGTGTGTTATGAACAAAGTTCATATACGCAACAAAATATTCTAGAAAATCTAGAATACAAAAGTATCCATTGCAGGATATATATATATATATATATATATATATATGTTTCAGATTTCAATACAAGTGATATGAGATTGCTACAACTGAGGGTCCCATATATTTACCTAGGTGGGTACCCATTCATGAACGGTCATGTCTTTTGAGACATACCTCTTCAGTGTACTAAACATTGTTAACTATTTAATCATTAATTATTTACATTCATAATATTGTCTTCCCCTTTAGAAAAGCTTTGTGTTCAAAGCTTATGAATGAAAATCCTTGATCTCTTTTTCTATGTCAAATGTCTACTCTTGGAACTGTCATCTTTGATCATACAAGATGATATGAACTTCTAAGTGTGGTACAAAATTGTCATACTGTGAAATGATCTAACCATCCAAAATCAATCTTCTATGGAACTTTACAAATACCTGATAGCATGGCTAAATTTCTATCGTAAGACTAGATTGTGCTAACATCAATATTCTTCAAAACATAAATCTGTTGTTTATGTACTGATTCATACAGATGAGCAAACTGATTGAGATGTTTTCTCTTGTGATTCGGATGTCTATAAGGAGCTCTTGTGATTTGACTTTCTCTTATCATGCATGTGGCAATTTCTTAATTTACTTCAGGTGCTGATGTTGTTTAGTTTGTTATAGAATCTTCACTTGGAATTTTCATCGTCTGAACTGCAACATTTAAATATGTTTTTCCTTCAACTGGTTTGCCATTTTCTTGAGTAGTGATATTGACTGGATCAATACTCATTCCTTTTTCTTCAACTTGGACTATTACGTCTAAAGACTCCAATACTTCTTTTGTGATAAGTTCTTCTACTTTGCTTTTCAACGATTTCTTATCATTTTTAAGTTTCTTAATTTGAATACATTCTTATTATGATTTTTGTGTTGGATGGTATTTGTCATTGATGTCAAAGTTTTGACCATTGGATGTGACAGAGGTTATATTACTATCTAACATGGATTGGAGAGTTTAATGGTTACAAGGAGAGTTTGTTGAACCAATTTACCAGTTGTATGCTTGTGTGTTCACTGTTAACACAATCCCTTGGTGTCTTCCTTGATCACAATTGTGTGTTCAAAAAAGTCAGCTACCGAAGTCTGGGCTTGTTAACGCAAGACAACAATGCCAAACATTCAACCCATATATGGCATCTAGTAATATTGTATCCAAATATTGATTTAACCAGGATACACCTACGTTAAGGTGTGAAATTTTGATTTGCTGAAAGGAAAAAGTGAATCAAGAAAGAAATTGAGAGAAGTTTTTGTTGCACCACAACCCTAGATAGAAAAGCCTACTGTTTGGATTGAAGTCCTCTCATGTCATAGCACAACAAAAATATCTACAATTGTGATATGTTAATTCTGAGAGACTGTCCTGCACATGCTGATTAGACCCAGTTGATGTTGAAGTACAGAAGAGGATTGCAGAGGCTATTCAACAGAACAACATTGATAAAAATTGGGAGCCTGCACTAGAACATAATCCAGAGGCTTTAGCATGAGCAATTATGTAGTATGTTGACATGGAGGTCAATGGTGTTCCTTTAAAGGCATTTGAAGACACTGGAGTCCAGATGACAATAATATCTAGGAGATGTGCAGAACCTTGTGGGTCAGCTACTGTATAAACATAAACTTAAAATATGCAAGTCAGCCTATATAAGTCGGCCACACCCAACAGACAGGTCCGTTCAATATAGGCTCGAACCTGTATAAATAGAAGCCACGCCTCCTTCATTTCAATCATCGATCTGTGCAAAAAAAAAAAGATAACAACAGTAGTTCAGACCTGAGGTAAAGTGAAGAAGAACAGTTTGAAGGAAGAACTTCTTGGTTGTATCTCTGGATTTGAATCAGAATTTGTTGAAGGGTTTTTGGTTTTGGATCAATCTCGTTGAAGCTATCTTTTAGAGAATTCTCGAACCCTTGTTCCTTCCTCTGGAGCAGACCAACTTCAGCTCTATAAAAAGATAAACCTTCGCTCAGTGAAGTCACAGAATCAGCCTTGTGGAGAATCGAAAAATTCGACCCCCTCTATAACAGTTCAGGACTGTATTTTGGCCCCCCTTTCTGTGGAACTTCAGCCCTGCAACTAGGGAAACTCAATTCCTCTATAATTTCAGCTCTAGGGGAAGTTTTAGAACCTTGATCTAAGGAAAGAATAAACTAAATTTTATGTTGAATTAAAATTTTGCATTGCAGAGTTGATACCCATCTTGGATTGTTGTAAGAACACTTTATATCTCAATATTTGATTTCAAGCTTTAGTCCTTGAAAGGGGTAGCGATCACTGTGATAAACCAATAGAAGTTTTCCTTGTGGTTTCAAGTAATCTTCTAGAAGGCATACACAATAGTGAATTACGGTGAAATTATGACCTTCTTTCTATGAACATTCAGACCTGTTGAGGAAACAATTCAACCTTATTATGTTGGCCCTCTAGTGGACAATTCGGTCTTGTGGTCTTTGTTGATTTGGGGTAGCATCGGATGTGCTTTAGCCATGAAAATTGGTAGAAAGGCTATAGCACATGAGATCTCCAAGACCCAGAAATGGTTTGGGCAGATTCTAACCGGTATGGGAGATATTAAAATAATTAATATTTTTAATGGAGTTCCTAAGTCTAAACTTAGAAAAAATAAAATATTAATGGGTATTAATATAAAATTGGGTTAGAAGGTTCCAAAAGACATGGATCAAGCCAAATCTAATCTTAGCCGTTGATTAGAAATGTAGTCACGACGGTTGAAGGACCAACGAGAAAAGTATAAGAGGAGGCTTGCGGGTCAATTGGAGAATACACCAGAGTGATCAGTGATTCATTTTTCTAGAGCGGAGTTGCTAAGCAAAGTTGAATCAATGATCAGCAGCGAGGGGCAGTGAGCACGAGGCAGAGAGGCAAGGACAACACTGGGAGACCAGCACAGAAGCAGAGAGAGCGAGAGCAGTAGCCAATCCAGGCTACGCAAAGCATAGCAGAGGCAGCGTAGAGGGATTGCGTCATCAACACAGAGGGTAGAGGGAGTAGCGCAGAGGCTCACAGAGGCTACACAGTGCCTCAGAGGGCTGACACAAAGGGTTCTGGGGCGACGCAAGTCAGCAAGAGGCTGACGTAGAGGCCAAAAGGGCCAGTGATGACCTTCAGTTGTGCCGAAGAGGGTTTCATGGGACAGGGTTCTTTTACACCTAGTTCCGAATATAGAGGTATTGCTGTCGTATATTTTTCTCTCTTAGGTGAGCCAGTGAGGCACCCAGTTGTAATCAAAAAGACTGCATAATAATATAACCCTCAGAATAGTTGTATCGTTTTTCCCGCATTGGGTTTTTTTGGCGACATTTGTCCAAAAATAACGGTGTCACTTGTGTGCTTGTTTTCTTTCAGTGGTTGATCTGTAGATTTTGTGATTGTATTGTGTTTATTTCGATATTTAAATGTATTAAATAACTTGTTCAAATTTAGACAAGTAGAATAAATAAACTAGCAGAATATAGATTAATTTTCTAACGGATAGACTTAGAAAATTCAACATGGTATCAAAGCGTGGTTGCAGATCACAGGAAAACTGAAGGCATCAGCTAAGCAGAGCATTTGTAGCAGATTTAGCTGTCCCGAGTGACAGAGCTGATTCTTGGAGAAGGCGACAAAGGAAGGAGTGACGCAAAGGGACTACGTCATCAGTATGGGCCATAGAGAGGCCAGCGCAGAGGCTGAGGGAGGCAGAATCAGGCTCACGCAGAGCCACACAGAGGCCAGGAGGGCTGACACAGTTGGCTGAGGGAGTTGATTTGCCAGTGTCGAGATTGCGCAGAGCCAAGTGGCTCAATCCTTTAGTTGTTGGGGCATAGGAGGTTGTGGGTAGTTTGCGGAGCGAAGATGGTGGGGTGTTATGGTCAGAACAATACCTAACAGGGCAAGACCAAGGTGGAGGGAGTTGTTGCCGAGGCGGATTTCTAGCCAATGAATCTGGATCAGTGTTGCAGTTGCACAGATGATCGGACAGGGGCAACTTGACATTGGCAAAAGAATTTCAAGGAGGGAAATCGAGACTCAAAGGGAGTCTAGAAGAGAACTTCCAGACGAGAAGTATAGAGACTCAGCGGGAGTCGAACCGAGAACTGCTAGACGAGAAGTAAAGAGACTCAGCAAGAGTCAAACAGAGGACTTCCAGGAGGGAAGTAGAGAGACTCGGAGGAGTCGACAGAAGAGTAGCGAGATGGTCGTGAATGGCTGAGGGATCAGGATAGGCTGGACAAAGCATCCAAATTTGTGGACTGGAAGGCCAGGATCATGTCCATTCTAGACAGATAACGCAGCAAGGCCTTCGCCTTGAAAGTAGTGGTGATACCAGTTGACTCGACTGAAAATGAGGAGTACGAGAAGGCAATGGCCAGGGTAAAGTGCATCATCCTTGATGGGGTCAAGGATCATGTGGTCCAACATATTGCTGAAAAGGAAATGGCAGATGAGATGTGGGAAGCCATGAAGAAATTGTACCAACATACATCCGTGCAGAGCAAGATGTTACTTGAGAATCAGCTGAGGTCATACCAGATGCAGAAGAGGGACCAGATAGATCACTTCCTCGGTCGATTGAAGGAGATCCGGGACTAGCTAACTTCCATATGAGCCACACCTGATGAGGAGATGTTGGTGAGGACCACACTTAACGCAGTCTCTGAGGAGTGGGAGACATTTGTGCAGAGCATACTGGGCAGGGCGAGTCTTCCAGATTGGCAAGAATTGTGGGCGGATCTTCGCCAAGAGGAGATCAGGCAGTTGAGCAAGGCAAGGAGTAGCGAGAAAGTGGTCAGGATCAAGAAGGAAGAGGAAGAGAATGCGGCTCTAGCATCTGTGGAAAGCAGGAGAGAGGAAGAAGAGGGACCTCTCCAAGGTCAAGTGCTTCCATTGTGGGGAACTAGGTCATTTTGCGAACTATTGTCCTAGGAAGAAGAGTAAGGGAGAGGCTTCGAACTCGAAGGTAGCGCCAGGGAAGGCGGAGAAGGAGGTCAAGGAGGATGACGATTATGCCATGAGTGCTCATGTGCCACTTGTGAAGAAGTGGGGAGACATCGAGCTGTAGTCAGGAGGACTACAGGTGATGAGGGGCAGGAACCTTGAGGTACCCAACCTCTTGGATTATACCTTGCTACGGGAGCCCTGAAGAGGAGTAGCAGGATTGGTGGATGTCGGTAGAGACAGATGTGGATGAAGCAGCAGAGAGTGCTACAGTGCAGGAGTCCCAGAGAAGCACGAGGCTAGCAGGCTACAATAGTGCGAGAGGCATGGGAGTGTTGCACCAGTGCAAAATGGCACAAAGAGGTGTGCAACAGTGCAAGATGTAGGGAGTTGTTGCAACAGTGCAGAGATTAGTAGAGGGAGCACTTGTTAGCAACAGAGGGAGCTTCAGCACCGGAAGTGTTTCTAGCCTGACAGGGATGTCAGATGTTGGGTGGATCAGTTACTTACTTCTCAGTAACTGAGTTGCAGTGCAATAGCAGTTAGTAGTAGCATGATGCAGCATGATGAGAGGGGGATGCAGTGCAGATGCAGTGTTGGGAGGATGGACCAGCAGCAACACAAATGCAGAGGGAGTTACCATAAGGATGCAGCAGTGGCAGTGGCAGAGCCATGGGCAGCAGTACAGGATGCAGCAGTGCAGAGGATGTTGGGCGGGGAGGTCTGGCATCAACACAAGTACCAGTGTCGTATAATCAAAGTGATGCTCGATGTGGAGTATTATTAAATACAGTCCTCGCTAAGAGGGAGAGTTGATTTGGAGCAGCATTGGATGTGCTCTAGCCATGAAAATTGGTGGAGAGGCTATAGCACATGAGACTCCAAGACCCAGAAATGGTTTAGGCAAATTCTAACCGGTTTGGGAGATATTAAAATAATTAATATTTTTAATGGAGTTCCTAAATCTAAACTTTGGAAAAATAAAATATTAATGGGTATTAATATAAAATTGGGTTAGAAGGTTCCAAAAGACATGGATCAAGCCAAATCTAGTCTTAGTCATTGATTAGAGATGTAATCTCGACCGTTGGAGGACCAATGAGACTAGTAGGCAGGGACAATACTGGGAGACCAGCGTCGAAGTAGAGAGAGCGAGAGCAGCAGCCAATCCAAGTTACGCAGAGCCCAGCAGAGGAAGTGCAAAGCCCAGAGGGACTGCGTCATCGACGCTGAGGATAGAAGGATTGACGCAAAGGCTCACAAAGGTTGTGCAGTGCCTCAGAGGGCTGACGCAGAGGGTCTTGGGGCTGACGCAGGTCAGCAGGAGGCTGACGCAGAGGCCAAAAGGGCTTAGCGCTGACCTTCAATTGTGCCAGAGAGGATTTCGTGGGACGGGATTTTTGAATATCAGTTTCCGAATATAGAGGTATTTCTATTGTATATTTTTCTCTGTTGGGTGAGCCGATTAGGCACCCAGTTGTACTGAGAAAGACTGCATAATAATATAACCCTCAGAATAGCTACACCAGTTTTCCCGCATTGGATTTTTTTGGGGACATTTGTCCAAAAATAAAGGTGTCACTTGTGTGCTTGTTTTCTTTCAATTGTTGATTTGTAGATTTTGTGACTATATTGTGTTTATTTCGGTATTTAAATGTATTAAATAACTTGTTCGAATTTAGACAAGTAAAATAAACTAACAGAATACAGATTAATTTTCTAACGGATACACTTACAAAATTCAACAGCCTCATCTTGATTTGAAGCAAACAACATTGGGTACAGACTTTGACATGTATTTCATTGACGATTTTTAGAGCAAAACTATTGATTTCCGGTAACATGGGATTCGCTCTAAGTCTCAAGATTTGCGGGGAGGCTTAGACACATGCATTCACCAATACCCAACAATCGTTTTGGGAAATTCCACACGGAGACAATTTTATTAAAACAATTAATTATTTTTAATAGGACCCTAAGTCTAAACTTAGGAAATTAAAATAATTAAAAGGTATTAATCTAACTGTGGGTGAAACTTCTAGAAGAAGACAAAGATGGAGTCCTAATGATTTGAGCCATTGATTAGAATCTAATCTGGACCATTAGTTCTCAACTAGGGGATTATAAGAAGGACTTCGATGGGCATTTGGAAAATACACCAGGGCAGGTACTCAATTACCCAAGTAAAATCGATTTGCTCACTGGTCAAAGTTTGGCAAAATGAAATCGATTTAGAGGGAGAGTTACAGGTGAGGAGGAGAGAGAGGGTAGCAGCACCAGTCGGGAGTGCAAGCGCAGAAGACTCAGAGCAGAGAAGGGACAGCATAGAGGTTGTGACACAGAGGCTGATGCTGACACTGGGACTGCGCAGTCCTCATGCAAAAGCTGACGCAGTGAGATGCAGAGGGGGCAGCAGGTCCTCTCCTAGATCAAAATCTCATTGGGAATTGTGAGAGAACTATCTATAAATTTCTCACAGAGATTTCTCTTCTATTTTGTTGTTTGTATCTTGTACATGAGATTTTTGCTGAAGATTAATAAATAAACCCTCATCTACTACACCGGTTTTCCCACGTTGCGTTTTTCGGGAACAATTGTCCAAAAATAGTTGTGTCATTATGATTATACTTGTGCTAGTATTTTTTCTTACATTTACTTTCCGCAATATTTTATTTGAGAAGGTTACAGTAGAATTTATTCCCATATTTGTCGTAGAATCATTGTGAATAACTTATTTCTAAATTAATAAGTAGAAGAAATAATATCAATCACTGCAATTGGATTTCTATCTAGAAATGTTCACAAGAACCTTTACATGTATTTGTGGTGGGCAATCTCATGGTGTTCAGGCAGACCTATGACAATCTGAGACAAAATTTGGAATATGATTTGTAGCAAATATTGGTTATTTTGGAGCAGATTCTACAAACCTCCTGAAACAAACTTGATTCTTCATCTAAGTACATTGGAAGATATGTCAAGCAGACTGTTGCCACACAATCTAAGAGGGGTACCTAAGGGGCAACTACTAAACCAAATGACAACAATGGGACAAAGGCCCACTGTCACCACAACCTATGTCCCCTTCTCTTCTTAGATTTTCACCAGCGGGAGGAGTCCCAATAATCCTCACCTTTTTCTAATGTGTCTATACTAAGCTTTGAAATGAGGCAAGGTGTTGAAATTTCTAAGTGTAACCCGTTAGAAATTTTCCTACACCATCTGGTTTATTTCGCGTACTTGTTTAATTACTGAACAAGATATTTTACCTTATAAATACTGAAATAAACACAATGCAATCTCTACCATGTATAGATCAACAACTGAAAGAAATAGACAAACAAACAAGGGACACCATTATTTTTGGACAATCGTCCCTGGAAAACCCCAACTTGGGAAAATCGTTGTAGCAGTTATGAGGGTTTTATTATTATGCATCTTTTTTGAGTACAACTAGATGCCAAACTGGCTCACCCTACAGAGAAAACAATCTAACAGTAATACCTCTCTTTGGAAGCAGATATTCTGAAAGTCTACTCCGTGAAACCCTCTCCAACATCTCTCTGAGGCACTGCGTCGGACCTCCTAGCCTCTGCGTCAGCATGAAACCCTTTGCGTCAGCCTGAAGAGGCTCTGCGCAACCTCTCTGGCCCTCTGCATCACTTCTGCAACCTCTGCATCACTCACGCAGGCCCTCTGGCCCTCTGCATCACTTCTGCAACCTCTGCATCACTCACGCAGGCCCTTTGGCCCTCTGCGAAGTCACTACTGACCTCTGTGTGGCTTCCTTTGGATCTGTGTCTGCCTCTCTGCCTCTGCGTTAATATTCCAGCACTATCTTTGCCTCCCTACTATGCACACACCGCCCCTAGCTGCAACTAATCACTGGTTCAATTTCTCTTAGCAAACCCGGCTCTAGAAAATCGAACTGACTGATCACTCTAATGTATCTCCAACTGACCCTCAAGCCTCCACTTATACTGTTTTTGTTGAGCCTTCAATGGTCGAGATTACATCTCTAATCAATGGCTAAGGTTAGATTTGGCTTGATCCATGTCATTTAGAACCTTCTAACCCAGTTTTATATAAATACCCATTAATATTTTTATTTTCCTAAGTTTAGACTTAAGAACCCATTAAAAATAGTAATTATTTTAATATCTCCTTCACCGGGTAGAATTTCCCCAAACCATTTATGGGTCTTGGAGATCTCATGTCCTTTAGCCTCTCCACCAATTTTCATGGCTAGAGCACATCTGATGCTACCCCAAATCAACACTCCCTCTTAGCGAGGAATGTGCTCTAGTAATACTCCACCACTGAGCATCACCCTGATCATCCGACACCAGTACCTGTGCTGATGCTTGGCCTTCCTGCCCAACATCCTCTGCGTTGTTGCATCCTGTCTTGTTGCCCATGGCTCTGCCACTGCCACTGCTACATTTGTACGGAAACTCCTCTGCATTTGTGTTGCCGCTGGTCCTTCCTCTCAACAATGCATCTGCACTGCAACCCTCTCTCATCATGTAGCCCATAGCACTACCACTATTATTGTTGCACTGCAACTCAGTTACTGCAATGATGGTAATTGATCTACGCAACTACTGACATCCTTGTTAGGATAGAAACCCTCCTGATGTTGAAACTCTCCGCTGCTATCATGTGCTCCCTCTGTTTCTTTTGCATTGTTGCAACAACATCTGTGCCTCTCACACTGTTGAAAACATCTTTGTACCTTCCTGCACTATTGCAACCTCCTCTGTGCCTCTCGAACTATTGCAATCCTCTCTGCGCTGCCAGGGACCACTGCACTCTAGCACTCTTTTTCACTCCATCCGCATCCACTTCTACCGACATCTGCCATCTTGCCATTGTCATTTCGAGGCTCTCGTTGCCGGATATGATCCAAGAGTTTGGGTTCCTCAAGGATCTTTCCCCTCATCTCTTGTAGTCCTCTTGACTACAACTCGATGTCTCCCCACCAATGTTGCACGAAGCGCCCCCCCCCCCCCCCCCCGGTTCCAAGCCCCGAAGCGCATCCCGTACGGAAAAGTCGCTTCTGAAATTCAGAAGCGCCGCTTCCGAATTTTTTGCCGCTTCCTGGAAATTTGGAAGTGTGGTTCAGAAGCGCCAATTCCGAAGCACCAAAACGCGCTTCGTACAGCGCTTCGGGCGTCGAAAGCGTGGTGCTTTGGAAAAGCGTTTAGAAAATCGTTTTTTTCCAAAAAAAAATTAATTTTAGATGAGTTTACTTGTTGGGGGTGGGTCCACCTTGGGTTAGGGTGACGAATGAAGGCAAAAAAAAATATAAATATAGCAGATGCTCCCTCATGGTAATGTTAAATTCTTAAAGTAAAAGTGACATTCTCCTTTATTTTTCATTTTCATCCTTTTACTTAAATTTTTAACATTACCATGAAATGACTCAGGATGTTTGAGAGTGGTTCCAGCCTCATTGGACTTCATATCGAGAAAATAGAATTTCATATCCTATTCAAAATTCAGCAGACTTAACAGTTTTCAGGAATTCAGGATCAATGGGATTGTGGCATTTCATTAGATTATATCAAGTATGAAGGTATGCAATTAGCATTTAATCAAGAGCACCAAGCCCTATATGTACCCTAGTGTTGGTGGTGTTAATTATTGAACTCCTTTGTCACGCAGCACGCCCTTAGCAAAAAATTACCTTTCAATCAAGTCAAAATCATCGATCAAGCATGTTAATCTTTTTCTACCATATTTTAAGTCTTGAATTAGGTAGTTTGATCAAAATTGGGCAATGTTAACTAATATCCCTAGACAATCGACGTAGAGGCAAAGGCTAGACAAGAGGAGAAGAATCTAGATTCTAGATGGTTGATGCATCTAAATGGTTGATGCTCGAATAATTAATCATTAATGTACAATGGATGTTATATCTATCTTGATTTATGCAAAAATATGCATGTTTTCATGTCTTCTACAACTAATTTGGTATTTGGGATGTTTGTTTTGAGTATTAATACAAAAAAATATAAATATATATATATAGCAGACGTTTCCGCGGATGCTTCGCTTCCTAGATTTTTGGAAAATGACACTTCCGCGTCCCCGCTTCCAAAATACGCTTCCGCTTCGCCCCCGCTTCGTGCAACATTGCTCCCCACCTCTTCTCTAGAGGTACATGAGCACTCATGGCACAATCGTTATCATCATTTACCTCCTTCTCTGCCTTCGTTGGTGCTACCTTGGAGTCAGATGCCTCTCCCTTATTCTTCTTCCTTGGACACTGGGTTGCATAATGGCCCAGTTCCCCACAATTGAAACACTCTATCTTGGAGAGGCCCTCTTGCTTCCTCTTCCCTTGTTGCCCCGTAGATGCCAGAGCTACATCCTCTTCCTCCTCTTTCTTGACCCGGGTTCCCTTGCCACTACTTCTCGCCTTGGTCAGTCGTTTGATCTCTTCTTGGTGCAGAGTTGCCCAAAGATGTTTCCAATATGGAAGATTCGCTCTGCTGAAAATGCTTTGGACGAATGTCTCCCACTCCTCGGAGATTGCATTCAGGGCGGTCCTCACCATTAACTCTTGATCCGACATGGCCCCTATGGAAGTCAGTTGGTCCCAAATCTCTTACAACCTACTGAGGAAGTGATCTACCTGCTCCTCCTTCTGCATTTGATACGACCGCAACCAATTCTCAGTAACATCTTTTTCTGCACGGAAGTGCCCTAATACAATGTCATCAACGTGTCCCACATTTCCTTTGTTGTATTCTTCTCGGCAATATGTTGAATGCATTTCGCCTTGGCCGTCGCATCCTCATACTTTTCGTTATCCGTTGGATCGATAAGGATAGCCACATTTCTCAAGAAGAAGGTCTTGATGCAATGTTTATCTAGAACGGACAGGATCCTAGCCTTCCAGATGACAAAGTTGGATGCCACGTCCAGCGTGTCCTGATCCCTCAATCCATCTATGGCCATCACTGCTCTTCTTTTCGACTTCTCTAAGTCTCTACTTCCCTCCTGGAAGTTCTTTCTTCGACTCCCTCTCAGTCTGTACTTTCCTCCTAGAAGTTCTCTGCTAGACTCCCTCTGAGTCTCGATTTCCCTCCTGGAAATCCTCTTGCCAATAGTCGAATCGCACCTCTCTGATCTCCCTTCCTACTGCAACACTGATCTGGATTTCTTGGCTAGAATTCCGCCTAGGTAGCAACTCCCCTTTTACCTCGGTTTTGTCCCGTTAGGTACTGTTCTACCTCGACAGCAATAACACCCCTCCAGCTTCACTCTCCGCAATCTGCCCACAACTTCCTATGCCCCAACAACTGAAGAATCGGGCCTCTAGGCTCCTCGCAATCCCGACAATGGCTGAATCACTCCACTAACCAACTGTGTCACTCCTACTTGGCTAAGCAGGATGACGTGGCTCTTCGTGAGCCTCTCAATGCTTCTGAGTTGGCCCCTCTCTAGCTCGAAATGATGGCACAAGCCCTTCTACATCACTCCTTCTCTGTTGCTTTCTACTTAGGAACAGCTTTTGCCTCTCGGGACAATTGTTTCTGCTGCAAATTCTCTGATTCAGCTATTTCCTTCAGCTCTTCTGTGATCTGCAACCCTCTGATACCATGTTGAAATTTCTAAGTCTAACCCGTTAGAAATTTTCCTACACTATCTAGTTTATTTCGACTACTTGTTTAATTACTGAACAAGTTATTTAACCATATAAATACTGAAATAAACACAATGTCGTCTCAACCATCTACAGATCAACAACTGAAAGAAATAGACAAACACACAAGGGACACTGTTATTTTTGGAAAATTGTCCCAGGAAAAACCCAACTTGGGAAAACCGGTGCAGTAGTTCTAAGGGTTTTATCATTATGCAACTTTTCTGAGTACAACTAGGTGCGAAACTGGCTCACCCTACAGAGAAAATGATCTGGTAGTAATACCTCTCTACGGAAGCAGATATTCTGAAATTCTGTTCCACGAAACCCTCTTTAGTGCTTCTCTGAGGCACTGCATCAGCCCTCCTGGCCTCTACGTCAGCGTGAAACCTTCTGCATCAGCCCTCTTAGGCTCTGCGCAGCCTCTCTAGCCCTCTGCATCACTTTTGTAGCCTCTACGTCACTCACGCAGGCCCTCTGGCCCTCTGCGCAGTCACTACTGGCCTCTGCGTGGCTTCATCTGGCTTTGCGCTTGCCTCTACATTGGTCTTCCGACACTATCTCTACTATGCACTCACTGACCCACGCTGCAACTGATCACTGGTTCGATTTCTCTTAGCAAACCCCGCTCTAGAAAATCGAACTAACTAATCACTCTGGTGTATCTCCAACTGACCCTCAAGCCTCCTCTTATACTTTTTCTGTTCAGTCTTCAAAAACCAAGATTACGTCTCTAATCAATGGCTAAGATTAGATTTGGCTTGATCCATATCATTTAGAACCTTCTAACCCAGTTTTATATTAATACCCAGTAATATTTTAGTTCCTAAGTTTAGACTTAGGAACCCATTAAAAAAAATAATTATTTTAATATCTCCGTCACCGAGTAGAATTTCCCCAAACCATTTCTGGGTCTTGGAGATCTCATGTGCTTTAGCCTCTCCACCAATTTTCATGGCTATAGCACATCTGATGCTACCCCAAATCAACACAAGGATGGATCATTCAATGGAAAGGCTCAATTGAGGCATGAGCTTTGGGAGAAACTAAAATGGCTTTCCATGAAAAACCCATTGGGAGAAAGAGTTTACGAGGCTTAGAATTGAGATATGTTGAGATAAAGGCTCTTCCAAGGTCAATATAGCCAAAAGAAAAGGTTTTAAATGATAAGCTATAACTTGCAAACCTTCAAGAAATCCTCGAAAGCAATTTCAAGGGTTCCCACTTGATATGAAGGCTAGGGCATCAACAACTCCTGCTCCACGTCATCCTCCTGATCGCTATCAGAGAAGACCTCAATATAATGGGCCTTACCCCATGTGCATCTGTGGCATAGTGCCCAAGGCTCCTGGCAGGAGAAGCATAGCTTCCTCCTATGGAGATCTCTCATAGTTTCCTCATGCAACTGTCCACGCCACTAGTTACCCCTCGGTGGTGGGGCGCTAGTGTCATGGCGCTTGGGAGGAAAAGGAGATCGTGGTGGAATCGGTGCCCCAGTCTTGGGGATTGCGTCTTGCAAATCTCAGGTACAATTCACGACCTCCTGCAGTGTGGTTGGTCTATGAGATCTCACCAATCCACATAAAGGCTCAAGTAAACCATTTACAAAAGTGTAGACGATCCTAGCCTCAGAGAGATCCAGCACCATCACGGATACCCTCGAGAACTCTGATATGTAATGCTCAAGATTGTCGGTCTGCTTGAGCTATGTGAGCTCTCTAAAGTAGACCTCTAGCTCCCTCTTGTCAAAACGCTCCACTTCCCTCTGTGTGAAATCCTCGTAAGAAGTTATGCTTGCATCTCAAAGCATAGTTAGCCCGTGGAACCACCAACTGTGGCCTTCACCCTCCTAGTGTAAAGTAGCCATCTTGATGGCCTCTACCTCTGTCGTCCGGCTAAGCTGGAAATATGTGTCTAGCTTCTCCACCCAAGCCCTAGTTGTGCACTTGGAAGACCCATCAAATGTGGGGAGGTACATCCTCCCTATGGTGCATTGTAGCTCTGTGTTCTGCATGCTAAAACCCCTTGTGACTTTGCCCTTCTTGTTCTGCTTGAGTTGGCAGAAAACTCTGAAGGAGAGTGCAGCTCGAAAATCATCCCCTATAGACTGCCACTCCCAGAAATAGTCTCCCATGGGCATCTCGTCCTGCCCACCCTGCTCACCTAGTCTTGAGGGCAAAAACGTGGGCAAAGTGGTCTTGGTTGGCCCACTGAAAGCATGTGGGTGAGTCATTGGTGAATGGTGATCATACTGGTGGGAAGCCCCCGAAGTTTCTCAAATAGAAATTCTCGATGCATGCTCTTATCATGATTTTGTTGCTTGAGTTCTTCTAACATCTCCTTCTGCCCTCTGGCCAAGTCATTTAGGGCCTTCAAGAGGCTATCAAACGTTGCCTCCTCTTTGCTCTTCGGCTTCCCCATATTTACCTCCTCCACTACCTGCTTTGGGGTCTCAGTATCAGGGGCGATCTCCAACTCTCTTCCCCTACTCTGGTATCTCTTCCTCTGGTAGGTCACGTTTTGCTTGTCCTCCAAGGTCATAGAAATAATCCCATAGCTGAGCCAAGATCAATTCTCTGATACCACTGTAATATTCTCAATGGAAAATTTACAGTGATAACAAGCAATTATAGCACATGCACACACATAAGTAAACACCCAGAATTTCTCCAAAAATTGCACCCAGTTGAGCCATTTTATTATAATGCAATGGAAGTACAATGAGAGTATGGTGTGAGTGCACCTAGGCTTGCCAAAGGCAAGCTAAACAAGTCCCAGGTGATAAAATGAGATGCCCAGATGCTGGAATGTGCTCTCTCTTCTATGCCCTGCGCTACCTTGGAAAAACTACACTGTGTGCTGGAATGAAATTGTTGTTTGACCCTCTTCCAGTGCTCAGAAAATTCCGAGAAATTAATCTCAGACTCCCCTCAAATAACCCACCAAAACCCAGAAAGGGTTTGGCCTAGTTCTGACCCCGAAATTGACCCCAATTTCTACGTGCTCCTCCACTAGTTGGGTATTTTGACCCTCCTAGAAATGGCATTGTTCTGACCCTCCAAAATGATGCTAAATGTTGGTGAATTTCCCCTCCAGATGACTCCCCAAATTCCCAGCTCAATCCAGCCCCAAATGGCCACCCCCTCAGCTCCCACGTGCAGCCCAAAAGTACCTCCTACGCAGGCCCATGCAGTCCCTGGAATGGTCTCTCTGCTACAGCAAAGGCTCCACAAAATTTGGCTATCCTATCACCCTGAATCTTCAACAATAAGAGGCCCAATGCTTCCCTGGTAGACTCAATAAGTTTGTTGCTCCCCCACTAGCTTCCCCAAGAAATGTGTGTTCCTCTCCCATGCCCAGATTGCTGAAGAAAGCCCCACGACATGTCTGTACAAGGACTAACCACTTCAATAAAGCCGATTTTTTTGAAAGGAACCATTTAAAAGGACAAAGACAAAAGCAAGCAGCTCAAGGAAATTTCTAAGGTTAAAGAAGTTAAGTCACCTTTGTTGAACAATGTTGGTACTTGACAATTGAAGGACCGGATCTTTACAAAGAGGAGATAAGGTAAGGTTATAGAGGTATGTATAATTTCTGTGTGCATTTCATGATCTAGCTCAATTATATTACTTTCACTAAATCCTGGTGATGATCATTTGAAAGATAGTGAAAGGGTCTGCATAAATATAGATTAGAGACAGTGACTTACAAGAGATTGTTGATGTGGTAGTACACCAAGTATTTCATTGCATATAAAGACTAGGTCTTGAGATCAAGAAATGAAATGTATAAAACGCTTGTCAATAGTGTCTCTAGGGTTTTGCAGCTAATCCATTTGCATGCTTGTAGAATTTGAAATTCCTAACATGACAAATCATGAAGACCATGAAAAATCTAGGGCTTTGAAACTAACTCTCTAGTCTAGTTGTAGAATTTTGAAATTCTTGCATGACAAGACTTGATGACTATGAAGAATCTAGGGTTTCTAGAACTTGCAATTTGTAAGGTCTTGTAGGCTTTTGGCATTTAGGGTTTATAAACCCTAGAAAAAACTCTGAGTTAGGAAACCCTAACCAACAACTTTTGTTGTAAAAAGAAAATCTAGCTCTTGAGGTTGACAAGAATGACATCATGCTCATCAAGACAAGGTTGATGAAAAGATTCAAGATTAAGAGGGAGTTGGGTCTCTTCAAAACGATAAGTATTTTATACCTACTCTCTTTAATTATTACCATTGTTATGCACTTTGCCTTTTGTTCTTCCATAGTCTTCTAACAAAGGCAAGGTAAGACAAGATCTATCTATGCTTGACCAACAAAAAGAAGATTTGGAAGAACGTAGCAAAGCACGAAGACAAGAAGAAAGTAGCTTGAAGTAAGCATCAAACAAAGTCAAAGAAAGAAGTTCACCTATCTCAGCTAGAAAGGAGAAGATGTTAGATCTTGGATAGATGCAATGCTACTTGAAGGTTGAAAGAAAATTCGAAGAAGTTTATGATGAAAAAGAGAAGATGACATATCAATGACAAGATCCTTTGGTACAAAGTTGAAAAGTTTTGATATCGTTGTGCCAGTAGCTGATTGGAAACTTTGATTGGGTTGACAATACTCACACAAATAAGGATACTACCGATGAGCTGACATGATTCCCTGGAAGAGCTTGATGCGAAATTCTTGTGCAACTCAGCTATGAAGGAGTTTGGCTCCATAAGATGTTTGAGGAACTACTTGATGACATGTTGAAGCTATGTAAAGATTGACAAAAATCCAGGAAGGTTGAATTTTGTTATGATGTGATCCAAATAGGAGCCTAGTAGCTACAACAAATCTCCACGGAAGAACATGTAGTCGATGCTTTGAAGAGTCTTTTTTAGAAAATCTTAGGCTTGTGGTTGTTCCTCCCTGTTTGAGAGGGATTGAGGATGGACACCGCGTTCTCCATCTGTCATGCACTATGGCCATGGCTAACAACAGTAAGCCTAGTGAAGGCACTTGTAGGGAGAATGGAGGATTGGATAAGCATCTCGGATCAATAATCCTTAAGGAACGATATCCAAGTTAGGAGTAGTCCCGAGGACCGATACTCGTTGAGGATAGAGTATCCAATATAAGAGTATTCTTGAGGACTGATATTCCTTGAGGATGGGTGATATCCAAGATAAGAATAGTCTTGTGAGGGCATATTGTTGAAATTTCTAAGTCTATCCGTTAGAAATTTAATCTGTATTCTTCTAGTTTATTTCTTCTACTTGTTAATTACGAACAAGATATTTAAAACATATAAATAACAAAATAAACACAATACAGTCTCAACCTTCTACAGATCAACAGTGGAAAGAAAACAAACACACAAGTGACACCTTTATTTTTGGACAACTCGTCCTCGGAAAAACCCAATGTGGGAAAATCGGTGCAGCAATTCTGAGGGTTTATTATTATGTAGTATATCCTTGAGTACAACTGGGTACTAAACTGGCTCACCCGACAAAGAAAAACAACTAGCAGTAATACCTCTCTATTCGAAAGTAGGTATTCAAAAAACCTTCCCCACGAAAGCCTCTCCAGCAACACTCAAGCATTGCGTCAGCCCTCCTGGCCTCTGCATCAACCTCAGAACCCTCTGCATCAGCCCTCTGAGGCAATCCGCAGCCTCTGGGACCCTCTGTGTCACTCTTGCTACCTTCTGCGTGGATGACGCAGGCCCTCTGGCCTCTGTGTTGTCTCTGCTGGGCTCTGTGTGACCTCCTCTGGCTTCTGCGTCTATCTCTTTTCCTCTACGTTGGTCTCTCGGCACTATCCCTGCCTCTCTATCTAGTATTAACTGCCCCTCGTTGTTGATCACTAATTCGACTTTCTTTAGCAAACCCCGCTCTAGTAAATCAAATGACTGATCACTATGGTGTGTTCTCCAACTGACCCTCAAACCTCCTCTTATACTTTTCCTGTTGATCCTTCAACGGCCAAGATTACATCTCTAATCAACATCTAATATTAGATTTGGCTTGATCCATGTCATTTAGAACCTTCTAACCCAATTTTATATTAATACCCATTAATATTTTATTTTTCCTAAGTTTAGACTTAGGAACTCCATTAAAAATATTAATTATTTTAATATCTCCTTAACTAGGTAGAATCTACCCAAACCATTTATAGATCTTGGAGATCTCATGTGCTTTAGCCTCTCCACTAATTTTCGTGGTTGGAGCACATCTGATGCTACCCCAAATCAACACATATCCGGTGAACATCCGGATGGGATATGTGCCTGGAGAGAGAAGGTGGTGGTGTCCAAATTTATGCCTCCCGGCATTGTGCTCTAATCTAGTGGAGAGATAGAGATTTTCAATCAAGGCCTTGCTATGCTTGACAATGTTGGTTATGATGATGAAAATACTTATCAATCTGAACTCTTCTTATGAGAATATTTCAATTTGAGAGTATCATGGTATCTTGTTGAGTTATTATGAATACCTCCCTAGATAAGAGGGAGCGTTGAAAAAAGTAACTAAGTTCGATCTTCATAATTATCTAGTGTTGAAAATATTGGTATCGGCAAAATATTGCTGAGGGCCCTGAAAACATCTTATCGGCAATATCGACGAAAATATCGGCAGAATACCAGACAATATCGGCGAACATAAAAAACAATTTTTTTAGATTTTTAAACATAGCCAATATTTTCGAAGTATGGCGATATTTTGAAAAAATTGCAATACTTTGCCGATATTTTGAAAATATCGTGATATTTACTCGGAATATATGTTTTGCCGAAAATATCACGATATTTTCAAATATTGGCCATATTATCAACACAGTAATTATCACTATACTTGTATCAATATGTATTTCATGTAAAAACAAAAAGAAGAAAACGAAATTTTACTTTTATTATTATTATTATTATTATTTTCTATTCAAAGCATGTTCTTCATACTTCTAGGGTTTATTGAGTCAATAAGAAAATTTGTCTTTAGTCAAAGCCCCATTTGGACTATTTGCAAGAAAAGAAAAAATTTTATTTTGAGGCCAAAGAGTCAATTTTGTCCCACAAGGCCAAGTAGGCCCTCCAAATGGACAAGTCAGCCGGCCCATAAGTTGTGTCTCTTCATATGGTCAAACAACTATGCTCCACATTTTGGCAACCAATTCGATTTTTGTGCAAGAAGAAGGAAATCAGCGAAGTCAAAGGAGGAAGAGAGCAAGTCAAACAAGAGAAAAAGTCTTGTTTTTCTACCCTAATCTGTTCGCGCAAGCAAGTCAAAGGAGAGAAAAAGTCTTGTTTTTCTTCCCTAATCTGTTCACACATGTTCTTTGTGACTTGAATCTTTGTGGCAGTTTTGTTCTTGGTCTTGGGTCTTGGATATCTCACTTTCATCTAATTCTATAAGAAGAGGATTTTCTTGGGGTTTCCCCCTTGTGGGGTTTTGCACTGACTTGGAGCCTAATTTCTTGTGTTCTTTGCTTCTTGTGATCTTCATGTTTTGTATTTTGGTAATTGCTTGATGAATAAGAACATAAAATTTAACAAGAAGACAACAAATATTCACAAGTAATTATCAAGGAAGAGAAATCGAAGAGGCTGAAAGAAAAAAGCTTTGGATAGTCTCTACCTGCTCGGCTTCCGCTGGGAAGGAAATTGTTGGGAGTGGGGGGGGGATTAGAGAAGCCCAGTATTCTTCAACCACATTGGTGCATCATGAGGATTAGAAATTATGTGCCGCTACTTGTTCAAGGGATGTTTTAGCATTAGAGTAAATATCATATAGATATGTGGCTCCATGCCATCTTAGAGATTTATTATTTTATTTGATATCTCTTTTCATTGCAACTTTATAGAACTTTTATGCATTTATCATACCACCTGTTACTATTCTTGAGGGTTTCCATGGAGAACACCAATACTATGCCTTTTACTTCAGTCCAAAATACATAAAATACAAAATTTGTTCACACGTGTGAGTATCTTCGGTGGTTTTTCAGAGCTGTTAGAAGGCCGAAATTTCAGGGCCCAAAATTTCAGGGGGTCGAGATTTCAGGTACTGACCAGAATGGAGAAAGTTGACTAGCATTGACTTTTGTTGACTTTGATTAGTTGAAAATGGATTGAAGGAGGGCTGACTTGGATCTTTGTGGCAGATTTGTTTTTGGTCTTGGGCCTTGGATATCTCACTTTGATCTAATTCTATAAGAAAATGATTTTCTTGGGTTTTCCCCCTTGTGGGGTTTTGCACTAACTTGGAGCCTAATTTCTTGTGTTCTTTGTTTCTTGTGATGTTCATGTTTTGTATTTTGGTTATTGCTTGATGAAAAAGAACATAAAATTTAATAAGAATCCAACAAACATTCACAAGTAATTATCAAGGAAGAGAAATCTACCCTAATCTACATGCATTATGATTTCTTAACAAAGGATACTCTTAACATCCTGAAAGAAAAAGCTTTGGGTAGTCTCTGTCTGCTCCGCTTCAAGTGGGAAGGAATTTGTCAGGGGAGAATTAGAGAAGCCCACAATTCTTTAGCCACATCGGTGCATCATGAGGATTAAAAATTATGTGGCGCTACTTGTTCAAGAGATGTTTTAGCATTAGAGTAAATATCAGTGTTCCACGGGCGTCCCCCAGGGTGGGGTGTGCGCACCCCTCACACCCCACGCACCCGGGACGGGGAGACTCTCGGGGGTGCGTTTCCCCACGTCCCCCTTTTGGGGAGACTCGGGGAGACGCAAGGGGGTGCGTTTCCCCAATGTGGGAGACTCGACTCCCCGAAAGGGATACTTTTGGGTGTTCCCCCCAAAAATGGGGTTCTTCTGGGCGTCCCCCCTTCATTTTTGTCTAATCACCCTTTATAAACCAAAAAAAATAAATTAAAAATGAAAATTAATTTATTAAAAAAACATAAAAAATAAAAATAAACTAAATTAACAATTACAAATAAAAAATTACATGAACAAGTTAGGGTTAACTCCACTTTTCAAGTTTTCATTATGCCGCCATTCATTATGCTCTTACCTCAACGCATTTTTTTCTTCCATCTGCTCTCACTGCGCCCATGAGAGCTTCAGCACATCCTCACTCTTCTCCACGCAGCGGCTTGCTGTTAGCACTTAGGAGTCGTTGCCCAAAAGGTGTTGGCAAAATAGAATTAGCTAAGGCTCTTGCATCCTATTTATTTAATATTGATGAAGCTCTAGTGAGGATTGACATGAGTGAATTGGAGAAGCATGCAGTTTCAAGGCTGATTGGAGCACCACCAGGGTATGTGGGTTATGAAGAAGGGGGATAGTTGACTGAGTCTATACGTAGAAGGCCTTATGCATTTATTCCGTTTGAAGAAATTGAGAAGGCACATACAGATGCCTTCAATATTCTACTTCAGATTTTAGATGACGGAAGGGTCACTGATTCTCAGGGTCGAACTATAAGCTTCACCAACACTGTCATTATTATGACTTCAAACATTGGTTCTCAGTACATTCTAAGTAGGCTTGATGATGAACCTGGCTCAAAAGAGGAACTGTATGAGAGAATGAAGAATAGGGTTATGGAAGTGGCTCAAACGACATTCCGCCCTGAGTTCATGAATCGCATTGATGAGTATATTGTTTTCCAACCTCTAGACCGTGAACAAATTAAGAGCATTGTAGGATTACAGGTATGTGGTTCATCTATCGTCATTCTTTTAGTGAAAACCAAAGCGAAATAGCACAGGTTGGTCAGATATATTAGAAGTTAATTTATTTATAACTTTTTGATTTAATCATATAGAAACAAATGTTTGGAATATATGTTAGTTTCAGTTATTATTTTGGTTTTCAATGTAAAATAGAATGATGTAAATTATAGAATGATGATTGATGAATGATAATTGATATGGATCAATGTACATTGTATTTCAATATTTGAATTTCACATTGAATTTTATTATTGAATCGTATGGTATTGAATCTTGATGAATTAGCATTATTGAACAATGAATATGAACATGAAATTTTCAAAATTATATACATATATATAAATTTATAATATATATATTTAAAAATTATATTATATATACCTCGACGTCTCCCCGTCTCCCCGTAATTTCCCTAAAATTTCAGGGTTCTCCCACACGTCCCCTTTGTGCGTCTCCCCGCACCCGCGTCTCTCGTTCCTGGAGACTTGGTGGAACATTGGTAAATATCATATAGATATGTGGCTCCATGCCATCTTAGAGATTTATTATTTTATTTGGTATCTCTTTTCTTTGCAACTTTACAGAGCTTTTATGCATTTATCATACCATTTGTTACTATTCTTGAGGGTTTCCATGGAGATCACCAATACTATGTTTTTTACGTCAATCCAAAATACATAAAATACAAAATCTGTTCACACGTGCGAGTATCTTCTGTGGTTTTTCAGAGCTGTTAGAGGGCCTAAATTTCAGGGCCCAAAATTTCAGGGGGGCAAGATTTCAGGGATTGACCAGAATTGAGAAAGTTTACTAGCGTTGACTTTTGTTGACTTTGATTAGTTGAAAAGGGACTGAAGGAGGGCTGACTTGGATCTTTGTGGCATTTTTGCTCTTGGTCTTGGGTCTTGGATATCTCACTTTCATCGAATTCTATAAGAACTAGATGAGGATTTTCTTGGGTTTTCCCCCTTGTGGGGTTTTGCGCTGACTTGGAGTCTAATTTCTTGTGTTCTTTATTTCTTGTGATCTTCATGTTTTGTTCTTTGGTAATTGCTTAATGAAAAAGTAGAACATAAAATTTAATAAGAAGCCAACAAACATTCACAAGTAATTATCAAGGAAGAGAAATCTACCCTAATCTACATGCATTATGATTTCTCAACAAAGAGAAATCTACCCTAATCTACATTCATTATGATTTCTCAAAAAAGGATACTCTTAACATCCAAGGCTGTAAGAAAAAAGCTCTGGATAGTCTCTGGCTGCTCCGCTTCAGCTGGGAAGGAATTTGTTGGGGGGCAATTAGAGAAGCCCACTATTCTTCAGCCGCATTGGTGCATCATGAGGATTAAAAATTGTGGCGCTACTTGTTCAAGAGATGTTTTAGCATTAGAGTAAATATCATATAGATATGTGGCTCCATACCATCTTAGAGATTTATTATTTTATTTGATATCTCTTTTCTTTGCATTTTTACAGAGCTTTTATGCATTTATTATACCACCTGTTAGTATTCTTGAGGGTTTCCATGGAGATCACCAATACTATGCCTTTTACTTCAGTCCCATTGATAGGTCTGTTGGCCTTTAGTGGACACTGGTAAGTACTTTATCTTCATACCACCTGTTACTATTCTTGAGGGTTTCCATGGAAATCACCAATACTACACCTTTTACTTCAGTCCCATTGATAGGTCTTCTGGCCTTTACTGGGCACTGATAAGTACTGTATCATCAAGAGTGGAAGAAATCTCAAGAATGGAATTATCAATGGCTTCAGTAAATGTGGACAAACATTAGGAGAACAGCAACACTCAGTAGCAATTATCAACAAAGAATATTACAACCTTATAATAAAAGGAAATACAGAAATATATGCAGACTGGATTAAAATATATTGGACCTTCAGGCATACAAGACCTAGCTATTGTTGTTCCCAACAGACAGGAACCATCGAAAGACAAAGTAAATCAAACATGAAAGTAAAAGAATAAAATTCACTGCATACTATGAATTATAAGTTAGTACAGACATGGGTGCAGAACTGTCTTGTGAAACAGCGAGTCAATAGTAAAACAGACGGATAAAGACCTCTACAAAAGAACTCTTTAAACACCAGTAGAAAGGGGAGAAAGGAAAAAAGAACAGATAATCTTCTGAAGTATGTCATGTAAATCCAGAGTATGGCTTCAGTAAACGATCCTTTGATTCTGCACAATAGTATTAATCAAAACTTTTAGTAAATTTACATCCTGGCAGTAGAGAAGCTACCTACCTCCCAAAGATAAACATGTGTGTTACTTGAACCGACAAGAAAAATTGGCCTTGATGGATGACTGGCCAGTGCCCTTGTGCTTACATTTTCCACTGTCGCAGGAGGATCAACAAATCCCTCAAAGTCTTCCCAATCACCCCAGCCCAAGCCCATTGCTCCAATGCCAGCATAGCCAGGAATACCAAAAGAGACACCTCGACTTAAATCCTTCCCTGATTTCGCCAATGTGCCTAATCCAACTGTAGCTCCCCCCAGACCAAGATGTGAACCTTCTCTGCTTCCAAGCCCCGCCCCTGGTGATACAAATGTAGGTAGAGGAGTAGATTCTGTTCCCGCCCATCCATTCCTTGGCCATTCAACTTCTGACCATAAGTACAGTGACTCAAAGAATGGATCCTCAGTAGTAAAGTTATGATAAATAAGCCCCTACAAAAGCCCACATAAATTCTAAGCACCTGAACACTCATAAAAGAAATAGTTGAATTCAAGTTTAGCTATAACCAGACTGAACTTCTATAAAGTATTTATATAAAGAGAATCCACGCACATCAGAAGTCTATCAGATATCTGTTCAGTTACAAAGAAAGTTCAAAATACCATTGTTTATGAAAACTTTTATGAAAAAGGCCTCTGCAATCCTGAATAAAAATATCTGCCTTACACTACTCTATAAAACACCACCCAGTTATCTTTAAACACATCAAAATTGCTGACAGAAAATGGTCACGTGTAACTTGAGAAGATGATCAAACAAAGTACATAACATTGTTTGAACTTTGTACCTGTATAATAGTAAAGGAACATGGAATTATTTTTTTAAGAAAGATTTAAGGCATTGGGCATAATCGCATAGCATCCAAAAGTAATGGACTATGTTTTAATCCTTTCTTAACTCACATGTACTTTATTTGGAGACAGGGAAAGTCAGTCAGAAAAAAGGAAGAAGGTGAATGTCAAGTGACCTGAAAAAATTAAATGGAAGTAAGACCTAAGCAAGAAGTGTTAATAAAAAAGTAAAAACAAGTCAAAATATTTGAAGCAAATTGACTTAGTCCATACTCCTGTCGGTAAAATCTGTTGTAAGAATATCTCTGCAAACCATTGTTTTAAAAATCGGAACCGGGTTTTCAACCGGCTCACCTATCTAACCGGATTTTGAACCATAACCAAATCAAACCAGATCGAACTGGATTTGAAAAAACACATAATATAATTAAATTTTTAATGAAAAAAATAAGATTTCAAACCATGATAGTAAACATTAGAGACAAAATATGCATTGTTCATCTATATACCATGTAAACATGAATATACCAAGTGTAATACATTTCAACAACAAAATACATAATCAATGAGGCTTTGAATGGCCTCTAGAGTGTTAATTTTTCTTAGGGCTATATTTTTCTTTGCTTTGATAATTGCATTTCATCATTTACATATAGAATGCAGCCCATAGCATAATAACATTATTCAGATTTACAACATTATTCAGCAGAATATGCAATTATATAGAAAGAACAACATCAACATCAATGCAGCGGAACATACAGGAACAATAGAAGAACAACATTCACACATAGAAACACCAGGATTGGTCGAAGACCAGGGCAAAACCCACTATAGGGAAAAGCCTTTCAAATTCTTCTTATTAGATTGTCATTGAATGATTCAGCAAAAGAGAATACAATGATCCATATCTTCAATCATAATTCTATCCAGCAAAAATCAACTAAACAACATCATGAGATGAACCCAATAATGCCAATAATCAAAACCCTGATTTAGAAGCCTACGATCAACTGCCATTGTATGCGGTTAACTGTCGAACCCTTCGGTCAACAAGCGAAATTTGCGGTCAATTGATAAACCAAAATCCTAGGTCCCAACCGCACGGATGATGTGATGTGTGTGCGACTGAAACCCTCCAACTGCACACATGAGCCAGAGAGCCTATGGTTATAGTCGAAAATTGTCTATTACAAGCCTATGGTTGTGAACCAAATCCTTAGATACGTGCGAGCTTCAAACACCTGCAATTTCAGACACAGTAGATACACAATGTGTCCATCGGTACTACTATGGTCCCTATCCACATTTCCCTACTCATTGGCCAGATGAGAGGTACTTCCCATGAGTCCCAAACTGCATGGGTAGGATGTCTCGGCAGGAGAAGGATGAACCACTCATCCTGCCGACATCTTGCCACAGGGTGTCACAAGGGAAGGTTGTATCATTCACCCTGTACATAGCGCACCACTAGGGGAGGGTGAGTCACCCTATGGTCGCTCGTCACTCCAATAAGTACCCCAAGCCCCCAAGAGCTCCGAGAGCTCAAGGTATGAATCATACAGGACTCTCATAAGAGGGTCTCTCAACAACTCCTAGTCGTTCTCAGAAAGTCAAAAATTTGACCTTTGCCAGGGGCTTCGTCAGAATGTCGGTGACCTACTCATCTATCCTGATATGATGGAGCCTTATTGATCCTCATTGTACCATATGCTGGGTAAAGTGGTACCGGATATCGATGTGCTTGGAGCGATCATGAAATACGAGATTCTCGAATAAACGAATCCCACTCTGGTTGTCGCAGAGGATCACGGTAGTATCTAATGTATGTCCAAACAGCTCACTGAAGAGCTTCCTCAACCAGACAGCCTCACAAGAGGCCATACTCGCAGCAATGTACTCTGCCTCAGCGGTGCTCAAAGCCACCGAGTTCTACTTCCTGCTCATCCAGGATATCGAGGCAAAACCCAAAGAGAAATAGCACTGAGAAGTGCTCTTTCGGTCCACCACATTGCCTGCCCAATCAATATCGGAATATCCATGTAACCTCACATCTCCGGCAGTGTATCTCAACCCATGAGTGATTGTGCCCTAAAGATATCTTAGAAGATTTTTTGCACCAATCCAACGTGGGTGATGAGGCTCAACCATATATTGGCTCAATGTGTTGACTACAAAACATATATCTGGATGGGAGTTCACCAAGAGCATGAATGCTCCTATGAGTTGACGATACTCGGAAGCATTTCCCAAAACAAGTCCGGCAGAACTACCGCATAACTTCTTGAAGTTAAGCTCCATCAAGGTAGTCACGGGCTTGCAATGTGTTGGAATTTCTAAGTCTGACACGTTAGAAACCCTTCATGCACTTTACTGATTTATTCCTACCTACATGTTATGTTAATTAACAAGTTCTTTACCATGAAAATACTGGAAATAAATATAAGTACATGCTCAAAACATTACAAATCATCAACTGAAGGAAATAGAAACAAGCACAGAAGTGACAGTTGTTTTTGGACTAATGTCCCCGGAAAAACCCAATGCGGGAAAATCGGTGCAGCTATCTAAGGATTTGATTTATTAAGCAGTTTCAGAATACAATCTAGGTGCCAAATCCAGCATACCCAACATGTAAAAATTTCTCATTTCCCACCCCGGTTTTCAGTTTCACCTTATTTCTCCAAAATAGTTAAATGCCATTTCCCATATCCATATATTCAACAACTGAAAAATAAATTTTGCTGAAAACACAAATTCTGGAAAAATTACAGAATGCTGGAAAATACAGAAACATAAAAATCATCACATACAAACAACCATTCAACACATTTAAACACAATGATTTTTTATTAAGGTGACCCTGTAAAAATCCCCTACAACTCTTGGGGAAAACCAGTTCAAAAGCTCCTTATTTCTGGAAAATGCTTTTTACAGTGAGAGAAAATATTCAGCAAAAATCAGCAAGCAAATTTTACAACTTATCTCGTTTTCCGTGCCTCACAGCCAATTGAAAAACTTGCAAACAGCAAAACAGAACAACAATAAATGTTGTACGGCCTCCTAGAAAAGCGTGCAAGATTCCATAAATACGTTGTACGGATTTCCTCGATTTGGTTACAGAAAAAACCAGCAGTACAGTTGTACAAATTTGCCTCGATTTGCATGACAAGGTACAGCCACTTGCTGTATGGATTTCTGCTCCTCGATATCTGTGCACTTGCTGTACGAATTTCTAGAAAATCGGGCCCAATATCTTCCTTTCACTGTGTGCCAACTCAGTTGTATGGATTTGCTAAAATGTTGCCTTGGAATGTGTGCCAAGCTGCTGCCTTCTTCTCCTCCCTGTCCAAAAATCTCCCTTGCTCTCTTGCTCTCCTTCTCTCAATCTGCTCATGAAAGAATGAATGACCTTTTCCTCATTTTCCTCATTTAATCTAACCCTAAGTGACTTTTGGGGAATCCCTAAATCCAATGGCTGAAATAGATTGAGATCTAGGCCTGAGATTAAATGCTCATTTAAATCTCACTTTCTATTTTTTAATTCACCCCACTTTAATAAAGACCCACTTAGTCATTTATTTCCAAAGTCACTTTTCCTTTCTAATTTTACATTGACTTTATTAAAGTCACTTTAAAATTAGACTTTAATAACTTTATCACTTAAAGTCACTTTTAAATTAGATTTGACTTTATAAAAATTATAAAGTCACTTTAGGAGAAAAATTAAATTCTTTTGGACACTTTTCCCTAGGCCAAAGGTCACAGCCTTAGGGAACCACCTGTCCTCCACTACCACATTTCAACACTCCCTCTTACCGAGGAAGGTGTTCCTCACCACACCCATCTTGTCTCTGAAGTAGTCATGCTTGCCCCGTGGTAAGACTTTGGTAAGAATATCTACAACCTGCTCATCAGTCAGAATATACTCAAGCTTCACAGCGCCCTTCTGAACACAATCTGATGAAATGATACTTGATCCCGATATGCTTTGACCCGTCATGAAATACTGGATTCTCCGTGAGTTTAATGCAACTCTGATTATCACAGTAAATCACTGAAGGTCTCAACGGCTGACCAAATAATCCAAACAACATCTTGCGAAGCCAAATGGCCTCACAACTAGCTAGACTAGCTGCCATATACTCTGCTTCCGCTGAACTCAATGCTACTGACTGTTGCTTCCGGCTGAACCATGACACTACTGTCGAACCCAACCCAAAACAGCACCCTAAAGTGCTCTTCCTATCAGAAGCACAACCTGCCCAATCAGAATCAGTATAACATGTCAATCTCACTCCATCCCCTTGCCTGTAGTCTAGACCATAATCCACTGTCCCTGCAAGTACCGCAAAATGTGTTTTGCAGCCACCCAGTGAACCTTCCTAGGCTCACACATAAACTGACTCATCATGTTGACTGCAAAACAAATATCTGGTCTATTGACCAAATACATCAAGGAACCAATTAGCTGCCTATATAATGTGGGATCCACCAACTCGGAATCTGAAGCATGAAGCTTCTTCCAGTCGGTGATCATCGGTGTCGACATGGGTTTACAATCCTCCATGTGGAATCTGCCAAGGATGTCCACAATATACTTCCCCTACCCCAGGAAGAAATGCCCCTCCTCCTGCCACACCTCCAAACCCAAAAAGTAATGCATCAAGCCGATGTCCTTCATCTCAAATTCCGCCGCAAGATCTCTCTTGTAGCGCTCTATGAGTCTCTCTGCACCTGTAATGACCAAGTCATCCACATACAGCACCAGAATGAGAGGCTCCTCACCTATCACAATATAGTAAAGGTTTGGATCTGCCTCACTCTTTGTGAAACCCATCCCCTGCAAGTACGTATCTATCCTGGAGTACCAAGCTCTGGGAGCTTGCTTCAAGCCATAAAGGGCCTTCTTCAGTCTGCACACATGGGACTCCTTCCCATGCACCTCAAAGCCCTGTGGCTGCTCAATGTACACCTCCTCCTGTATGAAGCCATTGAGAAATGCAGTCTTCACATCCATCTGGTGGATCTTCCAACCCATCTCTGCTGCTATCGATATAATGGAGCGGATCGAAGTATATCGAGCCACGGGAGCTAAGGTCTCCTCATAAGCAACTCCCTCTACCTGGGAGAACCCTCTAGCCAAAAACCTCGCTGTGAATTTCTCAATGCTGCCATCTGCAGCATGCTTTACCTTGTAAAGCCATCTGGAAGTAACCACAGATTTGCCCTCAGGCCTCGGCACCACCTCCCAAACATCATTCTTCATGATAGAAGAATACTCCTGCATGGCCTCTCTCTAGACCTGCTGCCTAGCTTCCTCCTCATAGCTAGAAGGCTCAGAGTCAAGGATGCTGGTAGTCATTGCCATATAACTACAAAACCTGTCAGGTGGTCTACTCTCTCTGACCGGCCTCTTAGGCTCAGCAACAGATGTGGCATCTCTCAAGGTGTCCTAAAGCCACTTGGGCCTCCTCTTCCTTGAGCGTACTTCTCCAATTGGAGAATGAAACTCCTCCTCATCATCATCATCGAGAGCCTGAACTCCTGACTGTCTGTCTGTTGTCCTCCTGCCTACACCTGAACTTGTAGAAGCTGAGGTACCGTGTGAACTGTCCATCAGTGGACTCCCTGGTGAATTGCTCTGTGAACTACTCTGCATGCTGCCCAGAGCACCACCCCTCTGGCTCGGCGAGCCACTGCTCACTGACAGACCTGACATCCTCATAGATGTACCTCCAGGTCCTCTTGATCCCTGCCCACTGGATTCCTGCGACTGACTCAACTACTGCTGAGGGTCTGGCTGATCCAGATACTCTAACTCCCGTGACCTCCTAAAGGCCCTGTCCTCCTCGAACTCCACATCCCGCCTGACAACATCTTTCCTCTGTGCAGGAATGTAAATCCGAAAGGCCTTTGAGGTCTCACTGTAGCCCACAGAGATACCTTCTCTGCGGTGGGCTCTAGTTTGGTCCTCTTCTCCTTGGGTATGTAGGAGTATGTAATGCACCCAAAGATACCAAGATGACCAATATCAGGCTTCTTCCCAGAAAAAGCCTCCTCCGGAGTCATGTGCCCCAAGGCACGATGCGGACTCCTGTTCTGTAATTAAACAGCTTTGTTGCAGACCTCTGCCCACAAGAACAATGGCAAGCCTGATCATGTAACATGGCTTTGGCAGCCCCTCCGATGGATCTGTTCTTCCTCTCCGCAACCCCGTTCTGCTGGGGGTTGTAAGGAACAATGAACTCCCTCCTAATGCCTGCCTCCGCACAATAGTCAACAAACTCTCCAAGGTGTACTCTCCCCCATTGTCCGACCCCAAGGACTTGATCTTCCGACCTATCTGTGTCTCCACAAGAGCTCTGAACAACTGAAACCGCTTGAAGACCTCACTCTTGGTCTTCAAGAAATAAATCCAGGTCCTCCTGGAGTGATCATCAATGAATAAAACATAGTACTCATATCCACTCAAGGAAACATGAGACATCCGACGGCTCATATCCGAATGAATCAAATCAAGAATCCCAGTCGCTCTGTTGTCACTGCTGGGAAAAGGGGATTTGGCAAACTTGCCCATCGCACATCCTCTACAAGTATCAAAGTGATCCGTACTGAAATCTGGCACACCTGTAGTGATCTCCCGCAAGGTCCTCAAGGCTCCATGATACATATGCCCCATCCTGCGGGGTCAAATCTCACACAGCTCAGAACTGCTAGCTCTGTTGTCGGTACTACTGCTCAATGCCAAAAGGGGCTAGAATGCAAGCTTGTACACCTTTGCATGGCATACACCTATCACTCTAGCTGAATCAGCTGGAGTGCCCCTAGGATACATCAACACTTGTCCTCCCCTGAACAATACCTCATATCCTCTGTCCTCCAAAGCTGAGATGGATATGAGGTTCTCCCTCATCCCTGGCACATAAAGAACATCTGACACCTTCAAGGGAGGTTTGGACTCCCTCTGAAATGTCAATGTCCCCACAACGACTACTCTAACAACTCTGTCATCACCGAGTACTACCTCTATATCAGTGCCACTCTCTGAAAGCTCTGAGAAGTACTCACGGACTCCTGTCATGTGACGTGAAGCCCCACTGTCCACATACCAAATACCCGAAGATGCTCCGCTAATCAAGGGAAAAGCATGCTCCCTCTGAACCTGTGTGGCAGGTGATCCTGCACTAAAGGACTTACACGCAGTGAACGCAAACTCCTGGTCAAAACGATCTGCAAAGTCCTCAACCTCTGTTGAAGTTGCCATGCCCTGGTTCTTCCCCTTCTTCTTCTTCTCCGGACACACAACTGCATAGTGTCCCATCTTTTGACAGTTCCAACACTTCACCTTGGAATAGTCCTTTTGTGTGTTACCCTGTTTACCTTTACTTTTGCATTTGCCCCCACCATTGCTTGTGGAAGCCTGCTTCTTCTCTTTGCCTTTCTTGCCTCCTGCCAACAGTGTTATATCCTCATCCTGCTCAACTGGCTTGGCTGCCCCAAGCTGACCTTTCCTGATCTCTATCTGAATGCAATCATCCCAAAACCTCTCCCATGTGGAAAGGGTCTCACGTGCACAAACCCCATCAGCAAAGTTCATCCATGAACGGGGGAGGCCATTCACTGCAATCCGCACCAACTCAGTTGGTGGAATGACCTCTCCAACTGCTGCCAACTCATCTCTCACATTAGTAATCTTTGTGAGATATCCATACATTCAACAACTGAAAAATAAATTTTGCTGAAAACACAAATTCTGGAAAAATTACAGAATGCTGGAAAATGCAGAAATATAAAAATCAGCACATACAAACAACCATTTAACACATTTAAACACAGTGATTTTTTGTAAAGGTGACCCTGGAAAAACCCCCTATAACTCTTGGGTAAAACCACTTCGAAAGCTCCTTATTTCTGGAAAATGCTTTTTAAAAAGAGAGAAAATATTCAGCAAAAACCAGCGAGCAAATTTTACAACTTATCTCGTTTTCCGTGCCTCAGCCAACTCAAAAACTTCCAAACAGTGAAACAGAACAACAATAAATGTTGTACGGCCTCCTAGAAAAGCGTGTAAGCTGCCATAAATACGTTGTACGGATTTCCTCGATTTGCGTGTGGAAAAAACAAGCAGTACAGCTGTACGGATTTGCCTTGATTTGCGTGCCAAGGTACAGCCACTTGCTGTATGGATTTCTGCTCTTCGATTTCTATGCACTTGCTATACGGATTTCTAGAAAATCGTGCCCAATATCTGCCTTTCACTGTGTGCTAACTCAGCTGTACGGATTTGCTAAAATGCTACCTTGGAATGTGTGTCAAGCTGCTGCCTCCTTCTCCTCCCTATCCAAAAATCTCCCTTGCTCTCCTTCTCTCAATCTTCTCATGAAAGAATGAATGACCTTTTCCTCCTCTTCCTCCTTTAATCTAACCCTAAGTGACTTTTGGGGAATCCCTAAATCCAATGGCTGAAATAAATTGAGATCTAGGGCTGAGATTAAATGCTCATTTAAATCTCACTTTCTATTTTTTAATTCGCCCCACTTTAATAAAAACCCACTTAGTCATTTATTTCCAAAGTCACTTTTCCTTTCTAATTTTACATTGATTTTATTAAAGTCACTTTAAAATTAGACTTTAGTAACTTTAACACTTAAAGTCACTTTTAAATTAGATTTGACTTTATAAAAATTATAAAGTCACTTTAGGAGAAAAATTAAATTATTTTGGACACTTTTCCCTAGGCCAAATGTTACGATATTCCGACACAGGAAATAGTTAAGTATAACTTGGTCTAGTATAGAGTTAGGTAAAGTGTGTTTCTTTACTATGTACATTTTGTAACTTACAATCCGACGGTCACGATATGTAGTGATCCGACGGTTCATTCTCTCCTTGGTATTACCGACACTTGATCCGTGGCTTAACACCCGATTGGTCCATGATCTCTATTTAAAAAGCATGGAGGGTCATTTGTAGGTTAACCGTCCATGAGAGAAGCTTATGTAATTTTTCATTCTTTTATTAATAAATTGCCTGAAGTGGCCGCGTTGGCTCAGGCCGTTGACTGTTTCCCTCTTTGAGGGTTTTAACCACGTCAAAAGTACTGGTGTATTGATCTGTGATCTATTTGTGATCGGTGTCCTTTGGTGTTCTGTCTGAGGAACTTACCCTGTAAATTACTACATGGTATCAGAGCTATTTGAGGGTTGCGTCCGTTGGTGATCCAAATCTGAAGCCGGTAGAACTGCATCCGGCTGTCGTTTCCTAGATCTACTATTTCTGACTGCTTTCGGGCCGAGAGGATTGCTCTGTTGTATTGGGAGCATCTGTTCCAGTGAGGAACCCCTTTCGTCTCACGCGAAAATATTTCTGGTAGACCTAGCTGCATCATTTTTAAGATCTGGAGGTATACAGTGTTTATTTGCAATTTACAGTTATTTTCTCTCTGTTTATTTCGGTTTCGGTTTATTTAGCTTTTTTTATTACCGGATCTATACCTTTCATTTCTGCGTATGCTCTTTGCCCCGCAACTCTGTGCGATCTGGGCAAATCAGAAACAGAAAGGAAGGATTTTTCTCATGCGTATGCTCTTTTCCGTTGCGCCTTAGTGTGATCTCGGAAAATCAGAAACATTGAGGAAAATATTTAGTTTCCGACTAAAGCTAACTTCGAGCCATAAGGTTTTTTTTTTTGTATGTCCGTGTTAAGTTTTGTGTTTTTTGTTTTGTAGGGAAAAAGAGCTTTCTCAAAGCAAGCACGCAACCCAAAGCTTCAACCCCCCCTCTCTCTCTCTCAAACTTTTTGTATAGCTCACTTTGTCCAAAGTTAATTTATGAGAGTAGAGGTCTTGAGTTCAAGTCTCCTTTTTGTGGGGGCGGATTTTTCATTTCTGCACATTCCCACACTTCGTCGGCATCTTCATCAAATTTTCTTCAAAAGGCCATAACTTCTTCATCCGGAAGTTGTTTTCAGAACCGTTTTTTTTTAAACAGCCTGATTTTTCGAGATCTTTCCATTGCAATGCTTAGTTTCAGCATCTATAGCTTCAGTTTCTGTTAAAATGGAAAGTCCATGCCAAGTTATTCTTGACAGCACCAACTACTTCCAATGGTGGTCCTACATTGTGGATTTACTTAGAAGTAAAGGTCTCTAAATGGGAAAATAGGCAAGATCAAGCACGTGGGTTGATAGGGATGTCTATTTCTCCAGATCTTTGATTCCATATTGCAGAACTTGATACTCTTGATGAAGCATTGAAACAGATTACTAAAGCTTTTGGAATAAAAAATGAACTTAGAGCCCATCAACTTGAAAATGAGTTGCTTACATTGGACCCCAATAACTTTTCTTGCATTGAAGATTTTTTGTCCAAGTTCAAGACCCTTAGACTTCTCTTGGAAGGTGTTAAGGTTAAGAAAGAAGATAGTAACCTTATCTATTCCATTCTTACTAAGTTGGGACCAGCCTACTCTGTGTTTGTTTCCACCTTCCATTCTGCAAGAGAAGCTTTCATTTCTCAAGGATAAGACTACAAGTCCCCTTCCTTTGATTCTTTTTGTGATTCTTTAATAAGAGAACAAGAAAAACTCTTACACCTTGGTCTTCTTAATCTTGGAAACTCTTCTAAGAAAGCGTTAGCCACCCAGTAGCAACCAAATCCAAAGAATCCTAAGAAGTTGTATCCTAAAAGGAATGGTCCTAAACCAAACAAGGGTCCTAAGCAATTTCAGCCTCAAAATGAAAAATCATTTCAACGAAATGATAAGACAAATAAAAACAAAGGGAAGAAGACTGATAGACATTGCAAATTTTGTAATCGAGATGACCACTTAAAATCCAAATGCTTTAAGAAGATGGAAGCCTCGGAAGCAGCAATGAAGAAGCATAACATCCATTTGGAGCACTCTTCAACTTAAACTTCATCTTCAGGAATGGCACTTTCTGCATGTGGTCGTCAAGCATCTCGGTCTGGCTATGCACTAAATGTATCTTCTTCTTCTCATTCTCATGAGTGGCTCATTGATTCTGGAGCTTCTTATCACATGGCCAAAAACAAAGCCATGTTTTCTTCTTTAAATGATTGTAACACCAAAAATATATATGTTGGTGATGATAGATCTCTTAGTGTTGTAGGGACTGGAATTGTTCATCTAGACAATGGTCAGTTTAATGATGTATTATGTGTTCCAACCTTATCCTGCAACCTTCTATCTGTATATCAGATAACTCATTTAGGTGAAGGTAAAATCGTTGAATTTTCACCTCACGATGTTGTAATTAAGGACCTAAGAGATCCTAGACAGATTTTAGCTACTGGCATTGCTGATGATTCTACAAGGTTGTATAAGTTTCACAACTTTGGGTCATCAAATCTTCCCTCAGTATTTGTTGCTCATAATGATGAAGTGAGCAAACTTTGGCATGAGCGATTTGGTCACTTAAACTATCGCTCTCTTCAGAATCTATGTAAAGAAAATATGGTGACAAGTCTTCCAATGGTATCTTGCAGAGATGGTGTTTGTTCCGGATGTGTACTCGGAAAACATCATCGGGACAGTTTTGAAAAACGTGCCTCTTGGCACGCCTCAGCCCCTTTACAGCTCGTGCATAGTGATTTATGTGGTCCACTTCCAGTTGTTTCATTCTCTGGCTACAAGTATTTCTTAACTTTCATTGATGATTTCTCCAGACGCACTTGGGTATACTTCTTAAAACTCAAGAGTGAAGTATTTAACATGTTCTTGGCCTTTAAGGCCTTTGTTGAAAAACAATCTGGACATCAAATTCTTAAGCTAAGATCTGATAATGGCGGAAAATATGTTAACAACAAATTCATCAACTTTTGCACTGAGAATGGAATTCAAATGCAACATATTGTTCCATATACTCCACAACAAAATGGTGTAGCTGAAAGGAAGAATCGAACCTTAAAGGAAATAGCTAATTGTATGCTTCAATCTAAAGGACTTAGTCTTAATTATTGGGCAGAAGCAATTAACTGTGCAAACTACATAATAAATCGCACTCCTACTAAAGTTTTAAAGAATATCACTCCAAAAGAAGCATGGAGCTCAATTAAACCAGATGTAAGTCACTTTCGTGTTTTTGGAAGTGAAGCATGGGCCCATATTCCAGATGAGAAACATAAAGCTTTAGAACCTAAGAGTGAAAAATGTACTTTTGTTGGATATTCTGAAGATGTCAAAGGATATAGACTTATTCCACTTAAGTCCAAAAATGTTATCACTAGAAGAGATGTAAAGTTTGCTGAAAATATATCGGCCTACGAGCCTAGTTCGGCGGATGTGCCACCTCTCCCTATCTCTTCTACTTTTGAAAATATTTCTTCTTCAGATGATGAAAGCGAGGATGAAAATCCCCCCCCCCACCTTCTCAGGATCCTCCTTCAGCACCTCAGCTTCCAAAATGGGTCCGTGCTACTCGCGATGCAGCAGGTGATCTTGTCGATGATCCTACAGATCAGCGATGTACACGTTCTCAATTTGATAGAGCCTCTTCTTTACTGGCTCAAGCTTCAGTTAATTATGATCTTGACACCTTTGCAGAAGCTTCAGGCCATCCAGATTGGGAAGCAGCTATGAATGAAGAATATCATTCATTATTGGCAAATGATACATGGAATCTTGTTCCTCTACCAAAGGGACGAAAACTTGTTAGATGCAAATGGGTTTACAGAACCAAGTATGGACCAGATGGGAAAGTTGATAAACATAAAGCTCGTCTTGTTGCTAAAAGTTTTTCACAAGTTGAAGGCATTGACTACACTGAAACCTTCTCCCCTGTTGCCAAAATGAACTCTATCCGCCTTGTTCTTTCCCTTGCTGCCTCTTTCAAATGGGAAGTCCATCAGATGGATGTTAAATCTGCCTTCTTGCATGGGGACTTGCATGAAGAAATCTATATGGAACAACCTATTGGCTTTATACAAACAGACTCTAGCCTTGTATGTCGGCTTAAGAAATCCCTTTATGGTCTCAAGCAAGTTCCTCGAGCTTGGTATGCCAAAATGGATAACTTTCTTTTAGAAAATGGCTTTTCTAGGTGTCATTCTGACAATACTGTCTACACCAAGAAAGTGGGCAAGTCTCTTATCATTCTTGTTCTTTATGTTGATGATCTTATCCTTACTGGTAGTGATCCCAACCTTATAAACCATGTGAAGACTAGCCTTAAAAGGAAGTTTGAAATGACAAACTTAGGACACTTACATTATTTTCTTGGTCTTCAAGTCTTGCAATCCAAGGAAGGTATTTCCCTTTCCCAGTCCAAGCATGCCTGTGATATTCTACACCATTTTCACATGGAAGACTGTAAGCCAGCCCCTTCTCCCTTTCAGTCTGGAGTCAAACTTTCAATCACTTTTACTTCTCCTGAAGTTGATGCTATCTTATACCGCCAACTTGTAGGAAAACTTTTGTATCTAACCCATACTCGTCCTGACCTTTCCTTTGTTGTTGGCCTTGTTGCTCAGTTTATGCAAAACCCACGTGAAAGTCATTGGAAAGTAGCTAAAAGAATACTTCGTTATGTTCGAGGTACAGTTCAGTTTGGGATTCATTACGGTGCCAAAGCATCTCCTCTATTGGTTGGTTTCACTGATTCTGATTGGGCTGGTGACCCTGATGATCGGAAGTCTACTCCAAGTTATGTGTTCACTCTTGGTTCAGGACCTATTACATGGGCTTGCAAGAAACAAGGTGCCATTTCTCTTTCTTCAGCAGAAGCAGAGTATCGTGGTGCCGTAGAAGCTAATAAGGAAGCCTTGTGGCTTCGTCAGATCCTGTCAGAGTTTGGCTTTCAGCAGCAACATCTGACTACACTTTGGTGTAATCATCAAAGTGCCATTCAACTATGCAAATATCCAGTCCAACATCAGCGCAGCAAACACATTGAACTGCACATGCACTTCATCAGAAAGCTCATTCACGACCATGTTCTTGAAGTGCAATATTGTTCAACAGATGATCAAGTTGCAGACATCTTTACAAAGGCTCTCACAGAGGCGAAGTTCACTAAACTTCGATTTATGGTTGGAGTTCAGGAAGTTGTCACTGAGGGGGGATAGGCTCTAGTGCCTCCTTCCTTCTCCTATTGTGTCATATTTGTAAATCCTTCAATCCTATCCCAAGTTGTTCTTAAGGGGGGATGTTAGGATATTCCGACACATAGGAAATAGTTAAGTATAACTTGGTCTAGTATAGAGTTAGGTAAAGTGTGTTTCTTTACTATGTACATTTTGTAACTTACAATCCGACAATCACGATATGTAGTGATTCGACGATTCATTCTCTCTTCGGTATTACCGACACTTGATTCGTGGCTTAACACCGGATTGGTCCATGATCTCTATTTAAAGAGCATGGAGGGTCATTTGTAGGTTAACCGTCCATGAGAGAAGCTTATGTAAATTTTCATTCTTTTAATAATAAATTGCCTCAAGTGGCTGCGTTGGCTTAGGCTGTGGACTGTTTCCCTCTTTGAGGGTTTTAACCACGTCAAAAGTACTGGTGTATTGATCTGTGATCTATTTGTGATCGGTGTCCTTTGGTGTTCTGTTTGAGGAACTTACCCTGTAAATTCCTACACCAAAGATCAAAGCCTTAGGGAACCACCTGTCCTCCAGTACCAAATTTCAACACAACAGAGAAAACTCTCGATAGTAGTACCTCTCCTTTGGAGACAGGTCCTCCAGCTGAAACCACAGATAAACACTCTCGCAACTCCTCAGCTCTAATATGCCTGACGAAAAACCCTAGCGTCAGCCTCTTCAGCCCTCTGCGTCAGCTTCCTGGCAGTTCCGGTAGTTCCGGCTTCTGCCCTCTGCATTAGCTTTCCTGGAAATTCCGGATGTTCCCGGCAGTTTCGGCTTCTGCCCTCTACATCAGCTTTCCCCACTGTTCCGGCAATTCCGACTATTCCCAACAGTTCGGGCTTCTGCCGTTTGCGTCAGCTTTCCTGTCTGCTGCACTGATCCTCCCGACACTATCTCTGCCTCTCTTTTTCTATATTCACTGCCCCTCAGCTGCAATTCTGATCACTCTCTGAACTTTCTCAGCAAACCCAGCGTAGAAAGTCAAAATCTTGATCTCTTGGTGTGTTGTCTAAGTGACCCTCAAGCCTCCTCTTATACTTTTCTTGTTAAAAAATCAACAACCGAGATTAAGTCCCTAATCAATGGCTAAGATTAGAGCTGGCTTGATTTATTAAGCAATTTCAGAATACAATCTAGGTGTCAAATCTAGCATACCCAACAGAGAAAACTCTCGGCAGTAGTAGTTCTCCTTCGAAGACAGATGCTCCAGCTGAAACCCCGGATAAACACTCTGGCAGCTCCTCAACTCTAATCTACCCCACGAAAAACCCTAGCGTCAGCCTCTAGGGACTGCATCAGCCTCTTTTGCCCTCTACATCAGCTTTCCCGGCAGTTCCGGCAGTTGCCGATAGTTCCAGCTGTTCCCGACAGTTTCAGCTTCTGCCCTCTGCATTAGCGTTCCCAGCAGTTCTGGCTTTTGCCCTATGCATTAGCTTTCTTGGCTGTTCTGATAGTTCCCAACCGTTCCAGCTTCTGCCCTCTACGTCAGCTTTCCTGGCAGATCTGGATGTTCTCGGCAATTCCAAATTTTGCCCTCTGCGTCAATTTTCCCAGATGTTCCAACAGTTCCCGATAGTTCCAGTTGTTCCGATTTCTGCCGTCTGCGTCAACTTTCCCGGCTGTTCCGGCAATTCCCGACAGTTCTGGTTGTTCCCGGCAGTTTCGACTTCTGCCCTCCGCGTCAGCTTTCCCAGTTGCTGCGTTGATCCTCCCGGCACTATCTCTGCCTCTCTGTTTCTGTATTCACTGCCCCTCAATTGCAATTCCTATCACTCTCTCAACTTTCTCAGCAAACCCAGCCCCAAAAAGTCTAAATCTTGATCTCTTGGTGTGTTGTCCAAGTGACCCTCAAGCCTCCTCTTATACCTTTCTCGTTGAAAAATCAACAACCGAGATTAAGTCCCTAATCAATAGCTAAGATTCAATCTGGCTTGATCCATGACTTTTGGACCATTCTAACATAGTTTTATATTAATTCACATTAATATTTTATTTTCCCTTAGTTTAGACTTAGGAACTCCATTAAAAATATTAATTATTTTAATATCTCCCAAACTATTTAAAATCTGCCCAAACCCTTTCTAGGTATTGGAGATATCATGTGCCTTAGCCTCTCCACCAATTTTCGTGGCTAGAGCACATCCAATGCTACCCCAAATCAACACTCCCTCTTAACGAGGATTGTGCTCTAGCAATACTCCTCACTGAGTATCACCCTGATCATCCGGCATCGATCCCTGTGCTGATGCTAGGCCCGCTGCCCATCATGTGCATTGCTGCATCCTGTACTGCTACCCATGGCCCTGCCACTGCCACTGCTACATCCGTACTGCAACTCCCTTTGCATCCGCACTGTTGCCCATGACCCTGCCACTACCACTACTACATCTGCACAGCAACCCCTCTCATCATGATGCATCGTGTTGCCCATAGTACTGCATCGTGTTGCCCATAGTTCTACCATTGCTAACTATTGCACTGCAACTCAGTTACTTTGAAGTAAGTAACTGATCTCCCAACTCTGACATCTCCTTCAGGCTAGAAACACTCCTAACGCTGAAGCTCCCTCTGTCACAAACAAGTGCTCCCTCTCTGACCTCTGCGCTGCTGCAACAACTTTGTGCATCTCGCACCGTTTCACACCTCTCTGTGTTATCCTGCATTGGTGCAACACTCACGTGCTTCTCGAACTGCTACCTCAGGTTGTCTTGGGAATCCTACACTGTAGCTCCCTCTGTCGCTCCATCCACATCCGTCTCTACCGACATCTGCCAGTCCTACTACTCCTCTTCGGGGCTCTTGTAGCAAGGTCTAATCCAGGGGGCTGGGTAACTCGAGGATCCTGCCCCTCATCTTTTGTACTCCTCCTGACTACAGTTCGATGTCTCCCCACTTTTGCTCAAGTGGTGTGTGTGCACTCATGGCACAGTCATCGTCTATCTCACACTGTTGGCCTTGCCCTGTTAGGTATTGTTCTGACTGCAGTACCGCACCAAATCCACTCTGCAACTTACCCACAGCCTCCTAAACCCAACAATCTAAAGGTTAGAGCTCCTAGGCTCTGCGCAATTCCGGCACCGGCAAATTAGCCTCCTCAACCAACTGCATCAACGCTCCTGGCCTCTGTGTGGCTCTACGTGAGCCTACCTTTGCCTCCCTTAGCCTCTGCGTTGCCTCTTCCTGGCTCACTCTTAATGACGCAGGCACTGCGTCACCCATTCCTTGTTGCTACTCTACTAGGAACAGCTTTCGTCACTCGAGACAGCTGTTTTCCATTGTTGTTGCTCTGCTTGGCTGATGTCCTCAGTTCTCGTGTGATCTGCAACAATGCTCTGATACCATGTTGGAATTTCTAAGTGTAACACGTTACAAACCCTTCAGGCACTTTACTGATTTATTCCTACCTATTTGTTCTGTTAATTAACAAGTTATTTACCATGTATATACTGGAAATAAATACAAGTACATGATCAACACATTATAGATCATCAACTAAAGGAAATAAAAACAAGCACACAAGTGACACTGTTGTTTTTGGACTAATGTCCCTGGAAAAACCCAATGCGGGAAAACTGATGAAGCTATCTAAGGGTTTGATTTATTAAGCAGTTTCAAAATACAATCTAGGTGCCAAATCTAGCATACCCAACAGAGAAAACTCTCGATAGTAGTACCTCTCCTTTGGAGGCAGACGCTCCGGCTAAAACCCCGGAAAAACACTACAGCAGCTCCTCAGCTCCAATCTGCCCCACGAAAAACCCCAACATCAGCCTCAAGGTACTACGTCAACCTCTTCTGCCCTCTGTGTCAGCTTTCCCGGCAGTTCCGGTTGTTCCCGACAGTTTCAGCTTCTGCCCTCTACGTCAGCTTTCCCAGCAGTTCCGACTGTTCCCGGCAGTCCGACTTTTGCCCTCTGTGTTAGCTTTCCCGGCTGTTCTGACAATTCCCTACAGTTCTGGCTATTCCCGACAGTTCCGGCTTCTACCCTCTTCGTCAACTTTCCCGACAGTTCCGGCTTTTGCCGTCTGCGTCAACTTTCCCGGAAGTTCCGACTTCTTCCCTCGACATCAGCTTTCCCGACTATTGCGCCAGTTCCCAACAGTTCCAGCTATTCCGGGCAGTTCCGACTTCTGTCCTCCGCGTCAGCTTTCCTGGCTACTACGTTGATCCTCCCGACACTATCTTTGCCTCTCTGTTTCTGTATTCACTGCCCGTTAGCTACAATTTTGATCACTCTCTGAACTTTCTCAGCAAACCCAACCCGAGAAAGTCGAAATCTTGATCTCTTGGTGTGTTGTCCAAGTGACCCTCAAGCCTCCTCTTATACTTTTCTCGTTGACAAATCAACGACCGAGATTAAGTCCCTAATCAACAGCTAAGATTAGATCTGGCTTGATCCATGACTTTTGGACCATTCTAACACAGTTTTATATTAATTCACATTAATATTTTATTTTCCCAAAGTTTAGACTTAGGGACTCCATTAAAAATATTAATTATTTTAATATCTCCCAAACTGTTTAGAATCTGCCCAAACCCTTTCTGGGTTATGGAGATCTCATGTGCCTTAACCTCTCCACCAATTTTCGTGGCTAGAGCACATCCGATGCTACCCCAAATCAACACAGTCCACCATACCAAATCTCTCCAATATCTTCACCACGTATTTGCCTTGAGAGAGGAAAATTTCTCCTGGCTTTTGCCAGACCTCCAACCCTAGGAAATAGTGCATCAGCCCTAGGTCCTTCATCTCAAATTCGTAAGCCAACTCCCCCTTACATTTGTGAATGAAAGGGTCTGCAACTGTCAGAAAGAGATCATCAACATACAGGAGCAGTATGAGAGGCTTATCATCCTCAACCTTAAAGTAAAGTTTTGGATCAGCTTCACTCCTAGTGAATCCCAGCTTCATCAAGTAGTTATCCATCCTCTCACACCAAGCTCATGGTGCTTGCTTCAGCCCATAGAGATCTTTCTTCAACCTGCATACGTGAGATTCTCGATCATGAATCTCAAACCCCTAGGGTTGTTCCACATAGACTTCCTCTTTAATTAAACCATGCAAGAACGTGGTCTTGACATCCATCTGATGTAGGTTCCATCCTTGCAAAGCGGAAAGGGTTATCATCGAGCAGATAGTGGTGTATCGGGTAACAGGTGCAAATATCTCATCATAATCTACACCTTCCTTTTGAGAGAAGCCTCAAGCAACAACGCAAGCCTTATACTTTTCAGCACTCCCATTAGCTCCATGCTTGATTTTGTAAAGCCACTTCGCGGTGACAATTGTTTTGTCTTGAGGTCTGGGAACCACATCACAAACACCATTCTTCATGATGGACTCGTATTCCTCATTCATAGCATCCTTCCATACTTGATGCCTCATGGCTTCTTCAAACGATAAAGGCTCATTTTAAATGATGGTGATCATAATGGTCAAATATCCCTCATACCTGGTTGGCTTCTTACTTTCACGAAAGTCTCTCTGGGTGCAATATGTCCTTCAGCATCATCAAATGTCCCCCTAAGCCATGAGGCCTCTTCCTAAAAGAGGAAGGCTCTTGTTGTTGAAATTTGGTACCGGAGGAAAGGTGGTTCCCTTAGGCTTTGATCTTTGGCCTAGGGAAAAGTATCCAAAAGAATTTAATTTTTCTCCTAAAGTGACTTTATAATTTTATAAAGTTAAATCTAATTTAAAAGTGACTTTAAGTGATAAAGTTACTAAGTATAATTTTAAAGTGACTTTTATAAAGTCAATGAAAAATTAAAAAGGAAAAGTGACTTTGGAAATAAATGACTAAGTGGGTCTTTATTAAAGTGGGGTGAATTAAAAAATAAAAGGTGAGATTTAAATGATCATTTAATCTCAGTCATTGATCTAAATCTATTTCAGCCATTGGATTTAGAGATCACCCAAAAGTCACTTGGATCACCCAAAAGTCACTTGGAGTTATATTAAGGGAGGAAAAGAAGGAAAAGATCACATTCGATTCAATTCTTTCATGAGCAAATTGAGAGGAGGAGAGAAAGAGAGCAAGGGATATTTCTAAGCGGTGTAACAGCTGCGGAATATCAGCAGCGGTGTATCAGCAACAGCAGCAGTGTATCAGCAGTTGTGTATCAGCAACAGCAGCGGTGTATCAGCAACTGTGTATCAGCAACAGCAGCGGTGTATCAGCAGCTGTGTATCAGCAACAGCAGCGGTGTATCAGCAACGGTGTAACAGTTGTGGAGTATCAGCAGCGGTGTATCAGCAAGGCTGAGATAAGTTGTAAAAGTCTGTTTGCTGATTTTTTGCTGAACATTTCTCCTACTGTAAAAAGGCATTTTCCAGAAATAAAGAAGAGCTCTCAAACTGGTTTTCCCCAAGAGTTGTAGGGGGTTTTTCCAGGGTCACATTGACCAAAAATCTCAGTGTTTAAATGTGTTTTAATGGCTGTTTATTACTGCTGATTTTTATTTCTGCAATTTCCAGCATTATGTAAAATTTCCAGAATTTGTGCTTTCAGCAAATTTATTTTTTTCAGCTTGTTAAATGTATGGTTATGGGAAAGGGCATTTAATTATATGGGAGAAATAAGGAGAAACTGAAAACCGGGGTGGGAAATGAGAAATTTCTACATGGTACCAGAGCTTGAGTGCTAAAGGGCAGTTTGGGACAGCAAAAGGAAAAATTACAGTTGCTGATTTTTCACTCAGAAAATTCCAGCAACCTGATTTTTTTCATAAACAACAGTTTTATCTTTACTACAGCAGTGCTATTTTTCAGTTTTTAGGACAGCAGGATGTCATTGGGATTGAGGGTGGAGGATAGGTTGGATGGGCATATAAATTACAGAATTTGGAAGGAGAGAATGCAAAGTATTTTTGAGGAGCCAGAAGTCTGGGATATCATGGTGCATACCACACAGAACCATGTTGTTGTGCCCACTGATGCTACTCAGTTGGCTGCTTATAATAAAAAGAACAACAAGGGTAAGAGGCTGATTCTAGACGGAATCAAAGACCATTGCATTCCTCATGTGAGAGGAAAGAGCAATGCCCATGTAATGTGGACAGCATTGTCCAATCTCTACCAGAATACCAATGAGAACCGGAAGTTGGTCCTGAAGGAGAAGCTGAAGAACATTAAGATGGGTAATGATAGTGCAGTTGGATATCTCACAAAGATTACTAATGTGAGAGATGAGTTGGCAGCGATTGGAGAGGCCATTCCACCCACTGAGTTGGTGCGGATTGCAGTGAATGGCCTCCCCCGTTCATGGTTGAACTTTGCTGATGGGGTTTGTGCACGTGAGACCCTTCCCACATGGGAGAGGTTTTGGGATGATTGCATTCAGACAGAGATCAAGAAAGGTCAACTTGGGGCAGCCAAGCCAGTTGAGCAGGATGAGGATGTAGCACTAGTGGCAGGAGGCAAGAAAGGCAAAGGGAAGAAGCAGGCTTCCACAAGCAGTGGTGGGGGCAAAAGCAAAGGTAAAAGTAAACAGGGGAACACACAGAAGGACTATTCCAAGGTGAAGTGTTGGAATTGTCAAAAGATGGGACAATATGCAGTTGTGTGTCCGGAGAAGAAGAAGAAGAAGAAGGGGAAGAACCAGGACGTGGCAGCTTCAGCAGAGATTGAGGACTTTGTTGGTCGTTTTGACCGAGAGTTTGCATTCACTACGTGTGATTCCTCTAGTGCAGGATCACCTGCCACACAAGTTCAGAGGGAGCATGCTTTTCCCACGATTAGCGGAGCATCTTCAGGTATATGGTATGTGGAGAGTGGGGCTTCACGTCATATGACAGGAGTCCGTGCGTACTTCTCAGATCTTTCAGAGAGTGGCACTGATATTGAGGTAGTACTCGGTGATGACAGAGTTGTTAGAGCAGTCGGGGTGGGGACAGTGACATTTCAGAGGGAGTCCAAACCTCCCTTGAAGGTGTCAGAGGTTCTTTATGTGCTAGGGACGAGGAAGAACCTCATATTCGTCTCAGCTTTGGAGGATAGAGGATATGAGGTACTATTCAGGGGAGGATAGGTGTTGATGTATCCCAGGGGCACTCCAGCTGATTCAGCTAGAGTGATAGATGTACGCCATGCAAAAGTGTACAAGTTTGCATTCCAGCCCCTTTTGGCATTGAGCAGTAGTACCGACAGCATAGCTAGCAGTTCTGAGCTGTGTGAGATTTGGCACCGCAGGATGGGACATATGTATCATGGAGCCTTGAGGACATTGCGGGAGATCACTACAGGTGTGCCAGATTTCAGTACTGATCACTTTGATACTTGCAGAGGTTGTGCGATGGGCAAGTTTGCCAAATCCCCTTTTCCCAGCAGTGACAGCAGAGCGACGGGGATACTTGATTTGATTCATTCCGATGTGAGCGGTCGGATGTCTCATGTTTCCTTGAGTGGATATGAGTACTATGTTTTATTCATCGATGATCACTCCAGGAGGACCTGGATTTATTTTTTGAAGACCAAGAGTGAGGTCTTCAAGCGGTTTCAGGAGTTCAGAGCTCTTGTGGAGACTCAGACAGGTCGAAAGATCAAGTCCCTGAGGTCGGACAATGGAGGAGAGTACACCCTTGGAGAGTTTGTTGACTATTGTGCGGAGGCAGGCATTAGGAGGGAGTTCACTGTTCCTTACAACCCCGAGCAGAACGGGGTTGCGGAGAGGAAGAATAGATCCATCATAGGGGCTGCCAAGGCCATGTTACATGATCAGGGGTTGCCATTGTTCTTGTGGGCAGAGGCCTGCAACACAACTGTTTACTTGCAGAACAGGACTCCGCATCGTGCCTTGGGGCACATGACTCCGGAGGAGGCTTTCTCTGGGAAGAAGCCTGATATTGGTCATCTTCATATCTTTGGATGCATTACATACTCCTATATACCCAAAGAGAAGAGGACCAAACTAGAGCCCACAACAGGGAAGGTTCACTAGGTGGCTGCAAAACACATTTTGCGGTACTTGCAGGGGACAGTGGATTATGGTCTGGACTATAGGCAGGGAGATGGAGTGAGATTGGCAAGATACACTGATTCGGATTGGGCAGGTTGTGCTTCTAATAGGAAGAGCACTTCAGGGTGTTGTTTTGGGTTGGGTTCAGCAGTAGTGTCATGGTTCAGCCGGAAGCAACAGTCAGTAGCACTGAGTTCAGCGGAAGCAGAGTATATGGTAGCCAGTCTAGCTAGTTGTGAGGTTATCTGGCTTCGCAAGATGTTGTTTGGCTTAGTTGGTCAGCCGTTGAGACCTTCAGTGATTTACTGTGATAATCACAGTTGCATTAAACTCACGGAGAATCCAGTATTTCATGACAGGTCAAAGCATATCGGGATCAGATATCATTTCATCAGAGACTATGTTCAGAAGGGCGTTGTGAAGCTTGAGTATATTTCCACTGATGAGCAGGTTGCAGATATTCTTACCAAAGCCTTACCACGGGGCAAGCATGTCTACTTCAGAGACAAGATGGGTGTGGTGAGGAACACCTTCCTCGGTAAGAGGGAGTGTTGAAATTTGGTACCAGAGGACAGGTGGTTCGCTTAGGCTTTGATCTTTGGCCTAGGGAAAAGTGTCCAAAAGAATTTAATTTTTCTCCTAAAGTGACTTCATAATTTTATAAAGTTAAATCTAATTTAAAAGTGACTTTAAGTGATAAAGTTACTAAGTCTAATTTTAAAGTGACTTTTATAAAGTCAATTAAAAATTAGAAAGGAAAAGTGACTTTGGAAATAAATGACTAAGTGGATCTTTATTAAAGTGGGGTGAATTAAAAAAATAAAAAGTGAGATTTAAATGAGCATTTAATCTCAGCCATTGATCTAAATCTATTTCAGCCATTGGATTTAGAGATCACCCAAAAGTCACTTGGAGTTATATTAAGGGAGGAAAATGAGGAAAAGATCACATTCGATTCAATTCTTTCATGAGCAGCTTGAGAGAAGGAGAGAAAGAGAGCAAGGGAGATTTCTGGGCGGTGTAACAGCTGCGGAGTATCAACAGCGGTGTATCCACAGCGGTGTATCAGCAACAGCAGCGGTGTATCAGCAGCTGTGTATCAACAACAGCAGCGGTGTATCAGCAGCTGTGTATCAGCAACAGCAGCAGTGTATCAGCAGCTGTGTATCAGCAACAGCAGCGGTGTATCAGCAACAGCAGCGGTGTATCAGCAGTTGTGTATCAGCAACAGCAGCGGTGTATCAGCAACGGTGTAACAGCTGCGGAGTATCAGCAGCGGTGTATCAGCAAGGCTGAGTTTCAGCAACGCTGAGATAAGTTGTAAAAGTCTTTTTGCTGATTTTTTGCTGAACATTTCTCCTACTGTAAAAAGGCATTTTCCAGAAATAAAGAAGAGCTCTAAAACTGGTTTTCCCCAAGAGTTGTAGGGGGTTTTCCAGGGTCACATTGACCAAAAATCTCAGTGTTTAAATGTGTTTTAATGGTTGTTTATTACTGTTGATATTTATTTCTGCAATTTCCAGCATTCTGTAAAATTTCCAGAATTTGTGCTTTCAACAAATTTATTTTTTTCAACTTGTTAAATGTATGGTTATGGGAAAGGGAATTTAACTATATGGGAGAAATAAGGAGAAACTGAAAACCGGGGTGGGAAATGAGAAATTTCTACACTTGTGAAGGGGGATCAATAGGATCCATAGGTTCTTCCATATCGGGCATTGTCTCATCTTCCTTCTCATCTGGCTTCCTGGTCTCAACTTCTTTATCCTTCCTTAGAATAGGAAGATTGTCAACCTTGCTAAGAGCCATATCTTCGTCAAAGGTGACATCATGACTTTGACTTCCCTTTGACCAGCCACATAGATTCTATAGCCCTTAGAATTTTCGCTATAGCCCACGAAGATTCCCTTCTTTCAGGATGCACCGAATTTGCTTATTTTCTCTTTTGGCACATGAAAATATACAGGACTTCCAAAAATTCTAAAATGAGACACATCAGGTTTCTTACCAGTGAACATCCCTTCGGGAGTCTTGGAATCCAAGGCTTGATGAGGACATCGGTTTTGAACATATACGGTGGTATTCACAGCTGCGGCCCATAGAAACTTCGGAAGCCTTTCATCATGGAGCATGGCACAAACAGCTTCCACAATTGTACGATTCTTCCTTTCCGCCACACCATTTTGCTTAGAAGTGTATGGTGTTGTGGTCTCCTTCTTAATGCTGGCTTCTTTGCAAAAGTCATGAAACTCATTGGACTCATAGTCGGTCTTATCAGTCCTTAAGATCTTGATCCTCTTCTCGGTTTGATTCTTGATCAAGGCTTTGAAGTGACAGAACCAAGAGAACACTTCATCCTTCTTTTCCAAAAAGTATATCCAAGTCTTCCGAGAATAATCATCCGTAAAAGTGAGATAATATAGATATCCTCCCAAAGAGTTCACAGACATCATACCAGATATGTCGAAGTGAACCAACTGCAAAATATCAGAGGTCTTGCTATGGCTAGAGGGGAATGGTCCCCTTTTGAGCTTTCCTTCAGTGCATTCGGACATACACCTTCATGCTCTATTTTGAACTCGAGCATCCCTGTCACCATTTGTCCCAGATCGAGTAGAGCCTTATAATGAAGCTGGGCAAACCTCCGGTGCCAGAGTTCAGGCTAAAGAGATGTGTCGCAAGACATGACTCCCAACCAATGTTTCACGAAGCGGGGGCAAAACAGGGACATTTTTTGGAAGCGGGGACGCGGAAGCGTCATTTTCCAAAAATCTAGGAAGTGAAGCGTCTGCGGAAGCGGCTGCTATATATATATATTATATTTTTTTGCATTTATACTCAAAACAAACATCCCAAATACCAAATTAGTTGTAGAAGACATGAAAACATGCATATTTTTGCATAAATCAAGATAGATATAACATCCATTGTACATTAATGATTAATTATTCAAGCATCAACCATCTAGAATCTAGATTCTTCTCCTCTTGTCTAGCCTTTGCCTCTACCTCAATTGTCTAGGGATATTAGTCAACATTGCCCAATTTTGATCAAACTACCTAATCCAAGACTTAAAATATGGTAGAAAAAGCTTAACATGCTTGATCGATGATTTTGACTTGATTGAAAAGTAATTTTTTGCTAAGGGCATGACAAAAGAGTTCAACAATTAACACCACCAACACTAGGGTACATACAGGGCTTGGTGCTTTTGATTAAATGTTAATCGCATACCTTCATACTTGATATAATCTAATGAAATGCCACAATCCCATTGATCCTAAATTCCTGAAAACGGTTAAGTCTGCTGAATTTTGAATAGGATATGAAATTCTATTTTCTCCATATGAATTCCAATGAGGCTGGAACCACTCTCAAACATCCTGAGTCATTTCCTGGTAATGTTAAAAATTTAAGGAAAAGGATGAAAATTAAAAATAAAGGAGAATTTAACATTACCATGAGGGAGCATCTGCTATATTTATATTGTTTTTATATTTTTTTTGCTATATATATATATATATATATTGCATTTTTTTATAATTTTTTTCAGAAGCTCGACGCTTCGTACAGCCGAAGCGTCATCCAAAACGCGTTTCAGGCAGACGCTTCTTGAAATTTCCAGGAAGCGTCGAAACGTGTTTCGGTTTTTTCAAAGCGCATTTTGGGAGGCGCTTCCCCCACGCATCCGTACGGACCGCGTTTCGAGGGTTAGATCCAGGGGGGACGTTTCCTACAACATTGCTCCCAATAAACTTCCTCCAACTTGATATAAAGAATCAACTCGAAACCTAAGAGTGAAAGAATCTTTAAAATTCTTTTTCCATACACATACCTTGCCATCGATGAAGGCCACCTTGTAGCCTTTGTCTTCCATAGCTGAAATGGACACTGGGTTCTTCTTGAGATCAAGTACATATGAAACTTCTTGCAAATGAATTGTGTTACCCTTAATTAATTGAAGTGTAACATTCCCTACCCCCCTTACGGGATAGGTGGAATTGTCTCCAAGAATAATCTCCAAGTTTGTCTCCTTCTCTATCAGATTAGAGAGAGCTTCCTATAACCAGTGAAGTGCCTTGAGGCACCACTATTGATAAGCCAATTTCCCAACGAGTTCGGAGGAGAGGTAGTGGAGAGGGTCAATATTAAATAATATTCATCTTGCTTATTGTTAACAACAATTGATTCATACCTAGAGTTCCTTGCTTTCTTGGAGGGTTGACGACTTCCTTGATTTCCCGCATTCCTTTTTCCTTTGCCATTGAACCTGCCATTCCTTTGATTGTGGTTGCAGTTGCCCCGAGAGTGATTTTGATCATCGTCATGTGATGAGTCCTTTCTATTTGGACATTCCCTCACATAGTGGCCAAATTTATTGCAAACAAAGCATTTTCCCTTCCTTCCACCCTTCGATCCGGTCTTTCCTTCGAAGTGACCTTTAGAGCTAGAATTATTTCTCCTTTTGGCATGAGAGGAGAAAGCAGTGGGATTTCCTTTGCTTGAAGGCATTTCTAGCTCCACCATCCTTGTCTCTTCTTGAATGCATCTCGCCATCAATTTCTAAAATCCCGGAATTCAATCATTGTTGAGAAAAGTGGTTCTAAATACATACCATTCGAATGGGAGCCCTCCAAGGGTAGTGATAGTTAGTTCCCTATCAAAGATAACTTCTCCAATCGATAAGAGATCATTCTTGATCTCAGTGATCCTTAAGAAGTAGGATTGAATATCCTTGTCCTTGCCCTTCTTAATATCCTTCAGCTTATTTTTGAGGAACAAAACTTGATTTGCATCACTAACTTTAAACAAGCCTACCAGTCTAGCGTAGATTTCCTTGGAGGTGTTCATCTCCGAAATGTAGGCCTCCAGACGCTTGTCAATTGAGTTCTGAATGATCTTCTATGTTTTTACTTCACCCTTAGTGTACTTGTTCCTTGTAGCAACCAGTGCATTTGATGGAGGTGTTAGTGTCAGTCTTTACAGCCTTCCTCCAGTGATCAAATGTGCTCTTACATAGTGATTTTGAAGTGTCAAGGTCAAATTTTGTCATTTCAGTGAGTCTTCAAGCAAAATTTGGTCACTAGCCATTAGGTCTAGGGTTTGCCCAAATGTCAGTCCATGTCATCATTCAGCTGAGCCTATCATCATTCAGAGGTTTGTCATCGTCATGTTAGTGTCTAATGGGTCATTTTACACCATGTTCATGCTTCAGTTGTGCCTAGGAAAGCTCATTTCCCTCTCCTAGGGTTTTGAAAGCTAATTTCTCTTGGGCGGCCAAATCATCGGCAAAACTTGTTTCCTGATGTTCATACACCATCCCCTATCCTTAAAATACCTTATCAAACACTTCCCATCCCTTAGATCCGCCAAATTGCTCATTTTTCCACAAACCCTAGTTTCTAGCTACAACCTGGCAATTTTCTAGGTTTGGCCTGTGTTTTTCCCTTTTCGACCCCTTCCCCTCACTCAATCACTGAGATTCCACTTTCCCCTGCTTCCTAACATCCCTCCTCACTCCCCAAAATTTCCCCAAGAATTTAGAAGCCCCCTATCCCCTTCATTCCGCTTCATTTCGACCAAATCCCTTGTTTCACACATCGGGACAAGTTTCACTCAAAAGTTGTTTCTGAGCAATCAAAGATGAATTTTGCAAAACTGAGAGAGGTTTTTGTCCACAACATGCCAAAGAAGAAAAACCTCCTTCACTTTTTACACGGGTGTCATGGTTTGAGAGAAATGTCAAAAATACCGGCGAGAATGAAGGTGCTCCAAGGACGGTTGGCCAAAGCACAAAAACGAAGGAAAACGCCCGATCCACTCTAAATTTTGGCCAAAGCCTCTTTGACTGAGCATGGTACTTGATTGGGGACTCCCAGCCCAAATTTCAAGAAATTTGGAGAAAATTTTGTCATTTGTGAATTTTTTGTGCCAATTACAGGTTTTTCCCAAGAACTGGTCTCACCCCGGGTGAGGCCAGTTTGAAGGGCTGCTCGGAATTTTGCAAACTTGGCATTTTTGGAAAGGGCATTCAAAAAGAAAAATTACCAATACTTGGGAGAAGCCTGATTTTGAGTTTTGAGCCTCCAAAAGCTCAAAATACACCTAAAAAATGACTTTCTGCCCACTTTTTGAGTTGCAGAAAGTGACCTTGGGAGAAATGGTTTTTGAGGGGTCAAATCAACACCAAATTCAGAAATTCCACTTGGGATGGAAAGTAGACAGGCCAAGCTTTCCAAAGAGCCATTTTGCACCTGATTTGGATCAGTGGAACCCACTCAAAAACAGCTGTAAAGGGGCGCGACCAGAACTTCCAGATTTGCTAGAATTGCCATTTTCGGTCAAAAAACACTGTTTTGACTATGGTTGACCATTTTTACTTGTAGATGATGGATAAATGTAATATTTTCATGGCACTTTGATAGATTTTATCTCTCTTTACCCTTCTAGAAGCTTCCATGATGTAAAAAGTGAAAAATTAATGCATGGATGAGTTAGCTAAGTAATAGAGGCAAGTTGTTTGGCTGCCTATTTTCTAGTTCTTAGTTTAGAATTAGTTCAAACTGCCCCTAGGAAGCTGAGCTCGACCCCTAGAGGTGGGGAAAGGAGTTAGATGGTCTAGATGGTCTATATTATGCTCTCTCTTTCTCATTTTCATGGTTGGACTCTTGTGGGAGAAAGCATTATTGTGTATTGTACATCTACTTCTGCAATTTAAGGAAAGGAAGGCCAGGGTTTTTGCAGACTTCATTGTGGATTCTTGTGGATCATTGTGTTGATGGTGTGTCTTCTAATTGTTACTGTAAGTTTGTTTATGTGTTACATCTCTCTTTCTTTGCTGCTAATTGAACAAGATGAAGTGATAAAGTTTGAATTCATGCATGCCATGCTCAGCTTTTAATTCTGTTCAATATCTATGTTTTCCACTGTTTAAAGAGGATTCAAAGTCCTTGTTTGCCCTCTTTAACCTCCTCTCTTTCTTCCCTGATCACTCATCCAAGCCAAAGGCATCAGCACAAGTTCCTACCTTGCCCCAAAGATCCCCCTGCAAAAACTGTGCTCAATCCCCGCACCCTGAATTGCACTCCCTCCAATTGCCACCAAAAAACCAAAAATCTTTAAATCAACCCCCCTCTATCAATTTACTAGCCTAATATCTTTGATCCTAATTGGTCAGCCTAATTATATTATAAGATCTATCAAATCTGACCCGAGAGAGCCTTCTCATACCTCGTAGGGCTAGCTACGAGGTGAAATGGTTTGATGTAGCCTTGAGAGTTTGTCTATCTCAGCCTAGGTGAATTCCAAGCGCTAACAGGAGGCTCCAAAATTCTTCCCCTCGCATAGTCCTACACTTCCTGCTCTTCCAATGTCAGATCAAGAAACATCTTCCATCCGTGATAGTCAGACATTTCACGAAGCTTGTCTTCAGTGGGGAACTATGATGAGGAACCCATGAAGCCTTTTGACATTTTTCCAACTGTCTTTGGTGATTGCTCTTGCTCATGTCTGGGCTTTGTCTTCACCTCAGCTTTAATACCATGTTAAATTATGGTATGTTCTATGATTTAGAGCAATTTAGTTCAATTCTTCTTCTTAGCCCAATGTCAAATTCCAGTATAGCAATCGCATTAACATGAAAGTAAATGCTGATAGAACATAAATGAAAACAACAAAAGACAAGTCAAGACAATAGACACAAGATGTGGCACCAGCCAGGGAAAAACCCCAATGCCGGGAAACCCTTTGATAAATTCTTCTATATTCTTCAATAATTCAGCAGAGAGAGAGATATAGTACAATATCACAAATCTGTGATTTACAACAGCAGTAATGAAAACCCTCGAACAGCTCCAAATGTCCTCAAGACAATCTAGGAGAACTCTGCCTCCAACAGCAGTAGATATCAGCCCAAAACAGTCAACGGAAGGAGGTCAAAACAGCAGTTAATGCTACAGCAATACTGCAGCCAGCCCTAACCAGTCAACACAGTCAAAGGTGTTCTCCGACAGGTCAACGCAGGCTGTCCAGCAATGCAGCTAGCCTAGGAGAGTATACCCACACAAAACCGCAGTCAAGGGAGCCTATACGCTGGTCAACGCAGTCCCTTTGCACCCAAAATGAAGTTGCTGCACCTTCCTGCGTCCTCCTACAGCCGCTGCCCTAACTGCATTCTTCTTCCCACGTGAGAGAGAGAGAGCCTTCTTCCTCCTTTGTATACCCAAGAGATAAGGAGAGAGAAGAGATGTGAGGATGAGATGAGTGTGCTAATGCCTCAAGGTCTCTTCTATTTATATGCCATGTTGAGGTTTAGCTAGGGTTGTGCAACACTATTTTTTACTTGCTCGCTGACCTTGACAAATTGTCAAAAAATACAAATAAATTCATATCTCCATGAATACATGTCGGAATCGAATGATCGTTAGATCAATCCTACACCTCTCAATGAGAGGAATCCAAGAAAAATATCAACTGCCATAAATAAAATGACCCACATGGAGTTTGGCCCTAGTTGCCATTTTAACAAATACCAAAAGATCAAAACATCTTATATAAAGATATAATTTTAGTAAAGAGTGGGATCCTATTTTTACCTATACCCTTACCTCTTGATTGAATTTCCAAATTGGATAGCAGATTTTCCATTATATGCTCATATGTTTACAATTAATGTGAAAGACAATTTAGCATATAGATCTGTTCACCCTCCCCAAGGTTTGAACTTATTAAAAAATAATATTATTCCGTTGCATCTTGATACATTTATCCATAACAAATACATTTCGTCCTATTCCTGCCAATGTTAGCATCTCAAATTAAAGACCAAGCAGAAACACTTAGCAAACTTTCATCACTTTAATAAAATGGTTTTTTCTTCTAAAACAATTATTTTGTACCAAAACTATATATATGAAACATAGAAAACCTCAGTTGGAAAATAATTGATCATTTGACATCTCCATTTTCTCATATGACAGTAAAATATAACCTCGTGCAACCAAACAACCCATATGAAACATCTTTGCCAACATAAAAATGAAAACTCATACAATAGTTATTTCAAATAAAGGTCTAGGCATACTTAAACCTAAGTAAAGAAGGCTAAGGAGCACTAAGAACCTTCCGATTGCTTGCAACCACCATTTGTTTTGGATTGCAGGAATTGACGCAAATTGCCTGTTTGGGAAAAAAAAAAATAGAAATAAAAGTTAGATAGACTCTCATAGCTGGATGTTTTAAGCAATTCCTGATGCACCAAACTAATACTTGTAGCAATGAAGCAACAATTTATAGTAGACATATCTACGTAAACACTAGCACCAACAGACAACTGAAAAATAGCATGTCAACTATAAAGAATGTATTACAACCTCAAGTATGAAGAAAGGAATCTCTTTGGACCCTCTCATTATGCATATGGTACTTAATATTTTAGGACCAATCGAATATGATTTAGATGTTCTCATTCATTTTGCTCAAGACTAAAATATCATTTACAAACATTTGCTTTACTTTTTCCTCGAATTGGTCAAACAAATTGCTCAGCATTCTCATGAAGATGTTTGGCTTACTTGTTAATAGGGAGTCATACCTAATACTTCATAGCAACCATCTCTCAGTACAACAGTAGTTTCAGGTACATCTATTTATTTTCGAAATCTAAAAAGTAGCATGCCAGACATAGAGGATGCATTGCAACCTCAACTATTAAGAAAATATTTCATTTGGACGGCTCACTTTGTATATGGTACTTAATATTTTAGTCCAATTTCAGTGTGATTTTGGTTTCTCCTGTGCTTTTACAGAAGCATGAGAATATAGTCTAAAATTAATTGCCTTAATTATTCCTAGATATCGTAAAAACAATCTAATCATCATTCTAATGAAGGTGGCGGGTTTGCTTGTTAATGTGAAGGCATATCTAATGCTTAATACTCATACTGATCATCTAAGTAACAGTTGTTTCAGGTACATTTATTCCATTTAGAGAAGTGAAAATAAGCAAGTTGACAATGGAGAATGTATTGGGACCTCAACTGTAAAGAAAAGATTCTCTTTGGACACTCTCAATTTTGCATATGGTACTTCAGATTTTAGTACAATTTCAATGTGATTTTTATGTTCTACTTTGGTTTCACTAAAGATTAGGATATCATCTACAAATACCTCCTGCTTTAGTTTTTCAAAGATATGGTCGAAACAAATTATTTGTCATTCTCATGGAGATGATCAGTCTGTTTGTTAATGTGAAGTCAGCTAATACTTCATAATGACCATACGTCATTGTGATTGTTGTTTTAGGTACATCTATTTCCTTTAATCTTGTTTGATGCTATAAAATTCTTAGATCTATTTTCAAGAAAGTGAATGGTCCTTTCAAAGTGTCAGGAAGGTCCTCTATTTATCTTGTTATGAGCTAATCTATTTAGAGATTCACAAGAAATAGCAAGAGAAATAAACAGAACCCACAGAAACACAAATTCTGCAATAAAGAGAAGAACAAATGAGCACTAGAGCAGCACAACACTTGAAGAGAGTTCAGCCAAGAGGAATGCAACCCTAGAGAGAGAGAACCCTAGAAACATATGGTCTAGAAGAGAAGATAAGCCCAACCACAAAAACACACGAGATTGGATAGGTACCCTTAGGGAAATCACTTTATTAAAAAAAAAAGAATCATATGATCAATCAACATATAGGAGTTTTGCAAATATCTCTGATTTCCCTTGAGTCTATCAAATTGGCCATGTTGCTACAAAATCTAGCAGGCCTGGTGCAAAGCCTCACTAAGCAGACCTATACCTCAGCAGCCTTTCTCCAGCTATTTAGCATATTCAACCATAAGGGAGGCTTCCGTAAAAGCATCACCTAAAGGATATTCAACAAGAATGGCTTAAGGTGATTAGATGAAGTCTAAAGATTGGTGTATAGTAGCAATACAGCCTAGATGGCTTATGTAATCTTTATCAAAGTTCAGTTACTCTATTCCTAGTTCAATTAAGTGAATTATAAGGCTGTTATAAGTTAGGGTTTTGAAGATTTTTAATCATAAGGCATGCTATGTCATAGAACAGTGGGAAGAAAAAGACTTACAGTGATAGACCAACAAAGTATTAAGACTTTCAAATAGATATATAGGATCTAGGGTTTATAATGGGGCTTTTATGGCTGAAGCATGCATAAAATAGCAATAGAATGATGACATCAGCCCTATAAATAGAGCTTAACATGCAAAGAATGCAAGATTTTTCTTTTACACAATTATTTAGTGCAATTTCTATTTAAAGAATAATGACACATCAAAGAAAATTTAAAAATTACTTTTTAGCAATATTTCATATAAACCCTAGCCCTAATCCTCAATTTCTAGAAATTAAGCAAGAAGGAGAAATTAATAAAATAATAGAGATTAATCAACATCACCTAAGCTAGTGCCTTGTTCTAAATTGGCAAATGGAGTTTTCTAGGGAAGATCCAATGGGAACAGCTTTTATGAAGACGATGAGATGACTAGGGCATCCGCCTATGAACCCTAGTGGCTTCCTTGTGAGGTGAGATTTTAAATTTAAGAGATGCACACTCAAAATTATCATAAAGGATTCAAGGAAAACAATTTTACATGTCATAAAGGTGCAAAAATTCTAGAAAAATTCAGCAATTTTAATCATGGCACATCTATAAACCCTACTTCACAAAGAGAACACACAAAATATAGATAATATGCAATAAACTTACAAAATTTTAACAAGAATCACTTCAATCAATCCCAGGAAACCATCTTCAAGCAAAATAACATCTCCAAAAGCAATTTGCACAACTAAGATCACATTTTGGCTAAGTCAAAAAGACAAGGACTCAAGCACAATCCCAAAGGGAGGACAGTGTGATGAGTAAATGATGATGATAAACTGAAATAAGGCCTCTCTATTTATATGAGATATAACACGCCTTATTTCCATAATTTTACAAACAAAGCCCTAAAATAAGTTTGCTTAAGTGTTAAACATGACTAATGTCACAAGCTAACCACAATATAGCTCAAAAGGATAACATAAATGCCAAAAACAGCCCACATGTGTGAGAAATAATGATCTTCACCATGACATCACCCTTTATAAATGCTCAAGGTGCCTCAAACAAGTGACAAAATCGATCACGAGTGCTCCTCAAAAGAAGAAAAGCTCAAAATGCATGGGTATGTCTCCATAAATTGCCTCCTCAACAATGACAACATCCACATTATGAGATCAATCAATCATCCAATTTGCCCCATTATCATTATTAGTATCCCCATAACATTAAATGAAAGAACAGGATTGCAAGAATGAATAATGAACTTGTCAATAAATGATACACCTTCCTTCAAGAAGAATGCCAAATGGGAAAGAGATCTTACCAGAGCAATAAGTGGAGAATCCTGCCATAATGTTGTGTTGATCATCATAGCGATACTAGTTGGATGGTTGTACAAAGAGGTGAAAATTTTCCTCCTAGGGGTTACACACTTTTTGGTGATAACAAGCCACATTACCCCTCATTTCAACAGCAGTGCATAAAAATATTTTTTCACTTTCCATAACGCCATTTTAAGCCCAGGGATGTAAGCTAAAGCCTTGTAGGTTGCGTGAATCTTTGAGTTAAGATGCCCTAGGCCTATTTTCGTCAACCACGGTCAGTCCCTTTCTTTCTCGCACTTAGCTCATTTCATCATGTATAGGATTAGAAGACTTGCAATGGGTCACATTGGGAATCATGGTCTATGGGAGCATCTAGTTATGTAGGGCCAATCTCGCCCATGTGATGCACCCCTATGTCTTTCTACATGGTTGTGTGTGTGTCATCAAGTCTATATCCATCCTTGGCCTTGGTGTGCTTTTTATCAACCAGTTCTCAACATGGTAGTCTCGCAATTTTCAGCAATTCACTTTTTCTTATCCATTTGGTACCAAAAGTTAAAAAGTCAACTTGGTCTCAAAATGCTCAGATAAAATGCAGATGACATGCCACGGAATTTTTTTCAAAGTGAAGGCATCATCTAGAAAAATGCAATCAAAGGTGGTCCACTAACATGAGAGTTTCAGGTGGCAAAACAACTCAAGGTTTAACCAAATGACACATGGATCACCTAAAAGTCATTTATTAATTGGTCAAACAAAACCCACGTAGCAAAATCTTCATTTTCCTTAGGGCATTAGAGATCTACGCTCTATGTTGGAATTTCTAAGTCTGACACGTTAGAAACCCTTCATGCACTTTACTGATTTATTCCTACCTACTTGTTATTTTACTTAACAAGTTATTTACAATGTAAATACTGAAAATAAACACTAGTGCATGCTCAACATATTACAGATCAACAACTAAAGGAAACAGAAAAAATCACACCATATAACACCATTATTTTTGGACCAATGTCCCCGGAAAAACTCAATGTGGGAAAACCAGTGCAGCGATCTGAGGGTTTTCTTATTAAGCAATATCAGAGTACAATCTGGGTGCCGAAACTGGCCTACCCAACAGAGAATTTCCTTGGCAGTAATACCTCTCGGTTTCTAACAAATCTCCTGGCTGAAACCCCGAATAATCCTTTCGGCAACTCCTCAGCACCAATTTACCCCAAAAACCCCAACGTCAGCCCCTCTCTCGACTGCATCAGTCCCTCTCTGCCCAGCATTGGCCCTGCATCACCCCGGAAGGGTCTGCGTCAGCCTTAGGAAGCCCTACGTCAGCCCTCTGGCCCTTTGCATCAGCAACGCTGGCCTCTCTGAGGCTCTGCGCAGCTCCCAACTGCCTCTGCATGGCCCTGCGTGAGCCCTAGCTAGCTCTGTGTCACTCTCCCTGGCTACTGCGCTACTCTCCCAGCACTATCTCTGCCTCTCTGTCTCTCTATACTCAATGCCCCTCAGCGGCAACTCCCGATCAGTGATTCTATCTCTCTTAGCAAACCCCGCACTAGATAATAGAATGACCGATCACTCTGGTGTATTCTCCAAGTGACCCTCAAGCCTCCTCTTATACTTTTCCTGTTGACATCTCAACAGCCGAGATTAAGTCCCTAATCAACGGCTAAGATTTGATCTGGCTTGATCCATGTCTTTTGGACCACTCTAACACAGATTTGTATTAATACACATTAATATTTTATTTTCCCTAAGTTTAGACTTAAGGACCCCATTTAAAATATTAGTTATTTTAATATCCCCTGATCTATTTAGAATCTGCCCAAACCCTTTCTGGGTATTGGAGATCTCATGTGCCCCAACCTCTCCACCAAATTTCGTGGCTAGAGCACATCCAATGCTACCCCAAATCAACACTCTATACATGATAACGTCCTCACGTGATGCCACTTGGAGGTCAAAAGCTGATGGCATAAAGGTCAAACTAGCTACTAGGGCTAATGGAATGTTGAAGGTGATCAAAGATCTGAATTTTGGTCAAGTTTCCAAGTCAAAAGAACTATCTAGCTACAATGACCAAATCAACACCCTTTTACTACCCATGGGAGCTCAAGAAGTGAATGTTGAAGTGGTTAAAGGGTCAAATGGACCGTTGGACTGTTGTGTAAACAAAAATATAGTCGTTGCAAAGTCAAAACAACATTCTCCCCACTAAATCAAATTTTCATGAACCAAGTCGAGTTTCAAAGGACAAAGTCGAGCCAAGAAAAGCAAGTCAAGCCAGCTAAAGGAATCGTTAGCTCATCCTAAGTAGGATGTTGGACATTCTAAGACTACCATACCTCATATTTTTTCTCTCTAAGGTCAAATCAAAGTGAATGTTACACTTCTAAGGGTCAAACAAGCTAATTTGAACTCTCCTTTATGGACAATTGTTGTAATAAGTTTATTTTTAATGAATTTATTTAGTCTATGAGTTGTAGATGACAAGTAAAAAAAATATTATTTTGAGAGTAAGATCCAACTAGGTATTACTAAAGAAAATTATAAAAAGCTAGCCTCTCCTCTTGTTTTAGTTATTGTCGAACTATGAGATCAAATGCCATAATAGAACTCTCATTTTGCAAACATCATGTGTATAATTTGTGGGTTGGTTTTTTCTATGATGCTTTTTCTTAGCTCTTGCCATAGTAGTTTTAAATACGATAAACACCAATATTTCTAGGTTACACAAAGGTTGGCGGCATGATCCATTAAGGAGCTACATAATCAGGTGCAAGGAATAACCAAGGCGCTAATCTTCTTTATTTCCATAGTTGAAGGCTAAAGATTTCTACTACCCCACATTCGACCCTAAAATTAGAGATAATTCACTAGAAGTCACTCCAAGTTGCATTTGAAGGCTTGTGAAGTATCTTAGACAAAGGTGGGGGCGACACAGTCTTCTCGATTCCAAGCCTAACACTTGAGAGGTAAAATTTTGGCCAAGGTATGCATATCTCAACAACCATAATTTAAAAATCTCAAAATCGCTTTAATTTTGTGTTTTACAAAATAGAAATAAAAAGTATTTCCTGGCTTGTTATTCAAAAATTTATCTTGAAAATTAGCTAGTAACCCTTGGGGTTTTAAGCCATAACTTTTATATTTTCATCCAAGGAAGATATACAATTTTGGGCTTTCAAGACATACATATATCACAAGGTATATCAAGTTGCTTTTTTTTTCATAAATTCGGTTAGTGATGTTGAAGGAAATGTAACTAGGTTCAGTCTTCATAAACGTACTTTTGATATTTGTATTTATTCAAGAAAAGAAATATTATTTTTATAATATATATCAATGAGTTTCTTGCTCATTGAAATAGGTCTAGCACATGTTAAAGTGCTATAGGTGAGTCAAATAGCCAAAAGAAAATGTTGAAGACCTTAAGGGCATGTTACACCATGTATGTTTATGTATTAAAGTCAAGACAATACCTCCAAGCAAAGTCAACAAGTCTCCTCCATGCAACAACACCTACAAAAGAAGCAATCTGAATTATAAATGTCAAGTCGACCTGCAGTCTTCTAGTCGACCTTCAAGTCGGCCTAAAAGGAGGGACAATCCTCTATATATAGAGGTTGTCCACTCCATTATAACATCAAGAATCCATCTCTGAAATCAGCCAAGTAAAGGGTGATCAAGTGACAAGAAAGGGAGCCTCTAGTGTTGCATACAAGGTGAAGTCTAGGCCGAAGTTAAGATGACTGATTTCTAGGGTAGAAAACAGTCACATGTGCGAGAAACAAAGCCTCTTCTTGTGGTCATTACAGCACTATCATCACAATCACATAATTTCGTTGGTTGGGCAATCTAGGTAGGCCTATAAGGACCCTCACTCAAGCGTAGAATGAGCTAGGTCAACATCACAAGGAAAACAGTCACACGTGCGAAGCTAAAGAGGTTGTCTTTGCTGTCATAACAGCCCTCCCATTACAGTCATACAAGTTCATTGATTGGTGAAAAGAAGAAAGGAATCATCATGAGAAAAGGGTCTCATCAAAGGTATCTCTTCTAGAGCAAGTGCAACAAGGTTTACCAACAAGTTGAAAGAAGAACGAAGTGTCGGAAGGAGGAGAACGAAGTGTCGGGGAACAAAGTGTCGGAAGAAGGAAGGACTTGACTTGTGCTTGGAGGATATTCTTGTCAAGGGTCTAGGGTTTGGCATTGATCAATAAGAAGCTTCAATAAGAGAAACTTACTAAAGGGTTTTCCTCTCAAGAGAAGAGAGGTTTTGGCCCTGGCAGAGAGCCAACATCTTGTGTTCTTGTTCTTATGTTTTGGTAGCAGTTTGATGAAGTACACACACATGCATTAATAATAAGAAGAAGAAGATTAAGCTAACAAGAAAAAGTAAAAAGACTCCACAAATTGTTATCAAGTAACAAAGAATCACACTACACTTATTTTCCCTAGATTCTTCAACATGGTATCAGAGCTAAGGTGACACATCAAGGAAAGGGCAACTCAAGAACACTCATCAAGGAAATTCATCTACAAGGTTGAAGCATCAAGCCAAATCTACTCAAGGAAAAGAAGGCCTATCACCTATCATTCACCAAGGAAGACTACATAGCAAGAAGAAGAGCCTTACATAAAGGCACCTACAAAGAAGAGCAGATTGAAGCAAGACCTACATCAAGCTACAAGTCATCAAGCAAATCTCATCATCAAGCAAGTCCACTTGGAGAAGGCAACTTGAAGAACATCAAGATCCTAGGAAGGCAAGCCATCAAGTCTTCAAGGAGAAAGCAAATCCACTACATCTCAAAATCTATCATGTTAGTACATGTCCTCTTCTGAACATACATCAATGTCTTTTTGCAAGGAAAGAAATAAATTGGTAGGTACTGTGAAAATTTCTAACACGAAATTCTACTACAGTAACTGATTTATTTCACCTACTTATCTCTCACAATAAGTTAATTACGAAACCCTTCAGTAAACATTAAAATAAATTCTACTACAGTTATCACATAATTACATACAGAAAATAACAGTGACATACAAGCACAAGAATCAATCAAATCAACACAATTGTTTTTGGAAAATTGTCCCCGAAAAGTCAATGTGGGAAAACCGGTGCAACAAATGAGGGTTTTATTAACCTTCAGCAACAATCACTTTACAAGGAATGATTACACAGAATAATTGAGGCACTTCTAAGAGAAAACACCTGAGACAAAGTTTCTCCTCCTCCTGGAAAAGTTCTGACACCCTGGAGACCCTTCACCCACCTCTGCGTCACTTCTACGTCACTCTATGTCAGGACTGCGTCTCCAATGGTGTTGTCCCCCTACTCTTCCCTTTGCGTTGTCTCTCGAATGCCCTGTGTCACCTCCTCCTCAGTCATTGACTATTGCTGATGCCCTCCTCTTCCTTCACCCTGCAACTCTCCCTCTAAAATCGAACTCCTTGAGAATTGATTTCCTTCGGGGTACTGAGTATTTGCCCAGTGTGTCTCCAAACGACTCTCAAATCTTCCCTTATACTTTTCCTACTGATGTATCAACGACAGAGATTAAGTCTCTAATCAACGGCTAAGATTAAAATAGACTTGATCCTCGTCTCTTAGAAGCTTCTCACCCATATCTTTATTAATACCCATTAATATTTTTATTTTCCTAAGTTTAAACTTAAGAACCCATTAAAAATATTAATTATTTTAATAACTCCTCATCCGGGGGTGAAATTTTGTTGAATAGATTTCTAAATTATTATTTTTATCTTATAGGGGGTTAGTGGTTGGCAGGAGAGGACGAAATGGCTAGGGTTTCTAAAACAGAGAATAGTGCCGCCAAACTGCAAACCAGAGAAGGGGTTTCTGTGGAAGAGCGTTTTTTACTCAAATCAAAGGTATGCTCCCCCATCCATCGTGCGGATCAGCCATATGACAATCAGGAATACCTTGGCCTCCATAGATTTGCAGCCCACAGGCGCAAAGACCAGGGAGATGCCGTCCGGCAAGAGGGGGCTACGTGAGCTTCGATATGGGTCGTGCGGCCTGATGAGGCCCGAGGTTCCTTTGGTTTGGCAAGGGCTTATATTACCAAGCGGACGGCGAGGATAGGCACTGCGGTGGTTCTAGACCAAACCGTCATGCGATTAGAGGATTGGGCACACTTGAAAATAGGTGGTATCCTGGACATGGCAGTTGGATCCCTGGAAAGCACCCTCGGCAAGCCCGATCTGGAGAAAACAAGCTACAGACAAACTCAAAATCTTGGTGGGGCTCTTGGGCTCACAGAGAAAATACCCAATCCAACAGATCGAGGCATAAAAGAGGGGTTTCCACTCAATACGGAGACAAAGCTGCTAAAAATATTTATCAGAGCGATAGAGGGCAGATATTACTGCATGCGGTACAGCAAGGAGACGAGTTTTCAAGAGTTAAAGAAGGAAATCCAGGCAAAACTCTTTGACCCAAGTCCTCAGATCTCTGAGGAAGCCGTATGGCCCGAGGGCAACCTGAATGCTGAATCTAGACCTATACAAGGCATTATCTATGTGGCTGCAGACAAGGAAGGGATAAGGAACACACACAAAGTGGTCACACCACAACAGCTGCAAGGTGAATATCATGAACTGGAGCGCTCAAACCCCATAGCTACAGCAGCCCAAATAGCAAATGGATCTTGGCCAAGAACAACATCATCCACCAAGGACTTCGGTCAGGAACTGATACAAATATTTATCAAAACCCTGTCAGGAAAAACGATATGCAAGCGAACCTGGACGGGGAAGTTGATAGAAGATATAAAGTATGAAATACAAGCACATACAGGCATATTAGCAAACATGCAAAGTTTGATATATGCAGGACAAATCTTACAGGATCAATGTACAGTGCAAGACTATGGAATTGTACCAGTCCCAACCATCATCCTAAACACGAGGCTAAGAGGTGGAAGCTTTGGATCTAGCTCAAAGGGTACAGGTTCTTTCAAGGATGTCGTCAAAGGGAAGGGGGAAACCACCAACAAGCCAGCACCAACACAAGATCTACCTGGACCCTATATTGTGGAGCAAAGAACGCAGACTCCAGTACTGACAATCGCTCTGCCTGAGGTAAACAAATTTTATACTGATTTCTCTACAAAGGTTGTCATATGCAGATTCAATGGCTTTTGGCCCAAATCAAATGCATTACAACAATGGATCTACTCCACATGGACAACAAATTGTGATATCCATTTATGCTCCAAAGGCTTTTTTATTGTCAGATTCGACACGGTCAAGGAAAAGGAATATGTCCTCCATGAGGGGCCATGGTTCTGGGGCAATGCAGGACTCTTCATGACCCCCTGGTTCCCGGGTTTTGACGCCACTACTATGGTGGTTTCCAAAATACCGGTATGGGTCAGGCTACACAACCTCCCGCTACATTTCTGGCTACCCAAAGTCTTCGAAGCAATGGGGAATGCGATAGGAAAATACCTCAAACAAGACGTGGAAAGAATTACAAGAGGCATACATACTTTTGCCAGAATTTGTGTAGAGGTAGATCTTAGTCAAGGGCTACCTGACAGCATAATTCTGATCCATAACAACACACAGTGGAAACAACCACTAGATTATGAGAACACGGCCTTCAGGTGTCATGGCTGTCAACAAACAGGTCACCTTCTTAGTAACTGCCCACAAGCCAAAAAAGAAACCAGAAGAAACAAGAAACAAGCACAAAAACCAAGAGGCTGGCAATGCACAGTGAACCCATATGAAGAAGCAGAGGATGAGGAGGCAACTATCCCTCCACCAGATCCTGATGATGTTCCTATTGAGGAAGAAGCCACGAAAACCATCCCCATAGCAAACAATCAGACACACAAGTCGCCAGAAACTGAGAAATTTGTAGCACAGGAACTGATGGACTCTTTGCCGGAGAAGATACCAGATACAGCAGACACCAGTGGAGCCAAAAGATAGCATTCTCCAGATCACTCTGATACAGACAAGGACAATCCTCGCCCTGTGGAGGACACTTCTCTCGTACTTTTTTCGTCCTCACCGACTCAAGGGGAGTGGCGAAAGGTTGAGAAGAAAAAAGGGAGAAAAACATAATTTCCTCCCCATATGTACATTATATTTCTTCCGGTTACTTTCTTTCTAGTTTCTTCTTTTGGCAGCAGTGTTTTGATCTGCTTTATGCATATGCGCCTCAGCATCTACAAAATGTAATTTTGTTATTATTAATAAAATTACGATTTTTCCTTGAGGGAAAAAAGAAACTCCTCATCCAGGTGGAATTTCTCCAAACGATTTATGGGTCTTGGAGATTTCATGTGTTCTAGCCCCTCCACAGAATTTCAGAGCTAGAGCACATTCGATGCTACCCAAAATCAACAAGTACCAATAACTTTCTTGTATAGAAGAAGAGGACTGATTTACTTCTCAAGGAGAATGAACTTCTAGAACATGTCAAAGGGAATGTCACTATCCCTACTAAGGAACAAACTCACGCCTTAGCTAAATACAATAAGGATGAGACAAGAGCTCAAAGGATTTCGATAGAATCAATCAAAGACTCTCATTCCTTATGTCTCCAAATTTGAAACATCAAAAGAAATTTATGATAAGCTAGTAGAGCTATTCTCGGTATCCACAACCAGAGAAGATATATCTCTAACGAATGAACTGTACAAGATGAAGATAACAAAGGAAGGAATAGCTCCCTACTTCATGAAAATCTCTTAAATGAGAGATCAACTTCAAGAGCTTGGGGAAATCATGTCTGACAGAGAGATGACAACTATAGTACTCAATGCTCTACCTGAGGATTGGGGCAACTTCACATCAAGCATATATGCCAAGAAGGAAGCAACCACACTCAGTGAAATGTGGTCTATATTCAAGACAAGGGAAACCAGACTAAAGCAAAGGAAGATGTGGGATCAAAGGAGCAAGCATTTCCTACCATGGCCAAATGAAAGGGAAAATTTGTCAAAATTGGTCCACGAAGAACAAACAACAAAGACATGTCCAAAATCCAATGTTTTGGGTGCCAAGAATATGGACACTACAAAAGGAATTGTCCTAAGCTTAAGAAGGATAACAACAAGAAAAAAAAGAGGGAAGAAGCTCACATGACTCAACAAATGAAAGAAGAAGCAAGGAAGCAAAAGAAGGAAGATCCTCTAGATCTCTACTATGACTAGGTCAAACCCTTTACTTCAAGTCTTCTTTCAAAGTTTTAAGTAGGATAGCTCACGTCTCTTCCCATCCTGGAGGAATGCCTTGGACGAATGTCTCCCACTCCTCGGAGACTGCCTTCAGGGCAATCCTCACCATGAACTCCTGATCCGGTGTCGCACCTATGGAAGTAAGTTGGTCCCGAATCTCCTGCAATCTGAGGAGGTATAAATGTATATGCTCCCCCTTTTGCATATGATATGACCGCGGCTGATTCTCTAATAGCATCTTTCGCTGCACGGAAATGCCCTAATACAATGTCGCCAAAGTATCCCACATCTCCTTTGTCGTGTTCTTCTTGGCAATATGTGGTACGACATGCTCCTAGACCCCATCAAGGATTATGCACAGGTCTACTCGGATAGCCACAGTTCTCAAGGCGAAGCCCTTGATGCAATGTCTATCCAGAACAGACAGGATCCTGGCCTTCCAGATGACAATGTTGGAGGCCTCGTCCAAACTATCCTAATCCCTCAGTCCGTTCATTGCCATCTCCGCTCCTCTTCTAGACTCCCTCTGAGTCTTGACTTCCCTCCTGGAAGTTCTCTCCTAGACTCCCTTTGAGTCTTGATTTCCCTGCTGGAAATTTTCCTGCCAACTGTCGATCTGCTCCTCTCTGATCCTTTTTGCAGCTGCAGCTCAGACCTGGATTTCTTGGCTAGAAATTCGTCAAGGCAGTGACTCTCTCTACCTTGGTTATGTCCCATTAGGTATTGTTCTTCTTCGACAACAACAGCACCCCACCAACTTCCTAATCCACAATCTACCAACAGCTCCCTAAGCCCCAGCAACTGAAGAAACTGAGTCCTCTAGCTCTGCGCAACCCTGACAAAGGTTGAATCACTCCTCTGGCCAACTGCGTGAAGCCTACCTGACTGAGTAGGATGACGTGGCTCTTCGTGAGCCTCTTCTGCCTATCTCTGCCTCTGCGATGGCCCTCTCTCTGGCTCAAAATGATGACGCAAACTCTCTGCATCACTCCTCTGCTGCTTTCTACTTAGGAGCAGCTCTGTCTCTCAAGACAGCTACTCCTTGTTAATTTTAGGTATGTTCTATGCTTAGCGCAATTTACTTCAATTTTTCATATTATCCCAATGACAATATTCATATTAGCAATCACATCAGCATAATAGTAAAGTGCAGATAGAACATAAACATAAATCTCAGAAAACAAGCCAAGACAAGAGGACACAAGATGTAGCACCAGCCAGGGACAAACCCCAATATGGGGAAACCCTTGATCAAATCTTGTTATATTGTACAATAGTTCAGCAGAGAAAGAGATAGTACATATACATCAGAATCCAACACTTTGAATTGACAAGATCAGACATCGAAGATCTTCACCACGAAGATGACAAGGACTACAGTTCTGAACCGTTCTTTATCTGATTCTCCAAGGTGATTCCATCACCATGTTGCACCTAGCTAGTTGTCTAATCCTCAATGCAGTAATATGAACCCATAATTATAGCTTTGTCCATCTCATATTGGAACAGCACCATACACCCCTCTAATAGTCATCAAGATGGCCTGAGATCACAGCAAAATGTCTCACAAGACAGCTCCTAATATAGTTGAAGATCTGGGCATATATAAGCCCTCATACCCATACGCAATATTGACTATGGTGTTATGGCCTTCAGCCTAACGCACAGTCTTCAGTTAGCATCATAAACCTCTGTTGCTGACAAGTGAGTCTGCCCCTTCATATTCTCTTACATGATCAGCTCATCAATGATGAAGCTCCACCAAGGTCACTGAACAAAGGGCCTATATTAACTGTCCTCTAACAATGCCCTTTGTTGCTCCAAAGGTCACTATACCAAGGTCTTTAACACAGTGATACAACAATAATGCTCTTGCATTTGTTGTCAATACTGTCCTAACATATGTTGTCCAAACACGCCTTGCTGGCCAGACTTCAACGCATATCCTTCAACACTCTTCTCTATGTCATACAAGCCACTTCCAGACCTTCCTTATCTGTCCGAAGCTTGACCTTGTCCCTATCCAAATCAAAGGTCAGATTAGGCCTCATTTAGTTTCCTCCATGATTGCGGCTAGGGCATGCTTGTAGCCTTCTTCAATTGCGGATGTATGGAAGCTTCTAGTGTGGAATAAGGCCAACAGTTAGAGCGTATCTAGACTGTGACTAGAGTACAAACAAAATTAATAACTCCTATTTGCTGTAGATAAACCCCTTATTGATTATGGCCTAGGACAACATATTAGGATAATGCTTGTTGTAGTTAGATCTCCTTTAGGGCTGAGATTAGGGCAGCATATAGGTTTCTTTAGACAGCGTCTAGGTCTTCTCCATGACAGCATTAAGCCTTTTTCATGACAACGTTAAGGTCATCTCCCATGGTTGCGTTAAGGCTAGCTTCATGGACTGTAATTTAGGGCAGCGTAGGTCTCTTTAGAAAACCCTTTCACCTCCACGTCTACGGCTTCTCCTTGACTGTGATTAAGGCTCTCCTTGGCTGCGTATAAGAAGTGTCTCCTCCATGACAGCGTTAGGGTCTAAGACATCCTCTAGGGTAGCGTAACATCTTAAGATCTCCTCCCACCAAAATCCAAAGACAAGTGGAGAGGAAGAGATCACAAGAGGTGTGTCTAAAATGACTTGCAAGCCACCTCTTTTTATAGTAAAACGTTGAGGATAGATGGGGCAATTTGGTTGTTGGCCGACCTTGACAAATTATCGCATAACACAAATAAATTCATATCTCCATGAATACATGTCGAAATCAGATGATCTTTAGATCAATCTTACACCTCTCGATGAGAGGAATCCAAGAAAAATATCAATTGCCATAAATAAGAAGACCCTCATGGAGTTTGGCCCTACTTGCCAATTTTAACACTACTGCAACAAATACTTTTGATTATGCTGGTGCCTTCAGTCCACCTGTGATCTGCAACGCTCTGATACCATGTTGAAATTTCTAAATGTTACCCATTAGAAATCCCTACTGCATTATCTGGTTTATTTCACCTACTTGTTTATTCCTTAACAAGTTATTTATTCATATGAATACTTAAAACAAACACAAACGTAGCCTTAACTCATGTACAAATCAGCAACTGAAATACTAGACAAGCACACAAGGGACGCCGTTATTTTTGGACAATCGTCCCCAGAAAAACCCAATGTGGGAACATCAGTGCAGTGGTTCTGAGGGTTTTATTGTTATGCAAATTTCTTAAGTACAACTTGGGTACCGAACTGGCTCACCCAACAAAGATTGTTACACAGCAGTAATACCTATTCTCGGAGACAGATATTCAACTTCTCAGCAGTAGTATGCCCCACGAAAATCCTTTTGGCACTTATTTGAGCCTTTGTGTCAACCTTGCTAGCCTCAGCATAGCTCCTAGACCCGTTGCATCAACCTTCTACCTCTCTGCGTCAGCTCTCTGGCCTTCTACGTCACCCACACAAGCCCCTCAGCCTCTGCGCACTTTTTAACTGCCTCTGCATGGCTTCTGTTGCCTCTGGGTAGCTCAAGCTATCTCTACGTCAACCTCTTCAGTCATTGCGCTGACCCTCAAGCACTATCTCTGCCTCTCTGCTATGTACTCACTGCCCCTCGCTGCAATAGATCACTTGTTCAAATTTTCTCAACAAACCCCGCTCCAGAAAATCAAACTGACTGATCAATCTCGGTGTATCTCCAACTGACCCTCAAACCTCCTCTTATACTATTCCTATTGAGTCTTCAACGATTGAGATTAAGTCTCTAATCAACAGCTAAGATTAGATTTGGCGTGATCCATGTCATTTAGAACATTCTCACCCAGTTTTATATAATGCCCATTAATATTTTAATTTTCCTAAGTTTTGACTTAGGAACCCCATTAAAATATTAATTATTTTAATATCTCTCCAACTGGGTGGAATTTCCCCAAACCATTTCTAGGTTTTGGAGATCTCATGTGCTTTAACCCCTCCACCAAATTTCATGGTTGGAGCACATCTAATGCTACCACAAATCAACAGCTAGATGTTGATTTACTTCAGGTTCTGATGTTGATGAGTTGGTTACAAAATCTTCACTTGGAATTTCCTTCGTCTCAACATCTAATTGTGTTTTTTCTTTAAGTAATGTGTTTTCTTCTTGTCAAGTTGTGGTATTCATTGGATCTGTATTCATTCCATTTTCTTCTGCTTGGACTAGAACAACTATAGACTTTGATACTACTTGAAGTTGTTCTAACTTGTCATTAAGCGACGTCTTGTCACGTTTAAGCTTATTTATATGTGTAAAGAGGTTTTGGTTATGATTCCTTAGATGTAAAACCTCTTCACTTCTTGTATTGTTCATTTTATTCTTAGTAGCCTCACCATCTTTTAAACTTTTGATTTGTTCTAATAATGTTTGATTAAGGTTCTTTAAACGTAAATTATCTTCTTCTTGTTCCAACACGTGCTTCTTGAGTTCCTTCTTTACGGCTTTAACTTTCTTGACTTGTTCGAGTAGTTTTTTATTGTGTTTTGTGAGGCACGAAATTCCCTTGTCTTTACTGGAGATGACTTCTTCAAGCTCTTTCTACTTTTTTGGTATAGATTTTTTATTATCTTGAAACGTTAATTATGAAATATCCCTAAAGTCTTCTGATGAAGGCTTTATCGGTTTTGACTTCAATGTCACATCCTGGAAAGTGATCATCTTCCTTTTGTAAGGAAACATCAAAATCTTTTTTTCTAAGCTTAACATGGACGTACCCAATTCTTTTAACCAAGGTTGACCCAAAATGATGTCAATTTTTGGGTTAAACATAGTTACAACACGGAATTGAGATATGTACTCATAATGATCAATTTCACTTGTAAATCATTAATTTCGTATTTTTTTCCGCCAAAAAGACTTTCTCATTCACCTATATTTGCCTCTAGAATTAATAGTTGATTTGCCAAATTAATATTAATGTAATTAGCCTCAATGTTTGGATTAATAGCGATACTAATCTCTTCTCTTTGGATACACCCTTTTAACGTAAATAATCTAATATCTACAATTGGAATACCTTTATAGGAGAATCTTCCTTCTTTTATTTTCGAATCTATTTGTATTCTTCGAGATGAAATTAGGAATTTTGAAGATAACCCCCTCTTTTTCTCTATAATAAAATATTATTATTTTCCTTTTATAACATTTTATATCTCTTATAAATATATCCTTTTTGATTTATAATATATATATATTCCCACTTTAAAAAAAGTTAATATAGCTTCACTATTTAAATAAACTGCTCCTTATATTGATAATAATGCTTTTAAAAAGTACTCTTCCTTTGTTATAGTTTGTTATCCTTATGTCTCTTTATAGTTCTAGATTTAACCCTTTATATACTTTAATATATGTATATTTTAAGTAACCTTCTATAATAATACCTGCTTTGTACTTACATATATTTTCAATAATGTTATGACTTCAACTTTTCTTTAAAATACCCCTTTATAATATAAAACCTCTCTTTATATATTTTTTATTTATAATCTTTTCTTTTTCTTTTTGAAAAGTTACAACCCTAGTGAAACGTAGCTATTCATCTCTTTGGGGTATAATGTTAGGATATTCCGATACATAGGAAATAGTTAAGTACAACTTGGTCTAGTATAGAGTTAGGTAAAGTGTGTTTCTTTACCGTTGTACATTTTGTAACTTACAATCCGACGGTCACGATATGTAGTGATCCGACGGTTCATTCTCTCCTCGGTATTACCGACACTTGATCCGTGGCTTGACACCCGATTGGTCCATAAATACTATTTAAAGCGCATGGAGGGTCATTTGTAGGGTAATCCGTGCATGAGAGAAGCTTATGTAAATTTTCATTCTTTGATTAATAAATTGCCTGAAGTAGCCGCGTTGGCTCAGGCTGTGGACTATTTCCCTCTTTGAGGGTTTTAACCACGTCAAAAATATTGGTGTATTGATCTGTGATCTGGTTGTGAGCGGTGTCCTTTTGGTGTTCTTTCTGAGGAACTTACCCTATAAATTCCTACATGGTATCGGAGCTATTTGAGGGTCACGTCCGTTGGTGATCCAAATCTAAAGCAGGTAGAACTGCATCTGACTGCCGTTTCCTAGATCTGTTGTTTCTGACTGCTTTCAGGCCGAGAGGACTGCTCTGTTGTGTTCGAAGCATCTGTTCCAGTGAGGAACCCCTTTCGTTTCACGCGAAAAGGTTTCTGATAGCCCTAGCTGCGTCATTTTTAAGATCTGGAGGTATACAGTCTTTATTTGCAGTTTACTGTTATTTTCTCTCTGCTTATTTCGGTTTCGGTTTATTTACCTTTTTTTTAACCAGATCTATACCTTTCATTTCTGCGTATGCTCTTCGCCCTGCGACTCTGTGCGATCTGGGCAAATCAGAAACAGAAAGGAAGGATTTTTCTCATGTGTATGCTCTTTTCCCTGCACCTTAGTGTGATCTCGGAAAATCAGAAACATTGAGAAAAATATTTAGTTTTTCGGCTAAAGCTAACTTTGAGCCGCAAGGTTCAATTTTTGAAAATATTTAGTTTTTTGGGTAAAGCTAACTTCGAGCCATAAGGTTTGTTTTCTTTGCATGTCCGTGTTGGGTTTTGTGTTTTTTGTTTTGTAGGGAAAAAGAGTTTTCTCAAAGCAAGCACGCAACCCAAGGCCCCCCCCCTCTCTCTCTCTCTCTCTCTCTCTCAAATTTTTTGTATAGATCAATTGGTTCAAAGCTATTTTAAGAGAGTAGAGGTCTTGGGTTCAAGTCTCCATTTTGTGGGGGCGGACTTTTTCATTTCCGCACATTCCCGCACTTCGTCGGCAACTTCAACAACTTTTTTTCAAAACGCCATAACTTCTTCATGCGGAAGCCTTTTTCAGAGCCGTTTTTTTTAAACCAGCCTAATTTTTCGAGATCTATCCATTGAAACACTTACTTTCAGCATCTTCAGCTTTAGTTTCCGTTGAAATGGAAAGTCAATACCAAGTTACCCTTGACAACACTACCTACTTCCAATGGTTGTCCTACATGGAGGATTTACTTAGAAGTAAAGGTCTCTACCGAATAGCCACAGGCCAAGAAAAGAAACCGAAAGATGAAAACAAGGCTGCTAAATGGGAAAATAGACAAGATCAAGCACATGGTTTGATAGGGATGTCTATTTCTCCAGATCTTAGATTCCATATTGCAGAACTTGAAACTCCTCATGAAGCAATGGAACAAATCAATAAAGTTTTTGGGATTAAAAATGAAATTAGAGCCCATCAACTTGAAAATGAGTTGCTTACATTGGACCCTAATAATTTTTCTTGCATTGAAGATTTCTTGTCTAAGTTCAAGACCCTTAGATATCTTTTGGAAGGTGTTAAGGTTAAGAAAGAAGATAGTAACCTTATTTATTCCATCCTTACTAAGTTGGGACCAGCCTACTCTGTATTTGTTTCCACCTTCCATTCTACAAGGGAAGCCTTCATTTCTCAAGGAAAAGACTATAAGCCTCTTTCCTTTGACTCTTTTTGTGATTCTTTAATAAGAGAACAAGAAAAACTCTTACACCTTGGTCTTCTTAATCTTGGAAACTCTTCCAAGAAAAGCGTTAGCCGCCCAATAGCAACCAAATTCAAAGAATCCTAAGAAGTCATATCCTAAAAAGAATGGTCCTAAACCAAACAAGGGTCCTAAGCAAACTCAGCCTCAAAATGAAAGATCATTTCAGCAAAATGATAAGACCAATAAAAACAAATGGAAGAAGACTGACAGACATTGCAACTTTTGTAATCGAGATGGCCACTTAGAATCAAAATGCTTTAAAAAGATGGAAGCCTTGGAAGCAGCAATGAAGAAGCATAACAGCCATTTGGGGCAATCTTCAACTTCAACTTCATCTTCAGGAATGGCACTTTCTGCATGTGGTTGTCAAGCATCTCGGTCTGGTTATGCATTAAATGTATCTTCTTCTTCTCATTCTCATGAGTGGCTCATTGATTCTGGAGCTTCTTATCACATGGCCAAAAACAAAGCCATGTTTTCTTCTTTAAATGATTGTAACACCAAAAATATATATGTTGGTGATGATAGATCTCTTAATGTTGTAGGGACTGGAACTGTTCATCTAGACAATGGTCAGTTTAATGATGTATTATGTGTTCCAACCTTATCCTGCAACCTTCTATCTGTATATCAGATAACTCATTCAGGTGAAGGTAAAATCGTTGAATTTTCACCTCATGATGTTGTAATCAAGGACTTAAAAGATCCTAAACAGATTTTGGCTACTGGCATTGCTGATGATTCTACAAGGTTGTATAAGTTTCACAACTTTGGGTCATCAAATCTTCCCTCAGTATTTGGTGGTCATAACGATGAAGTGAGCAAACTTTGCCATGAGCGATTTGGTCACTTAAACTATCGCTCCCTTCAGCATCTATGTAAAGAAAATATGGTGACAGGTCTTCCTATGGTATCTTGCAGAGATGGTGTTTGTTCCGGATGTGTACTCGGAAAACATCATTGGGACAGTTTTGAAAAACGTGCCTCTTGGCATGCCTCAGCCCCTTTACAGCTTGTGCATAGTGATTTATGTGGTCCACTTCCTGTTGCTTCATTCTCTGGCTGCAAGTATTTCTTAACTTTCATTGATGATTTCTCCAGACGCACTTGGGTATACTTCTTAAAACTCAAGAGTGAAGTATTTAACACATTTTTGGTCTTCAAGGCCTTTGTTGAAAAACAATCTGGACATCAAATTCTTAAGTTAAGATCTGATAATGGCGGAGAATATGTTAAAAACACATTCATCAACTATTGCACTGAGAATGGAATTCAAATGCAACATACTGTTCCATATACTCCACAACGAAATGGTGTAGCTGAAAGGAAGAATCGCACCTTAAAGGAAATGGCTAATTGTATGCTACAATCTAAAGGACTTGGTCTTAGTTTTTGGGCAAAAGTAATTAACTGTGCAAATTACATAATAAATCGCACTCCTACTAAGGTTCTAAAGAATATCACTCCAGAAGAAGCATGGAGTTCAATTAAACCAGATGTAAGTCACTTTCGTGTTTTTGGAAGTGAAGCATGGGCCCATATTCCAGATGAAAAGCATAAAGCTTTAGAACCTAAGAGTGAAAAATGTACTTTTGTTGGATATTCTGAAGATGTAAAAGGCTATAGACTTATTCCATTTAAGTCCAAAAATGTTATCATTAGAAGAGATGTAAAATTTGATGAAAATATATCGGCCTGCGAGCCTAGTCCGGCGGATGTGCCACCTCTCTCTATCTCTTCTACTTTTGAAAACATTTCTTCTTCAGATGATGAAAGTGAGGATGACAATCCTCCCCCACCATCTCAGGATCCTCCTTCAGCTCCTGAGCTTCCAAAATGGGTTCGTGCTACTCGAGATGCAGCAGGTGATCTTGCTGGTGATCCTACAGATCAGCGACGCACACGTTCTCAGTTCGAGAGAGCCTCTTCTTTACTGGCTCAAGCTCCAGTAAATTATGATCCTGACACCTTTGCAGAAGCTTCAGGCCATCCAAATTGGGAAGCAGCTATGAATGAAGAATATCATTCATTATTGGCAAATGATACATGGGATCTTGTTCCTTTACCAAAGGGACGAAAACTTGTTAGATGCAAATGGGTTTACAGAACCAAGTATGGACCAGATGGGAAAGTTGATAAACATAAAGCTCGTCTTGTTGCTAAGGGCTTTTCACAGGTTAAAGGCATTGACTACACTGAAACCTTCTCCCTTGTTGCCAAAATGAACTCTATCCGCCTTGTTCTTTCCCTTGCTGCCTCTTTCAAATGGGAAGTCCATCAGATGGATGTTAAATCTGCCTTCTTGCATGGGGACTTGCATGAAGAAATCTATATGGAACAACCCATTGGCTTCATACAAACAGACTCCAGCCTTGTTTGTCGACTTAAGAAATCCCTTTATGGTCTCAAGCAAGCTCCTCGGGCTTGGTATGCCAAAATGGATAGCTTTCTTTTAGAATCTGGCTTTTCTAGGTGTCATTCTGACAATACTGTCTACACCAAGAAAGTGGGCAACTCTCTTATCATCCTTGTTCTTTATGTTGATGATCTTATCCTTACTGGTAGTGATCCCAACCTTATAAACCATGTGAAGTCTAGCCTCAAAAGGAAATTTGAAATGACAGACTTAGGACACTTACACTATTTTCTCGGTCTTCAAGTCTTGCAATCCAAGGAGGGTATTTCCCTTTCCCAGTCCAAGTATGCTTGTGATATTCTACGTCATTTTCACATGGAAGACTGTAAGCCAGCCCCTTCTCCCTTTCAGTCTGGAGTCAAACTCTCAGTCACTTGTACTTCTCCTGAAGTTGATGCTACCTTATACCGTCAACTTGTAGGAAAACTTTTGTATCTAACCCATACTCGTCCTGATCTTTCCTTTGTTGTTGGCCTTGTTGCTCGGTTCATGCAAAACCCCCGTGAAAGTCATTGGAAAGCAACTAAAGGAATACTTCGTTATGTTCGAGGTACAGTTCAGTTTGGGATTCATTACACTGCCGAAGCAGCTCCTCTATTGGTTGGTTTCACTGATTCTGATTGGGCTGGTGACCCTGATGATCGGAAGTCTACTGCAGGTTATGTGTTCACTCTTGGTTCAGGACCTATTACATGGGCTTGTAAGAAACAAGCTGCCATTTCTCTTTCATCAGCAGAAGCAGAGTATCGTGGTGCCGTAGAAGCTAGTAAGGAAGCCTTGTGGCTTTGTCAGATCCTGTCAGAATTTGGCTTTCAGCAGCAGCATCCGACTACACTTTGGTGTGATAATCAAAGTGCCATTCAGCTATGCAAAGATCCAGTTCAACATCAGCGCAGCAAACACATTGAACTGCACATGCACTTCATCAGAAAGCTCATTCACGACCATGTTCTTGAAGTGCAATATTGTTCAACAGATGATCAAGTTGCAGACATCTTCACAAATGCTCTCACAGAGGCGAAGTTCACTAAACTTCGATTTATGGTTGGAGTTCAGGAAGTTGTCACTAAGGGGGGATAGGCTCTAGTGCCTCCTTCCTTCTCCTATTGTGTCATATTTGTAAATCCTTCAATCCTATCCCAAGTTGTTCTTAAGGGGGGATGTTAGGATATTCCGACACATAGGAAATAGTTAAGTACAACTTGGTCTAGTATAGAGTTAGGTAAAGTGTGTTTCTTTACCGTTGTACATTTTGTAACTTACAATCTGACGGTCACGATATGTAGTGATCCGACGGTTCATTCTCTCCTCGGTATTACCGACACTTGATCCGTGGCTTGACACCCGATTGGTCCATGAATTCTATTTAAAGCGCATGGAGGGTCATTTGTATGGTAATCCGTGCATGAGAGAAGCTTATGTAAATTTTCATTCTTTGATTAATAAATTGCCTGAAGTGGCCGCGTTGGCTTAGGCCGTGGACTGTTTCCCTCTTTGAGGGTTTTAACCACGTCAAAAATACTGATGTATTGATCTGTGATATGGTTGTGAGCGGTGTCCTTTTGGTGTTCTTTCTGAGGAACTTACCATGTAAATTCCTACATATAATATAAAATATATGTTCACCTATGTTCCTTTGACTCAGTTAATTTTCTCCATGCAAAAGTAAAACTTACCATTCACATAAAGAGATTTTGTATTCCTTTTGTTCTTCTTTTACATTGAAAATACCATGCGCAATTCCCCACTCTACTCTTCCTCTTCTTACGTATAGTTTTAAAGACATTTGGAAAGATTCCCTTTTTAATTTATCATGCACCTTTTATCAATAATGTAGAACCTTTTATATATATATGAATGTTCTCCTTCAAAATTTACATCAAACTATATTTGTTTTTTTTCTAATAAATTTTTTTATCTTTTTTTTTATATTTCAAATTTTGATTTTTTTTATTATTTATTTTTTTGTGCTCTTTTCTTTTCTTTTTTTATCAAATGGCCAAAGGCCTAAATGGTGATATGGAGAAACGCCAAATTCTAGTAGTGAAACGCTTCAACGGCAACAATGTTGACGAAATTCAATGGCCAAGTCCCTAAATCAGACTGGCTTTGTGTAGCGGTTGAACGACCAAAGGATCGAACAACTCTAATATCAATGTAACGAACAAAGTTTTTCTACTCAAAGGAATGTTCTGATACCAAATGAAGCGAACAAAGTTCATTCTTCACGTTAAATACTTCAAAAGACTTGGAATATGTAGATCTCCATTGAGATACAAGAATATATATTAAATGTATGAGTAAGAATGATGTTACAATTGGGAGTGAGGGCCCTGTATATATAGCCAGAAAGTACTCTTTCATGAAGAGTCATGCCTGTAGAGACATGCCTCTTTGTTTAACTAATTATTATTTAATTAAATATTATTATGATTATTATTTATTATCTATACTTATTACTTCTACATAAATTATGTTCATAGCAGATTCCCTTAAAGTCCCACGCGAAGCTGCAAGTCCCCCAACTTCCTGCAATGTTCTTTCAAGCCATATGGGTCTTTTCTTGGTTTCAAGTGGAATCGTTTTTGGTGGATCCACAAGTTCATTAGGTCCTTCAGGTTCTTCTTGATGATCCACAAGTCCTTGTACCACAAATCCTGAATCCACATTCTTGGGAGCTACTTGCTCATCATCACCAAAATCCAATTGTGATCCTTTGGACATCCATAAGGCAACATCTTCATCAAATGTAACATCTTTGCTAATCTGAATTGTTAGATGTCCTAGAATAAAAAAATTGTACGTCTTTGATGTCTCACTATATCCAACAAAAGTCCCCCTCTTCTACGAAGGTTCCAACTTGGTCCTCTTTTCCTTGGGCACATAAATGTAGACACGACAGCCAAAGATTCTCAAAATGTCCAACTTCCAAGTTCTCACCTGTGAAGACTTCTTCCGGAGTCTTATTCCTCAATACTCAATTAGGACTTCTATTTTGAATATAAACAAAAGCCTTGGAGGGCTTCTCCCCATAGAAACATACGTAGATCTTGATCAATAGCTTTGTTCTTCCTCTCTACCAACCTATTTTCTTAAGGGTTGTAAGCTACTATCAGCTCCCTCTTAATTCTAGCATCCCTAAAAAAATCAATAAGTTCCTTAAAGGTATATTCTCCACCATTATCAAACCTCAGAATTTTGATTCTTATTCTTGTAAAATTTTCCACCTAAGCTTTAAATTCCTGAAACTTGTCAAAGACTTCATCTTTGGTCTTTCAGAAATAAATCGATGTCTTTTGGGAGAAATCATCAACAAAGATTACATAGTACAAAAAGTCACCCAAGGATTTCATAGTCATAGGTCCTATTACCGCTCAAACTAGTAGGGGTCCTAAAGGGGCACTTGCTAGGTCAAGAGTAACAATGAAGCTAAAGCCAACTATCACCACAGTGAAAGCTTCCTACTCTTTATCGACTTTCATCGTTAGGAGGAGACCCGATATATAGGGAACCACTTATGAAGGATAGATCAACTAAGATGGATGTGAAGTGGTCTCGATGACCCTCTCCTAGGAGAGACTCAAGAGTGGGACTTGCTTTCTCCTTAAGTAAGGTGCAAGGTTCTCTAAGATAGGGGAATAGGGATTTGAGGGATTGGCTTAGGGAATGTTACTTGCAATGGAGCTTCCTAAGCACTAAAATCCTAGTGGAACTTGGTTTCCCAAGGGGTTTTTGAAGGGTTGACTTTGATAAGATATGGGACCACATGAAACCAAGTGGACCCAGGTTAGGTCAAGAGGAGAGAGTTTAGAAACCAATGATGAGCTTGACCTAAACAAGGAAGAGAAGCGGATCAAAGAAAGGATCTTCACTTAGAGGTGCTAAGCTACGGAAACCTACAGCAAAAATCGGTCTCAAGGCTAGGGTTTGGGATATCTCGTAATCCCACCATCGGAATTCCTTCAAATTTGGAGGAGATCTAGGAGACACACCAATGCAAAAATGCTCAAGAGATCGAAGCTTTCTATAGGTAGTTTGTTGGGAAAATGATACCCTAGGATGCCCAATGTGGTTAGACCTAGAATAAAGAAGAAAAGGTGAAGAAAAATGGTTCTTAAAATGATCACCTTATAGTAGACCGGTGCCTAATCCTTTGGGGAGATTGGAGTCAAGAAGAATAATGAGAATGGACTTTGTTTCTAGGTCAAGCAGGCTTCAAGAACTACTTCGCTTAGCATTAGGGCAAAAGAGAGTGACCTTAAAGCTTTATACTTCGTTTTGCAAGATGAGATGGCTTATCAACATGAATTCAACCATAGAATTAACCCTACAAAAATTCGTTCAACATACATGGCCCTAGAGAGATGCTATCTAGAAATAATAATTCCACAATTTCGCAATAATGCATGCAGCAATTAGCCCTAGTTCAGTGAAAATCCCATTATCAATGCATGTGACAAAGTAAAAGGAAGAATAACATTAAATTTTATACTTACATGTAAGAGAATATATCTAGCCATAAACAAATTGCCAATCAAGAAACTCCAAGACAAGAATAGATAATCGAAACATCAAAATTAATTCCATGCTCCAAAATTCCATCCATGAAGAAGGAATAGCAAAAATCTCTAAAGAGATACAAGTCAAAACCAAGTGATGACCATAAAATGAATCCTCATCACTTATATTTATACATTTCTAATGAGTTCGATTTAGCTACTTTGGCCTACACTAGCCCCTAAAATAAAAATAATGTGCAAAATAACTAACTTTTGGTGACAAGCCCACCAAACTAGCTCATAAACAAAATGATAAGCCTCTCAAGAGGTTGAATGATCAACAATACATCTCGTTGGGCCTTCTAAGAAGCCTGATGAAGTCCATAAGTGCCACAGTGATGAATAGGGCTCCCAAAAGTAGTGGACAAGGCGTTGACCCCTTGTTCTCCAAATAATAAACCTATGGTGCTCCCAATGGGTGTGAGAGCACACAAGTAACCTCATCGTTCTCCAAGTAGGTCAAAGATGCCTATAGACCATTTGTAAGGGCTCGGATGATGGTGTAAGTGATGTCACATTAGCATACAAGTCCTGGGTCATCTGCCAAGTGCATGGTACATTTGTGGGGACAGGTAAGCATGGTGAACCAGGTGCATCTTCCTCGTCCAATAGGTGAATCTCGAACAATCTCTGAACATCTCTGGAAATCCATGGAGTGTTGTCTACCGCTGTGGAGGCCCATGGCTCTCAACACACACTCTACATGTGTCAATGTAGCCCTTTGGAGGGTTAAGACCCTGTATAGAGAGGCCAAACCCAAAATGGAGACCATCTGCAATCCTGCATAAGACCCAATGCGTCCCCTAGCCTCCCATTGTTGAAGGAAATGTAACTAGGTTCGGTCTTCATAAATGTACGTTTGATATTTGTGTTTATTCAAGAAAAGAAATATTATTTTTATAATATATGTCAATGCGTTTCTTGCTCATTGAAATAGGTCTAGCACTATTTAAAGTGCTATAGGTAAGTCAAATAATCAAAAGAAAAGGGTTGAAGACCTTAAGGGCATGTTATACCATGTATAAATATATAATAAAGTCAAAGGGAAAACCTCCAACCAAAATCAAGTCTACTCCTCTGCAATGGCACCATCAATAAGCTCCTTCAAGCATGCTACACCACCATGGAAACTATCTGGAGTCTACTCAACAAATCAGCCTCCTAGCAGTCCTCAAGTCGGCCTACAAAAAGTTGACAAGTCGAACTGCAAACAGTTGACAAGTCAGCCTAAACGAAGGGACGGACCTCTATATATAGAGGTTGTCCACTCCTCCATAACACACTCAATCAGATATGAAATCTGTGAAGGGTAAAAGGAAGAAAGTGCGAAGGAAGAGGGCCTCTAAGGCCAGCAAAGAGGAAGGGTATACCACTGAATTCAAGAGGTCTGTTCTAGGGCTGCTGCAGTCACATGTGCGAGGAAAACACAGGGTTGTCCCTGCGACTAGGACAACAGCAATCCATAAACACACATCTATCTTCATTTGGGGCTAAAACTTGGCCTACAAGACCTCGTACTCCAGCGTAGAAGAAAGACACTCAAGCAAAGGAGAGAAGAGCATATAACACCTAGTAATCCTCCCACACATGCGAGAAACTTAGGCAGTAGAATAGTCATACACTCAAGAAGGATCTCGATTGGTCAAAGTTGAAGTATACTTGACCAAGGGATAGAAGAGGAACACCTCATCTAGAAGACTCACTCAAGGAAGGTCTATCTCTAGACAAGAATCATAGAAAGAGAACGAAGTGTCGGAAGAAGGACAACGAAGTGTCAGAGAACAAAGTGCTGGAAGAAGTGCTGGAAAACAAGGTGCAGAAAGAGGGAAGGACTTGACTTGTGCTTGGAGGATACTGTTAGGTCCCTATACTACTAGTGTAACCCATTATTGTTATTAGTACAACACCATTATTATATTGTTGTGCCAATGTAGTCCCCATATTGTTATTATAGTGCCCCATAGAAGCCCACTTTTATTATTATTGTGCCCTTACATTATTATTGTTATGTCGGCTCTGATTATATTATGACCCCTTAGACTCCTATATATAGAAAGGAGGTCTTGTCATTTGTATCATCCAAGAATTGTTCATTTGTGTAATGTAAAGGAGGTTGTCCCCTCGAAGAGACTTAGTTCTAAGGCATTGATCTATCTTTTCTATCTTTTTGTGAGTTGGTTTCATAACATTTGGTATCGGAGCTTTGGATTCTAGGGTTTCACAGTTCACTGCTCCAAATAAGTCATCGTGGCATTTTAGTTATAACATTTTTTCTGCAACGTTTCATAACCTAAAAAACAAACCCATTTGAGACGACACCTCGCTGAACCTCGGGTCCGAATTTCAGACCTCGTCTCACTGTATTTACGGAGATATGATCCGATGAAATTAGGGTTTTGGAAAGCTCCAAAATTCCATCTCAAACAGGTCATCGTGGCATTTTAGCTATAACTGTTTTTCTACAAAGTTTTAGACTCTAAAATTAAAACCCATTTGAGCTGAAAACTTGGTGAAGCTCAGGCCCGAATTTCAGATTTTGTTTTGTTATATTTTCGGAGATACAGTCCAAGACATTTAGGGTTTTTGCAGGTTCTTGAATTACATCCCAAATAGGTGACCTTGGGAGAAGCGTCATAACTTTCTCTTTGAGCATCAAATTGAAATTTCGTAAGAAGTTACAAAATAGGATGGACTGTAGTTTTTTGTGTATCGGTTTCAGGTCGTAAGGTCGAAACAATGACACGTGGCACTTCATACAAGTTCGCTTTACTGAACCAATCTATAATCAGGTCATCATGGGAGATTTGACATAACTCTTCCTTGCAGAATCCAATATTGATCAGACTTGCAGGGTTATAAAGAGGACTCATAGAGCTACTGCAGGACACAATTTTAGAACATGGAGATCTAAAATTATAGAGTTATAGTCGTTTCAAGATCGACCTCCTAAAATCAAGAAAAGGCGATATGAGGAAGTTTGATGGCAAGGATCCATTAAATTGGATACTATAGATGGAGCAATATTTTGATCTACATGAGGTGCAATTGTTACAAAAGGTATGTATTGCATCTTTATATTTAGAACCGAATCAATTTTTATGGTATGAAGGGCTTTGTTCTCGTAAACCACTTGTCACGTGGTCAATTTTCACAGAGGAAATGATAGCACATTATGAGGATACAAAGAGAAACACCTTCTTTAGCCAATTGATAAATCTCAAACAAAAAGGTTCAATGGCAGAGCACATTGAGGACTTTCAAAAATTGAATATAAGGGTAAATGATATTCCAGAGAAGCAAAGGATTAATGTCTTCATAGGGACTTTAAAGGATAACAATCAACATGAGGTTCGTCTTTGGGACCCTAATTCATTGGAGAAGGCATTCAGGTTGGCAAGAAAAATTGAAAGCGAAATTATGGAAGCAAGGAATCACACCACTCATGACTATAATTATGCAAGTGTTTTTTCTCCTAGCCTTCCACAACCTACAAGGTTTACACCACAACAATTGGAAGAAAAAAGAGAAAAGGGGCCTTGTTACAATTGTGATAGCAAATACACTAAAAGTCACAAGTGTGCTGAAAAGAAAATATTTTACATAGATTATGAAGAGGAGGAAGAAAAGGATCAAGACACATCAAAAGAAGAGGATATACACTAGGAACCAACCCCAGAGAAAGAAGAAATGAATTTGATCATATCTTGTAAAGCATTGGCAAGAATTACCACTCCTCAAACTCTCAAGATAGAAGGACATATCAAGAAGAAAAAGTTTCAAGAAGTTAAAGATCACATCGAGAAAGAAGAAATGAATCTGACCATATCTTGTAATGCATTGGCCGGAATTACCGCTCCTCAAACTATCAAGATAAAAGGACATATCAAGAAGAAAATTGTTCAAGAAGTGAAATATCACATCGAGCATCAAGAAATGAATCCGACCATATCTTGTAATGCAATGGAAGAAATTACCACTCCTCAAATATTGAAGCTTTTAAGTCTACCAGTTAGAAACCCTCCATGCACTTTGTCTGCTTTATTCCTACCTACTTGTTATTTGACTTAACAAGTTATTTACAATGTAAATACTGAAAATAAACACTAGTGCATGCTCAACATATTACAGATCAGCAACTAAAGAAAACAAAAACAATCACACCATATGACACCATTATTTTTGGACCAATGTCCCCGAAAAAACCCAATGTGGGAAAATCGGTGCATTGATCTTAGGGTCTTTTTATTAAGCAATATCATAATACAATCTGGGTGTCGAAACTGGCCTACCCAATAGAGAATTTCCTTGGCAGTGATACCTCTCAGTTTCTAACAAATCTCCTCGCTGAAACCCTAGATAAACCTTCAGGCAACTACTCAGCACAAATTTGCCCCAGAAACCCCAGCGTCGGCCTCTCCCTGGACTGCGTCAGCCCCTCTCTACCTAGCGCTGGCCTTGCGTCACCCCGGATGGGTCTGCGTCAGCGCTCTAGCCCTCTTCGTCAAAAACGTTGGCCTCTCTGAGGCTCTGCATAGCTCCTGGCTGCCTCTGCATGGCCCTGCGTGAGCCCTAGCTAGCTCTGTGTCACTCTCCCTGGCTACTGCACTACTCTCCCAGCACTATCTCTGCCTCTCTGTCTCTCTGTACTCAATGCCCCTCAACTACAACTCCCGATCACTAATTCTATCTCCCTTAGCAAACCTCGCTCTAGAGAATAGAATGATTGATCACTCTAGTGTGTTCTCCAAGTGACCCTCAAGCCTCCTCTTATACTTTTCTTGTTGGCATATCAACGACCGAGATTTGGCTTGATCCATGTCTTTTGGACAATTCTAACACAGTTTCATTATAATACACATTAATATTTTATTTTCCCTAAGTTTAAACTTAGGGACTCCATTAAAAATATTAATTATTTTAATATCTCCTGAACTATTTAGAATCTGCCCAAACCCTTTCTAGGTATTGGAGATTTCATGTGCCCCAACCTCTCCACAAAATTTTGTGGTTAGAGCACATCTGATGCTACCCCAAATCAACACTCCCTCTTAGTGAAGATTGTGCTCTAGCAATACTCCTCACTGAGTATTACTATGATCATCCGGCATCAATCCCTATGCTGATGCTAGGCCTGGTGCCCATCATCCTTTGCACTGTTGTATCTTGTACTGTTGCCCATGGTTCTGCCACTGTTGCATCTGTACAACAACTCCCTCTGCATTCGTGTTGTTGTCAGTCCTTTCTCCCAGCACTACATCTGCACTGCACCTCCTCTCATCATGTTGCCCACTGTTGCACTGCAACTCAGTTACAGAGAAGTAAGTAACTGATCTCCCAACTAACATCTTTGTTCGGTTAGAGACACCCACTGATGTTGAAGCTCCCTCTGTCACTGACAAGTGCTCCCTCTCTGACCTCTACGCTACTGCAACAACTCCCTGCATCTCGCACCATTGCACACCTCTCTGTGTCGTCCAGCACTGGTGCAACACACCTGTGCCTCTCGCACTGCTGCAGCCTGCTAGCCTCGCGCTGTCTCAGGACTCTTGCACTGTAGCTCTCTTCGCCGCTTCATTCGCATCTGTCTCTTCCCGACTCAACCAGTTCTGCTACTCCTCTTCAGGGCTCCCGTAGCAAGCTCTAATCCAAGAGGTTGGGTACCTTGAGGATCCTGCCCCTCGTCGGTTGTAGCTCGCCTGACTAGAGCTTGATGTCTCCCCACACTCAAGTGGTGCGTGTGCACTCCTAGCAAAGACATCGTCTGTCAAAACTTCCTTCTCTGCCCTTGCTGGCGCTGTGCTAGTCTTGGAAGACTCTTACTCTTCTTCCTTGGACACTAGGTCGCATAATCACCCAGCTCCCCACAGTGAAAGCACTTGATCTTGGAGAGATCTTTCTTCTTCTGCTTTTCCTCCTTTCCCTCAGATGCTAGGGCAACATCTTCCTCCTCCTACTTGACTTTGATCCCCTTGCTCCTGCTACCCATCTTCGACGGTCGTCTGATCTCTTCCTGGCCAAGAGTTGCCCACATTTCGTCCCAAGGTGGGAGAGTCCCTCTGCCCAGTATACTCTCGACAAATACCTCCCAGTCTTCTGAGACAACATTCAGGGTTGTCTGCACCATCAACTCCTGATCCGGTGTCGCTTCTATAACAGTCAACTGATCTCGGATCTCATTCAGTCCTCTGAGAAAGGTGTCAATCATCTCTCCCTTCTTCATTTGATATGACCTCAACTGATTCTCAGGTAGCATTCTTCTCTGCACAGAAGTATGCTGGTACAATTTCTTGAGAGCCTCCCACATCTCAAATGTCGTTTCCTTCTCGGCTATGTGTGGTACTACATGATCCTTGACCCCGTCAAGGATGATGCTCTTGGCCCTCGCCATTACCTCCTTGTACTTGTCATTATCATTGGAGTCGACTGGGATAGTTATTACCTTCAAGGCGAAGTTCTTGACACGATTTTTATCAAGTACGGATAAGATTTTGGCCTTCCAGACTGCGAAGTTCGATGCTCCGTCCAGTCTATCCTGGTCTCTTACTCCGTGTAGTGCCATGATGCTCCTCTACTTCCCTCCTGGAAGTTCTTTGTTCGACTCCTCTAAGTCTCTACTTCCTGTCTAGAAGTTCTCTTCCGGACTCCCTCTGAGTCCTGATTTCCCTCCTGGAAATCCTTCTGTCGCTGTCGAGATGCCCCCAACTCTGATCATCTTGTGCAACTGCACCACTGATCTGGGTTCCTCGGCTAGAAGCCCTCGGTAGCAACTTCTCTGCCCTTGCTCTGTCAGGTATTCTTCTGACTACAGTACCTCAACAGCTCCACTCTGTAATATTCCCACAACCTTCTAAACCCCAGTAACCTAAAGGTGACAACTCCTAGGCTCTGCGCAATCTCGGCACCAGCAACCCGGCCTCCTCAGCCATCTGCGTCAGCCTTCCCAGCTACTGCATGAGGCTCCCTTTGTTTCCTTAGCTTCTTTGCAACACCTTCTCAGCTCACCCTTGATGACGCAGGCACGACGTCACCCTTCCCTTGTTGTTCCACTGCTAGAAACAGCTTTTGTCACCTCGGAACAGTTGTTGTCTATTGCTATTGCTCCGCTCAGCTAATGTCCTTAGTCCTCCTATGATCTGCAATCATCCTCTGATACCATATTGAAGTTTCTAAGTCTACTAGTTAGAAACCCTCCATGCACTTTATCTGATTTTTTCCTACCTACTTGTTATTTGTCTTAACAAGTTATTTACAATGTAAATATTGACAATAAACACTAGTGCATGCTCAACATATTACAGATCAACAACTAAAGAAAACAGAAACAATCACACCATATGAAACCATTATTTTTGGATCAATGTCCCCGGAAAAACCCAATGTGGGAAAACCGGTGCAACTATCTGAGGGTTTTCTTATTAAGCAATATCAGAGTACAATTTGGGTGCCAAAAGTAGCCTACCCAACAAAGAATTTCCTTGGTAGTAATACCTCCCAGTTTCTGACAAATCTCCTGGCTGAAACCCTGGATAAGCTTTCCGACAACAACTCAGCATAAATCTACCCAAGAAACCCCAGCGTCAGCCTCTCTCTGGACTGCGTCAGCCCCTCTCTGCCCAGCGCTGGCCCTACGTCACCCCAGATGGGTCTGCGTCAGCCTTAGGAGGCCCTGCATCAGCCCTCTGACGCTCTGCATCAGCAACGCTAGCCTCTCTGAGGCTCTGCGCAACTCCTGGTTACCTCTAAGGGGCCCTGCGTGAGCCTTAGTTGGCTCTGCGTCACTCTCCCCGGCTACTGCGCTGCTCTTCCAACACTATCTCTGCTTCTTTATCTCTTTGTACTCAATGCCCCTTAGCTGCAACTCCCGATCACTAATTCTATCTCTCTTAGCAAACCTCGCTCTAGAGAATAGAATGGTTGATCACTCTGGTGTGTTCTCCAAGTGACCCTCAAGCCTCCTCTTATACTTTTCCTATTGACATATCAACAGCCGAGATAAAGTCCCTATTCAACTGCTAAGTTTAGATCTGGCTTGATCCATGTCTTTTGGACCATTCTAACACAATTTCATATTAATACACATTAATATTTTATTTTCCCTAAGTTTAAACTTAGGGAGTCCATTAAAAATATTAATTATTTTTATATCTCCTGAACTGTTTAGAATCTGCCCAAACCCTTTCTGGGTATTGGAGATCTCATGTGCCCCAACCTCTCCACCAAATTTCGTGGCTAGAGCACATCCGATGCTATCCCAAATCAACATCAAACTCTCAAAATAGAAGGATATATCAAGAAGAAAAATATTCAAGCAGTGAAAGATCACATCGAGCATTAACAACAAGTTCTCCAACTTTTAAATAATAACGCCACTTTTGTACAGAATCGAATGAAACAATAGGCAGATCAACATCGCAGTGAAAGAAGCTTTGATGTAGGCGATTGGGTATTTTTACGGCTACATCTCAAGCAAGCTATTTATGAGAAGGAAATGTTGCCAATACTACATGCACTTAAGAAATGGCGACCTTACCTATTGGGAAGACACTTCAAAGTAAAAATGGAACATGATAGTCTTAAATACTTTTTAGAACAAACATTATCTTTAGAAGAACAGAAAGAATAGGTCACAAATATGTTGGGTTATGACTTTCAAAACATCTACAAAAAAGGGAAGCACAATGTTGTTGCAGATGCTCTCAAGAAAGGATGAGGATGAGGATGTGGAAGCATTGTTTTGTGTTATTTCTATTATCCAACCAGATTGGATAAACGAAGGGATGAATGGAAGAAGGATGAAGAAGTGTGGCCACTCATTCAAAAGTTGCAGAAGATCCCAGTTCAAACAATATTGCCAGAACTTGACGAGGAAAGAAAATCATATTGGAACCTGGAGCAATCACAGAAACAAGAACCCGACAACTACGAAATCGATCAATTTCAGAGTATCTCACCAAATGAAAGAACTTACCCCCTAAAGATTCCACATGGGAGGGAAAGAATTTTATACAGAAGCATCAAGAACTACTTAAGCATTGAGGACAACACTTTTTGAAGGAGAGGGGCATGTTAGGTCCCTATACTACTAGTGTAACCCCTTATTGTTATTAGTACAACCCCCTTATTATATTGTTGTGCCCATGTAATCCCCATATTATTATTATTGTGCCCCATAGAAGCTCACTATTGTTATTATTTTGCCCTTGCATTATTATTGTTATGTCGGCTCTAATTATATTATGACCCCTTAGACTCCTATATATAGAAAGGAGGTCTTATCATTTGTATCATCCAATAATTCTTCATTTGTGTAATGTAAAGGAAGTTGCCCACTCGAAGAGGCTTATTTCTAAGGCATTGATCTATCTTTTCTATCTTTTTGTGAGTTGGTTTCATAACAGATACTCTTGTCAGAGGTCTAGTGTTTGGCATTAATCAATAAAAGCTTCAATAAGAGAAATTCACAAAAAGGTTTTCCTTTCAAGAGAAGAGAGGTTTTGGCCTTGACAGCGAGCCAACATCTTGTGTTCTTGTTCTTATGTTTTGGTAGCAATTTGATGAAGTACACACATAAGCACTAAAAAAAAGAAAAAGAAGAAGAATAAGCTAATAAGGAAAATTAAAAATACTCCACAAATTGTTATCAAGTAACAAAGAATCTCACTACACTACTTTGCCCTAGATTCTTGAACATCCAACACAACAAGTAATCAAAGGAAATCGAATTAATGAGCTTAAAAACCATGGATTATAGGTGGGCGCTTCATAATGGCATGCTCTTCCATTGTGGACTTTGGCATGTGCTAATGTCTCCAAGCTCCAAATGGGGTTAACCAAGTATCCTATTAGGTGGTTTCTACTTTTAAAGGGAATAGTATGTCCAAGGTACACCGTTAAAAGGGTGGTGGCATGCGATAAAGAGATGAATGTGTTGATTTGGGGCAGCGTCGGATGTGCTCTAGCCATGAAAATTGGTGGAGAGACTAAAGCACATGAGATCTCCAAGACTCAGAAATGGTTTTGGCAGATTTTACCCAGTTAAGGAGATATTAAATTAATTAATATTTTTAATGGTATTTCTAAGTCTAAACTTAGGAAAAATAAAATATTAATGGGTATTAATATAAAACTGGGTTAGAAGGCTCCAAATGACATGGATCAAGCAAAATCTAGTCTTCGCTGTTGATTAGAGATGTAATCTCGGCCGTTAAAGGACCAACAAGAAAAGTATAAGAGGAGGCTTGAGGGTCAATTAGAGAACACACCAGAGTAATCAATCATTCGATTTTCTAGAGTGGGGTTTGTTAAGAAAAGTTGAATCAGTGATCAGTTCGTAGCGAGGGGTAGTGAGTATGAAACAGAGAGGCAGAGATAGTGCAAGAAGACCAGCGCAAAGGCAAAGAGCCAGACGCAGAAGCTAGAGCGAGCCACGCAAAGGCTGGTAGAGATAGCGCAAAGGCCAGAAGGGCCTGCGTCATCCACGCAGAGGTTGCAGGGGTGACGCAGAGGGTCGTAGAGATTGCACAGTGCCTTATAGGGCTGACACAGAGGTTTTTTAGGCTGACGCAGAGGCCAGGAGGGCTGACGCTGTGCTTAAGTTGTGTTGGAGAGGGTTTCGTGGGGCAGATTTTCTAAATATCTACTTCCGAAAAGAGAGGTATTACTGCCAGATTATTTTCTCTATCGGGTGAGCCAGTTTGGAACCCAATTGTACTCAAGGAAAGTTTGCATAACAAAATAACCCTCAAAATTGTTGCACCAATTTTCCCAAATTGAGTTTTTTTCCGGGGACGAGTTGTCCAAAAATAACGGTGTTACTTGTGTGTTTGCTATTTCTTTAAGTTGTTGATCTGTAGATGGTTGAGATTGTATTGTGTTTATTTCGATATTTATATGTTTAAATAACTTGTTCGTAATTAACAAGTAGGAGAAATAAACCACAGGATGTAGATAAAATTTCTAAAAGGTAATACTTGTAAATTTCAACAAAATGGAGTAGGGAGAGAAAGGGGCAGCCCTGGGGTACATGCTAGGGTACAAAGGTAGTTAATAAAAGGGAAGCCCACACTTGGGTATATAATGTATAAGAGGGATCAATCGTGGTGCATGAGGTGCCCCGACCTTGATTTTTCCACCCTTCTTTATATGCCTTTTGTCTTTTATGATTTTTCTTTTAGTTAACTACTTGGAACTCAAAGGATAAGAGCATGATGTGTAACGTATAGCAGTGGATACCCCCTTTAAGGTAGGGCAGTTCATTTCCCACCAGGGGTTGGGACAATCATGGGTTCCTGAATGATAAAGGAGGCTCATCTAGGGCCTATAGGAACCAAGGTGACGGCCATGATGATGTGATATAACTCGTGCATTGCCTTTTTCCCACATGTTAAATGTGCTTGTCCCAACCATCTTTTGCATTTTGTGGTACATTTCCTGTTGAATGTGGCCAATTATTCTTTTACATTTCTTTTCAGCTGCATCAACCTTCGGGGCATCATTCCAAGCCTGACCCAAGGTGTGGGCAAGGGGAGGGGGAAGACTAACACTATGTGGACCCAGTGGAGGAATGTGGACCCAAGTGGGAGAAATGATGAATGCGATTATAATGAATGGAGAGGAGTGATATATGTCGATGAGGGAGCGGGACTACACAACAAAAATCAAGGTTTCTGATGTAGTACCATCCCTAAAGCCCAAAGGTCAGTAAAAGAGATCCCGCAAGACTAGGGTCCAAGGTTAACATCCAAAAGAGGTCTAGGGGACAAGAGCACAAACCTAGCCCACTCTTTCCGCCAAATCCCCCCATTAATCCATGCCTAGAAGTATCCATGATAAGCAAACTACAATACTCAATTACCAAATGACAAGGCATACCTTTAGGTTTAGGAGGCCCACCTTCAAACATACGATCATAACAAATGGGTGAGTGTAAGAGCCCTAAATTTGAAACTTACGAGGGTTTAACAATAATTTGTTCATAAAATACCAAAATATGTAATTTAAATACAGAATTTAACAATTTATCTAATGAATACCAACATGTTTGCTCTACTGCAAATCTTGTTGCGGTTGCGTTACCAAAACAGCCAAAACCTCCCTGCCGAATTGGGTACAACCTGCGTACTCAGTCTCAAAATGCTTTCCAATCGATGCAATATGATCCCTCGTGCCCAAAAACTCCAGTACAATCAAGACTCCTCCTTGTTTGTACCTCTGTGTTAAAATTGTTCTCCTTCCTCCCCCCTCAATTTTTCCTCCTTTGCCTTTTTAAATAGAATTTCCCCCTGCCTCCAAGCGGTGATTTCTCATGTTCGAGGTTCCTCTAGAGAGGGATAAGGTATAAGCTCAAATTTATTGACTGAACCAGCATACGTCACTTGAATCAATGATTGATAGCAATCCCTTCTTTATAAAATATTTGCCTTATTTGAATTTATGTTTAAAACTCCATGTCACTTTATATTATGATTATATACACTGGATTCTTTTTAGTTAGTTTAGTTGGTATATTATAATTTTTATTTTTTTATTTTTATTTTATAACTTTATAATAATATCTTTCTATAATTCATTTGTATATTTTATATAGTTTATATTTATTCAATTTATTTTTGTATTAGATATATTATATCCCCTTTTATATAATACATGTACTTCCTTTGTATTTTGTATAGTTATATATGTATGGTGATGGTACATACATTAAGCACCTCACTCATTATATTTAGTATTTTGTCAGTGATGTATTCACTTAGAATTTAGCATAATTAATTCATTTTTCTTTCACTTGGTAATTCCATAATAAGTTAATATGTATACTAGCGCAGTACATTCGATGTGTGCATATGTAGCTATCATATGCATGCTTCATATGAATGCTAATTGTTGACACCTAATCCTCTGCGATTGGGTGAATTTGGAATATGAACAGTCATCAGAAGATGAACTGAGCAGTCACATTCTTTGTATATAACAATAGCTACCTAATGAAATAAATCGTATCAGTTTTCTACCAAACTGGAGTTACTCCTGGCCTGACATGGTATCAGAGCCAGCTCTTTTTAGCCTGTGTCCCTTGTAACTCCCTGTCTACTCTCCATATAGCTGAGCAGGTTCTTCATAAAATTAGCTGCCCCACTGCCTGACTGTTCATAAACGTTTCAAAAAAAAAAAAGGCCGTCATTGCACATGCGCCTCCATTGCATGAATTGCATTCACCTGATTACTCTGTCCTGTCTGACTGTTCAGCGCTCTCACTGATTCATAAACGTCTCTGACTGTTCAGCTCTCTCACTGATTCATAAATGTCTCTGACATAAACGTCTCTGACCTGGTAACTGCGCCTGTTGTGTACTATGTCAGTGCGGATTCCGAGCATCTCCCGCTCGTTGTAGGTTCCTTCGAGCAGAACCAACGACTCCCACCTCACTTTCACGCGGAAGTATGTCCACAAATTATTGTTGATGGTCTCATGTTGTCTGCGGAATGCATACACTGTAATACGCAAATACCTTCTGTGGCAAAGCGGAAGCGTGGTGCAGCTATTGTGGCGCAGCGGAAGCGCTCTCTGGCGAACCGAGACCTCATTCTATTCCAAAGTTTTGCAACTGTTGTGGCGCAGCGGAAGCGCTCTCCATTAGCCTTTATTTATATAACTTAGTGTGGCTTTTTCGGAAATTTATGGAATAGAACCACAAATCCAACTTTTCTGTGTATAGAGCGTGGAGCTTTATTTATCTGTTTATAGATTGTGTATAGATCATGGAGCTTTATTTATCTCTGTTTATAGATTGTGTACAGAGCGTCGAGCTTTATTTATGTTTATAGATAAAAAGTAGCATGCGGTCTTAACGAAAGAGAGCTGGCTGGCAAGTCTTATAGAAAAAATCAGAGCACAAAGAAAGCTAAAGCTGAGAACGTAGCGTGGTAGAATTTCGACAATTTTTTTGTTATTTTGATTTCATCGGAATAATAAGAAAATAGGAGAGCTAAATTTACGAAGAGAAATTACAGTTAGTCTACGTCAGAGTTTTATAGACTGAATCACTTCTCCACATTGAATGAAAGGGACTTTTTGTTACAAAGCCTGTTATTCGTGGGAGTCTTAAGAAAATGATTAACATAGCATGGGTAAGATCTATATTTCGTTGATAGAAGCATCCACATTAGAGTTTTATTGCCGTTGCTCGAGGTCTGAATAATACAGTGATATTAAAAATTGTTTGAATGGGATGCGTTACTCCACGATTAAATTGAAGGTCGTGGCTGTGTGTTGAACGTTTTGGAGGATTGAACGCTGTTAAACGCTGCATATTGATATGAACTGTGCGTTTTGGCTCCGTGAACACTAATTTTGAGAAGGATATTCGAAAGTTTTTTTGGATGGTATATATATATGAGTGAGAAAGCCACTATTGAAGATTGAACGCTATGCTTTCCCATCTAACAACAAAATTTTCTCTTGAGATAATATCATTATCGTTGGCATATACTCTGAAGTTTTTGTGGTATATACTTGAAGATTTTTGACATGTAAAAATGTGTACTCTAAACTCTGTTTAACACATGAAATTGTATTGAGCCCCTTATTTTTGGTACGCTGACTTCATGGTATTGGCGTCCATATTGGTATATAAGGAAGAGATTTGAAATCTTTTGACATTGCCTTTTTGAGTACATTTTACTATATATCATCAGAAATAATTTTTGTTACAGTATGCATTCAAGAGAAAGAGGAAGAAATTTCAAAGGCAGGGGGGGCAGACACCCTCAAGAAGAAAAGGAAGATTTACATTGTATTCGTTGCAAAAGAAATGGATCACATGATGCCTCTACATGCAAGCTACCATGGGACAAAATTGAGCAGAAAAAAAACCAACAGAAAGGTAAAACTGATGATACAGACAAAGGTAAAGCACCTAAATCCGCTCACTATATTGAGGCACAATGTAGCATTGGAGTAAATGAAGATTTGTTTAATGCTTCACTTGCTTCTTCGAAAAATGAGTGGTTGCTTGATTCAGGAGCAACCTGTCATATGACTCATAGAAAAGATTTTTTTGAAGATTTCACTGATAATGTTGATGGAGCAGTATACTTTGCAGATCAGTGAAAAATCAAGCCATCAGGGCTTGGCACAATCAGGCTTAAATTGCTTGGTCTTCCAGACTTTCTTCTGGATCATGTTCTATATCTCCCATAGCTCAAGAGAAACTTGTTGTCCTTGGTCCACATCCGCCAACAAGGTCACTCCATTCATATGTTTGATGGCAAACTTGAGGTAAGAAAAGTTTCTGACCACTCACTTGTCATGAGGGGAATAGAAGAAGAAAGGCTTCTCAAACTGCAAGGAACCTCTGCTCATGCACAACATTTTTCATATATTTCTCATCATGAAGAAGGTACACTTCCATCAAGTTTATTATGGCATGCTAGATTTGGACATTTAAACTATGGCAGTCTCTGCTTATTGAAGAAAAATGTTGTTGCTGGTTTGCCTACAATTCCTAGGAAACATAAGCAATGTGATGCTTGCATTCTAGGAAAGCATAGCAAACAGTCTTTTCATGATTCACATTCAAGAGCACATAGGAAGCTTGAACTCATTCATTCAGATTTATGTGGTCCAATGCCTGTTCCTTCTACAAATGGAAATAAATATATCATGACATTTATTGATGATTACACCAGAATGTGTTGGGTTTATTAATTAAAGAACAAATCTGATGCCTTTCAAACATTCAAGAATTTTCATAAATGGATTGAAAATGATGCAAAAACTCATATTGGGTCTATTCGCACTGATAATGGAAAAGAATATACATCAAATGAATTTGAAAACTATCTTCGCCAACATGGGATCAAACATCAAACAACTGTGCCTTATAATCCCCAACAGAATGGTGTAGCTGAAAGAATGAATAGAACAATCTTGAATATGGTACGATCCATGCTTTTCTTCAAAAACGTAAAGATAATGTTTTGGGTTGATGTTGTTCTATGTGCTGCATATATAAAGAATAGATGTCCATCTAATGCTATAAGAAACAAGACTCCTTATGAATTATGGTATGAACATGTTCCTTCGGTAAAACATCTCAGGATCTTTGGTTCCACCTGTTATGCTTTGATACCAAAGGTACATAGAAACAAACTTGGTGCTAGAAGTCGTAAGTGTATCTGCCTGGGGTATTCAAACACCTCCAAAGTATACCGCCTCTATGATGAAGTAAATAAAAAGTTTGTTGTATCTAGAGATGTAATTTTTCTTGAATCATCCAAAACTGACAATGTTGTTGAGCGGCAACTTGATCGCTTGGATAGATTCGCAAAAACGAAATCATTTCAAGAATTTGATAATCAGATTCCACATCTTGAAGGGGGGATTCCTATTCTAGATCAACATGTGGAATCTTCTTCTGAAGAACACTCTCCCCCGGATGAAACTCCAACAACGGATGATGCTTTAAGTGATGTAATTGATAGAATTGGGAGACTCAATCTTGATTCAGTCCCAACTCAATCAACAGAGCAGCCTGGACCATCTCAGAAAGGTCCCCCAAAGTGGCTGACAAAGACACTTGAAAGTGTTCATCCTGATGAAATTGGAAAAACAGGAACCAAAAACTCAAACCGACAAAATGGAGGTGATGTAGATGACTCTAATTCACCTGTTGATATGGATGTTTCTTATGATTGTGAATTGAACTTGTCTACAGATTTTGAACCAACTTCCTTCAAAGAAGCTGCTTCTCATGATAAATGGAAAGAAGCGATGCAAAAGGAGTATGATGCCCTCATAAAGAACGGCACTTGGAAGCTGGTTGATCCTCCATTTGGAACCAAACCAATTGGCTGCAAGTGGGTCTACAAGAACAAGTACAAAGCTGACGGCTCACTTCACAAGCACAAAGCTAGGCTTGTGGCAAAAGGTTTTGCACAGAAGGAAGGGGTCGATTATGAGGAAACTTTTGCCACCACAGCAAAATGGGCCACCATCCGGACACTCTTTGCACTAGCAGCTCAGAACGGTTGGAAAGTCCATCAAATGGATGTAAAAACTGCCTTCTTGAATGGAGATCTAAAAGAGAATGTTTTTATGTCCCAACCTGAAGGGTTTGTTGTGAAAGGACATGAACATAAAGTATGCAAACTTGTGAAGTCCTTGTATGGTCTCAAACAAGCACCGCGAGCCTGGTATGAAAAACTAACTGAGCATCTTCTGAAACTCAACTTCAATCATTTTGATCTTGATTATGCAACTTTATTTGTCAAGAAAGTTGGCAAATCAGTTGTATATCTTGTGGTATATGTAGATGATCTTTTAATAATAGGGAACAATGAAAGCTACATTGCATCCATAAAGAAGGAATTGGGAAAAAATTTGAAATGACTGATTTGGGCTATGTTCATTACTATCTTGGCATTGAAGTAACCCAACATCCAAAATCCATATTTCTTTCTCAAAAGAAATACATTGGAGATTTGTTAAACAGATTTGGCATGACAGAGTGCAACCCTCTTTCTACTCCAATGGAACAAAACTTAAAGCTCACATCTATTGAAGGAAAGGAATTTGAGGATGCAACAAAGTATAGACAACTTGTAGGAAGTCTCATCTACCTCACTACTACCAGACTAGACATTTCACTTGCTGTTGGAATCCTCTCCAGGTTTATGCAAAAGCCTTGTGAGGGACATTGGTCTGCTGCAAAAAGAGTTCTAAGGTACTTGAAGGGAACTCAAGACCTTGGAATCAAGTATACACAGGTGGACGACTTCAGCTTGATTGGATACTCTGATTCAGACTTCGATGGAGACAAAGAAAATAGGGTATCTACTCCAGGATATGCTATGAGTCTTGGATCAGGAGTTGTCTCTTGGAGATCACGCAAACAATCAGTTCCAGCAGATTCCACAACAGAAGCAGAATACGTGGCAGCAGCTGAAGCAACGAAAGAAATTGTGTGGCTCAGGAAAATTCCTGAAGATTTGCAGGTAAAACAAGTACAATCAACTCCACTCATGATTGACAACACCTCTGCAATAAAGTTGGCCAAGAACCCAAAGTTCCATGATCGTACAAAGCACATCAATACTAAATATCATCTGATCCGACATCATGTTGAGGCCAAAACAATCCATCTCCATCATTGTTCCACAAATGAGCAAATTGCAGACATCTTCACCAAAGTGCTTGGAAGAGAAAAGCTTGAAAGATTCAGAACGATGCTTGGACTCACCAACATCCCTTCAGATTAAGGGGGGGAATTTTGACACCTAATCCTCTGCGATTGGGTGAATTTGGAATGTGAACAATCATCAGAAGATGAACTGAGCAGTCACATTCTTTGTATATAACAATAGCTACCTAATGAAATAAATCGTATCAGTTTTCTGCCAAACTGGAGTTACTCCTGGCCTGACACTAATAATTGTGTTTTATTCGTAATTCGAGATGGTCATTACAGTGAGGGACCACATGGATGGCTCAAGTGGCAGAGAAATGTACAATGAGCTAGTTGGTGGCTGCAAAGGGCTACTAGCTACCGGCTGAGGACCACCTTGGAGAAAAAAATTCGACTAGGGATATCACCCACAAAATGGTGGATAACAAGTCCACACACATCAAAATATATAAGATCTAGAAGCCCTTTGGACCTACTATTATTGCTAGCGAACGGTTCCTTGATATTTTTCCCAAGTGCACGTCCTTTGCAAACTCTCTCATGTTCAACCTTGATTTCTGGAAGACCCGTAACATTTTCTTTTATTCTAGACAAGGCTTTGTAATTAATGTGTGCATAGTTTTAGTGCCATAGTTCGCAAAGATCAATATCATTGTGTATCAATGCTTGAATTGGTCAACCTAGGAGTCTATACTAGCCTCCTCACACACCAATTACTTTTTCAGAATTTATGCTTGATCCTTTCTTCCAAACTAGTACTTAACTATCAATAAAAGCAATTCTATATCCTTTATCTTATAGACATGATGCAGAAACCAAATTCTTTTTCAAACTAGGTACATACAATATATCATTTAAGAAAATTTAACCTCTTGATTCCAGCTAAAAGGATGTTGATCCAATGCCTTTGACTGCATATTTGCCTTCATCACCAAGCTCCACTCTTTGAGTAGTCTTGTTTTCCACCAGCTCAGTGAGGCCTTCACGGTCTCTTATCATATGCTTGGAAGCAACACTATTGATCAGCCAAACATCATTGTCAGTGATAGAACTTGTAAGTGCAAAATAAAAGAAAAAGTTATCATCATCATTCTTTGGCTTCTTCATATGTGCTTGACTTTCATCAAAATTTGCAGTTGATGCATGTTGCTTGCCCCTTTTCTTCCTGTTATCATTCTTTTCAAGGCACTATTCTTGAAAGTGGCCATCCTTTTGACAATGAAGGCACTGGACTTTTGACATATCTCGAGGTATTTTTCCCGGAGAGGGCCTTCTTCCTATATTCCATTGAAATTTTCCAAAATTTCTCCTTCCTTTGCCATTCCTAGAATGAGTTGCAAATGCTTGATCACCATCTTGAGGTTTTTGAATCCTCCCCCTCATGACAAGTCTAGATTTCTCTTGAATGCAAGAGGCCCATAACTCATCAAAACTTGGAGTTTCCTTTCTTGCACTAATACTAGCTACAAATGCATCCCATGAAAGAGGCAAACCATTGAGTGTTGTAGTTACGAGCTCTACATCAGAAACAAGGTTTTCAAGAGCTTTAAGTTGGTCTCTTATTTGAGAGATCTTTATGAAATAAGAGGCCACAGTATCATCTTTTGTCATACGAATATCTTGAAGTTACTTCTTCAAACTCATTTTCTGACCAATGTAATTTATGGAGTACAATCCTATTAGAGCATCATACATACCTTTTGGAGTATACAAATCTAACATATATGGGATCAAGTGATCTCTAATGTATTCAACAATGATCCTCATGGAAATGATCTCATTCTTCTTGAATCTAGCCTTTCCATCATTGTCTTGAGGTGCAGTTGCATTTCCATTCACATGATCCAAGACATCATTTTTTGCAAGTAAAAGATCAATCCTTTTCTTCCAAGCCCTGAAGTTAGAGGCACCTTCCAACTTGTTCTTTGTCTTAGTATAGAGACCCATGGTCAAAACTAGACAATGATCATATTGTGGGAGAAGGTCCCTTAAAAGTGGTCTCAATGCCCTTTCCTTCACCGAGGCTCTGATACCATGTTATGTTTTATAGTGCAATCGAGACATGCACAAATTTTATGCTAGATAATTACTTTGAATGATACAATTTCTTCTTTAATACATTCCGATCATAACGCAATTACAATTCAAAAAAATTAACCATAAATCCAGTAGGGAAGCGAGATGACTGAAAAAACAAAGATGCACAAAAGGCACAAAGTTTACCTTAAGGAAAACCCCAAACCAGGCGAAAAACCCAGCAACGCTTTCTTATGAGAAATTATCCAATTAAAATCAATTTGTACATCTAAAATCCAGCCAAAATATCATTCCAATGGTTGATAAAATCCAATTCAAACCAAGTCAAAGGAGAGAAAAAAGTATAACTTCTCCTCACTGGTCAAAGAGGTTGAATTTTAGCCCTACTACTCCTGGTCAACTGTCGTCAAAGGGGGTCAAAATTCGGTCCTGCTACTCAGAAATTTCAATCAAACTATACACTTTGACCTATGGTCAAAGTTCAATCAACGCCTAGAATCCTACTCCAAAAGACTCGGTCAACAAAAAGTCAAAGATCCCAACAATATTCGTTCTTCTTCCTCAGTCAAAAATTTGGTCAAACATCAGTAGAAAGGACAGAGTCAATACTGGTCAAACAAATATAAGACTTCGTAAAATCCGTTGATCAACTTCTCCTTCTCCTTCTCCTTTGCACATGTGGAAAGAATGCTTCTTGAACAAATCCAACTTGTTGTTGAGATGATGCCAAATGAGGAGGTCAAGTCTCTTAATTTATATGAGGTTGACCAAGTGGAATAAACCCAAAGGTCACACCACTTCATGAGGTGGGGTTGACCTGTCCATCACGGATCCTACATGAACCATAAAAAAACAAAAAATAAAATAATATATATATGTATATATATCCCTTTGACTTTTGACTTCAAATATCGGTCGCAACTACACATTTTCAACATAATCATGTGCGGAACATTGTGTTGAGATCAAAGGGAAGTTAATGGTGAGTTCTATGTGGCTCTTCAAGACCAAGCATGTTGCATATGGCAGCATTGAGAATCTTATGGCAAGGTTTGTGGCAAGAAGGTTCTCCCAAAAAAACAAAGTGCACTATGACAAGCCTTTTGCTCCCATCGCCACATACATTTCTATTAGAGTTGTGATTTCCATTATCTAAATCATGGGATGGAGGATACATCAAATGGATGTCAAGATAACATTCCTTAGTGGGGTCATTGAGGAGAAGGTGTACGTAGAGAAACCTCAAGGCTTTGAGGTACATGGGAAGGATTCTCATGTGTGAAGGCTTAAGAAAGCCTTGTACAGAATCAAGAAGGAACTAAGATCATGGTATTCCAAGATTGACGAATATTTCTTAAGCATGGGCTTCACCAAAAGTGAAGCAAATCCTAACTTGTATTGCATATTTATTGGGACCAATCTAATAATTTTTGTGTTGTATGTAGATGATTTGTTTCTCACAGATGGAGAGAAGCTCATTATAGGGAGCAAAGCAAATTTGGCACCTAAGTTCAAGATGAAGAATGTCAATTTGATGCACTACTTGAGGTTAGTTGTTTAGCACGTTCCATGGGAAATTTTCCTTAGACAAGGCAAGTATGCAGTTGAGATCCTACAGAGATTTCAGTTGAAGCACTGAAAGCCTATGGCCACATCTATGATCACCAATTTGAATGTTGATGTTTTGGGTAGCATCGGGAGTATTCTCATGTGTGGGGCAAGCAGGTTAAGAGATGGGGCTTTACACCCATAGCCCAATGGTATTTTGATGGCCCATGGTATTTTAATGACCCATGGTATTGCACCCTTTGCAAAAGTATAATTACAAGTGTGAGTGTTTCATTCTTGTGGTTGGGAAAAAAGAATCTTGTGGAGGAAAAGGCCAAGTAGGCCTTAGACTTGTCGAGAGCCAAGTGAGCTTATTGAAAGTAGGTCTTAAACAGGCCAAGTAAGGCTATTGAGTATGTTATAGTTGTGATGGCAAAAAGGTCAAGAAGAATACGTTAAAAGAAGGTTGAGAGGGATAGAAAGGAGAGCTCGTAGACCTTGTAGAGTATTGAAACAAAGAAAGGTAAGGCCACAGTCCTAAAGGAGTGGTCGCTGGCCTGAGGATAGGCTGTAGACTTGAAAGAACGGTTGCAGGCCTAAGAAGGTTGGGTGTGGAGCCTAATTATCTTCCTAATTCAAAAGTTTTGTTTTAGTCATGGTTGGATCCTAGTCCTGGTGAGGGGTTGTGGAGGGACTTCCCCCCAACTAGTGTTGTCGAAGCGCCCCCCCGGCCATAGAGGGGGTTTGGGGCAAGGTTGTGGGGGAGTGCTGCGCTCCCCCCCACTTGACCCCGCTCCCAAAGCGCGCTCCCTATGGGAGCAGATCGAGAGTGACCCTAGGAGCATGCTCCCGAAATTCATTCTCGCAGGGAGCGAATTCCGAGAGAGCGCTCCCTAAAAACAATTTCGCTCCCTTGCTTTTTTTGCAAATTTTTTTATGCAAATGTAGGAATTTACAGGGTAAGTTCCTCAGAAAGAACACCAAAAGGACACCGCTCACAACCAGATCACAGATCAATACACCAGTATTTTTGACGTGGTTAAAACCCTCAAAGAGGGAAACAATCCACGGCCTGCGCCAACGTGGCTACTACATGCAATTTATTAATCAAAGAATGAAAATTTACATAAGCTTCTCTCATGCACGGATTACCCGAACAATGACCCTCCATGCGCTTTAAATAGAACTCATGGACCAATCGGGTGTCAAGCCACGGATCAAGTGTCGGTAATACCGAGGAGAGAGTGAACCGTCGGATCACTACATATCGTGACCGTCGGATTGCAAGTTACAAAATGTACAACGGTAAAGAAACACTCTTTACCTAACTCTATACTAGACCAAGTTGAACTTAACTATTTCCTATGTGTCGGAATATCCTAACATCCCCCCTTAAGAACAACTTGGGATAGGATTGAAGGATCTACAAATATGACACAATAGGAGAAGGAAGGAGGCACTAGAGCCTATCCCCCCTTAGTGACAACTTCCTGAACTCCAAGCATATATCGAAGTTTAGTGAACTTCGCCTCTGTGAGAGCCTTTGTGAAGATGTCTGCAACCTGATCATCTGTTGAACAATATTGCACTTCAAGAACATGGTCATGAATGAGCTTTCCGATGAAGTGCATGTGTAGTTCAATGTGTTTACTGCGCTGATGCTAGACTGGATCTTTGCATAGCTGAATGGCACTTTGATTATCACACCAAAGTGTGGTTGGATGTTGCTGCTCAAAGCCAAACTCTGATAGGATCTGACGAAGCCACAAGGCTTCCTTACTAGCTTCCACGGCACCACGATACTCTGCTTCTGCTGACAAAAGAGAAATGGCAGCCTGTTTCTTACAAGCCCATGTAATAGGTCCTGAACCAAGAGTGAAGACATAACCGGCAGTAGACTTCCGATCATCAGGGTCACCAGCCCAATCAGAATCAGTGAAACCAATTAATAGAGGAGCTGCTTTGGCACTGTAATGAATCCCAAACTGTACTGTACCTCGAACATAACGAAGTATTCTTTTGGCTGCTTTCCAATGACTTTCACGGGGGTTTTGCATAAAACGAGCAACAAGGCCAACAGCAAAGGAAAGATCAGGACGAGTATGGGTTAAATACAAGAGTTTTCCTACAAGTTGACGGTATAAGGTAGCATCAACTTCAGGAGAAGTACAAGAGACTGAAAGTTTGAATCCAGACTGAAAGGGAGAAGGGGCTGGCTTACAGTCTTCCATGTGAAAATGACGAAGAATATCACAAGCATACTTGGACTGGGAAATGGAAATACCCTCCTTGGATTGCAAGACTTGAAGACCGAGAAAATAGTGTAAGTGTCCTAAGTCTGTCATTTCAAATTTCCTTTTGAAGCTGGACTTCACATGGTTTATAAGGTTGGGATCACTACCAGTAAGAATAAGATCATCAACATAAAGAACAAGGATGATAAGAGAGTTGCCCACTTTCTTGGTGTAGACAGTATTGTCAGAATGACACCTAGAAAAGCCAGATTCTAAAAGAAAGCTATCCATTTTGGCATACCAAGCCCGAGGAGCTTGCTTGAGACCATAAAGAGATTTCTTAAGTCGACATACAAGGCTGGAGTCTGTTTGGATGAAGCCAATGGGTTGTTCCATATAGATTTCTTCATGCAAGTCCCCATGCAAGAAGGCAGATTTAACATCCATCTGATGGACTTCCCATTTTAAAGAGGCAGCAAGGGAAAGAACAAGGCGGATAGAGTTCATTTTGGCAACAAGGGAGGAGGTTTCAGTGTAGTCAATGCCTTCAACCTGTGAAAAGCCCTTAGCAACAAGACGAGCTTTATGTTTATCAACTTTCCCATCTGGTCCATACTTGGTTCTGTAAACCCATTTACATCTAACAAGTTTGCGTCCCTTTGGTAGAGGAACAAGATCCCATGTATCATTTGTCAACAATGAATGATATTCTTCATTCATAGCTGCTTCCCAATGTGGATGGCCTGAAGCTTCTGCAAAAGTGTCAGGATCATGATTTACTGGAGCTTGAGCCAGTAAAGAAGAGGCTCTTTCAAACTGAAAACGTGTATGTCGCTGATCTGTAGGATCACCGGCAAGATCACCTGCTGCATCCCGAGTAGCACGGACCCATCTTGGAAGTTGAGGATCCTGAGAAGGTGGGGGAGGATTATCATCCTCACTTTCATCATCTGAAGAAGAAATGTTTTCAAAAGTAGAAGAGATAGGAAGAGGTGGCACATCCGTCGGACTAGGCTCGCAGGCCGATTTATTTTCATCAAATTTTACATCTCTTCTAATGATAACATTTTTGGACTTGAATGGAATAAGTCTATAACCTTTTACATCTTCAGAATATCCAACAAAAGTACATTTCTCACTCTTAGGTTCTAAAGCTTTATGCTTTTCATCTGGAATATGGGCCCATGCTTCACTTCCAAAAACACGAAAGTGACTTACATCTGGTTTAATGGAACTCCAAGCTTCTTCTGGAGTGATATTCTTTAGAACCTTAGTAGGAGTGCGATTGATTATATAATTTGCACAATTAATTGCTTCGGCCCAAAAGCTAAGACTGAGTCCTTTAGATTGCAGCATACAATTAGCCATTTCCTTTAAGGTGCGATTTTTCCTTTCAGCTACACCATTTTGTTGTGGAGTGTATGGAACAGTATGTTGCATTTGAATTCCATTTTCGGTGCAAAAGTTGATGAATGTGTTTTTAACATATTCTCCACCATTATCAGTTCTTAGCTTAAGAATTTGATGTCCAGATTGTTTTTCAACAAAGGCTTTGAAGGCCAAAAATGTGTTAAATACTTCGCTCTTGAGTTTTAAGAAGTGTACCCAAGTGCGTCTGGAGAAATCATCAATGAAAGTTAAGAAATACTTGCAGCCAGAGAATGAAGCAACAGGAAGTGGACCACATAAATCACTGTGCACAAGTTGTAAAGGGGCTGAGGCGTGCCAAGAGGCACGTTTGTCAAAACTGTCCCGATGATGTTTTCCGAGTACACATCCGGAACAAACACCATCTCTGCAAGATACCATAGGAAGACCTGTCACCATATTTTCTTTACATAGATGCTGAAGGGAGCGATAGTTTAAGTGACCAAATCGCTCATGCCAAAGTTTGCTCACTTCATCATTATGAGCAACAAATACTGAGGGAAGATTTGATGACCCAAAGTTGTGAAACTTATACAACCTTGTGGAATCATCAGCAATACCAGTAGCTAGAATCTGTTTAGGATCTCTTAGATCCTTGATTACAACATCATGAGGTGAAAATTCAACAATTTTACCTTCACCTGAATGAGTTATCTGATATACAGATAGAAGGTTACAGGATAAGGTTGGAACACATAATACATCATTAAACTGACCATTGTCTAGATGAACAGTTCAAGTCCCTACAACATTAAGAGATCTATCATCACCAACATATATATTTTTGGTGTTACAATCATTTAAAGAAGAAAACATGGCTTGGTTTTTGGCCATGTGACAAGAGGCTCCAGAATCAATGAGCCACTCATGAGAAGGAGAAGAAGAAGATACATTTAATGCATAACCAGACTGAGATGATTGACAACGACATGCAGAAAGTGCCATTCCGAAAGTTGAAGTTGAAGTATGCTCCACATGGATGTTATGTTTCTTCATTGCGGCTTCCAAGGCTTCCATCTTCTTAAAGCATTTAGATTCTAAGTGGCCATCTCGATTACAAAAGTTACAATTTCTATCAGTCTTCTTCCATTTGTTTTTATTGGTCTTATCATTTTGCTGAAATGATCTTTCATTTTGAGGCTGAGTTTGCTTAGGACCCTTGTTTGGTTTAGGACCATTCTTTTTAGGATATGACTTCTTAGGATTCTTTGAATTTGGTTGCTGCTGGGCGGCTAACGCTTTCTTGGAAGAGTTTCCAAGATTAAGAAGACCAAGATGTAAGAGTTTTCTTGTTCTCTTATTAAGGAATCACAAAAGGAGTCAAAGGAAGGGGCCTTGTAGTCTTTCCTTGACAAATGAAAGCTTCCCTTGTAGAATGGAAAGTGGAAACAAATACAGAGTAGGCTGGTCCCAACTTAGTAAGGATGGAATTAATAAGGTTACCATCTTCTTTCTTAACCTTAACACCTTCCAAGAGATATCTAAGGGTCTTGAATTTGGACAAGAAATCTTCAATGCAAGAAAAATTATTAGGATCCACAGTAAGCAACTCATTTTCAAGTTGATGGGCTATAATTTCATTTTTAATCCCAAAAACTTTAGCGATTTTTGCCAATGCTTCATGAGGAGTCTCAAGTTCTGCATAATGGAATCTAAGATCAGGAGAAATAGACATCCCTATCAAACCACGTGCTTGATCTTGTCTATTTTCCCATTTTGCAGCCTTGTCTTCATCTTTTGGTTTCTTCTCTTGGTCTGTGGCTATTCTGTAGAGACCTTTACTTCTAAGTAAATCTTCCATGTAGGCTATCCATTGGAAGTAGTTAGTACTGTCAAGAATGACTTGGCATGGACTTTCCATTTTTTTTTAAAAACTGAAGCTGAAGATGCTGAAAGCAAGTGTTCCAATGGATAGATCTCGAAAAATTAGGCTGTTTTAAAAAAAACGGCTCTGAAAAAGGCTTCCGGATGAAGAAGTTATGGCTTTTTGAAAAAAAATTGTTGAAGTTGCCGGCAAAGTGCGCGAATGTGCGGGAATGAAAAAATCTGCCCCCACAAAATGGAGACTTGAACCCAAGACCTCTACTCTCTTAAAATAGCTTTGAACCAATTGATCTATACAAAAAATTTGAGAGAGAAAGAGAGGGGGGGGGGCCTTGGTTTGCGTGCTTGCCTTGAGAAAGCTCTTTTTCCCTACAAAACACAAAACACAAAACCCAACACGAATATGCAAAGAAAAAACGAACCTTGCAGCTCGAAGTTAGCTTTAGCAAAAAAACTAGATATTTAAAAAAAATGAACCTTGCGGCTCAAAGTTAGCTTTAGCCGAAAAACTAAATATTTTTCTCAATGTTTCTGATTTTCCGAGATCACACTAAGGTGCAGGGAAAAGAGCATACGCATGAGAAAAAATCCTTCCTTTCTGTTTCTGATTTGCCCAGATCGCACAGAGTCGCAGGGCAAAGAGCATAGGCAGAAATGAAAGGTATAGATCCAATTAAAAAAAAGGGGTTAAATAAACCGAAACCGAAATAAGCAGAGAGAAAATAACAGTAAACTACAAAAACACTGTATACCTCCCGATCTGAAAAATGACGCAGCTAGGGCTACCGGAAACCTTTTCGCGTGAAACGAAAGGGGTTCCTCACTGGAACAGATGCTCCGAACGCAACAGAGCAGTCCTCTCAGCCCGAAAGCAGTCAGAAACAGCAGATCTAGGAAACGACAGCCGCATGCAGTTCTACCGGCTTCAGATTTGGATCACCAACGGACGCGGCCCTCAAATAGCTCTGATACCATGTAGGAATTTACAGGGTAAGTTCCTCAGAAAGAACACCAAAAGGATACCGCTCACAACCAGATCACAGATCAATACACTAGTATTTTTGACGTGGTTAAAACTTAAAACCCTCAAAGAGGGAAACAGTCCACGGCCTGCGCCAACGTGGCTACTACAGGCAATTTATTAATCAAAGAATGAAAATTTACATAAGCTTCTCTCATGCACGGATTACCCGAACAATGACCCTCCATGCGCTTTAAATAGAACTCATGGACCAATCGGGTGTCAAGCCACGGATCAAGTGTCGGTAATACCGAGGAGAGAGTGAACCGTCGGATCACTACATATCGTGACCGTCGGATTGTAAGTTACAAAATGTACAACGGTAAAGAAACACTCTTTACCTAACTCTATACTAGACCAAGTTGAACTTAACTATTTCCTATGTGTCGGAATATCCTAAAACACGTTCTAAACGCAATTTTTTTTCAATGAAACAGAATTTTTTAGTGTGGCGGCCTAATGATCAAGCCTATGGCCCTAGTATTGATATGCAATTCAAGGTAATGTTAAATTCTTAAAGTAAAAGTGGCATTCTCCATCCTTTTACTTAAAATTTTAACATTACAATGAAATGACTCAGGATGTTTGAGAATGGTTCCGACCTCATTGGATTGAATATGCAGAAAGTAGAACTTTAGATCTCACTCAAAATCTAGCAAACTTATCTTTTTTCAGTATTTCAAGATTGGGGGGATTGCAATGTTTCCATTGGATTTTGTCATGTACTTGGATATGGAACTCGTCAAGAGCACCAATCCCTCTAAGCACCTTGATGCTAGTGACATTGGTTGTCAAAATCCTCTATCATGACCCTACTAAAAATGTACCCATCACTCAAACAAAATATTGACTTGACATGCTACGTTTTTTCTATCTTATGTTAATGCTTAGAGGGTGATATTAATGACAAATATCCCAACATAGGCAATTATTTTGATGATATGTAGGTATTTGTTATAACATGATACTTTTGGATGATAGAGGCCATCTAGATCATGTTTGTTGATGTATTTTCGGTTCAGAGATGGATTGCACTCGATTCTATTTTGGTTATGTGCACCCTTACATGCTATATAAATCAAAACTTCTAACTTGTGGATCTGTGGTTGACGAAGATTGTAGCTACTAGACTATTGATGTTATATGGTCTAATCCATGTTTTTATGCTTTTCATAACTAATTTATCATTCTACATGCTTTCTCAGAAATTAGACATTTCTCGTGGCGGAAAGAGGCCTAAGCATTAACAATAGATAATAGATTTACTTGTCTTTTCTAGTTTCTAGTAGTTTTTATAACGGTTGACTCTTTCATATTTATTATGATATTTTTTGTAGACAATATATGACAATTTAAGTATGAAGTTTGGCAATTATGATGTTTCGTGAAAGTTGAAAGTTGAAACATTTCATTTCATGTTAGATATTCTTTGTTATCGTTTGGTTACTTGGTAATGGTAATGGTAATGGTTACAATTACAAGTTACAACTTTAGTGATCAATGATAACAAATGTTATATATTGAATTTTGAAAACTTGAAACTTTAAGATTGATGAGTCATGAGACTTGATATGTTGTATGTTACTAGCTTGTGGACGTGGTTGATGAGGATTATGACTTATAGATGATTGATGTCATATGGTTCAATCCATGTTTTTATGTTTTTTTATATCTAGTTCATAATTATACATGCTTTTGTTGACATATATGTATCAAAATATATCTTGTATAAAAATTCACTCCCGATTTGCTCCCAAACCGGGAGTTTTTGAAAATGTCACTCCCCGCTCCCGCTCCCAAGTAACCTTGGTTCAAGGTAAACTCCCCCAAAGCAAAAAATTAGATTAAAATTGCTTTGTAAAATATTGTAATTTCATAGTAAATCTGGGTCGTTCATTAGGTGGAAGATCCTATGGTAGAAGTTATGTTAATTTCTAAGTTGCATTGAAATGGATACGGAGTGTGAAACGGATATGGAAAATTTTCAAAAATCTGGATATGATACGGCAGGGAACGGCACATTATATATATATATATATATAATAAAAAATTCTTATTACCATTCATATTTTAGAATCTAGATTAGATCTAAAGACCAAAAATACATAATCAATTATCATCTATGATCTATCATGATTCATCATCATCAATTCAACATAAACATTGTCATCATCATTAACGATTATTATAACATTCATGATTCAACATATCATCAAGTTTTTTTTTCAAATTTCAATCATCAAGTTATCAACATGACAAGTTACACCATCACTACCAAAATTAATAATGCATACTAATTACTACATCGTACAAAGTACAAAATGAACTATGACTGGCAGTCTGCTATCATTATTCATAAGGTTGTTCAAAAGTATAAAAGTTAAAACACCATCATAAATTACATTTACATATCATCAAATATGTCTTCATTCATGCCACTAGAAGGTTCCACATCCTCTCTAGAAGTGGGACTGGGAACATTGCTGCCATGTCCACTTGAAGATCCACCTATTGGTGACTCCGCATCAAACAAATTCATATGAGACATGGCATTCAATGTCATATCCAAGTCAGGCAACTCTAGTTCCACGTCCTATAATTTGGTGGGCCCAAATTTGTATTCATCTCTCTTGTGTGACAGAAGGCGAAGGTTTGAACGAACATACACTAGCTCCTCAGCCTTCTTAGAGCCAATCTATTTCGCCTCACTGAATGGATGAAACCATATGTACTCGAGTTCCTTTCTGCTGAAGAGGAACTAGCAACCTGTGACAAGATCTTGATGGCCAATTTTTGGATATGTGGAAGTGCCCCACCATATAAGTTCCACCACTCAATTGGACTTAACCTGGTCTTGTCCTGCATACACTCAATATCACAACCCCAACCCTCTAATCCCACAAAATGAGAAAACTGTGCACGAATCTGAAGCCCAATTTCGAGATCTACAAAAAGCTTTCTAAAAGCATTTTTAAATTCTTCTGTGACTTCTATGTCGTTGTTTGGTGTGGTTCTTTTTGGATCACTTAGCAACTCTGTAGCATAGTATTTTGGATTCACTGCATAGGCTAAAAGGTGCAATGGGGTGGTCATCTTGTTCCACTTTTTGGTCAATATATCTTTTACTTCTCTGTAAAAGAATTCATCTAGGTCATTCTCCTTGGCATTTATAACCAACCTTATCTTCTCTATCATGGAATCAATGCCCTCATACATCTCTTCCAAATTAGGCATATTTGTGTCAAACATACGGAGCAAATCCACAATTGGCTTAGTAAATGCCAAGAGGTACTCCACCTTATCCCACCATTCATCATCAACAACCAACCGTTTCCTTGCTTGTGCTCTATCAGATTGGGATTGCCTCCATTGATTCCAAAGAGAATTGCATACCATTGATTGTAATGCATCTTTCACCTGCATAAAGCCTTGTTAAGACTATGATGTGAAAAGCAAATCGAGTTTTGGCAACTTGCAGGTGCCAAATTCCCAATGTTTCAAATTTCAACAAATTAAAAATCATCTTTTGATTAAATAACTATTATGATTCACGAATCATGACATTTGAGAATCCAATTTAGATATTTGAATTTAGAGTCAGAAATTAGAATTTATGAAATAAAATTTCAAGTATAGGTACCTTAAGGATCTCCAACTTAGCAAATTCCCTTTAGATGCCTTGGGACATGTGGTGGTTTGTGTAAAAGGCTTTAATTTCTTTTTGCCTTTTCAAAAATAACTCGTATCCACTCAATTTGCTTCCCCATCTTCCTCAACATGAGGTTCAATGAATGTACAGCACAAGGGGTCCAAAAGATGTGCTGATATTTGCCTTCAATAATTAGACCTGCTGCTCTACACACCATTGCATTGTCAGTTATTATCTGGACAACATTTTCAAGCCCCACCAATTCATTTGCTTCAATCAAGATGTTAGCAATGCATTGAGAATCTTTCGTCTGCCCCTCACAATCCACTGCCTTCAAAAACATTGCCCCCTTGTGGGCTCTGAGCAATCACATTAAGCAAAGGCCTATTTCTTTGATCTTTCCATCCATCAGAAATGATGGACACCCCTAAAATGAGCCATGAATGACAAATGGGGCCTAATTTAGCCCCCAAATCTAACTTTTCAGCACTCAATAATGTGGTGCGTACCTTCTCATATCCAAGGCTTTGTTTGAGGCTTCATTCACTATTTTTATCATCTTTGCCCAGTAAGGAGATCGCACAAGGTTAAAGGGAAGACCATTTGCATAAATGCATTGGGCTATAGCTACATCTGTTATCTCTCGAGCGTCATTATTAAAACTCTTTTCAAGCGGTCCCAAATTTGACCGCTTTGAACAAACAATTCCATGAGAATGAAGTGGAGGCTTTGATGAAGATGCTCCCAACCTTGTTGGGTGTTTTAAATGGGAGGCAGGATTTGCCTCATTTGCTTTAGCATCTACCTTGCCTTGTTCTCTCTAATATTTTGCAAGTTTTTCCTTGCTTAAACCATTTCCATCTGCCCCATTCTCTTTAGGTGGGCCACCGCATATTTGAATCCCATTGCCTTTTAACCCAAGCAAATGTTCTTTAACCCATGTGTATGATCCCTTATACTCCTTTTTACACTCACTGCAAACCCATGCCAATGATCCCCCTCCTTGGATCTTCCCAACAATAGTTACATATTTCCAAAGTGGTGACTTTGGATCAACTTTAGGGGCAGATTCAGTTTCCTGTTCCGCTGTCTCTGCCTCACGAATGTATGAACATGAAGTTTCCATGAATGATGATGATGATGTAAATGAAACTGCAAAATAAAATTGACAAATATGTTTTATTTCAAAACAAGTAAAGAACTTACAAGCCTTGAAAAAAAATCATTATTAAAAGTTAAAACTAAAAGTTTGGTAAGAATCAGATGCTCCAATAAAAAGGTCACAAGTGACAAGAGGTCTTAACTATTAGGACTCGAGACTCAAGAGTCAAAAGACTACTTATTGCATTAGAAACAGAACCAAGTGAGCTATGTAACTGTAACATGGTTGTTCACTTGTCAAAACTCAAAAGGTGAACAATCTAGAAATTCTAATCAAGTTCAAAACTTCAATCTATTAATTCAAACTTTGAAAATTCCATGGAAGATAAATCATAACAGTCCACCAGTTCTAACTTCTAGAGCACGTGGAAACACTAAACAACTAAGCTAGTGATGGACCTACCTAAGGAAGCAGCAGACAAACTTACAAAGCCACTAGTCAACATGCTTTCTGCTAAATAAATAAACCATGAAAAAAATTGCAATAGTGAAGCATGGCTTTGTGTTCATTTGTGATTATTAATTTAACTAATTTTGTTTTATTAAAAATGTAGCTCTCTGCAACTAAACAATTTTTTTGTAATATCCCTTTATGTGAAAACAGTGAACACTTGTCTTACCGAATTTTGGGCTTAAGGCTTTATCAAACCGCTAGGGCATTCAGCAGTGTGTGAATTCTTATAACAGGAATAATGCACAAAATAATATAAAAATTGAAAGAATGTATGACATCCAACAACTGCCACTTTATTAATCTCACGGATTACGGTTATTAACGGGAACCTGGCAACATGATTACGAAACTCAGAATTTCAAAAACGGTAACTTTGTAATTGTAAGTGGATGGAATTTATGATTTATCATTTCTAACCTTCTCTAACGGATAAGCGAGCAATCGATGACCCAAGCTCGACCAACGAAAATTTGAAAACTCGATGACCCCTGAACAAAAACAGCCACACAGAAAGCTCGAGCGCTGACCCTCAAACGACGAAAACTCCAACGCGTGGCCACTAGCAACCGTCGATGACTCCTCAAGCTCAAACTCCACTTCCAGGCTCCAATGCACAATGCAGTCGTCCACGTTTGGAAAGAAAAATGTTAAAAGGTGAAAAGAAAAATGTTAAATGGACAACACGAAGGTAAAATCGTGAACGGTGAATTCCTAAAGTGAATACTAATAGCCACCCAAATTTTGAAGTGTAACTGCAAACGTGATTTTCATTTTTTTTTAATGTTCTCGACGATCAAAAGATTGATCTGTTTCCGGAAATTTGGATATGGATCACGATTTTATCGGATCCATATCCAAATTTCCAGAAACAGACCAAAATCTGCTAAAAACCCCAAAACGCGGAAAAAAACGGTGATCACAGAAATGGGAATTAAAAAACGGCAAAACTACGTATTTCATACATTTCTAACCCATTTCGTACGAGATTCCGTTTCGGATTTGGCGAACGGCATTTCCAAGTCCTCCCCTAGGCATTTCTGACAACTTAGGTTAATTTAGGGATTTTTGCACTAGAAGGAAGCAAACTTCTATGGCACTCATTTCAACAAAGGTAGAGTATATTCCAACAAGTATAGTAAGTTGTGAGGCCATTTGGTTTTGCAAGCTACCTGTAGGGTGGTTTGACCAAGAGTTGGATCCTATGGTGATACATTGTGATAATCATAGTTGTATCAAACTCTCTATGAATTTAGTGTTCCATCACAAGTCCAAGCACATATAGATCAAGTACCACTTCATTCGAGACAAAATTCAAAAGGGAGTTTTGAAGATCTATGTAATGTCCCTTAATAGTAAATAATAAATAATAAGTAGTAATAATAATAATAATAATAATAAATAATAAATAATATAATATAATATTAAAATTCAAAAAAATAAATAATAAACAATAATAAAAAATAGTAATAGTAAATAAATAATAACTCATAATAAATAACAATACTAAAGCTCTAAATAAATAAAAATAAAAATAAACAGAAAAATAGTAAAAAAAGAAATAAAACAAGAAAGCAGTAAAAATCAGTGCTATCAAAAAGTAAAAACAAAAGAAATAAAACAAGAAAGCAGTAAAGTTGCATGTGGACACATGGAGTGTGTGCATGTGGTTCCCCTTCCAATGTTTGCTCTATTTAATAGATGGTGAGGAAGATGAGAGGCATTCCATCATTCCATGATTCCATCCTCCATTCTCTTGGGAGAATAATGTTATGAGACAAAGGATTCCCTGGCAATAGTACGTTGATTGAGGGCTCGGGGGTGGCCATTTGTAATATGATTTTGTGCAATTGAGCCTACGGTTGGGTGGAGAGTCGTACCCAAGACTTTGTTGCAGTTAGCAGAATTCAATTAGCGTTCAACCCCGAAATCACAAGTAAGAAACATCATCGCCACAGGTAAGTGGTCTCTACTCATATTTCTGTAATTTGATGTTAATTAGTTGATAAATTGCGTGTTGATTATAAATCGCATTATTAATCTAATTAATTACATGTTTTTATTTCGAGGCTGTTACAATCTAGTAAATCTCCATAGATCAAGAAGTTGCAAATATTTTGACCAAGCCCTTTGTCAAAGGGAAGTTTGAGTTCTTCATAGACAAACTTGGATCGGTGCATAATTCTTTCCTTGCTAAGAGGGAGCGTTGATTATTGTAGCTCACACAAAAACCTCTACATAGGTTGTGTCAAATGTGCATGAAGTCGTCTAAAGTCCTTTCTATTTTGTAATTCACTTTATGTAAATTTGAAGGTTGATAAATGTGGTTTTGTTTATATTTTAGCGTCAGAAGGTCTTCCACCTAGGCTCGGTGTCTTAGCATATGCAAGTGAAGTCCTTTTTAGGTTGTTGTTCGAGAGGAGCAACTAATGTGATCTCCTTCCTAAGTTTAACTTAGGAAAAGTACCTTCATCAATTAAAATGATTAATGTAGGCTTGGGCTAATTTTTTATCCAAGGATAAATATTTAATTATTCAAGTGACTTAGATCTAATCTCCACCTTTGATTTAAGTGAGTTAGGATTTAACCCTAGCCCTCAATCACTTTTGAGATTAGGGATTTAGCCTTGAAGAATTATAAAAGAATCCTAAGGGAGAGGATAAAGACGCATTGCATATTGCAACTACTCAAGTGAGAGTGAGAAAATTCAGAGAAAGATTTTCTGAATTGAGGATTTTTTATGAGTGAATCACAAGGCTATGGAAAGGATAAAATACAGCAGGAGAAGATTTTCAGCAGCAAGAAAACTAGCAGGGAACCCACACTTGTGAATCCAGGAGGGCCGCGTAGCTAAGGGAGCCACACATGTGAAGCAGCTGGCAAATTGGAGTGCACATGGTACAGAAAGACACTGAATTAGGACCGCATGGGTGATTGGGAGGCTAGAATTCTTGCTAGAAAATTCTCCAGGTTTTGCTGTAATTTCTTTGTATTTTTATAGGCTTCCCTAGTTAGGGAGGGCGGTGATTTCTCTAAGTTAATTGAATCTGATGAAAAGTTGGCGAGAAGAATTGTGTTATTCTATTTGATTTTCTAGATTATTTTCTATTTTTTTTTGCGTGGCAAAATTGCTGTTAAAAGTGCCAAATATTGTTTTTTGTAATTTTCATAAATTAAAATTCACAACAGAAAATTATTTACTGGTAAAAGAAAAATTTCGGGCATAAAATAATTACATGAAATGGTAAATCTGATTGGCACTTAGAAAAATAACATTGTCTTGCCATGTAGTTGTGTATGTGCTAAGGAGGCCCTGCCAGTGTTCATGCTAGCATGTTGAGGATCTTTGGTAGAGTTACCAGCTTTCCTTGGAAGTGATTCCTAGCTAGGAAATGGTGGCTAGGTTTTCATATAGTTCTCATACATAGATTTGGAAAGCCTGGCTTGTATCAGCTTTGTCATAAAATTCTGGAATGTGCTTGTATTTCATCCTTTATATATAAAATGAAGTTTCCAGCTGTCCAATGTTTGTATACATGCTGATTTTATATTCAGATTCTGTTATCCTCATCATTGAGTAGAATTCCACCCTTGTTGTTCACAAATGGTTTGACATAAAATATAGCTGCATTGGTTGAGTGATTTATACACGTTTGGAAGGAAAAGGAGTACCTTTACTGCTGTAATGAAATATTTCAAATCTGCGGTATGCCTTGAAAAGTATGCCCTAAGGACTGTAACATTGTGGCATTCAAAATACATTCATATGGTATTTACTCTCTTGGGCTGCCTAATGAAATTGAATGAAGAGAAGTGAGCCATTAATTCTGTAATTTAATATTCCTGATCAGCCCTGTGGCTGAAAGTTCACAGGGATTAAATCCGGGAAACCTGATGTATATGAGGTGAAATTTCAGAATTACATTAACTGCCCAATTCTCCAAATTTCTGTAATAATTGCTGTTGTAACCCGAATCTGAAAATGGAACCAAAACTCTGCACCTGATGACACTGGTTTGACTGTGATTGGCTGCACCCATGAAAAGATATTATAGCTGCAAAGAGAGTTCCAAATCTGCAACCAATTGATATGAGCACAAAAATTTGAAGCTTGTCGAAGAGCATGGATCTAGCAGAGGGTAAGGAGGAGACCCTCTAAGGATGCTAGATCAAGAGCCTTGATCCTCAGAACCCTGGCAATGTAAGAACTAGCAAAGGTGTGGGACAGAAAACCTAGAGGTGACTAGATCTAGAGGTTGAAATTGTTCAACTCTTATACCAATTCATACAGACATGATTCCAACAATGTGAATACATAAAAAAGCAAATGTGCAAGCATTAGAGAGATGACTGCCAGAACTGTACCTATATGATTATATCTCTACACATTTGTACTAAGAAATATATGCAAAGTACAAAATTGTGGGGAGAGTGATCAAAGTATCCATCTCTTGACTAAATTACAATAAAGTGCATGAATGATCAATTTAGATTAAGTCACCCACTCCTCATCTTTCAAACTGAATGATGACTCGTGATATTTTGTTTAGCATCCATAAGTCATTGATCTTATGGGACATATAACAAGTAATTACAACCAATGTCACTTTTTCAAATAGACTTCCGGAAAATGTGTATGAAGCATAGATATGAAATGAATTGAAAAAGTAAAACAAATAGCAGAAAAGCATAATCATGAAAAGATGATATATCTCAGTCAATTTTGTTATGCGTGTATCAGTGTTATCAGAACCAGATTGGAACTGGTGGAACCGGCTGGTGAGGCCATTTTTGGCCCAAAACCAGTCCGAGCCAGAATAGGCAGGTCCAGTACCGAACCAGCCTATTTCACCGAACCAGTCGGTTCAGGACCGGTTCTGTGCAATTTGTACCTATGCAGGCCAGCGTAAAAAAATTGCCTTCTTTTATTTTTTTATTTTTTCAGTTGGTTGGCCCACTTCTAATTTTCCCCTAGGCTAGCCTAATATTCAATACTATGGCCCTCAAATAATCAAGCCTATGGCCCTAGTATTGCTATGCAATTCACAGTGATGTTAAATTCTTTCATCTTCATCATTTTATTTAAATTTTTAACATTACCATGAAATCGCCGAGGATGTTTGAGAGTGGTTCCAACCTCATTCGATTTCATATGGAGAAAGTAGAATTTTAGATTTCACTCAAAATCCAACATACTTAACAGTTTTTAGGATTCCAAGATTGGGAGGATTGCAACATTTCCATTGGATTTTGTCATGTACGAGGGTATACAACTATATTTAATAAAGAGCACCAAGCCCTCTATGTACTTTGATATTAGTGGCATTGGTTGTCGAACTCCTCTATCATGACTCTACTAAAAATGTACCCATCAATCAAACAAAAACTTGACATGACATGCTACATTTTTCTCTATCTTATTTTAATGCCTAAATGGTTATATTGATGACAAATACCCCAATATAGGCAATAATTTTGATGATATGTAGGCATTTGTTGTAGAATGATTTTTTTTGGATGCTAAAAGCCATCTAGAGCCTATTTGTTGATGTATTTTCAGTTCATATATGGATTGCACTTGATGCTATTTTGGTTATGTGCACCCTTACATGCTATGTAAATCACAACTTCGGAATATTTGTGTATAAATCATTTGGATTCATATGGATGCATATGAATATATATGTTTTTCTTTAAAATGTGAATATTTTATGTGTTTTTGGTAAACCAGTTTTTCACCAGTTCAGGTCCGGTTCTGACCAGTTCCCGGTCCACAAGGTTTTTCGGTTCGATCACTGGTTTGGTTCTGATAACATTGGCGTGTATAGCATCAAAAATAATGTCTATGCTAGAAAAAGGAATTACCTCAAACAACTCTCCATTTTTACGTAATATATCCTTTGGCTTCTGAAAAGTGATGTAAGTCTTCTCTCTTGGGTATGGCATTCTTTGTTCTGTATCGAGAATACTTTGACTATTAGGTGTGAAACTCTTCATTTCTGATTCCATTGACTTAATTCTAGAAGTATTTTCCTTGTTACTTTCTTTATCTCTCTGCTTTTCTATGATGCTATGCTCAATAATGTCCTTGACCTTTAAATCTTTAGCACTCTGAGTGATGTAACCAATGTCTCCATGGTTTCTGTGTTCAAATTCTGTAAACCCTTCAGATGTAAGAATTGAGCAAACCACGTTATGAAATACCAAAATCTGACAAAGTTGTTCAAGGCATTCATCCTTCTTGTTTTCAACTGTCAGTAAAGTGTCAACTCCTTGATGTACAAAAGAATTATTGTCCTTTTCAAGTTCCAAACAACTGTGCCTATCAGGAGTACAGGATACGAAAGCACTTCCTTGAGTTTCTTTTTTCACAAAAGAGTCCATTGACCATAGCCAAATCAAAATAGGGTTTTGAGGCAGTGTGTTTAAGCTTTGCCTCAAGTGCCATGTAAACTGTCTTTTTAGGCCAGCAGAAATGATGGCTAAGGCATTCAACAGTGATCTTTCCAAATGTTCCAGATTCATCCCACCTATCACCAATTCTGTCTCTGCCTTCCCAAAAGAATCACCTGAAGAATATGAATAGACAGATAACTCCTTTTTGACAAAAGATAAAAGATGATCCCAGAGACAAACTCCAACAAGCCGCCACTTGTCATCTGCTGGAATTAATTGCATGCTGTATTTGTTGTTCGTACCATTTGTTTGCTCAGGGTCAACATTGAAAGTTTTAGCTGTGTTATATCCCATTGCATTTTTCTGTGTTGGATCTACAAGGGAAAACAACTGCTTATACCATGCCTTCATATCAAATTCTCCTGAAGAACTATCTATATCAGCCAACCTAGTCGATTTGATCATCGTAAGTAGTGCCCTTGCATCCCTTTTTAACCAGGTAACAGAAACACATATACTCAACATCAAAAGATCAAGAACCTTGAAAAGTTTTTGTTGCTTCCAATCTGAATGACACTCTTCAGGGGTCATGAAATATGCTAAGAGTTTCAAGTCAAAAGAAAAGTACACCATCTCCATAAGATTCATATACCATTGATGGCAATCAGATTCACCAAGAGACACAGATTCCCCGTCTCTTGGTGTACCCCAAAAATATGATGCACCTTTCAAAGTAGACATATTATAACCACAAGACAGAACAACACGAGCAAGCACATAGCAAGTTTCTTTTATATCTTTTTGCAGGAGTTCAGTAGCAGCAGGAAATGTAGGAGTCTTGAAAACCTGAAGCCTCTCTTGTAAAACCTCTGGATGAAAAGCGGCATGTAATAGATGATGCCAGAGAAAGAGCCGTCCATATTGGTAAGCAAAGTTAGAAAGCTGTTAAAAGGACCAAAGTACAAAATCATTATTTTCATGCCTATATTCAAAAATTAGGAATTGTAAGACAACAAAGCAACAAGAAGAGCACAGACTGAAAATGAATTGCTATGATATACAACACCGTGAGATTATGAACTAGCACACTTTTAAGACCAAGAAGCATACCGCATGAAGAGCATCAGAAGCTTGTATAAAATACTTCTGCTCAAGTATAGAAAGACATGACCTTAATTTTTTATCTGATTTCTCCACTTGCAGACTGTAATGAGACTTTTCATCATTTTCATCACATGTTGCAGTCATTAATTTGTAGGACACTCGTTGCATGTAACCCCAGTGTGGATGCTCAATTATGACCTTTGAGATAAATTGCATTGCTAAGTTTAGCTTAGACATGCTTTCCAGCTTGCCAGCTAGGCTTCCTGATATCCAATTATTTTTCATATTTGTTGTTGCATTATACGCAGATTGTCCAAACAAATCCCCATGACTTCCTGGAAGTGACTGCCCTTCTAACCCTGCTTTCATGAGGACATTTGCAGAAGATGAAAGGCACTCGAGGGCTTCCAGCTTGAACCAAAGATGAAATCAAGTGAGAACAATTTAGCAAAGAGATTACTCAAAAGTATACTATGGAGCAAACATCAAAATAAGCTTTTATATTGATAAGATATAAAGAACTCTAATATTAATATAATGGGATTCAATTATCTGTCAGATCTTAATCAACAAAGACGAAAAAAACATTCTTTTCCAGAAGCTAAACCATATTGCTTTAGAAAGACAAACATGCACATGAGAAGAAGTTCACAGGAAATCAATTATGACGTATGTCGTATGATTAAGAAGGATTCACAGCATATCCTGCTGCCATGAACAACGTTTGTCGTCAATGTTTCAGCATGTCTATGAAAATTAAGTATACACAATACACAATCTAGAGTAAATTATATACTAGACAAATGGCAATCACTACATTTAATAAATTTGTATCCAGCAACAGAAATTGCTCGTGTTTAATAATTCACAAACTCATGAACTTATGAAATCCACATCCCAGAAGAATATTGGAATACTAGAAAAGTCAGATGACATAATAAATTCCAACTGAGCTTCTAGGTCAATGAAGAACCTGACAAACTTACTGGAAGTCCAGACCTCTTCAAGGCATTCGATGTCTTAATAGTAGCCCACCTTGCTAAAAAAACGGCCTTACTATCCCCTATCCTTGTCTTGAAGCTGTTCTTCATAGCTAGCATTGCACAGTACTGCCCAGTATTAGAGTCTAAGCATGCTACATCAAGAATATCAGCTAAATCTGAAGAAGGATCCTCCATCTGCACTCTTCGTTCTGTACTCATGGATGCAGTGAATGGTTGAATCAACTGCTGAAAAGATCTGACACTATTTCCCAGTACCCACTTCAAAAACATTTAATCAACAATAGAGAGTATCATATATCCAACTTAGAAAATAAGGAAATTCAGCTAAGAAAACTAAAACCAGTAAAAAACCATCTTCTATTATTAAGTGCAGTAGCAGAATTGTTGAGTACCTGCAACAAGCTTATAAGCCAATAGTCTTTCTTTTCTTCCGCACAAGGAAGAATGTGCTTCAATATAAGTTCCTTCGCCAGTGGGCCATTCGAACCCTCTACAAGACGACAGATAACGAGTGCAAGTTGCTCATCCCCCAAATCTTTTGCACAAACAGAAACAGCAGAACCAGGATCATCACCAAGCAAGAAAAAAGCTACTGCCAGCTCAAACTGGTGCCTTCCCTTTAGGACATAGGCATTCTTCAAAGCAGCAGCTTTATTTTTCTCCTCCTGGAATGTCCAAAATGATCAGGAGTATTTAAGCATTAAACACAACTGAAAATTTAAGTGAACAAACAGTCAGACTCACTGCATATATCATTATATGACATTAAACATGAGCACAATGAATGTAATTCAACCTCAGAAAATGCAAGAGTTCACGTGAAAATTAAATGACATGAAATATTTATTGATGCTTATTAAATTATTAATAAACAAAAACTGATAATGGGATTATCTTGAAATAGATATTGATAGAACCCAATACAACAAAGAATGCCAAGCATCTTCTATATAAAGTGACGGAGGAGAAACATGACCAAAAGCTACAACAGCTAAATAGTTAAAAATAGAATCAAGAATCAAGGAAGTGGACTGGATGAGGTTACTCAGCAATAGCCCCCAAATCATTCCACTGTTGAGTTGATCAATGCAATCTCAGGATCATGTAGATGCTTCCAAATGGGATCTCCGGCCCACTAAAAGTAGAAAGTCATGAATCTATCACTATATCTGCTCGCAATCTCTATCAAGAGGATGCTCTTCCTACACTAAATGATCACTCAAATAAAAAGAGCAGCATGCCTTCAATCATCATAATGGATCAAGATTGGTTGACACTAAGACCTGCAAGTCCTTGACCAACATGAACTCAAAAAGCTGAACATCTAAATATGACTTTAATTCCATATGGCAAAGGTCACAAGTTTAGTGGCCTCTGGGGAGGCAATGATCCATCTCTCAATTAACCCAAGGAAATCTCAAACCATAAGGTAAATTTAACTCAGTGATAATAACCCCATTATCCATCTTGAGATATATTAATAGAAAGATCTTAAGGCAAGAGAGGCTCAAGGGGATTGGCCTGTGTGACTTACAAATAGGCCTTGTAAACTCCTAGAGGTCACCAGGGGACAATCCAAATCCCACAAGAAGCAATGCAGACAACCTTGAATCTCATAGTATGTGAGACACTTGAAGACAAAGTCTTCCATAGACTCAATCTCCTACATATGACATGGAGGACAAATTCTATCACCTTGGGATGTGGTGGTCTATCTCAACCCTTAAGTGATGTAAGAAAACCCACAATTGGGAAGTGGGATCTTAAGGTCATGAACACAGTGGTCAAGATTTGCCAAAGTTTTACCGTGGGGGAACAACATTAACCTTTACACGTGTCAAGTCCTATGACAAAGTGTAGCTCCCAAGTCCCCAAGTAAAGGTAGGTGATGTGATGGAAAATTATGAAAAGAGAAAGGAAAGTGTCTAGGCACCACAACAACGCTCAGAGTAAGGGTTGTCACTCTAATCCTTACTCACTCCATTTAGACTCTCTCCTAGACAAGTCAAGGGGGGTAGTCCCTAAGGTAAATGGATGAGGTGGAACACAGGCTCTAGGAGATTTTAAGTGATCCAAAATGGAACTTGTATAAAAACCTCTAAGTCTAAAGTCTTCATTAATTAATAGCACAAATGAAAGAATGGCAAAAAAACCCGAAAATCCAAAGGAAAGCAGAGGCACAGCAGGAATGCACCAGGACCGTTGGATCCACGGGATCAACAGATGAGATCAAATCACATCGGAGCAGGCCATCGGAGTGTATCGGAGGCAGCCTTATGGGAATTGCGATCGCGATCTAGCGACACAATGTGGACCGTTGATTGAGCCCACAAATCAATGGCGAAGATTACAATATCGCATCGCAAATTTCCAAAGGGAGGACTTACCACAGGCCCAGAGACTCAGCGATATGCGATTGCAACTTATCACATCGCAACAATGCAAAGGGGTGATGTCGATAGGTCGCAAGTAATACGATTGCGATTGCGATGGGTCGATGGTGCCGCTTGGCGATCGGCGAGTGGACTAGAGGAACAACATAGAAACCCGCAACCCCGCGATATGCGATACGCCGATATCGGCGATCGGCGAAAGAATGGGATGGGAACCAAATACAAAGGCCCATTGACATGCGACTTGCGATTGAGATCAAGGCGCACCCGACAAGGTTTATAAGTGCGGCAACATAAACTTTTAAATCCAATATGAAGCGTTTGTCGGGTTTTTCAATGTTTTAATGTATTTTTGCGCATTTCCGTTATAAACCCAAATACAAAGGGGACCATGGCATTTGAATCGTTGTGACTTGCGACAGCGATAGAACGCGGACCCGAAAGGTTTATAAGGCAAACTATATATCTTTTGAAGTCCGGCTTTGGCGGATTTTCCACTGTTTTTCAGTGTATTCTGTGTATTTCTCTATGTAAATAGAGAAGAGTGTTTTCTAGGATTTTCACCCGCCTGATCCTTTCCGTTTGTAAACAGGTGGCAATGATGTCTTAAGTGTTATGACAATGATTGTTTCTCTCAGTAGGAAGATGAAGGAACAGTAGCGGGAGACAGAGAGCTCGAAAAGGGAGACGAACAAACAAGCGTCGATAGGCTTAAAAGCCATCACATGCAAGACAGAGGACAGAGTTGTTCAAAGAGAGGTTGCCCAGAGGCGGAGTCAGAGAGGAGACAGATTGAGACAGAGAGTGATAGCGAATAGCCGAATAGAATAACAAGACAGAGGTAGAGCCTATGTACTCTTTGAGACTTGAAGTTACCGAGTGAATCCCTGTGAATGTCACTGTTGGTTGAGACTCTGTTTTGGAGCTCACTCTTGTAATAATCCGCGCCTGAAGACATAATATAGAGGCCCTCACTGATAGCTTGGACCAGGAGATGTAGCCAGGAAGTCTGGTGAACTCCATTATTAATTTGACTGTGTTGATATGTGTGTTTTGTTGTGTTTTAATTACTGTTGATTGTCTGTTTCATTGCAATCTTATCGATCCATTGCATTAAGTGGAATAGGCATTTCCCTGCACATGAGTATGTAATACCTTAAATATAGACTTAAAAACCCATTTTCGCATCAAGTGGTATCAGAGCTATCAGTTTTGCATTTGGTTTTGGTTTTGTTAAGGTTAGACAAACTTGTGTTGGATTTTGAATGCTAACTAGATTAAAGCTCAGACTAGGAGAAGAACTTGTTGAGGCTAATCCAGAGATTAGAAGAGTCTATTCTCAGAGGAGAATGGCAGAAGAAACTCCATTGGGATCAAAATCTCAATTTATAGAAAGTTTTAAGGCACTCCAAGCCATGGTGGAAGAGATGTATCTAGAATTTAAGAAGGGTCAAGGTGAAAGCACTTCAACACCTAAACCAGACAAAGGAACAGAGTAACCTTTTCTAGTTGCCCCTCCAGAAGGCAAAGGAAAAGGAGAAATGCCTTCTCCACCATCTCCTTCATCATCACCTTCATCATCCTCATCATCTTCTTCGCATAAAACTAGCCCTGATAAGAAAAAGAAGAAAACTTCCTTAATCAAATTAGATGTGAAGTTTGATTTGCCAATTTATGATGGAGAACTCAATGCAGAAAAGCTAGATAATTAGTTAAGACAAATTGATGTATATTGCAGGGTACAGAACGTTGATTCAGAAAGGAAGAAGGTTCAGCGAGCTAGCCTTCGACTTAGAGGAACCGCACTAGTATGGCGGGAAGGCAAGACACAAGCTAACCTACAAAAATATGGTAAAATCATTTCTACCTGGAATGAATTTCTTTCTGCTATCAAAAAACAGTTCTATCCTTTGGCTTATATGGAACAGGCAATGATGAGTTGGCAAACTCTTCGACAATTGAAGGGTCAGAGTGTACAAAGTTATACTCAAGAATTCAGAAAAAGAGCTTTAACTCTAGGTATATCCTTGGACTCACCTGAGACTTTATTGAAGTATATAGGTGGTCTGCATAGTTATTTAAAGCATACTATACTCATGTTTAATCCCACTAGCTTAGATGATGTATCAGTCCAAGCAACACATCTAGAGGCTAGAGGTAAGAATGTAAACCCAGAGGTTGGGAAGTCATCTAAACCTTTTGTAAACAAGAATAATGAAAAGAAAAAACTAAAATGAAAGGAGAGGAAAGCAAACACTACAAAGAAGGGAAAACCTTCCTGCACTCACTGTAAGAAAAAAGGACATGATGAGGCACACTGCTAGTCTTTGCATCCAAAACAAAAACCCAAAAAGTTTGGTGGAAAAGAGAAGAAAAATGTTGCTACTATTCAGAAAGACTTGGGGTCAGATTCGGGTGATGAAACAAAAGTTATAGCCATAGGTATTAAACGTAAAGATTCTAAAGCTTCCACAAGTAATTCTGCACAATCTGTTGATAATGAAAATAATGAGAGGGAAAGAAATGAGCTTATTCGTATTAGCGTAATTTCCAAGCACAATAAGATTGATACTTTGTTTGATAGTGGATCACAAGTAAATTTGATTTCCGAAACAATTGTAAAGAAGTTGGGATTAAAAACAAAACCTCATGAGATGCCATATCCATTGGGTTGGGTGTGTGATAAGACAAAGCTACAAGTAACAAGACAATGTAAACTTAGGTTTGCTATTGGGTCAACATTTGTAGATGAGGTTGAATTACATATAGTTCCATTGGATATATGTGGTATTGTTTTGGGAAGTCCATACTTGTATGATAGGAAAGCTATTTTCTATAAAGCTGAAAATAATATCAGCTCACTAAAGATGGAATGGAATATATTGTAAGAGCTCATAAACACGAAGGAAACTATTCTCTCATCAACTCAGGACAAATGAAAAGAATTGTGAATTCAAGTAAGCAATTTTTACTAATGGTTGTAAAGGAAAAGGACCCTAATAAAACCAATGCATTCGAAGGCTGTGATTCTAAACAGAAAGTTGATTCAGTTAAAGTTGTTTCAAAGTATGATGTTCTATTTCAAGAACCTAAAGGTCCGCCACCCAAGCGAGAAATATTACATGATATTTGTTTGCAGCAGAATACTCCATTACCTAACGTTGGAATGTACAGGTTGACAATTTTAGAGAATGCAGAGATAAAGAAGCAGCTACAGGAGTTGCTCGATAAAGGGTTTATACGACCAAGCACATCACCATGTGGAACACCAATCGTGTTGGTGAGAAAGAAAGATGGTTCGTGGAGAATGTGCATTGATTATAGAGCACTAAATAAAATAACGATCAAGAATCGTTATCCTCTTCCTCGTACTGATGATTTATTAGATCAATTGAAAAAAGCAGTTTACTTTTCTAAGTTAGACTTGCAAAGTTGTTATCATCGGGTCAAAGTCGCAGAACAGGATGCATGGAAAACTTCTTTCAAGACAAATCAAGGACTGTATGAATGGTTGGTTATGCCTTTTGGCTTAACTAATGCTCCCGCTACATTTATGAGTGTTATGAATGATGTACTCAAACCATTTATTGATGACTTTGTAATTGTTTATTTAGATGACATTCTTGTTTTTAGTAAGACATGGGAAGACCATGTAAAGCATGTAAAGCAGACTTTAGATGTTTTAAAAAGAGAAAATCTCTATGTAAAACTGTCAAAATGTGAATTTGGCAGAACATCTTTAAATTATTTGGGTTATATTGTAGGGGGTGGTGAATTGAAGATAGATCCCTCTAAGGTTGAAGTCATTGTGAATTTGCCTAAACCCAAATCTGCTACAGAGGTTAGGAGTTTCCTAGGGGCAGCACAATACTGGAGAAAGTTTATTGCTAACTTTTCATTGATTGCAGCTCCATTACATGCTTTAACAGGATTGAAACAGGTGTTTCAGTGGGGAGGCAAACAGCAGAAAGCCTTCGACACCTTAAAAGAGAAAATCAGTACAGCACCAGTACTAGCACTGCCAGATCTTCAACATCCATTTGAGATTGAGATAGATGCCAGTGACTATACCATGGGAGCAGTGTTGATGCAACACGGAAAACCCATATGTTATCATTCTGAGACATTTACTTCTGCAGTAGTTAATTATCCCACATATGATAAAGAATTATATGCATTAGTACAAAGTGTGAAAAAATGGAAACATTACCTAATGGGTAAAGAAACAATCATACATACAGATCATCAACCGCTTCAATATTTGCACTCACAAACTAAATTGCAGCAATCAAGACATTATAGGTGGATGGGTTTTCTACAGCAATTTCATCTTGTCATCAGATATAAGAAGGGCATAGACAATAAGGTTGCAAATATGTTATCAAGACCAATCATAAATGCATCTACTATACTTAAGCGTAACTCAGTAATACATGAAAGTTACATTGAACAATATGCTCAAGATGTAGATTTTAAAGATGTATATGCAACTTTAAGTCATTCTAAGAAAGTAGAAGAATTGGATTATTATGTAAAGGACCAACTCTTATATCATTTGGGAAAGTTATGCATTCCACAAACTGAAAGAGTTAACATAATCTGAGAAGCACATACTTCTCTCATATCAGGTCATTTTGGTGTAAGTAAAACAATTGCACAATTGCAAAGATCCTGTTATTAGCCAAAAATGCATGAGACAGTTTCTAGATATATCAAAGGATGTGCAATGTGTGCTACAAGCAGGCCCAGTAATATAAAATTAGGCTTGTACACTCCACTTTGAGTTCCTTCTTGTCCTTGGGAAAGTGTTTCCATGGATTTTGTTGGGGGATTGCCAAAATCTAGGAAAGGTCATAATTATTTGTATGTTATTGTGGATAGGTTCAGTAAAATGTTTAATTTGATGTCATGTAACAAGTAGGTTACAACTGAACAAACAACAAAGTTGTTTTTTCAAAATGTATGGGTTCATTTTGGGTTACCCACTTCTATTGTATCTGATCGAGATTCTCAATTTGTTGGGAAGTTTTGGTCAAATCTATGCGAATTGATAGACACCAGGTTGAAAAAGAGCACAGCATTTCATCCACAAACAGATGGTCAGACAGAAGTGGTCAACAGGACAGTGATCCAGTTGCTCAAAGGTTATTGCAGCAAGCATCCCAAGCTTTGGAATGAGCATTTGTGTTATGTGCAACATGCTTACAACCATGCCAAGCACTCTTCTACTCGGAGATATCCTTTTGAGACTTGTTTTGGTTTTATACCAAAGTCTCCCTTGGATTTTGTCTTTGGTAAATACATAGCAGTTGATGGACACAGTGATGTGGACAAAGCAACCAAGTTCATTGAACAAATCCAGGAAATTCACCAACAGCTGGAAAGAAGTCAAGCCAAGTACAAGGCAAGACATGACAAACATCGAGCCAAACATAATTTCCAAGTTGGTGACCAAGTCTAGCTGATATATAGCTGTATATCAGCAAAGACAGAATGCAAGGTGAAGGTAAGAAGCTAAAACCAATAAGGTATGGACCTTTCAAGATACTTGAAAGAATTGGTAAATGCTTTTCGCCTTGATTTACCAACTTATATGCAGATCTACTCAGTCATAAATGCAGAAAACTTGAGATTGTATGAACCTTCATTCACTGAAGATCCTGAAGAGCAAAGTCAGTTGCCTTCTATTAAGGATCTGTTGTCTGAGTATCTCAATGAGTTACAGGAGGACACAACTCTGAACTGAAAGGTAAGAACTACGCGTCGAGGGGATGTTGAGTAACTGAGAGTAGGGCTCAAAGGTTCAAATCCAAGCAAGGCACGATGGATAGAATTTGGACAAGTGAGGGAATTCTACCCTCACTTGATCGATGCCTAAAACCAACTTTTGGTGGTCCAAAAGCTTTTCAGTGGGAAGGCGTGATCCAGAATGGATCTTGTATAAAAACCTCTAATTCTAAAGTCTTCATTAATTAATAGCACAAATGAAAAAATGGCAGAAAAACCCGAAAATCCAAAGGAAAGCGGAAGCGCAGCAGGAATGCACCAGGGTCGTTGGATCCACGAGATCAACGGATGAGATCAAATCGCATCGGAGCAGGCCATCAGAGTGTATCGGAGGCAGCCTTATGGGAATTGCGATCGCGATCCAGCGACACAACGTGGACCGTTGATCGAGTGCACAGATCAACAGCGGAGATTACAATATCGCATCGCAGATTTCCAAAGGGAGGACTTACTGTGGGCCCAGAGACTCAGCAATATGCGATTGCGACTTATCGCATCGCAACAATGCAAAAGGGTGATGTTGATAGACCGCGGGTAATATGATTGCGATTGTGATGAGCTAATGGCGCCGATCGGTGAGTGGACTGGTGGAACAACATAGAGACCCGCGACCCCGCGATATGCGATACGCCGATATTGGCGATCGACGATCGACGAAGGAATGGGATCGGAACCAAATACAAAGGGTCGTTGACATGCGACTTGCGATTGTGATCAAGGCGGACCCGACAGGGTTTATAGGTGCGGTAGTATAAAATTTGAAATCCGATATGAAGCATTTGTCGGGTTTTTCAGTGTTTTAATGTATTTTTGTGTATTTCCGTTATAAACCCAAATACAAAGGGGAACATGGCATTTGAATCGTTGCGACTTGCGACAGCGATAGAACGCGGACTCGAAAGGTTTATAAGGCAAACTATATGTCTTTTGAAGTCCGGCTTTGGCGGATTTTCCACTGTTTTTCAATGTATTCTGTGTAAACAGAGAAGAGTGTTTTAACTTTTCTGGGATTTTCACCCGCACCCGGTCCTTTCCGTTTCTTAACAGGAGGCAATGATGTCTTAAGCGTTATGACAATGATTGTTTAACGCTCAGCAGGAAGATGAAGGGACAGCACCGGGAGCTAGAGAGCCCGAAAAGGGAGACGAACAAACAAGCGTCGATAGGCTTAAAAGCCATCACATGGCAGGACAGAGGACAAAGTTGTTCAGAGAGAGGTTGCCTAGAGGCGGAGTCAGAGAGGAGACAGATTGAGACAGAGAGGGATAACGAACAGCCGAATAGAGTAACAGGACAGAGGGAGAGTCTGTGTACTCTTTGAGACTCGAAGTTATCGAGTGAATCCCTGTGAATGTCACTGTTGGTTGAGACTCTATTTTGGAGCTCACTCTTGTAATAATCCATGCCTGAAGACATAATATAGAGGCCCTCATTGATAGCTCGGACCAAGAGACGTAGCCATGAAGTCTGGTGAACTCCATTATTAATTTGACTGTGTTGATATGTGTGTTTTGCTATGTTTTAATTACTGTTGATTGTCTGTTTCATTGCAATCTTATCGATCCATTGTATTAAGTGGAATAGGAATTTCCCTACACATTTGTTTGTAATACCTTAAATATAGACTTAAAAACCCATTTTGGGATCATTAAGGGTGAACAACTCGATGAATTTAAAGCAAGTCTCGGCTAAATAAGACACTATCACAAGATAAAAATGACTAAAGACCAGTGCCTTTAATTTGAATTAACCATAGACTAAATAATAACAAGTCACCCAGAGCAATTTATAATGTGGCAAAGCGATGATCATGAACGATTAATTGTAAAATGCCCAAAAATCTCTCATGCAAGAGATTCTAGATTTAAAATGATTTTCATTAATGACCCAAATCTAGAATTTAATTAACTTTCTCCTATAGCCAATATAAATTTTAAAACATTAGTCATACTTGACAATAGAGAAATTACTTACCACGACAAGACACCAAGGAACTTTAGGTAATCAATTCAATTGTTCATTAGGAAATTAATTAAATGTGGTAATCAAAATCTTTAAATGTGACGGAATTAAAATAAATCAAAGGGTTAAAAATTAAAATTTTAATGGGCCATAGGTCACATTAAAATATTAAATGTGAAAGCGCAAATCCCTTTTTAGTTTATTTCCCTAGTCACCAAAATTAAAAAGTTTTTTTAAATGTTTTGGATTTTTTTTAATTTTTGGATTTTTTATTTTTTAGAATTTTTTAATGTTTTTAATGTTTAAGATTTTTTTAATTTTTTAATTTTTAATGTTTTTAGACTTTTTAATGAAAATAAAATTAAAATCAAATAAAGGGAAATAAAAAATTATCATAAAAATAAATAAATGAAATTAAATCAAGTCAAAATATTAAAAAATAAAAACCAGAATAAAATCGAATAAATAATCAAAAAACAAAAACAAAAAATCGAAGTTAAAAAAAATGAATATAACTAAAGCTTTGAAATTGGATTATATAATTAAAAAGAGATAACCTAAAACCTAACCATGCCAAACATAAAACGAAATATACAATAATAAAAAGGAAAATCAAATGTGTGTGTTTATTGTGTGCAAGTGAAAGAAGGCAAATGAGCAACTCGACGACGGCAAACAGAGCTCGAGCAAGGAGCACAGAGGGAGCAGCGAGGAAGGGAGCTACGACAATAAATGGGTGATGAGGATTGGAGGCTTGCAGGTCAAGGAGCGAAGAGGGACAGAGTCGCAGGGTTTAGGCAGTCACGGAGTGCAGCAAGGGAGAAGATCTGAAGACTGCAGAAAGGCAAGAATGGAGTTGTGATGGTAGAGGAGACTGCGGGTTTCTTTTCTCTTGCAAACCCTGAGGGCAACACAACTCTAGTAGCGCAGCTATGGCAGCGATAAAGGGTTTTGAAGGTTGTTGGAACGATGTGGCCAGCATAGGAAGAGTTATGGGATGGACGGAGCAATATGGCAGTGAGGGAATGAAAACAAACCAAAGGTGCCACGAAATGATGGAGGGCGGAGGATGTAGCAAGGAAAAGGAAGAAACAAATGTAGAAGAAAGGGATTTTCGAAGAGTTTGAAGGATGTTGCGGGTAGAATGAATGGGGACAGCATGCAGCAAAGAGGAAAGAACAGACAATGTGAGGGATTAATGAGGAAAACGCAGGCAGAGAGATATGGCAGTGAGAGCTTTAAAATTTGAATTTGCACAGTGAACCCAAAAACCCAGGCAGCAAACCAATCAGCAAAAATGGTAGCCCAGAAACCCCAGAAATTCTGATTAAAATGTTAAATTCTTCTGCTTCAGATTTATTTGAAACCCTTATAAAATTAAATTATTTCCAGATTTAAAAATTAAAATTTAAATTTAAACCCTTGGACTGCACAAAAAAATCTAAATAATATCCCTGGAAAATCACATTGAAAAACCCCAGAGATCCAGATCTTACCCTCCAGGGCCTAGATCTGGACTCTACATAAATTTCCTCCTCAGATCTGCAACTGCACGACAACAAGAAAACACCCAAACGATATATATTATATACAATGATAAAAACTAAAACCCAAGTCAGAAAACCAAAAACAATTTACATATCTATGCACAAGAATCGCAGATCTATTAGATATGGGGAGTGTGAGTCTAACTTCGCTCCCAAATCTGATAATCTAAGGCTCTTAACAGCGAAATTTATCAATTTCGTACATAAAAAATTAATTTTTTTAAATTTTAAAGGAGGTGCTTAGTTCAAAACATTTCATGCATCATAAATAAAAATCTTATGATAAGCCCGGGATCAAATTAAGTTGGGCTCTTCAAAAAACACAGATCGGGAGTTGGCTGGTCCAACTAAAAACTTCCCCGAATGCCAGATGATCTAAAAATCAAGACTTTCCTGCAAAACTCAATTCAGCCATCGAAATAGAGCGAGAAAATAATAATAAAATTTAGATAAATAGAGATACTTGCTATTATATTCAAAATTTAAATTATCACTTAAACCCCAGCGACTGAGCAAGATACCTCTACTCAAATCACTCTTCAGAAACTATTATCAATGGCTAAAAAACTTATGCATAAAAAACGACACATCTTACAGTATTTCCATGAAGAGTAACACCAGCGAAGATTAACCCCAAGGTCTTTCTTTATTATTCAAAAAAATTACACGAGAGCTTATTGCTTAGCACACGACTCAAAGGTCGAATGGATCAACTGACAAATGACCTCCTATTTAAAGATAAATCCTCCAAAGGCTACTTCGAGTGATTCCCGTCAAAGCAATATCGATCGTTGATGAGGATTAAAATTTCTTTTAGTCTCATCCGTCAAAATATTAAATTCTCGAGGAAATTCAGATTTTTCAATTAAATGCATTTTAATTAACTAAAAATAAAAAATAAAAAATTGAGTTAATTTCCTCAAAATTTAGACTTTGACTTAACCCCCAGGGATCAAAGGCTTAAAATTTATCAAAATAATTAATTTACCTTAGTCCCTGGACCTCTTAAAATTTAATTTTTAAGGACCGATGAATTTTGCTTTCGGAGAATTTAAATTTACCTAGGACCTAGAATTAATTAACTTTCTGGCTTAGGATTTTAATTAATTTTTGGCAAGAAAATTTAATTAGTTAACCTATGAGGGGATAAATTATTTTTCCAACCCTCAAGACACTTTACATCATGATTTTCATATTTTTTACATCTCAAGGGGGAAAACCCATTTGTAAGAGACCCTCATAGACTACCCATTTCTATGACACAAATATAATCCAGCAGACAAAGTAATTTGTAATAAAATAACCTAACTAATAGTTAGGATTATTTCCAAATCACTTTTACATAGACTCGATCTAGAACACTAGGACTCGCCTAAGATCCCAGTGACAAAATCCATTCCGACTTTGGGGTAAGACTGAAGGAAAACTCTGCCGACCATCCCAAAATGGATCGGTGAGACAAAAAACCTCCCAGAATGTAGATCGTCACCGGAAAAGTAGGTTTACTTAGGGAATTACATACATGACACGGATCTGTTGAGATTATTTACATCATATGCATGCAGAAAGGGTTTACATAACATCTTGGAAGTGAAACTAATGATGATAGTTGTACGGCACGAACACATCGATCAAGCGCTATCCCTTTTGTGAAAAAGGAGGTGTACTGCTATGGGTCGCTGACACAGTGGTCAACAAACCTTTAAAAAAACCAATTAGTATTGAACAGCATTTCCTGAGGATTGTTTCATACTACCCCTTTTGTCTTTTCCTTTAAGTGTTCATCTCACTGAACAAGTCCTATTTTCTTTAGATATCCATAGAAAACCATGGGACTAGGGGCAATACCCTCATATAGATGTGGCATTCACTCAAGCTTTACATTTCATTAGCTTTTAATGTTGTTGACCTTCCAAATTTTAGTCATTTTAGGCTTTAAAGACTTAGGTTTTTCTTGAATTAGACCATTTTTGTGATTTTCCATCAGTCAAACAATGAAGAGGATACCTTTTTCACAGATGGAATGGAATGAAGGAGTAAAGTGGAAAGTGTTAAGTATCGTTGGGATATGTAAGACAATCCCTATACTAGTTTCCCAGTAGTACAAGCTAACTTAAGAAATGAGAACACTTCTAAAGAAAAACCATGTCCTCCATCGTATGACAAGGCAAAGAATAAGAACACCCAAAGGTTATAGTACCACATCCAAGTAATATTATAAAGGGTGTGTGGGTAGCAGGCAGGGGTACGAGGGGGTGGTGGTCAGCATAAAAGCACAAGGATAGGTTCGTGGCAAGAGAGTTGTCCCAAAAGGAGGGAGTGGACTATGAGGAGACATTTGCTCCAATCGACAAATACACTTCTATCAAGGTCGTGATATATATTGCTTCAAAGTTAGGGTGGAGGATACCTCAGATGGATGTGAAAACAACCTTCGTCAGTAGGGTCATTGATGTTGAAATTTGGTACCAGAGGACAAGTATAAAATCAATATAAAATTAGAAAGGAAAAGTGACTTTGGAAATAAATGACTAAGTGGGTCTTTATTAAAGTAGGGTGAGTTAAAAAATGAAAAGTGAGACTTAAATGAGCATTTAATCTCAGCCCTAGATCTCAATCTATTTCAGCCATTGGATTTAGGGATTCCCCAAAAGTCAATTAGGGTTAGATTAAGGGAGGAAAAGGAGGAAAAGGTCATTCATTCTTTCATGAGCAGATTGAGAAAAGGAGAGCAAGAGAGCAAGGGAGATTTCTGGACAGGGAGGAGAAAGAGGCAATAGTTGGCACACATTCCAAGGCAGCATTTAAGCAAATCCGTACAGCTGAGTTAGCACACAGTGAAAGGCAGGTTTTTGGCACGATTTTTTAGAAAGGTCGTATAGCATTTTTGGAGCAGGTAGTACAATGTTTTAGCAGGTCGTACCGCTGTTTTCAGCAGTCTGTACAGCAGTTTCTAGGCAGGCCGTATAGTAGAATTTCACACTGAAATTTGGCACGCTTTTCTAGGAGGTCGTACAAGATTTATTACTGTTCTGTTTTGTTGTTGCAAGTTTTTCTAGTTGGCTATGAGGCACAGAAAACGAGATAAGTTGTAAAATTTGCTTACTGATTTTTTTGCTAAATATTTCTCACTGTAAAACCATTTTTCAGAAATAAGGAGGAGCTCTTGAACTGGTTTTCCCCAAGAGTTGTAGGGGTTTTTCCAAGGTCACCTTGACCAAAAATCACTGTGTTTAAATGTTTTGAACGGCTATTTATATGTGCTCATTTTTATATTTCTGCTTTTTCCAGCATTCTGTAAAATTTCCAGAATTTGTGTTTTCAACAAAATTTATTTTTTCAGTTGTTGAATGTATGGCTATGGGAAAGGGCATTTAACTATTTTGGAGAAATAAGGTGAAACTGAAAACCAGGGTGGGAAATGAGAAAATTTTTACATGGTATCAGAGCCAGGTAGAGTGCTGAAGTGCAGTTTGGGACAGCAAGGAGGAAAATTACAGCCTGCTGATTTTTCACTCAGAAAATTCCAGCAAGCTGATTTTTTTACAAACAGCAGTTTTATCTTTACTACAACAGTGCTATTTTTCAGTTTTAGGACAGCAGGATGTCATTGGGATTGAGGGTGGAGGATAGGTTGGATGGGTTATAACAATTACAGCGTTTGGAATGAGAGAATGCAGAGTATCTTTGAGGAGGCAGAAGTCTCGGACATCATGGTGCATACCACACAGAACCCTGTTGTTGTGCCTACTGATGCTACTCAGTTGGCTGAGTATAATAAAAAGAACAACAAGGGTAAGAGACTGATTCTAGACAGAGTCAAAGACCATTGCATTCCTCATGTGAGAGGAAAGAGAAATGCCCATGAGATGTGGACAGCAGTGTCCAATCTCTTCCAGAGTACCAATGAGAACCGGAAAATGGTCCTGAAGGAGAAGCTGAAGACCATTAAGATGGGTAATAATAGTGCAGCTGGATATCTCACAAAGATTACTAATGTGAGAGATGAGATGGCAGGAGTTGGAGAGGTCATTCCACCCACTGAGTTGGTGCGGATTTCAGTGAATGGTCTCCCCTGTTCATGGATGAACTTGTTGATGGGGTTTGTGCACGTGAGACCCTTCCCACATGGGAGAGGTTTTGGGATGATTGCATTCAGACGGAGATCAGGAAAGGTCAGCTTGGGGCAGCCAAGCCAGTTGAGCAGGATGAGGATGTAGCACTGTTGGCAGGAGACAAGAAAGGCAAAGGGAAGAAGCAGGCTTCCACAAGCAATGGTGGGGACAAAGGCAAAGGTAAAAAAGGTAAACAGGATAACACACAGAAGGACTATTCCAAGGTGAAGTGTTGGAATTGTCAAAAGATGGGACACTATGCAGTTGTGTGTCCGGAGAAGAAGAAGAAGAAGGGGAAGAACCAGAGCATGGCAGCTTCAGCAGAGGTTGAGGACTTTGCGGATCGTTTTGACTGGGAGTTTACGTTCACTGCGTATGAGTCCTCTAGGGCAGGATCACCTGCCACATAGGTTCAGAGGGAGCATGCTTTTCCCTTGATTAGCGGAGCATCTTCGGGTATCTGGTATGTGGACAGTGGGGCTTCACGTCACATGACAGGAGTCTGTGAGTACTTCTCAGAGCTTTCAGAGAGTGGCACTGATATAGAGGTAGTACTCGGTGATGACAGGGTTGTTAGAGCAGTCGGGGTGGCGACACTGACATTTTAGAGGGAGTCCAAACCTCCCTTGAAGGTGACAGATGTTCTTTATGTGCCAGGGATGAGGAAGAACCTCAGAGCAGTCGGGGTGGCGACACTGACATTTTAGAGGGAGTCCAAACCTCCCTTGAAGGTGACAGATGTTCTTTATGTGCTAGGGATGAGGAAGAACCTCATATCCGTCTCAGCTTTGGAGGACAGAGGATATGAAGTACTGTTCAGGGGAGGACAGGTGTTGATGTATCCTAGGGGCACTCCAACTGATTCAGCTAGAGTGATAGGTGTACGCCATGCAAAGGTGTACAAATTTGCATTCCAACCCCTTTTGGCATTGACCAGTAGTACCGACAGCAGAGCTAGCAGTTCTGAGCTGTGTGAGATTTGGCACCGTAGAATGGGGCATATGTATCATGGAGCCTTGAGGACCTTGCAGGAGATCACTACAGGTATGCCAAATTTCAGTACTGATCACTTTGATACTTGTAGAGGATGTGCGATGGGCAAGTTTGCCAAATCCCCATTTCCCAGAAGTGACAGCAGGGTGACTGGGATACTTGATTTGATTCATTCTGATGTGAGCGGTCGGATGTCTCATGTTTCCTTGTGTGGATATGAGTACTATGTCTTATTCATTGATGATCACTCCAGGAGGACCTGGATTTATTTCTTGAAGACCAAGAGTGAGGTCTTCAAGCGGTTTCAGGAGTTTAGAGCTCTTGTGGAGACACAGACAGGTCGGAAGATCAAGTCCCTGAGGTCGGACAATGGGGGAGAGTACACCCTTGGAGAGTTTGTTGACTATTGTGCGGAGGCAGGCATTAGGAGGGAGTTCACTGTTCCTTACAACCCCAAGCAGAAAGGGGTTGCTGAGAGGAAGAACAGATCCAACGTAGGGGCTGCCAAAGCCATGTTACATGATCAGGGGTTGCCATTGTTCTTGTGGGCAGAGGCCTGCAACACAGTGGTTTATTTGCAGAACAAGAGTCTGCATCGCGCCTTGTGGCACATGACTCCGGAGGAGGCTTTTTCTGGGAAGAAGCCTGATATTGGTCATCTTCGTATCTTTGGATGCATTACATACTCCTACATACCCAAGGAGAAGAGGACCAAACTAGAGCCCATCGCAGAGAAGGGTATCTTTGTGGGCTACAGTGAGACCTCAAAGGCCTTTCGGATTTACATTCCTGCACAGAGGAAAGTTGTTGTTAGGCGGGATGTGAAGTTCAAGGAGGACAAGGCCTTTAGGAAATCAAAGTATCTGGATCAGCCAGACCCTCAGCAACAGTTGAGTCAGTCGCAGGGATCCAATGGGCAGGGATCAAGAGGATCCGAAGGTACATCTATGAGGATGTCAGATCCGTCAGTGAACAGTGGCTCGCCGAGCCAAAGGGGTGGTGCTCCGGGCAGCATGCAGCGCAGTTCACTAAGGGAGTCCACTGATGGACAGTTCACACGGTACCTCAGCTTCTACAGGTTCAGGCACAGGCAGGAGGACAGCAGACAGACAGTCAGGAGTTCAAGCTTCTGATGATGATGGGGAGGAGGAGTTTCATTCTCCTATGGGAGAAGTGCACTCAAGGAAGAGGAAGCCCAAGTGGCTTCAGGACACCTTGAAAGATGCCACATCTATTGCTGAGCCTAAGAGGCCAGTCAGAGAGAGTACACCTCATGAGAGGTTTTGTAGCTATATTGCAATGGCTACCAGCATCCTTGACTCTGAGCTTTCTAGCTATGAGGAGGCAGCTAGCCAGCAGGTCTGGAGAGAGGCCATGCAGGAGGAGTATTCTTCTATCATGAAGAATGATGTTTGGGAGGTGATGCCGAGGCCAGAGGGCAAATCCGTGGTTACTTCCAGATGGCTTTACAAGGTAAAGCAGGCTGCAAATGGCAGCATTGAGAAATTCAAAGCGAGGTTTGTGGCTAGAGGGTTCTCCCAGGTAGAGGAAGTTGATTATGAGGAGACCTTCGCTCCCGTGGCTCGATATACTTCGATCCGCTCCATTATATCGATAGCAGCAGAGATGGGTTGGAAGATTCACCAGATGGATGTGAAGACTGCATTTCTCACTGGCTTCATACAAGAGGAGGTGTACATTGAGCAGCCACAGGGCTTTGAGGTGCATGGGAAGGAGTCCCATGTGTGCAGACTGAAGAAGGCCCTTTATGGCCTGAAGCAACCTCCCAGAGCTTGGTACTCCAGGATAGATACATACTTGCAAGGGATGGGTTTCACAAAGAGTGAAGCAGATCCAAACCTTTACTATATTGTGATAGGTGAGGAGCCTCTCATTCTGGTGTTGTATGTGGATGACTTATTCATTACAGATGCAGAGAGACTCATAGAGCACTGCAAGAGAGATCTTGCGGCGGAGTTTGAGATGAAGGACATCGGCTTGATGCATTACTTTTTGGGTTTGGAGGTGTGGCAGGAGGAGGGGCATTTCTTCCTGGGGCAAGGAAGTATATTGTGGACATCCTTGGGTTTTCCTAGGGTAATTTTTGTTTCTCTTTTGTTTGACTGTCTCTTTATGTTTCTATTGTTATTATTGTTTTAGTGTTGAAGATTTCCTATGTATAATTGCTTAATGATGAAGTGAAACAATATAAATAATTGATATATCATTGGAAGTAATTATCAGTCAAGGAAATCATGTAAAAATCAACAACAACGCCCTCCCCCACCCCCCTCCCCGTCATGTTAAATTTTCTTTGGAAGACATTATTCTTTGCTTCGATAATTGCATTTCATCATTAATACATTAAGTTCACCACATATCATCATTACATTATTCAAATCTACACCATTATACATCAGCATATGCAATTACATAGAAAGAAACAACATCACCATCATCACCAATGCAGCAGAATATAAAAGGAACAGTAGAAGAAAGCATGTACACACATAGAAACACCAAGATTGGACTGAGACCAGGGAAAAACCCACTATCGGGAAAACCCTTGCAAATCTTCTTCTTCTTAGATCGTCATCAAATAATGCAGCAAAAGAGAGTACAATGATCCATAACTTTATCTATGCAGAAAAACAATAATGATATCCATGAAACATATCTAATCATGCTAGGAATCAAAACCCTCATACTAATGGTTGTAATGTGTTGTCACAAACTGATGTCAATAGTTGTATACCCCTGTCACTGTGTCAAACACTGTTGTCACTGTCAAAGAGCCCAATACATTTGTTTGCAGCAGATACTAACAAATCAGATATACAGATCTGTATAACAGCAGAGAGAAACCCAAATCTACCAGATCACTGAAGTCAATTGAAGCCAAGATGTCAAACCCTAGATCTGAACTCTGGTCGCTCTCATCAACATTGTTTGTGTGCGAACGGAACTCCCTGGTCTCTCTCTCGGATACTGTGTGAGGGCGATTGTGACTGCTTGGTTGCTCTCAGGAAGACCCTATGTGTGCGACCACGCTGCAACACACTTAAAACCCTTGTTCACTCCCTTGAAGTTACTGTGCATGCGTCTGAGACAGCCTGGTCGCTCTCTACACCATTCTGTGCAAGCAACTGGGTATCGATATCTTCGGATCTGTCTTGAAGCCATTGTTGCTCCCATAAGCCTCTGTGTCAACATCCAAGGTGTTGAAGAATCTAGGGCAAAGTAGTGTAGTGAGATTCTTCGTTACTTGATAATAATTTGTGGAATCTTTTAACTTTTTTTTGTTAGCTTATTCTTCTTCTTATTATTATTAGTGCATATGTGTGTACTTCATCAAACTGCTTACCAAAACATAAAACAAGAACACAAGATGTTGGCTCTCTGCTAGGGCCAAAACCTCTCAACTCTTGAGAGGAAAACCCTTTGTAAGTTTTCTCTTATTGAAGCTTCTATTGATCAATGCCAAATCCTAGACCCCTGACTAAGAGTTCCTCCAAGCACACGTCAAGTCTTTACTCCTTTCTGCACCATGTACCCCGGCACTTCTTCCGACACTTTATTCTCCAGCACTTTGTCCTCCTTCCGACACTTCTTCTTCTTGCTATGATCCTTGTCTATAGTTAGATCTTCCTTGAATGAGTCTCCTAAATGAAGTGTTACTCTTCTATTCCTTGCTCAAGTATATCTTTGACCAACCGAGATCCTTCCTTGAGTGTATGACTGTTCTGCTATATTGTTGTTATGTTGCCCTATTCTTTTGCACGTGTTGAGAGTATTGCTAGATATTGTATGCCTTTCTTCTTCGCTTCAGTGTCTTCCTTCCACGCCAGAGGAGGAGGCCTAGTAGGCCTAGTTTCAGCCCAAATGAAGGTAGATAAGTGCTTCTATATTGTTGTTGTCCTAGCCGCAGGAACAGCCTTTAGATCTCTTTGCACGCCGCACTATGGCAGCCCTAAAACAGAATTCTAGCCCTCGGTGGTGTAACATTTCTCTTCATTGCCTTCTAAGACCCTTTTACTTCGTTTCTTTCTTAACTTTTCTTCGCAGATTTCAAAGCACAATTTGATACGTTGTCTTTGGAGTGGACAGCCTCTATAAATAGAGGATTGTCCCTCCATTTAAGCCAACTTGACTAGCTGTATGTAGGCCAACTTAGAGGGTTGCTTGTAGGCTAACTTAGAGGGTTTCTTGGTGATTGTTTTGTTGAGCAGACTTCACATGTTCTTCCATGGTGCTGTAGCATGCTTGAAGGAGATTCTTGAAGGTGACATGTCATAGGAGTAGACTTGACTTTGCTTGGAGCTTTTCCCTTTGACTTATATATTTATACATGGTGTAACATGCCTTTAAGGCCTTCAATATTTACTCTTGAATATTTGAATCTCCTATAGCACTTTGACATGTGCTAGACCTACTTCAATGAGCAAGAAACTCATTGTCATATATTATAAAAATAAAATTTCTTTTCTTGAATAAGTACAAATATCAAAAATACATTTATGAAGACCGAACCTAGTTACACTTCCTTCAACACTCCCTCTTAACTAGGGAGGTATTCATATAACATTCCAAGGTGTTTGGTTGTTATCAATCTTGAAGAATTCACATAAGAGAAATCGGATTAGCAATCCATCTGTTATAGCATCATATTCATCAGCATTTTCACAGTGCAAGGCCTTGACTAATAGCTCCATCTCTTTACGAGACCATGAGCTACAATTCTTGCGAGACCAATGATTTATAGGCACCTTCATCATTGTCTCTCAAGGTACATACCCACCTAGTTGTTCACCGAGTATGACCTTCTAGGACTATTCTTATCCTGGGTTCTCAGCCCTCAAAGAATATTGGTCCTCTTGCCCAGTGTTTTTAAAACCGGAACCGGTGACCGGACCGGTCCACCTAATGAACCGGTCTAACCGGGACTGGTTTGGTCTAAACGAACCGGTTTTTAAAAAATACATTAAATAATTAATTTTTAATGAAACAAAACTATTTTTAAGATGTAAAACCATGATTCCAAGCCAATAGAGACAAAATATGCAAAGTTTTCTCATTTATATACCATGCAAAGGTGAATATATCAAAATGGCACTGAGTGCAATACATATCATCGACAAAATAGCAAAATACATAAGAAATGAGGCTCTAAATGGCCTATAAAGTCCAAAAACAATGTTGCAAGCTATGAGGCCATTGGCCTACTACAAGTCTACAGTGTACACATGATCAATCATCAAGTCCATCACCACTACTAGACACAGGATCATCATCAGGAGCTACATAGACATCATCTGGTTCAGAGTCTGAGGATGCCTCAGCCTGATCTGCAACATCAGTATCAATGCCACCAATGACAATAGAAGTGGACCTAATGGAAGCACGAGTTTGTCGACCTGCACGACTAGTGCCTTCCATTGGTTCCTTGCCTTTCCTTGATGCCGCTACTGATCCTGGTTCTGATGCCGCCACATAATCTGCCTCATCCCCCGCTAAAGCCATGTCGATATCAAAATCAGCCTCAAACACAGGATCTTCAGTCTCCTCCACCCATTCTGATGTTGGATCAATATCGTCCAACACAATGGGATCTAGATCAGGTGATTTGCTCATCATTTGGTTCCTCCTCAGTCGAAGGTTGTATTGCAAAAAAACAAGATCATTTAACCGTTTTTGTTCCAAACGGTTTCTCTTCTTCGTGTGTATGCGCTCAAAAACAGACCAATTGCGCTCACAACCTGAAGCACTGCAAGTTTGACTGAGGACTCTAATTGCAAACCTTTGCAATTGAGGACACTGGCCACCAAATGACTCCCACCAATGTGCTGCAAAGAAAAAGACAATAATTAGTAACTTAGTTTATAATTTGAATTGTAAAAAACGTAAACAATTTTAACTTGAAATGAAAAACAAAATGGAAATTGGAATTGCTTACCTGGTTGGTCCACATCTCTTGCCATCTTTGCCAAGTTTTTGCCAAAAGTACCACTTGCCATATTGAAAATAGTAAGCTGTCTATGTATTTCCAACTGGTCTACATGGTTAGGGACCATGCGCTCCAAGCAATCAATCAATCCAGCTCTGACCTCCCCATCATGTTGATCTCCTAGCCGATTTTTATAGTGATACCTTGGGTTCAAAAAATACCCGGCTGCATGTATAGGACGATGGAGTTGATTGTTCCATCTGTTATCAATGATCTCCCATATACGGCCATATTTAGCTAACCTGTCCTTGTAAGCTGCCCGTATCTGCTCCTTTGCCTGATCCATAGCTTCATAAATGTAGCCCATGGCCAATCTTTCCCCATCCACCAACCTTAGCACCTTAACAAGGGGCTCGGTAATTTTCACAAGCTCTACAGACCTTTTCCAAAAATAAGTGTCTAACACTTTCTTTTTGGTGTCTTTTCCATCTGGTCTACGAGCCCACCGAGATTCAGACCATTCTTCAGAGGAAAACATTTTCTACAAGTTTTTATGTTGACCATTGAGACATTGCAACGTGAGGAAGTGAGTTGCAAATCTCGTAATTGCAGGCCTAACAAGCTCTTTGCCTCCAGTGTGTTTCCTCATTAGGCTCAATACCCATGAGTGGTTGTAAATGTATTTTGTAATGAACTTGGCATGCTCTACAGTGTTTTTTACACACTCCACCTTGCCTATATCCTCAAGCATGAGGTCTATGCAATGTGCAGCACATGGAGTCCAAAATATGGTCTTATATTTGGCCTCAAGCATCTTTCCAGCAAGAACATAGTTTGAGGCATTATCAGTGATGACCTGCACAACATGCTGCTCCCCAACTTCCTGAATAATGTTATCCAAAAGCTCAAATAGAAGGCTTGCATCCTTTACCCTATCAGATGCATCAACTGATTTCAAAAACATGGTTCCTTGAGGGCAAGAAACAAGGAAATTAATGATAGTGCGGTTCTTTCCATCGGTCCATCCATCTGACATAATGGAACAACCTGTTTTGAGCCATGACTCTTTAAACTCAACCAAATACTCATCAATGGAAGATATCTCTTTTTGCAAAAGAGCTCCCCTCAAGTCATGCATACTAGGGCCTTTGAAGCCCTTTCCTGCAGCTATAACAGAGTCCCACATAGCTTGGTAATAAGGTGAGCGAGCAGCATTAAATGGGATATCTGAATCATACCACCATCTAGCAATGTATTGGTGAGAAGTTTCTTTGCATTGTTTTTTCCAATGTTGATCCAAAGTGGGTTGAGAACTTGGCTGGGAGGAAGTGGGATTAGATTTAGAAGAGGCAATGTTGGCAGAAGATGAGAAATAACTTTGGATGTTTGCTCTCTTTGTTCCTTTTGATGGTTGGCCAACTCCAACAGAAGGATGAACATAGTGAAAGGGGTCATTGGTGGAAGGGATAGAAGTGGAGTCTTGAATCTCATAATCATCATACCCACTCTCTTTCATGGCTTCTATTAATTCCCTCTTCCTTGCAATTTCATCTTGGATGGCCTTCTCCCTAGCCTTATCCTCATAAAAAATTTCAAGCTTGGCAATGTATTCTGCCCTAATAGGACCTAACAGTTCTTTTGGTGCATCACATGGCTTTACTTGGCCTCTTACCCCAGCCAAGTGTTGTTTCAACCTAAGAATACCCCCACCTCCAATAGATTTATGGCATAATTTGCATATCATTTTTCCATCAATTACATCACAATGAACCCATGCACTGTCCTTTCCTTTTGGAGCCATGTTTGCTTGAAATAATAACAACTTGCAAAGAAATCTGCCATTTAAAAAAAATTGCAGCTAAGCAAAATGGAAAACCAAAGATAAATGTAGAAAAACAAATGCACATGCAAGGCTCAAGCTACAAAATTTGATAGCATAGAGCTAGAGAGTTTATAGCATACATAGAAGTGAGAAGTTTATAAGTATAACACATTAAAAAAAAATTCATGGACAGCAGACTCAAATGAGGAATTATCAAGTGCAAATCCTTACCTGGAAATGCAAACTAGCTCCCTTAGCCTCCTCTTGAAGATGGCAACTCCACTGACAGCTACACACTATCTCCAAAATAGCTCCAACTCCAACTCCAAGATGACTACTTCAGCAAAAACTCCACACTCTCCAAGCTCACAAACAAACTCACAAACACTCACAAACACTCCAAATCAGTTGTGTGAGACAAATGAGAGTGAGAGGGGTCTCTTATAGCAAGTGTGAGGGTGTTTTTGGAGGGAAAATACCTTTCCCTCCCCCCCAAAACCCCTAAACCACCCCTAAACCACAAAACCGCTGCGCTTTTTTCATTAATCGGCGGGTTGTCCATAAACCGGCCGGTTTAGGACGGAACCGGCCGGTTTGCTACAAACCGGTCGGTTCCGCCCTAAACTGGCCGGTTTTGACCGGTTAGGGCCAGATTTTGGGCACATGAGGTATGAAACCAGGTTTTTTAGGCCGGTTAGACCGGTTACCGGTTTTTGTGGCCGGTTTTTAAAACTATGCTCTTGCCTACTCTTGTCTTGGATGCCCTACACATCCTCAAAGAGTATCGGATGCCAGATGGTTACCTAATCCTCCAATTCTTTCTTCCCAAATGAAGACAAGAATGGTGTGTCCATCTTGTGTCTACATTTCCATTCATGGCCTTCATTTAGACCTATGGTTGTTAGTCCTGGTCTATTGCATGACCCATGAAATGGAAAACACAATTGTCACTCCTTTGTAATCAGGGGTCATCCAAAACTCCCTCTTGATCAGGGACCTGTCAAAGCTCCCTCTTAACTAGGGGCTCTTTCCTTCATCAGCAGCTTCTTCTTCATGGGTCCTCCAACTCCTTGATCTTCTTCCCTTCTCGATGTCATGAAGTCTTTGTTTAAACTTCTTCTCGGTAGGGCACCTTCCATCGATCACTTTCCTTCTTCGTTTGTCATGTCATTGCTTCGTGGAAAGTGACTATCAGGTTTTTCTTGTCACCTTGGCTACTTATTTGTCATCTTGTCCATGCTTCGGAATACTTTCTTCATGGATGCTTCATAGTACTTGCCAGGTTACATGCTTTGACCTAGTAGCCCATCATGACTTCATCCTCATGTTGTTTCAACATGTCTTTTTCTTTTGTTGGATGGCTTGTTCATCACTACATCTTTGTAGAGTAGAATCAGTTATCTGCACCTTTTGTATCTCCAAGGCCTTCATAGGTGTCAAGGGTGCTTTCTTCCTTTATCAGAGTTGTCCTGCCTTCTTTCGGGAGATATCTTTCAAGGCATTTTGTTAGATAGTGATTCTTGGTGATCATGGTATTCTTCACATGCTTGATCTCTTTCTTTCTTTTGCTTCATCTCAGATAGATAGGTCAACCATCTAATGCATCTTGTGAGAGCATTCCTTCATTGCTTTCTTTCTGGACTTGTCAGCACTTCTTCTTGCTTCTTAATCAGCAATCTTATGCTCCTTATGTGAGCATATTCTTCTGTTGACCTTTATCGCATTGTAGTGCATGCCTTCGAGCATGTCTTCGGTGAAAGAGATTCTTTCATGCTTGATCATGTTATAGAACTATACCCATGACTCAATAATATACAAATGATAACATGACTTAAACTTTGATGTATACATACCCCATCTTGATTCTCCTTTGATCATCCTTTGGTGTGGCCCTTCTTGCCTCATCTTAGCTTGCCTGCATATCATCCTTTTCTTGAATCCCATAAATGGGATTTCCAATGAGACATCTGCCTTGGTTCATGAACCTTCTTTCGAAGATTCCATCATAGGATCTTCAGGATCCTAGCCTTGCAAATGTTTCCTTCCTTTGATGACATAGGTCTTCTAAGATTCTTATCATAATCAAGTTTTCTTTCATCATGTATGAGGTCCTATACTAGGTATGCTTCTTCTACAAGAATATCTTGACCTATATTTTCAATGCTCCTATATTCTAGAAGGCATTTCCACTTATGCATTTTGTTCTTATCATAAATGCTACATCTACATGAGTGTCTAGAACTCTATGTACATCATGCTGCTAGATTCTAGAGGGTGATTCTAGCCATGCAATTTAATTTATTCCTACATGCCCCTATCCTACTCAAAACTTTGAAAGAAGTCTAGAAGTAAAGAGTTTGACCTAGTCACAGTAGAGATCCAAAGGAACTTCCTTCTTTTGCTTCTTTCCTTCTTCTTTCATCTCTTGAGTTATGTGAGCTTCTTCCCTCTTCCTTTTATGATTGTTGTCCTTCTTAAGCTTAGGACAATCCCTTTTGTAGAGTCCATATTCTTGGCATCCAAAACATTGGATCTTGGACATGTCTTTGTTGTTTGTTCTTTGTGGACCAACCTTGTCAAATTTACCCTTTCTTTTGGCCATGGTAGCAAATGCTTGCTCCTTTGATCCCACATATTCTTTTGCCTTAAGTCTGGTTTCCTTCGTTCTGCATAGAGACCACATTTCACTGACAGTGGTTGCTTCCTTCTTGGCATAAATGCTAGATGTGAAGTTTCCCCACTCCTCAAGTAGAGCATTGAATACAACAGTTGTCATCTCTTTGTCAGACATGACTTCCCCAAGCTCTTGAAGTTGATCTCTAATTTCAGAGATTTTCATGAAGTAGGGAGTTATTCCTTCCTTTGTTATCTTTATTTTTTATAATTCATTTCTCAAAGATATTACTTCTCTAGTGGTGGATACCGAGAATAGCTCTACTAGCTTATCATAAATTTCTTTCGATGTCTCAAACTTGGAGACATAGGGGATGAGAGAGTCTTTGATTGATTCTATCATAATCTTTTGATCTCTTGTCTCATCCTTATTGTACTTGGCTAAGGCCTGAGTGTGCTCCTTAGTAGGGATAGCGATATTCACTTTGACATGCTCTAGGAGTTCATTCTCCTTGAGTAGTAGATCATTCCTTTTCTTCCATGCAAGAAATTTATTGGTACCTACCAATTTATTGCTTTCCTTGCAAAACGACATCGAAGTATATTCAGAAGGGGACATGTACTTACTTGATAGATTTTGAGATGTAATGGAATTGCTTCCTCCTTGAAGGCTTGGCGGCTTGTCTTCCCTGGATCATGATGCTCTTCAAGTTGCCTTCTTCAAGTGGACTTGCTTGATGATGAGATTTGCTTGATGACTTCTAGCTTGATGTAGGTCCTGCTCCAATATGCTCTTCTTTGTAGGTGTCTTTATGTAAGGCTCTTCTTCTAGCTTTGTAGACCTCCTTGATGAATGATGGATTGTAGACCCTTCTTGTCCTTGAAGTGGTTGAGACTTCTATGCTTGATGCTTCAACTTTGTAGATGCTTCTTTTGATGAGTGTTCTTGAGTTTCCCTTTCCTTTATGTGTCACCTACCCTCTAATACCATGTTGAAGAATAACAATTTGTGGAGTCTTTTTACTTGTTTTTGTTAGCTTCTTCTTCTTCTTCTTCTTCTTCTTCTTCTTCTTCTTCTTCTTATTAGTGCATATGTGTGTACTTCATCAAACTGCTACCAAAACATAAAACAAGAACACAAGATGTTGGCTCTCTGCTAGGGCCAAAACCTCTCCACTCTTGAAAGGAAAACCCTTTGTAAGTTTTCTCTTATTGAAGCTTCTATTGATCAATGCCAAACCCTAGACCCCTGACTAAGAGTTCCTCCAAGCATAAGTCAACTCTTTAATCATTTCTGCACCATGTACCCCAGCACTTCTTCCGGCACTTTATCCTCTGGCACTTCATCCTCCTTCTTCCAACACTTCTTCTTCCTGCTATGATTCTTATCTAGAGTTAGATCTTCCTTGAATGAGTCTCCTAAATGAAGTGTTACTCTTATATTCCTTGCTCAAGTATATCTTTGACCAACCAAGATCCTTCCTCAAGTGTATGATGGTTTTGTTATACTGTTGTTATGTTGCCCTAGTCTTTTCCACGTGGAGAGTATTGCTAGATATTGTATGCCTTTCTTCTTCGCTTCAGTGTCTTCCTTCCACGCTAGAGGAGGAGGCCTAGTAGGCCTAGTTTCAGCCCAAACAAAGGTAGATAAGTGTTTTTGTATTCCTTTTGTCCTAGCCGCAAGAATAGCCTTCGGATCTCTTTGCATGTGTCATTGTGGCAGCCCTAAAACAGACTTCTAGCCCTCAGTGGTGTACCCTTTCTCTTCGTTGCCTTTTAAGACCCTTTTACTTCGTTTCTTTCTTGCCTTTTCTTCGCAGATTTCAGATCACAAGTTGATACGTTGTCTTTGGAGTGGACAACCTCTATAAATAGAGGATTGTCCCTCCATTTAAGCTGACTTGACTGGTTGTATGTAGGCCGACTTAGAGGGCTGCTTGTAGGCCGACTTAGAGGGCTGCTTGGTGACAGTTTTGTTGAGTAGACTTCACATGTTCTTCCATGGTGTTATAGCATGCTTGAAGGAGCTTCTTGAAGGTGACATGTCATAGGAGTAGACTTGACTTTGCTTGGAGATTTTCCCTTTGACTTATATATTTATACATGGTGTAACATGCCTTTAAGGCCTTCAATATTTACTCTTGACTATTTGACTCTCCTATAGCACTTTGACATGTGCTAGACCTACTTCAATGAGCAATAAACTCATTGTCATATATTATTAAAATAATATTTCTTTTCTTGAATAAGTATAAATATCAAAAATACATTTATGAACATTGAAGACCGAACCTAGTTACACTTTCCTTCAACACAAGGGGCTCTGGTCACTCTCATAGGCTTATGTGCCAGTGTCTAGAGACCAAAATGCCTTGTTCTATGGGAGCGTCCGAGATCCAGAAGACCCTAACCTGGAGCGAACCTTTCACCTGTAATTTCGGACCCTTGAGCGAACTCCTTCCGTCTAACCTGTGCAAACCACAACAAAAGAGAAGAGAAGATGTGTCCAAATGATCTTGAGGTCTCTTCTATTTATAGGTTTTCCTGAGGGTTCACTTGGGGTTAAGGCTGACCCAAGCAGTTACTCATGTGGTTAGGGCCGACCCATTCCATAATACATGTATGAATAAAATAATTCATAACTCAACTTTTGCTTGACCAAATTGGGTGATCTTTAGGTCGATTTTGGTCCTCTCGAAAAGAGGAATCTAATTCAATCATTATCTCGGTCATTTGAGTTGTCCAAGGTGGAATTTTACTGCATTTGCAAAAATTAACACATCACAAGGTAAGTAAGCGATGTACAAATTGGGTGAGGAAGAAATGGAACTCGCAACCAAACAAGAACACGAAACTAGTGAAAGCGCAGAAGAATGTGGGTTCGAGCGGGTCACGGGTGAGCAAAATCAGCCTGACATGAGTCAAATAGTGTGACGGGTTCTTGTATTGTAAATTTGGTTATTTTTATATGTTGTGAGGAAGGAACCAAGCAAGTGGGCTAGAGTTTCCTATTTTATGTAAACAATTTAAGGTTAGAGAGTCGTTCCATTATGTTCTTGTACACCTGAGGCATTGTTGTGAGTTGTTATACAACGTTTACATTTAAAGTGTTGTATGAAGATTGAGACAATATGATTGCTTGTTCTATATTAATGAAGTTATGATTTCACTAAATAACTGATATAGAATATAATTAAAGAGTATCGTATTGTGAGGTATAGTCTAGGTGACATAACATTGTGTTACACTAGGCAATTGCGAAGCACACTAGTGTCACACACTCAAGGAGTCACGGTGCGCCGAATGCACCTTGTAATTGTGTGAAGCCCCTAGAATTATGACACTTATGAAGAGGTATCTTAACTTGTTTTGGACGCCTTGTGCTACACATTGTATTGATTTAATGTGAGAGGATAGAGGGAAAATTCCTTGTGTCAGGGATATTGTTGAATCATCCAAGAGCATAACAAAATTTATATACAATCATACATCAGTGCTTAGCTTGATGAGAAGATTCACCAATAAATGGGATTTGGTGCATCCTACCATTACACAATTTTGCACTAGCTTCATATCTCTTCAATCTCTTTTGACTTCTTTACAGAATGTGAAGAAAATGTTTCTTTCAAAATAGTGGTGTGCTTTATCTTTTAGCCGCAAACTAGATGGAGAGGCCATATGCAGGCTAGTTTCATATTATGATAAATTTTTGGTAGGAGAGATTTTCGGCTGGAGTGGAGGAGGTGGGTGCCATTATTGAACCTTTGGTAAAGGTTCTTCGGTTGGTTGATGAAGACAAGCTTGCATTGGGCTTACTTGAATGAAGCCATGGATAGGGCCAAAGAAGACATCTATAGATATTATTAGGATAAGGAGGATGAGAGATTTGAGAAACGAGAATTGATATGGAGAGTGATTGACGAACAATGAAACAATACACTCCATCGCCCCCTCATGCTGCAGGTGCCAGGGATATACCTCAACCCCATATTTTCTTACTCCTATTGTTTTAAATTTGATGTTGAGGTGATGGATAGATTCCTCACTTTTGTTCAAAGGATGGTGCCATCTCTACATGAATGTGCAGAAATTTCTAAAGAAGTGGAGATATATAGGATGGAAGGTGGCACAATCAGCGTTGATATGTCTATCTAAGATAGGAAGACCAAAATGTCAGATAAGCTTCAATTTCTTTCAAATTCATTGTCTCTTCATACCTTGCTATAGCTTTCAAATTTCAATGTTTTTCTCTTATGTTTCTCTTATTTGTTTTTGAGGCTTGGTGGAGAAGCTATGGTGCCAGAGTACCCAATCTCCAAAAGCTTTCCATTCAAGTGCTCAACCAAACATGTCACTCCTACGGATACGAGTACAACTGGGGTTTATTTGAAAAAATATACACCAAGCACAACATATTAAAAAAATTCAAATTGAATTTTTGAGTTCATTCTAAATTATAATTCATTATTTTTATCGTTATTAATTTATGACCCTCATACAGGATGGAGTCTTGGCACCTTCATGACATGGTCTACGTGTACTACAATCTTCAATTGTGGGTGAGGAAACTTCAGAAAACACTTAATGTGTATGCCATATCATTGGATGGGATTAACAACACTGTTGCATGGAGGGCTGAGGTCAAGAGGACTATCATGGAATCACTCCCTGATTGGTTGGAGGAAGCACCAGAGGAGGTAGCAGCGGCAGGAAAGAGAGAGCTAGAGGAGGAGCAACAAGAGGAGGTGCAACAACCTTGGACGGTGACCAATACAGGACATCATAGTCTACCTCCTACTTCTTCTAGAGGATGTCAAAGTCCAATGCCAACCCCAGCGCCTTCTTCCTCTAGAGGAAAAGCCATGACCTTTGCTAGTAAAAAGTGTAGAGGAAATCACTGATTCACTGGTTTCTGTATCTAATTTCAATGTAGATGACTGACGATAATGAGCTACATTTATTAAACTTCTGGTTGATATTTTGAAGCTGAGTTGAGACTCAAAATTCAAGATATGATTCACGGTGGATGTATGATGTAGCACTAGACATCTCATACCAATGTTGCGAACATTGCAATTGGGATTAAATCAGCGAGGGTCCAAAATCAGAAAAAATCATAAAAATCAGAAAAAGACGGCAAAAAAAATAAATAAAATAAAATAAAATAAATAGATAAATAAAAATAAAAATAAAAATTTCAAGATATTTTGGGAAAAATTCACGATTTTCGCAACACTGTCTCATACATCTTATATATTAGTTTTTTTTTCACATTTATGTGGAAATGCATTTATTTGAGGTTGTGGATGCTTTGGATGCTAAAACAATTGAAAAAAATAACAGATATTTTTGTACTTTTAAAAAATTCTGATGTTTACCAAAATTTTTCGATTTTTATGATTTTTTTTGTTTTCTGGATCCTTGCTGATTTTATCCCAATGCCGATGTTAGCAATATTGACTCAATCCCCTAGGAATATCCTATTTTCGTCCTACAAAAGCATTAACTAGAGAGCATTTTCCTCACCTTATACTATATTATTTCATTTTGAGATGCACTGCTCAGTCTATACTTGGAGTCTCAACTTCTATTTTCAGGCAGTTGATCTATATTCAGAGGAAAGGCACTTTCGTTGCCCTATTCTCAACATACTTGAGTTCTATCTTGATTCTTCATACATCAGCTATTCTTGGAGATCGCTATCATGCACCCTACTTAAGAACTATTTCATTTGACTTCTCACTATTTTTATCTCTTCTATTCAGAGGGATGGTCTTTGTACATGCCAAAGTTCACTCTATAAGAGCTGAACAGGTAGCAAGGGTTCTGCATTCATTCATTGCTTGGCATCTGTGGTCTAGTTATCCCATTCTTTTGGTTTGAGTTTGCGAAAGAGCATATTATTCAGAGAGAGTTACAGGTCACTCTACTCCTGCCCATGTGATTCCATCCTTGGATTTGGCAAGAAAGCATGCTTTGGAAGCAGTTTGACATCCTAAAATGCTTTGACGTTGAAATCAATATCTTCAGACTTTGCACTTGCAACTTTGGAATAAAGGTAACATCTTGTTTAGTGGCTAAATCTCATTTGTTTGATGTGTTTAATTTACTTGAATTTCCAGATCAAATGACAATGGGAATCACCACACTCAATTCATTTGCCACTCAATCAACCAAGGAATTCAAGGCACTATGGTCACAAATATGATTGCCAACGTTAACCTTGCTGTTTTTGGTTCTTTTTCACACAGACCCGCACATTTTAAGACTAGATCTGAGATGTTTTACAGCAGAGTTGCATGGTTACCAACAAAGAATTAATTATTTGGGTGGAACTCTGCATTGTAGTTTGTTTTCCATATTTTTGCCACACAGTGATTTCATATGGATTTTATATGACAGGAACTTAATATTGTAGTATGAAAAAGCATTTTGTTTCCCAGATTTATATTTTATCCTCAGAATGCCTAAGGATTTTCCCAAGGTTAGCATGCACTAACCTAAAGTGCAGAGAGACTATACAAGGTCACAATGGTACTTCTCTAGTTGACTTTAGGTCTCTCCCAGTTTCAAGTGTTAACAGAACTTAATGGAAAATTTCACCATTTACTTTGTAGTAGTAGCTTTTTTTTTCAAATTTCATGGTAGTTGAATTTAAACACAGACATGAAACAAGTGGCATAGATTACTCTTGTACTCATTCCTTTTGATATATCGTTTCCTTTCCTTCTTGGACGAGTAACCTAGCTCTATATGGCCTTCTCCTTAGATCTAGGTGTTGCTATGGCACTCCCACTTTGTATTAGATTGATGTTACTCTTACTCCCATTGACCTACTTTTGTGGTCACTCATTAGATATAGGCTCCATTTGAAATCAGTGTCTCCTACTTAATGCATCAATCAGTCATCTTCTAACCTTCCTCATCAAAGATGATAATGCACATGATTATTGTTTTTGAATTTTCTGCAAGGTTGGTGACATAATAACACCATGACCCAAGTTAATGACATAATACAACAAGGTTGCTAACGCAAATGTCTGTAAAATTCAAAGCAGGAGAACCTCAGTTACATTAAATGCCTTCCAGCAATCTCTCTCCGGTTCTGGATTTTCCTAGGAGATAGGTTATAGTTAAGTTACAAATTGTTTTTCCTTTCATACCATTTACAGATCCACTACATCACCCTACATTGAAATTTTCATGTTTTATGGTCATGGAGTAAAAAAAACAAATTTCTCAGACAATAGAATTTTGACAGCATCAGAAGCAAAAACATTGAAGAGACTAGTGCAAAATCTTGGCAAGAGGCAAGTATACACGAATAATACCTGAAAATTTCGAGCCAAAAATCCAACTAGAGGCTTATCCTTTTCCTCTTTGCTCAACTTAAAGAGCCCCATCAAAACATTCAGCCGATTCAGTGCCATATATAACAGGGCACAATCCTTTGGATCTCTTCTTTTCAGATATTGTGTCCGTGCAAGTTTCTCCATCTGCACAGTATCTACAATCGTTAGAAGCATTTTATTGAAAACAAAACAGGTTTTATAGTTCGAAAGATCCATTACAATCTCATATACTTATGAATATGAAGTCAAAGAAATAAATTCTTTAAAGATATACATGAGTATCGATTTTGAAACTTTGCATTATCTGAAGTAAAATAAGATGTCAATACTAACTATGATAGCAGTACAATTGGTCTGTCCATCTGTGCACTACTGATTGAGACCAGGCATTGCTGCCATAATGATAAAGTTTCGAAGCCCAAAAAGTATAGATGCTTGACTATGTGTAAGAGTTGGCTGCATTTGAAAGCCCCAATGTATAAGCACCCTTTACCACAACCATGCAGAGTTGAGATTCATAGCTTCCCACAGATCCCAAAAAAAGACTGTTCGCACTTACCAAATAGTAGTGCACTATTTAAAAGGTAAGAATTCTTTAATTCATGATGAGCACAAGTCTTTTGCACAGGTCTGTTTTTACATTGAGAAAAACTAATAAGTTTAAACACTATTATAGATAGGATAATCAATTCTAGGCTAGATCTAAGAAAAGTTGAACACCTATTTTCATCTTCAATAAAAAAATTTAGAACAATCTTGCATAAATATCTCATTCTGCAATACAAGGACATCAAATAAGAGTAGTCATTTTCTAGAGACAGTTGATATTTCTATCGATAGTCTGACCCATCCAAGATCTCCATAGATGCCTCCACCCCATCTTGTTCCTCTAAAAAGCTGATTAATGCAGCTACCAATAGTAATATCCAAAAGAGACAAACTCAACCCTTCTGGATTGCACAACATAGACCACTTACCAATTGGTTTTCTATTACGAGCACCTCCTCCAAATCTCTGATAGCCTTAATCTTTAATCGAGCTACCTATGAGGCTACAACAGCCCTTGATGAACAAGCTTCACATTCCTCTTGAACCACTTTGGGTATGCTTGCACCAATTGAGGGTGGAACCCCCCAACCCCCACGTTTCCGGCCCTAAACCATGCTCTACATGGGAGTGCTTAGAGGGCACACTCTGGAAGACTAGACTTTTTTGACACACTCCTTGCCAATTTGGGAGCGTGGTGCTCCCAAGGACACTCCCAAATCCAAGGAGCGCACTCCCAAGGTGCTCCCTAAACACTTCCTAGACTCTCCTTAGGCGCTCCCTAGACGATCCATTATGCTAGTGTTTAACTTATTCTTTCCCTTAAATTTACATTACCATTAATTGTTTCACAATGTTTGAGGGTGGTCCCAACATCATCGGACTTCATACGGAGAAAATAGAATTTGAAATCCCATTCAAAATTCAGCAAACTTAACAGTTTTCATTATTTCTGGATGTATGGGATTATGGTATTTCATTCGACTCTATCACATATGAGGGCATGTGATTGGCATTTAATCAAGAGCACCAAGCCCTATGTGCACCGCAATGTTGGTGGTGTTGATTGTTGAACTCCTTTGTCATGGCCTTAGCAAAAATGTACCCTTCACTCAAATCAAAATCATTGATTAGGCATGTTAAGCCTTTTCGGCCATATTGTAAGGCTTGGATTAGGTAGTTTCATCAAAATTGCGTGATGTCCATTGATGTCCCTGTTACCCACCAAAAGAGGGTAACCCTATAAGAGAAAAAAATTATCCCATCTTGGATAGCTAGTCAGCTAGCAGCCCTACCTATTACTCAATTATGATGATATGCCACATTCCTCCACCATATGCACAAGTCATACAACTCTCACCATGTTATGAATATAATTCATATAGAAATAAAAATAAATAATAAGTAATTAACTAATGGCTAGTTAGTTAGTAATGAAAAGGCATGCCTTAGAGACATGACCGTTCGTGGAAGGGCACCTGCCTAGGGTATATAAGCAGGCCCTCATTCCCATTTGTATTCACCTTACATCAATTCTTTATACAAATACAATTTACAATTATTGTCCTACGATGGATGTCTTTGTCTACGAAGTAGTTTAAATATTTCCGCTGCATATACGAGTTTTGGTCGTTACAGACCATCTGACATTCCTCTTGAAAGAAGGTGGGTTACCACTCCACAAGTATTTTAACCATTTTACAATAAAGTGATTTTACATAATGTTTTGGGCATTCTAATATGTGTAAAGGGGTAATTTGGATGATTGATCGATATTGATTATGACCTTGTGTTCTCACCTTACCAAGGGGTTAGTTTTTATCCCTAGTCCAGTGGGACCTCCTATAAGGCCTTAGGGTTATAAGAGGGGCACTACTTGGGAAACTTGGATTGAAGTAGTGTGTCCATAACCACTTATCAATTTTCTCCTTTACCTTGATATCACATCCATCCTTCGAGTTAACTGTCATTGGTTCATCGGGATTTGGCACTCATACATCCACATCCTTGAGTTAGGGATGGAAAACTTTGTTGTGGAGGTTGAAGTAGCTACAAGAAAGATAAAAACATAAGATTTCCACAACAAAAGAAAAGAAAAAAAGTTAAAATGCAAAAGATGGTTAGGACATAATTAGCATGTGGGCAAAATCCTAGCATGAGCTCTACCCCCTCATTAGACATCACTCAGTTCCTGAGCACTAGATGTTGCATCTCATCAAAAGGAACCCTTGCATGTCCCAACCTTGATGAGTGAGAAAGGAACTGGTCCTTTAGGGGTAAATAAATGCTATATCATAAAAGACAAGCTTGGACACCTAAGTTATGCGCCATGTCAAAGCATTACCAAAAAGAAGTAAAAGGCAGAGGGGTTGAAAATGCAGATCGAGGAAAGGGGTAACTCATGCCTCCATGATTGCTTTGTCCATTACATGTATACACTCGAGCTGTGGACCAGCATTAGTTGGTCCCATGAAGATGGCACTTAGCCATGAAGTCTTTCCCCTTTGTTGCCATTATTGCCACCAACACCTATTAATTAAAGGGTTGACCTTGGAAATATCAACTCCTCTTACGGATTGGATAATAGAATTGACTACCCAGCCACCTCTAACAAGGTAGGGAACACTTTTACAAGACTTGGTCTAGTTAGATATTTGAAGGTGATCCTAGTTTGAAATCTTACTATGCCCTTAACAATTAAGTATTGGCCATTGTGACGCATTTATGGTCATTGTCTCTAATGAGTGGTTTCTTTCACTTGAGTTTGAGTTAGTTTTCCGAGGTGGTACTTCACAAAGAACCAGACGCCTAAAGGGAACACTTATTCCATGCCTACTCCACATGATGCCCAGGTCATACTACACTCTCGAAATGCAACATTGCCCTTTTACAGCGAACAGTTCGACACTTTGATCATCCTGATAGTTGATTAACACCTCTTAGCACCTACAAATGCCAAAACGTTGAGCTCACTTTGCTTAGCATTGGAGATTCTTGATGATCTACCCAACGAACCCAACCTGCCATGAAGTTGGCCTTAACATTGATGAGCATGCATTGGTCCAGAGTCTAGATGATGATCATCATCCCCAAGATGATTAGGGAGAGCTTGTACCACCAGATGGACCCTCAACACTAGAGAGAGATTGCACCATGTTGTCTTGAGGATACCCATGGAGATGACACAGGGCACCCAAAGCTAGCTTTTGGACACATGTAGATGTTTTGAGGGTTAATTGAGGACTCTTCATCAATTCATGGTTTATTATGATAGTTGGAAATTTTGAAAATGGTTGTTATAATTGTATAAGGTTGTCCAAATTAAAGAGAAAGTTACACAGTCAAATAGCATAGTTTGAGACCTTTCAAACAATATATGGCATGCCTTCTCGAAAAAAAATGGATTTTTTATGCCCCATTTAGATACCCTATTTTTGAAAGCATTTTTACTCAAATTACCTAGCTCAAACAAAAGCATGATATATATGGTTAGAAAGATTATTCTGAGACCTTCCCAATGGTATATGACATTCTTACTAACCCCTCATAGTTGCGTAGAAATGATCTTTTGAATATTCATTATAAATTTTGAAAATTGCATAACTCAACCGAGCTGTGGGCGATTTGGCACAGTCATGAGCAAGTCAGCCCTGTATATGGGGGTCAGTCACACTATATATAGGCATGAGGAGGAGGCACTATGGACTCACTCAAGCAAATCAGATATGCGTAAGCAAGTGAAGAGGAGTTATGAGGTTCACAACTTATGAACCATAAGTGAAGATAAGTCGAATTAGAGAGCCTTTCTATTGAAGGGTGTTGGCACATCTTTTGAAGGGTTTTTGGCCTTATTCTTGGGAAGGATTCTAGTTTGTTTGAGGTCAGGTTTAAGGGAAAAATATTGGATTTTTGAGGATCAAATTCAAGCCTCTTGAAAGCCTAGTTTGTACCTATTGCAGCCGAACTGAAGGAGGTTGATTATATCTTTGTTTAGGCTAAGTTAGAGGTTTGTCTTGGAGACCAAGTTGTGGTATAGAAGGAGGCCAAATTCATCTTTGTTTAGGCCGAGTTATAGGCTTGTGTTGGACACTGAGTTGTGGTACAAAAGGAGGAGGAGTTCATCCCTATTCTAGGCCAAGTTACAGGAGTGTCTTGAAGGTTGACTTTTGGAACAGAAGGATGTTGAGTTATGTCTTTGTGAAGGTTAACGTTTGAGGGCCAAGATCTACTATTTTATGAGGCCAACTTCTGCTATTTGAAGATCTAGTCAGACCAAGTCCTCGTGTCTTGAGAGCTAAGATCAGTGTGCTGATAGCAATCGTGTGTGAAGGAGAGAGAGCAACTACCAAGAAAATAAACTTTCTTTGACTAAGAATTGATTCCTGAACAAGTAAATAAGTTGGAAGTCGGAGCTCACTAAGGATGGGTGTCTCATCTCCTTGACATGTTGCAGCCTGCTATATTTGTAAATTGGTGCTTACAAGAGGATTGGTCTCCTCATCTCCTTGACAGGTTGAAGCCTAATAAATTTGTAAGTTGGTGCTTACAGAGGATTGGTGTCCTCCCAAATAATTCTAATAAATTGAAGATTATTTTCAAGTGTTTCACCTTCAAGTTTTGACTTTCACTTTGATTTCTATGTTCATACATTCTAGATAACTAATAATGTGATGTGAAATTAGTTTCAAGATTAACTAAGTGAAAAATTGCTAAAAGTAAAGAAATACTAATTCACATCCCCTCTCAGTATTTCCAACAAGCCATTCATCTAGCCCTCGTCTAGAACATTCGGGGCGTCATTAGCCCTAAAAGGACATGACATCATGCTTAGAGGGGATTTTCGGCTACAAATGTAGGCAATTAGTGGCTTATTTTGTTATATTGAGTTATTAGGTTGGCTTGTAACCCACTTACTTCATGTTCACTCAAGATTAAACTTGTTATAAAGTTTTTAGATAAATTAGTGGATGTGATAGACCTCATATAAATGGGGATCACTCCATTCTTATTTCTCATCATCACTTGTGGATTTCGACCTCCATTAGAGAGTTCGACTTAGCCTAGATGTAACTCACTACTTGTGGAGATGTATCTTTCTAGAGTTATTGCTATTGGAGAATGATTTTTATCTTGGAGATGCCCTTTTGGGATTGACAAAAGACTATATCTTGGAAAATTTGTAGACTGAACTGCATAATTTCTAATGGTTCATGGTTCTTCACATAATGAATGTATGTTAGGGTTTTTCTCATGTTCCATGTCTAAATGCATATCCTTAGTGGAAAATCTTGCTTGTTCATTTCATGTTAAATTTATTTTCCTTTAATAACATAGAGGAGCTCCTAGAGAGCTTTCCTCCACTTAATTTCTCCCCTTATAAAAAGATAGCTAGGGTTTATCAAGTGAAAACTGGGGGTTTCCCCCTTACTCTAAGCATAAATTTAATTTCTCTTAAATTTAGCCCTAAAGACTCCATCTTCCTCTTTAATTTTCTAATCCCTTTAACAAATAGGGTTGAATTAACAAATAGGGTTGAATTCAACAAGGGTTGTCACTAGGTGAATGATGAGGCTTTAATAGCTTAAATTCACCTTGATTGATCCTTTGCAATCAAAATCTAACCATTCTCATAGTAGAATTTGTCCTAATAGTGTTGACATCATCTACCCTAGGCAATTGTGCCTTATTAAAACACAAACTTTGGCTAAGGCTTCAACTTGGGCCTTAATTTGAAGGTTTTCCCCTAATTTATTGATTAAATCATTTGCATCCTTTTCTTTCAACTTGTATGCCAAGACGCACCTTTGTTGAACTATATCTTCAAACCCTAGATGTCAAATACTCTCTAAGGCCTTGTATATGGTTTGCTACTCATAGAGAATTGTGCCCTTCTCCATTGAAAAAGTATGATACTCAGCCTTTTATTCATATCTTGAGTCATTTGACTTAGAATATCCCTTAGGTCAAAACTACGAAACCTCATGTGTGGTGAAATTCAGAGACTCTGGAGACAAATGTATCATACTAAACATAATTGATTCAATATTTTGGATGCTTCTCAGTTGCAGTACTTGCGGTGGCAACAACAACAGATGAGATGGAGTTACAGTGCAGACGCAGTGTTGGCAGCAGTATGGCAATGTGCGCAGTAGCATAGATGCAGCATCAGAGTTGCACAGTGGTTGGTGGGTAGTGTTGACCCTGCGGCCTACACCTACCTACAAGTCAGTGAGAAAAGCCTTCAACCCCACAAGGTGTGGTATGTGGCAGGGAACTCAGAGAAGGGGTTGTCACACTAATCCCGACTCTCTTCGTTTGAGCTATCTCCAAGGTTAGCTAAGGGGGGTGGTCCCTAGTGAAAAGTTAAGTTAAAAGATGTGAGTTTCTAGGAGAGTGTTATAGTGAAAATGGATTACTTTTAAGGATTTATGAGCAAATATGAAGTGAGCAACTTGAAATAACAATGCCAATCATTAATATGATTAAAAACCATAAAACCAGTGCCTTATAAGGAATTTGCTCAACAATTCAAAAATATATTTGCTCAAAGTAAAATGCAATGCTCTCAAAAGAGAAAACAAAGTAACCCTGAAATGTAAATAAGAATTGTTAGCACAAGATATGTAAGATACAAAATGTTTTTGAGATAATCAACTTTATAAATCAAAACATGTGAAACATATCTTGCCAAAACCCAAAAATTAGTAATTAACTTGGAAATGTAAAAGAAAGGAAGTGTTAAACCAAGACATCAATATGCAATTAGACTTGAAACATGAAAAGAAAGCACATGTTTGAAATTATTACAATACTTGCTTTTGGAATAGACTTTGCATATGAAAACTCAAACCATCAAGAGACAAGTAAATGTAATGGAAAGTGCTCTTGGTTAATTTTATTAATTAGCTCTACAACAAGACTACAATTTAACTCTTCAATCCTCAAACCTCACCCTCGCCCAATGATATGGATCTCACACTGAGGAGTCAATAGAGGAGTAGAAAATCCCTAACATATCTACTTCAACCAGCTTATGTTGGAAGTAAAATTTTAACGAGGCTTGGGGCCTTCCTACACTAAAATGCCTAGATGAAATGAAAATTGTGTTAATTCCGCAAATTAAAGTAATGATACATGCAAATGCTTCAAAGAGATTGATTTGCAATGCTTGAAAATGAAATAGTGTTCAACATAAGTTGCAATTATAACTTCAATTGGAGGAATAAAATTAGCTTACAATTGTTGCATGTGTTTCATCAATGAATTAAAATGATACAAGTAATTTGCTTGAAAGTAAAATTTGTTTCAAGTAGACAATGACAATAAATTTCTCCAATATTAAAGATAACAATGTAGCATAAAATTGAAGCATGTATTCAAGTGCTCATGAAACAATATACCAAGGTAAATGGAAATGAATCAAAGTTTGTTAATAATATAAAATGCTTGCATGTAAAGGATGAATTGCCCAAAGTAAAGTGTAAGCTTGCAGCTTCAAGCAACAAAATGATAGATAATGCAAAGCTCAAATGAAATTGTAACAAACTTTAACTTAATGAAATGTGATAGTGAGGTTGTGTTAATTCCCAATTAAAGCATGCAAGTGAATGAAGTATGAAAGCTTAAACCATGCAAATGTCAATCCACCCAAGAGAAGCCTTCCTCTAAATGAGGAGATATGATACCATGGGAGAAACCCCAAGCTCCCACAACCAAGTTAGATCTTTTATTAATATTACAATGAGAAGAGGGCCCTTCAAAGTTCTCAACTATACTTCAAGGAGAGTCCTCACAATTATTGCTTGAAACTTGGACACTAGACCTCTTTTCTTAAGAAAGTAGTGACAAGATCTCACAAAACTTATGCAAGGTAAACAAGGTGTGAGTTTCCTCCAAATGCCCATGGCTTAAAGAGGAAAATGGGCAGCCCTCTAGTGAACTCGACTTTGCCAAAATAAGCCTCAAAAGGGCTCACGACATCCTTGGAAATCGAACCCACAACACTTGCCAAGGGTCATGTAAACACTTGTTAGATGTTGCGGGAAGTTTTTCTTCAAAATCTACAACACAAGAGTTAGCAAACAATCCAAACAATGGTTGCAAAATAAGTTAAGTATTAATGGAAAAATCAGCAAGATAAAATGTATATGTACAATTATAATTTACAAAAGCCTAACCTAAAGAGTGAGAATAAACTCTCGTCTTTGCTTAGCCATCTTCAAGCTCTTAGATAGCAAATGAAAGAAATGAAGTACAATGTTTTAAAAAAAAAAAAAAAATTTAGAAGTTCTCAGCTTGTACACAAGCTATGCCCCGAAATCCCTGCAAAACCACTTTGTAAGATAAGACTATAAAAGTTCAAAAAACAAATGAGAGCTCCTTTAAGAATGTATCAAGAGTGGGTTGGTCTCTCCAAAGACTTCCCCTCGCGCTTGATTTTGTAGTCCCAACAAGATGTTCCCTCTACAAAACTTCAATTAAGAATTAGTTCCATATAAATTTAGCTATAAACAATGATAAGAAACTCTAGAGATTTATTTAAAACCAACTAGAGCATTCTATACTTACAGCATACTTCTAAATCAAATGTTAATGCAAAATAGCTCTACATTAACAAATCTGCAAGAGCATATGGAAGCAAATTAGATCAAAGCATGAGTAAAAAGAATTATACCAATGCTCAACAATTCATCACACTCGAAAAGGAGCAACACCTCATGAATAAAACACCAAAGTCTTTATTGATATTTCATATTTCTGAAAGTGTACAAGGCAGCAGCGCTTCCGCAAGCACAATAGCTAGTAACAATATTATTACAATGTGAGAGCCCATGGCTCTATTATATAGAGAGTTGGGAGCAAATCCCAATGAAGAATGACAATGACAAATGGAATTGGAGCCAATCCCAATGTAGAAGTGATTAAACCTTTGTTGCCAGGAAACGTGGGTTCGGGGACGGGAACGGGGACAGGGACGGGGACGGGAACGGCATTTTTGGAAACAGGGTGCGTGTGTTCGTCGGGTAATATAATAATATTAAATTTTAATAATTATATTTTATAAATTATAAATTTATAATTAATAACATATATGAAATTTGAATTTGTATATTTTTTCAACTTTAAACAAGAAAACTTTAATGATAATCATTTAAACATGCACATCATTGAACATTCAACATTGACATTGAAATTTCAAAATTTATCACCAAAAAACTGTTCATTGTTTACATATTAACATGAATCATGATATGGGACAGATTTTGTCACACACAGCGGACTGAGATACACTAGCCAAGTTTCCTACAAACTCAGGAGTACGCTCAAAAATCCTAAAGTATTCTGAGTTCTCAAAGACTCAACATTTTAAACTTTATTTTATTGGGCTGCCTTGTGTGTTTGGTGGGACAGCAGTGAAATATCTGCTGCCAACAGCCATAATTTATACTTTAATGTAGCCACAAGCCTTAAAAAAAACCACAGAATTTATATGTTAATGTAATGATTCAATTTTTCAAAAATTAAAATATATATACTATGAACTGTTTTAATTTTTCCTGAACAAATTCTGAACCATTTAATTGGATTTTGTTGATCCATGGTGAAATTACATTGCAAGGGCAAGCAACACCATTGTTAGAGGGTAGATAATGAACTGGCTTGAATGTTGTGTAGATGATTGAGTTGAAATACATTCTCACTGAACGGTTTATATTGTAAAGAATAGCACAGAGCTATATTCAGTGTATGAATGCATTTATGTAATGCCATTCATTAATGCAAAAAATGATGAAGATTTTATGTGCTTTATTAATCTAATTGCAACTATTTCAAGTTAAAAGAACTGAAACGTATACTTCTCATATTATAGTATATAGGATAAAAAGTTAAAAATTTAACAAGTCTGGGCTGAGTAGAGGTAAGTTTGTGGCATGGTCATCTCTGTTTAGGGCTTCGGTTGGGTACAGGAGTCTGCATAGGGAGGCCGAGGTCTGTTCCTTAGTGAACAGTGCGCTGTTTTGTGTAAACAGTGGCATGAAACAAGCCCTACAGCTCAGCGTTTGACAACAACAAGGAGGAGGGACTATGCCACAATTGTAGGAGGCAAATTGAGTGTATAAAAGTGGACTGACAGTTGTGGCTCATGTTGCAGACAGTCCGAAACAGCAAGAAATTGTGACATTCATTCCGGCAAGCCTTTGAAAGAACCCAACTCGAAGAACCCAAGAACCCATTAAAGGAAAAGAACCCAAATTTTTTTTTTGAAGAACCCGGTTCTTCATGGAAGAACCCGGTTCTTCTGGGTTCTTCTGGGAAGAACCCGTACCCGAATCCGGTACTTGGGTGCGGGAACCCGGGAAGGGTTCGAGAACCCCACCCCCGGGTACTGGAACCCGTGCAACATAGGATTAAACAAGTGGCATGAGGTGACAATCCCAAATAGAAATTCGAATTTGTTGAATGAAGCTCCAATGCCAAATGTAAAAATCAAATTCTGGCAAGTGGACATCATTTTCTTCCCTTATGTGCCAAATTAGAATTTTATGGTGGAATGACAAGTGTATATGGGTGGTAACCCATGTGGGAAAAATTTCCCACAAAAATCTCCACCAAATATTCTCCCAAATCCTCCCAAATGTGCATCAACTTCACAAATTCGAATTTCCAAGCAGCTTTTTCATTTAATGCCATAAATTCGATTTTATTTGAGCACATGTCCTTTCCTTGATTTTAGGAGTCCACATCACCTTGGGACTTCACTTTAACTCCCCCATAATTTTCCACCTCATTTCCACAACATTTAAAATGTGTGGATATTTATTTTTCTCCATTTATTTAATTTCTGGCTTAATTAATTGCCAAATTTCCCACTAAACTTAGCAAAAGTGAGTTTTGACGGTCCAAAACACATTATTAACCCCTCAAAATGTGTTACAGTAGAAATTTGAGGGTGAGAGGTGCAATTTTGATTACTCATACCCCATACGACTTCTCTAGACTACACGTATTACAATTTAAATACAATTTTATTTGAAATTTTTCACTTGCGGTAAATCTAAAAAATTAAAAAATGACTACCTAGACCTAACCAAATTCCACAAAAAATTTTGTGTGATCCAGTATGGTAATATACATCGACTCTAAACACTAAGATGTGTCAACAGCTCAACCTTCAAACCATCACCCCAGCTTTGGGGTAAAACGTGATTGAAAAAACCTAAAAAATTATCCGCCTCTTAAAATGAAGGGATAATTAACCAGATAAAAAACACTCCAAGGTGTACTTGTTCACTGATCGAGTCCCAACATCCTAGGCCTGTTATGGACTCAAAACTCATCATTACTAGTATCACTTATTACAATTCCCCGTAGGGTGTGGAATCTAGGTACAAGAAAGATGATAAGAAGATAGAAGTAGAGTTAAAAAACTCTATTGACTGACGACATCTGACGGTACAAGTGTACTCTATATCATCCTTGGGCATGGAGTCTTCATATAATCATCAGGTGCCACTTCAGTGGTCAACAGGCAGCATGGCCAGACATCAGCAGCGTGACTGTGAAAATTCTATCTATTGCAACTATTGGAGATTATTCTTCTAACTCAAAAATTAATTTTGCAGTTTATTTGCTACGACAAATAACGAATAAAATCACAGTTGCAATTTTTCACCATACAAATATTGCGGAAAAATAAACACTGGAAATTGGGAAATTCTAGCACACACAATAAAATTGACACAGTTATTTTTAGACAATTGTCCCCAGAAAAACCCAATTTGGGAAAACCGATGCAGCAAATGAGGGTTTAATTATTAATGTTCAGCAGCAAATCTGAGTACAATAATTTAGATGCCCAGCTAGCAATCAAATTTGAAGAAAACACTAGCAAAAATATTGTGAGAATTTTCTCTCACCCCATAGCCATTTTTTGCCTCTAAAATAGCTTCCCCAACCTTTGCGTGAGATGCCTGCATCAACCTCTACACAGTCCCTACGCTGGCCCTCCGAAGATTTCGTCCTTACTTCCTTCGACTCTTCTAAGAACTAAAAACTTTTTCCCGAAATGTTGCTTCTCTCCTGCTACTCACCCTCTGGCGCTTTCTTCTCTGTTGAGCTGCTGCTACTGAGAAAATCGAATTGCCTGGGAAACTGAGTATCTGCATTAGATGATCTCCATCACCACATCGACTTTTCTTTATAATCCATTATTGGAGCACCAACGGCCAAGATTAAAACTTAATCAATGGCTAGGATCATTTTTGGGTTGATCCATGTGAGTTTCTAGATGATTCACGCTTTATCTCAATTAAAACTGATTAATTAACCATATTCCCTAAGTTTAGACTAAAGAAATATTTAAAAATTGGTTAATAATCTAATTGAGACACTTCTAGGCGGAATTTCTAAAACTGATTTTTGGGTTTTGGAGATCTCATGTATTCTAGCCTCTCCACAAAATTGCGCAGCTAGAACACATTTGATGCTACAAAAAACTAACACTCCCACTTAGCGAGGAATGTGTTCTAGCGTCGCTACCCCCTATCTCTGCATCATCTTTTGTCACGTTATTGATGTCTGGCTGTTGTTGCCCACCAATCACTGCGCAACTCTGATATACGTTGCATCTATGTTGCTACTGACTCTGCAAAACCGCTACCAACATTGCATCTGCACAGCAGCTCCCTCTTCATTTGTTGTTGCAACTGCAACATCCAAAACAGATTGTCCCTGCTACTGAAACGGGTTCTCCACCATACCCATTTGTTCTCAAAAATAGACGAACTTAGCTCTCCCTAGATCCTTCGTGAGTATATCTGCAACCTACTCTTCTGTGTAAACATATTGTAGCTGGACTGCTTCTCGCTATACATAATCTCTAATGAAGTGACACCGAATATTGATGTGTTTCAACCTGTCATGAAACACTAGATTCTTAGAGAGCTTTATGCAACTCTAATTATCACAATAGACATTGGTCGCCTCCACCCTTTGCCTGAACAAGCTTACTAGTAACTTATGGAGCCATATAGCTTCACACATAGTTCTGTTAGATGCCATATACTCTGCTTCTGCAGACCTTAGTGCTACTGATTTTTGCTTCCTGCTACACCAAGAAACCCTCCCTAATCCAACACTGAAGCAGTACCCGAAGGTTCTTTTCCTATCCACTAAACTGCCTGCCCAATCTGCATGTGTACCCACAAAGTCTGACGTCATCCTCTCGAATATATTTCAACCCATACTCGATTGTGCCTTCTATGTACTTCAGAATATGCCTTGCTACTGCCCAATGTACCCTTTGCGATTTCGCCATGAACTGACTAAGGGTATTGACTGCGAAGCAAATATCTGGCCTAGTGTTGACCAGATACATGAGAGACCTATTGAGTTGTCTATACAAGGTGGGGTCGACATCCTTGTCATCTGATGCATCTGTCTTCTTCCAGTTGGTAATCATGGGTGTAGACATGGGTCTGCAATCCTGCATTCTGAATCTCTTCAAAATATCTGTAGCATATCTTCCTTGCCCAAGGAAGATCTCCCCATCCTTCTGCCACACCTCCAATCCTAGGAAATAGTGCATCAACCTCACATTCTTCATGTCAAATTATGCTTCCAAGTTCCTCTTACAATCCTCTATGAACCTTGATGATCCAGTCAAGAATAGATCATCCACATACAAAATTAGAATGAGGGGCTCATCTTCTATAATCAAATAATAAAGGTTGGGATCTGCGTCACTCTTCACAAACCCCATCTCCTGCAAGTAGGTGTCAATTCTACCATACCATGTGCTGGGAACTTGCTTGAGCCCGTATAGAGCCTTCTTCAATTTGCACACGTGTGTGCCTCTCCTAAGTCTCAAAGCCCTCTGGTTGTTCTATGTACACTTCCTCCTCTATCTCTCCGGTCAAAACGGTTGTCTTAATATCCATCTGGTGAATCTGCCATCCCATCTGAGCTGCTAGAGATATAACTAACCAGATAGAAGTGTATCTGGAAACTGGGGTGAAGGTTTCCTCATAATCTATCACTTGCTTTTGTGCATACCCCTTTGCCACGAACCTAGCCTTGTACTTTTCGACACTGCCGTCTGTCACATATTTGATCTTGTAGATCCATCTTGAACCTACAATTGATATGTCTTCTGGCCTGAGAACTACCTCCCAAACATCATTCGCCATGATAGAGCTATATTCTTCTACCATGGCATCTATCCACACTTGATGTTGTGTGGCCTCCTGAAAGCTGGAAGGTTCTGTAACCTGAGCCACCAATGCTTGGTATCTATTAGGTTGTCTGCACTGTCTCTTTCTCGTCTTAGGAGTCCGAATAAACTCCTTTGCATCCCTTAATGTCTGACGAACCTCTCTGCCGACTCGACCACTAGTCGTGGGAGGTTCTGCCATCTCCTCCTCATCTTGTCTCTGACTCTTTGTTGCTCCATCTGTTGAGAACTCCCCAGATTTCCTACCCCTGAGGAAATAATGGTACTGGTCACAGTACTTGACCCTTGTCATTGTCCCACTGGTTTCTACTATGGTTACCCCTACAACTGGACTAAAGGAGCTTCAACTAACTGATCCTGATCACTTGCAGGCATCTCTTGAGACCTCTTCAAATCTCGGTCCTCCATGAACTTCACATCTCGTCTTACTACTATCTTCCTACTGATAGGAATGTAGATTCTGAATGCCTTTGAGGTTTGGTTGTACCCAACGAAAAACCCCTTCTCTGCAGTCTGATCCAATTGGTCATTTTATCATCTGGCACGTGACAATAAACAATGCTACCAAAAATTTTGGGGTGGCTGACTTCAGGCTTCTTCCCTGTGAAGAATCCTTCTAGCGTTTTCTTCCCCAATGCTCTATGAGGAGTCCTATTCCGAATATACATTATCGTGTTACATGCTTCTGCCCATAGGAATCTGGTAGATTGTGGTCATATAACATAGCCTTTGCAGCTCCAATAATTGTTTTGTTTTTCTGCTCCGCTACACCATTCTGTTGTGGATTATATGGAGTTGTCCATTCTCTCTTGATGCCTTCCGTCACATAGAAATCTATGAAGTCTTTATCAATATACTCTCCACCATTATCTGAGCAAAGTACCTTGATCTTCTTCCCTGTTGCATTCTCCATGAGAGCTTTAAACTCTCTAAAACAATTGAAGGCCTCATCCTTGGTCTTCAAGAAGTAGATCCATGTTTTCCTAGAATTATCATCAATAAAGGTGACAAAATACTTGGCACCGCTGAGAGTTCTAGTGGACATCGGTTTGCAAATATCTGAGTGTATAAATCCTAACACGCCATTAGCTCGATTGTCACTCCTTGGAAATGTCACCTTAGCATACTTCCCAAGTACGCACCCTCTACACACATCATCGTGTTCATTCCCTAGTTCAGGAACCCCTGTTACGGTTTCCTTGAGCATCCTGAGAGATCCATGTTGTAGATGTCCCATCCTTCTGTGCCATAATTCATTCAGCTCCTTCCCACTGCTACTGTTGTTGCCTGGCAGTGCCATTCGAGAGTCGATTTGTAAGCGATACAACCTGTTACTTCGAACTCTAATCTGTCTTACTTTCCTCCAGCTCAAGTGCTTGACATACACTTTCCTCCCCGCGAAGTGAACATCGTACCCTCTATCCCGTAACTGGGATAATGAAATCAGGGTCAGACCTAATCCTGGCACATGCAATACATCTGAAATACTGGTGCTTGCTCCTAATTCCCCCTAAAAATCTATGGTACCTGTCCTTGTTGGAGTACATTTCGTTATGTTTCCCCTAGTAATCTGGAAATCCATCTGCTCATCTTTGTAGCTAAAGAAATATTCTCTAACCCCTATCATGTGAGCTGAAGCTCCACTATCTATGTACCAAACTCCCTTTGAAGCTAATCTTGCTAAGAAAGCAAATTCGTCTTCCAATCTGCAAGACAAATTTGAAGTCTCTTTAATGTTACTTTTGTCCATGGCTAAACTGGAACAAATTTAGTGTGTTATTTCTCTTTTCCTCCCAAAGCGGATTCTGTAGCCTGCAGCAAAACTTTTTTGCATCGAACCAGTACTCTACTCAGTGAAAAAATCTAAGCAGGAAATACTCGCTCTAACTGCTGGAATCACTAATCTGGGCAATTCGATTTTCCTGCCTCCTCTAAACTAAAAAACGAACTACTACCCTAGTAACTCGAACTGCCTATTCTGGGCTCTATGCAATCTCTTTGGGAATTTCGATATGCTACTCCCTCTAAACAGCGAAATTCCTTTTTTTGCTTCTGAGCTTCCTCGCTAATCAATTAAGCTCTGATACCATGTGAAAATTCTATCTATTGCAACTACTAGAGATTATTCTTCTAACTCGAAAATTAATTCTGCAGTTTATTTACTACGGCAAATAACGAATAAAATCACAACTGCAATTTTTCCCCATACAAATATTGCGGAAAATTAAATACTGAAAACTAAGAAACTGTAGCACACAATAAAATTGACACATTTATTTTTGGACAATTGTCCTCGGAAAAACCCAACTTGGGAAAACTAATGCAGCAGATGAGGGTTTTATTATTAATGTTCAACAACAAATCTGAGAACAATAATTTAGATGCTCAGATGGCAATCTAACCTGAAGAAAACACTGGCAAAAATATTATGAGAATTTTCTCTCACCCCACAGCGATTTTCTGCCTCTGAAATAGCTTCCCCAACTTCTGCATGAGATGCCTCTGTCAGCCTTTGTGTAGTCCCTACGCTAGCCCACTGAAGATTTCGACCTTCCTTCCTTCGACTCTTCTAGGAACTAAAATCTTTCTCCCGAAATGTTGTTGCTCTCCTGCTCCACCTGCTACTCACCCTCTGGCTCTTTCTTCTTTGATGAGTTGCTACTACTGATAAAATCGGATTGCCTAGGCAACTGAATATCTGCATTGGATGATCTCGATCACCACATTGACTTTCTTTTATAATCCATTGTTGGAGCACCAACAGCCAAGATTAAAACTTAATCAATGCCTAGGATCATTTCTAGGTCAATACATGTGACTTTCTAGATGATTCGCACCCTATCTCAATTAATACTAATTAATTAACCATATTCACTAAGTTTATACTAGGAAATATTTAAAATTTGGTTAATAATCTAATTGAGACACTTCAATGTGGAATTTCCAAAAACAATTTCTAGGTTTTGGAGATTTCATGTATTCTAACCTCTCCACAAAATTTTGTGGCTATAACACATTTGATGCTACACAAAACTAACAGTGACAGGAGGTGATATAGAGACAGTGTGTTGTGGCAGGATGTGTAGCACTAGAGAGAACACAGTCCTCACTAAGAGGGAGTGTTAGCTTCTATAGCATCGGATGTGTTCTAGCCAAGAAATTTGGTGGAGAGGCTAGGATACACGAGATCTCCAAAACCAAGAAAACATTTCTAGAAATTCCACCTAGAAATGACTTAATTAGATTATTAACTTGTTTCTAAATATTTCCTAATTCTAAACTTAGGGAATATGGTTAATTAATCATAGTTAATTAACTCAATGTGTGAATCATCTAGAAACTCAAATGGATCGACTCCAAGATGATCCTAGCCATTGATTAAGACTTAATTGTTAAAATTTGGGTACCAGAGAACAAGTGGTTCCCTAAGGCTTTGATCTTTGGCCTAGGGAAAAGTGTCCAAATTTATTTTTTACTTTTCTCCTAAAGTGACTTTATAAGTGGTAAAGTCAATTTAATTTAAAAGTGAATTTATAAGTGGTAAAGTTACATTCTAATTTAAAAGTGACTTTATAAATGGTAATGTTACATTCTAATTTAAAAGTGACTTTATAAGTGGTAAAGTTACAATCTACTTTAAAGGTGACTTTATTAAAGTGAATGAAGAATTAGAAAGTGAAAAAGTGACTATGGAAATAAAAGGCTAACTGGGTCTTTATTTAAGTGGGTGAGTTAAAAAATAGAAAGTGAGAATTAAATGCACATTTATTCTCATCCCTAGATCTAAATGAATCTTATCCATTAGATCTTAGGGTAACCCAAAAGGTCATTTAGAGAATAAAAGGAGAAAAGAAGAGGAAAAGATCAATTCATTCTTTCATGAGCATTTGAGAGAAAGAGGAGAGAGCAAGGAGAGAATTTCTGAGCAGTGAGGAAGTGAAAGAGAGCAGCAAGAAGACATTTTAGCAAATCTAAGCAGCAACATTTATTGGCACGCATCCCAAGAAAAAATTGTACAGTAGGATAAAGGCATAGAAATCGAGGAAGGACTGCAAGTTTTGGGCACATTTTTCGAGGTTGGCCGTACAGCATTTAATGTTGTTTTATTGTAAAAAATTATGTTTTGATTTTTTGTTGATTGGCACGATTTTCGAGGTGGAGTTCAACCACAGAAATCGAGATAAGTTGTAATTTGTGGTTGCTAGAATTTTTACTGTGTATTTCAATTTCTCTGTAAAATCATTTTCACCAATAAAGAGCTCTCAAACTAGTTTTCCCCAAGAGTTGTAGAGGGTTTTTCCAGGGTCACATTGACCAAAAATCACTGTGTTATTTCTGTGTGTGGCTGTCATAATTTTGTTGCGTTTTATTTCTGCAATTTCAGCAGTTGTGAAATCTCTAAATTTGTGTTTTCAGAAAAATATTATCATTTCCAGATTTTAGAATTTTTATCATGCTTGGATTTAAAATTAAATACATGGAGTGATAAGGAAAACTGATAACCAGAGTGGGGGTTGAAATTTCTTCATTAATCTTGGTCGTTGGTATTCCAACAATGGACTATAAGAGGAAGTCGATGGGCACTTGGAGGAGACACACCAGAACACGAAAAGTTCGATTTCCTTGGTAGATTGATTTCCAAAGAGTAGCAGCGGTTGTCGGAGAGCCAGAAATCAACGCAAAGAGTGAGGGGCAGGGACAGTGAGGCTAGAGAAAGTCTTCCAAATCCAGTAAGTGCATTTGCAAAGAGGCAGAAGTACCACAGTGAGGCTGACCTAGGGGCTACATAGAAGCCTCTAGAGGGCAATTCAATTTAGTTGGAGAGAAGTCGAATTTCAGTTCTAGAGGCTAGGAAAGGATCCAGAAGGCCGGAGAGGCAGTTTCTCAGCCAGTGGCAGCCAGGATAGCTACAGGACTAGTTGATTCCGACTGAGCGTGGCAGATACTACGCTAGGGTGATGCAAGCCAGCACAGAGGCAGTTTGGACGGCTCACTAGAGCTGCAGCCAGAGCCTGGATTTGTCTGTGGGGTGAGGAAATTTCCTCACTAGAATTTTGTCAGTATTTTTCTGTGTAGGATGGCCAAATTCGACATCCAAGTTATTGTACTCAGAATTTCTCACTGTTGCATAATAATAAAACCCTCAATTGCTTTACCGGTTTTCCCAAGTTGGCTTTTTCTGGGAACAATAGTCCAAAAATAACGATGCCATTTTTATTACGTGTGCGATAGAATTTTCTCAGTTTCCAGTGCTATTATTTCCATATTATTTTATTTGTGAAGGTTGTAGTGTGACTTATTTGATATTTCCATAGCAGATAAATTGTTAAAATAATTAACAATTAGAAAAATAAATTCCAGTTCCTACAATAAGATTCCAGTTTTTGAATTTTCACATTGACTTGGTCTTGGAGGGGTTATAAGTCAAGGGTCTAGATCTTAGAATTCGTCAATTGAAGATTCTATAAGAAAAAATTTGTGGGTTTTCCTCTCAAGATTGGAGAGGTTTTGGCCCTGGCTAATCGCCTATATATTGTGTCATTTGTCTCATTGTTTTTTATGTTTTGGTAACTTTTTGATGAAGAGAACACAATAATAATCAAGTTAAAGAAGCTAATGAAGAAAAATAAAAAGTCTTCACAAGTAGTTATCATGAGCGAGAGAAATTACCTTTTACTACTGCCCCTAGATTTGTCAACAAATTCCTTGCACACCAAAACTCCTATCTTCTAATGCACTGGGCTGTTATTTTTGTGCACACTCGAGCTCCTGTTTTGTAGTGCAATTCTTATCAATCTATGTAATTTGCTCCTCAAGGCTACGCACACCACAAGAAAAGAGATCTCACAAAAACATATGTAAATTACATTCCTTTGTCCTCCTCTTTATCGATTCAATCCATGCTAAATTAGGCTAGTTCAAAATTAGAACTCAAGTTGTTGATTGGCAAGTTAACTGAGAGTGAACACTTTCTCTCCCTAATCATCACTAGAATCATAACCCGTCCTTCCTTCAATCAATCACCGAAGTTCCAACCCATTCTAAATTGAACTCGTAATTGTCACTCAACCCTGTAGTCAAACTGAAAAAGGCTCCATGTAACTGATCCTCCAACATTACACCTGAACTGAAGTCTAACTCATGAATTCGCATCAAGCTAAGGAAAATACAAACTCATCATCTTTCTGGCTAAAGCACAACCCAGAAGACCTTCCACGCTACATTTCAACACTCCCTCTTAGCAAGGAAGGCGTTCTATACAACTCCCAACTTATCTTTAAAATAGACAAAATTGCCTCTTGCCAATGCCTTGGTCAATATATTGTTGTTTGCTCCTCTGTTGGAATGTACAGTAGCTTTATTATCCCTTTCTACACACAATCCCTGAGATGATGATACCTGATCTTGATATGCTTGGAGCGATCATGAAGCATTGGATTCTCAAAGAGTTAATGCAACTTTGATTGTCACAGTGTATCACAATAGGCTCCATCCCCTGCGTGAAAAGTCCCACAAGCCACTTCTTCATCCAAATAGCTTCACATGTTGCCAAACTAGCAGCCATGTACTCAGTCTCCGCTGAACTGAGTGCAACTGATCTCTACCTCATGTTAAACCAGGAAATAGTTGTTGACCCAATGTTGAAGACGCAACCTGAAGTACTCTTCCCATCTGCGGAGCAACATGCCCAATTTGCATCTATGAAGCCCTCAAGCCTCACTCCATCAACTTGTTTGTACCATAATCCATAATTTGGTATACCTCTTAGATACCTCAAAACATGCTTCGCAGCAACCCACTGAACTTTAGTTGGTTCCATCATGAACTAACTCAGTTGGTTTACTACAAAACAAATATCAGGCTTTGTATTGACCAAGTATAGCATCTACTCGCTTTGCTCGGCTTGCATCCACCTTCCACTAGTTTGTGTCTAGAGGCGTGCCCATGGGCCTGCAATCCTACATATGAAACCTCTCAAGAATCTCTTGGGTGTACTTGTCCTGTCCCAAGAAGATCTCACCATCACCCTGCCAAACCTGCCATCCAAGGAAATAGTGCATAAGCCCTATACCCTTCATCTCAAACTCCCTTGCAAGGTCTACCTTCCAATCCCGAATCAAGCTATCTGCTCCAATCAGTATAAAATCATCAACATAGAGCACTAGAATGAGCAGAAGCTCTCCAACCATGATGTAGTACAAGACGGGATTTGCTTCACTAATAGTGAAGCCCAATCGTCAAAGGTAGATTTCAATACAAGTGTACCATGCTCTCGGAGCCTGCTTGAGCCCATAAAGAGCTCTCTTCAACTTGCACACACGCATGTCTCTGTTGAACTACTCAAACCCCTCCAACTGCTCCATATAGATCTCCTCTTCAACGACTTCATTGAGGAATGTTGTCTTCACATCCATTTGGTGGATCTTCCACCCAATCTGTGTTGCAAGTGTCAGAATCATCCTGATGGATGAATATTGTGTTATTGGGGCAAACGTCTCATCATAGTCTATGCCCTCAACTTGTGAGAATCCCTCAGCCACAAACTTGGCCTTGTACTTCTCCACACTCATATCTGCTTCATGCTTCACCTTGTGCATGTAACGTGAGCCTACTACCCATTTTCCCTCTAGTTGTGGCACAATTTCCCAGAGAACGTTCTTCATGATGGAGGAATATTCCTCCACCATGGCATCCTGCCAAACCTACTGAGAGGTTGCTTCCCCATATCAAGAAGGCTTTATTTCCAACAACTTTGTCATCAACGCCATATAACCGGTGTACCTCTATGGCTACTTGCTCTGCCTGAATATAGAGCTAGGAGCTTCAACATGATCCTAGGCCTCCCGAATCAACCTGTCAAGCCACTTGGCTCTCTTCCTCCCTGTGCTAGGAGTGTTTGACTAAGTAGTTGCTTGCTCTTGTCCTCGTCTCTTCTCCTCATCATCCTATTAGTCATCCTGTTGTGCAACCTTTTGGCCACCAGGTTGAGACTTAATCTATGATCCTGGTCGAGGCTCCTCCTTGGGTACTCCAACCTGCTCTCGCTATAAGGACTCCCTCAGAGCTCTGTCCTCCTCAAACCTCACGTCCCCCCTAATAATTGTCTTCTTGAGTGATGAAATATACACCCGATACACCTGAGATGTCTCAGTGTAACCCACGAAAATACCCTTTTTAGTTGTGGGCTCCAACTTCTTCCTGCTGTGTTTGGACACATGGTAGTAATATTTTGTGGCAAAGATGCAGAAGTGTGAAACATCAGGCTCCTTTCATGTGAAAGCCTCCTCCGGTATAACCCGTCCAAGCACCCTATGTGGACTCATGTTCTGCAAAAATACTGTAGTGCTGCATGTCTTTGCCCACAAGCACTTAGGCAGTCCTTGATCATGCAACACGGCCTTGGCCGCTCCAACTATGTTGTGGTTCTTCCTCTCATTGACCCCATTCTGCTAAAGGGTATGCGATGTTGTCAACTCCCTTCTGTTGGCACACTCATCCCTGAAGTCAATGCAAATATATTCCCTGCCATTATCTGAAGCAAACAAAGTTCCTTCTTCAAATTAATTACTCCAAAGACTTGGAATATAAAGATATCCATGAGGAAAAAAGTATTATATATTAAATGTATGAATAAGAATGATGATACAATGAGAGTGAGAGGGAGTAGGGAATGTATGAATAAGAATGATGATACAATGATGATACCATGCCACCTATCCCGTGAATGGAGTAGGGAATGTTACCTTTCAATTGAATCAGGGTAACACGATTCATTTCCAAGAAGTTCTATACGTACATGATCTTAAGAAGAACCTGGGGTACATTTCGGAAATGGAAGACAAAGGATACAAGGTGGCATTCATCAATGGAAAGGTATGTGTTTGGAAAAGGAATTTTAAAGATGCTTCTACTCTTGGGTTCAGGGTTGACAATTTGTATCAAGTTGGAGGAAGTTCATTGGGAGCCATGTCTTGCGACACATCTCCATAATCTGAACTATGGCACCGGAGGTTTGCCCATCTTCATTATAAGGCTCTACCCGATGTGAGACAGATGGTGAGAGGTATGCTCGAGTTCAAAGTAGAGCATTAAGGTGTATGTCCGGGATGTGCCGAAGGGAAACTTACAAGGGGACCATTCCCCTCAAGTAATAGCAAGACCACAGATATATTGCAGTTGATCCACTCTGACATATCTAGTATGATGCCCATAAACTCTTTGGGAGGATACTTATATTATCTCATGTTTACGGATGACTATTCTCGCAAGACCTAGATCTGCTTCTTAAAAAAGAAGGATGAAGTGTTCACCTGGTTCCGTCACTTCAAAGCTATGATCGAAAACCAATCCGAGAAGAGAATCAAGATATTGAGCACTGATAATGGGACTGAGTACGAATCAAATAAATTACATGATTAATGCAGAGAAGTTGGCATTAAGAGGGAGACTACAATACCATACACTCCCGAGCAGAATGGTGTGACTGAAAGGAAGAATCGTAATATGTAGAAGTTGTTCGTGCCATGCGTCATGATCAAGGGCTTTCGAAATTCCTATGGGCCGAAGCTGCAAATACCGCCGTGTATGTTCAAAACTGATGCCCTCATCAAGCATTGGACTCCAAGACTCCTAAAGAAATGTTTACTGGTAAGAAATTTGATCTCTCTCATTTTAGAATTTTTGGAAGTCCTGTATATTTTCATGTCCCAAAAGAGAAAAGAAACAAATTGGGTGCATCAGAGAATAAAGGAATCTTTGTGGGCTATAGCGAAAATTCTAAGCGCTATACAATTTATGTGGTTGGTCAAAGGGAAGTTGAGATAAGTCATGATGTCACCTTTGACGAAGATATGGCCCTCAGCAAGATCAACAACCTTCCTATTCCAAGGAAGGACAAAGAAGCTGACACCGGAAAACAGGGTGAAAAAGAGAACGAGACGATGCGTGATGTTGATGAACCTATGGATCCTATTGATCCTCCTCCCCAAGAACCCTCATCCTCCAAGAGGAGACCCTCATGGCTTAGGGAGACTCTTGAAGATGCCGAGAGATATATTGCACAGAGGGGGACTTTCCGTGAGAACAAGAAGCCGAACAAGTATCAAGGATACTTGACCGTCATGAGCACTATCATTCAAAATGAGCCTTCATCATTTGAAAAAGTCGTGAAGCAACAAGTATGGAAATATATTATGAATAAAGAGTACGAGTCAATTATGAAGAATGATGTCTAGGATGTGGTTCCTAGACCCTAGGACAAATCGGTTGTCACCTCTAAGTGGCTCTACAAAATCAAGCATGGAGTTGATGGAAGTGTTGAAAAGTTCAAGGCTCACTTTGTTGCTCGAGGCTTCTCTCAAAAGGAAGGTGTAGATTACGATGAGATATTTGCACCTGTTGCCCGATACACCACCATTCGCTCGATCATAGCCCTTGTTGCCTCGCAAGGATGGAACCTACATCAGATGGATGTCAAGACCGCTTTCTTGCATGGTTCGATTAAAGAGGAAGTCTATGTGGAACAACCCGAGGGGTTTGAGGTTCATGACCGAGAATCTCATTTATGCAGGTTGAAGAAAGCTCTCTATGGCTCGAAGCAAGCACCCCGGGCTTGGTATGAGAGGATTGATAGCTATCTGATGAAGCTGAAATTCACTAGAAGTGAAGTCGATCCAAAACTTTACTTTAAGGTTGAAAATGATAAACCTCTCATACTGGTACTTTATGTGGACAACCTCTTTCTGACATGTGCAGACCTTCTCATTCACAAACGTAAGAGGGAGTTGGCTTCTAAATTTTGAGGTGAAGGACCTAGGACTAATGCACTACTTCCTAGGGTTGGAGGTCTGGCAAAAGCCAGGAGAAATTTTCCTATCTCAAGATGTTGTGAAGATATTCGAAAGATTTGGGATGGTGGACTGCAAGCCTGTGACTACCCTGATGGAACTTAACTTCAAGAAGTTATGTGGTAGCGTTGTCGGACCTGAATTGGGAAATGCTTCTAAGTATCGTCAACTCATAGGAGCGTTGATGTTCTTGGTGAACTCCCGTCCAGACATATGTTTTGCAATTAATACGTTGAGCCGATATATGGTTGAGCCTCATCACATACATTGGATTGGTGCCAAGAATCTTCTGAGATATCTTCGGGGCACAATCACTCATGGACTAAGATACATTGCCAAAGATGTGAGGCTACATGGTTATTCGGATGTTGATTGGGCCGGCAATGTGGTGGATAACAAGGGCACTTCTGGGTGTTGCTTTTCTTTGGGTTTTGCTTCAATATCCTGGATGAGCAGTAAGTAGAAATCAGTTGCCTTGAGCACCATTCAGGCCGAATACATAGCTGTTTGTATGGCTTCCTGCGAAGTTGTCTCGTTGAGGAAGCTCTTCAGTGAGCTGTTTGGACATGTGCTGGATACCACCGTGATCCTCTACGCCAACCAAAGTGGGATCCGATTATCAGAGAATCTTGTATTTCATGATTGCTCCAAGCACATAGATATCAGTTACCACTTTTTCCGGGATATGGTACAACGAGGAGCAATAAGGCTCCATCACATTGGAATTGATGATAAGGTCATCGATATTCTGACAAAGCCCCTGGGGAAGGCCAAGTTCTTGGCCTTTCGAGAACAACTTGGAATCGTGGAGAGACCCTCTTCTGAGGGACCTGTATGATATGGACATTGAGCTCTGGGAGCTCCGGGGGGCTTGGGGTACTTCTTGGAGCGATGAGCAACCATAGAGTGAGTGGTTCAGCCTTCCCCTATTGGTTTTTTGTGTACAGGGTGAGTGGTTCAACCTTCCCCTGTGATACCCAGTGGCGACATGTAGGCAAGATGAGTGGTTCATCCTTCTCCTTCTGAGACATCCTACCCATGCAGTCTGGGACTCATGGGAAGCACCTCTCATCTGGCCAATGAGTAGGGAAATGAGGATAGGGACCACAGTACTACCGATGGACGCATAGTGTACTCTCGTACTCCCTATGCTAAGATGACCGATATTGATCTGGGATCAATTGGAACTGACTTTGGGTCAGTAGGAGTGGTATGACACACTCTCTTTTGATTGAAACTGAGTTCGGGTCAGTAAGAGTGGTATGAGACACTCTCTTTTATCTGGGACTCACTTCGGATCAGTAGAGAATGGTATGATACATTCTCGATCACTTCTTCTTCATAGTTCAGCAGTGGAGAGCAGTGCATTGATGGCAGAGATAGTACCAACTGGCAAATGGATTAGCAGATGGAGTTCTCCCTAGTTGAAAGGGAGTGTTAAAATTGGCAAACTATGGCCAAACTCCACATGGATCATCTTATTTATGACAGCTGATATTTTTATTGGATTCCTCTCTCCGAGAGGTGTAGGATTGATCTAAAGATCATCTGATTCCGACATGTAAAAATAAAGATATGAATTTATTTGTATTATGGACAAATTATCAAGGTCGGCCTGCAAACAAAACAGGGATTTTAACCCCCAGCTCATCCTCAACGTTGCATATAAAAGGAGGAGACCACAAGTCATTTTATAATCATCTCATATCATCACATCTCTCTCTCCTCGCTTGATTGGGTACACAAATCTGGCAGCTTTCTCTCACACGTGCAAAGGAAGGAGGACGATTTCTGTTTTGACTGTTTGCCTGCGTTGACCGAATTTCTGGGGCTACATTTTGGGTTGCATTGACCTCCTCTTGACTACGGATTTGGGTGAGGATCTTCTCCTTGGCAAACCACAGATCTGGGCACTGAAATCGAGGTGATTTGACCAGCGTTGACTCCCTAGATCTAGTTGTAGTTTGACTTTTGTTGACCAGCATTTGACTAGACATTTTCTGATTGTTTTGGATTGTATGGGTTTGTTGTTGGAAGCCGAAGTTGACTGCGTTTGACCGAGTTCCTTAGAGGAAGAATTCTACCCTGTTTGACCAGCGTTGACTTCTCTGGTTAGGGATTTTCTACTGTTGTCATAAATTATCAAATTTGTAAATTTCTACTATCTCTCTTTGCTGAACTATTGAAGAATATAAGAAGAATTGATCAAAGGTTTCCCCACATTGGGGTTTGTCCCTGGCTGGTGCCACATCTTGTGTCCTCTTGTCTTGGCTTGTCTTCTACTATTTATGTTTATGTTCTATCTGCGTTTTACTATCATGTTGATGTGATTGCTAAATAGGATATTGATATTGGGCTCATAAAGAAATTGAAGTAAATTGCTCTTAAGCATATAACATACCAAAAATTAACAATTATGGTTTCTTAGACGTAAAAGTTCTTTGGTTTTTGATTCATCAACCTTATTTCCAATGTTTTGATTTTTTATTTTTTCATCTTTTAGATCTCTGATTTGTTCTATTAAATTTTTATTAAGGTTCTTTAAATGCAAGGTTTCCTCTTCTTGTTCTGATAAAGTGCTTCTTGATTTCTTTCTTTGTGACCTTAGTCTTCTTCACTTGTGCAAGTAATTTTTCATCGTGGTGCTTGAGGCAAGAGATTTCTTCATCCTTTTCCATTACTTCCTTGTAATACATATCCACAAGATTTTTATGTTCCTGTTGTAAAGCTTCCTTGTTTTGCCGAAGTTTGGCTATTTTGCCTTTCTCTTGATCTGGCAATTTCTTGGTACGTTGGGTTACATTGTTTTGTAGGAGTGATGACGGGCTTTCAACTTGCAATGTGGATTTTGTTTTCTTCATTTCCTTATCAAAATTTGTATGTTGTTGCCTAATTGTTGCCATTAATTGTTTCATATCTCTTGCTAATGATTGTTTTTCTGTATCACTTAGAAGTTCGACTAAGATAAAAGTTTTGTAACATTTTGTGCAAACAACGTTTTAATTTCTGAATGATTCTTGACAATTAGGGTATCCTTCTGAACAAAAAGAACGTATTGAAAAGAAACCCATATTTTTTCTTCAAAACCTTCAAAACTTTATTATTCCTTCAGACTTTAGTATTAATCCTTAACGAATTCTCCTTTTATGTTTTTTGACTTGGAATTTCCCTTCGCTCTTCTTACTTCAACTTTCTTTTTGCTTCAAAAATTCTTCGTTCAATAATCATTTTTATTGTGTATTTTTCCTTTTTATAATGTATATTCTTACGAATCAAAACTCTTTTTTATTACTCCTTTTTAATTTCAAGAAATTCCCTATATGAATCTTCTCCTTTCCTTTTTTAATACCTTATACCTTTTTTTCTTTTCTTTTTTAACAAAATAGCCTAGATAATTTATTTTTTCCTTTTTTTTTAACTTCCTCATACCTCATATGTGATATTACTTTTTATATGTTGGCGCTTTTATATTCCTTAAGAGCCCTGATCAAATCCTTCATCTTATTTTTTTTCTAATATATAAATATAATAATAATTCCTTCTCATATACTTGAATTGGCCCTTTTCCTTTCCAAATGGAGAGACAATATGACACAACAATTTCGTACACCTATTCGGACACACCAATTGACCATAAGATATTGCGCATTGACCATACAGTACGACGGCTATAGATGAGATTGATAGTGGTTAGTCGAGAACAAGTTACGAATCAGCATATGCCTATCAATTGTGCAATCAACAAGAAGAAGACAAAAATAGCGTGCTAGAAAATGCTGTCGACGGTGGCTTGTTGTCAACTTCAGCGTGACTCAGGCAATGGAGGATAAGGAGTAGCGATGTTGGTTGATGCCACAGATGGCAGTTGCAGAGGATTACAACAACAACGGTCGGTCAGGCAACACTTCTGGGAGCCGCAAGTGATCTGATGAACGACGGGAGTGGAAATGGAGTGGAATGATATGACATTAGCAGCGTGTGGATTACACGGGGATGGCTGAGGCGGGGAGCCTTGTTATGTCGGTCGATTGGATATGTTAAGAGCAGGGGAAACTGTAGCTGTAGGAGATAAGAGGTAAGTGCGAATATAATTTTTTTTAATAGCCTTAAATTTCTTTATTATTTTTTAAGGTTTTTTTTATGAATTTTTTTTATATATTCTATATATTTAGTTATTTATTTTTCTTTCTTTCAAATATACGTATTTGATTTATTTTTTATAATGATTTTTTTTTAATAACTTTTGTATCTAGATTTATCTTTTTCTATAATTTTACTTTTTATTTTTTAACGGCCAAGGGCCTCTGACGAATAAGCGACCGAGAAACTCCCAAAAGTGTAGCGAAATGCTTCAAAGGCAACAACATTAACGAATTTTGCTAGTCAAAGACCTAGATCAGAGAATGAACTCGGTGCAACAATGAAGCGACCAAAGGATCGAACTGTTGTGATACCAAATGAAGCGAACAAAGTTCCTTCTTCAGATTAATTACTCTAGAAGACTTCGAATATAAAGATATCCATGAGGATACAAGTATTATATATTAAATGCATGAATAAGAATGATGATACAATGAGAGTCAGAGGCTTGCTTATATACCAAATAGGTACCTCTTCATGGAGAGTCATGTCTCATTTAGACATGACCCTTTAACCTAATTACTAAATAACTAATCATTATTAATTATTATTATCATTTACATTATTTCCTACATATTTATTCATAACATTGTCACTCCTCAATGATTTGATCTTCTTCCCGGTCAGGTTTTCTACGAAGGCGTTAAACTCCATGAACTTGGAGAAGACCTCCTCCTTCCTCCAAATGAAGAAGATCCATGTCTTCTGGGAATAATCATCTATGAAAGTAACATAATACCTGCGTCTCATAAGTGATGTTGAAGAGAAGGGACCGCATACATCTGAATGCACCGGCTCCAAAATCCCTTTGGTTTTGTCGTCTCGGCCCTGGAAAAATGACTTGGCATACTTGCCAAGTGTGCACCCCTTGCACACTCCATTCTTGTTAAGGTTGTACTCTAGCAGCGTTGTGGCTATTTGTTGAAGGATCTTCAGTACCCCATGATGCAAGTGTCACATGCACATGTGCCAAAGTTCTCTTACATCTCTAATCTACACACCTCTTGCCTTGCTGCTCAAGGTTGCGCATGTCTCAACCTGCAACTTGTAGAGATTCTTCATCCTCACACCTATTTGCTTGACTGATCCAAAAGTTAGATGCTTGATGTAAGCCTTACCTCTGCTGAAATTGACATCATAACCCTTATACTCTAGGATTGCCACCAAAACAAGGTTCTTCTTCAAGCCTGGAACATAGAAAACATCTTTGAGATGGAGAGAGCTCCCAGACTACCTCTCAAAGCTGAAAGTACCAACTCCCCTAGTTGTGTACTTGCCATCATCTCCTAGCTCAATATGAAACTGCATGTTCTTCTCCTGCAACTAGATGAAATATCCTTGTTTAAGGTCATATGGAAGGATTCTCCTGAATCAATATACCATACGTTGTTGCCTACAAATCTTGTCATCCAAGCTATCAATGAGAAATCTTTCTTAAACTGAGAAGAAAACCCATCTACCTCAGTTGTGTGAAAATTCCTTGAAATGCAGCAACTGGAATTAATTCTTCTAATTGGTTAATTATTTAACACTTTACTTGCTATGGCAAACAGCGAATTAATCGCACTACAATTTCTTCACCATAAAAAATATTGCGGAACCAAAAATATGAACTAAGAAATGCTAGCACACACATAAAAATGACACAATTATTTTTGGACAATTGTCCCTGAAAAAACCCAATGCAGTAAAATCAGTGCAGCAGTTGAGGGTTTTTATTATTATGCAGCAACAGAAATTTTGAGTGCAACAAAATGATGCCAAATAGACATTTCTATTCAAGAGAAATACTAGGAAAATTTACAAAGGCAAATTACCCTTTTCTTGAAGCAATCCCAGGTATTGGCTTCCTCTGAAATTTTAGTCGTCAAACCCCTGCGCAAACCCTTTTGCGTTACTCCTACGCTAGCCTCCACATGTGTGGTTGACATACCCTCTCAAAACAAGTCGTCTTGCCTGTCTCTACTGCTGGAAGTGACTCTCCGACACTTTGGAAGGCTTTCCCGGCCTCTAGATATTGAATCGAGCTTCCCCACAACTATATCAAACTGCCTTCTTAAGGCACTATGCAGCCCTTACGCAGCCTCCTGAAGAATAAACTCGACCTCCTCTTCTGACTCTTCTGAAATTAGAAACTCCTCTGGAAAACCTTTGTGTTGCCCTTCTATCACCTTCTACTCAATCACTAGCTCGATCTCACTGTTGAATCACCTGCCATTGGGAAATTGAACTGCCTTGATCACTGAGTATCTGCAACTGGTGTATTCTCAATCTACCCATCGACCTCTTCTTATAATCTCCAATTACATTGATTCTCCTACTATCGAATACTTTGGGCCCCTATAGCAAGGGTAATGATCCATGAGGAAACACCATCCGATGATCACCTCGATTGACCCTACAAACCTTTGTGCAACTCTAGGACTAAAGCTCCACATGGCCCCACCTCTCTCCTAGAGGTACAGCTACATACATGGTGAAATTTCCCTCTAGCCTAGAGAAAAGATTATCGATCCCAATTGATGTTGTCGCTTGATATTGCTTCTCCTTCTTGTCCTTCTTCCTCTAAGGACACTAGGTATTGTAGTGGCCAAACTCACCATACCTGAAGTGCTTGATCATGGACAAATCCTTCTTCTTCTTCTTCTCTACCTGCAAGCCTTATCCCAAACTGGGACCTTTTGCCTTCCCTTTTGATGCAAGGGCCACATTGTCTTCCTCCTTTGCACCCTTCAATCCATTGCTACTATTGTTGATGATGGAGCTCTTTACTAGAGTACGCCTCATCTCCTCCTGTGCGAAATCAACCCACATCCGTCCCACCAAGTCAAAGTATCTCGTCCCAATATGCCTTGGACGAAATTCTCCCAATCCTCGGTGACGCTTTTGAGAGCCAACCTCACCATTTATGTAGGTGGAGGCATCTCTCCAATAGTTGCAAGCTCATCCCGGATATCCTTAAATCTGGGGAGAAACGGATTAATGCCTTCACCCTTCTGCATTTTGGCATTCCTCGACTTTTCCTTCAAGAACACCTTTCGTTGCTCAAAAGGATTCTGATATAACCCTGTGAGAGCATCCCACATCTCTTTGGTCGTATTCTTGCCTGATATGTGTAAGACTATATGATCTCAAACTCCATCAAGAATCATCCACTTCGCCTTTGCCATCTCCTTCTTGGAATTTTTAGTTGATCTGCATCGGTAGGTTTTGCCACAATGTTCTTTGCATGGGTCTTTAGACCGTGCTCATCTAGCAAGAAGTACATCCTAGCCTTCCAAATGATATAGTTGGATGCTCCATCCAACCTGTCTTGATCTCTAAGCCTAGTTGTGGCCATTTCTGCAAAATAAACCGACCTGGAATGGAAATCTCCCTCTTTCACCTACTCGCCTACTAGCACTACTATTCACACTCCCTTCTGTAGTGAGGAAATATTCCTGCTGCTACTGCTACTGCAACAGGAAATTTGGATTTTTGAAGCTAAAATCCCTCTGAGAGAACTCCCTATGTGTGTGCGATTTTTCTTCCTTCTGGCACTCAATTTGCTCTAGCAAACTGCTACAAACCCTATGTGCCCAGACAAAGACTCTGCTATGCTAAATATTGAGTTCTTGCTCCCTCTGCTGCTGGAATCACTACCTAGACAAATCAAATTTGCTTACCCCTGCAACTAGAAAATCGAACTCTTGCCCAGCAATTTGCACTGCGTGGTTAGGCACTACACAGCCCCAGAAAATTTCGTCCTGCTACTCCCCCTAAACAGCGAAATTCTCTTCCTTCGTCTATGAGCCTCCTATCTGTCAAATATGCTCTGATAACATGTGAAATTTTCTTGAAATGAAGCAACTGGAATTAATTCTTCTAATTGGTTAATTATTTAACAGTTTATTTGCTATGTCAGAGTGAATTAATCACACTGTAATTTCTTCACCATAAAAAATACTACGGAAGCAAAAATAGGAACTAAGAAATGCTAGCACATGCATAAAAATGACAATTATTTTTGGACAATTGTCCCAAGAAAAACCCAATGCGGGAAAATCAGTGCAGGAGTTGAGGCTTTTTATTATTATGCAGTAGCAAAAATTTTGAATACAATAAAATGACGCCATACTGGCATTTCTATCCAAGAGAAATACTGGCAAAATTTACTAAGGGAAATTACCCTCCTCTCCAAGCAATCCCAACTACTAGCTTCCTCTGAAAGGTTAATTGTCCAACCCCTATGCAGTCCCTTCTGCGTTGCTCCTGTGCTGGCCTCCACACATATGTCTGACAAACCCTCTCACAACAAGTCGTCTTGCCTGTCTCTTTTGCTAGAAGTAGCTCTCTGGCACTCTGGAAGACATTCCCAACATCTGGATACTAAATCGAGCTTCCCCACAGCTAAATCAAACTGCCTCCTTGAGGCACTGCATAGCCCTTGGGCAGCCTCCTGAAGAATAAACTCGACCTCCTCCTCTGAATCTTTTGGAACTGGAAACTCATCCAGAAAACCTGTGTTGCCCCTCTGTTACCTGCTACTCAATCACTAGCTCCATCTCACTGTTGAATCATCTACCACTGGGAAATCGAACTTCCTTGATCATTGAGTACTTGCGACTGGTGTATTCTCCATCAACCCATCGACCTCTTCTTCTAATCTGCAATTGAAACTTCAACGGCCACGATTAAAACTTAATCAATGGTTGAGATCATCTCCAAGTCAATATGTGTGAGTCTCTTGAGAGTTCTCACCTTTCTCAATTAATTACTATTAATTAATCAGTTTTCCTAAGTTAGACTTAGGAAAAATGTAAATGATGGTCAATTAATTTAATTGAGCTATCTCTAGGTGGAATTTCCATGAACGATTTATGGGTTTTGGAGAACTCGTGTGTTTTAGCCTCTCCACGAAGTTTGAGACTAGAACGCCATCTAATGCTACAAAAACTAACAAGCTAATGCAGCCACATGATCTTTATTGGACCCCTTCTTTCAATTAGGACACTTAGTGGCGTAGTGCCTGAACTCATGGCAATGGAAGCACTTGATCTTGCTTAGATCCTTCTTCTTCTCGCACTTCTAACCAGTCTCAGCCTTGCCTTTGCCCTTCTTTCCCCTGGCTCAATTACCTTTGTTGACCAGGGCAAAGTCCTCCACGTCCTCTGTTGGAGCTTCTCTAACAACTCTCATGCCTCTCTAGATCTCTTCTTCAACGTAATCATTCCATAACCTTTCCCAACTGGGAATATTCTCTCTGCCATATACTACACCCTGGAAACTATACCAAGACTTATGGAGTTCCAGAAGCGCAAGATTCACAAGCTCTTTTTCTATTATTGTCTCGCCCACGCCACCTAACTCATCACGAACCCAGTGAATTTTGAAAGATATGTGATGATGGGCTCTCCTTTGCCTATCTAGATACTTCTTAGCTTCTCTTTGAGAGAAAGCTTCTTGGCATCACTAGAACCCTAATACAACTCTAAGATGGCTTTAAACATCTCATATGTTGTCTTCTTCTCATGGAAATGAGGGATAATATGATCTCTAATCACCTCAAGAATGATCCTCCTCCCGTTGGTGTCATTTTTTTTATGTTGGGACAACTATTGGGCATCTGTAGATGGCACTGTTTGCTGCTTCACAAACTCTAGCACCCCATTATCTTCCAACACCACATATATCCACTCCTTCCACGCACAGAAATTTGAGGCTCAGTCTAAACAATGATCTGCTCTCAGTCCTTGGAACACCATACTTCTATCCAAAGAATCGCTCTTCAATACTCTAATCTACCCTCTTGACTAATTGATCAATTTGGTGTTGGTCTTTATACTGATCTCTACTCTGATACCATGTAAAATTTCCATGAAATTCTACTACTTAGATGAATAAATTTAAATTGAAATCTAGTTTACTTTCACCAAGATATAAAATTTCTTAACGACTTATAAGCAATGGAATATAAACACATCACACAAATTGATGCACTTATTTTTCTCACGAAACCCAACAGGGGAAATCTTGTCTCCTTGATGTGGTATTTTATTGATCGTGAGCAATTGAATCAATTCAAAGCAATCTATCTCATTGAGAACACACTTGTTCTCCTGCTAATCTAGCTTGGACTTCTTGTTCCAACCCTTAATCCCAGCTCCTAAACCCTTGTGCACTTCCTAGCCCTATTTCCTGTGAAAAATTTTGAATCTAACAATACCAGAAATCCCACTGCAGTAAACTAATTTGCATCACCTACTTGTATTCTTCATGTTAACAAGTTATTTTCATAAATATTCAGAAAATAGTAATGCAAATACACTGCAACCTACACCAATATACAGATCAAGTACTGAAAAATAAACAAGACAATCACACAAAGGACACACATATTTTTGGACTAAACGTCCCCAGAAAAACCCAGCGTGGGAAAATCAGTGCAGTAGATATGAGGGTTTTATTATTAAGCAGTTTTCTGAATACAACTAGGGTGCCAAATCCGGCTCACCCAACAGAGAATAAACCCGGTAGAAGTACCTCTATCCAAAGACATTTTGGCGAATCCAGCAACTAGATGAACAAACCCCACAGGTGACTGCAATGTCCCCAGTGCGGTGCAGCGATGGCTGCTCGAAGCTCTGCGCTAGAACTGCATCACCTCCTCTAGGAGTTGCATCACCCTCCCAGTGAGCCTTCCTGGCTCAGAAATCGATCTACTGAACTGCTGCTCGATCTGCCTCATAGAAACCCCAGTGTTGCCTCCAAGTCACTATGTCAGCTCCTCTAGCCTCTGCATCACCATTCTGGAGTTGTGTTGTCTCTCCCTGGTGTTGTGCTACCTCTCTGCTATGTATTCTCGACCTTGGACTGAAGTCCCTCTGCTGAACAGCCCCTCTCTACACTAGAAGCTCAGTCCGAAATTCTCAGCAAACCACGCCCCAAAATTTCGATTTAGCTCAAGTGTTGTTCTCACTATGTGTGTTCTCCAACTAACCCCAAGCCTTCCTTTATACTTTTCCTGTTGAAAATCAACGGTCGTGATCTAATCCCTAATCAATAGCTAAGATTAAATTAGACTTGATCCTCGTCTCTTAGAAGCTTCTCACCCATATTTTCATTAATAACCATTAATATTTTAATTTTCATAAGTTTAGACTTAGGAACCCCATTTAAAATATTAATTATTTTAATAAAATACAATCCGGGTGGAATTTCACCAAACAATTTTTGGGTCTTGGAGATCTCATGTGTTCTAGCCCCTCCACAAAATTTCAGAGCTAGAGCACATCTGATGCTACCCAAAAATTGACACTCCCTCTTAGCAAGGAACGTGCTCTAGCAATACTTCCCAGCAGAAGTATCACACCAATCCACGGCATAGGTACTTTGCGCTACTAATGCTCGGCCTGCTTCCCTTCATCCACTTCGCTGCTGCAATCTGTATTGTTGCCCATGAGACTGCCACTGTCACCGCTGCATCTGTACTGCAGCTCCCTCTCAATATGTTGCATCATGCTACCCATAGCACTGCCACTGCTAATTGCCCAAGAGGCCCCAAGTCAGCTCTGGGAGCCTCTGCGTCAGCTACACTGGCCCATCTGGTGCTCTGCGCACTTGGCTACCTTTGCGTGAGCCCCTGCTGGTTCTACGTCACCCTCCTTGGCTGTTGCCTTGCTCTCCCGGCACAATCTCTACCTTCTCTGTTCCTCTGTACTCAATGCCCCTCAGCTGCTCTCCCGGTCACTGATTCTATCTCTCTTAGCAAACCCCGCTCTAGAGAATAGAATGACTCATCATCTGGTGTGTTCTCCAAGTGACCCTCAAGCCTCCTCTTATACTTTTCCTGTTGACATCTCAAGGGTCGAGATTAAGTCCCTAATCAATGGCTAAGATTAGATCTGGCTTGATCCATGTCATTTAGACCATTCTAACACAAATTCATATTAATACACATTAATATTTTATTTTCCCTAAGTTTAGACTTAGGGACACCATTAAAATATTAATTATTTTAATATCTCTTGACCTGTTTAGAATCTGCCCAAACCCTTTCTGGGTATTGGAGATCTCATGTGCCCCAACCTCTCCACCAAATTTCGTGGCTAGAGCACATCCGATGCTACCCCAAATCAACACTCCCTCTTAGCGAGGATTGTGCTCTAGCAATACTCCTCACTGAGTATTACTCTGATCATCCGGCATCGGTACCTATGCTGATGCTAGGCCTTCCTGCCCAACATCCTCTACATTGTTGCCTCTTATACTGCTACCCATGGTTCTGCCACTACCACTGCTACATCTGTACGAAAGCTCCCTGTGCATCCGTGCTACTATTGGTACTTTCTCCCAGTACTGCACCCGCACTGCACCTCCTCTCATCATGTTGCATCGTGTTGCCTACTGCTGCACTACAACTCAGTTACTATGAAGTAAGTAACTGATCTCCCAACTAACCTCCCTGTTGAGCTAGAGACACCCACTGATGTTGAAGCTCCCTCTATCGCTGACAAGTGCTCCCTCTCTGACCTCTGCACTGCTGCAACAACTCCTTGCATCTCGCATCGTTGCACACCTCTCTATGCCTTCCTGCACTGGTGCAACACTCTTGTGCCTCTCGCACTACTGCGGGATGCTAGCACTACACTATCTCGATACTCCTGCACTGTAGCCCCTCTGCCACTCCATCCGCATCCGTCTCTACTCATTCAGCCAAACCTGCTACTCCTCGTCGGGGCTCCCGTAGCAAGGTCTAATGCAAGAGGTTGGGTACCTCAAGGATCCTACCCCTCATCACCTGTAGTCTACCTAACTATAGCTCGATGTCTCCCCACTTCCGCTCAAGTGGTGCATGTGCACTCGTGGCACAGTCATCCTCTGTCAAAACTTCCTTCTCTACCGTTGCTGGCACTGCCTTAGTCTCGGAAGACTCTCCCTTATTCTTCTTCCATGGGCACTAGGTCGCATAATGACCCATCTCCCCACAGTGGAAGCACTTGATCTTGGAGAGATCTTTCTTCTTTCGCTTCTCCTGCTTTCCCTCAGATGCTAGGGCCACATACCCCTCCTCCTTCTTGACCTTGATCCCTTTGTTGCTGCTCCCTGTCTTCGACTATCGTCTGATCTCCTCCTGGAGAAGAGCTGCCCACATATCATCCCAAGGTAGGAGAGTCCCTCTGCCCAGGATGCTCTGGACAAACACTTCCCATTCTTCTGAAACAACATTCAAGGTTGTCCTCACCATAAGCTCCTGATCCGGTGTCGCTCTTATAGCAGTCAACTGATCTCAAATCTCATTCAACCCTCCGAGGAAGGAGTCAATCGTTTGACCCTTCTTCATCTGATACGACCTCATCTGGTTCTCGAGCAGCATTCTTCTCTGCATAGAAGTATGCTGGTACATGTTCTTAAGAGCCTCCCACATCTCAATCGTCGTTTCCTTCTCGGCTATATGTGGTACCACATGATCCTTTACCCCGTCAAGGATAATGCACTTGGCCCTCACCATCACCTCCTCATACTTGTCATTATCATTGGGGTCGACTGGGATAGCTATAACCTTCAAGGCGAAGTTCTTGACATGATTCCTATCAAGCACTGATAATATTCTGGCCTTCCAGACTGCAAAGTTCGATGCTCCGTCCAGTCTATCCTGGTCTCTTACTCCGTGAAGTGCCATGACGCTCCTCTACTTCCCTCCTAGAAGTTCTTTGTTCGACTCCTCTGAGTCTCTACTTCCCGTCTGGAAGTTCTCTTCTGGACTCCCTCTGAGTCCTGATTTCCCTCCTGGAAATCCTTCTGTCACCTGTCGAGATGCCCCCTACTCTAATCGTCTTGTGCAATTGCACTGCTAATCCAAGTGCCTCAGCTAGAAACCCTCGGTAACAACTCCTCTGGCCCTGCTCTGTCAGGTACTGTTCTGACTATAGTACCTCACCAGCTCCACTCTGCAATATTCCTGCAGCCTTCTAGACCCCAGCAACTGCCTCTCTGTGAACTGCGTCAGCCCCTCTCTGCCTCACGCTGGCTCTACGTCACCCCATATGGGTCTGCATCAGCCCTGGGATGCCTTGCATCAACCCTCTGGCCCTCTGCGTCAGCAACGTTGGCCTCTCTGAGGCTTTGCGTAGCTCCCGGCTTCTTTTGCGTGGCTTTGGCTGGCTCTACGTTACACTTCTTGGCTTCTACTCTATTAGAAACAGCTTCTGTCACCTCGGGACGGTTGTTTTCTGCCGCTATTGCTCCGGTCGGCTGATGTCTTTTAGTCCTCCTATGATCTGCAATCACCCTCTGCTACCATGTTGAAGTTTCTAAGTTTACTTAATTTAGAAACCCTTCATGCACTTTTCCTGATTTATTCCTACCTACTTGTTAATTTTTCTTTAACAAGTTATTTACAATGTAAATACTGAAAATAAACACCAGTGCATGCTCAACATTTTACAGATCAGCAACTAAAAGAAACAAGAACACACCACATGACACCATTATTTTTGGACCAATGTCCCCGGAAAAACCCAATGCCGGAAAACCAGTGCAGCTATCTGAGGATTTTCTTATTAAGCAATATCATAGTACAATCTGAGTGTCGTAATTGGCCTACCCAACAGAGAATTTCCTTAGCAGCTATACCTCACAGTTTGAGAGAAATCTCCTAGTTGATACCCTAGAAAACCCTTCCAGCAGCTCCTCAGCACAAAACTGCTCCCGCAACCCCAGCGTCTGCCCAATCTGGACTGCGTCAGCCCCTCTCTCTCTCACACTGGCCCTGCGTCAGCCTTTCTTGGCCTGCATCAGCGCCAGGAGGCCCCACATCAACTCTGGGAGCCTCTACATCAGCTACACTAGCCCCTCTGGTGCTCTGCGTACCACTTGGTTGCCTTTGTGTGGCCCTGCATGAGCCCCTGCTGGCTTTGCGTCACCCTCCTTGGTTGTTGCGCTGCTCTCCCGGCATAATCTTTGCCTTCTCTGTTCCTTTGTACTCAATGCCCCTCAGCTGCTCTCCCGATCACTGATTCTATCTCTCTTAGCAAACTCTGCTCTAGAGAATAGAATGACTGATCATCTGGTGTGTTTTCCAAGTGACCCTCAAGCCTCCTCTTATACTTTTCTTGTTGACATCTCAACAGCCAAGATTAAGTCCCTAATCAATAGCTAAGATTAGATCTAGCTTGATCCATGTCGTTTAGACCATTCTAACACAGATTCATATTAATACACATTAATATTTTATTTTCCCTAAGTTTAGACTTAGGGACTCCATTAAAATATTAATTATTTTAATATCTCTTGAACTGTTTAGAATCTGCCCAAACCCTTTCTGGGTATTGGAGATCTCATGTGCCCCAACCTCTCCACCAAATTTCGTGGCTAGAACACATCCGATGCTACCCCAAATCAACACCTTGCACACCAAAACTCTTATTTTCTAGCACACTAGGCTCCTATTTTTGTGCACACTTGGGCTGCTATTTTGTAGCGCAACTCTCCTCAATGTATGGCCACTTGCTCCTCAAGGCTACGCACACCACAAGCAAAGAGATCTCACAAAAACATATGTAAATTATGTGCCTTGATCCTCCTCTTTATAGATTTGATCCATTCTAAATTAGGCTAGTACAAATTTAGAACTCGAGTTGTTGATTGGCAAGTTAACCAAGAGTGAACTCTCTCTCTCCAATCATCACTGGAGTCATAACTTGTCCTTCAATCAATCAATGAAGTCCCAAATCGTTCTAAACTAAACTCATAACTGCCACTCAATCCTGTAATCAAACTGAAGAAGGCTCTACGTAATTGATCCTCCAACACTACGCATGAACTGAAGTCTAACTTATGAATTGGCATCATGCTAAGAGAAAGACAAACTCGTGGTATTTCCAAGGAACAAGCCAAATACCTTTCACGCTACATTTTCAACACGTGGTAGAGGGAGGGCACAGTTCACCTAAGGGTTATAGTGGTAGTGGTCGAAATCGACCCCATGTCATGCAAGCACAAGACCGGCCCAATTGTCGATTCCTCTATACAACCAAAAAAATTACATTAATAAAGTGAAATATTAAATAGAAAGGTCTTTGGACAAATTCATGCATGTTTGATGCAAAACTTGATGCAGTTTTCTCAACTAGTTTGACCGGTTAGGAGTCAGACCGGGCTGGTTTTTAAAAAATTGATTCTAACAAGCCTAATAAAAAATGTATCCCCGTATAGACAGGTTAGTAAAATAATAAATGAACTTGACAATGACCACATTTTATTTTCCAATATACATGGGGCATATGTCATTGGGTTGGTATCAAAACTGCAGCAAGCTAAAGTTCTTGAATGGATTACCATTTCATAATAGTAGTTTAACTTAGTCATTCCATAAAGTATTTGCATTCATATTCAACACTTAATTTAAATCACTGGAAGGGTAAAATCCAATTATTTATTTAGGTCTATTAATTGGTATGCTGCTGTTCAGGATTCTAGCTGTTTATTTTACTAGAGCACCACATAAAAGATTTCCTATACCCATAAAATAATTTAGAAAAGTGGACAGCAGCCCAGCACATGGGCCTATTAATCTCTTTTCCCACCACCACCCCAACCCTCCAAAAAGGATTCTCAAAGAAATGGTTAGTGTTGCAAAAATCAACTATTAATCATCAAGTCAAACAGAATGTGAGAATTCGGCTGAAAAAATAAGCCAAAAACGCATGTACCCAAAAAAAACATACTTATAATAAATCAAAATTCAGCCAATTAACTGCTGAATTTTCCCCAAGTTTTTTTATTTTTACCTGATTTATCCCATTCTTTTATTTTTCAGTTTTTGCCATTTGGACTGCTACTTGGCAATTCTTTGCCAGCCTCTTTAATGTTTTCCCAATTTTTAATTTTCAGACCCCTGCAAAATTGCCGACAGCTCCAATTTTTACAACACTGATTTGCATACTCTAGCACTGTCAACTTGTGAGTGTAAGAGCAGAGATGGATCTAACACCTTACAAAAGATATGTTTGATGGCAAATGCACAAGCACTCCCTGCTTATTGAGATAGTACATAAACCACATAGGCATCCCCAGATGAGATTCAAATGGTAATTTAAATAGTGCTGCTTCTGGAAATGTTGAGAAATCAATGTAGATAGAAACTAGGGTTTTGATTCCTCTTTTCTTGATAATTACATGTGATTATTTGTTGGCCTTTAAATCTTTATTATGATTTCTTCTTTCATCAAGCAATTATCAATTCAAAAAGTATGAAGATCACAAGAACAAGAGACACGAGATATAGGCCCTCAGCCAGGGCAAAACCCCTCTCCTAGAGGAAAACCCAATCAAACTCTTCTCTATATAAAACCAAGTCAAAAAGAGACAACCAAGACCCCAAAACAAGACCAAGAACTTCCACCAAACACCAAGCCAGCCCTCCGAAGTATCTTCTCCAAAATAGTCAATTCAACGAAGGTCAAAGTTTCTTCTTTCTGCAACTTCCAAGGTCTCAGCCTTAAGACTTTGAACTGTAGCAGCAGCAGAAACCCTAGAAAAATTCACATGTGTGAGCTGAATTAGGTCAAAAATCAGTCTTTTCTTCTTTGCTTGGATTCTCTACCTTTCTCCTTGACTCCGCTTGTCTTTTTCTTCTGTTTTGGTGCAGATCGAACTTTCTTGATGAATGGATGCCAAATAGGTCGAAAGCACTTCCTTTTTATACCTTCTTCAAAGGTCAAACAGGCCTCTTCTAGGCCGACTTCACTGGCAGGGCTGACTTGGTGTTGGGGGTCCAAAAATGACACTTTAAAATCAAATTTAATACTTCTTTCTTGATACAATGTGCCCATAAGGGTCTTATACATATGACGAAGATTTTATTGACTCAACACACCCTAGAGCATGAAGAACATGCTTGACCTAATTGACAAAATAAAAATAGAGCATGAAACCCACGCCTTCAAAATTACATTTTCTCTTTTCTTTTTGCTTTTACAATAAACATATATAATGATATGAGAATAATAACAATTATGAAGACCAAGCATAGTTACATTTCTCAACACGCCGACACGGCTATCTAGAAATAGTAGCCATTATAATAGTCCAGGTAATTTAAATAAAATCCACTCAAGGAAGTAATGAATGTATACGTAAAACATGATGCAAACACGAGTAAAAAAATATATAATAAATATGCTTACCCTTGAGCGAAGTGAAACTATATTCGTAAACCAAAATCCTACTCCTAAAGTTTGCATCTCAGGCCAGGATGATCCATCTGATAGGCACAAATCAAGTAGAATATCCTGACAATCAGAATGATATGCCCATGCTAGTACCCTCGATTCCATCATCATTTCTCCAATTGCTGCAACTCTCCCCATTGTTCGTCTAAAATGCAATCGCCAAAAACACACCAGCATCCAGAACCTTTGTAAAACAGTTAACAAAATAATCATGGTTAGACCAATTAAAACAACAGTAAAAGCCTACATACCTATGGCTTTGTCTGCAATAAATCAGGGATTGGCATAAAGCACAGTTTGACACAAAGAAAATATTTTCTTCCAAGTACACACTGGTTCTACAATATGAAGATAGAGCAGCTTTCCGTGGACCCAATGTCACTGATCCATGTACCTATTGCAGACTCTATTGAAATAGGCTTCAAAATAACTATGCTCATTCTATCAAACTGATTAAAACAATGTAAGAGAATGCATATGCCTACAAGCAATGTCTTGATACTGATTGTCAAAAACTCGGAAGTAAGAGGCAAAAGAAAGTTTCTTTCCAAAATCAGTTTGAGAAGCCAGACAAGCTTAGTAAAAACTCAACGGTGACTGCACAACATTACTTGTCCGCATGATTTTGAATATATATTTGAACACAATATTCCCTGAAGCAGAAGCCTGAAACATCTCAAATGCTATGGATGCAAGATAAAGTATCTTAGTGAACTACAGGTCTGAAGAGAAAGTGAGCCTTAGAATAATCCTTGGTGACAGTAAGAGTATAAGCAAAAATTTGCGATAGTGCAGGTTAAAAGTCATCGTTGACCAAACAAATTTCATTTCTTTTTCTGATGTCATCAAAGTCAAATCAGTGTTGAAGCATCACCATCAAAGGTTTAACAGCAATTTAAGTTGTTTGGGTGCGTGCTAGTGTTTATTTCCCTATTGCCAAAACACGCTTTTAGGAGGTGAAGCATGCCCAAAATGCCACATGGCATTTCACCTCATATTTTCAAATCATGAAATGCCAGGTCAAATGTTTCCAGTGTGTTTGGTATGTGTTTCTTGGTGTTTCAGGTGGCAGGGGATGTTCTCTACCAAAGAGAATGGATCCCAAGAATCAGAGGAGAAGAAAAAGCACAAAGAAGCATTCCACAGAGATTGAGAAATTGGGCAGCAGTATCGAGGATCTGAAGGCAATCATGCCGTTCAAGGATATAGATGTTAGTAGAGGATTGCTTCCACACAAGCCCTATGGCAGCTAGCTAAGTACAGAAGTCTGTCTCCACCACCCCAAAAACAGAGCAGTCACATCTGAAATGAATACTTCAAGGAGTCTAACATAATCCGAGAGGAATCAAATTTATTTAGGTGCAAACTTCTTTTAGAGTGCAAAATTTGAAAAAAAAAATACATCCTTCTCATCCCCTGATAGATTCCAATGAATTTGTAGTGGCTCTCTCTCTCTCTCTATATATATATATATAATTTTTCATTGTTTAAATTGTATTTTTGAATGTTATATAGAATACGTTATAATTTTAAGTATATGTATTAAAATATTTTATTGATAACTCACATTGAATTTTTTTGTTATTAAGAATGAATTACACATATCCCTCTTATTTTTCTTATTTGGAAGTACTTGATATTTTTTATTTTATTTTTAAACTTTCAATTACTTTTTCTTGTTCGACATTGAAAATTTTATTATATTCAACATTAAAATATTTTCTATTAACACTTTTTTCTATATATAGATATATATGGAGTTGACATCAACATAAATTAATGAACATAGATCTTCAAATAGTTTATTTAAATCAATGTGGAAAAAGTCGCTGTCGGGATTAATTCGGCAAGGGTCCAAAAGTTGAAAAACTCGGCAAAGTCGGGAGTTTTTCGAAAAAGTCGGCAAAAAGTCGGCAAAATTAAAAAAACACAAAATTATTCATTTTTTAAATTTTTTTTTAACATCTAGAGTATCCACAACATCAAATAAATGCATTTCCACATAAACATGTAAAGAAAGCTAATATATAATATGTAATATGTATATGAAGTCTAGTGCTGCATCACATATCAAAATAGTGAATCCACTCCTGAATTTTGAGTCCTGTCTGAGTTTCAACTCTCAAGAGTCAAAATATCAACAAAAAATATAATAAATGTACATCATGAGTCATCTAAAAGTCATCAAGTAATCACTAATCAGTCACTGAGATCCTCTTCCCCTTTTACGGGAATAGGGAATGGCTTTGCCTTTTCCTCTAGAGGAAGAAGACCCTGCCCCTGGGGATACAAAAGGAAATGGACTCAATCGTCCTCTAGAAGCTGATGGAAGAGGTGGCCTCTGTGCTACGCTGCCGCTGCTGCTGCCCACCCTAGATGGTGTCACCTCCTCCTCAGCATCCTCATCCAGCTCTGCTACTGCCTCCTGACCCTGATATTGCTCCGCCTCCTCCTCCTCTATCTCTAGCTCTCCCTCCTCTGCAACTGCTACATCCTCTAGATCCACACCTAACCAATCCGGGATCGTGTCCAAGATTGGCCTCTCAGTCTCGACTCTCCATGCAGCGGTGGTATCAATATTGTCCAATGAGATGGCTTCCACATCAGTCGGTTTCTGAAGTTGTCTCACCCACAATCGAAGATTGTAGTAGACGTATACCATGTCATTGAGGCGTTTGGATTCCAATCTGTATTAGGGTCATAGATTGTAAATTAGTACTTAGAAAATTTAAATATTAAAATTAATCAAATGAATTCAAAAAATTTAAGTTGAAATCTTTTTAGTTTTTACCTGATGCGCTTTTTGGAGTGTATTTTGTCAAATACACTCCAGTTGCGCTCACACCCAGAGGAACTGCATGTTTGGCTGAGCACTCGAATGGCAAGCTTTTGGAGATGTGGTACTCTGGCACCATAGCTTGTCCACGAAGCATCTACAAGTTAAAAGAAAAATGAGAAACATAAAAAAAACATTGAAATTCTAAACTTGAAAATTTGAAACAAACTGAAACTTACCTGGCATTTTGGTCGTCCTATTCTTAATAGCCATGTCAAAACAAAATGTGCCACCTGCCATCCTATAGACCTCCATTTCTTTAATAATCTCCTCACGTTCTCGCCCAGATGACACCATCCTCTCGACATAAGAGAAGAATCCATCCATCACCTCGGCATCAAATCTGAAACCACAAGCATAAGAAAATGCAGGGTTGAGGTAGACACCTGCAGCATGAATGGGGCGATGGAGGGTATTGTTCCATCGCTGATCAATCACTCCCTATATGACCTGTTGTTTCTCCAACCCCTCGTCTCCCTTATCTGCATAATAAGCATGGATGGCTTCTTTGGCCCTATCCATGGCCTCATACAAGTAGCCCATTGTGGGCTTCTCTCCATCAACCAACCGAAGAACCTTTACCAAAGGTTCTGAAATGGCACACGCCTCCTCTACTCCTGCCCAAAAGCTCTGATCATATGAAACTAGTCTGCATATGCCCTCTCCCTCCGGTTTGCGGCTAATAGATAAAGAACGCCATTCCGCTGAGAGAAACATGCTCTTCACCTCCCACATATAATTCAACAGAGACTGAAGAGATATGAAAGAAGTGGCAAATCGTGTAATGGCAGGCCGCACCAACTCTTTTTTGTTGGTGAATTTTCTCATCAAGCTAAGCACAGATGAATGATTATAAATAAATTTTGTTATGCTCTTGGATGATTCAACAATATCCCTCACAGTAGGAATTTTACCTATATCCTCCAACATCAAGTCAATGCAATGAGCATCACAAGGTGTCCAAAACAAGTTAGGATACCTCTCCATAAGCATCTTGCCAGCTACAACATAATTTGCAGCGTTGTCCATTATGACTTGGACAACATTGCTTGGGCCTACTTCCTGAATGAAGAGGTGCAACAACTCACATAATAAACGTGCATCTTTAATGTGGTCAGATGCATCAACAGATTTCATAAACATTGTCCCCTTGGGACAACTAACCAAGAAGTTAAGAAGGGTCCTACCCTTCTGGTCAGTCCAACCATCTGACATGACTGTGCATCCAGTGTGCTCCTATGATGCCCTAAACTCTGCCAATCTAGCAGTGCACTCAGTCTTTTCATCTTGAAGAAGAGGCCCTCTCAACTCTGCAAAGGTGGGGGCTTTGTACCCCGGGCCAACGACAGCAACAGCATCAAACATAGGCTGGTAGAATGGGTTTGTCTTGGCAATGTTGAAGGGAACATCACTCCATAGAAGACACCTACTGACCAACTTGTCAGCTTCTGCCTTTTCCTTTTTTTTCATTGATGATCTAATCCCAGGTTGTGAACCAGTTGCTGTTCTAGGAACAAAAAAAGATGAGATAGAAGGATGAGTACCGCTACCCAATGTAACCATGGGTGAGGAAGGTGATGTTGCTGTAGAAACATTGCCACTCTCAATTCCCCCCACTCTTGAGCCCCCTGCAATTTGGTTTCTTAGTGTTGCCCTGGTGTCTTTTCCTTCCTCTTTATCCATCAATGATTGAATGGCCCGTCGGATGATTTCTGGAGTTGTCTCTTTGCAAAGTTCAATATTTTGGCCTGGAATTTGCCCCAAATGGAATTTTAATCTGTTGATGCCTCCTGACATATGCTTTCCACACAATTTGCAAGTCAAATACATTCTATTGACCGCCCCAGTTTCAGGTATAACATCAGGCTCACCAAACTCCCACATAGAATCCAAAATCCTCGGCATTTTGTTTTAAACTTTGAGCTGGAATTTAAATTTTAAACCTGGGCACAAAAAGAATGGAAACAAATTCAAATCAGCAAATTATAATTAGTAATTTACTAATTTGTATTGCACTCAGAATTTAGAAACAAATTAGTAAATATTAAATAATAAATCATAAATGTATGTACAGTGAACATACTCTGAGCGGCTGTTTTGAAGTTTTGAACAGTTATATAAAATTATAAATATTAAATAACAACATACATAATACATATATAACATACATATATAAATATTAAATACATATTACATACATATTACATAAATATAACATATAACATACATTATTATTACAGTCATAAATATTAAATAATAACAATAAAATAAATATAAATAAATGTAAATAAAAAATTAACAATTTAACATACATATTACAAATTTAAATTTTACATATTATAATTATATAACAGCCGCTGTTTTGAATTTGACTGTTGAACAGTTATATAAAATTTAAATAATAACAATGTAACTGTTAATTAATCTTTGTCACTGTTATTAGCATATACTTCTTTGTACTAATCTGTGTCATTGTTAGTAGCTTCAGTGATGATAACAGGAACTTGCCTGGGCATTATCTTATTTTCTCATTTGTCTCTACCCATCTGTATGAATTCAGGTATTTCAAAGGAAAATGTCAATTGCGGTAGCTGGTAACACAGCCACTAATTAAGTTGAAGTTTGGCATATTGATCCTAGTAAATGAAAGAGAGTATAGGCGGCAGGAAAAAAAACTTCAGCACATCTAAGAGTTATTTTAACTTGAATCAAAAGGAAATTTGTCTGGCACTGAAGACAGTGAGAGCTATTTTAAATTTTTAACATGAAACAGCGGCAGTTTGTCTCATATAGGTGATGTTATCATTGCTATAATTAAAGAAGCAGTACCTAACATGCCCCTGGAAATCGCACTCAAGACAATGCCTTGCATGTAAGGGGATTTTGTTTATCCTTTGTCTGTTGGTCCTAGCCCTTTTTTTAGAATGAATATGGAAAATAAAGAAATAATGTCTCCAGATTTGTATCTATGCGTGTATTTGGTGTGAATACACCCCGCTTTCGTTGTAACTGTCCATAATTGTCAGGGAAAGCAATGTAATAAGTCTGTAACATACAATTACATGTAACGTAACAGTTATAAACTTAAATATATATATAATATACAATGTACATAATACATATGTCATAAACCATGGAGTTATAATATACAATGGAGCCGGAGGTACCAAATGGCAAATACATACCTTGTCACCTTGACGGCGGACGCTTGCGGCTAGCAAATGCACACCCACAACTTCTTCGAACTCGAAACCCTCGTTTCTCCTCCACAGCGAACAAGCCAAAACACAATTAAAAAATAAAACGACGATTTCCAGTTTTTATGCCCGCGGACGAATTTTTTTTAACGCAGCCGATTTTTTGCCATCGACTCCCGATTTAATCGGGAGTAATTCGATTTAATCCCGATTTTTTCGTTTCTTAAAAAGTCGGCAAAAAATCGGCCGATTTAATCCTTTTCTTGAAAAAATTGCGTTTTGGGGAATAAATCCCGATTTTATCGGGACTTTTTCCACACTGATTTAAATACTGAATTGGAATACTTTCAAAAAGTATAATATTTAAACATATTACCCAAACATTATTTTACTTATAATTACTTGACTTCCATTTAAAGTCGATATGGAATTATATTACCTTATATGGACAACTTACTAAACATGCATAGCATATTTATTTTTTTGTTTTTTGTTATAGCCAACATTACTTTTCTATTTAGACAATGCTTTAACTTTTATTTTTATTTTGAAAGGGGCACGTGTCAACTCCACATTGAGCACAGACGAAATTACACATCCACTCATATTGGGTTTGTAGAATGAGGCTCTCAGATCAATGAACCAATGGTTGGTTGACCAAACAGTATGATTCATGAATGTTATAAACAATCCCTGTTAGTATTTTGAAGACAAAATTATTTGGTAAATGTATAAATGTATTTATTCATAAATGATTGATAGAATGATAATGGTACAACAAGGCCACGGGGCTTTGGATTGACGGTGAATGGGTGCACTGTTAAGGCACTCCTTGCGATAGGTCACTGGTTCAAATCCCCCGTCGGTGCTTACCTACCAAAAAAAAAAAAATGGTACAACAACCCTCCTGATGGTTTATGTATAGCACTAACAAGTCACGAGGTCCCTGTTACTGCTCAAACTAGCAGGGGATCCTAGAGGGGCACTGGTTAGGTCAAGAGCAACAATGAAGCTAAAGCCCACTGTCACCACAGCTAAAGCTTCCTACTCTTTACGGACTTTCACCGATGGGAGGAGACCCAGTATATATAGAGAATCACTTATAAAGGATAGATCAACTAAGATAAGTGTGAAGTGATCTCAGGGACCCTTTCCTAGGGGAGGCTCAAGAATGGGACTTGCTTGCTTCTTAAGCAAGGTAAAAAAATTTCTAGGAGCAGAGGATGAGGATTTAAAGGTTAGGTTTAAGGAGTGTGAATTGTAAAGGATAAAACATATCAATAACAAGTTCCACTTTATTAGGAACTTGGTGCAGGATGGGAGTATGTCTTGACAAATGAACAGGTAACAAACATACTAACAAAGGCTCTTCCTAATAAGAAGTTTGAATATCTAAGGAACCTCCTTGGTTTGGTAGATATTGTTGATTGTATTGATGGTAAGAGTATGGAAGAGATTTCCTGAGTTTTTGGAGTGAAGCATTGCCTAGGAAGACATTTGGCCAACACTTTGTGTTGATGTCTAGGTTCCGAAGTTGGAAAGGTAGTGTTTGTTATTGAGCTTTGTTTTTGGATCATTGTTTTACAACCCGCCCGTTTCAACTCCGAATCGGCCGTTTCGAACCGAGCCATAACCATAAACATTGACCCGGCCAGCAACCGGGCTCGGTTGACCGAGTCAACTATGACTCGGCCGAGTCATCTAATGACTCGGCCGAGTCATAGTTGACTCGGTCAACCCGGCCAGGTCCGTTATGACTCGGCCGAGTCAATGAACCTACGGCTGGGCAGCGTAAAACATGAAAAAATTTCACTTTTTTTGTGATTTTTGGTAAAGTTAAATTCAGTTTATGGATTCCAAAGGGTAATGGTAAATTGTTAAATGCTTTTGGGGTCCATTTCCCCCTCCCAAACCCTATTTAAGACAGCCAAATGCTCTCATTCACTCACAGCAGTCTTATGCATTTGAGTGAGAGTCTTCTTTGAGAATTAGTGAGCAGTTCTTGAGCTTGTTTTGGAGCAGCAGTGAGGAGTCTTGGAGGAGCATTGTAGCTGGAGTGAGGAGCTTCTTGGGCAGCCATTTGGAGCAGCTTTGAGGAGCTGATTCTTGGAGCAAGCTTGAGGAGGCAGTTTGTGCCTGGAGGTATTTTTTTCCACCTCTATAAATCTGTTTTTGCTTAGTAAATTTTAGGTGCATATCAAGAAAGCTTAGAGAGTGTTTTTTGTCAAATAAATGAACATTGAATCAATTTTTTTATTTTTTTTTCATTTTCGGATTGTTTTCCTAGTAAAAAAATGGCACCTAGAGCAAAAGATCCTGCTTGGGCATATGTTGAAATGGTTGATAGTTAGATGCATTGCAAGTTTTGCCATAGGAAAATTAAGGAAGGTCCTGGGGGGATTCATAGGCTGAAACAACACTTGGCAGGGATTAAAAGCCAAACTACCGCATGTCCCTCTGATGAAATTGAGGAGATTAGAAAGAATTTGTTGGCCAGCTTTGAAAAATTTAAAGAAGATAAGGCTAGGCAAAAAGAGATACAGGATGAAATTGGGAGGAAGAGGGAGATACAAAGAATGATGGCTACCAACCCCGACTATGATTTTGAGGGTTCTTCCTCTATCCCTCAAACTGATGCATCCAACCCTTTCCGTTATGTTCCTCCCTCTTTTGGTTCTGTTCAAGATAAGGGAAAGGGTAGAATGAATTTGACAAAGGGTGATGTGACTATCAAAAGTTATTTCACTCCCTCCTCTCCATCAGATGCACATGGTCCTGAAGTTAGTAAAGGTCAAATTCAGCCCACTTTAGATGACCATTGGAAGAAAGAATTGAGGGAGACTGCTTGTGACTACATAGCTAGATGGTGGTATGATGCTGATATCCCCTTTAATGCTGCTCGTTCACCATATTATGAGCCTATGTTTGATGCCATACATGCTGCTGGAAAAGGCTTCAAAGGCCCTACTATGCAAGAGCTAAGGGGGTTTCGTTTGCAAAAAGAAATTCAATCCATTAATGAGTATTTGCAAGAGTTCAGGGACTCATGGGCAAGAACAGGGTGTACCATCATGTCAGATGGATGGACTGATCAAAGAAACCGTACCATCATAAACTTTCTTGTCTTCTGCCCACAGGGAACCATGTTTTTAAAATCAGTTGATGCATCTGATAAGGTAAAAGATGGCCACTTGTTGTTTCAGCTATTGGATGAGGTTATTGAGGATATGGAGGTGGCTAATGTTGTTCAAATCATCACAGACAATGCCTCTAACTATGTTCTTGTTGGTAGACTGTTAGAGGAAAAACACAAGACCATCTTTTGGACCCCATGCGCTGCACATTGCATAGACCTCATGCTTGAGGATATTGGAAAATTAGATTGGGTCAGAAACACTGTAGATAATGCCAAAAGCATAACAAAATTTATCTACAATCATACACTGGTTTTGAGTCTCATGAGGAAACACACTGGAGGCAAGGATATTATTAGGCCTGCCATCACTAGATTTGCTACACATTTTTTGACATTGCAATCTATGCTTTCCCAACATAGAAACTTGCAAAAGATGTTTTCCAGTGATGAATGGAATCAAAGCAATTGGTCTAACAAACCAGAAGGCAGAGAATTGAAAAGGAAAGTCCATGATGAAACTTTTTGGAGAAAGGCAGCAGAGATTGTGAAGCTTGTTGAGCCACTAGTTAAGGTGTTGCGGTTGGTGGATGGGGAAAGGTTGGCTATGGGCTTCATTTATGAGGCTATGGATCAAGCAAAGGAGCAAATAAAGACAGCATACAAGGATAGAGTGGCAAAGTATGGGCCCATTTGGGCAATCATTGATGAAAGATGGAACAATCAACTCCATCGCCCTATACATGCAGCTAGGTATTTTTTGAACCCACGATATCATTATAAAGCTAAGGAGTCGGGAGCTTTGAGGGGGGAGGTCAGAGATGGACTGGTTGATTGCATTGAACGCATGATCCCATCGGAGTCTGATCAGCTGCAGATACATCAACAGGTCACATCCTTCAACAATGCAACAGGTACCTTTGGGAAGAACCTAGCAAAGATTGCAAGAGAAGCAGATGAGCCAGGTAAACAAAAATTTCAATTTTCAATTTCTTAATGGTTTTACAGTTTTACTTTTTTTATTAAAGACTAAAGTTTGTTAAATCATTTATAATTTGAAAGTTAGATATAATTTGTAATTTTGTTGAGCTTCAGCCTTCATCTAACTCATAATTCATTACACTCCTATGTTTTTTGCAGCACAATGGTGGGAGGCCTTTGGTGGCCAGTGCCCTCAATTGCAAAAGTTTGCAATTCGTATTTTGAGTCAAACTTGCAGTGCATCTGGGTGTGAGCGCAATTGGTCTGTCTTTGAGAGGATTCACACAAAGAAGAGAAACCGTTTGGAGCAAAAACGGTTGAATGATCTAGTTTTTGTCCAATACAACCTTCGGCTCAGACGGAACCAATTGTTGAACAAAAGACCTGATTCAGATCCCATTGTGTTGGAAGACATTGATCCAACATCAGATTGGGTAGTGGAGAGTCGTCCACCAGAGTTTGATCCTGATGAGGATCTTGATGAACTTGAACTGGAACATCAACTTCAGCCTGTTCAGTTGAATGCAGATACCGATCCACCAGCCTCAGTCTCACAGCCAGCAAGGAGTAGGACTCCAGTTGTAGGTGCTTCCTCTGCTCAGCCACGACAGAAGCGCAGCCGCATATCTACTCTATCTCAGCTTGCATCTGCTGCACAGCCTGCTAGTGGTACTGGCACCACTTCTACAGTTGCAGTTGGAGACGATGATGATGAGGAGGAGGCATGGGGCCCCTTGTCTGACTCTGATGATGATGATCCAGAGATTGGTCGAGATGATCTTGGCTCCTCTGGCAGTAGCTACTAGCCAGTAGTACTAGTATTGGAGTCTGGTCACCATCACAGTTTAATTTTGTTGTAGAGGCCATTTCTAGCCTCCTTGGTTATTTGTATTTTGTTTTGAGTCTTTGATCATGTATGACAGTTGACTATGTATTGCCATTGGGTACCATTTTGATATAATGGATTGGTTCATGAGCCTACTTTGATCATATGTTGTCTTCCATCTATATTATAATGCTGTGTGTTTGGAAACATGAATGAAAATCTTTAAAATTATGTTTAAAATATTTAAAATTATGTTTTTTTATAAAAAAAATAAATATTTAATGTATTTTTTACAACGACCGAGTCATTGAAATCGAGCCGGCCGAGTCATTACCGAGTCGGAGTCGGAGTCGGAGTCAATCCTCGGCCGAGTCGGAGTCGGAGTCGGAGTCGTAAAACACTGTTTTGGATACACACTTGGATACTTGGGTTGGTGGTTAGCAAGTAAGCCTGATGGTACCTAGAGAGGTTGAATGTTTGAGTCCACCTTATTCCCACTTGGATAGATTGCCCTTGTCAGGAATCTAGTCCATGGCATTGCGGTGCCTCAATTGTTGAGAGACCAATGGATAGATTTCCCTGGTCAAGAATTTAGTCCATGGCATTGCGGTGCCTAAAGTTCTTCATTGTTCATATAATTGTTGATTTTTAATGTACCTTGGACAAGTGGTTTCACATGGGTTAATCTCTACGTAGGAAAAATTGTCCAAAATAATTATTTTCCTAAGTGTGACTTTATAAAGTGAAAGTGACTTTATAAGTGGTAAAGTCAATGTTAAATTATAAAGTGAAAAGTGACTTTAGACATAAAGTACAATGTGGATACTTTATTTAATGGGTGAGTTAAAAAATAGAAGGTGAGAATTAAATGCACATTTATTCTCATCCCTTGATCTAAATGAATCTAAGCTATCAGATCTTAGGGTTGCTCAAAAGTCATTTAGGAAAACAAAAGGGGGGAAAGAGAGACTGCATTCATTCTTCATGAGCAGATTGGAGAAAGGAGGCTGAGAGCTGGAGAAAAGTTCTGAAAGAGAAATTTGTTGCAGTAAGTCGAAGGAGTGATTTCTGGGCAAAGTTGGGCATGGAAATCAAGGCACAGAAGACAGAAGAAGGTACAGTATGAACAACATTAAATGTTGTGAGTTGCATGCCATTCAAGAGAAGTTTTTGAAAAAAATGAAACAAAAAGTTCGTACAGCAGTACGGAAATCCGTATAGTCCGTACAGTCATATCCGTACAGTACATATTTTCAGCTTCAAGTGGGCACAGAAATCGAGGCAAAGTGGGCACGATTTTCAAGGAGTTTTGGGCTGAAGAGATAAGTTGTATTTTGTTGTTTTGTTTTGTCTGCAAATGTATTTTTCCTGAACTTGAAAGATAAATAAATTTGAAGAGCTCTCTAACAGGTTTTCCCCGAAGAAGATTGAAGGGGTTTTGCCTGGGTCTAAGTTGACCAAAAATCTGTGTGTATTTTTATGTGTGTTGCTGGTCTGGTTATGTCCATATTTATTTTCAGCATGTGTTGACAGTCCCATGTGTTTTAATCTGAAAATTTCATTTCTAGAATTCTATATGTTGAATGTATGTTTATGGGAAAAGGCATTTAACTAAATGGAAGTGATAAGGTGAAATTAAACCAAGTTGGGATTGTAGGAAACTTTGTTTTAGTCATCAAATTTCAACAACAGTTTGAGATCTTCCATTGTATTTGTACATTATGAATACCTCCCTAGTTAAGAGGGAGCGTTGGAAAATGTAACTATGTTCGATCTTCATTAATGTACTTGAGTCATCATGTAATGTACTTGTCAAAAGAATAAAGAAAACAATTTTTATTATTGTAACAATGACTTACTAAAGCATGGGTTTCATGCTTGGGTCGTCATTATATTAGTCAAAGTCCCCATTGTGGACTACTAGGATTAATATTGAGTTAATATTCAAAGAGACCCTTCTTGGGCTTTTGAACCATGTAAAAAGATCATGGTTTAGTATTGAGTCAAATATGATTATGTACCCTCCACATCAAGTCGGCCTAAGGATCCTAATTCGACCCACAAGAAACCTACCTATAAATACAAGCTAGTCAAAGTCATTTGTAGCATCAACTCTCAAGCAAGTTTGATATCTCAAGAGTAGCTGGAGAAGTGCGAAGTTTGTTGCCGGTAAGCCGAAAGAAGTGCAAGTTCGGGGAAGTCTAAGGAGAGAAAGAAAATCGAGATTTTGGTGTCTCTCTCTCTCTCTGTTTCGTGGTTTAGATTGAGAGATAGAAGTCTCCTAAGTTTTGTTGTTGCCGAAAGCTGCCTCTTGTTAGAAGCTACTGCCTAGTCGAAGTCACTGGAAGGGGTCGAAGATCTAGAAGGCTGACTTGGTGTGGAGGGAAGGTTTGGTCTTCGTCTAGGATGAAGAGTCTCAAATAATACTACTGAAGAGAGAATTATCTTGACTGAGTTTTCCCCTTGAGGGAGGTTTTGCCCTGGCATAGTGCCTATATCTTGTGTCTCCTGTTTTGTGATCTTCATACACACATAATATGGTAATTGCTTGATGAAAGATAAGATAATAAAGAAGTAAAAGAAGCCAACACACTCACAAGTAATTATCAAGAAAGGAGAATCAAACCCTAATACAACGACTTTGATTTTCCAACAATTTAAAGACAGATTGTTTGATGATGACTACAGAGAGTGAAAGTTGTTGGAGTCTTACAATCACTCAATTGACCTGGAAAAAAATGGATCCAGCTGTGGGTACAGGACCCACAGTACAAAATTGAATATTGTTCTGTAGCAGGATGATCGTAGCAGGATTAACCTAGATAAATATGATAAAACCATTGGTATTTAAAAATTGAAGATACATCATGTAACCAGATTGCTCTCCTAGAGAACCAACATTTATTGTGGTTGGTCACCTAGATGATGCAGTGGACGTGAACTAACCCATATGCAGTCTTAAGACTCAAATCTCATAGGGCAGGCTCTAATTAAAAGAACTGCATTCAGGACCTGGTTAAAGTCCCAGTGACCTCATCAGCCCATCACTGGGAAACATTGAAAATGTCAAGTGGTGATCTTAATAGTAAAGCAGTTCTGTTAATGGGCACTCACCCCAAATGTTTCCATGAAAAAAAAACTGAATAGATAATTTGCAAACTCCATGCATCAACTAATCCTCAGGCAGTGTAGCTCGCACAATACTAATTTATCTCTTGATGTTCAAGATTAACCCTTAAAAGGATAACTTGAATAAAGAATCTTACAAGAAGTATCATTTTTTCATTTCTATGTACTAGATAATTAATAAAATCTCAGAACTTCAATTGGGTTTTTACCTTCGAGCTGGATCATCAAGATTCTCATATTGAGAAGCTTCATAAGGACTGCTCGTTTCTGCCAAAATATCTAATAATGCCAAAAGTTGAATCCTCTCACCATCTGTCATGCCAGGTATTCTAGGGCATCTCTCAAGGGCCGTAATGAAGCCCTCAACTTCAGATTTACCAAGAGTATCATTACCGCATTTGGCATGAGAATTTTCTCTCCTTGTCAACCAACCAGCTTCACTTTCATGAGATAAACTGGACTCGGTCAATTCATTGATGTTAGAAATTGGGTTCTCTGTTCCAACACCCCACTGTAGTTCTCCATCATAGCTTCCTTTGGAAACCCGTGATTGCAAAAACTTAGACAAATCCATTTGGGGGATAGAAAGGAAAGGCTCAGCAAAACCATCATCATTTTTATAAGTAATCCTTGAACCATCTACTTGATTTAGATGTGCCATGAGATGCCTCACATATGCCACTGCACGTTTTCTATTTCCTGCATAAAAAAGAAAAATGTTAAGAAACAGATATCAACTTTTAAATCACAAATATATCAAGCAAATGTCTTCTAATAAAACATTATAGTGTTGGTTTGCAGCAGATAAAATGCTTTGTTGCAAGCTCCCCTTTTCCTTAATTTCTATTGAATTATTTGTGTGTCATCTATTTTTTTATGGGCTGATGCTCCCCTAGTCTTCAAGTACACAGGATAACAATGGCACTACTATAAGAACATGAACACATAATATCAATAACAGAAGATTTTTCACAAGCAAGATAGATGATGCACAGGGAACATAGTAAAGGCTACATGAGGACAAATCTTGAATAAGTGCATGTTAAGCCAACGTTCATAGCATATTGGTTTGAAGTCAGACAAGCTTATTGAGATAGAGCAACAGCAATCTGTTATGGATGGAGGTTAATAATTTCTTAAGTGGACGAATCCTATTTAAATATAAAACAAAGGAATTTACATGAAGCATTTTTACGGCCACAAAATTGAATTACTTGACACATAACTGTGAAGAGAAGTCCATGGTTACATGAAGTATTGGCTACTAGGTCTAGCATTTATTAACTGTTTAAGTCAATAAGCTGCGACTGTAATAGACACAAGTCAATTTATAATAATAAAGTATCATGTCAGTCTTAAGTAAAGTTAAAAAAATTTGGCTTAATCCATATTGTCTTTGAGATTGGAAAGATAATGGTTTGTGATGGACTGAAGGAGCCACCGGGAGAAAAGACTGCACCGCATGAAGGATTCAAGAGAGGCAAAAACTATAGCAATCTTGTAAAGGAAGTAAATAAGTTCCATACAGACTATGGCCATAAGGATGTAGGCCATATGATTATTGTTAAAACTTAATATCATCTCTTATCCAAGAGGTGCAGAGGTGAATTTGATCTGGCATAGTCTAAGAGTGCCCTCTCCAAGATCACCCCAAGCAAATGGTATCATGTTTGAAAGAGGTCACTCTCTTGTTAACCCTCTTTATGAGTGGCAGGCATAGTCCAAGCAGAGCAAATGTTTGGATCATAATCCCATCCCACTTGATGACTTGAAGTCCAAGAAATCCACACTATACACCCTCAATGGGAGTTTGGCACTTCTCAATGTGGCTGTAATGTCTATTTCCGGCTAGGGTTTTCAACATAAATTCAATAGGTGTTAGGTTAAAATTCTTGGTTTGATGAACCAAAATCTTAATCTTTTCGGCTGGTGATGTATCCGCCTAACAAGGAAAAAAATAGGAAAGAGATGCTAAAACCCTGCAAGCTTCAGCTTTAATCTTCAGATCTGCACACAACCATTAGAAACATACAAAAGAACTGAAGAGATCCAAAGATGTGTATGCCAAAGTTACAGATATAACACCCAATATAAAGGAAAATGTTATTATTAAAGTTCACCTGAGGAAAAGAAAGTGGACACAGGTCTCTGAAGTCCTCCTCCATGGGAGGGTTCTTTTGATATCCCCACGCTTTAGCTGACTATCCCTCTCTTGAACTCGAGAGTAAGAAGAACAGAGTAACGATGATGATAATGATCATGTGTGTGTAGTGAGGGAAAAACCTCTCTATTTTATAACAAAATCCTAGGATAGATCAAGATCTAGTCAAACAATAAAATATTATTAAACCAAATCAAAATTTAATCATTAGGAATATTTTATTATATTTAAGAGAGGAAAAGATTAATGAAATGGTCAATAATTTTTATTTAGTGAACTCAAAAAAAAAAATGAGTTAATCAAGAAAAGTCGTTAAAGTAATCAATAAATAAAAATGATTTATTAATCACTTTAAGGTAAAATGGTCAAGGTAAGTTAGAAATAATTACCAAATAGTGATTTAATAATCATTTCATGGGAGGAATGTGCAATGATTAAGGAATAATAAATAAATAATGGCTTATTTAATTATTCTTGGGTAATGTGATCAAAATGGGTTACAAATAAATTAATAAATAATGATTTAATAATTATTTCAAGGGAAAGAAGTTAAATAATTAAGGAATAATAAATAAATAGTGATTTATTTAATTATTCCTGTGAATGGTGAGAATATGTTTAATTATTTTCACAAAATAGGTAAATAGGAAAATAACTTAAAATTAATTAAATAGCTTTATGGGTTATTTTCAAGAGGGTAAACATAAATAATTTAGGAAAAGTGGTTCTCTAAATTATTTCCTAAGGTGAAAGTGGGTTTTAACGTGTAAAACCCATACTACACGCCATATTTCAATCATCCTAGTGGAAAATGGCTAGGTGATCACTTTTTGGGCGATAACAATAGGGTTTCATATTCACACAATAGCAGGCACCTCCTCATAAAATATACCAATTTTGCAAATAACAATAGTAGACAGTTAGGATCAATTTGCCACAAATGCAATTCCACAATGGACAGGATTGATCTATCCAAGAAAACCATAATGTATTCAACCAATAATCTACCAATTCAATGTTGTCAACAAAATGAACTAGCTTAATTGAATACAGAGTTGCGGGGGAGCGCTCCCCCCCCCCCCCGAACCCGCCCCCAATCTGCGCTCCGGGCGAGAGTGGGTCGGGAGCGCGCTCCCGAAATCGCTCCCTACCAAAATCGGAGGCGAGTTCGGGAGCGTCACTCCCAAAGCAAAAATTACAGCTCGGGAGCGATCGCTCCCGAGCGTTTAATTTTCGCTCTGGGAACGATTCGCACAATGCCGGAAGCGATTTGTGCAAACAAAAAAAAAAAATTAGTTTTAAAACGACTTGGGGGCAAAAAAAAAAAAAATCATTGTCACTTGAATGAGTTGAGGAGAAGTTGGAGAGCAAGAGCAAAAGAGCAAGGAGAAGCGAGGAGCAAGGAGCAAGCCTGCAAAGAGGTTAGTTACGTTAGTAACTCAGTAATTTAGTATTTTAAACCTTAGTTAGGTAGTAATTTAGTATAGTTTAGTTAGTTTAATTTATTTAGTAAAAAAATCATGAATCTAAATAAAATTAATAAATTAAATTAATTTTCTCATTCATATTCCCATTCCCATTCCCATTAAATTTTGCAGATTCAAAAGCCTACAAATATCAAACATCATGGACCTGGCTATATTTCTTGGCATTTTCCTCTTCTTGGTCCCTTTTCTGGTTATTATGGTGCTGGAGAGTAGGAAACAGAGGGGCCAAAATGAAGAGGGGGATGAAGAAGCTGGAGAAAGTGGATTTGATGAAAACCCCGGTGAGGAGGAGCTAGAGGAGGGTGAACATGACTCTCAAAAAACTAAACAAGACCAAACCCCATAGTGGAAATATGTTAACAGGCCTAAAGCAGGGAAAGGGGGTGGAACCACTAAATTTCATTGCCCCCATTGCAACAATAATTACACAGGCTCATACACCCATGCCAGAAAACACCTCTGCGGGAAAAGGCCATGGGATGGAGATAAACAAATAGGAATCAAAACTTGTGTAGCTGTGTCAGCAGCAGATAGAGCCAAATACATAAGGGAAGAGGAGGAAGCCCAATACAAATCTAAAAAATCAAGGGGTTTCTTTGAACCAAGCTCACAATCACAAGCACAAAGAACTCCTTCAGCATCCTCCCAAGGTAGTGTATATGGAAGCACAGGGTCACCAGCTTTAAGGCGTAAAACCATATCAGATTTCCTTGATGAGGGGTGTAGGAATGATGTGGGTTCAAAGGTTTACAGGTTTCTCTATCCATGTGGGATATCATTCAATGTTCTTTGCTCACCTTATTGGCACAAACTGGTTTATGCCATAAATGATGCCCCTAAAGGATACAAGAGCCCTAGGTATGACAAGGCAAGAACCGTTGGACATGATCATGAAAAAGCAAAAATATCACATTCTTTGAATAGAATGACAAGTTCTTGGACTGACCATGGGGTGTCCATTGTATCTGATGGATGGACAAATGTAAAAGGCAAGCCATTGATAAGTGTTCTTGTTGTGTCTGTTAGTGGTGCCATCTTTCTAACTGCATATGATTACTCAGACAAGTTCAAGACTGCCATCAACATTGCAGAAGCATTACTTGAAACAATTGACCATATTGGGCCATACAAAGTCATCCAAGTCATCACTGATAATGCTCCTAATTGTAAGGCAGCGGGAGCAATTATTGAGGATAAATACCCCAACATATTTTGGTCTAGATGTTTGGTTCACACATTGAGCCTTCTGATGCATGATGTTGTCAAGAACAAAAATGCACAATACAAATGGATTGGTGATTTGTACAAGAAAGGCAAACAAATGATAAAATTTATTACAAATCATAGCAATACCCATGGCCTTTTCCGCAGTCACTCAAGATTGGAGTTGTTGAAGATTGCGAAAACCAGATTTGGTAGCTATTACCTCACCTTCAGGTGCCTTTTGAAGGTAAGAGAGTCATTGGCTAGCATGGTATCAAGTCCACATTGGCAGGTATTAAAGGAAAGGGCTACAAATGCAGCTGACAGGCGAGGTTTTGAACTGATGGAGGAGGTCGCTCTTGATGGTCAGTTTTGGTCAAGTGTGAGGCAAGTATTGGATTTAACCAAGCCCATTTATCACATGATTCGGTTTGCAGATACAGATAAACTAGTGATTGGCGAGGTGTATGAGCAGATGGATACCATGTTGGGGCAAATAAAAGATATTGTTCATAACAGAGACCCCGACTTGTACAAACTGATTCACGATTTTGCGTGTGTATGGTGGAATAAACTTAATCTTCCACACATTGCTTGGTGTATATCCTTACGCCAAAATACTACTCTACATCTTGGTTAGGCCAACCTGCACCAGGGGGTGGGGTTAGGACCAAACCCCATTTAGATGCAGAGGTAACTAGAGGATATTTGGAAGCATTAGAAAAGTTGATACTTGACAGGGAGGAATGTGTAGCTGTGCGCCTTGAAATAGGCAAATACTTCAGCGGCACTGGTTTGTTTGGTAACTTCCATGCAATGGAAGACAAAGACAAATTTGATTCTCTCACATGGTGGGAAACATATGGCGGCCAGGGACTTTTGCCAAAATTGGAAAAAAAAAGTTCTATCAAAGGTTGTAAATACTTCTTCTGCAGAGAGGTGTTGGAGCACCTACAGCTTCATACATAATGTGAAAAGAAACGGACTCAATGAAAACCGGGCAAAGAGCTTGGTTTATGTGCACTACAACTTGAGGTTGTTGAGAGATTATTGTGATCGGGCTTATGAGGATCCCACATATAAAATTTGGGACAACCACCCAGAGGAAGACAATTTGGAGGATGGCACTATACATCTTGAAGAACTGGAAGAGGAACTTATAAGGGATGAAGATGAAGCAGCTGCAGCAGCCATGCCACCTCCACCATCCAATAGCAGTGGTCGAGTTCCAAGTCTTGTTCCTTTGCTGTCGCCACCTCCATATACACCGTCACGTGGACGGCATGTGCCTTCTAGTTCTGGTCGTCGGTCTGTGCGGGAGACTCCTAGAAGACCACCACGACCTGCTTATACTCCTGGAGACTCTCGTGGCAAGGGCCACATGTAGATTTACAGTTTACTTGTCTTTTCTAGTTTCTATTAGTTTTCATAACTGTTGAGTCTTGAGTCCTTGACTCTTGACTCTTTCATATCATAATGATATTTTTTGTAAACAATATATGACAGTGACAATGAAAATTTGAAGTTTGAAGTTGGCAATTATACCTCATTGGTAATGATTGTGAATTATGAATATGATGCTTCGTGAAAGACTAAAGTTGTTTCATTTCATTTCATTATTCATGTTTCATTTTATAACATTTCATTTCATGTTAACAGTTAGAACTTAGAACTTAGAAATATCTAAGATATTATTTCTTGTAATGGTTAAACTTAGCTTACAAGTACAACTTTGGTGATCAATGATGATAAATGTTATATATTGAATTTTCAATTTTGAAAGCTTGAAGTTGAAACTTTAAGATTGAATTTGATGAATCATGATTCACGAGACTCAATATGTTGCAGTTGTAATATGTATGTTACTAACTTGCGGACATGGTTGATGAAGATTATAACTTCTAAATGATTGATGTGATATGGTTCAATGATCAATCTATGTTTTTTTATGTTTTTCATATCTAATTCATCATTCTACATGTTTTTGTTAACATATATGTATCAAAAATTAAAAAATATAAAATAAATAAATATATATATATATATATATATTTAAATAGCTCCAGGATTCGCTCCCAAACCAGGAGCTTCTGAAAATGTCGCTCCCGCTCTCGTTTTCGCTCCCGCTCCCCGCTTTCACTCCCGCTCCCAAGTAACATTGATTGAATACTACTAACAACTATAGAGTCTGAGCTTCTTGATTAGCTCTTGTCTATAGTTTAGAATATTACAAATCTGTAGAAGATTCATGCCACAAACACCCTATGATAAGACCCCACTGAGCTCTATCTCCAAGATGCTTGAGTTGCTTCAGAATGTGGTCAAGCTACCTCAAGAAAAACTCCAAGAAAGGACCAAATTACCTCATAATAGATCACCGGCGAGCCTCAAACCAAACTGCCTCAAAATTATCAACATTACCTTGGAAATAAACAAATGTCTCAATCCTACCTCAGACAAAGGGTGTCGAGTGTGAAAATTCCTAATCCTAAAGGAACCCCTACTGCAGCAAATCTGAAACTACTTCACCTTCTTGATTTTAATATACATTCATTATGTTATTCTCTAAATACTGAAGCAAATTACTTTTGCAGCCTACACTACTTTAATATTTGATTACATGAAACAGATTACTGAGCAAAGAACAAGATACATAGGACACAGTGATTTTTTGACAAAATAGTCCTCGGAAAAACCCAATGCGGAAAAAAGGTGAAGTAGCTATGAGGGTTTTCTATTATTAAGCAGTAATTCTGAAAAAAAAAATGTTGAATGCCCTCCTGGCAATCCAATGACAGAGAAATACAATGGGGGGAAAACTGAGTGAGATTTACCTCACTTCGCCCGACAGATTCCGACTGATCTGGCAGCAAAACTGGCTAACCCGGGTTACCTCTGGGTTGGCCCTGCGTCAGCCCTACAGGCTCTACATTAGCTCTGTGCTGTCTTATCTGCCCACAACGTCAGCTTTCCCGATTGTTCCGACAATTCTGGATTTCTGCATCGAGGGCAAATTCTGCTTCTGCACTAGCCCTTTTGGCTCTACATGGGCCCAAATTGGCCCAGCATCAGTCCTTTTGGCTGTTGCACTGCCTCCAATAGCTTCTCTCCACCTCTCCATTAGTACTCCCGAACTATCCCTGCCCCTCTGCCGCAACTGATCACTCAATTAAAATTTCTCAGCTTCCTAGCCCCAGAAATCAAATTCCAAATCAATTCGTTCTCTCCATGTGTCTTTCTAAATGAACCCCAAGCCTCCTCCTTATACTTTTCTCGCTGAGACTTCAACGGCCGAGATTAAGTCTCTAACCAATGGTGGCTAAGATTAAAACATGACTTGATCCACCTTCTAGACCATTCTCCCCATATTTTGATTAATACCCATTAATAATTTAATTTTCCTAAGTTTAGACTTAGGAAACCCATTAAAAATATTAATTATTTTAATAAAATATAATTCGGGTGGAATTTCACCAAAAGGTTTCTGGGTTCTTTAGAACTCATGTGCCTTAGCCTCTCCACCAATTTTCATTGCTAGAGCACATCCGATGCTACCAAAACTAACATCGAGTTCTACCTAGGGAGGTTGAGTTGCCTCAGGGTACAAAGTGTGCCTCTAGGAGGTCGAATTGCCTCAGGAAGGGATTGAGCTCTGCCTCAAGGTAGTCACAGTGCCTTAGTAAACCAACCGAAGAGAAAACTGAAGTGCCTTAGTGTCGATTTGGGGTAGCATCGGATGTGCTCTAGCCACGAAATTTGGTGGAGAGGTTGAGGCACATGAGATCTCCAATACCCAGAAAGGGTTTGGGCAGATTCTAAACAGATCAGAAGATATTAAAATAATTAATATTTTTAATGAAGTCCCTAAGTCTAAACTTAGGGAAAATAAAATATTAATGTGTATTAATATGAATCTGTGTTAGAATGGTCCAAAAGACATGGATCAAGCCTGATCTAATCTTAGTCATTGATTAGGGACTTAATCTCAACCGTTGAGATGTCAACAGAAAAAGTATAAGATGAGGCTTGCAGGGCACTTGGAGAACACACTGAGGGAGACCAGTCAGTTCAATTTCTAGAGCGGGGTTTGCTGAGAAATTGAACCAGTGGTCTGGAGAGCAGTCAGGAGTCAACAAGTACGGAATAGAGAGACGGGAGATAAACGTAGAAAACGCAAACTATTTTAATATTTTTAATGGAGTCCCTAAGTCTAAACTTAGGGAAAATAAAATATTAATGTGTATTAATATGAATCTGTGTTAGAATGGTCCAAAAGACATGGATCAAGCCTGATCTAATCTTAGTCATTGATTAGGGACTTAATCTCAACCGTTGAGATGTCAACAGAAAAAATATAAGATGAGGCTTGCAGGGCACTTGGAGAACACACTGAGGGAGACCAGTCAGTTCAATTTCTAGAGCGGGGTTTGCTGAGAAATTGAACCAGTGGTCTGGAGAGCAGTCAGGAGTCAACAAGTACGGAATAGAGAGACGGGAGATAAACGTAGAAAACGCAAACGCAAAACCAGAGGAAGCCACGCAGAGGCTGCGCAGAGCCAGAAGGGCCTACGTCATCCACGCAGAGGCTACAGGAGTGACGCAGAGGCTGCAGGAGTGACGCAGAAGCCCAGAGAGGCTGCGCGGAGGCTTAGTAGGCTAATGCAGAGGGTTTCAGGTTGTAGTAGAGGTCAGTAGGGCCTACGCTAGTTTTAGGAAAGTGCTGGAAGTTTGTCTGTCTGTGGGTACAAGAATATTGTTGAATAATAAAATCCTCCCTTGCTGCATCGGTTTTCCCACATTGGGTTTTTCTAGGGATATTAGCCTAAAATAACTGTGTCAATGTGTGCATATTTTTGTTATTATATTACGATGTGATATCTGCAGCAGTATTTATTTTAATGTTTGTTGAAGTAATTTCATAAATAACTTATGATGAAATAAGCAGGAAAAGTAAATCAGTTGCTGCAGTGATAGAATTTTCACATGGTATCAGAGTAAGTAATCAGAGACAAAATGGGAAAATCAATTATGGGTCGAGACCCCGATGCAGAGGCATCCTTTTTAGGGGACTCACGCATATTTTCAGAAGATTGCACAAGAGAGAGATTTCAATTTCTCTATGTTAGCTTCCAAGTTGGAAGAAGAAGTGGCGTGCATGACTAGTGTTGCATCATCAGAAGTATGGTATATAGATAGTGGAGCCTTGTGGCATATCATGGGAATCAAGGAGTGTTTCTCAGAATATCGAGAAGAGAAAATGAACTTTCAGATCACCACGGGGAACAAGGCAAAGTGTACTCCAGTAGGAAAGGGTACCATAGTTTTTCAGACAGAATCGGGAGAGCATTTCCCTGCCACAAATGTGTTGCATGTGCCAAGATTGGGGATGAACTTACTTTCTGTGTCACACTACAAGGCAAGGGCTATGATGTCTACTTCATCAAGGAAAAGGTATACATCAAACACCCAAGCTGGAAAAATAAAGTGCAGATCAGGATCAAAAGTAATCGGTTGTACAAATTACAACTAGAATCTTCAATGGCACTAATAGGCAGTCATGGGGACAAAGACGTGAACAAACTATGGCACAGAAGGATGAGTCACTTGCACCATGGAGCTCTAGGAATTCTCACGAACACTGTAACAGGAGTTCTGGATCTGAGTACGAAACGAGATGATGTATGTAGGGGATGCGCTCTAGGAAAATATGCCAAGGCGACATTTCCTAGGAGCAACCACAGGGCCAAAAGTGTACTAGGATTGATACACTCAGATATCTGCGAACCTATGTCCATCAAAGCTCTCAGCGATGCCGAGTATTTCCTTACCTTCATTAATGACCACTTGAGGAAAACTTGATCTATTTTTTGAAAACCAAGGATGAGGTTTTCTGTCGATTCAAGGAGTTCAAGGCTCTAGTGGAGAATCTGACAGGTAAGAAAATCAAAGTCTTGAGCTCAGATAATGGTGGAGAATATTTTGATAAGGACTTCACTGATTATTGCGCTAAGGAGGGCATTAGAAGAGAGTGGACAGCTCCTTATAATACGGAGCAAAATGGGGTGGCAGAAAGGAAAAACAGGACTATTGTAGAAGCAGCTAGGGCCATCCTGTAAGATCAGGATATGCCAAAATTCTTGTGGGCAGAAGCATGCAACACAGTTGTCTACATTCAGAACAAGACTCCTCATCAGGCATTGGGCAAGATTACTCCAGAGAAAGTCTTCAGTGGGAAGACACCTGAAGTCAGTGAGTTCAGGATATTTGGGAGTTTGGCATATTGTCACATACCCGAATAAAAGAGGAAGAAGCTGGATCAGACTGCAGAAAAGGGGTATCTGGTAGGATATAGCGAGAACGCTAAGGCATATAGGATCTATCTTCCAAGGAGAAGGAAGGTAGTAGTACGACGAGATGTAAAGTTCATGGAGGACAGTGCTTTTAGAAGATCTCGCGAAATGCCTTCCAAGGAGCAGTCAAAAGAGGATCCGTTGGTCATGCCTCTTCAACCAACGGAAGTGAAGAATCCTTCCTCAGGTTAGGAAGATTCTCAGGATGAGGAAGAGGAGCAAACAGAAGCAGCTGTTGGCAAAGGAAGAACCAGGAGGGAACTTCGTCAAATTCTGCTTGATGCAGAGAACTTCATCAGAGAGCCAAGGAACAGTAAAAGGGAGCAAAAACAGCCAAACAGGTATCAAGCATTAGTAGCTCAGGATGGAGAGCCTGCCAACTTCAAAGAGGCAGCTCAGCATCAGGTCTGGCTAGATGCGATGGTGGAGTATAACTCCATAATGGTAAATGATGTCTGGGAGGTGGTGTCAATGCCTCAAGACAGATCTGTGGTAGGTTCAAGATGGATCTATAAGATCAAATATGCTGCAGACGACAGCATTGAAAAATACAAGTCCAGGTTTGTGTCTAAGGGGTATGCTCAAAAGGAAGGGATTGACTATGAGGAAACCTTCGCCCCGATAGTCAGGTATACATCTATTAGGACCGTGATATCTCTTGCAGCCCAGAGTGATGGGAGATCCATCAGATGGATGTCAAGATGACATTCCTGAATGGGGTAATAGAAGAAGAAGTATACATTGAACAACCAGAGGGCTTTGAAACTCATGAGAAGATGTCTCATGTATGCAGAAGAAAGCCTTGTATGGGCTGAAGCAAGCACCAAGAGCATGGTATGATCGAATAGATGGCTACTTGTAGAAGATGGGGTTTGTCAAGAGTGATGCGGATCCGAGTCTCTACTATCTGGTCGTAGAGAGCGAGCCACTTATCTTAGTATTATATGTGGATGATCTCTTCTTGACAGAATCATCCAGACTCATTGAAGACCGCAAGAAGAATCTAGCCACAGAGTTCGATATGAAAGATATGGGACGAATGCACTATTTTCTAAGGTTGGAAGTTTGGCAGCAAAAAGGAGAAATCTTCCTTAGGCAAGGAAGGTATGCTACAGAAATTTTGAAAAGGTTCGAGACGGGTGACTATAGACCTATGGCTACGCCAATGATCACCAACTGGAAGAAGATTGATGCATCAAAAGGTAAGGATGTCGATCCCACCCTATACCAACAGCTCATAGGGTCCCTGATGTATCTACTCAATACCAGGCCAAATATTTGCTACGCTGTCAACACCCTCAGTCAGTGCATGGTGGAACGAAAGAGTGTTCATTGGGCAGCAACCAAGCACGTTCTTAGGTATTTACAAGGAACAGTTGATTATGGGCTCTTGTACAACAAGGGGAAGGATATCAGGTTGAGTGGATTTACTGATGCAAATAGGGAAGGAAGTTCAGTGGATCGGAAAAGTACCTCTAAGTATTGTTTCAACATTGGATCAGGAATAACCTCCTGGTGCAGTAGGAAATAGAAGTTCGTGGCTCTGAGCTCGTCTGAGGCAAAATATATAGCAGCAAGCACAGCTTCGTGTGAGGCCATATGGCTTAGAACACTACTAGTAAACCTATTCAGAAGAAATATGGAGGCGACCAGGATCATGTGTGATAATCAGAGTTGCATCAAACTCTCTGAGAATCCAGTATTTCATGATAGGTCAAAGCATATTGATATCCGATGTCACTTTGTTAGAGATTGTGTCCAACGTGGAGTTGTACAGTTGAGCTACACTCCTACAGGGGAACAAGTGGCAGATATCCTCACCAAGGTCCTTGGAAAGTCAAAATTTGACTACTTCAGGGAAAAGATGGGGATGGTAAAGAACCCCTTTCAGAAGTAGTGTGTTAGCAGCACGAATGAAGGGGGAGTTGCAATGCAGATGCAGTGTTGGGAGAAAGGACCAACAGCAGCACAGATGTAGAGGAAGGTGCAGTGCGGATGCAGTGCTAGGAGAAAGGACCAGCAGCAGCACGGATGCAGAGGGAGTTGTCATACAGATGCAGCAGTGGCAATGGCAGAACCACGGGCAACAGTACAGGATGCAACAGTGCAGAGGATGTTGGACAGGGAGGCCTAGCATCAGCACAGGTATCGATGCCGGATGATCAGAGTAATACTCAGTGAGGAGTATTGCTAGAGCACAGTCCTCGATAAGAGGGAGTGTTGATTTGGGGTAGCATTGGATGTGCTCTAGCCACGAAATTTGGTGGAGAGGTTGGGACACATGAGATCTCCAATACACAGAAAGGGTTTGGGCAAATTCTAAACAGATCAAGAGATATTAAAATAATTAATATTTTTAATGGAGGCCCTAAGTCTAAACTTAGGGAAAATATAAAATTAATGTGTATTAATATGAATCTGTGTTAGAATGGTCCAAAAGACATGGATCAAGCCAGATCTAATCTTAGCCATTGATTAGGGACTTAATCTCAGCTGTTGAGATGTCAATAGAAAAAGTATAAGCGGAGGCTTGAGGGGCACTTGGAGAACAGAGCAGTGAATTCAATTTCTGGAGCAGGGTTTGTTGAGAAATTGAACCAGTGGTCTGGAGAGCAATTAGGAGGCAACAAGTACTAAACAGAGAGACAAGAGATCAGCACAAAAGAGGCAGACGCAAAACCAAAGGAAGCCACGCAGAGGCAACAGAGACTGCGCAAAGCCAGAAGGCCCTGCATCATCCATGCAGAGGTTGCAGAAGTGACGTAGAAGCCTAGAGAGGCTGCGCAGAGGCTCAGTAGGCTAACACAGAGGGTTTCTGGCTGTAGCAGAGGTCAGTAGGGCCTACGCTGGGTTTAGGAAAGTGTTGGAAGTTTGTCTATCTGTGGGTAAGCCAGTTTGCCACCCTGTTGTACAAGAAAATTGTTGAATAATAAAATCCTCCCTTGTTGCACTGGTTTTCCCACATTGGGTTTTTCCCAGAACATTAATCCAAAATAACTATGTTAATGTGTGCATATTTTTGTTTCTGTATTACGATGTGATATCTGCAGCAGTATTTATTTTAATGTTTGTTGAAGTAATTTCATGAATAACTTATGATGAAATAAGCAGGAAAAGTAAATCAGTTACTGCAATGATAGAATTTTCACACTTAGGGAGGCAGCATTGCCTAAGGAAGGGACCTACCTAAGGGACGTTGCAATGCCTCAAACTACCCATTGAAAAGACAAAGATATTCACAATTCTGCCACAAAAAACCGCTTGTCCAGAGAAGAATTCACCTAAAACCACCTTAGAATTTTTCTTGAATAGCTTCCACGAATTTGAGTCTTTCCATATAGATAACTTCCTGCTTTTCCAGAACAGAAAAGAAGATAAAAAGGTTTACTAACTAGGGTGGAATCTTTCACCACCGAAATTAGTACAAGAGAAAAGGGAATTGCCTCAGTAAGGGCTTGAGATCTATCTCAGGGTGGTCACAGTGCCTCAGTAACCCAGCCGCAGAGAAAACCAAAGTGCCTTAGGGAGGCCAAATTGCCTCAAGAAGGGACCGAGCTCTACCTAAGGGAGGTCACAATGCCTCAAACTCCCCACCGAATAGACCAAGAAGATCTTTGCAATTCTACCGCAAAAAAAAAACCACCTGTCCAAAGAAGAATTCACCTAAAACCACCTTAGAATTTGTCTTGAAAGGCTTCAACGAGTTTTAGTCTTTTCATATAGATAACTTCTTGCTTTTCCAAAACAGAAAAGAAGATAAAAAGGTTTAGTGACTAGGGTGGAATCTTTCACCATAGTACAAGAGAAAAGTGATCTTAAACCCTCTAAGCCACAACTCAACAAAACAGATGTATTTTGATTCCAATTTCTTCATGGGCTCCCAAATGTGAGAGGTTGTGAATGCAACCCCAATTTTGGGTGTTTTTGCCCCACCCAATCGAACTTTTATACAATGTTGCCTCAACATTGGACAAGTCGGGTTTTACCCCATTATCAACAGTATGGCCTACAAGGTCGGATAGGCTATTTTAGTATTTCGTCCTCCTCAACCCATCAATTTGGAGAGGACATTACAAAATGAAACAAGAAGCACCCATGGATACAGTCCCTCTCATTGTTGTTGGGAGATAGAGAGAAGTGGAAGTACAAAGTGGGAGGCAAAAACATGCAATACCAAATTTCAAAAGGCTACAAAAGAGAAGCATTCTTGGAGTGTATTTCATAAAGTATATATTTTGATCCATATATATTCAAAAATCATGCAACATTATCAATTAGTTACAAAAAATATGAAAGCCACATCTTTGTGGTAGATTAATGATAATCTATTAATCATTCAAGCATCAACCATTTAGCATACAAATCACATCAAAGATCCAGCGATTATAGCATTGTCATCAATTAATCAACCATAACATCAACATCCAAGTTTCAAAATTCAATAGATATCATTTGTCAACAAGTTGTAAGAGATAACATCAACCATGAAATGAAACAGGGCATCATGACCAAAGAATTGTAATATGCAATATATAGTTAAACTTTCAATTATAATATAATGTTTACAAAGTAGACCATAATGAAGGCAGATAACTCTAAGGTCTCAAAACTAGATTCTAAACTAAAAAGGACAAATAATTATACTATCTACTAAGCTTTCTTAAGGCCCTTGCCACGAGCATTTCTAATTTATTCTCATGGTTTAGTACAGTGTCTCATGGGGACATGTCCCCTGTAGATTTGGGGTGGCATCGGATGTGCTCTAGCCATGAAAATTGGTGGAGAGGCTAAAGCACATGAGATCTCCAAGACCCAGAAATGGTTTGGGCGGATTCTAACCGGTTTGGGAGATATTAAAATAATTAATATTTTTAATGGAGTTCCTAAGTCTAAACTTAGGAAAAATAAAATATTAACTGGTATTAATATTAAATTGGGTTAGAAGGTTCCAAAAAAAATGGATGAAGCCAAATCTAATCTTAGCCTTTGATTAGAGATGTAATCTCGGACGTTGAAGGACCAACAGGAAAAGTATAAGAGGAGGCTTGATGGTCAGTTGGAGAATACACCAGAGTGATCTGTCATTCGATTTACTAGAGCGGGATTGCTAAGTAAAGTCGAATCATTGATCAACAGCGAGGGGCAGTGAGTACTAGACAAAGAGGAAGAGATAGTGCCGAGAGACCAGCGTAGAGGCAAAGAGGCAGACGCAAAAGCCAGAGCAAGCCACGCAGAGCCCATCAAAGACAACACAGAGGTCAGAGGGCCTGCGTCATCCATGCAGAGGGCAACAAGAGTGAAGCAGAGGGTCCCAGAGGCTACGCAGTGCTTCAGAGCGCTGACTCAGAGGGTTCCGAGGTTATCGCAGAGGCCAAGAGGGCTGACACAGTGCTTTAATGTTGCTGGAGAGGGTTTCGTGGGGCAGATTTTCTGAATATCTGCTTCCGAATAGAGAGGTATTATTGCTGGTTATTTTTCTTTGTCGGGTGAGCCAGTTTGGCACCCAGTTGTACTTAAGGATATACTGCATAATAATATAACTCTCAGAATTGTTGCACCGGTTTTCCCCCATTGGGTTTTTCCGAGAACAAGTTGTCCAAAAATAACAGTGTCACTTTGGTGTTTGTTATTTCTTTTAGTTGTTGATCTATAGACGGTTGAGACTGTATTGTGTTTATTTCGATGTTTATATGTTTAAATAACTTGTTGGTAATTAATAAGTAGGAGAAATAAACTAAAAGAATACAGATTAAATTTCTAACGGATAGACTTAAAAATTTGAACATCGTATCAAAGGGTGGTTGCAGATCACAGGAGAGTTGAAGGCATCAGCTGAGCAGAGTATTTGCAGCAGAATCAGTTGTCTCGAGTGACAGAAGATGATCCTTGCAAAGTGACAGAAGAAGGGTTGACGCAGAGGGACTACGTCATCATTCCGGGCTAGAGAGAGGCCAGTGCAGAGGCTGAGGAGGGCAGAAAAGGGCTCATGCAGAGCCACGCAGAGACCAGGAGGGTTGACGCACTTGGCTGAGGGAGCATTTTTGCCAGTGCCAGGATTGCACAGAGCCTAGAAGCTCAGTCCTTCAGTTGCTGGGGCATAGGAAGCTGTGGGCAGTTTGCGAGGAGTAAAGTTGGTGGGGTACTGTGGGCAAACAATACCTAACAAGGAAAAACCAAAGTCGAGGGAGTCACTACCAAGGCAGATTTCTATCCAAGGAATCTGAATCAGTGTTGGAGGTGCACAGAAGATCGGAGAGGTGCAACTTGATAATTGGCAAGAGGATTTCCAAAAGGGAAATCGAGACTCAAAGGGAGTCCAGCAGAGAACTTCTAGGCGGGAAGTAGAGAGACTCAGTAGGAGTCGAAGAGAGAACTTCCGAAGGGAAGTAGAGAGACTCGGAGGAGTCAACAACAAGAGCAAAGAGATAGCCATGAATGGGTTAAGGGATCAGGACAGGCTAGAAGGGGCGTCCAACTTTGTGGTCAGGAAGGCCAGGATCCTGTCCATTCTAGACAGACATCGCATCAAGGCCTTCGCCTTGAGGACAATGACGATCCCAGTTGACCTGGCTGATAATGAGAAGTACGAGGAGGCAATGGCCAAGGCGAAATGTATCATCCTTGATGGGGTCAAGGATCATGTGGTCCAACATATTGCCAAGAAGGAGACAGCAAAGGAAATGTGGGACGCCTTGAAGACGTTGTACCAGCATACTTTCGTGCAGAGGAAGATGTTACTTGAGAATCAAATGTGGTCATACTAGATGCAGAAGGGAGCGCAGATAGATCACTTCCTCAATCGGTTGAAGGAGATCCGGGACCAACTGACTTGCATAGGGGCCACGCCGAATCAGGAGATGTTGGAGAGGACTACTCTAAACACAGTCTCTGAGGAGTGGGAGACATTTGTCCAGAGCATACTGGGCAGGGTGACTCTTCTAGATTGAGAAGAATTGTGGGCGGCTCTTCGCCAAGAAGAGATCAGACGGCTGAGCAAGACAGGAAGCAGCAGTAAAGGAGTCTGAATCAAGAAGGAAAAGGAAAAGGATGCAGCTCTGGCCTCTGCGGGAAAGCAGGAGAAGAGGAAGAAAAAGGACCCCTCCAAGTTCAAGTGCTTCAACTGTGGGGAACCGGGTCATTATGCGAACCAATGTCCGAGGAAGAAGAACAAGGGAGAGGCGTCTGACTCCAAGGCAGCGCCAGTGAAGGCAGAAAAGGAGGTAGACGAGGATGACGATTGTGCCATGAGTGCTCATGTACCTCTAGAGAAGAGGTGAAGAGACATCGAGTTGTAGTCAGGATGACTATAGACGATGAAGGGCAGGATCCTTAAGGTAACCAACCTCTCGGATTATACCTTGCTACAGGAGCCCCGAATAGAGAGTAGCAGGACTCGAAGATGTCAGTAGAAACGGATGCAGATGAAGCGGCGAAGAGTGCTACAATGCAAGAGTCCCGGGTAGCGCAGAGCTAGCAGGCTGCAGCAATGCGAGACATACAGAGGACGTTGCAACCGTGTAGGATAGCACAGAGAGATTTGCAACGGTGCGAGATGCAGGGAGTTGTTGCGGCAACGCAGAGGCAGTAGAGGGAGTACTTGTTAGTGACAAAGAGAGCTTCAGCATCAGGAGTGTTTCTAGCCTGATAGGGATGTTAGAAGTTGGGTGGATCAGTTACTTACTTCTCAGTAACTGAGTTGCAGTGCTATAGAAGTTAGCAATAGCACGATGCAGCATGATGAGAGGGGGTTGCAGTGCAGATGCAGTGTTGGGAGGATGAACCAGCAGCAACACGGATGCAGAGGGAGTTGTCATACGAATGCAGCAGCGGCAGTGGCAGGGCCATGGGTAGCAGTACAAGATGCAATAGTGCAGAGGATGTTGGGCAGGGAGGCCTAGCATCAGCACAAGTACCAGTGTTGGATAATCAGAGTGATGCTCAATGTGGAGTATTACTAGAGCACAGTCCTCGCTAAGAGGGAGTGTAAATTTGGAGTAGCATCGAATGTGCTCTAGCCATGCAAATTGGTGGAGAGGCTAAAGCACATGAGATCTCCAAGACCCAGAAATTGTTTGGGCAGAATCTAACCGGTTTGGGAGATATTAAGATAATTAATATTTTTAATGGAGTTCCTAAGTCTAAACTTAGGAAAAATAAAATATTAATGGGTATTAATATAACACTGGGTTAGAAGGTTCCAAAAGACATGGATCAAGCCAAATCTAATCTTAGTCATTGATTAGAGATGTAATCTCGGTCATTGAAGGACCAACAGGAAAAGTATAAGAAGAGGCTTGAGGGTCAGTTAGAGAATACAGCAGAGTGATCAACCATTCAATTTACTAGAGCGAGGTTGCTAAGTAAAGTCGAACCAGTGATCAACAGCGAGGGGTAATGAGTACTGGACAGAGAGGAAGAGATAGTGCCGAGAGACTAGCGCATAGGCAGAGAGGCAGACGCAGCAGCCAAAGCAGGCCACACAAAGCCCAACAGAGATAGCGCAGAGGCCAGAGGGCCTGCATCATCCACGCAGAGGGTATCAAGAGTGACGTAAAGGGTCCCAGAGGCTGTGCAGTGCCTTAGAGGGCTGACTCAAAGGCCAGGAGGGCTGATGCAGTGCTTCGGTGTTGCTAGAGAGGGTTTCGTGGGGCAGATTGTCTAAATATCTACTTCCGAATAGAGAGGTATTACTGCCGATTATTTTTCTCTGTTAGGTGAGCCAGTATGGCACCCAGTTGTACTCAAAGATATATTGCATAATAATATAACCCTCAGAATTGTTGCACTGGTTTTCCCGCATTGGGTTTTTCTGGGGACGAGTTGTCCAAAAATAACAGTGTCACTTGTGTGTTTGTTATTTCTTTCAGTTGTTGATTTGTAGATGGTTGAGATTGTATTGTGTTTATTTCGATGTTTATATGTTTAAATAACTTGCTGGTAATTAACAAGTAGGAGAAATAAACCAGAAGAATACATATTAAATTTCTAACGGATAGACTTGGATATTTCAACATCCCCCAAGGTGGGCAGCATGCTCCCCATGTTTCCCATGCTACAGAGATGGGGGGATGCCTAGGGAAACATTTCCCCACATTCCCCTTTTGCGGAATCTCAGGAAAACATTCCCCAATGAGGGGGACGTGTTTCTCCAAAAGGGGTGCTTGTGGGCGGCCCCCTTGAATTTGCCCTAAAAACAATAAATTATGAGTGGGGATGCCTAATATTCAAACCTAGGGCCCCTATTAATGCTTTGTAATTAATGGAAATGTCAATTCTTATAGTAAAATTGACATTCTACTTTTACTTAAATATTTATCATTACCATTAATTGTTTTAGGATCTTTGAGCGGGGTTCCAAACCCATTGGATTTCATATGGAGAAATTATAACTTCAGATCCCACTCAAAATCCAGCAAACTCAATAGTTTTCAGGATTTTAGGATTGGGGAACATTGCAACATTTCCATTGGATTCAATCGTGCATGAGGGTATGGAACTAGCATTTAATCAAAAGAGCACCAAGCCTTCTATGTACCTCCAAGTTTGCGGAATTGATTGTTGAATTCCTTTGTCATGACCTTAGTAAAAATGTACCCATCACTCAAACAAACACTTGATTTGACATGTTAAGATTTTTCTATCTTATTTCAATGTTTAGAGGGTGATATTGATGGTGACGATCCCAATAGAGGCAATGATTTTGAGGATATGTAGATATTTGTTGGAGCATGATGTTTTGCTTGGATTATAGAGGCCAACTAGAGCCTCTTTGTTGATGTATTTTTTATTCAAAATGGATTGCACTCAATGCTATTTTGGTTATATGGACACTTACATGTTATATACATGAGAAACTTTGCATATTTGTGTATAATGGTTTGGATTCATATGGACACACATGAACGTTTTTTTTTTTTAAATTTGAATATTTACGCATTTTTTTGTCGATCAATTTTCTAGTTTTTCTTTCTCAGTTTTTGTTAGGGTCCCACCCTAACCCCCTTATTTATGTCATGGGATCAAGTCATAGTCAAGAGTCAATAAAACCCATATTAATATTTGTAAGTGGTTAACCCGCAATTAATGACGGGACCACAGTTAGTTGCAAATGGGTCGTAGTATTAGATAGATGGTATTAATAAAACCCACGGTATTGGCCCGTGGTATTGCATGTATGAGTCATATATAAAGGATAGAGACTCCCTGCGAGGGGTATCGTGTCTTATTTTGTAATCAAGCTCTGCTCTATTGGAGGTTGCCCCCTCGAAGAGGCAAGTGAACATTACTCTCTGAATAATAAAATCATTGCTATTCTGTGTTCTGGGTATCTTTTCTTCGCATATTCTGTATTGGGTATCATTTTGCAGGTTAAGAGCATAACAAGTGGTATCAGAGCACTTTCCAGGGCCGGTGGGATCTCCAATTCTTAGCAAAAAAAAAAAATTGGCTAGAGACGTGTTCCGGCGTCTTTCAACCACGGGATCTGTCGATGAGCGCATAAACCTGCGGATTTGGGGAGGCATGCACGCAGGAAATACAAGAGGTGGTCATGTCTGTTGGACTACCTTGTAACCCCTGTGGGTACCCCTTCGAGTAGTAGCGCATTAGACAGAACCGCGCACGAACTGTCTTCCACGTACCCTCTGGGTATATCGGAAGCCCCTAGGCTCCCTTGAAACCTCGCCATAGATAAATCGTCGGCCGTCTTGTGGCTACAGTACACCGAGAACAACACTCGGAGAGATTACTCGACCGTACGATAGGGTAGTCGGGTTGTACGGCTAAGGGTACGGTCGATCCTCCTTAGTTAGAGCCCTGAAACATTGGGCCGAGTACTACTGCCAGACCCTTATGTACATTGCGATCTGTAGCACCTGACACTCCTCAAGACCATAGTTCCCTTTTCTATCGGGGGATCGCACATCATCTATTCCAGATCCGCTGGTGCAACGGGGTGCAGCGGCAGCCGACATCAGTCCCGCAGTCTCGAGTTCGTAGATCAGTGATTCTGATCTATTAGAGCCAGCCGATCCGCAGCAGCAGTCTGTTCCGCCGCCCAGAGCTATCCGATCCGCCATTCAGATCTCTCAGATCCACCAGATCGAAGTTTTTGTGAAGGGTTCCTATACCGAGGTATAATTTTCGCAGGACTTTTGGCCGCATTGACATTTTGAGGATTTGGCGACTGCAGTATTGATCAGGAAGGAGTAAAACTCCGTTAGGATTATTGGTGATCTAGCCCATCAGAATCAGGACGACGAGCTGAGCACGGTGGTACCATTCAATTATTAGTGAAAATTTTTAGGCGGTCCCAATTTTTCATCAGGTTGGTGTATGGTAGAAACTAGAGCTCAAGCAATGGCCAATGAAAGAATGGACAAACTTGAAGAATCCATCCAATCCATCAATAAGCAGCTTACCGGACTATGTCTCCAGGTCCAGCAATTAATCCCGAAGGGCAAGGAGCAAGCCCACGAGGAGGCGTATAATGACAATGAATACAATGAGGGTGAGTCTAGCCACTCTCCTCACATCTGGCACACCCACCCACCACCCAGTCAGCGACCTCCCAAGTTGGATATGCATAAATTTGACGGTTCTCACCCGTCCGCATGGATAGCACAAATGGAGCAGTATTTCAAACTGAATCATATCTTAGATGATGCAACTAAGCTTATGTTGGGGAGCATGTACTTGGATAATGAACGGTGGCAATGGTGGGAATGGCATCAACGTTGCAATGGACCTTTTAAGACATGGACCCAATTTACCAAAGCTCTTCGAGACCGCCTTGAATAGGAGGACTCCTTTTTGGGTCGTCTTACTAAGCTCCAACAGACAGGTACAGTGGATGAATATATTACAGCTTTTGAAGCCTTAGCCTTCCGCACTTGGGGTCTCTCAAATGTGTTCTACACGGAATGTTTTATCAGTGGTCTTAAAGAAGCCATCAAAGCTCAAGTCTTACTGCACCACCCTCCCACTTGGACAGAGACTTGCAAGGTAGCCCGTAACATGGAACGTGCATTAGCAGCACAATACAGTCGCTCAAATTTCCCCGCTAAAGGTCGTCCCCCACAGGTTCACAACACGACTCAAACACTTAAGGTCCAAAAGGTGTCACCTACGGAAATGGCCGAAAGAAGGAAGCAAGGACTATGTTACTACTGTGATGAAAAATACTCCCTAGGTCATAAATGCAAGGAGCCCAAATTTTTTCAAATAGATGCCACTGACTACAGCTCAACAGAGGAAGATCCACCACTTGAGGAACATGAGGCGCTAGAAGAAGACAACCCAAAGGAGAATGTCTCTGACGAACCAGTTATTTCGATGCATGCGTTGGCAGGGATTTCTTCCCCTCAAACTCTCAAAATCAGGGGTTTTCTTAAACATCGCCCAGTAGTAGTCTTGATTGATAGTAGAAGTACCCATAATTTCATCCATCAAAAAATCGCAGAAGCAGTGCATTGTTTTGTACGAGCAGTTTCTAACTTCCAAGTCCAAATTGCGGATGGAGACACAATGAAATGTGAAGGCCGATGTGAAAATGTCAAACTTCAAATGGGGGATTATCAGTTGAAAACCCACATGTTTGCCATACACATGGGGGGTTGCGACATTGTCCTCGGCGCTGAATGGCTCCGCACTCTTGGGCCAATCACAATGGATTTTCAGGAGTTATATATGAGTTTTAAGCAGAACAACTACACACATACCCTCCGTGGACTCCAGGCGGGAGCCCCCTCTATCATCAGCTCGCATCGGATGGAAAAATTGTTAAAAAAGGGCAATCATGGAGTGGTAGCTCAATTTAATGCCATCCAGGTCGTTGAAACCAAGTCTCTGCCAATTCATCCTGAGATGCAACAGATTTTAAATAACCATCTGCCGGTCTTTGACAAGCCTCATGAGCTTCCACCCTCGCGAGGGGAACATGATCATAGCATCACCTTGGTTCCAGGGGCCCAACCCCCAAATGTGCGGCCATACAGATATCCGTTCACCCAAAAGAATGAAATAGAAAAAATCATCAAGGAACTTTTGGAAGCAGGTGTCATTCGTCCCAGCATTAGTCCTTATTCATCCCCAGTGGTCATGGTGCTCAAGAAAGATGGGGAGTGGCGGATGTGTCCCGACTTCAGGGCCCTCAATAAGTTGACAGTCAAAGATAAATTTCCCATTCCGGTGGTTGACAATTTGCTGGACGAACTCAATGGGGCTCAATTCTTCACTAAGCTGGATCTTCGCTCAGGCTACCACCAAATTCGCATGAAGGAAGTCGACATTCCCAAGACTGCTTTCCGAACTCATGAAGGCCATTATGAGTTCCTGGTCATGCCATTTGATCTTTGTAATGCCCCCTCTACTTTTCAGAGCCTTATGAATCACATTCTCAAACCATATCTCAGGAAATTTGTCCTTGTCTTCTTCGATGACATCCTCCTCTATAGTGGCACTTGGGCTGCACATCTTCAGCATGTAGATCTACTCTTACACCTGCTCCACAAGCATAAATTATTTGTCAAGATGTCCAAGTGTTCGTTTGGCATGGAAGAAGTTGAGTATTTGGGCCACATTGTGGGGCGTGAAGGTGTCAAGGTGGACCCCAAAAAGATCCAGGCAATGCAAGAATGGCCTCAACCACGACTTTGAAGAGCTTGAGAGGATTTTTGGGTCTCACAGGTTATTATCGTAAATTTGTCCGCAACTAAGGCCGCATAGCGAAGCCCCTCACTCAACTCCTAAAGAAAAATTCCTTCTTCTGGAATGAGGAAGCACAACAGGCATTTACCGCTCTCAAAAACGCCATGTGTTCCACTCCAGTCTTAGCACTACCTAACTTCACCAAATCCTTTGTTATTGAATGTGATGCTTCGGGGACCGGTATTGGGGCGGTCTTAATGCAGGAAGGGCGACCTTTGGCCTTCACAAGCCAACAACTAAGTGGGAGGAATCTGGGCCAATCTACCTACGAAAAAGAAATGATGGCCATCTTACATGCCGTCGAGACCTGGCGACCTTACTTATTGGGGCAACGTTTCCAAATCCGCACAGATCATCACAGTCTTAAATATTTTTTGGAGCAACGCCTATCCTCCCCACAACAAAATAAATGGCTCGGCAAAATGCTGGGATATGATTATGAGATCATTTACAAGAAAGGGAAAGACAATAGTGTAGCAGATGCATTATCTCGCCAATTTGAGGAAGAAAGTACTCTGCTAGCAATTTCCCTCCCCATTCCAGAATGGATTGAAGAGGCTCGCAAGGAATGGTTTTCACACCCCGGGCTATCCCAACTCATTTCTCAATTGCAGGTAGATCCAAATTCCACCAAGGGCTACTCGTGGCAGGATGATATTCTTCGCTACAGGGACAGAGTCGTAATATCCACAACGTCCACCCTCAAAGGTCGCATTTTGGCAGAATTGCACTCATCGCCCATTGCAGGACATTCGGGCTTTCAGAAGACGTATGCTCGCACCAGAAGATCATTTTTTTGGACAGGCATGAAAAAGGACATCCTTACTTTTGTAGCAGAATGCGATGTCTGTCAACGCCACAAAGGGGAAACCGTCAACACACCAGGCACATTACAACCATTGCCCATTCCGACATCAATTTGGACGGAAGTTTCTATGGATTTCATTACAGGTCTTCCAAAGTCCGGGAACAAGTCAGTCATCATGGTGGTTGTGGACCGACTATCGAAGTATGCTCATTTCTGCGCCCTACCCCACCCATTTACACCAACTTTGGTTGCTCAATATTTCATGGATCAGATTTTCAAATTGCATGGCATGCCCACTTCTATTGTGTCCGATCGCGACCCAATCTTCACCAGTAATTTTTGGCAGGAACTCTTCAGGATACAAGGCACTCAACTAAAACTCAGTACTTCCTATCATCCGCAAACGGATGGTCAAACTGAAGCCGTCAACAAATGTCTAGAAACCTACCTTAGGTGTTTCACTTCAGAAAAGCAACACCTTTGGGTACAGTGGTTACCTCTGGCTGAATGGTGGTATAACACCAACTATCATGCCACCACCAAACTGACTCCCTATGAAGCAGTATATGGTCAACTTCCGCCTTCCCCTACTTCTTATCTCAAGGGGTGCTCCAAAGTACAAGCAGTGGATCAACTCCTACAACACCACGCAACCATGCTCGCCCATCTTGGAGAGAATCTTCATCAAGCTCAGAACCGCATGAAGCAACAGGTAGACCAGCATCGCTCAGAGCGCCAATTTCAAGAAGGGGATCAGGTCTTTTTGAGGCTGCAACCATATAAGCAAACATCACTCAAAGACAAGGGTTGTCAGAAGCTATCTCCAAAATTCTACGGACCATACCAAGTACTTCAGCGCATTGGAGAAGTGGCTTACAAGTTGGCTTTGCCACCTACTGCAAAAATCCATCCAGTTTTCCATGTATCGTGCCTCAAGAAAGTGATCGGGAACAATTGCCGAGTTCAAACCAGTCTACCTGAATTCGACGAAGAAGGGTCAATCTGGCTTCAACCCGAACAGGCTCTAGACACAAGAGACAAACACCTGTGCGGCCGCATGATTAAGGAAGTCCTCGTCAAATGGAAAGACACCTCTCCGGAAGCTGCAACTTGGGAACCAGCCACTATTCTTCAACAGTTTCCGCGGTTTCAGCCTTGAGGACAAGGTTAGTCTTAAGGGGGAGGGCATGTTAGGGTCCCACCCTAACCCCCTTATTTATGTCATGGGATCACGTCATAGTCAAGAGTCAATAAAGCCCATATTAATATTTGTAAGTGGTTAACCCGCAATTAATGACGGGACCACAGTTAGTTGCAAATGGGCCGTAGTATTAGATAGATGGTATTAATAAAACCCACGGTATTGGCCCGTGGTATTGCATGTATGAGTCATATATAAAGGATAGAGACTCCCTGCGAGGGGTATCGTGTCTTATTTTGTAATCGAGCTCTGCTCTATTGGAGGTTGCCCCCTCGAAGAGGCAAGTGAACATTACTCTCTGAATAATAAAATCATTGCTATTCTGTGTTCTGGGTATCTTTTCTTCGCATATTCTGTATTGGGTATGATTTTGCAGTTAAGAGCATAACAGTTTTGGGGTCAACCACTCCGATGACCGCTTTGGTTTCGATAACATTGATTCGTTGTCCATTGTTCATTTTGATTTTTAAACTTATGAATCTTAGCTTTGGATAACAATGACCTCAAACCATGTCTTTGACTTGTTACTCCTTTTCTATTTTTTGAAATTGACTAATTTCATTTTACTATTCAAGTATTCAAACATTAGTATCTACATTTTTTCTTAATACTAATCCAATTCTCAAATAATGAATGATGAATTTAAATCGATGTAGATTCTACAATGATGAATGATGAATTTAAATCAATGTATACAACATTTTGCTATTTCTATTTCATTGATCATTTATGGTGTATGAATCAATGTATTTCATTATTGAATTTAATTTTGAATCATCTTTATAATATATATACACAGACACCCTGACATCTTCCCTAAATTTCCCTAAAATTTGGGGGTGCTCCCACACGTCTCTTATGTGCGTCTCCCTGTTCCTGAGTCCCCCCACCCTGGAAACTGGGTGGAACATTGATTTAATAGCAACATGAATCATTCCAAGAGCATGGGGAACCATTCCAAGAGAAAGAACATGAGGAGCTATAAAATTGGATTCGTCCCCCTGGCCTCTCCTATCCTGCATCGGGTGAATCAGACACGATTCGGTCGGATTCGTGTTCTTTCGATCGTGTCCGATCAGGACAGGAATCCCGAAAATCAGACATCTGTGCGGCGTTAAAAGGCTGATTTGGCCATTCTAATTTCACATTCACCTTTCTTCTTGGTTGTGGGTTTGTTGTGGGTGTGAGAGAGCAAAGAGCAAAGGGTGTGGGAGCATTTTCAAAGAGATTCAAGCAGCAAGTTAGTGCATTTTCTCTTTATTTTTTTTGCATTTCTATTACAGCAGTTTGCATGTGCTTTCCTTTTACAAATTTGTGCATTTTTTGTTTACTTTTTACACCATTCATGGCTCAATCAAGGGCAGCAGGGAAGGGGCAAAGGAAGGGGAAGAATATCCCCATTGTAGATGCCCCTCCTATTCCAATTTCATCAGGGTCTGCCTCAAGTGGTCCCTCTATTGCAAGTGGGGCTGCAACAGCAACTTCAAATGTTGAGGAAAGACAACATCCTCAAGATAACAAATATCCCTTGTGGAAATATGTCACAAGAGAGCAAGGGCCAAGCAGCAAGATGAAGGGAGGAGGCAATGTGAGTTGGAAATGCAGTTATTGCAACACTAATTTCATGAGCACATATTACCGTGTGAAAGCTCATTTGTTGGCTTTACCAAGTTGTGGAATTGCAGCTTGTACAAAGGTGTCTTTACCAAAGAGGAAAGAAATGGAAAGAGAGACCAATGTTGGTATGGAAAATGTGGCTGCAAAATCTAAAAAAAACAAGAATGATGACCCCCTTCCATTCTTGAGGAAAAGCAGCAACAAATTCCCATTTGAGAGTTCTAGTGGGGGACAAGCAGCAAAAAGAAAGGCAATTGCATTTGGTCCAATGGACAAGATTTTTTAGACAGAAAAACAAGAAGAGTTTGATCTCACCATTGCCTTTTTTTCTATCAAAACTTCATATCCTTTAATGTTGCACGCTCACCTCTATTTATTGAGATGTGTCGAGCTCTAACTCAAGGAGCTCCATCAAGGTATGTGCCTCCTAGGTCAGAGAAGCTTAGAACCACATTGTTGACGAAGGAAAAAAAAAAGAGGTGGACAAAATGCTTGAGCCTATTAATACAACATGGCCAACATCTAGATATAGCATTGTTTCTGATGGATGGACAGATCCAGCACGACACCCACTCATCAACTTCATGGTATCTTCCTTGAATGGTCTAGTTTTCTTGGAATCAGTGGATGCACTTGGACAATAAAAGGATGCACAATATATGGGTGAGTTGTTTATTAAAGTTATTGAAGATGTAGGTGTTGACTCTTGTGTGCAAATCATTACAGATAATGCACTTGTTTGCAAGGTTGTTGGCATGATTATGGAAGCTAATATCCACTAGTGTATTGGACACCTTGCATTGTCCATTCATTGAACTTAGCACTTATATCTATCGCTTATGATGTGCTTTGGATTGGAAGCGTAATTGAGGATGCACGGCATATCCGCAACTTTGTACAAAATCATACGAATGTCCTCACTATCTACAAGGAGTACACCAATCTATCATTGTTGAAGATTGTGGATACATGGTTTGCCTCTTCATTCATCATGTTGAAAAGGTTGAGAGAGGTCAAGGCAATGCTTGGGGCCATGGTTATTTCATAGTTTTGGTCTTTTTGGAGAAAGACAGATCAAGTAGCGGCTAAAAGAGTGAAGGAGACAGTGTTAGATGATGCTTGGTGGGAGAGGGTAGATCTACTTATTCAGATCGTGGACCCTATCATTTCTTTGCTTCAATTCGCAGATACAGACCAACCCATCCTAAGAGAGGTTTATGAGGGATGGGATTGCATTATCTTACAGAGTGTGTGCCTCGAGTATGAGACATCATCAGAGGCCATCTTCACCACCATACAGGATATTCTTGTCAGTAGATGGGACAAGAATCACACACCTTTACATTGTTTGGCTCACTCATTGAACCCAAAATACTACAGCCAAAAGTGGTTGAATGGTGGACCTTCCCACAGATTCCCTCCTCACATGGATGGTGAAATCTCACAGGGGAGGAAAGATGCATTCAAGTGGATCTTTCAGGATAGAGCATCCCTTGACGAGGTGGAGGATGCCTTTGCAGAGTTTTCCACTCGCACTGGTCGATTTGCAGGATATGATGTGATTAGAGACAGGGGGGCTAAGAAGCTCGATTCTTGGTGGGAAACTCATGGGGCAACAAGCCCTCCTGTATGGCAGTTAGCCATGAGGCTCCTCTCTCAAGTGACTTCATCCTCTTGTTGTGAGAGGAATTGGAGCACATCTGGGAATTTGTATAATGTCAAGAGGTGCGAGCTTGAGCAGTCCAGGGCAAAGATAATGGTGTATGTGCACACCAACCTTCGTCTTATTTACAGGCAGAGGGATGAGTGGTTGAAGGGAAAGACAAAGATGTGGAATGTCTTTCCTGATGATATGGGTCTAGGCAACAGTGTTGAGTTGGCATTGGCCAACTTGGATCTCAATGACCCAGTGCTAGAGCCTGTCACATTTGATGATGTTGATAATGTAGAGGGGTCATCCTCCACATGATCAGATGCAGAGATGACTTTGGATACAGAAGAGGAGGATGCAGTAGAGGATAGCAGTGGTGACCATGATGATTACACTGATGTTGATTTTGATGGTGAGGATTGATGACTCATGAGCTATCCACTGCCTTGAGGCTTGTAAACTTGTAGTTGTTTTGTATTTGCTATTTCTATTTGCCATTGGCATTGTACTACCTATGTAACACAATTTTATTTTGACGACTTAATGAGAAAACTACAGTATCTTGTCTTTCTCCTATTGGATCATTGATGAATTGAATATGTATTATGATTTATCATTTATGTCACAATTGTATTTGTATGCATAATGTTACTTTGTAAAACTTACATTTAGATGAAGATCTATGTTTGAATCAATGAATTTGTATCATGAATGAGAATATGTGTAAGAAATATTTAATTTTTAATATATATATATATATATATATATATATATATAATGCGTCCTGTTCCGGGGGGTCAACATGTCCGTGTCTGACACTTGAATCCCCATGTCCTTCATGTCCCGCGTCCTAGTGTTAGGTGACTTGGAGTTGATGCTCCCTTACAACTAAAGTCTCTCTTTCCCAACAAATCATGAAATTTGGTTCTCAGGAAACTGATGAGGCCATTTCTATGTTTGCAGAAAGCCCTATGAAACTCTAGGAGGATGTGGACTACTACATTGATGACGACCCTTCTAAGGCAATGGGGAAGGAACCCCACATTGTTTTTAGATTGTCTAACCACATTTTGACGACCCCTATCCCTTGACCAAGGTATTGTGGTGCCTATCAATGTGCAACAAGCCCTATTTTTAACTGAGGTAGTGAAGGTGCATGCAAGCCTTGTTTCAGAGCTTAATCTTTCTAATCTAGATGCCAACAAGTAATTCATTCCAAACCATAGTGCCCATCCAAGTGAATCAACCCAATCAAAATGAAGATTTATATTTTCCCATTAATCACAAGAACCACAACAAGAAATATGTGTAGGGTCACCAAAAACATAAACATAGGGGGTAATTTTGATTTTTACATTGAATGTTGGATGAAGACGCCTTCATCATATGAGTTATTTTGAAGAAGGAAACTAAAAGGATCTCTTTGCACTCTTATCGTGATATAGGGCCCAAGTATCTTTGTTTGATATTTAACTCAAATGTTGTTGCACAAAATGTCCTCTAGTATGGCAAATGGAACATTGTTAGTTCATTGGCCTATGTGCATCCTTGGAGGCCCGATTTTTCAACCCTAATGACAATGCTCAAGCCCACTACCCTTCATCGATTGAGTTCCCCAAACTCAAAGCAAAGTGTCAACCTTTTGTGGATATATTCACACAAATATTTGGCAAAAAAAATTATTCCTAATGGCCATTCTAACTCTTCTCAAGCTAGCCCAAGGTGTTTGGTCAAGGTGGACCTAAAGCATAATCTTCCTTCATTCATGTTAGTTTTCACCACACAGAGGGTTTGCCGACAAAAAATTTATTACCTAAGTCTCCCCACTACATGCTTGGGACACCAAGCCCATGACCATCATATTTGAGATTCTCCCATTGTAAACCTAGACCCTAGTAACCCAAGGAGCCTTCGATGCCCAAGCCTGATCCCCTCTCTAGCTGTGGCCCATCATCTATTCCTGGTCTAGCTCTTTGATAAAAAGTGCCTATTTCCAAAGATCTTCAAACCTCATCCAATGTGAGCAATAGCCCTTCCAAGCCTTCGTCCCATCCTTTAGCAATAGCCCAACTCACCTCTTATGGCATGGCTTGAGGTTCCAGCAAGCAGAAAGTTGAGTTTGATCTGACCAGTAGTGAAGGTACAACCAATGAAGTCTATTTTGGGCCTGTTTAAGTGCAGACTATGATGAGTATTGACAAATGGCCAGAGCAAATCCACTGTCATAATTACCACATGCAAGCTCCATTTCAAGACCAAGTTGTGACTGTAATTGGAAATGCAGAAAGTGTTGAAGATATCTACAGAGAATGGACAAGTGCTGCTAAATACGTGCACATGTCAGCCAGATCAATCACATCTGAGGTCATTATAAGAGAGTACCTTGCTGGTCCTGGCAATGTTTCACTGAACCCTATGATGGAATCTGTATCTGAATATGGATTTGTGAGGTTTTGAGATGGGTACTACATTGTTGCTGGCACCGTCATCCATTGCACCAGGTATTCTAATCATTTTCCATTTTTTTAAATGGAGAGCATTGTGAGTGTGAATGATAATTCTTGGGGTCATCATATGAGGATGTTTCCCCACCAGACTAGCTCCTCCTTCATTTGTTGGCCTGCCATGGAAGGTTGTATCTTTACCATTGTGTGAGTTACAGTCCAGATGGATAGCAAAAATAAAAAACATTGACTGGAAAGGCACGTCTTCCTTCAGAAAATGACATGATTGAAACAATGACAAACTTCTATGTTCAGAATGAAGCTGTTGGTCGATGAATGAAGTTGTTATCAGACTTGTTTGAAGGACCGCTCAGCCCTTCTTGGATACATTTTGATAATCAAAGTTGCATAAATTTGACTAAAGTCTCAGCGTTTCATGCTAAGACGAATCATATAAATAACAAGTACCACTACATTAGAAGCTTGGTACAAGATAGGGTCGTGGAGTTGCACTATCTACCTACAAATGAATAAATAGCTAACATATTGACTAAAGCAATACCAAACAAGAAGCTTGAGTACCCAAGAGGTAAGATTCATTTGGTGGATATCACTTCCCTAGTTGAGGAGTGATATCGGATAATTCTTGTCTTTATGAATCAAGCAGTAGACTAGGACAAATGACCATAAGTCTTAGTGAAGGCCATAAAGAAAGATTTGAGTTTGGAGGGTTCAATAAGCATCTAGATTGAAACTTCTTATGGATTGAAGAATCCATGGAAAGAAGTTGGTCACTGATGCTTTTTGAGAATGATGTAGGGCATCCAAGATAAGAGTAGTTGAAAAGGACCGATATTCTTTGAGGATCCAAGTTTGAGAATCCAAGATAAGAATAGTCCTAAAAGGACATACCTTGTAGACATCAGAATGAGATATGTACCTTGATAGGCAGTGTGGCAACTCACATAAAGCCTCCCAGCATAATCCTCATAATATATAAATAAAGAAAAATGAAAGAAAGAAAAAATTATATTTTATTTTGGAGTATGGGTTTCATACTCAAGTTTGAGTCAAAATCATGTTCTTCATACTTTTAGGTCTTTCTAGGTCATTTTATGATAAAGAATAATATTGGTCATGTGTCATAGTCCCATCTGTACTCATTGCAATGGAGGAAAATATATATTTTATCATGTAAAATCCATGGATAAGCCCAAGACCAAGTCAGCCCAAGAACAAGGACAAGTCAGCCTAAGGGAGGGCTATTCGATGTTGATTTTTGGTAACATCGGATGTGCCCTAAGTCTCAAATTTTGCAGGGAGGCTTGGGCACATGTATTCCAAAGAACCTAGAAAGCGTTTTGGTAAATTCCACCCAGAAATAGTTTTATTGAAACAATTAATTATTTTTAATGGGACCCTAAGTCTAAACTTCGGAAAATAAAATAATTAATGGGTATTAATCTAACTGTGAGTGTAACTTCTAGAAGAAAACGAGGATCAAGCAGAAATGATCTTAGCCATGGATTAGCTTCTAATCTGGGCCGTTTAATGTCAACAAGGAGATTATTTAAGGAAGCTTGAGGGTCATTGGGAAACACACATGGAGGGAGTTTAGAGAATCGATTTTCTGAAGTAAAGCAGCTGCTGGGAGATTTTCAATAGTGAGCTTTTGCAGTGAGGGTCAGGAATAGTTAGGTTGGAGTATCTTCTCCAAGACCCAGGATTAGCAACAAAGAGGCAGAGAGACACCCGGAGGAGGCAACACAAACCCAGGAGGCGTTGATGCAGGGCCAGAAGGGCCCACGCAGAGCCAGAAGGGTTCACGCAGACGCAGCGCAGTCTTCTAGTGCAGAAATCTAAAATCTGCCGGGCAGCTGAGATTTATGAGACGGGATGGCTAGAAACCGCTCCAAAGGGCAGATGTTTCCCAGTTGGGCTAATGCAAAGCCTGTGAGGCTAACGCAGGGCCAGCACAGAGATAGTCAAGGACAGTTGGTTCAGCTGCCGAAATAGCCGAAATTGTCGAGTAGAGTGAGGTAATCTCACTAAGTTTTTCTGCCAATTTATTTTCTCTGTAATTAGATTGCCAGAAGGGCATCCAGATTTGTATTCAAAAACTACTGCTTAATAATATTAGATTTGTTGCACCAGTTTTCCCGCATTGGGTTTTTCCAGGGACATTTGTCCAAAAAATATTGTGTCACTTGTCCATCTTTTTTTATTTGTTCTATTCTTGTTTTGGGCAAATTAACTAATTAAGTGAAGGTTGCAGTGTGTTAGCTTCGATATTTGTTGTAGGAAACAGTAAAGAATTTGTTTAGTATTTAACATATAGGAGAAGTTTAATCAGTTACTGCAGTAGGTGATTCATGTGGGATTCTCGAATTTTCACATGGTATCAAAGCATTGTAGGTGAAGCAAGAAAGAACAGTACCAGAGACCTAGCGCTGAGCATAAGAGGGACTTTGAAAAAGCTGCAGGAGGCGGCAGTTCGAAACCCCAGAGGGTTTGCGCAGTTCTAGCCAGAGCGCTGAAATTTCGAGGCAGTGTCTCTCTAAGTGAGTCAACAGAGAGAAGGGCTTCCAAATCGAGATTTTGTCGGGGCTGAGGAAGCAGCGCAGAATCCTCAGCGTGAGGAGAGCTAGTGGGACGCAGTGTTTTCTGCAGGTCGTTTTGTTGGGCAGAAAGACGTCAGAGAAGAAGGAAGGAACAAGGTTGAGGAAATTTCTGATTAAAGGACTTCCAGCCAAGGAGTCTGAATTCTCACTTGCTGAGCAGCAACAGAGAGAGGCAGATCTACAAGCTCCAGCAGGGAGTGCATAGGCCAGTCTAGTGTTGTGCAGAGGAGAGAGGAGATCATTCGACAATGTTGAAATTTGGTACCGGAGGACAGGTGGTTCCCTTAGGCTTTGATCTTTGGCGTAGGGAAAAGTGTCCAAAAGAATTTAATTTTTCTCCTAAAGTGACTTTATACTTTTATAAAGTTAAATCTAATTTAAAAGTGACTTTAAGTGATAAAGTTACTAAGTCTAATTTTAAAGTGACTTTTATAAAGTCAATGAAAAATTAGAAAGGAAAAGTGACTTTGGAAATAAATGACTAAGTGGGTCCTTATTAAAGTGGGGTCAATTAAAAATAAAAAGTGAGATTTAAATAAGCATTTAATCTCAGCCATTGATCTAAATCTATTTCAACGATTGGATTTAGAGATCACCCAAAAGTCACTTGGGTCACCCAAAAGTCATTTGGAGTTATATTAAGGGAGGAAAAGGAGGAAAAGATCACATTCGATTCAATTCTTTCATGATCAGATTGGGAGAAGGAGAGCAAGAGAGATTTCTGAGCAGGGAGGAGGAGACAGCAGCTTGGCACACATTCCAAGGCAGCAGTTGAGCAGATTTGTACAACTGATTCAGCACACAGTGAAAGGCAGATTTTGGCACGATTTTCAAGGAGAGGTTTGCACAAAAATCGAGGAGCAGTTTGCTGGTTTTTCTGCACGCAAAACGAGGGCCATACAGCAGCATTTAATGTTGAAAGTTGGCACGAAAATCGAGGAGACCGTACAGCATTTATTGCTGTCCTGTTTGCTGTAATTTCCAGTTTGTTGTGAAGCATGGGAAAAGAGATAAGTTGTAAATTTGTTTGCTGATTTTTTTGCTGAAAATTTCTCACTGTAAAAGGCAATTTTCAGAAATAAAGAAGAGCTCTCAAACTGGTTTTTCCCAAGAGTTCTAGAGGGTTTTTCCAGGGTCACATTGACCAAAAATCTCAGTGTTTAAATGTGTTTTAATGGCTGTTTATTACTGCTGATTTTTATTTCTGCAATTTCCAGCGTTCTGTAAAATTTCCAGAATTTGTGTTTTCAGCAAATTTATTTTTTTCAGCTTGTTAAATGTATGGTTATAGGAAAGGGCATTTAACTATATGGGAGAAATAAGGAGAAACTGAAAACCGGGGTGGGAAAACAGAAATTTCTACATGGTATCAGAGGTTGAGTGCTGAAGGGCAATTTGGGACAGCAAAAGGAAAAATTTCAGTTGCTGATTTTTCACTCAGAAAATTCCAGCAAGCTGATTTTTCATAAACATCAGTTTTATCTTTACTACAGCAGTGGCATTTTTCAGTTTTAGGACAGCAGGATGTCATTGGGATTGAGGGTGGAGGATAGGCTCGATGGGCATATAAATTACATCGTTTGGAAGGAGAGAATGCAGAGTATCTTTGAGGAGGCAAAAGTCTGGGATATCATGGTGCATACCACACAGAACCATGTTGTTGTGCCTACTGATGCTACTCAGTTGACAGCTTATAATAAAAAGAACAACAAGGGTAAGAGGCTGATTCTAGACGGAATCAAAGACCATTGCATTCCTAAAGTGAGAGGAAAGAGCAATGCCCATGAAATGTGGACAGCATTGTCCAATCTCTACCAGAGTACCAGTGATAACCGGAAGATGGTCCTGAAGGAGAAGCTGAAGAACATTAAGATGGGTAATGATAGTGCAGCTGGATATCTCACAAAGATTACTAATGTGAGAGATGAGTTGGCAGCGATTGGAGAGGCCATTCCACCCACTGAGTTGGTGCGGATTGCAGTGAATGGCCTCCCCCGTTCATGGTTGAACTTTGCTTATGGGGTTTGTGCACGTGAGACCCTTCCCACATGGGAGAGGTTTTGGGATGATTGCATTCAGACAGAGATCAGGAAAGGTCAGCTTGGGGCAGCCAAGAAAATTGAGCGGGATGAGGATGTAGCACTGGTGGCAGGAGGCAAGAAAGGCAAAGGGAAGAAGCAGGCTTCCACAAGCAGTCGTGGGGGCAAAGGCAAAGGTAAAGGTAAACAGGGGAACACACAGAAGGACTATTCCAAGGTGAAGTGTTGGAATTGTCAAAAGATGGGACACTATGCAGTTGTGTGTCCGGAGAAGAAGAAGAAGGGGAAGAACCAGGACGTGGCAGCTTCAGCAGAGATTGAGGACTTTGTTGGTCGTTTTGACCGAGAGTTTGCGTTCACTACGTGTGAGTCCTCTAGTGCAGGATCACCTGCCACACAGGTTCAGAGGGAGCATGCTTTTCCCTCGATTAACGGAGCATCTTCAGGTATCTGGTATGTGGACAGTGGGGCTTCACGTCATATGACAGGAGTCCGTGAGTACTTCTTAGAGCTTTCAGAGAGTGGCACTGATATTGAGGTAATACTTGGTGATGACAGAGTTGTTAGAGCAGTCGGGGTGGGGAAAGTGACTTTGGAAATAAATGACTAAGTGGGTCCTTGTTAGAGCAGTCTGGTAACATCGGAAGTGCTCTAAGCCTCTAAGTCTCAAATTTTGCATGGAGGCTTGGGCACATGTATTCCAAAGAACCCAGAAAGCGTTTTGGGAAATTCCACCTAGAAACAGTTTTATTAAAATAATTAATTATTTTTAATGAGACCCTAAGTCTAAACTTAGGAAAATAAAATAATTAATGGGTATTAATCTAATTATGCGTGTAACTTCTAGAAGAAGACGAAGATCAAGCAGAAATGATCTTAGCCATTGATTAGCTTCTAATCTGAATCGTTGAGTGTCAACAAGGAGATTATTTAAGGAGGTTTGAGGGTCATTTGGAAACACACAAAGAGGGAGTTCAGAGAATCGATTTACTAAAGCAAAGCAGCGGCCGAGAGATTTTCGATAGTGAGCTTTTGCGGTGAGGGGCAGGGATAGTTGGGTTGGAGTATCTTCTCCGGGACCCAGGATCAACAGCAGAGAGACAAAGAGACACCAAGAGGAGGCAACGCAGACCCAGGAGGGGTTGACGCTAGGCCAGAAGGGCCCACGCAGAGCCAGGAGGGCTCAAGCAGAAGCAGCGCAGTCTTCCAGTGTAGAAATCCGAAATCTGCCGAGGAGATGAGATTTCCAAGCTGGGAAGGCTAGTAACTGCTCCAAAAGGCAGACATTTCCCAGTTGGGCTGACGTAGAGCCTGTTGAGGCTAACGCAGGGCCATCGCAAAAATAGGCAGGGATAGTTGATTCAGCTACTGAAACAGTCGGAATTATCGGGTAGAGTGAGATAATCTCACTAAGTTTTTCTACCAGTTTATTTTCTTTGTAACTGGATTGTTGGAAGGGCATCCAGAGTTGTATTCAAAAACTACTACTTAATAATATAAAACCCTCAAAGTTGATAAACCAGTTTTCTTGCATGGGGTTTTTCCAGGGACATTTGTCCAAAAAATGTTGTCACGTATGCATCTTTCTCTATTTGTTTTTCTCTTGTTTTGGGCAAATTAATTAATTAAGTGAAGGCTACAGTGTGTTAGCTTCAATATTTGTTGTAGGAAACAGTAAATAATTTGTTTTAGTATTTAACAGATAAGAGAAGTTTAATCAGTGGCTGCAGTAGATGATTCAGGTGGGATTCTCAAATTTTCACATTCGACCCTCAAAAAAGGCTATAAATAGAAGGGAGCTCGACCTCATTCGAACATCTCATCTCAAGCAAGTTTGATCTTCAATAGCGAAGGTGAAGGAAGAGTAGCTGGAGGACAAAGAAGAGGAGTACAAATCAAAGTTTGTCAAGGGTTATCTTTCTCTCTATCTTGCTAGGGTTTGCGAAGCTGCCAGCTTCAAGAGAACGAAATTTTGAAGCAGTCGCAGGACCGAAATTTTGTTGCAAGGGTTGATGTTGCAGTAGTAGTGGTACAGCATCAAAGTCTTGGAAGTTGCTCTGAAGCAGATCTTGCTGGTGTTGACTTGGGTCTTGGAGGGTTTATTGGCTTGGGTCTTTGGGTCTTCAAAGTCTCTTTTGTAAGCAGATTCTAAAGAAGAAGAGAAGCATTTTCTAGGTTTTCCCATTGGAGGGGTTTTTCCTTGGCTTGGAGCCTATATCTTACATACTCTGTCTCTTTGTGATCTTCTTTGTTTTGGAAATTATTTGATGAACATAATCAAAGAAGTAATAAAAGAACAACTAACATCACAAGTAATTATCAAGATAAGGAAAATAAGTTGTAATCATCAAGTCTCCACATTTTCCAACATGGTATCAGAGCTAAGGTTCAAAAAGGAGGTTAAAGATCACAAGTTAGTTGGCACAATGTCAAGAATCATGAGAAGGATTTCAAGTTTCTTGGAAATCTCGCTATCTCCATCAAGGGCTACCTATTGAAGATCATCTCCAAGCTAGTAAAGGAAGCAGTAGAAGGACGTATGTTCTTCGCTTTATCTGGCACCTTCAAGAATGAGAATATATGGGTTATCGACAGTGGTGCCTCCAGACATAAGACAAGAGAATTCAGTCAACTTCAAACCATGTCAAAAGGAAATTCATCTCATTCTATCAAACTTGGAGACAATAAAAGTTATCCAGTGAAAGGCATTGGATCTACATCATTGGAGCTCGAACCAGGTGTAAACATTCACCTCAACAACATCTTATATGTTCTAGGTTTGAAGACAAATCTACTTACTATTTCTTGTTTAGAGGATAAGGGTAATAGAGTTGCTTTCGTTGATGGCAAGGTTTTGGTTTAGGATAAGAGCTCTAGTATCAATGAAGCAAGGATGATTGGGGTTCATTAGGGAACATTGTATAGACTCTATACACCTCTAGCTCAAGCCCTTGTTCACTTGGAAGTGAGTCCTTCCAAACTAAGGCATAGAAGGTACGGACACCTTCACTATAAGATTTTTCCATCTATGAGTCAAATGGTTAATGGCATCCCCGCAATAAAAGAAGATAATGAAGGAACTTGTAAGCCATGTGCTCTAGGCAAGAATGTAAAGAAACCATTTGCAAGTAACAAAACTAGATCTAAAGAATTTTTGGATCTCATAAGATGTATGTGGACCTATGGTAGTTAAGTCTCTTGGTGGGCATCAATATTATGTAACTTTCATTGATGATTACTAAAGGAAGACTTGGTTATACCTTCTCAAGAACAAGGATGAGGTATTCGAAAAGTTTCAGGGGTTCAAGAATGAAGTGGAAAACCTAACCGAAAGAAAGATCAAATTTCTATGGTCAAATAATGGTGGAGAATACACCTCCAAAGAATTAATAGCTTTCTGCAAGGAAGCAGGAATCAAGAGGGAGTTCATTGTTCCCTATGATCTTGAACAAAATGGTGTGGAAGAAAGGAAGAACCATAATATTAAAGAATGTGTCAAAGTTATGTTGCACGATCAAGATATTCCTCAAATCCTATGGGGTGAGGCATGTGTGACAGTTGTTTACTTGCAAAACCAAAGTCCTCACAAGATCCTCAATAACATGACTCTGGAAGAAGCATTTACAGGAAAGAAGCCAAGTGTGGATCATCTTCGTATATTTGGGTGTCTTGTGTACATTCATGTACCCAAGGATAACAGAAAGAAGCTAGATCCTACCAGTCTAACGGGCATCTTTGTTGGGTATGGTGCTTCATCTAAAGCATACAAAATCTACATCAAGGAGGACCGTCGAATTGATGTAAGCAAAGATGTCATCTTTGGTGAGAATATAGCTTACAAGAAATCAAAGAATGTTCCATTTGACTCTGATGAAGAAGTTCCTATCTTTGAGGACATCTCTAGGGACAATGATGGTCAAGAACCGAGAACTACTCAAGGAGATGTTGAAGGTCCTTGTGAGGCTATACAACAAGTAATTGTTCCAAAAAGTCGGAAGAGGCCTGTTTGGTTGAAAACTACTCTTAAAGAGGCAGAAGGAAATATAGCGTCAGGGACATCCAGGGAATGTAAGAGACCAAAGAGGTATTATGGATATGTTGCATACATGACAAAGTTGATTGAGGCAGAACCTTCCTCCAATGAGGATGCAACTAAGCATCAAGAATGGAGAAGTGTTATGCAGGAAGAATACCAATCCATAATGAAGAAAGATGTATGCGAGATTGTCTTTAGGCCAAGTGGAAAATCGATAGTCACTTCGAAATGGACTTATAAGATAAATCACGCTACAGATGGGAGCATTGAGAAATATAAAGCAGGGTTTGTAGCAAGGGGCTTCTCACAGAAAGAATTGATTGACTATGAGGAAACCTTTGCTCCCACAACTAGGTATACAACAATAAGATCACTTGTTTCATTAGTTGCTTCTATGGGATGGAACATCCATCAAATGGATGTCAAGACAGCTTTCCTGAATGGGATCATTGATGAGAAAGGTTATATTGAGCAGCCTCAAGAATTTGAAATAAATCAGGGGGAAACGCATGTCTGCAGGTTAAAGAATGCTCTGTATGGCTTGAAGCAAGCACCAAGAGCGTGGTATGCAAGAATGGATGCATACGTCTTAAGACTTGGTTTTACCAAGAGTTCTGCAGATCCAAATCTATATATCAAGGTGGTCCAGGAAGAGCCAGTTATTATACTCTTATATGTGTAGCATAAAAACTTATGCTGAAGCACGAAAATTAATAGCTTGTAGATTTAATTGTTAAAAATACACACATATATTTAAAATAATTATTTATTAATATATATAAAATGTATAGAATGATTTGAATGTACAATGAGGCCCGGCTTTTATACCTCAGCAGGTGACCTTTCGTGAAGGGGCGTGTCTTTTAGACATGCCTGTTCACTTAATTTTAATGACTAATTAACCTAAATAATATTTAATTATTTAATATTAATATTTATTTTATTTAGCTAATTGTTATGAATTATATTCATAACATAGCCTCTCCCTTCGGAAGCTTTGTCCTCAAAGCTTTAATACTGGGGTTTTCTTCACTTAGTCACTGTCGATGTATACAACTTGGTCATTGATTCGTCAGGTAGCTTATCAGTACTATTTCCTTAGGTTTTTTTTTTTAAGAGTCTAAATTTTTTTTTAACTCTATATATTTTTTTATTTTTATACCTCTAATTTATTTATTTATTTACTTTTAATAATAATAATTTTTTTATATATATATATATATAAGTATATATATATGTATATATATATATATATATATATATATTTTTAAATTAAGTTTGTTCATATTATAATTATGGTGGGGGGTAATTATAATTATAATTTTTGTTTATTAATATGTACATTGACCATGAAGCTCTGTTGCATGACCCAATTAATATCTAACCACCAAATGACACAACCTTTATTTGTATCGACGTATAATATGGGGATCCGTTTTTTTTTGCAAGAAGGGTGACGTATCACACACTCCAGGTCACACCCTGCAGCCAGGGAATTTACCGCAGAGAAAATCACAACTGGAATGCTGGTGCTCGTGTCGGACGACAGCGTTGACGTAGCTGTACTCAGGCCGCAACAATTCAACCATGCTGCAATGTCCGGTTGTGGCAGCGATCCTCGACGGCGAATGTGGTTAACAATATGGGGCTTGGCGACGAAAGAGGGATCGGTCCGAACAACAACGGAAAGATCCCGGCTGCGAACAAAACAAGAAAGGGTTTGTCGGCCGCCTGAACATAATGCCAATTTTTTGTTTTCTTGCAAATGCTTTAGTTGCCTACGTGATAGTCTTGGCCATCTGGGTGGAACGCGCAGTGGAGCTTTGGGTTCAGTGGGTTCAATCCTCAATCCGTCCATAACAAGTCCCTTTTTCCATTGCCCGCACTCTACTTCTGCCAAACGAAATTCCAAGTGAGTAGACGAATTATCATAATCGCCATCTCCCCTCACTTTGAACTTCGCTACAACCCGATGCAGCGATCCATAGTCATCGTAATAATCACCATCTTCATGTGTAGAATGTCGCCTCGAATTGTTTGTCCCTATCACCCATCTCTTTTCAAACACCTCACCATATGGTGTTGTAACTAAAAAATTAATAGGCGCATTACGTTGATTTGTGTTTAGCAGGATCAAGGAGTACGCTAGCACAAAAGCAGCATCCTTATCTGCAAGAATTTGGGGTGACCGCTCATAATATCTTTCTGCAAATGCCTCCATCACTCTCTGTATTTTTTGTAACTCTCCAGGGAATCAAAAGGTCTCAAGAAATGTGCGAAGTGCTGTGTCTATATCCACGTCAACAAAATCAAACATTTTTGTAAATTCCTGCAGCACTCGCACACAAAACTCATCATGATTCCCCAAGAAATCACCCACAATAAGCTTTTCCAGACCACATGTGTATCTAAAAAAGCAAGCAACACTTTGGGGATCAAGCTTCTCAAGTAGGAGGTGAATGCTTCGCAAGAACTCGAGACCTTTCTTGGTATCCCTATTAAAATGATCAGCTCCAATCATCAACTTCTTTTTGATATACTTTTTGTGGCGAACAAATGGCACCCAATGAGTGGGATCTTCGTAATTATCACATGTTACTGTCCAAAAAGGCTCATACTCTTCAATCTCCCTCACTGGTGTTGGTTCAGGAAGTGAAGATGCACCATTGACTCTGTGTGCCATGCTATGAATGACTGCAATCAGCCCCTCCAATGCTAGAACGTGCATGGCTGACAAAGGGGAATTTACAGAAAAGGCACTTTTTGTATCGATGGACAAGATTTTAGTTTCAGGCCAATTTTTTGCAATATCTTGCTCATCTTCGTTCTCACTGCCTGAAGCCGTACTTTCCACTGATTTCTGACCAGCAACCTCATCAGGTTGTACAGTTTTGGCTACTGAAGGTTCACGCTCCGAATCTTGAACCGGTATTCCCATTTTAACCGACTCCGTTCATTCTGGACCATCTGTTGTTTGGACTTCTTCCACACGTCCCTTCTCTTTAGAGTTTTCAAATGGATGCAGGTCATCTTCCTGCTCGCGACAATCTCCATTAGTAACTTTTGCAATTGATTTTTTCAAATGCTGAAATGCTTCTTGAATTTCACTAAAATGTTCGACGTGTTCACGGCGTGAATGTAATGGCACATTGTGAGGCGAACTGCGTTCAAAGGCCGCATGATTATATTGTGTGCCATGGCTCTGATACCACTGTAGCATAAAAACTTATGCTGAAGCACGAAAACTGATAGCTTGTAGATTTAATTGTTAAAAATACACACAGGTATTTAAAATAATTATTTATTAATATATATAAAATGTATAAGATGATTTGAATGTACATTGAGGCCCTGCTTTTAATACCTCAGCAGGTGACCTTTCATGAAGGGGCATGTCTTTTAGACATTCCTCTTCACTTAATTTTAATGACTAATTAACTTAAATAATATTTAATTATTTAATATTAATATTTATTTTATTTAGCTAATTGTTATGAATTATATTCATAACAGGCTATATTGAGCAAACTCAAGGATTTGAAATAAATCAGGGGGAAACTCATGTCTGCAGGTTAAAGAATGCTTTGTGTGGCTTGAAGCAAGCACCAAGAGCGTGGTATGCAAGAATGGATGCATACCTCTTAAGACTTGGTTTTACCAAGAGTTTTGCAGATCCAAATCTATATATCAAGGTCATCCAGGAAGAGCCAGTTACTATACTCTTATATGTGTATTATCTTCTAGTTACAGGTGTAGATCAACAGAATCAAGAATGCAAGAGGCAGTGAGCAACCGAATTCAATATGAAGGATCTTGGAATTATGCATTATTACTTGGGACTAGAAGTATGGCAGAAGCAAGGAGAGATATATCTTGGTCAAAGGTAAATATGTGATCAAGATGCTTCAGGATTTCAGCGTGATGGATTGCAAGCCTATTATGACTCTTATGGTTACAAATTTGAAAAGGTTGAGGAGTTCTAAGATTCTACTTGCTATAGACAATCGATTTGATCCTTGATGTATCTGATGAATACCAGGTCGGACATTTGTTTTGCAATAAATGTCCTCGGTCAGTTTCAGATGGAACCATACCATGATCATTGGATTGCAGCTAAGCATATCTTAAAATACTTGCACAGGACCACACATCACTACCTCAAGTATACTGTGATTGAAATCCATCCAACTCATGCGATATAGAGACTCAGATTGGGGTGGTGGTGAATCAGATCAAAGAAGCACAATAGAAGAATGTTAAAGCCTTGGATCTTCCATGGTTTCATGCATGAGCAGAAAGGATACAGTTGCTTTGAGTAGTGTTGAAGTTGAATCTGTTGCTGCGAGTGAAGCCTGTAAGGAAGCATTTTGGCTTAGAAAGTTGTTATCAGACTTGTTTGCGGGACCGCTCAACCCTTCTTGGATACATTGTGATAATCAAAGTTGCATAAATTTGACTGAAGACCCAGTGTTTCATGCTAAGACAAAGCATATAAATAACAAGTACCACTACATCAAAAGCTTGGTACGAGATAGGGTCATGGAGCAAGTTAAAGTTTTGTAGATGTTCTATGCTAAGAGCAATTTCACTTTTCTCACAGCAATCATACAAGTAGATAAGCAAAATGCAGATAGAACATATAAGCAGATCTTACAGAAGACAAATCAGAAACAAGAAAAATGTATGTGATCGTTTCGGCGGTCAACAGGATGCTTCAACCAGCAAAGTCTCCTTTGGTCAGCCAGCCCAGCATGTGTCACAACAACCCTCCAACCAATAGATGAGTCAACCCAAGTCAGTTCTACAAAAGTCAACGTTGTCCTGAAAAGTCAACACAGGGGCAGCAAGCTAAAAGTCAACGCAGTAGCAAAACGGTCAACCCTTTGACCTCGATTTTTGTGCCAGGTAGTACGGCCTTCAAAAATCGAACCTCCCACAAGTTTTCAACTTGTTTGGACCAATCGTTGACCAAAGTCAACGCTGGTCAAACTTCTGCGAAACCCTAGCAGCAGAAACCCTAGCAACAGAAAAATCCTCTTCGTCCTTCCCACGTGTGGCTGAAATTCGTCTTCCAGGTAGCTCGTACTTTTTAGGATGAGAGAGGAAGATGTGAGTTGTGTTGTGATCAAATTCTCTCCAACTTTTCCTGTATATATATCCATCAATGAGGGTGTGTGACACATCTGTTAGGCATGTGAGCCTACATTACAAAACTGGCTGACCTTGCACATATAATTTATTAAGAATAATAAATTCAAAATATAAGTTCTGCTCATCGGATTAAGACTATTTTTATATGGATTTTACACCTCTCAGAAAGAGGAATCCAACAAAGATATTAGCCTCTTAATCTAAGCATCAGAACATGGAGTTTGGACCTAGTTGTCCAAATTTAACAGCTGCACTATCTACCTACAAATGAACAGATAGCTAACATATTGCCTAAGCTTTACCAAACAAGAAGCTTGAGTACTTGAGAGTTAAGCTTGGTTTGCTGGATATCTCTTCCCTAGTGGAGATGGAGTGATATCTTATAGTTCTTGTCTTTATGGATCAGGCACTAGACTAGAGTCTAGGACTAACAGCCATAAGTCTTAGTGAAGGCCATAAAGAAAGAATGGAGTCAGGAAGATTGGATAAGCATCTAGATTTAAACTTCTTACGGATTGAAGAATCCATGGAAAGAAGTTGGTGACCGGGTCTCTTTGAGGATGAGGTAGGGCATCCAAGATGAGAGTAGTCGAAGAGGACCGATATTCTTTGAGGATCAAGGTTTGGGAATCCAAGACAAGGATAGTCCTAAAAGGACATACCTTGCAGACATACGGATGGGGTATGTACCTTGAGAGGTAGTGTGATAGCTCACATAAAGCCTCCCAACATAATGCTCATAATAAAGATGGGCTTGTCCAGTTAAGGCCTTCAAGGACAATGTTGGTTATGATATATAACGATGCTTTCCAAAATATGGCTTATCAATCTGACTCTTCTTATGAGAATGCTTCAAGATTGAGATTCCTTGTACCATGAATACCTCCCTAGTTAAGAGGGAGCGTTGAAAATTGTAACTAGGTTCGGTCTTTATTATGATGTAAATGTAATCATGACATTGTATATTCTTTATAAACAAAGAAAAATGAAAGGAAAAAAAATATATTTTATTTTGGAGAATGGGTTTCATACTCAAGTTTGAGTCAAAAGCATGTTCTTCGTGCTTTTAGGTCTTTCTAGGTCTTTTTAGGAGAAAGAATAATATTGGTCATGTGTCATAGTCTCATTTGGACTCATTGTAATGGAGGAAAATATTTATTTTATCATGTAAAAGCCATGGATAAGCCCAAGACCAAGTTGGCCCAAGAGCAAGGACAAGTCAACCTAAGGGAGGGCTATTCGACCCTCAAGAAAGGCTATAAATAGAAGGGAGCTCGACCTCATTTGGACACTCATCTCAAGCAAGTTCAATCTGCAATAGCGAAGGTGAAAGAAGAGTAGTTGGAGGACGAAGAAGAGGAGCAGAAGTCGAAGTTTGTCAAGGGTTATCTTTCTCTTTGTCTCGCTAGGGTTTGTGAAGTTGCCAGCTTCAAGAAGATGAAATTTTGAAGCAGTTGTAGGGCCGAAATTCTGTTGCAGGAGTCAAAGTTGCAGTAGCAGTGTTGCAGCATCAAAGTCTTCGAAGTTGTTCTGAAGCAGATCTTGTTGGGGGCTGGCTTGAATCTTGAAGGGTTTATTGGCTTGAGTTTTTGAGTCTTGGAAGTCTCTTTTGTAAGCAGATTGTAAAGAAGATGAGAAGCATTTTCCAGGTTTTCCTCTTGGAGGGGTTTTGCATTGGCTTGGAGACTATATCTTGTGTACTTTGACTCTTTGTGATCTTCCTGGTTTGGTAATTGCTTGATGAACATAATCAAAAAATTAATAAAAGAACATCTAACATCACAAGTATTTGTTAGATCTTAGACTTTTGTAATCCATATTGTAAATATTAATGTCTTTCGGATTAATCACATCATTAGGATTTGATCGACGTTTCGAACCAACTAATGTGATTCCTCTTCAGGACAAAGGTGAAAAAATCAGTCAATCCTAAAGAATAAATAGCAAGGATGCATCAAAGTCTACAGCTAGCAGTTAGGAATTAGCGGTTAGTAAATTACTTAATTAGTCATTAAATTAATTAAAATAATATTTGAGTTATAAATTAGTTGTTAGGAATTAGTTATCCAAATAATTATCAAGATAAGGAAAATAAGTTATAATCATCAAGTCTCCATATTTTCCAACAGGATGTATCATGTAACACATATATGCAAAGGATTAGCATATATGTGTTGTATACAATTTGGCGAAATGATTTGCTAAGAATAATTTAAGGTGATGAAAAGAGTTACTCTTATCCATCTTTATGCCCTTTTCAATTCATATGGGTCTAGAACACTACTGTGGATCAGAGGTGAAAGAATTTACAATGAATCAGTGTCAAATATAAATACCTGTTAACAAACAATGGAGGACTGCTCTTGGGTGATACACTGGTAATGGCCCACCTATTTCATCAGCCATTTCTAAGATGCTGATAACAGAAGTTTTCAATTGTACAGCATATTGTTCAATATTTGCCCCAGAGACCATGCTTGAAAATTCATTTGCAGCTCCATTAGTGGATAACAATAAAGAAGATTTAGGAAAGGATGCTTCATCCTTTAATGATTTCTCGTTTGAGTTAACACTGTCTGAGTTGAGGGAAGCAGATTTATGTGCACTTAACTCCATAGGAAAAACACCATTTTGCATTTTCCTTTGTGCAACTGCAGTATATGCCCATTGACCAACAATACACATAAGCTTAGTGGAGATGAGCACAAGCATCGCTTTTGGTCCCCAATAAAGATCCTTTATATAGAATGGAGTGCCAATTGACGCAATACAAATCCAAATGTGTAAATGTTCAGTTTCTCCTGGCTTCGTAAGTGTATCTTCCATATATCTCTTCTGTGAATATACTCGCACTTCATTTTGCATGGCAACTGCCAATAGTAACTGGGCATTGCCTACAACAAGCCAATCCAAGGCAGTGACACAACCTGGAAGAGATATCCTATCCTCAAGTATAAAATCACCATCCACCAAATAGGTCTCAGCATCCCAGATATTAACAATCATACCATCAAATGCAGTAATAGAGCTTGCAGTTGCAATCTTATTGCCACCATTAGCTAAAGAAATTGCCTTTACTGGACCTTCGCCAACTTTAATCAGGCCCACGCAGTGCCATGAAACCTCTGCCGTCTGATAATATCTAGTAAACGACTCCTGAGGATCACTTATTTTCCAAAGCTTTAGAAAACCATCCAAATGGCATGTTGCAAAATGATAGGTAGGCATTTTATAGCTTGCATCAGGCAGAGCACCCTCTGACTGTTGACATACGGAAATAAGATTTCTTGAAGGCATTACAGCAATACTTGTAACCTGACATAAATCACTGAAATTTATAAACTTTGGCAAGCATGTCTCCACTGTAATATAATAACCCTTCTCTGCCAAGTTCATCTCATTAGTAACTTCTTCAGATGCTCCTACTATACAATCTCTACTTGCACCAATCCCATTTCTGCATGGTGACAGAGGAATCTTGTTTCCATGCTGAACATGAAGCACAATTTTCCACGATGTGACTATTTGACCTCCCACCCCAAATCCAGTAACCATTATGTTATATTTAATGTATTTATCTAATGGCATAGCTGCTAATAAGATTGCATGAATGCATTCTAGTTTTGGTTTACACAAAGGAACCGGAAGTTGAATACTGCAAGCCACCTCATGCTGGATTGCCATTTCTTTTTCAGCATTGACCTTTCTAACCATAACACAGTCAAAACCTTGAGAATGTCCAATTAAAAGGAGAAATTGTTTCTCTCTTAAAACCAGTGGTATCCATGTAAGAAAACAGTATTTCTTTTCAGAGGATCTTTCACAACCTGCCAGTAGACCAGAAAGTTTCCATGCAGGATGCATAAATGTTGGAATCCCCATTTGAAACTCCACAGATGAGCTCAAAGACCAAAAAAGCACAAGCCCATTGGAGTCTAAGGACGCAGCAAGTTCAACTTCAATAACAGGATGCACAGCCACCTGTATAATTCTGCCAGAATGACCTTCTTGGTTTATTATTTGACATGTGATACTCCATGGGCTCTTCTTGCAATTTTTTTCAGATCCTATAGTTTCTTCAAAAGAGTTGCCACCACCAACAGCTGACACTGGTGGCCATACACGTGACCACCTGAAGATATTTTCTGGTAACAGCTCAAACAAGTCAGCAGATAAAGGTGGAGCTGACAACTTGCTTCCAATCCTCTGAACAAATGCTTTGACAAGCACAGAAGAGACTTGAGAATCTGAATAACTTCCAAACGATGCAAATTTTTGTTTGTGTAGTGGAAGACCAGTTCCTTGCTTCCATAAATACACACATGGGCAACGAAAAGGAGATACATCATCAAGACAATGCAAAGACCACCACGCAAGAGAGGAATTAGGACCAACACCAAGCAGCCATTCACAGTTACCGACATTATTTTCTTTTGATAGACCATGGAAAGAGTTTGTTTCAGTTCTGCCCCTGTCTCGTTTAGTCTCAGCCCCTTTCTCATGTGCCCAGATAACAGCGATATTTGTTCCAAGAATTCCATTCAAACATTGATTGACTTCTATTGTTGCACCTACAGAAAATATCGGTCTTACGTGCTTATCAACTATTCCTCTCCCAAATGCCTTATCAGGTTTTACACTTCCGCTGTCTATCTCAATCCATAATCTGACAGCTCCATCCAAAGAGCAAGTTAGAAGTACTGGTCTTTGGAAACAAGAAAAATTTGATGGCCTCCATTGTATCATTGAAATGGGTTGAGGATGAGAAAGCTCAATTTCTTGTAGACTATACTTATCTTCCCAATGATACACTGTCACCTTCCCTTTTGAATAGCCTATAAATGAAGACGATGTCATAGACATCAGGTCTCTTGTACAAGTTGAACCATCTGCTGCTGTTGCTGCCAATCCCTTAGCAGACCACGTTGTAGAAACAAGAGAATGAGGCTGCTCTGGTTTTGACTTCCAAAGTGGATTCCAAACATTGTCACATTGAGACCACATGATCACTTCAGAACCTGTCGTAAGTAGACCATCTCCGGATTCTGTCCATACAACTGCCTGAACTCTAGAAGTATGTGATAGTGTTCTTACCTGTCTCCAAGCCAATGGCATTTCTGTAATATAAACATGCAATCGAATTAGAACTTTCATAATTTGACAAAGTAAAAACTTAAAAATGAAAAATCAATTCTGATTACAACTGTATAAATTGCCGGGTTTCATCACATTATATCCACCCCCCTTTTCGATGGCATATGAAACTTTGTTATGGGAAAATATTAACAGATATGAGCCCTGAGACAGATGTCACAGACTCTGCTGAAGATCAAGCAGAGGTGCAGGGCTAAGGAGAAACTCAAACAGGTTTGAGAAAATATCAGTTGTTTCGGGGCTTATCAAAGTATATAAACATTTTCTTGAATGCCATATGAAACTTGTTATAGCCTTTAGGACAATATATGCAGGCATAAACCCTAAGAAAGATCTTAGAGGCTGTGCTGGAGATCAAGCAGAGGTGCAATACTAAGGAAAAACTCTAGCTAACAAATATCGATTACAGGTTCCTTGACACAGTAGTACAGGGCAATGGGCATCCATATGATGAGCAGATTGTAAAACATAAAGAAAAAGGATCACCCTATCAGCTGCATAAAGCTGCTGGGATCACTTGAACTGACTTGGTTTTGACAGTAATTTCTATTGACGAAAAATCAAGATTGTGATAGAAATTACAAACATGCTTCATGGGTTCAGTCCTGATAAGAAATTATAATGTTTTAGCTTGAGTGTGACATTGGGTTAGACAGGAATATAATCTTATGTTAAGACCTGTGAGTGTAAATTAAATCAATTATAATGTGAAGCTTAGAAGCAAGTTTAGAATGTGTCATAATTGAGTAGAACCGTGAAAGAAGACTATGAAGGCTTGAAGAACATAGTTAAAAAATAAATCGACTTAGATGGAACATGTCTATAATAACATTTGGGTAATTGTATAGCTGGGCCAATATTTAAAATAATTTGTCACATGTTTTGGCACACTACTCAGATTAACATTACCAAAGAACATTTTTTGTCCTCCCCCACATAACTCATTCCACACTGTACTGCATGAACCCGTTTCAAGTTGACAAAAAAGGAGCTGCATGCACAGTACAAGCAAGGGTAATAACATTTAGGTAACTGTATAGCTGGGCCAATATTTATAGTAAGTTTTCAAATGTTTTGGCATACTACTTCGACTAACATTATCAAAGAGCATTATTTGTCCTCCCCCACTCAACTCATTCCACACTGTATCGCATGAACCCATTTCAAGTTTAGGAAAAAGGAATTGCATGCACAGTACAAGCAAGGCAATTTGAACCCTTTCTCTTTGTGAATTGAAGTGAATGATCATTGATCCATTAATGTAATTAAAATGACTATCTTATGAAAACTTGATATTTAATATTCAAAATTTAATGTAAATTCTACTGTAAATTCTACCGTGAACATAACTACCTTCAGACTGGTCATTCAAAATATCTATGAGATAAATGCCATGAACCATGTGGCTATAAATAGCAGATACCCTTTATTTTGTTTGTGATCATGAGATGTTAGATTCTGCATGTAGAAATTTCTCATTTCCCACCCCGGTTTTCAGTTTCTCCTTATTTCTCCCATATAGTTAAATGCCCTTTCCCATAACCATACATTTAACAAGCTGAAAAAAATAAAATAAAATAAAATAAAATTTGCTGAAAACACAAATTCTGGAAATTTTACAGAATGCTGAAAATTGCAGAAATAAAAATCAACAGTAATAAACAGCCATTAAAACACATTTAAACACTGAGATTTTTTGTCAATGTGACCCTGGAAAAACCCCCTACAACTCTTGGGGAAAACCAGTTTGAGAGCTCTTCTTTATTTCTGGAAAATGCCTTTTTACAGTAGGAGAAATGTTTAGCAAAAAATCAGCAAACAGAGTTTTACAACTTATCTCAGCCTTGCTAAAACTCAACCTTGCTGATACTCCGCTGCTGATACACAGTTGTTGTTACACCGCTGCTGATACTCCGCTGCTGATACACCGCTACTGATACACCGCTGCTGATACTCCGCAGCTGTTACACCGCTGCTGATACACCGCTGCTGATACACCGCTGCAGATACAGCTGTGACACCGCTGCTGATACTCCGCAGCTGTTACACCGCTGCTGATACACCGCTGCTGATACTCCGCTGTTGTTACACTGCTGCTAATACACCGCTGCTAATACACCGCTGCTGATACACCGCTGCTGATACTCCGCTGCTGATACACCGCAGCTGTTACACCGCCCAGAAATCTCCCTTGCTCTCTTGCTTTCCTTCTCTCAATCTGCTCATGAAAGAATTGAATCGAATGTGATCTTTTCCTCCTTTTCCTCCCTTAATATAACTCCAACTGACTTTTGGGTGATCCAAGTGACTTTTGGGTGATCTCTAAATCCAATGGCTGAAATAGATTTAGATCAATGGCTAAAATTAAATGCTCATTTAAATCTCACTTTTTATTTTTTAATTCACCCCACTTTAATAAAGACCCACTTAGTCATTTATTTCCAAAGTCACTTTTCCTTTCTAATTTTTCATTGACTTTATAAAAGTCACTTTAAAATTAGACTTAGTAACTTTATCACTTAAAGTCACTTTTAAATTAGATTTAACTTTATAAAATTATAAAGTCACTTTAGGAGAAAAATTAAATTCTTTTGGACACTTTTCCCTATGCCAAAGATCAAAGCCTAAGGGAACCACCTGTCCTCCAGTACCAAATTTCAACACTCCCTCTTACCGAGGAAGGTGTTCCTCACCACACCCATCTTGTCTCTGAAGTAGACATGCTTGCCCCGTGGTAAGGCTTTGGTAAGAATATCTGCAACCTGCTCATCAGTGGAAATATACTCAAGCTTCACAGCGCCCTTCTGAACATAGTCTCTGATGAAATGATATCTGATCCCGATATGCTTTGACCTGTCATGAAATACTGGATACTCCGTGAGTTTAATGCAACTCTGATTATCACAGTAAATCACTGAAGGTCTCAACGGCTGACCAAATAAGCCAAACAACATCTTGCGAAGCCAGATAGCCTCACAACCAATGTTTTACAAAACGGACTTGGATTCGGACTCGGCCGAGGATCGACTCGGAAACGGAAACGGAAACGGCAATGACTCGGCCGGCTCGATTTCAATGACTCGGTCGTTGTAAAAAATACATTAAATATTTATTTTTTTTATAAAAAAACATAATTTTAAATAGTTTAAACATAATTTTAAATATTTTCATTCAAGTTTCGAAACACACAACATTATAATATACATGGAAGACAACATATGATCAAAGTAGGCTCATGAACCAATCCATTATATCAAAATGGTACGGTGTACCCAATGGCAATAGTAAATACATAGTCAACTGTAGTCTGTCATACATGATCAAAGACTCAAGAGTCAAAACAAAATACAAATAACCAAGGAGGCTAGTAGCTACTGGCTACTGCCAGAGGAGCCAAGATCATCTCGACCAATCTTTGGATCATCATCATCAGAGGCAGAGCCAGACAAGGGGCCCCATGACTCCTCCTCATCATCATCGTCTCCAACTGCAACTGTAGAAGTGGTGCCCAAATGGTGGGAGGGGGAAATGGACCCCAAATGCATTTAACTAATCACATAAACCTTTTCATGTCCACAAACCCTAACCAAATCAGCCAAAAATCAGCAAAAAGTTAATTTTTTTCATGTTAAAACGCTGCCCAGCGGTTTGGAAACGGTACGGCCGTTTTTTGTCGTGACCCGCCGGGTTGACCGGGTCAGCTATGACCCGGCCGAGTCATTGGCTGACTCGGCCGGTCATAGCTGACCCGGTCACCGAGCCGAGTCATAGGGCCGGGTTGCAATTTTTTTTAATGACCCGGATCGAAACGGCCGTTTCGGAGTCAACCTGGCCGTTTCGTAAAACACTGCTCACAACTAGCTAGACTGGCTGCCATATACTCTGCTTCCGCTGAACTCAGTGCTACTGACTGCTGCTTCCGGCTGAACCATGACACTACTGCTGAACCCAACCCAAAATAGCACCCTAAAGTGCTCTTCCTATCAGAAGCACAACCTGCCCAATCAGAATCAGTGTATCCTGCCAATCTCACTCCATCTCCTTGCCTGTAGTCCAGACCATAATCCACTGCCCCCTGCAAGTACCGCAAAATGTGTTTTGCAGCCACCCAGTGAACCTTCCTAGGCTCACACATAAACTGACTCATCGTGTTGACTGCAAAACAGATATATGGTCTAGTGTTGACCAAATACATCAAGGAACCAATCAGCTGCCTGTACAATGTGGGAACCACCAACTCGGAATCCGAAGCATGAAGCTTCTTCCAGTTGGTGATCATCGGTGTTGACATGGGTCTACAATCCTCCATGTGGAATCTGCTAAGGATGTCCACAATATACTTCCCCTGCCCCAGGAAGAAATGCCCCTCCTCCTACCACACCTCCAAACCCAAAAAGTAATGCATCAAACCGATGTCCTTCATCTCAAACTCCATCGCAAGATCTCTCTTGCAGTGCTCTATGAGTCTCTCTGCACCTGTAATGACCAAGTCATCCACATACAACACCAGAATGAGAGGCTCCTCACCAATCACAATAAAGTAAAGGTTCGGATCTGCCTCACTCTTTGTGAAACCCATCCCCTGCAAATATGTATCTATCCTGGAGTACCAAGCTCTGGGAGCTTGCTTCAGGCCATAAAGGGCCTTCTTCAGTCTGCACACATGGGACTCCTTCCCATGCACCTCAAAGCCCTGTGGCTGCTCAATGTACACCTCCTCCTGTATGAAGCCATTGAGAAATGCGGTCTTCACATCCATCTAGTGGATCTTCCAACCCATCTCTGCTGCTATCGATATAATGGAGCGGATCGAAGTATATCGAGCCACGGGAGCGAAGGTCTCCTCATAATCAACTCCCTCTAACTGGGAGAACCCTCTAGCCACAAACCTCGCTTTGAATTTCTCAATGCTGCCATCTGCAGCATGCTTTACCTTGTAAAGCCATCTGGAAGTAACCACGGATTTGCCCTCAGACCTCGGCACCACCTCCCAAACATCATTTTTCATGATAGAAGAATACTTCTCCTGCATGGCCTCTCTCCAGACCTACTGGCTAGTTGCCTCCTCATAGCTAGAAGGCTCAGAGTCAAGGATGCTGGTAACCATCGCCATATAGCTACAAAACCTCTCAGGTGGTCTACTCTCTCTAACCGGCCTCTTCGGCTCAGCAACAGATGTGGCATCTCTCAAGGTGTCCTGAAGCCACTTGGGCTTCCTCTTCCCTGAGCATGCTTCTCCCATAGGAGAATGAAACTCCTCCTCATCACCATCAGTAGCCTGAACTCCTGACAGTCTGTCTACTGTCCTCCTGCCTGAACCCTAAACCTGTAGAAGCTGAGGCACCGTGTGAACTGTCCATCAATGGACTCCCTAGTGAACTGCTCTGCATGCTGCCCAGAGCACCACCCCTCTGGCTCGGCGAGCCATTGCTCACTGACGGACCTGACATCCTCATAGATGTACCTCCGGATCCTCCTGATACCTGCCCACTGGATCCCTACGACTGACTCAACTGTTGTTGAGGGTCTGGCTGATCCAGATACTCTAACTCCCGTGACCTCCTAAAGGCTCTGTCCTCCTCGAACTTCACATCCCGTCTGACAACAACTCTCCTCTGTGCAGGAATGTAAATCCGAAAGGCCTTTGAGGTCTCACTGTAGCCCACAAAGATACCCTTCTCTGCGGTGGGCTCTAGTTTGGTCCTCTTCTCCTTGGGTATATAGGAGTATGTAATGCATCCAAAGATATGAAGATGACCAATATCAGGCTTCTTCCCAGAGAAAGCCTCCTTCGGAGTCATGTGCCCCAAGGCACGATGCGGACTCCTGTTCTGCAAGTAAACAGCTGTGTTGCAGGCCTCTGCCCACAAGAACAATGGCAACCCCTGATCATGTAACATGGCCTTGGCAGCCCCTATGATGGATCTGTTCTTCCTCTCCGCAACCCCTTTCTGCTGGGGGTTGTAAAGAACAGTGAACTCCCTCCTAATGCCTGCCTTCGCACAATAGTCAACAAACTCTCCAAGGGTGTACTCTCCTCCATTGTCTGACCTCAGGGACTTGATCTTTCGACCTGTCTGAGTCTCCACAAGAGCTCTGAGTTTCTGAAACTGCTTGAAGACCTCACTCTTGGTCTTCAAAAAATAAATCCAGGTCCTCCTGGAGTGATCATCGATGAATAAAACATAGTACTCATATCCACTCAAGGAAACATGAGACATCTGACCGCTCACATCAGAATGAATCAAATCAAGTATCCCCGTCGCTCTGTTGTCACTGCTGGGAAAAGGGAATTTGGCAAACTTGTCCATCGCACAACCTCTGCAAGTATGAAAGTGATCAGTACTAAAATCTGGCACACCTGTAGTGATCTCCCGCAATGTCCTCAAGGCTCCATGATACATATGTCCCATCCTGCGGTGCCAAATCTCACATAGCTCAGAACTGCTAGCTCTGTTGTCGGTACTACTGCTCAATGCCAAAAGGGGTTGGAATGCAAACTTGTACACCTTTGCATGGCGTACACCTATCACTCTAGCTGAATCAGCTGGAGTGCCCCTAGGATACATCAACACCTGTCCTCCCCTGAACAGTACCTCATATCCTCTGTCCTCCAAAGCTGAGACGGATATGAGGTTCTTCCTCATCCCTGGCACATAAATAACCTCTAACACCTTCAAGGGAGGTTTGGACTCCCTCTGAAATGTCACTGTCCCCACCCCGACTGCTCTAACAACTCTGTCATCACCGAGTACTACCTCTATATCAGTGCCACTCTCTGAAAGCTCTAAGAAGTACTCACGGACTCCTGTCATATGACGTGAAGCCCCACTGTCCACATACCAGATACCTGAAGATGCTCTGCTAATCGAGGGAAAAGCATGCTCCCTCTGAACCTGTGTGGCAGGTGATCCTGCACTAGACGACTCACACGTAGTGAACGCAAACTCTCGGTCAAAACGACCAGCAAAGTCCTCAATCTCTGCTGAAGTTGCCACGTCCTGGTTCTTCCCCTTCTTCTTCTTCTTCTCCGGACACACAACTGCATAGTGTCCCATCTTTTGACAATTCCAACACTTCACCTTGGAATAGTCCTTTTGTGTGTTCCCCTGTTTACCTTTACCTTTGCCTTTGCCCCCACCACTGCTTGTGGAAGCCTGTTTCTTCCCTTTGCCTTTCTTGCCTCCTGCCACCAGTGCTACATCATCATCCTGCTCAACTGGCTTGGCTGCCCCAAGCTGACCTTTCCTGATCTCTATCTGAATGCAATCATCCCAAAACCTCTCCCATGTGGGAAGGGTCTCACGTGCACAAACCCCATCAGCAAAGTTCAACCATGAACGGGGGAGGCCATTCACTGCAATCCGCACCAACTCAGTGGGTGGAATGGCCTCTCCAATCGCTGTCAAATCATCTCTCACATTAGTAATCTTTGTGAGATATCCAGTTGCACTATCATTACCCATCTTAATGTTCTTCAGCTTCTCCTTCAGGACCATCTTCCGGTTCTCATTGGTACTCTGGTAGAGATTGGACAATGATGTCCACATCTCATGGACATTGCTCTTTCCTTTCACATGAGGAATGCAATGGTCTTTGATTCCGTCTAGAATCAGCCTCTTACCCTTGTTGTTCTTTTTATTATAAGCAACCAACTGAGTAGCATCAGTGGGCACAACAACAGGGTTCTGTGTGGTATGCACCATGATATCCCAGACTTCTGCCTCCTCAATGATACTCTGCATTCTCTCCTTCCAAACGTTGTAATTTATATGCCCATCCAGCCTATCCTCCACCCTCAATCCCAATGACATCCTGCTGTCCTAAAACTGAAAAATAGCACTGTTGTAGTAAAGATAAAACTGTTGTTTATGAAAAAAATCAACTTGCTGGAATTTTCTGAGTGAAAAATCAGCGACTGTAATTTTTCCTTTTGCTGCCTCAAACTGCCCTTCAGCACTCAAGCTCTGATACCATGTAGAAATTTCTCATTTCCCACCCCGGTTTTCAGTTTCTCCTTATTTCTCCCATATAGTTAAATGCCCTTTCCCATAACCACACATTTAACAAGCTGAAAAAAAAAAAAAATTGCTGAAAACACAAATTCTGGAAATTTTACAGAATGCTGAAAATTGCAGAAATAAAAATCAGCAGTAATAAACAGCCATTAAAACACATTTAAACACTGAGATTTTTGGTCAATGTGACTCTGGAAAAACCCCCTACAACTCTTGAGGAAAACCAATTTGAGAGCTCTTCTTTACTTCTGGAAAATGCCTTTTTACAGTAGGAGAAATGTTCAGCAAAAAATCAGCAAACAGACTTTTACAACTTATCTCAGCCTCACTGAAACTCAGCCTTGCTGAAACTCTGTTGTTGATACTCTGCTGCTGATACATCGCTGCTGTTACACCGCTGCTGATACACCGCTGTTGATACTCCGCAGCTGTTACACCGCTACTGATACACCGCTGCTGATACTCCGCAGCTGTGACACCGCTGCTGATACTCCGCAGCTGTGACACCGCTGCTAATACACCGCTGTTGATACTCCGCTGCTGTTACACCGCTGCTGATACACCGCAGCTGTTACACCGCCCAGAAATCTCCCTTGCTCTCTTGCTCTCCTTCTCTCAATCTGCTCATGAAAGAATTGAATCGAATGTGATTTTTTCCTCCTTTTCCTCCTTTAATATAACTCCAAGTGACTTTTGGGTGATCCAAGTGACTTTTGGGTGATCTCTAAATCCAATGGCTGAAATAGATTTAGATCAATGGCTGAGATTAAATGCTCATTTAAATCTCACTTTTTATTTTTTAATTCACCCCACTTTAATAAAGACCCACTTAATCATTTATTTCCAAAGTCACTTTTCCTTTCTAATTTTTCATTGACTTTATAAAAGTCACTTTAAAATTAGACTTAGTAACTTTATCACTTAAAGTCACTTTTAAATTAGATTTAACTTTATAAAATTATAAAGTCACTTTAGGAGAAAAATTAAATTCTTTTGGACACTTTTCCCTAGGCCAAAGATCAAAGCCTAAGGGAACCACCTGTCCTCCGGTACCAAATTTCAACACTGCACTCCCAACTATTCAGAGCAGATTGATTGCAGAAAACTGATCATGTGTAAGCAACATGGAAACAAACTAGCATAAAGAACACCATAATGCCTTTGTAACTCAAAAGCTAAAGTAGTAGGACAACACCCCACTAAAATGCTAGAAACCGCAACCTCCCAACACTAATTTCCTGCATAGGAATGTTTCCATTCCCTGAATAGAAATATAAAGGTAACATATGGAAATTGCCTGAAGATTTTCCAGCCCAATGTTACAACCAAAAATTTGCATCAATTGCTTCATGTTTATATGTGGAAGTACTTATAATAGAGTATTAGTCCACTAACAGGTATTGTTTCATCCACGAACAAGTACTTGTTTAGATGCCACATTAGTCAGCAATGGTTTGATAGTAATTGTGATTGAGTGACAGTGCACAAGATGCATGAGGCACCATGGTTATGGTGACTTGAATATGGATAAATATATTTACAAGGCTGCTGGAAAGCCATTGGCAGGTGCTAACTAATATAGGAGCACATCAGTGAGGCCAATGGGCATGTTAATTAAGTTAATTGCACATCAACCAGACAGCAGACAACATGCATTGAAATTGTTGTAAATAACCTCTAATTTGCCTCACTTCTCGCCATCCACAGGGATGAATTAGCACATAGTGTGCTACTACCAAATCATTGAGGATAAAGAAGGAAATCAACCTCCTTATAGCTGAAACAACTTCCTTGTGAGATTAACTTTTGGGCATTTACTGCAAGATTAAGATTGTTTGAGAAAGCAATCACCCTATCCTGCTGAGAAACCTATATTTTTGAGCTATTTCTAAGCATTTAAGCAAGGCATCTACTATTACGCACTAAACAAGCAATGACCTGCATTTATGGGGGAATTGTAAAGAACAGCTTGCATTTATTGTGCTATTAAAAATTACAGAATTCAACCTTCCATGGTTTGACTCTGGCATATATATTTGACCAGAATTGGTATTGTAGTATACATAATTCTTGAGAATGGGCAGCATCCTGCATATCTGGCATGATTCTGTAACTGATCTCACATTAATGGAGAAATGTCCTGCATCATAATGTATTTTCCTACTCATTCGTTCTTCACGAGTGTGTTTTATTTCTGAATTCTTCTATGGAGAACCCTGTGCGTACTTTGTCTATTCTTGAGGTAAAGAACTCATGTACCTGCATCCATCTTCAGGAGATATGCCTTCACATGGAACAAGAAAGTCCACAAGACTACCACCTTACATCCATCCAGATTGGAGGAAGGTCGTCCAGGAAAATTTGAAATATAGTCAATGGGAAACCAGCAATGCCAGCTGTGTTTCTTCTCCAACTTCCACAATCAGCAGATTTGAGTTTATTATAGCTTGTGTTCTTAAAAAGGTGAATAGTAGGTTTCCAGGAATCAATCAAATATCATTAGACTTGGTCAAAAAAGACCGAAAGTGTATTTTGCATTTCACCTTCCATCATTCATAGTTGTGGAATGAGTATGAGTTCGACCTATGTCCCAATGTGTGGTTGATTTTTGGTGGTATTTATGATGAGGTGCATTGGCCATTTAGATGGATCCATTATAATACATGTCTCTTTCTTTATTGTACAAATAGTTACAACATAGCAATAGAACATTATAGCATAATACCCTAAGGTGATGTATCTATGAAAATGGTATGATCATATTGGACTCCACACTATCATATATACAACTAGCTGGAGTTTGTACTTCTATTATATGTGTGAATGTTTCCATTGATGACTTCTGATTCACCTAGAGTTTCATCTATAAGTATATTTGACGACTGCCTGCCTCTATCAAGAGTTCCTTTCTCTCAACCCTGAATGGTAGGACAGCAGGGCTCTGTCATTCAATCATCCCACTATATGATTGTACAATGTGACCCCTTCAGCCCATCAGTATTGGAGCATATCAGCCACTAGAGCATTGGCCCCTTCAGCACCTAGGATCCCTCCCTCTCCCTCGATCATCAGAGCATGTAGAATATAATAGTGTGGAAATGGAATCAGATATTCCAAATGTGTTTCAGCCACATTGTCCAAGGCAATGATCTAAAGTGATGCAAACCATGCCTCTCAAACATTTGAAGTTTGATATAGGGATGTGCATCCCCTCACTCAAGGATGGAATCTAGTATGACGAAAATATTTCCTCTACGAGACTTCAGTGCCAAAACCCTTCCTTACAAAATACTTCTCACTAGGACCCATCTGTTGGGAATCACGATTGTTGTTAGACCAAAACCCACAGGTGTTAGTCAACGATCGCATCACTAGAGATAAGGATCCATGAGAGGTGGTTAGTCCATGTCGTGAAACACACAGGGAGCGTTGGTTTATCCAATGTTCAACAATCTCCCCCACAATGTGGGTCAGGTGTGTATCGAACTCGTGACCTACGCTCTGACACCACTTGTTGGGAATCACAATTGGCTATTAGATCAAAACCCGCAGGTGTTAGTCAATGATTGCATCGCCAGACATTAGGATCCACGAGAGGCAGTTAGTCCATGTCGTGAAACACATAGTGAGCGTTGGTTTATCCAATGTCCAACACCATCAAGCAGCCATACATCCACTATGAGGTTCTTCCCCTTGGCCTTTGATATTACGAATGGCAAGTCATTTCCCTATGGATCCCCTCCCAAAATTGTACAGCGAACCCCCCTCAAACCCAAGAACTATTGAGTATGCTGTTATTGATGTCAAAAGCAAGTACAATTGGAGGTCATTGATGTGATGATGCCCACAAAATGATACAAGTGATGATGATGCAGCTTGATGAAACCCTAGTTCTAGGGTTTGGATTTCTTGGACAATGGTCATGACTCACACCCCACACTTAATCAGGATTTTGATGATGCAAATCACTGAATTTATCTTGGAGATCCTTGCTATTGGATTCCCCTCGTCATGGCAATTTTGTTGGTATGTGGAGTGCCACAAGAGGCCTCATGGTTGGAGAGATATGCTTGGTCAAAGGTCCAGGCCCCTTGATGTGGGCAAGAACCCCAAGGGTTGCTGATGTGGCAGAACATCTTTGATTGGACTATGGTACAACTCCTTAGAAGAAGGATGATCTAAGCAAAGGGTAACGCCAATTATTGAAGTCTATGTTACGCTCAAGGAGGGTTCTTCAAATTAAAATTAAAACTATAAGGATATAAGTAATTATGACCCAAAGCTTGGAAGAAAGGAAAACTTATTTCAAATTGTAATGGTCCCAATTGGAGGGAATTCGTGGCTTCAACAAATTTAAATTTTCATGGTCCAAAACAAGCAGAAGTCTTTTGCCCCAAAATTTAAATTTAAATTTCAAACAATGTTTTTCCCTCCTAAACTCTCATGTTGGCCTGCCCTTTCATTAGGCCACTCAACCTATATAAATTTAGGTCTCATCTGCTTCTATGGGTATGGATTTGGAACTGGAATCTATTTGAAGTTATCTACGGCCAAGAGACAAAAAAGGGGGATTTATTTTTATTGTCTGCACAAATAGGGTTTCGTTGGGTTCCTTGTGTTTTGCAGGTGGATGCTAAGACAAGACCATCGAAGGAGCTATTATAAAGGGTTTAATCAGAGACATATTCTTTGATTTGTGGCCAAGTAAAAATGGCATACTTATCAAAGGTGTTGAGTACGCAGATCTGAAGTAACTGAAGCAATTTAGGGCAGAGACTCTCGCTACTTTGAGTTTGTTTGCAGCTTGTGGAAGGACAAAAACTATAGAATCCTTGAAAACATAACCATGAACCATTTGTTATACTTGCTCCATCACTGGATCATCTGTGCATCATTACTCCAGATATGAAGAAGGTCAAAGTCTTTTGGGTGAACAACTGTTTGGATCTTGGTTGTTCATGATCAACTCAGAAATTCCCATGCAGCCTTGAGGAGTGATATGGTCTGCAATATTTGTATTTGGGATTTGTTGCATCCAACTTTTGCAAGGAACTTGCACTGGTTTGAGGACTTTATATATGCTCTGAATTTATCCCAAAGACATCGGTCAATCTTCCATAATCAGGATATGAGCATATGAAGGGTCCGTTGGGCTGATCCCAGTTTCATTTCAAGTGATCCTTCACTGGAATCCTTGAACCTTGTTGCAAACAGTTTGACCAAGCCCTAATGCACATTCCAGCACTGCTAAACCCTACAGCAAAGGTTTTGATACAGTACTTACGGATTAATATTTAATAGTGATTCGAGCATCCCCAAGCCAAGACATATTCGTTGTTGATTCAAGTTTACAAATAGCATCAGGAAGAGTGCATTGGCATACTGGTGCCCGATGGAAGCATGACAAGAAGTCGTTATTCCTTTGCGATCGGCATTCCTCATGATTAGAAACCCTTTGCATAGAATGAGTTTGTCAGGGCTCACACTGATTAGAGAATGGCACCTTCAAAACATTGATACTAGGACATGAAATCAACGACGCAGAGCCTATACTATTGAACGAGTGGAATGTTGCAACAAATGTCGACGATACTTGTGTCTTATAGAAAGCCTGTAGCATGAAAGACAGTCTTGCGCATGAAGTAACAATGCTAATTCCAGACTTTATAATTTTGAAACATTATTCAGTCTTCAATATTCACTCTTTAGGCACAGTGTTAAATTTTGTGTAGCAGTTGATCCAAGGCATCCAAATCGTGTATCAAGGCTGAGACAGATCTGTAGCACATAACCAGAGCCTATCCAAAGTAGGTTACACTTGTTCATGAAAGTTGGAGTTTGGATCTTCTCTTTTTACTGGAGATTCAGGAGGGCACACAATTAGGGCCTTTTTGATGGACCATTAAACCTTGAAGACTGGCTAAAAATCAAAAGTGTTATGGCTAAAAATCTTGGGTCCTATCATCTGAGACTTGCATTGATGGTTAAATCAGCACAATTCTAATCACTGAGTTATAATTTGGTAAGCTCGTCACTGTATTTTCAACTCAAGGAAAGATTCTTATTGTCATCTCTAGCAGTGAATCATTCCACTGTCACAGCTTGTTGAAGAAGTCTAGTAAGCAGGATTACAATCATCAAACAAGACATGTACATTTTGGGTTGACAAATGAGGCTGGTGCCAGCATTGCATAAGTTCAGCAGCCTATATGATACCTTGCCCTGTAGTTGCTTCTGAATGCAATCGATACCTTGGAAGTATGTTGAAGCCTCATTAATGTATGCTGGACAAATTTTTGCTGAGTAGATTGTTGCTAGGAATGAATGGACAGCATGATAAGTCTTCACAAGAAAAACATCTTTAGAAACTTTGATATTTAACAGTGACAGTGATACAATGAAATGGTGTTGACAATAATCTTGTAATTGAGAGTGATACCTGATCATTAGACAAGGGTTTAAGTGTATCTAGAAGATTGAGGCAAGACCTAATTTGTTGGCGGGCAAAATGATCATGATTGTTGTGAACAGGGCAAAGGCATTGACATATGTGCCAAGATTTCATTATCTTACAACACCTTAAGGAGTCTAGCAGGAAAGAGTCCATTTGTCATCAGGAAGGGTTTCACTATTTCAGTATGTCTGGAAGTTTATTAGCAGTAAGGGGTTGTCAGATCCTACAACATAATGATGTATGCAGCGATGGCAGGAGTGAGAATGACTCAGTATGACTGTGACATATATAGCTCATTGTATGACACGTATATAACAGTGATCTTTTGAGAGCAGTGGACACCAGTGGCAAGAGTGAATTTTGTAGGCAGTGGCAGGAGTGAATTTTGTAGCAATAGTGGCAAGAGTAGATAACAATGGTAGTGAGGGTGGAGTGCAGAAGCAGTAGTAACAGTTGTGGCAGTTGAAGTGGATAGTGGTAGCAGCAGCAGCAGATGTTTCAGCGGTTGTGGTGGCAGCAACACTAGTGGATGATAGCAGCAGAAGAGGTGGTGGACAGCAGTAGCAGAGTGCAGCAGCAGAACTTGCAGCTTGATGAAGAGCAGCTTGTTGTAGTTGGGCTATTATCCCTGGTAAAGGAGCTCGAACCTAATTAGGGAGAACTTGCTTCCTTCCAGCTTTGCTGGTAAAACCACTAGGGAGTCTTGCACTTCCTTCTAGTTCAACTAGTAAATTTGTATGTACACCACACATAACAAAGCTTGTTGAGCAAATCTCTTGTGTACTGAATCTTTGAGTGATGTGTTATCTTGTTCATGTTTGATGCTCCGAATATTTGAAAAGATAAATTAACCAATTGTGCAAAATTAAGGGAAACACCAATTCACCCCCCTCTCAGTATTTCCAACAAGTACTCTCTAAAAGACATCTTCAAACATTACTGTTAGTCACCTTAATCCTTTGGGACTATGGTAAAACATAATTAGTTGTAAATATGTAATGGTAGGTTCAGCAGGCAAACTAATAGCCCTGTAGTTGAATAATTGTCTTTCCATGTAATAAATTTGAGTGTCTCATTAATGAATCACATTGGAGCTTTTCGATCCCCAGTCCGACATGGTATCAGAGCTTAGTGCTCCTCCGTTATTCTGGTGATTCTGTCCTGGTGTTGTTCACTGAAGGTGAATGTGAACATTTTTTCCCAAGTGATGATTGGCAAAGGTGAACGAATTTCTATTGTTTTGTTTACCTGGACAAAGGGAGGTCGATAAAATGTTGGTGTGATGTGCTTCGTGTCAGAGTCAGTTAACTAGACGCAGCAGAAGCATGGTGGATCACTTGTGCAGACCTTCTTCGTTGGGTATGGAACACCGTACGCATTGCTTCTTCATGAGTATGTAACACCAAGTGAAACATCATTGCTTTTTTGCTGAGTTGTTCTCTCTCTTTATCATATTACTTGGCAATTAACCGTAGAGAATCAATAAAGGTTGATTATCCATACAGAAAATTGGAAATAACTCATCCTAACTGAAGTCTCACTCAGGAGGACAATTTGAGGTCTTCATTGGCTAAGGCACATGCCAGAAGACTTTGCTCACTACATTTGCAACAAGGAACCATATATTTGATATTGGTCAAGGATTTGTGGATAGATACCCTCACACAAATTTGAAGACACTAATAAAAGATCAATATGAGGATTCATCTCTTCTTCCCCCTTCATCAAAAGATCTTCTGGAAAGAAAAGACAAGCACATAGAACCTTTGAATCTTGAAATAGCGTGGAAAAATTTTGAACCCCAAGCCCTCAAGAAGTTAGAAAGCCCCAAAGACATTGAGGAAGATGGAAGAAGTATATGCCAAGTGGATTTATAACCCTCTTCCAAATCTAATCCCTATGATCACAAGTCTAAAAAGAAAAGAAGGTATAGGTTTAAAAGAAAGCTTCTTGCATTGTATACTTTAGTTTAGATAGTTTAGAATAGGTACAATTGTGTGTCTTGCATTCTTGATTTTGCATTCTTCCTTGCTTACTCTAGGCTGCTTATCTTGTAGAGTTAGATAATTTTCTTATTTCTTTTCATAATTTAGTTGATGTTTTGATATTTTTCCACGTCACAAGGGAGATGATCAATACCCTGCTCAATTACTATTAATAATCTAGAGTGATACACATAATAGGTCTATGAGTGCCAAGGATTATTGGGATTCTCGTGCACTCTTCATTAGAGCGCATTGATCATGAGCACTACAGTGAGCACATGTCCCCGATTTGGAGCCAGATGTTACCCACCCAAGTGGATAACCCCTAGAGAAAAAACTCTCCCATTCTAATAAGCTTGCCAACTAGCAGTCCTATGATGATCTACCTATGGCTAGCCTCAAAGGCCCTCCAACCATGCTCCAGTCAACACTTATGACATCTAGCTTGCTTATCAGATGAAGCTACATCATTCATTATAAGGTATTGTTGACACCTAATCCTTGTGATTGGGTGAATTATTGTAAATAAATAATTGAGAAATGTGAACAGTCATCGGGAGATGAACTGAACAGTCTCTCCCTCATGTATATAACAGACCTACCTAATTGAATGAATATACGAATCAGTTTTTGTTTTGTGGAGTTACTGCCTGGCCTGACATGGTATCAGAGCCAGCTCCTTGTTTTAGCTATTATGCTCTTGTAACTCCTCTATCCTGGCCTCTGCCTCTGCATTATTCCCCTCTATCCTAAAATAACCCGCCTCTGCCAGTGCTGCACATCTGTCCATACTGTCAATTTTTTATAGCGCTGTCATTTCCTGTTTTAGCGTTGAGCCCTGACCGTGCCACTGCAGAGATACACCACCATCGATGAAGGTCCGAAGTTTTCCAGCTCCTGGTATGCGTTATTGAATGGTATTAACGCTGTGGTATTGAATACGTTTACAGTTGAATACGTTTCCATTTGAACGCTGTCCATATCTGTTGAACCATATTAATGTTGCATTTCTATTTGAATGCGTTTGCTGAATAATAACATTTGAATAAGCCACTGGTCCTCCTCCCCAACTGCCATTCGTGAGTCACCATGAGCCATGGGCGCAACACGAAAATGTTGTATCAATCATCCTTTTGTTGAAAGTATCAGAGCCTGCCGTAGCTGAGGACCACGCGCAAGCTTAAGCGTAGGCTTAACTTCTGCGTATTTTGCGTCTAACCTTTTTTCTTGACTCTTCTCCGGCCGAACTCGTAATTTGAAAGAATACGAGTGACGGAGTAAGGCTATACGGTTTAAATTTTGTAGGCATCTTGACTCTAAAGTTCCACGGAGGGTTTGTACATACGCCCTTCTTTGCTACTGTTACAGGTCTTTTTAGACGGATTGATGATAACTATTGTTTCAGACATGTAATATTTGGAACTTCTTTAAAGATCAAGTTCGTTATCGCTGTCAGTCTTTAATCTGTTTCTGTGGGTTTATACATATGCCTATGTTGTTGAAGCAATGGCGCCCGTCCAAAATCTGTTTATGCGTTGAACTAATTTGGTGTATAGTGCATAAAGTTGTAGTGTAAGGAAGAGATTTGAAATCTTTTGAGAATGCCCTTTTGAGTACAATTTCACTGTATATCAGCAGAAGTATTTTTTCTATCAGCAGAAGTATTTATTTTTACAGAATGCATTCAATCATCTCTATGGTAGGAATAGTTCTCACTGGCAAGGAGAACTATCCTGAATGGTCCCGGATGATAAAACACACCCTCATCTTCAATGAGTTGTGGAAAGGAGTGTGTGTCGGAGAAGGAGACAAAGACCTAGTACAGCCTACCTCAGACAAAGAGCTCGTCATTTGGGAAAACAAGAACAGCAAAGCCTATGCATTAACCGCAGCATCTGTAAATGAAGAGGTGAGTCGCCATATTTCGTCATATTCAACTGCGTTTGAAGCCTTACAAAAGTTGAAAGAACTCTATGACTCACATTCTGCACTTGAAGTTGTTCAGCTCATGACTGAAAAATAATGATCCTCTTGCTCTTGCATCTGAAGTAAAGTCTATAATGCATGATATCAATTCCACTAAGGTTGAGTTGGATATCCCTCTTATTGCTTTTCTCAAGGCACTCTATCCTACTTACTCCAATTATCTTGAGTCTTTGCAAGCAAATGGAAATCTCAAAGATATAACCTTTGACTCTCTTGTGAAAAAGTTTGTTGAAAGAGAGAAAGCTTTTGGAAAGAAGACAGCCCCTGAATCTTCTGAAGAGACTGTGTGCCTTGCTCATAAAGAAAAGCATCCTGCTCAAGATTCTACAAGAGGAAGAGGTGGACGAAGAGGAAGAGGAAGATATTTCAGAGGCAGGGGGGCAGACATTCTCAAGGAGAAAAGGCAGATCTGCATTGCATTCGCTGCAAAAGAAATGGATCACATGATGCCTCTACATGCAAGCTACCATGGAACAAAATTGAGCAAAAAAGAAACCAACAGAAAGGTAAAATTGACGATACAGACAAAGGTAAAGCACCTGAATCCTCACTATATTGAGGCACAATGTATCATTGGAGTAAATGAAGATTTGTTTAATGCTTCACTTGCTTCTTCGAAAAATGATTGGTTGCTTGATTCAGGAGCAACCTGTCACATGACTCATAGAAAAGATTTTTTTGAAGATTTCACTGACAATGTTGATGGAGCAGTATACTTTGCAGATCAGTCAAAAATCAAGCCATCAGGGCTTGGCACAATCAGGCTTAAACTGCCTGGTCTTCCAGACTTTCTTCTGGATCATGTTCTATATCTCCCACAGCTCAAGAGAAACTTGTTGTCCTTGGTCCACATCCGCGAGCAAGGTCACTCCATTCATATGTTTGATGGCAAGCTTGAGGTAACAAAAGCATCTGACCACTCACTTGTCATGAGAGGAATAGAAGAAGAAAGGCTTCTCAAACTGCAAGGAACCTCTGCTCATGCACAACATTTCTCATATATTTCTCATCATGAAGAAAGTACACTTCCATCAAATTTATTATGGCATGCTAGATTTGGACATTTAAACTATGACAGTCTCCTCTTATTGAAGAGGAATGGTGTTGCTAGTTTGCCTACAATTCCTAGGAAACATAAGCAATGTGATGCTTGCATTCTAGGAAAGCATAGCAAACAGTCTTTTCATGATTCACATTCAAGAGCACATAGGAAGCTTGAACTCATTCATTCAGATTTATGTGGTCCAATGCATGTTTCTTCTGCAAATGGAAATAAATATATCATGACGTTTGTTAATGACTACACCAGAATGTGTTGGGTTTATTTATTGAAGAACAAATCTGATGCTTTCCAAACATTCAAGAATTTTCATAAATGGATTGAAAATGATGCACAATCTCATATTGGGTCTATTTGCACTGATAGTGGAAAAGAATATACATCAAATGAATTTGAAAACTATCTTCGACAACATGGGATCAAACATCAAACAACTGTGCCTTATAATCCCCAACAGAATGGTGTAGCTGAAAGAATTAATAGAACAACCTTGAATATGGTACGATCCATGGTTTTCTTCAAAAATGTAAAGATAATGTTTTGGGCTGATGGTGTTCTATGTGCTGCATATATAAAGAATAGATGTCCATCTAATGCTATAAGAAACAAGACTCCTTATGAATTATGGTATGGACATGTTCCTTCGCTAAAACATCTCAGGATCTTTGGTTCCACCTGTTATGCTTTGATACCAAAGGTACATAGAAACAAACTTGGTGCTAGAAGTCGTAAGTGTATCTTCCTGGGGTATTCAAACACCTCCAAAGCATACCGCCTCTATGATGAAGTAAATAAAAAGTTTGTTGTATCTATAGATGTAATTTTTCTTGAATCATCCAAATCTGACAATGTTGTTGAGCGGCAACTTGATCGCTTGGATAGATTCGCAAAAACGAAATCATTTCAAGAATTTGATAATCAGATTCCACATCTTGAAGGGGGGATTCCTATACTAGATCAACATGTGGAATCTTCTTCTGAAGAACACTCTCCCCCGACTGAAACTCCAACAACGGATGATGCTTTAAGTGATGTAATTGATAGAATTGGGAGACTCAATCTTGATTCAGTCCGAACTCAATCAACAGAGCAGCCTGGACCATCTCAGAAAGGTCCCCCAAAGTGGCTGACGAAGACACTTGAAAGTGTTCATCCTGATGAAATTGGAAAAACAGGAACCAGAAATTCAAACCGACAAAATGGAGGTGATGTAGATGACCCTAATTCACCTGTTGATATGGATGTTTCTTATGATTGTGAATTGAACTTGTCTACAGATTTTGAACCAACTTCCTTTAAAGAAGCTGCTTCTCGTGATGAATGGAAAGAAGCGATGCAAAAGGAGTATGATGCCCTCATAAAGAACGGCACTTGGAAGCTGGTTGATCCTCCATTTGGAACCAAACCAAATGGCTGCAAGTGGGTCTACAAGAACAAGTACAAAGCTGATGGCTCACTTGACAAGCACAAAGCTAGGCTTGTGGCAAAAGGTTTTGAGCAGAAGGAAGGGGTCGATTATGAGGAAACTTTTGCCCCCACAGCAAAATGGGCCACCATCCGGACACTCTTTGCACTAGCAGCTCGGAATGGTTGGAAAGTCCATCAAATGGATGTAAAAACTGCCTTCTTGAATGGAGATCTAAAAGAGAATGTTTTATGTCCCAACCTGAAGGATTTGCTGTGAAAGGACATGAACATAAAGTATGCAAACTTGTGAAGTCCTTGTATGGCCTCAAACAAGCACCGCGAGCCTGGTCTGAAAAACTAATTGAGCATCTTCTGAAACTCAACTTCAATCATTTTGATCTTGATGATGCAACTTTACTTGTCAAGAAAGTTGGCAAAACAGTTGTATATCTTGTGGTATATGTAGATGATCTTTTAATGACAGGGAACAATGAAAGCTACATTGCATCTGTAAAGAAGGAATTGGGGAAAAATTTTGAAATGACTGATTTGGGCTATGTTCATTACTATCTTGGCATTGAAGTAACCCAACATCCAAAGTCCATATTTCTTTCTCAAAAGAAATACATTGGAGATTTGTTAAACAGATTTGGCATGACAGAGTGCAATCCTCTTACTACTCCAATGGAACAAAACTTAAAGCTCACATCTATTGAAGGAAAGGAATTTGAGGATGCAACAAAGTATAGATAGCTTGTAGGAAGTCTCATCTACCTCGCTACTACCAGACCGGACATTTCATTTGTTGTTGGAATCCTCTCAGGTTTATGCAAAAGCCTTGTGAGGGACATTGGTCTGCTGCAAAAAGGGTTCTAAGGTACTTGAAGGGAACTCAAGACCTTGGAATCAAGTATACACAGGTGGGCGACTTCAGCTTGATTGGATACTCGGATTCAGACTCCGATGGAGACAAAGAAACTGTGGTATCTACTTCAGGATATGCTATGAGTCTTGGATCAGGAGCTGTCTCCTGGAGATCACGCAAACAATCAGTTCCAGCAGATTCCACAACAGAAGCAGAATACGTGGCAGCAGCTGAAGCAACAAAAGAAATTGTGTGGCTCAGGAAAATTCTTGAAGATTTGCAGGTAAAACAAGTACAATCAACCCCACTCATGATTGACAATACCTCTGCAATAAAGTTGGCCAAGAACCCAAAGTTCCATGATCGAACCAAGCACATCAATACTAAATATCATCTGATTTGACATCATGTTGAGGCCAAAATAATCCATCTCCGTCATTGTTCCACAAATGAGCAAATTGCAAACATCTTCACCAAAGCGCTTGGAAGAGAAAAGCTTGAAAGATTCATAACGATGCTTGGACTCACCAACATCCCTTCAGATTAAGGGGGGGAATGTTGACACCTAATCCTTGTGATTGGGTGAATTATTGTAAATAAATAATTGAGAAATGTGAACAGTCATCGGGAAATGAACTGAACAGTCTCTCCCTCATGTATATAACAGACCTACCTGATTGAATGAATATAAGAATCAGTTTTTGTTTTGTGGAGTTACTGCCTGGCCTGACAGGTATGTTAACCATTTCTTAAAACAAGTGCTTTCATTTAATGTTTAAGAACATCGTAGTATGGATCACGAGTTGAATTGGATGATAGACAACATTTGGGTGTATTCTTGTACCCATCCTTTACCCTAGTTATTATCCCCTTCCCCTACTCCAGTGTGACCTTCCTTGAGGCCTTCCTTTCCACTATCTAGGAGGGGCACAAGTAGGAGACACTGCTTAATGTTGTGTGTTCATGGAAGACCATACTTAACACTTTCCATCTATCCCTTGCACCCATGCCCCATGTTCAGGTTGATTGTTATCCATCACCAATATTAGTTCCTCGTTTTCCTCATTCTTGAGCAAGGGCTTGGAAACTTTGCCCTAAGAGGTTAATGCAATAGAAAGAAAAGAAAAGGTATGAGCCATGAAGATAAAATGAAAAAAAAAATGCTAGGATATAATAAAGTGTGTAAATAAAAGCCTTGACTGAGCTCTACTCCCATTATTAGCCCTCACCTAATATCTGGTTAATGCATTGAGAAATCAAAACGAAAGGAACTTTGATACATCGATGACCAATAAACCGCTGCATATTTAAGGGTTAATCGATGCATAAATAAAAGCTTAGAACTCAAGCCATGTAAGAAAAATAAAATCATTAAAGAATAAGGAGCACAAAAGGGGTCGCCATACAAGAGGTCACGGGGTCGATTCTACCCAAAAGCCCTTGGGGTCAGGTCAGTACATAGGCCGAGGGGATGTGATTCCCCTTTGGGGTCGATCTGCCCAGATTTACTGTGGACGTAGCGGCTACCCAATGACCAAGGGTACCTGTGAACCCCGAGGAAAGAAAAAAAAAGGAGCATAAAAGGGGTGGTAAAAATAGACTGAAGAAAGGGGTAACTCAAGTCCCACGATTGCTCCCTCTTCACATTATAACGCTCAAGAATTATAGAATTTAATAGTCAGTACAAAGATGGTGGCATCCATGTAAACCCCCACCATGCCAGTGACCACTTGCACCTACTAACTGATGGGTCGACCTAGGAACTGCTCCTCCCCTCAAGGTTGAAAGCACCTAAGAGGGCCATTGGATAACCCTCCCATATCTAAGCATGGTAACTTGTTTACAAACATGAAGCTAGGAAGATATTTCAGGATGATGCTTGTATGAAGTACTTTGGTTTCTTTTGCATTAGATACTAGCCCACTATGATACTCTTATGGTTATTTTACCTATGATGATGATCTCACTTGATTTTGAGGATATGTTGTAAATGCTTTCTCCCATGTACATTTGTCATCCCCTATAGGTTTGATTAAGACTTCTCTGGCATTTCAAAGAGGACATCCAACTCCACTTGATGACCCTTTAGGGCACCATACCCAAGAAGTTGACCACTTTATGAGGAGTATTAACCCTGGGGTGTATCCAACATTGATGATGAGCTTCCTCCCTCCCTCCAAAGCCTGAAATGCGACACATTGGAGCCATCAAATTGCCCAAAAGGAAAATGGACCCCAAAGACTATAGGACACCCCAAGGATGGCATTGCACACTCTTGGACGTTGCCTTGTTTTTGGACCAATTTGATGATGATGATAACTTGGGATCCCTCTGGTAGGGCCAGTACTGCATGATGATGTCATGCCCTAGTTTTATAATGTCATCCTCATGAGGCTTGGAGTGATGACACTGCGTTGGTTGACAATGATGGATTGACGACAAGGGTTTTGCTTGATTACACATTTACTAATGAGTTGGATTTAGACTAAGGAACACCCCTAGGCTGGCAATGCACCCTCTTGGATGTTTCCCTATTCTTGAAAAAAATTGATGATGATGATGATGACACGAGATCCCTCTAGTGTTGAAATATGTAACTAGGTTTCATGCTCAAGGGAAATTGATTTTTAGGTCAAGCACCCATTGAGTGCTTCTAGGGCTTGTCATTGAATCTACAAGTAAATTGAGTCATTGTCATGTATGACCCTTTTGGGCATGTTACATATTGTAAAGAAAGTTTATTTGAGTCAAAAGAAAGTCAAAAGTCCCTCCAAGACCTCGTCATGGTACAAAGATCAAGTCGGCCTATATGAAGGGACAAGTCGGACTAAAGATAGCAATTTGTACCCCTCAAAAGCCTATAAAAAAGAAGGAACTCGACCTCATTTAGAAACTCTCAAGCAAGTTCAATCTCGTCAAGGAGCTGAATAAGGACGAAGAAGAAGAAGAATAACAAGATCAAAGCTTTTGGGCCTCTCTCTCTCTGTCTTGTGTTAGCATTTCTACAGTTACTGGGCAAGACGAAATTCTGAAGTTGTATCAAAGTTGTGAAGCTACATCGAAGTTGTGACACTACATCGAAGCTGTGAAGCTCCAGTTAGGTCGAAGTTGTGAATCTGCTGGAGAGGTCGAAGTTGCAAAAGAATTGTTGGGCAGAAGAATTTGCTAGAAGTTGTTGGAAGCAAGGTTTGACTTGGTCTTGGAGGGTCTTGATCAAGGGTCATAGGTAATGAAATTCATCAATTGAAGATAAGAAGAGAAGAATTCTTGTGGGTTTTCCTCTTAGTTGGAGAGGTTTTGGCCCTCGTTGATCACCTATATCTTGTGGCCTTTGTCTTATTGCTCTTTATGGTTTGGTAGTTGTTTGATGAAGAGAACACTAATACTAATCAAGTGAAAGAAGAAAGTTAATCAAGTTAGGTAAAAATACATCACAAGCAATTATGAAGATAAGAGAAATCATTTACTCTAGTTGCCCCTAGATTTCTCAAATGGTATCAAAGCTAAGGTAACAAGACAAGGAAACGCAGCTAAAAGAAGGACACTCAAGGGTCGAAGCACTAGAAGGACTATCAAAAGGAGTAACAAGAAAGATCAAGACATTGACATTGTACCATTAAGAAGACATTCACAAGGACTTCACAAGCACTGAATACAAGCAAAGAAGACATCAAAACCCTAGCTTATCAACAAAAACAACAAAAGGGTTTCTCACTTGAAGCATTATTGGCAAGCTCACACATCATCATCAAAGAAGATCTCAAGGATCCTACCTAGAAGGACTACTCATTAAAGCATCTTGAAGTCTATACATCCAAGGGAAGCAAGAAGAAGCGTGGTCATCATCATCAAGAAATCAAGGTGATTTACCTCTCTTTGAAGGATCATTTTTTAAGGAAAGCATCTTCATCACGAAGACATCTTCTATTATATACACCATCATCAAATTAAGAACACTAAAATGCTCTGATTTTTAAATTAACCAGAAATTTAACTGAAACCCAGAATTTTAAATGCAAGTACTTACTTGGAAATCTCGTTTGGAATCGATTTCGGCTGTTGTCGCTCCCAATCCGTTCCTAACCGACCGTTCTTCCCAGCCTATCTAGGATCAACCCATACGGTTCCCAGATCCAGAATACTTTGAAATTGAGGTTTTCTAGCCCCCATGCCCAAAACTCCAAGAACATAGGCTCAATTTTACAAATTTCTTCGGCCTCAAGCTCATTCCTCAGCTTTCGCCAGTTTCAACCCCCCCTCCTTCATGTCCTTACATCCCCTTATATCCCCCCCCCAAAGCTCTTCTCCTCACCGCCTCTTCATCGAATCCTTTCCCCAAATCACAGTCGGTTACCTGTTGGTTAATCCCCTCCGCGGTGGTCCTTCCTCCCAGTGACAAGTTTACAATCTCCCTTGTTTAGAAACCTGTCCCTATAATATCAACCACCTTCTTCTTAAATGTTAATGATGCAGCAAGCTTTAATTACTCTTTTTGGTTTAGGTGTGACATAGCGCATGTATAGTCCTTTCTATTATTTTACCTATGATAACACATTTCCTTTTGTTGTATATAATATTTTTTTGTCCCCCTTTTGAGATATATATATATATATATATATATATATATATATATATATTATAATTTCTTTTATTTTATATACAATTATTTTATTTTGTATAAATTATATTTCCTTTTTAATTTGTATAGTATATTGCATTAATCTTTTATTTGTATAATAAACTATAGTTACCTATTAAGATGATGGTACACACATAAATACCTTATTTAATATATTCAATATATTTTTGCGAGTTGGGTATTTATTTTAGTATTTTCAATAAGTAATTATTTTATCTTATGCGTGTGAATTCTTCTTAATTTAATATGGATACTAATGTAGTGCATGCTATGCATGCATATGCTATCATATGCATGTCTCGTATGCGTGCTAATAATAATACTCTATCCATAATCCGAGATGAGTCATTACAAAGACACCAAGTTGAAGATATTGTAATCAAGAAGCATCTTCACTTGACAAGTAAGTACCTTTATATTTATGATAGTCAAAATGACTTCATTTTGCAAGGAGAGCAACAAATTGGTTGGTTCATCAAACTTTCTTGCATGGAAAAAGAGGACAGATTTGATCCTCATAGAAAATGATGTAGTTGAACATGTTAAGGGTACAATTACTAAACCTCCAAAGGAAGAAGCTCAAGCTCTAACAAAGTATATGAAAGGGGAAGCAAGGGATCAAAGGATTCCATCAAGGATCCCCTCATCCCTTGTCTCAAAGTTGGAGACATCCAAAGAAATATATGATAAATTAGTAGAATTGTTCTCCATAAGTATTGTTGGAGAAGTGATACCTTTGAGGAACATACAAAATGAATATATCAAAGGAAGATGGAATAGCCTCATACTTTATGAAGGTATCAGAAATAAGAGACCAACTACAAGAGTTGGGAGAAATAATGTCTGACAAATAAATAACCACCATAGTGCTCAATGCACTTCCGGAGTGTTGAAGGAAATGTAACTAGATTCGGTCTTCATAAATGTACTTTTGATATTTGTATTTATTCAAGAAAAGAAATATTATTTTATAATCTATGTCAATGAGTTTCTTGATCACTGAAATAGGTCCAACACATGTTAAAGTGCTATAGGTGAGTCAAATAGTCAAAAGAAAAATGTTGAAGACCTTAAGGGCATGTTACACCATGTATATGTATGTATAAGAGTCAAAGAATATCCCTCCAAGCAAAGTCAAGTCTCCTCCAAAGCAAAGACACCACCAAAGAAGCCATCCGAAGCAAAGATAGCAAGTCGGCCTACAAATAGTCTCAAGCCGGCCTTCTAGTTGGCCTAAAAGGAGGGACAGTCCTCTATATATAGAGGTTGTCCACTCCACTATAACGTCAAGCTATAACCTCTGAAATCAACGAAGGTGGAAGAGAAGTAAAAGGGTAATAAGAGGACAAGTAAAGGGTCTCCAAGGCAACGAAGAAAGGAGGAAGAAAAACTGAAGTGTTAAAGGGTTGTTACAGTCACACGTGCAAAGAAAGGAAGCCCTACTTGCGGTCAGAACAGCACCACTATAACAGTCATATAATCTCATTGGTTGGGCTAGATCATTAGGCCTATAAGGCCTCTCTCTCAAGCGTGGAAGAAGGCTATACAAGTGAAGGGAGAAGGAGAAGTCTAATATAATTCTTGTGAGGGTATTCCCTCACACGTGCGAAGAACTAGGGTTGCATTACTGTTGCTCTAAGTCTGCAATATTTGTGAAAGAGAAGAAGGCTTGGTTGGGAGGCAACAAGATCATCTCCTTAAGTTTGAAACGCTCCATCACAAGCAAAGGAAGAAAAGATCAAGGGTCACTCTAAAGTATACAATTGAAGGTCTCTACAGTTGTCGGAAGAAGTGTCGAAGGAAGAAAGACAAAGTGTTGGAAGGAAGAGGACAAAGTGTTGCAAGAAGAAGTAATTTTGAAAGGGCTTGACTTGCGCTTGGAGGATATTCTTGTCAAGGGTCTAGGGTTTGGCATTGGTCAATAAGAAGCTTCAATAAGAGAAACTTACTAAAAGGTTTTCCTCTCAAGAGAAGAGAGGTTTTGGCCCTGGCAAAGAGCCAACATCTTGTGACTTGTTCTTATGATCTTTATAGGAGTTTGATGGAGTACACACACATGCATTAATAAGAAGACGAAGAAGATTAAGCTAACAAAAAAAAGTAAAAAGACTCCACAACCTGTTATCAAGTCAAGAAGAATCACACTACACCTAATTTCCCTGTATTCTTCAACATGGTATCAGAGCTAAGCTGACACATCAAGGAAAGGGCATCTCAAGAACACTGATCAAGGAAGGACATCTACAAGGTTGAAGCATCAAGCCAAGAAGTCTCTATCACATCAAGGACAAGAAGGTCTACCATCTATCATTCATCAAGGAGGACTACAAAGCTAGAAGAAGAGCCTTACACAAAGGCACCTACAGAAGAGCAAATCAAAGAAGGACCTACATCAAGCTACAAGTCATCAAGCAAATCTCATCATCAAGCAATTTCACTTGGAGGAAGCAACTGGAAGAACATCAAGATCTAAGGAAGGCAAGCCATCAAGTCTTCAAGGAGAAAGCAAATCTACTACATCTCAAAATCTATCAAGTAAGTATATGTCCCCTTCTGAATATACATCAATGTCTTTTTGCAAGGAAAGAAACAAATTGGTAGGTACCAATAAGTTTCTTGCATGGAAGAAGAGGACTAATTTACTTCTCAAGGAGAATGAACTTCTAGAACACATCAAAGGGAATGTTACTATTCTTGCTAGGGGACAAACTCAAGCCTTAGCCAAGTATAATAAGGATGAGACAAGAGCTCAAAGGATTCTAATAGGACCTACATCAAGCTACAAGTCATCAAGCAAATCTCATCATCAAGCCAGTTCACTTGGAAAAAGCAACTGGAAGAACATCCAGATCTAAAGAAGGCAAGCCATCAAGTCTTCAAGGAGAAAGCAAATCTACTACATCTCAAAATCTATCAAGTAAGTATATGTCCCCTTCTGAATATACATAAATGTCTTTTTGCAAGGAAAGCAACAAACTGGTAGGTACCAATAACTCTCTTGCATGGAAGAAGAGGACTAATTTACTTCTCAAGGAGAATGAACTTCTAAAACACATCAAAGGGAATGTTACTATTCTTGCTAAGGGACAAACTCAAGCCTTAGCCAAGTATAATAAGGATGAGACAAGAGCTCAAACGATTCTAATAGAAACCAGCAAAGACTCTCTCATTCATTATGTCTCCAAGTTAGAGACATGCAAAGAAATCTATGACAAACTAGTAGAGCTATTCTCGGTAACCACAGTTGGAAAAGTGATATCTCTACGAAATGAATTGTACAAGATGAAAATATCAAAGGAAGGAATAGCTCCCTACTTCATGAACATCTCTGAGATGAGGGATCAACTTCAAGAGCTAGGGGAAGTCATGTCTGATAGAGAAATGACAATTGTAGTACTCAATGCTCAACCTGAGGATTGGAGAAACTTCACATCAAGCATATATGCCAAGAAGGAAGCCACCCCACTAAGTGAAATGTGGTCTCTATGCAAGATAGAGGAAACAAGACTCAAAGCAAAGGAAGATGTGGGATCAAAGGAGCAAGCTTTTGCTACCATGGCCAAGAAAAATGGAAAATTTGGCAAACGAAGAACAAAAAACAAAGATAAGTCCAAAACCCAATGTTATGGATACCAAGAATATGGACACTACAAAAGGAATTGTCCTAAGCTGAAGAAGGACAACAACAACAAAAGAAAAAAGGAAGAAGCTCATGTGACTCATGAAATGAAAGAAGAAGACAAGCAAAAGAAGGAAGATCCTTTGGATCTCTACATGTCGGAGAGCCTAAAGAAATTAAATTGATGAGATCGATGATTGGGGATATTTCGAGGCCTAAAACAGAGATACCTGCCTACAGTGGTAGCTTGGAACCGGAATAATTAATAGATTGGATCAATGCTTTAGATAAGCATTTTGAGTACGAGGAGGTAACTGAAGACAAACAGGTGAAGTTTGTTGTTACTAGATTGAAAGGACACACAACTCTTTGGTGGGATGGAGTCCAAGAAGAAAGGAGAAGAAAGAACAAAGCCAAGATCAAAAGCTGGAGCAGAATGGTGGCGAAGCTGAAAGGTAAATTTTTGCCCAAAGATTACCAGTTGTCTTTATTCAGGAAAATGCAAAATTTGAAACAAAGGTCATTAACTGTTAAAGAGTATACTAAAAAATTTTACAAGGTGAATATTACAGCAGAATACATCGAAGAAACAACTGAAAAGGTTGCCAAATATATCAATGGCTTGCGGTTCGAAATTCAAGATGAGTTTAGCCTATTTTCACCCAAAACTACGGAAGATGCTTACCAATTCGCCTTGAAAGCAAAGGAAAAATTGGCGAGAAAGCAAAGCCAAAGGAATAGAGGGAAGAGTCCTGTAAGTGGGAGAGGACAAACCAGCAACCGGGAGAAAACTCAGCCTCCAAAGGAACGCGAAGGTAGTTTAAGCAGTCAACCATCGAGAGGAGGTGAATCAAGAGGAAGAAGGCTTTTCTCAAGAGGACGTGGTCGAGGCAGAGGCTACCAAGTTCAATGTTACAAATGTGAAAAAATGGGACATGTGGCATGGGATTGTCCAGAAAATAATCCTACAAGCCAAAGAGGAGCAAATATAGCAAAAGCACGCGAAGAAAATGTAGCTGCAGTTATCCATGAAGAAACACTAGAGGTAGGAGACTCATTATTGATGAAGATAATCTTGATTAAGTCTGAAAAAGAAGTTAAGGAACCAGCACAAAGAAAAAGATTATTTAGAACCAAATGCAAATCTAGAGGCAAGTGTTGCAAAGTGGTAATTGACAGTGGTACATAAAAACATATGCATGGTGTTTCAACAACTTGATCTAGGATCAAGGACTGACTTTTGTCAGTGGAGAGTGGTAAGGTCTTGTGACTCACCCTCAATCACTTCTTCTTCATTATTACTTCATGGTTCAGAACAACAGAGCAAAGCAAAGATGACAGAGATGGTACATAACGACAGGATGGCATGATGATGACAGATGGATTGGCAAGTGGAATTCTCCCTAGTTGAGAGGGAGTGTTAAAATTGGCAACTAGGGCCAAATTCCACCTTGGGACAGCTCATATGATGGAGATGATTATTGCATTGGATTCCTCTTTTCGAGAAGTCCAAGTTTGATATAAATATCATCTCATTCAGACAAGAAAAAGTGTGATTTTGAATTTATTCTCACATGTAAAAATTGTTAAGGTCAGCCTCAGCTTAGTGTAGGCTCAAGAAACCCAATAGATGTGTCTCTTCACCCTCATCAAAGTGTATAAATATAAGAGACCTCTCTCCTCATTTGGATATCATTCTTCTCTCTCCACAACAAATTGGTTCATACAGCTTGGGAATCTTCGCTCTCTCTCTCTCACTCTCACGTGCGGCTAGAAGCATTGTTTTTTTTGGGTGAAACAGAACCAAGTTTTTCAAACTATTGACCAGCGTTGACCCTTGCTGTTTTGACTGAATTTTGATTGCATTTTGCAGGCAGAATTTCACTCTCTTGAGGCTGCATTTATTGGCATAGAAATTGAGGTGTTTGGGACTGTTTGACTAGCTTTGACTGCAGGCTTGTTTGACTGTAGGGCTAACTGTTGTTTGACCGAGTTTGACCAGCATTTGTGGGATTGTTTTGGGTTGACTTTGACCCTTGATGGAGGCTGAATTAATCTTCCTTTGACCGAGCTTCAAAGGAGGTGACTTGTTGTTGATTTGACCAATGTTGACTTTCTGGTTAGGGCTGAAGTTTGACTGCAGTTGACTGCAGAATTTGACAGGGTTGATTTGACTTTGTATTGGGCTAATCTATTTGACTTTTGTACTCTCTCTCTGTGTTGAACTATTGAATAATAATAAGATTTGATCAAAGGGTTTTTCCCACATTGGGGTTTTTCTCTGGCATCCGCCAAATTTGGTGTCCACTTGTCTTGGCTTGTCTTTTGCATATGTTTTTATGTTCTATCTGCATTTACTGTCAATGTGATTAATGGTTAATGAGATTGCTACTGGAAATTATTGGAAATTGTCATTGAGCTGCTAAAGGAACATTGAAGTAAATTGTGCTAATAAGCATCTACATACCATTGTTATCTAAAATAAACACATCTCAAGCATCTCAAATTAGTTTTGATTTTCAAGATGCATATGTTGCTTGTAAAAATCCAGATAGTGGTGATAGAACTCCATGGTTGAGCTTTATGTTGCAGGAAGGATTGTTATTAAAAGATAGCAGATTGTGCATACCCAAATGTTCTATGAGAGAAAATCTTATCAGGGAAAAGCATAGCGGAGAATTATCAGAACAATTTCGGCAAGATAAAACTTTTGCTCAATTGAATGTTTTTTATTTTTGGCAAAGCATGCAAGCTGATGTGAAAATATTTGTTGCAAACTGTAGGATCTGCCAGCTTGCGAAGGGAAGAAGTAAAAATACAAGTTTATATCGGCCATTACCAATTCCTACTAGGCCATGGGATTTAGTGAACATGGACTTTATATTGAGACTGCCAAGGACTCAAAGGTAATGACTCTATCTATGTTATGGTCGATAGATTCTCTAAAATGGCACATTTAATACCTTGTAGCAAAACTAGTGATGCCACCAATGTTGCCAATTTGTTCTTTAAAGAGGTGGTAAGGTTGCATGGATTGCCTAAAAGCATTGTATCTGATAGAGACACAAGGTTTGTCGATCATTTTTGGAGAACATTATGGAAGAAGTTGGATACTAACCTTAATTTCAGCTCAGTCTATCATCCACAAACTGATGGGAAAACAGAAGTTATGAATAGCAGCTTAGGAAACATCCTAAGAAGCTTGCTAAGTGAAATTCCCGAACAATGGGATTGGGTTCTTCCTCAGGCTGAATTTGCATACAACGATACACCCAACAGAAGTACAAGTATGAGTCTCTTCCAGATCTTGTATGGAATGCATCCAAGGGGAGTATATGAATTGAGAAATTTGGGAAAACAAGATATAAGAAGTGCAGAAGGTGAAGAATTTGTGCAAGAATTGCAAGAAAGAGTTAAGCAACAGCTACAGGAAAGCAGCAGCAAATACAAACAAAGGGCTCATTCGAAGAGAAGGCAGCATGACTTTGAGATTGGTGATTTAGTGATGGTACATTTGAGGAAAGAAAGATTTCCTAAAGGAACTTACAACGAGCTAAAACTCAAAAATATCGGACCTTGTAAAATTTTACGAAAATTAAATTTTCCTCAAATGTTTATGAAGTGGAGCTTCCAACCAATGTTGGTATTTCCCCAATTTTTAATGTTTCTGATTTGTATTCCTTTCAGGGAACAGGAAAAGTTTCAGATGATGAGTCTTCCAGTGAAGTAGATCAGATTGTTGAATGGGAACAACAACTGCCCAAAGCAACTCCAAAGGAAATTGAAGGGCTTTTAGATCGAAAAGTGATGAAGAAAACTAGAAGAAAATAGTACTTTCAGTATTTGGTGAAGTGGAGAAATCAGCCATTGGAGGATGCTACTTGGATGACCGTTGTAGAGACGTCCAAGCATTGAACAAATGTTCAAGAGATTGTGGACAATTTCTTTCCCTGGGAGTCTGCTGCAGGAGCATCTTACTCCTGATATTGGAAAAAAACAAATGAAATGTGGAAGGAATTAAATTCCTTTATTTTATTAGTAAATTAGTGCATCAAAACCTGCAACGGTAATGCTGCTGAGAAGTACCCTTAACCGTGTTATCTGTCCCCTTTGCCTTGTTCCCTTTTCCTTTCCCTTTTGCTGCCGTTGGAATTGATGAGACGGAGGGTGTTCTTTTCTTGGCATCTATGCCTATATTCGTTAGTCAGTCTGGTAGCTCCTGTTTATTACTAAGACTTTTTGGAGAAAAATAGGGAGTTTGGATTTTTTTTGGAAAATTCCAACTCATCCAAATTTTAGTAATGATAGAAGAGGAATTAGATATATGATTATCTATGAATGTATGTACTCAGTTTTTGCAATTCAGAAGGAAAAATAAAATATATGTTAGAAATTATGAATTGAAAAATTGAAAATGTAATTCTGACAGTAAGAATGATTTAATGTTGCTTGCACACTCCAGCCATTAATCTTATTGCAGGATCTGGCATCATTCTTATTCCCCCGAGGGCCGAAAACCTTTAAGTCTGCTTTTTACTAAATCTGATGTAAGATGTTTTAATTTGGCTGTAAGATTTTCAGAGGCCAGAAGCAGAAAGATATTATGTTTTCACAGTGATCTTTTAGCCTATGCATGTGTGCGACTTAGCCCATCTCTGGTTCTGTTCCCATCCCATTTATTCACCAATTCCTGTCTTGAGAGCCAAGAGTACATTAGTACAGTACTAATCAACTTCACATTTCATATTCTCCTAAACCCTCCAGCCATGTATCCCATGCCATTTCCCATTTCCCGTTACATTTCTAATTTCCTGTTTCGGTAAGGGATATTAGGGATTGATCAGGCCTTTTATGTAAAACCTTAACAGTAATGCAATTTAACATTTTTTTTCTTTTCCAAGGAAAAGCAAAAAACAGAAAACAACCTGACCTAAAATTCAAGAATTCCTATGCAGTGGGAGATTCAAACTGTTATTGAAGTGAATCAGCTCTTTGACGATGAAATCTCTCTGAAAAAATATTTATTTTGCATATATGACCTTGAGAACGAATATTATTCAACAAACCTCTTAAAATAAATAACTCATTTATTCAGAAGACCTCTTAAAATATACAACAAAATTATGTCTACTGGCTGTGGTCTATTGCTTGAGACAGGGCGCACTGATCCATCAACCCCCGTGGAGCATTGAGACTTGATCATGTGTTCGAGTTGACAAGTTTTGACGAGAAAAGCAAGCTTTACCGCGATAATGTAGAATTGAAGTTCATTGCTCCTCACTGGTTTTTAAAAAAAATGTTTATCCTTAGCCGAAAAATTGCAACCAAATTATGCTTACCTGGTACACAATTCGCATTTGCAGTGCCGGGAACTAAACTGTAGGGTTCGTAGATATATACAGATTCACCAGCACCTACTGCAAGAACGCCATTGGAGGGGATGATGGGAGTCCAAGCAACTGCCCTTATATCATCATTATCTTCATTATCTGTAATGTTTTGTAAAGGCTGAAGAACTTGCTGGAAGAACGGGCCAGTGATTCTGGATTCTTCTTCATCGGCTGTTGGGGCGGGAGTTGTGGTTATGACAACAATCGAGCCTGCTCCATACGCGAGCCATGCATGTCCTGCGAATTCAGGGATCCAATCTAAGGCGCTGGCAATGTGCTTCGGAGCTGGTGGAATGTACTGGATTGGACGAAGGCGCAGGGGTTCAAAGTCTTGAGTTTCTTCCATGTCGGATCTCTATACAGGCCTCGATCGCCCGACGCAGAACCCGACAAGTATGATTTAGTCGAGTGTTGAGGAAATTTTTGTTTAACACTATTTCATGCAATGAATATATACCAAATTCCAGAGATCATATATTTTAATTAAATCAATCGATTGCCCATGTTACCAAATACAGGTGGTGGCTCTTTCGGCCTTTATCGGTCGAGGGAGAACTCACGAATATATACCAAATTCCGAAGATTATTAATCAATTAAATCACTCGATTGGCTAGGCGCTTAGTTATCCAATACAGTTATCAAATATTTGGGAAAGACAACAGGAGAAATGTTTAATATTGTGACAACATGAGAAATGTTTAATATTGTGCAGGCACAAGTGATTTATATAGGGCAATTCCTATTTCATAGACTATAGAATAGTTAATGCGGCCTGACATGTAGGTATTTAACTTTCGAGAGGTTGATGTGCTTTCACTGAAAGGGCGAAAGTTAAATGCCTGCATGGCAGGCCGCATTAACTATTCTATAGTCTATGAAATGAATTGCCTTCATATAGTATTAGTCTTACCAAATCACTAGAAATTGAGACTTTTGCAACTAATATTTAAATAAAGATAAATAACATTAAGTGTAAATAAGTATTAATTTCTGTTCACACATTGATTCAACCATATAGTATCTTAATACTTAAGAGTGCAACCATATTCACCCAACTAGAAAACAGATAAAACAATAAATCCTTCCAAAATGGTCTATTCCAGAAGTACAAAATAGCAATGACTTCAACCCCCACTCATCATAATTGAAGCTATACATCCCAAATAAATATCCATACATGCACATAATAAAAGTGAATGTATGTCAGCCATAAGTGTTGTGTTGTTCAACATTTAAACCTTCTATGTTCAATAAATGACACCCAACCCAATAATATTTAAACTCACTTTGTTTAATAAATGACACCCAACTCAATAACTTCAATAATTGACACCCAACCCATTCTATTTCTCATTAAAACAGATCAAAGCACATTGATCAACAAATAACAAATTCCCAACCATTGGATCACATCAAATTAAATCCAGATCACACATTCAAAATAAAGTCATTGCAATCCATGTTCATCCTTACCACCAATTAAATTCAAGTGCCAACAACTATAAAAGAAGTCAACCACTGTTGAAGTTGCATGTTATGCTTTCTAACTATTCACCAACCTTGGAGACAAAACATCACAGAACAATTGCCAGTGTATCCAGGTTAGTTATATCAATTACAGCACATTTTTCTTACAGTTCTATTTTCATTTCTCACAGTTCTTATAGTTTCAGCTTCAATTACAAATTTCAATTTTAGTTTCAGTTCTTACAGTTTCAGTTTCATGAAAATATATATTTTTTCAAGTTTTCTATAACTATTGGTGAAGACACTTGGTAAATAGCAATCCTCAAATATGTTAATCTACAAGCACATGCTGCCAACAGAAAATACATGGAAGATGCTTTTGATTAGAGAGAGGGAGTGACCAAATATGAGATCTAGGCTAAAAATGGATCATAAAACCACACCCTTCCTCACAATCCAAATATGGAGCCTCAAAATCATGGCTTTGGTCTGAATAAAAAGGAGTCCATATTGTGGATCTGGGGTGTATCTGCTTCAAGTTTCATCTTCTTGCTCCATCAACTAGTTGCATAAAAGTGAGATCTATAAAATGAGTAAGAGCACAACATCATTCATATATGCCCATGGACCCAAATCACATATTGAGTTATTCACCAGAGATTGGACAAAGATCCGAATAGATGCCATCGGATCTATGTAGTCCAACTACAGAAGGAGTTCATAGTAGGCCCCTTTGTCATACTTCACTAGTGATAAACAAATCTCAATGGCAACTTCAAAAGAAGTGTAGCCTGCGTAGATTCCTCCACCATAAAATGATAACTAGATCCTAGGTTAACTTTAAAACTAAAACCCTATCAAAATAGCAATCTTCAAATTTATCAAATATGCTTGGTTGTTTTATTAGATATGAAAAGTAATAAATTATAATAGTATAGCTCAAAACATAAAACACGCCAACAACAAAGTAATGTGCCCTACATCTTAGAGAATGAGAAGATGAGGGAAGGTACAATGCAGTTACTAACATGCATGAAGAACTGAAGGTGACCTAGTTAAGTCGTAACCCTATTATAAACACCAAATAAGCACACCTCAACTGGAAGAAGTCACGCATGCATAATTGGAAACTATTATACAAGCACAATATAATAAAATAGATAGCAGCACCCTCCCCTTGATAGATCACACATGGTGAACTATCACTGAATTGAACTTAGAACTTAACTAGATGTTGAACTGAATGGGAGGTTGATCTGAAGACCTACAAAAGCAACACTCTAGTTCACTGAAGGTGACACATGCATGCACCCTCTACCAAACAGCAGCCTATATTTCTATCTAACTGCACCCTCATTACTCCTATTCACTTTATCTAATTTGATATATGAGGTCAATAATTACTCAAAACTTTACAAATTGATAATATGCTTTCCTAATTTGATAAAAAGGCATGGCCTCCCTTGTATATGGAGTCAAGATACAAATAAGAGGTGTGGTTGAAATGAATGTTTACATGACTAGAAACTTTAACTGTAAGTGACATGAGGAAAAAATTATTATGGTGCCAATTTGTGATCAAGAGTGCTTCAGGGGGTCTCAAGTTGGAGCCTTGGTCAAATTAAATACCATGCTTGGTTTGGCCAATGGTTACTCCTTGAGGACCAGAGATCCATTTCTGGAGAAGTGCATCCTTATAGAAAAAAATTAGATAATGAATGTTAAGAGGGATAGGTTGTAGTGGGAGGAAATTTGAGGCTAGTAATAAATGTAAGGCATGCAGTGAGCATTGCTTATTGGTGGCATGCATGTCCAAACAATCGAAATTAATGAAGAAAATTTGAGTGGATTGTATAAAATCCACATGTTAGCTAGAAGCATTGTTAGAGGCTTGAATACACAAGAGAATGAAAGAAGTGTCTCATTGTCAAGATAATACAACAATAGTCCACCCCGTGGAACTATCTATGAGACATTAAATTAATAATGGAATAAATTCATGATTTTAGGTTGATGGATTGGTTGTCTCAAAAGAGAAGATGGAATAATTTAAAACCTTGATCAGGTTTCTTGGTCATACAATCTTAAATGGTCAATTTATACTACAACATGCTTAAGATTACTGACACTTTCCCTAACAAGATCACAGGCAAAACACAAATCCAAAAATTTCTAGGTAGTTTGAACTATGTGGGCCACTTCTACAAGGACTATGATAATGATAGAAATTTTTTAAATGATAGGCTCAAAAAGGATCCTCCTCCATGGACTCTAGTACATACCAGAGCGGTGTAAAACATCAAAACAAAGGTAAAAACACTTCCAATTTGACATGTTGTAGATGATGGTTTACCCAAAGTTGTGGAAATATATGCAAGCAATATTGGATGGGGAGTAGTACTAAAACATGTGAGAAATAAAAATGCTAAACCTAAATAAGAAATCACCTAGTTTATTTCAAGAACATGGGAAGGTGAATAAAACAATTATTCTGCAATTGACAAAGAGATTGAAGTTGCTTTGGATGCAATATATATGTTTGAAATATCAGGTCAATACTAGAGCAGTGTAACACATCAAAGAATCAAAAATAAAAAATCATAAGCATAACACATCAAAAAATCATAAATCATAAATCATGGCTATTCTTAGGACCAAGCTCCTTGAGACATTAAATCAAACACTGGGCATGAAAGCCGAAATCCTGATCAAGGAGAAGTCCTTCTTTGGCTTCATTTCTTCAAAAATGATAATCATTCCCAAGACCAAGCTCCTTAAGACATTAACTCAAATGTTGGGCATGAAAGTCGAAATCCTAATCAAGGAATTAGTAACAGCAAAGAGTCTCTCTATGTATTTTGTGAACCCGCAAAGAGTCTTCTTGAAGATCGAAGAACAAACTTGAAGGCATTATGCAAGTCCACTTGGTGAGACAGTGGGGGTTGTGAATGAATTCAATTGCGATAACAAACATGAGTCTAAACAAATTAATTCAAACAACAATAACTACCAGATCTTCTCATGGTATCTTAACTGTAAAGACAAGTTATCAAAACAACAAAATGATATTTTTAGTAGTCAAACTGAACAAGAGGCACTGTTGGGAAATGCATAACAAAAACCAATCAATACAGTCATGGTATTTTAAGTGTAAAGACCAGTTATCAAAACAATAATCACTGATAATTTTGAAGACATACAACAAAATGATTCTGTATATTTGATTTTTCAAGGATACTAACATACATGTTGATAATTTCCAGTAATAAAGCAGAAGTATTTTTGCCTTGTATGAAAAAATAATTTACAAATATTCTTATCTAAATGCATGCAATAATTCTGCAGGTTGTTGCATCTATGGCAAAAGTTAATTATGTTGCTCATACAAGGAGAAGTGGCAAGAGAGTGACAACGGGTGCGCAACGGCGATGCCCATCGTCTGATGAGCACATGATAGGTGATGTCAATGTCAACAATGCCCCAAGGAACATTGTTGAGAATGACCATGCAACTGAAACTAATGTTATCACAACATCACTCACAGAAACACCATCAACAACAGTCCAAGGGGCAAGTTCAACTAAAAATATCAGCGCTATAAGAGGATGGAAAAAGGAAGAAATGTTAGTTGCAATTGACGACATAGAGTTTAATGGATACTTAGTTCGGGCATCTGTAAAAAGACATGGTATTCCTCCCTCATCAATACATTATTGGATAAATGGACTGACTCATACAAAACGTAGAGGGCCTCTTATAGTTATGACTGAGGAGGAGGAGGCCGAGGTGGTTGAGTGGTGTAAAGAGAAGGCCCAATTGGGACATGGGCTAGAGTTGATACAACTCAAATCCATAGTTGCTCAAATCTGTCAAGGGAGGCCAAACCCATTCAAAGATGGTTTCCTGGTAAATCATGGTGGTTTGAGTTTAAAAAAAGCCATCCAAAACTTGTATTGCATACTGCTGAGGGCCTTGACAGAGACAGCATTAAATTTGCTCCCTGCAGTTGTGTAGAAGTTCTATGACACACTTTCTAGTGCTTACGATAAACATTCTTATGGAGCAAACCATATATGGAACTGTGATGAAACAGGTTTACAGGTAGGGAGGAATTGTGGCATGCGGGTAATTGCCAAGAGAGGGAGCCGAAATGTGCCAAATATTTAGCCTAAGAGTAGGGAGTGGATAACTATTTTATGTTTTGTCAATGCAATTGGTACTTCAATCCCAGGATTTTATCTATTCAAAGGTAAAAATCAACTGAAAAACTATATACAAAACTGTGAACCAGGTGCATGCATGGTTGCACATCCCCATGCATGGATGACTAAAGAACTATTTTTAAGTTGGATTTTTCACTTTGTTTCATCGGTACCAGGTGGTATCTGGCCTAATAACAGACACCTATTGATATTAGATGGCCATGGGAGCCACATGGTTGTACAAACAATTGAGGAAGCAAACAATTTAAGCATCGACCTGTTGACATTGCCCACTCATACCACTCACAAAATGCAACCCCTTGATGTTAGTGTGTTTGGCCCTTTCAAAAACTATTTTAGGTCAAAGCGTGTTGCATGGATGACAAAGAATCCAGGGGTTGAGGTGAAAAAGTTCGAGCTAGCAGAGCTTGCAAGTAAAGCTTTTAAAAGGGCTCTGACACCATCAAATATCAAGGTTGGCTTTAGGAGGACAGGAATCTGGACATTGAATTATGATGCTCTTATGCATGATACTGGTTGTAGCCAGGCATTTCATGTGGATGGTCAGGAAGAAGGGAATGCCCTAACAGTTGTTGAAGTGCAAGAAGTAGATGACCAAGATTATGTGGTTGTAGCTGGTAATATGATTTCCCTCTCTCAAGGACACTTATATGATGAAGATGATGAAACTGTATGTGAAACACAGTATAATCATGAACAAATTTGTAGTAACATGGAGATCGTTGCACCAACTCATGAACATGAAACTCCTTCTGTTGATATTGTTAATGACATTGTTGAACATGCAGTTGACAACGACCAATTGACATTGCCAAGCCAAGTAACCCCACTGTCATGGCTGGCAGAAGCAATGATTAATATGAATGCACATAGTGTCTCAAAAACCAATGAAGAAAGCATGAACATGCCCTCACAACCAACAGAATTGAACAATGAAATTGTTCATTTTTTTTGTGGACAACAGATCAATGGAAGAAGATGAAGCACAGAATGAGGCATCAAATGAAGATAATGATATAGTTCAATGAGTTGTCTCAGATACTGAAAGGTAAGTACCAAGCAATGACATGTAGGTGGGAGGGGTGGAGAAGATACTTGACCGGTTCATAAAGCTACCAGTAGAGAAAGTATCAATGAAAAAAAAAGCAAGGTACACCGTGTAGTCTTCGTTTGGGTCGAAGCTCACAGTTACTCACCTTAGAGGACTATATAAACCTGTTAGTTGAGTCTGAATAAAAAAAGTAAAAATAAATAAAATAAAATTGAAATGCAGGAATTAAACCAGGAAAAGAAGGATCTAGTCAAGGAGAAGAAGGCAACAAGGATTGTTGCAGCGCAACGTAGAGCAGATGAAAGGTTTGAAAGAGATAAAGCAAGGCAAGTTAAGGACCAACAAAAACAAATGGCAAGACAGGAAAATGAATCAAGAAAGACACAACAAATGCTTGAAAAGGAATAAGGGATGATCAATATGGTTGGCAATGATGCAAGCATAGCTGATGAATTTCAAACACATTGGACCGTATTGCAGATAATACACCATTATTCCAAGATCTCATAAACATTCAAGTGCCTCACTATTAAACTGAGGGTTTACCCACTTGCTTTATTCCTACCATAGGAGGTGTCAATTCTATGTATGCTCATTACACACCTCCACTTAATGCAGGGGTTAGTAGTGCAAATGTGAGGTATGGGTACTCAATTCCTCCATGGTTGGAAGCTGCAAATTGGACTCAATCATATGGCAGCAATCAACCATTTCCTAATCAACCCTTTTTAGGTAGGCCAACCTACCTGGCTCAAGAAGGTAACTCGGGGAGTTTTGGCACTCAAGATTCTTAGGGCCATAAAGAATAGGGGTGTCATATGTTTTTGGTTGTAACCACATTATGATGTGGATTTTGGATGGATTGTATCTTTTTCTTGTCACATAAACATTTTGGCTTACAACCTAGGTTGTTTTATTTCATACTGTGTGCGACATTGTAACCAAAATCCATTTTAGAAGGAACATCTATAGTCTATTATAATGTAGAAATCTTACTTGAGAATGCAAATGGGATTTTCTGTTATGCATCTACACACCAAATGATTTACACAAGTAAAACAATGACAACATTTTTAGTTTACATTTCATGAGATTATAGCAATACTTCATGATGAAAGAACAGATAATGCACATAATACCTATAATTAAAACATAATACGAATGGGTAATAGAACTAATGCACCGAGCCAACCTCTAAGAAATCTATTGATTGATTAACTAAGTTACAAATGCAGATTACTTTACGATAAAAGAGACACATGGCTACAATAAACATTGTAGAAACATTGCTTAATAAAATCAGTAAGCGAGATAACAATACCAGAATTTCACATTTGCAAGCACAAAGAAAATTATAAACACATTGCACAGATGAGATAATTACCTAATCGGAAATAACTCACTTTGAAAAGTACCAAAAATAAAACAATTACCCATGCAACAATTTAATAAAACCCCCTAAACCCCTATCAATACCATTAGAAACTACATACTTCACAAAATACGACAAAAATCAAAGTTAAAGGTATAGGAACTTAAATTTTAGGAAGGCAACACATAACTTAGCATGTCCAGAGCAATAACCGTCTAAGATCAAATCATGGACAAATCTAGTAGAAACATTGCATTTTGGACCAAGGGTCATGGCATATCTTGGAATAGAGAGAAGCCAACAGCTACAAGTATTATCATAGACCTTGCAGGGATTTCCCTGCGCGGGAAGGAAGATAATTGACTACTTGCATCCTTTTCATTTGCTACTATACATTTTGAACTCTCCATATGTTGTCTGGTTGCACACAACATTATGAAAGGAGTTTATTCACTCCTTGTCTTTTTTGGCTGAACATAGTATAAAAATCCTCTCTAGAAGCTATGCAAAAAGATCATTGAATTGATAATCATAAACATCAAGAAAACACAACATAAATGTGTCTATAGAAAGTAACTTTGAACCATTACAAGTGAATGAAAATTACAGTTTCTCCCTCTGGAAAAATCTTGCATCTTTCCAAATAGTACACACAAAAAACCCTGATTTCTGTTGAGCAAAAATCTGAAGCAAGTCAATCAACTTCATTATTTACAATATAGTAAAATCACTGAAAAAATTAACCAATACCAGAAGTACCAGTAAAAGAAATCAAAATATTTGAATGCGAAATTACCACATAAAATATACATAGCATCTGAAAACCCAAATCTACTAGAAAAAATTAAAACTAACAAAACACAACAAGTGTAAAACCCTGAATGGACTACCTCCTTGATGAAAATTCAACTCAAATTTTCAATTAAAATGGTCATTTGTTACTGAGAGCATAGACCGAAAGTGTAAAATAACAAATATTCAAAGCCACTAAAATAGCAATACGCAGGAAATGGTCAACATTCATCCCCTGCAGACAAAAATGCAGGGCCATAGGAAATGGCTACAATAGTGAACCTGAGAAAAAATGAACAAGTGTTCTTTATAATATTGTCCATAAGAGGGGCCAAAGTGGTCCTCTATACATCCATGCATACACTGTCATTGGAAATAATTGGCACCATAAGCCCTACATACCCCAACATTTCTAACCATTAAAGAAAGCAAATCCACACCAATCTATTTAATGGCATCTAAGATGGCCAGAGGTCACAAGAATGAACTCCCCAAGGTTAGGATGTACAAAGTGTTCTATGGCTAAAGGTAGTTTGTTGCAAGCACGTTCTCTACCACATCATGTAACAACTATCTGATTGAGATGCATAAACACAATTTTGTAAGCATAATCAATCTGATGAGTGTGTTGCTTGCAAGTTCAAATCCATTAAAAAGTTCAAGGCTCTTTTGGGACAGTGCGGGACAACAAAGGAAAGTCTGGGCAGCGAAGGGCTAATCTGTCATAGTGTAGGCATGTTCAAGGTTTTTCCAGCGGCAGCAAGGGACAACAAGTGAAAACTAGAAAGCGAAATAGCCCTGAAACCCTACTTGAGGCAACAACCTACCTTGAAGGAGTCTTTATTGTGGCAACTCAATTGTTTATAAGGTTAAATCTTTGGCAGCAAATTTCCCTAAGGTTAGTTCTAAGTCTATTTTATCCCTTTGTGACAGTAAGAGCTTGAATAAACCCCATTGTGATAGCAGTGACAACAGGCCACCTCTGAAGGGTTCTTAATGGCAGTCGCTCACACCTAAGGTCAAATATGAGGTAGTGAAATTATTTCTGAACTCTGTTGAGGATCACAGATCTGTCTGAAGATGAAACTGTGGCAGCAAGCCCTCTTGAGGTCTGGTTTGGGTAGCATAGTACTCCTAAGGACCGAAATTCCCCTTTGAGAGGCAGCAAGCTGGTATATTTGAGAAGCAAGGAAGCATGGGAAATCTTCCCTGTAGCAGCGCAATTGGAAACACCGTTGGAGATAGCAATGGAGCACTTAGGCCATAGAGGAACCTGAAGACCTGTGGCAGCCAATGTCGAGGTGCTGTTAGCAGAACAAAAAGAGACCGCATCAAATTGGAGGAACCAGTTGAGTGGGGCTAAAACAAGAAGGTCAAATCCAAGGCGGGACCCTAGCTGGCTGTAAGGTTAGATCAGTAGTATAGGGGAAGCAGGTGCCAGGAACTGATGGTGAATTAACTATAGTATCCTATTGTAAGGGATCATGGACTTGTAATTGTTGACTTGGTTTGTTTGTAATATGTATGAGCCGTTGGTAGAATCAATATTGGTTATACTATCTGTTGAGTTCAATATCATCTCTGTTGCAGAAATTGAAAGAATGCTGTGATACTAGTTGGAATACAATTTTTGTCATGTGCTCTTTTCAAACCTAAGGGTAATTTTCCCCTAAGGGACACTACAACATACAACCAACATAAAATCATCCATTTCTTTAATCCGCCATCAATCTTGAAACTTTCTTATTTGTCACTCATAGATATACATATTCAGTAATAATCAGACTCCATATAGGTTATAATAAGAGAATAAAATGCATGTTTCTTCAAAACACTTTAGAGACACTAACTTGTAACCACTCCCGAATAAAAGGTTTCATCATAAAACATGAAATGAATTGATAATAAACACCAGATTAATCCATAGCAAGACAATTTCAGCATACAAACTAACCTCCAAAAATAAGGCCTTCAACTTTTTGCGGGAAAGCCAATGCACACAAAACCATAATGAAAATAATTGAAAGTTAAGAAAACACCTAAAGACACACAAAACCCTAAACCTGCAAAACCCTCAAAACCCTAAACTTGCAAAACCCTTTGAAATGGAACGAGAGATTGACCGAGCAAAGTGACAGAAACTCCAAGAGCAAAAATAACAAAAATTCCAATAGGAAGGTGAGGTGTTGAAAAACATAGTGGCAATGGCTGGTAGGATTTTTCCTACCGGATAGATGTAGAATCCATGTCCAAGTGTCTTCCATGTCCAAACCTTCTCCAGAGCTCGCCAAACCTGCAACCAACTTGGAAAACCTGAAAAAAGTAGGAAATTAGGCAATGGCATAAATATTCAAAGACAATGTGAAACAAAAACCATAAAAACCTGTAAATGTACCTTTGACCTCAAACTCGCTAGAAATTGGTACTCGCTCCTTCCCAAACAATAGGACGCGTGAATGAAACAACCACCAAGGTATCTGTAAACCCTCGGCTGTCAAAAACGAACAACACTGGTAGGCAGAATGAAATAAGAACAACAAAAACCATATTGCGTTAACGAGCGTGTGCAAGCAAACTGGTCGGGTTAGTAGGTCAACAATGGCGGACAAGGCGCACAAGTAATGGAGTCGTCCTGCCCCATCGTCGGCAGAGCGCTTCACCCAAACACTGGACCCAAACAGAAATACACAAAGCAGAACAGACATTGCAGCAAACAGGCGAAAGCAAGCGAAGGAATGAGTCCAAATTAGGTTTATGAAGGTTGACACCCACCACAACATGTGGCACAACACGTCGGGCAAGTGTCGTACAAGCGGGAGTGGCAACCACGTGATAATAGCTGAGGTGGAGGGGAGGGCGCACAAGTAATGGCGTCCCTCCCCTATTACGTTGAGAAATTTAACTTTATTTGTGATTTCCAAAAAAAGGAGTACATTGAAGCTAGGATTTCATGGAAGGTAAATATTTTTATTACTTAATAAAGAACTAACTTGGATCAACTTTGATGTTAAATCGAATGGTGGAAAATGCCTAAAGAAGCTTGGGAAGAAAAGGTGTGTATATTTTGCATGGAAACTGAAAAACATTTCATTTTGGAATGTGATGCATTCAGAGACATCAAAGAAAGTTATGGGAATATGTTAGCATGGGTTCCTTAGCATTGTCTTTTAAGCTCATCATCAATTTGAATATAAAAATATTGAAATACAAAAGGCTAAAAGCAAGGAACTAGTGGTCCCATAAACTAGTTTTAGTCTCGTAAAGATTAAAATTTATTTATTTCTCTCTTTTTTCTTTCTTAGGTTTTGAGTTGTCCAATTTTTTCTATAAGCTACTTGGACACATGGATTTTTTCTATAGGCTACTTGGACCATGGACGTGATTAAAACACTTCATTTAAGCAAGTATTTTCGTTAAGTTTAGAAATTTATAAAAGTTAGTAAATTAAAATATATAAAGGTTAGCAAGTTAAACTTGGAGGTTTTGGTTCACGTGGCTCCAAGAGGAACCAATCATAGCAAAATAATCACTTCATTTAAGCAAGTATTTTCGTTAAGTTTAGAAATTTATAAAAGTTAGTAAATTAAAATATATAAAGGTTAGCAAGTTAAACTTGGAGGTTTTGGTTCACGTGGCTCCAAGAGGAACCAATCATAGCAAAAGGGAGAAATAGGAGTCATCACTACTATTATTATTATCTGAAAGAAAGATATTTGTTCAAATATATGTTTATGGATAAGAATAGAAATAGCAATCACTATTCTTATTATCATCATAAGAGGAAAATGCTAGTTTAAGTTTATGAATATTAAAATGTATGGAATATTCATATAAATAAAAAAATTATTTAGAAAATAATAATTTTAAAATATTGGGTTTTTGGGTTTTTACAATTTTTTAAAATCGTGATATGAATAAAATATTGGATGAGAATTATGGTTTTGGTTAATTTTTTATCATCACATTAATTTGTTTAATGTCATATTCTTTTTATATAAAACACTGATATTTTTTAATGAGGAGGCGATTTTTTCAAAATTTTCATATTTTTTTGAGCAAAAATCTTCTAAACTAAAAAGATTTTGTGAATTGATCTTTAAGACTTCCTTTGATCATCCAAAGTCATGCCTCATCCAAACTTTATGTATATGCTTAGGGGATCTTATAAGGGGTGGCTTAAGGGTAGAAAAATTTGTTAAGAAGAATAGGAAGATCCACCTATAGGGATATGAAATGTCATCGAAGTCACAGGAAAAATACAAGGCCAGGCATTATCAACATAAAAAAGAGAACTCATTTAGAGTGGGGGATAGAGTATGGTTAGAGTTTAACAAGGGTAGGCTACAAGGTCTTGGTAAGAAAATCAAGGCTCTACAATACGGCCCCTTTGAGATACTAGAAAAGGTGGGAGATAACATCTATAGGATTAGTCTATCCTCATACATGTGCATTTACTAAGTAGTGAATATGGAAAATATGAAACTTCCATGTTGGATTACGTAGAGGAACAAGTCCCAACTTTTGTAGATGATTCGGCAGTAGATGCTCACGTAGAGTTGTTAGGGGATACAATTTTGTGGAAGAGGTTTAGAATTGCAAGACAAGGGCAACATGGGATTTGGTAAATTGGGTTGAAAGGACAACTTCCACGCAACGCTAAATGGTACTCAAGTGAAAAACTTTAGGAGCTAATTGAGGCATTAAATGACCACATTTTGTGGTCCTAATTTTACTATGGAATAGGTTCTATAATGTACACATTGATACCTTTCCAACGATGCAAGATTTTCCTCAGTGGGAGCTCATATGAGAAAGTTATTCCTCCCAAAAGTTGACCTATTGAAATTGACCACCATAATTCGAGAGGGTGCCATGCCATCCCCCATTACTCATGGAAAAGGGGCAAGTCATGTGGGAACTATGAAGAATACTCTAAAAGAGTTGAGTTGTAACTCAGATTGATGGTTGAATGGGTTAAATTTAACCCCTACTTGGCTATCAAGTTTTATTATAATCGAGCCACTAGGAGGAAAAAGGGTACCGTTCTATTTGAGTGCATTTGTTCCATAGATGAGCATAATAGCTAATATTTGATAGAGAGAGAGAGAAACAGAAATGGTTTGGGTGCTATAGTAGTCTAAGGGCCACAAGTCTCACTCCTTTGTACTTGCATCCATTTCCATTCAAACAAAGAGAGAGCAAAGCAACCTCACCTTCTAACTAGGTTTTCTCCCAAAAGGTTTCCTAGATCTTATCTTGTGTTATTATGGCTATGTGTGGTTTCATTTTTGTTTGTTCTCTATTTTTCCACATTTTATATATTGTGTAACACCCTCCTCCCACATCTACTCAAGTAAGTGGTCAACCGGGGTAAACATGTGACGAGAGGCTATTATGATTAGATTCAACCTCTCATCTAACCTCTCATGTGACCTTAAGGAAGTGGAATCGATGAAAACACAACATAAAGACCTTCCACATCAACTACAGGACTCTTAGGAACATTCCAACCACTCATGTAGCTAGCCCCTGGGTCCCACTTAATTTTTTAACCACTTGAACTCTGGACGCTCTCATGCTATAGGCCTATCAGTGTCCAAGAGGCTCTAGATGCTCTCATGACAAGGCATGCCAATGTCAAGGGACTATTTTGCTCAATGTTGTGCCAGCGTCCCCGGGATTTGAGCCAATTTTTTAGGCCCAGAGCCCAGGTCACTGCCCATAATTGAATAACATCTCTAGAACAATAATATAACAGGGAGACAATTATGTGAAAGTAAATACTTTAACAAGCCCTTAACTGGACCCCTACTAGCCATGACAAGAATTCTGTCAAACGTATCACAAATATGTAATCTACAGGTGTAAACAACATATTTAAGCATGGGGATCTCATACTTATCTTAGAATTGCTAAGAACCATTGTTGCCTCATATCATTTGATACCTTATCATCTATTAGGTCATAGATACATTTTCCATTCATTTACAAGTAAAAACACGATGAGATCCATATATAGCTAGTGTCATAAAACACGTACATAACTAACATAATAGAAGCATAAATACCAATGAAATCATAGCCATATGATCCACATATAAATCAATATGATACTCGTAGAAATACAAGGAGAAATAACCTCATATTAATGATATAAAATCCAAACCCAGGACGGGACTACCATGTTCCACATGACCATAGAATGGTTGAGTCAAATCTCTCTTCAGCCATTCACCCTCGTGCCATATTCCAAGCATGAATGTGGACTCAAACCAAAGAACTAGTGAGGGAATCCAGAGGCTAAACCACCTCACCCTCATGAATAGAAACTAGACTTTGTCGTAATCTGTCACGGATCACTAGGCTAACACAATAAACATGTCATAATAGGCTTTACCATGAGCTCCACCCGATCACTATGCCAAACAAGCATGGATGCCACCAGATTTATCCACCTACACCATGAGGAATTTTCTTGTCTCCTAGTCTCTTAGGCTTTACCGTAATCCACATTGGATCACTAGGTCCTAAACCGAGACCCACTCTCAAGGCTTTACCGCATATCCCAACCCGAGATTACTAGGCCCAACGGAGAGCAAACCACCACTTGGCTTTGTCGTATATCCTGCCATTCACCGGCAAGGATTCCTAGGCCCATCGAGGCAACATAAAATCCGACTTTACTGCAACCCACAGTCCAATTCAGGGGTTACTAGGCCTTGTGTTCTATCATTCAAAGATCGACCTCACTGAGCTTCGAATCCATTTGACAATCGAGCTCAACCAAAACATGGGAACTCCATCACACCATGGATATCCAGAAATGGAAAGGCTAGGTTGAAAACATTGTCACACCTCGCAAAACCCATGCCATAATAGCAAAAGAACCACATGCAATGCCATGCATGCCAAATATAGCAAGGAGAATACACATGCAAATCGATACCTGCAAAAAATGTTGTTCTGTTGCTTGATCCTGCTCTTCCTTGGTTGATCTCTGCTTCCTCTTTCCTTCTTTTCCTTTCTTGATCCAATTCCAAAATGCTCCAATAAAACTCTAAGTGTCCAACAGTGAGAGAGACAGAGAGAATAATGAGAGAGCTCGAAAATTGAACTGACAAAAGGTTACAAACTGATCCTCATAATCCTTTTTAATCAATGAGGCCTCTATTTTCTTCTTTTTAATGTGCCAAAAATGCCCTTTTTCCTTTTCAAAACCTTAGCCAATTTCCTTAGCCATAATAAACCGAATGAACACCCACTAGGATGTCTTGTCCAACATTCAGCTTGGAATAAGTGTCCCATCAACCGTGGTTATTATTTTTGCCTTTATTAACTTTTATTACATGGATTTTTCACGAGGACTATTACATATCACATACATGAAAGCAATAAATTAATAAATCTAGAAGCCTAAGGTGTTAACACACTCACAAAAATAGAGAAGAATTAGATGAATGTGAGATTCTTCATTCCTCAAATGGTACACACATCAATACATTGTGTGACCCTTGTTTTTCATATTCCCAGAGGTACCTTGGACTTTATGATTGGTGGCCATCACTTGAGGATTTTTTCCTTCCACTCGAGTGAATAATCCAAATTCACATTACCCCAAAGGATTATGTCTCCAACGTTCCCTCCCCCATAATTCGAAGGGTTATAAGTGCGTCTAATAAGAGTGCTAAAATACAAAGGTGTATAACAACCAATGGGTAGATGCGCTCTCTTAAATGGTGGCTTAAAGAAGACCACAATCTAAATAAGGTTGTGGAATCTTAAGTCTTCTACCCATGCGGTTTAGGTTGACCACCAACTATAGAACTTGGCTAGAAGTCATGCCTGGAGCAATTCCAAATCTGGCTAAAAGTTGAAGTCTTCTACAAAGTGTAAGTTCTACCTGATGATGATTTGAAGATGACCATCAACTGATGAGATTGGTAGTAGAAGCCAAAGTTTTCTACCAATAGTGGTTTAAGGTTGACCAACAACCAAATCATGCTCATGGGACACGAGTCCGTCTCTAGCGATAACTATGACTCTGGCTCTGGTTATGGTTGTGGCTCAGCTCGCTTGATATAACTTTGAAACTATTAGTTGGCCATCGATTCCCCACTTGTCATATAAAAGGTGAGAAGATGAAAAGATCTCCACTATAAGATGTGTTAATAATCGATAATGAACTTTGTGGTATGACCGATATATCTTCTTAGTCCTTGAATACCATTGCCAATAAGTGATTTATCCAAGGTGAATCTTTGTTCTTGTAGGAGCCTTGTACTTGGAACAAGTGCTTGAGTTATGAGTATGTTTTCACAATGCTCACAAGGGCGAAGATCGAAATATTGATCTTTCACATGGCCAACCTAATCACATTTGACAATATGAAGAGATGTGGAGCAAACGAAGATGAACATCCTGAAGCAACCCCAACACTTTGAAACTGGATTGGTTTGGAGTAGTCTAGAATGTGAAAGGACACTTCCTTTTTATATATGAGACTAGTTCTATTGATGACTTCATCCCAAGGTATGATGATGAGGTTGCGAAGTGCAAACAAAACTTTTGCATCTTCACGTAAATGTGCATATGAAATCACATCATCATTATGATTAGGTGCTAGTTGTTGTGGGAACCATTCTCAAATAGAGAATTGTTCTAAACAAAAACCAGTTCAGAATGTTGATTCCTCTATTCTAATTCATCTTGTTGTAGCTATGGCTCAAGCTAGATGTAACAGTCCAAAGTAAATATAAAATTAATTTCCTAATTAAAATCAGAATCAACAAATAAGTACATACCTATATTATCTGTGATCAATGTGTGCCAGATGACAACAAGGTTTTGGGGATGACTCTCCACCCAATCGTAGGCTCAATTGTGCAAGGATTTGTTACAACTGGCCACCCCCGAGCCCTCAATCAACGTACTACTGCCAGTGACTCCTAAGTCTTAGAACTCCATTCTCCCAAGAGAATGCAAGATAGAATCTCAGAATGATGGAATGCAGGAATGCCTCTCATCTTCCTCACCATCTATTAAATAGAACAACATTGGAAGGGGAACCACATGCACACACTCCATGTGTCTACATGCAACTTTCTTTTGATTTTTAGCTTTTTTGTTTTATTTCTTTACTTTTCTTTTGATTTTTAGCTTTTCTTGTTTTATTTCTTTACTTTTCTTTTGATTTTTAGCTTTTCTTGTTTTATTTCCTTCTTTTTGATAGTTTTCTTGTTTTATTTCTATTTATTCTTATTTAGAGTTTTAGTATGGTTATTACTATTTTTATTTTTATTTATTTTCTTTGTATATATTTTTAATATCATTTATTATTTAACATTTATGATTTATTATTTTTATTATTTATTATTAAGTGATTTATTTATTATTTCTATTATTAATTATTAATTATTAATTATTAATTATTATTTATTATTCTTATTATTTATTATTTATTATTTAGGGGGGGGATATTACATACTCTCCCCCTTTAAGGAACTTCGTCCCGAAGTTATGTTGAATTATGTATTATGCATTATTTTTATTATTTATTATTTTATTTACTTCCTGTTGCCAACACCCTTTGCTGAACTAGTATAACCAATAGGCATCGAAAGTCCCCAACACCTCGGGAAATCTCAAGGAATCTCTGTCCTTTTTCCCACTTTCGACACCAGGCTAAGCCTGACCCGGTCTGTATCCTAGTCCAAGGTTGGCCCCAAGGCTCGCGCCTGACTCAGACCTCATCTGCCCCAAGGCAGGCATCCGGTCTGGTACTCAATGACCCGGGCATCTCGCAAGGCTGGCCCACTCCCTCCACAACTACGAAGGCGCACAGCCCCAGGCATCGAAGTCCTTTACATCCCTTCTAGACTTCGGCATCCCAATCCAATAACATGCACCTAGCCTAGAACATCAGGCACTTGGCCTCCTCAAGATGGTGCCATAGCTCTTCAAGAGCTATACACAAGACAAAGGAACCACTGGCATATGTAGTGTTGATTGAGTTTTGTCCCCAGCCCATATGGTGTTACTTATTCTCCCTCGTGTGTATGGGCTCACACGAGATCATCAAATAAACTGGCCCTCTCGGCCCATTTGTGGAGTCATGTGAATCATATGCATCCAATGCATTAACCATATCATCATAGTATCATAGGAAATAATCCACATGCCAACTCTTGCATGTCATCATAAGAACGTTCATCTTTGTTAATTGCAACATTATGAATAATAAGGAATTGCATGCTCATGCATGTCATAGATTTGTACGGAACTATCGCATGCTTCAGTTATACCATCAACATAATTATATTAAAGACATATCATGACTTCTCATAAATGAACCACATGTCAATAATCCTCATATTATAGCATCATAATTCCTATGCCACGTTATGCATATCATATCCATCATGAGTATTGAACATTAAATACCTATCATATGTAACAGTCCAAAGTAAATATAAAATTAATTTCCTAATTAAAATCAGAATCAACAAATAAGTACATACCTATATTTTCTGTGATCAATGTCTGCCAGATGACAACAAGGTTTTGGGGACGACACTCCACCCAATCGTAGGCTCAATTGTGCAAGGATTTGTTACAACTGGCTACCCCCGAGCCCTCAATCAACGTACTACTGCCAGTGACTCCTAAGTCTTAGAACTCCATTCTCCCAAGAGAATGCAAGATAGAATCTCGGAATGACGGAATGCAGGAATGCCTCTCATCTTCCTCACCATCTATTAAATAGAACATCATTGGAAGGGGAACCACATGCACACACTCCATGTGTCTACATGCAACTTTCTTTTGATTTTTAGCTTTCTTGTTTTATTTCTTTACTTTTCTTTTGATTTTTAGTTTTTTCTTGTTTTATTTCTTTACTTTTCTTTTGATTTTTAGCTTTTTTTGTTTCATTTCCTTCTTTTTGATAGTTTTCTTGTTTTATTTCTATTTATTCTTATTTAGAGTTTTGGTATGGTTATTACTATTTTTTTTTTATTATTTTTATTTATTTTCTTTGTATATGTTTTTAATATCATTTATTATTTAACATTTATGATTTATTATTTTTATTAAGTGATTTATTTATTATTTCTATTATTAATTATTAATTATTTATTATTCGTATTATTTATTATTTATTATTTAGGGGAGGGATATTACACTAGAGAAACTCGATCTTCTCTTATGCATTTTGCAAATAGATTCAAACATTTGTGAGAGTGGCTTTGTTGATTTTTATTGTAGCATTATAGTAGAGTCTATTAGAGTGTTCAATAATTATAATAACTAATCAATTCTAACCATTTTCTAAAAAATTCAAGCTCAACAAATGAAGGGTATCGACTTCTACCCAAAATGAACCTATTTAGAACGTAATTTAATAAGAACTATTTGGTTAGAATTCATGATTCTAGATTGCAATTGATATGATGTCAAAGGTTGAGTTGCTATTCTGCACACTAGATGGACTATAATTGCAACACCTTGAACAAGAAAAAGGAACAAAACTTAATAGCACTAGAATATGTCATGCAAGCTTTGGTGTCCCCTCTAATCACATGCACATAATTATCCCTGTAATTTTTTGGATTAATCTTTATTATCTAGTCCATTGACAATCTCATTGACATCTCATAAATTTGAAGTTTCATCATCTGCATGTTCAATAGAAGCTCCAATTTTAGAACCCATTTTCATATCAGTTCCCATGACATTTCTTAGAATTTTCACTTGTTGATTGAAATTTCTATACATATAGACTGCATAGACCCCAAATAATATCACCAGAGTCTAATTTGGTACAAGAGTAGTGAATCCCTTGCTTAAATCACTTCCTTGAATAAAAACTCAAGGTGAGGAAAAACCTAGGTCTTCAGGGTTTCAGTTCCCTTTTGCAAATTTTCGTGTAGATTAAATGTGCAGATTTTTGTGTAGATCACATAGAAAATTAGTTCATTAAACATAACTAGTTTCAATTTCCCATAGGCTTCAAAGAAGGGTATAAAAATGAAATTCGCGTGTTAGAACATTGGTTGTTCGTGGCTTTTGGATTTTGATCTACTTGGATCAACATACACGTATTCACGTACACAAATTCGAGCAAATATATGACATGACATGATACTGTGTCAACTAACTGTCAAACATAGAGAGAAAACAATCCACATGGAAAATGGGTCAGATAGGAATTATGTTGGTAGAATAACACATCATGGTATTAGCAGAGAATGGCCTAAGTGTTAGGGTTACTAAAATTATCTATGCAGGAAGTTACAACAAACAAATTTCTGGCACCTCAAAGAAATAGTTGTGGATTGGATTGAGCAATGTCAAATTTCTAAGCAGGAGCAATTACGCATGGGGAAACTCACCAAATAGAACATACTACACTCATGTCATCGCTCTTCATTGTTGGAAACAACCCTAACTTATGCCCTTTCATTCTCCTATGAAGATCACCCACATTACAAAAAGAGGACCACAAAACTCATGGTTCATAATCTTGAAGGCCACACAAGTCGTGGCTATGATACCACTGTTAACACATTCATGAAAATAAATAAGAATTAGATGAATGTGAGATTATTTATTACTCAAATGGTACACATATTAATACATTATGTGACCCTTGATTTTAATCTTCCAAGAGGTCTCTTGGACTTCTATGATTGTTGGACTTCACTTGAGGATTTTTGCCTTCCACTCAAGACAATGTGCTAAATTCACATAAACCCAAAGTATTATGTTTTAACTCTCATAGTATAGATTTTGGATTTTAAGTATAATTTATCAAATATGTTGTGACGAATTGTCCAATGGAATATGCATGGAATTTTATGGATCAACTTGCTAGCAAGTTTCTTCCATTCATAAAAGAACAAAAAACAAAGAGGAAAACAAGCAATAATAGGCTATTGTGACAATCTTTCTCTAGCACACCATTTTGTACATTATTGTAGAAACAAGTAGGCTTGTAGTAATCTATTTTGAGACATAAACCTACATTCCTAGCACATTTTCACATTGTTCTCCTTTCAACCTTGTTCCTAACTTCTTACTTATGTGCTTGTTTCTTCTTCACACCATTATCTACAAATATTGTTTCCATATATTGGTGTTTTGTGCACACAAGCGAAGTAAAGTATATTCTTAAATTTCTCTTAATATTCTATTGGTTTTAGCATTTTATCTAGTTTTTCATGGATTAAACTTATTTGGTTGCATATTTTCCATTCTACTCCTTTCCCTACCTAATTCACTAGTTATTTTTCCTATCTAGTTCCCTACTAGAGGTTACTAAAATTACCTTTGCAAGAAAACAATGCTACAAAAAATGATGGACACCCTCAAAACAAAACAAAAGAATTTTTAATGAAGTATAGGTGATTGGAGATATCAAAAGAGATATTAAAATCCCCCCCGCCTTCTTTCACAATGTGATGAAGTTGACATGTACATATATCAATACATCACTTGTGAGGGGAGCTAAAATTTGGTGTTGTCCTGTCATTTCACTCTATCCTTTTTGCACTTGAGATGTCATTTCCATATCAATGTTTCCTACTTTTTATTGAGGTCATTGTAGAACACTATTAATGAAGTACAATATGGGAGATTGATAAGTGTGGCCCATCATGAGGTAATAAACATTTAGTCAATGGCTTGTAATAGAGTAAATGTCCAAGAAATTTTAGGGAGGAATTCACTAGAGATCTTATTGAGGAAGAAATGATTGAGTGGCTACATAAACCTAAAAGAAAATAAAACCAACGGTGGAACTACATCAACTTTAATTATAGAATTTCCCTAAGAAATTTTGACAAAAATGAGATGTTGTGGAAACAAGGAATTAGGCACAAAGAGGGATGGCAAGAGAGGGGACAATTCAACTAAGGTTAGGAAGAAAGTAGTATTGAAGCAATAGAGAGTGACTAGTAAGGAACTTCTTTCACAACCAAGGAAATTATAGAGCCAACTATAGGGATTGCTACAAAATTTGGGATAATGGTTATTAATCACTACCCTAAAATTAATATTGGGTTAGGTGTAGTAATTTTGAGTAAATACTTAAAATTCTTGGTTTTAACCTTGTACAATGAATTGTTGCAAACATATCATTAATAGAAACAGAAAAATGCAATGGCATGCACACACACACACACACACACATTTGATACAAATATTTTACCTTGGAGACCCAAACCGAGAAAACTAGAAAGATTTTTCAATATATTATATATTGACAATGTTACAACACAATGTGTACATCGTGTGACATCCATAAATCCCCAATCCATAAGTATTCATTAGAATACAATTGTAGTTCTCTAACCATAATTACATTACCATGGACCACAATAACCATTGCCATAAATTTGCTAAAAGCAAAAATTGCATGTTGAAAACCACCACAAATTGACACAAAAAACCACCCAATTTTTATTATTTTTCAAGGGTTCCATCCTTGAACCTCCATGGAAGCGACACTACTACTCCATTGTTCGTGACACATATGAATCATGGGTGGGGCTATTCATGTAGGTTTTAACGCTTTATAGAAATTACTTGCAATTAGATTCTTAAAACAAAAAAATATACAATGGCGAGAACATAAAATTTACACAAATATTTTCTCCTAGAACCCAAACAAGGAAACCAGATTTCATTGTATTCCTTTCAATGTTACAATACATATGTATACACGTCGAAACATTCATAAGCCCCAATCCACTAACCCTGGATTAGAACATAATTGTAATTCCCTTGACTAGATCTACAGAACACCATGGTCAAAAACCATCGTGCCCAAAACCATGTGCAAAAATCCATGCACGAAACCATGGGTAGGTCTGCTCACCATCTTTGGGTCTGCATAAATAATAATAATAATTTTGGGGCATTGCTCAGAACCTCATGCAAGGGGACTACCGCCCCCCTCCAAACCCCCTAAAAGGGGGGCCTCTGCTCCCCTACACCCGACACAATGTAACAAAGCGTGGGACTAGTCGTGGAAAGAATATAACACACCCAACAATTCTTGCAAAGAATATAATACATATCCAACATTCTCCTACTTGTTTTTTTCTTTGTATATCAAGGACCTTAGGATTTCTTGATCTTAATGATCTAAGGTGACAATGCCCATTGTTTATTTGCAATAAAGCTTCCCAATGCTCATAGACTTTGTTAGTGAATCTAAAGCATTCTTTAGGGTGTTGACCTTCACTAGGAAAACCTTCTTGTCTTTAACCATGTCTCTTATAATGTGATACTAAGCATCAATATGCTTTGTTTTAGAAGGATAAGTTGGCTTCTTTACTAGGAATATTGCACCCTCACTGCCACAATATGTCCTTACAACTTGTTGTACAAACCCAATACCTTAACACAATCTTTGTAACCATACTTCTCTCTTGCTTGCATAAGTGGTTGTCATGTATTCAAATCTTTTAGTTGAGATTTCCACCACACATTGTCACTTTCTCATCCAACTAATTACTCCTCCCAATAGGTCAAACACATACCCGTTTGTAGATATTTCATAATCCAGATCTCCATCCCAATCCATATCAACAAAGGCATGTACACCCAACACTCTTTCTAGTCCCTATCTTCTTTGGTTTCATAATCTATAACTAGTAGTTCCATGCAAATATCTAAAAATCCTCTTTACTATTGCCCGATGCAATTTCCTTTGCTTTAACATATATTTGCACAATATTCCCACTACATGTGCAATGTTTGGTTAAGTACAAACCATTGCATACATCACAATGCCAATTTCACTAGCATATGAAACATAGCGCATGTCCTTCCTTTGATTGCATCTATGGACACTAATTTTTAGTTAACTTTAGACCTACAAGAATAGGGAACTTTATTAGTTTATATTCCTACATAATAAACCTTTTTAATATGTCTCAACACATATATTTTGATTTAACCAAAGTTTCTTGTTTACTCGATCTTTTGTAATTTCCATGCCCAAAGTGAAATTTGCAGCACCAATATTCTTTATGTGAAATTCAGAGGACTACATTTTCACATCCTAGATGATTTCCTTGTCTTTTCTAATCAACAACATACCATCCACATATAACACTAAATAGACAAGATGATCACCAACTAATTTGAAATACACACATGGATTTACTTTTCTTCTTGTGAAGTCAAGTCTTGATATATAAGTTTCAAATTTTTCATACCACATCTTTAGCGATTTCTTTAACCCATGTAGGAATTTTTTAGTCTACATACTAGCTCTTTCTCTCCTTTCACTATGAAGCCTTTCGGCTACTTCATGTTGATTCCTCCTTCAAAATCCCCATGTAGGAATTTTATCTTCATGTCCATTTGTCCTAATTTAAAATCAAAGGCAACAACTATAGATAAAATAAATATAATAGAAATTAATTAGTGAACATGAGAGAAAATATCACAAAAATCCATTCTCTCCACCTAGAAATTTCCTTTTTCTATTATTGAGCTTTGTATTTATCCACTTCTCCTTCTGCATTCAACTTATTTTTAAACACCCATTTGCTACCAATGGGATCTCTTCCATCCAACAACTCCACTAGATCCCAAGCCTCATTATTGTCCAAGGTTTCCATTTCTTCAACCATGTTCGTTTCCATAGTTTGTTATCCTTTGAATCCACCGCCTCCCTAATAGTTATAAGATCATCGTCGATAATAAACAAAGAAAAATTAGACAAAATTCCATTATTACTCGAGAAATCATCTATAAATGAGACGATACATAGGCTTACCCAATGATGGAACTGAAACAGGTCCAAACACATCGCTATGCACCAATTACACAATTCCCTTTGCCCTGATCCTACTAGAGGATAATATTACTCGATTCCACTTTCCATATAATAAATGTTCACAAATATTATCGAGTGAACAATTAGACATACTTTCTATCATACCTTTACCATGTAGTACTTGAAGACCCTTCTCTCTAATATCATAGTCTTTGATGTCATAGCATAGTCTTCTCTCTAAGGCTCCACTCTCAGGAACAACAGAAATGTTGACCCCATCACTAATAATGCTTCCCAATCCAAATTGCCTTCCAATCCAAATTGCCTTCGACAATACAATTGATCCTCGAATCGTCATAGAAGTTTCCTTTTCAAACACCATTTTTACACCTGCATTTTCATCTTGCTTGCAGAAACCAAATTTCTACCAAAGCATGGGCTGTGTAGAACATAAGGGAGTGTTTTAATCCTTCCATCCATGAGCTTCAACTTGACTCTTCTTCGTCCTATGATTTTGGCTATTGAGCCATTTCTTAAGAAAACATGATCAACATCATACCTTTCATAGTCGCAAAACCACTCCCCTTGAGGATTCACATGAAAAGATGCATGTAAGTCAATTAGTCTTGCCTCATAATCTTTATGCTTGCATGAAGAATCCAAGTACCCATCCATCACTTTGTTGGAGCATCATCAAATCCCTCTTATCTCTCAACACTTTTGGATCTACAGTGTTTCATGTAATTCAATTCTTTTCCACATCTCCAACATACCTTTACTTTTCCTAGAGATTTAGATCTCCCACTCAAGGACTTATTTTTATTCTATCCTAGCAACAACCTCTTATAGATAAGGAATATAAGTCGTTACTTCCATGTTTTTTCATCTCATCTCCTCTGATAACAAGGATGAGACTATCTCATCAAAACTCAAAGTAGTTGCGTTACTATCTATGGCAACAACTAGAATATCCCACGGGTCTAATAAATAAAACAACAAATTGATACACTTATCTTCATTCAAAATATTAATATGAACAAATAATAGTTTACTTATCATGGAGTTGTACGCACTAAAATGCTATGTCATCAAGTCTTCATTCTTTATCCTCAGGTTATACAACTTCTTCTATAGGAACAATTTGTTCACCAGGGACTTAGATTGATATAAATCTCATAACTTGTTCCACAACACCTTCTTGTAGCTTGTCTTGAAACATTCATTAATACTAAATATACGAGACACAATTGTGTAGTGTTTGCCTTCCAATCCAACTTAGTCTAATTATTGTTAGCATTCCCATCTATGCAATACTGGTATCGACAATGGTCCATTGATATTTGTCCACCGAAAAATCTTCCACAACTTAAAACTCTATCCATTGAATTTGTTAATATATAACTTTGAATTGGTCGCCATTTCCTTTCACCACAAGAATTGATGTCATAGATGTCTCACTGTAATAAGGTTTACCACAGGCATATCCAAAACCATTGGCCATAAAGCCATCCCCTTGAAGCCAAATTATTTTGATACCAAATGTTGGTTTTAACCCTATATAATTAATTGCTATAAATTGATTCTAATAAAAATAGAAAAGATGCAATGGGATACACACACACACACACTTAACGTATATATTTTAACTTGGAAACCCAAATTAGGAAAACCAAAAAGATTTTTCAGTATATTGTATCTTTACAATGTTACAATACAATATGTATATCATGTGAAATTCATAAACTCCGAATCCATTAACCCTATATTAGAATACAACCATAGTTCCTTAACAAGAATTACATTACCATGGACTATAATGATTATGTGTCATAAACTGCCAAAAGCGAAAAAAATGAACACAAAAACCTATCCAAAGAATATAACATATATCCAACACTAGCAAGAGTTTATTTAAATATAGAAACATCAACATGACATATCATTCATGAAATAAAAGCTTGTTCTTACATTCTCTACTCAACGTGATGAGATTTGGAATAGAGGAAAGAAAATAGAAGGCCACAAAGGAAGCCAAAGAAAAATGAAGAGGAAATGAAAGAGTGGTGTGTGATATTCAGGAGCAAGCTATGAAAATCCAAAAATGAAGAAAATGATTCTAAAATGGGTTAATGTGCCTCTAAAACGATAGCCCATAGGCCTCTCCTATGGTTTATAATTTTTATCTAAAAGACTAGTCGTTTAAAATGTTGCTTGAATGAATTATTTCATATTTGTGCCTTGATAGCTAAGAGACATTAGAAGCATCACATGGCATCAATTTTTCCTCCCTTATCAAAAAGCAAAACCTATTCACTGAATAATACTTATAAGTATGTTCTACTTACAAAAGACATATTAGACCCCAAATCCATTTATGGGAGATGTCAATTTATAAGCTTTACTTTCAATAATGAAAACTGAATTTCTAGATTTCAAGAGTTGGGAGCCTAGAGAACTAGGGAATTGAGGGAATCCTTAATTGAAATAGTAGAATGTCCCCTACCATTTTCAACGCACTTTTCATTTTTCAAATTGGCACTTAATTTTGAAGTATACATTAGTTATATTGGGTGGAATGATGGGATAGGTAAGTTAAAAAAAAACTGATACTAAGTATGGAAAATTACAAAAGATAGTTTGGTGTGAAATTATTTTTTAAAAGGGTTTCAATTCACTATTTATTTTTCAAGAGATCTTAATTTTGGCAAAGAATTTTGTAAAAGATTCACTTTTCTCGCAATGCACTTTAAGTGTTAATAATAATAACAATAGAAATTACCCCTAAAGGTGCAAAGATACATTAAAGGAATAGAAGATTCAGGAAGATCATCTTGAAAACTAAATCACTAAATTTAAAAACTCTTATTTCTAATAGAATAAATATTATATAACAATTATTTGAAAAAAATTGAGATATATAAAATGTATGATTGCACGTACATCTGACGACGCAACTTGGTGTAGCATGTATTATACTGAAATAAAGTGGATTCAATGAATCAAACATATCTCTGACATATAATGCTAACCTTATTGCAAAGTGGAAACAAAAGAACCAACCAAGTGTCATAGATGTGTAGCGACAACAAATTTAGTGACAATGACGACTTTCGCTTTCACCCATTCCAAGGATTTTCTTCAAATAGTGTATATTTAATAGTGGATTGCCTTAATCCTAGATTTATTATTCTCCACTACTCTCGCACCCCACTTGATTTTTTGGACAACCTAATGAATCAATCCTCTCCAAAAACATTAGATGTTCCACACCTAGTAGCTCTAGTATCTAATTGCATTAGCGAATACATAATCTTTGAAGATGGCGGTGATTCTTAGTTCTTCTATTTCTTTACACTAACTGACATCTAGTTGTTCCAAAACTCAAGTAACAAAACAAAAATGGTGGCAATTCTAACAAAAGGAATCAAATTTAGACAATTTCCAAATTGCCAACAACATCACTAGCACGTTCTTTAAATTTGTAGAGACAAAGCATCTTTTTATTTAATAAAATTGTTTTATAATATTAATTAATGAAAAATCTCCATCCAAAGCACCACGAATAGAGCTCATTGTTGAATGCATGCACAAAAGGTTTATCAAACTCCCCAATGCAAGTGCCACGAGGTGAACCCATTGCTCATCATATGCATGAGCACAAAGTTGTCAACAAACGTTGCCCCAGGTGTGTCACACTCGACTATTTTCCTTTTCTCCACCAAGGGCGCCGCCAGTCCTAGATTTCACTAAGGCACGAGATCAATCTCCATCGAGGTCCTAGAGTGCAACTACTTGTTCCTAAAGCCACACAATGTGTCCTCTTGTGAGATGCCACTAGTTTATTCGACACTACTCCAAGAATGAGGTTAATGTTATTATTACAAGAAAAACTCAAAAAATGTTGGATTATGAAGAGCAACCTTCTACATTAGTGGTTGCTTACTTGCTGATGGAAATTTGCTACCAAGATGCAAGATCAATCTTCATTAAGGTCCTAGAGCGCAACGACTCCTTCCATAGGCCGCACAATGGGTTCTCCTGCGAGATGCCACTAGTGTATTTGACACTACTTTGGGAATGATGCTAATGTTCTTATTACAAGAAAAGCTCAAAAATTGTTGGATTATGAAGAGCAACCGTCTACTTCAGTGGTTGCTTGCTTGCTAATGGAAATCTGTCGTTGCAAAAAAACAAAAACTATGGTTTCCACATATCATTTTTTTTACAAATTAGATAATATGATTAATTTTAAATTGAATACTACATGTTTTATTATTTCATGATGAATAATTTATATTTGATTATAAAATTATGTATACATTTTTTTTCTGAAGAAAAAATCGAACTTTCTATTAAGGCAATAAAAAATTACATTTGTAGATGCAATTAAGCATTCAATGTATTGTACGTTCAAGAAAAAAAGCATAGAGTATATATCTGGGCTGAAAGTAAAAACAAATTACTATCCAAACCCAATATAAATAGTGCAAGAGCTCCTGGTTGTTCCCGGGCCTCCTCATTTATGAGGAAAACAACCCAAACATGAACAAAACAGTTTATACAAAAATACAAAAAAACCAGAGATTTTTATAGTGTATTTAGTTCTAAAAACCCCTGCATATATGATCATGTACCAAAAAACAAGAAATATTGTATCTCACTCAAGACATAGTAACTACTTTTCAAGAAAAAAAAGGAGGCTGATCCGACACACGGATCGTGTCATTTTCTGTTTCTTTTATCTGCCAATCACCCATAACTTGTTGTAAACCCTCCTTAGATAGGAGGTTTGCTTCAGAATTTCATTCCCTGTAAATATGGAAAACAATGATAAAATCAAAATGATGTTTCAATAGCAATACTTCTTCTAATAATGGAATCAACAAGTAGTTTTGACATCTGTGTTCTCCATTAAACCATTTTACAATATTATGAGAATCTCCAAAGATCTAAACCGATCCCAAACCCAAATGAATAAGCCAACAAAGTAACAGTTTTAAGGATTGTAGTTCAGCATAATTATTTGTTCTAGAGCCAATGCCCACCGAAGCTTTTAAGTTTTTTTTAGAATTTGTGTGAATGACTAAGCCTGCCCCACAAGTATTCTGAGGATTTGATGCTCCATCAAAGTAAGCCCACGGGATGTCTCCCCTGATTTGTTCTACTCTTACTTCCCTAGTATTTTTTACAAAGTTTGGTAGAGGGATAAGACCATAGATTGAAGCACATTCTATATCAATGGGAGCATGTGAAGAAGCTAGGTCCTTGAAGATACCAATGAGATACCCCAAGAGATTATTAATGGAAGGTTTTTGATATTTTCCTCCTGGGATTCATCCCACCATCTTTGCCATGCTTCCCCGATATTTTCTTGAGACCATTCCTAGTTTTTTCCTACTAACCTCAAAGTTTCATCCCATATGCGCTTACTGAAAGGGAAAAATAGAAACATGTGTTGAACTAATTCCTCCTTTTTTTTGTGAAGCGTGCACCATCCAGATTCCATCTTGTTCCTTTTCTAGAGGTTCTCCCAAGTTGGTACTTTGTTCCTTAAAATACACCAGAAGAATAGTCTTGATTTTGCAGGGCTTTTTAATTTCCATAGAGGTTTGTACCACCACTCCGGTGCACCCCATCCCCTTCTTGTCATTAGGTGACTATATCCATGCTTTGGAGAGTATTTTCTAGATAGCGCATGTTACCCATCTCAGCATGTCTAGTCGATCCCTAAGAAGAACATTTGTTCTCTGCAATTCCCTACTGAAATTTTGCCATTCCTCGATCCATCAGGGCTCCATTTGCATATCCTCCATTGATTTCCATGCTTGATGCCATATTGTCGACTGGCCTTCCTTCTCAATCTGGTTTAGGTAGAAGCATCCTCTCGAATTTATGTGAGTTAAGACCTCTCTGGATAAAGCATATCCCTCGTTACATCCTACCCAAGGATCCAAACCAAGTCTGATTTTCTCTCCATTCCCAGCATTCCAAGCTAACTCTTATTCGATGATCTTGATTGATTCCAAAGTTTCCTTCCACACAACTAAGGCTTGTGGATACCTCTTATCCAGGCTCCTCAACCATTCATCCAATGGAATCAGGTCGATAAGTTTTCTTTTGATGATTGTTGTCCAAAGGTTTTCCATTGAAAGAAGTCTCCATCCCAATTTTGCTGCTAGCAAGGATGCAAATGTTGTAAGGTCTTTTAAACCCCATCCCCCCCACTCGTTTGGTCTAGCTACATTCTCCCAGGCCACCCATGGCAAGACTGAATCCTCCTTTGATCCGACCCACAGAAATCTGCTGCATAATTTCCTAATCTAAGAGAGTATTCCTTTGGGTACCCATGTTAATGCAGTCTAGTAAACAAGAATGGCCATAAGCACTAACTTAATCAGTACCAACCTTCCCACTCTCAACAACCATTTATAACTCCAGTGTTTTACCCGATTTTCAATTTTGGCCACCATCCAAAACTAGTCCTGAATCCTATAGGTATCTAGCTTAAGATGAAAACCCAGATATTTAAAGTTGTCCTTCATCCTCTTTATTTCGAAGGGGAGCTCCTCTGTTATCCTCCTAGTTTCAGGCCTCGAGAACCCTTCCATAATCAAAGAGGATTTTTGAGCATTAATACACATTCCAGTAGTTATTAGAAACAAATCAAGAATTGATTTAATCTGCCTAATATCACTCCTACTTCCATCACTGAAAAGGAGGATATCATCAACAAACAATAAATGTGATATATGTAAATTTATTTCCACTTCGATGCCTTTTATGTCTCCTCTTCTCCTTGCTTCTAAAATAATTTGACTAAGTCCCTCTGTAGCTAGGAGAAATAGGAGAGGGAATAAAGGGAATCCATATTAAGACCTCTTTAGTTGTGGAAAAAGGAAGTAGCAACCCCATTGATCAGAACGACAAAACTGATATTTGAAATACAACCCATTACCCAATTTGTAAAGCCAATGTTAAAACCCAAATGAGTCATAAGAATTCTAATGTAAAGCCAAATGATTCTATCATATGCTTTGGATAGATCGATTTTTACAATCACTCTTTTTTTCTGACTCCTTTTAATACTATGCAGGGTCTCTTGAGCAACCCCTACAGCTTCATGTATCTGTCTGCAATCCAAGAACCCAAATTATTCCTCGTAATTGTTCCTTGATAGAATGGGCTTCAAATAGACTACGATAACTTTTGCTATAATTTTATATTTTCAATTACACAGATATATAGGTCTGAATTCCTCAAACGACGAGGAGTCCTCCGTTTTAGGGAGTAAGGCCAAGAAGGTGGAGTTGAAAGTTTCATATATTGATCCTTTGTCCCAAGATTCCTATACCACCCCTGTAATTTCTTCCCCTATGGTCAAAGAAATGCTTGAAGAACTCCATTGTCCACCCATCTGGATCTGGGCTCTTGTCCTTCTACATTGAACTTAAAATCCATTCTACTTCCCCTCTAGACACTGGTGCCATGAGCAAGTCGTTCTCCTCCTCTTCAACGTACCTGGGGAAGTTTTGGGCAACCCAGATCACCTCAACTATTGATACCTCAATTGGAGCATTGAAGAGGCTTTTGAAATGATTCCTTCCCACCAAGGATAATTCGTCAAAATATTTTGTAGTACCTCCTTCCTCCGTATTTAGACCCCAAATAATGTTTTTGTTTTTCCTTCCTTTTGCATATTTCTAAAAGAATTTTGAATTTTCGTCCCCAACTGCCAACCAAATAACTCTTATTTTTAGTCTCCATTGCTCTTCCCTATCATTTAGGATTTTCCTTCGTTTTGACTCCAAAAGTTTGATCATTTCCCTCTTCTTTGTTGACTCATCCATCCTCTTTCGGGCTCTTTAAATGAGCCAGTTCCTCCCCTATCCTGCTAAAATTAGCTTCTATTATCTTCTTTGTTTTTACCCATTCAATGGTTGCCTTTTTCATGTGCTTAAGATTCTCCATAAAAAGTATATATTTTTCCCTTCCCTTGTTGCCTGCCATTGGCCTCCAAGTGTCTTTAAACAAAGTATTATATGATTCTTCCTTGAGCCATGCCAGATTAAATTTGAAAGGAGAACCTGGTTTTTTATTAGGGCTTTTCATTTCCAATAGAATAGGGAAATGATCTAAGTCTCTTCCTTCCCCCACCTAGTGTCTGAAAATAAGGAGTCTATCTACCAAGTCCTCTTTAAGCAGGAAACGATCCGATGTCTTGGCTACCTGTGCCTCCCCTATTATTATGTTCCTCCAAGTCTGTTGGAAATACTGAGAGGGGGGTGAATCAATATTTCTTTTTCTCACTATTGTTTTACTAGTTAAAACATATATGTTCAGAAACACAAAATGAACAGCAGGAATAAATGCTTTTATTAATATAACTGTGCAGTAAAAATAAATACAACAAATAGATTGTCACAATTGCTCGCTAAGTTCCAACTTGGACTTTGGTGAGGTTCCAACCTCCTGAGCACCAACTCTATTTTGCCAAGACACCAATCTTGGACTTAGGAGCAAGGACTTCAATCCTGTTCAATTCTGAGGCTCCAACCTCTTTGGTATACACTGGTGTGCTGCTGCGCTCTTTTCAGCTTCCACTGCTTCTGTTGCCCCCTTTTTCTTCTGCTGCTTCCACTATCTCATGCTCAGGTTATCTCGTCCCCGAACAACAACAACTACTCTCACTATTTTCTGCTGCTTTTTTTTTTCATATACTCCATGCCTCTGTCCCTTCATTTATTCTTTCTCATTGGCTCTTTGACTTCCTTTCTTCACAGGCTCTTTAGCTTCCTTACTTCGTAGGCTCTTCGATTTCCTCTGTCTATTCATGCTCACAGGACACGTTGAATCAATGGCGAGAACCGAGTCATACGCAGAGGACACATATTCAGAAAACTGTAACAACACTCCTGTTTTCTCATGAGAGTAGGCATACACAGGGACTGCTTCATTTAACGGACACCCACGTCCCAATCGCAATCACTATCATCATGAATCAGCCTCCTGAACTATCGGAACAGTTATCATAAGCCTTTCGACCTAAAACACCCAGCGCAAGCCAAATATTTAATTACACAGAGAATATGATAAAAACAGTCCAAAAGACTAAGGGGCGGACTTCAAGCAATATTACACCCTCATCTAAATTGTATCGGGTCCGCAGCTTAAATCGCAATCGGCGCTCGCAACATATCGGCAGTCACCAATGGTCGATGGCCGATGGACGCGATAAGACATTAAGCCAAATCACAATATAGCGTCGGGTCCGCTCTTACAATCACAGTCGGCAGATTTGCACATAACATAGCCAATTCCCCGATACCCGGATGCGATATTATTTTAAATTGTTTTAATAACTCCGTCGGGTCCATACCTCTATCGCAATCGGCGCTTGCCCTTGGCTGTCGTCCGATGCGATATCGCTATCGGCGATCGCAAGTCGCACAGGGTCACTTAACACTGTAATTACCTTCGCTCCGAAATCCTGATGCGATATTGTGTGCCGGACCTGATAGGACTTAACACTCCCGATAATTGTTAATACATGCATATGTGGGTGTTCGTTGCCCGAACAATGCCCGATAGTATTAATAAAGGCATATATGGCTCCTCTTGCGCTGGCACTCCTCCGATATGGCTCCTCTTGCTCTGATATATGTGGCTCCTCCGATTTGGTTCCTCTGGCTCCTTTTGATCCTCTCGGCTCCGATATGCTCTGTCTCCTCCTCTTGAATATTGCCATATTGACATCAATGACAATCTGTGTCCAACAATCTCCCCCTTTGTTATTGATGGCAATATTCTTCTGCCTTCTCCCCCTTTGACATCAATGGCAAAGGCATGCATACGAACTCCCCCTGTCAAGCTGCTCCCCCTGTCCTGCTGCATCTTTATGAATAAACTTGAGTGATGATAAAGAAATAACCCCCATCTTTTGTCGCAGATGTTCGAATGCTTCCTGAGGAAGAGGTTTTGTGAAAATATTAGCTATCTACTCTTAGTACTGATATATTCCAGAGCGATGTTTTGTTCAGCTACTTGCTCACGGAGGAAATGATACTTGATTGGTATGTGTTTGGTTCTTGAGTGCATCACTGGATTTTTGCTGAGACTGATAGCACTAGTGTTGTCACAATAAACGGTAATTGGTTGATCTGTACATATGTCGACATCTTTTAGCGCTTCCTTCATCCATAGTATCTGAGTACAACAGTCTGCTGCAACAATATACTCGGCTTCGGTTGTGGATAATGATATGGATGATTGTTTTTTGCTGAGCCAGGATACCAAACAGTCTCCTAGGAAGAATGCATTTCCACTAGTACTTTTCTGATCATCTATATTTCCAGCCCAATCAGCATCGGTGTATGCAGTTACAGTCAGTGTTGAGTTCCTTGGGTACCAAAGACCGAAATCAGAAGTTCCCTTCAGATATCTGAGGATTCTTTTTACAGCTAATAAATGGGATTGTTTGGGAGCCGATTGAAATCTTCCCACCATTCCTACTGCTTGCATTATGTCTGGTCGTGTAGCTGTTAAGTATAGAAGGGCTCCAATCATTGACCTGTAATGAGTTGCATCTACTAGAGGGGAGTCATCATCTTTGCTCAGTTTGCAGTTTGTGGTCATGGGAGTGCTCATGGGTGCACAGTCCTCCATTCCATATTTTTTGAGCATGTCTTTTAGATATTTGGCTTGAGATATACACAATCCTGCTCTGGTTTGAGATACTTGAAGTCCAAGGAAGTGGGACAGTTCTCCTATCATTGATATCTCAAATTCTTTTGCCATGCTTTGAGAAAATTCATGGCTCATTTCATCATTATTACTAGCAAAAATCAGATCATCGACATAAACAAGAGCAACTAGTAACTTACCTTGATCTGTCTTTATGTATAGATTGCTTCCAGCCACTCCCTTTTTGAAGCCTTGTTGTTGGAGATAGTTATCCAGTCTTGCATACCAAGCTCTAGGAGCTTGTTTCAACAAATACAAAGCCTTTTTCAACTTACAGACTAGGTCCTTTCCTGCTGTCAGATCAAAACCTTCTGGCTGCTCCATGTAGACTTCCTCCTTGAGTTCCCCATTTATAAATGCTGATTTCGCGTCCATTTGATAGATTTTGAATCCTTTCGAGCAAGCAAATGCTAAGAACATCCTGATAGCTTCCATACGGGCCACTAGTGCAAATGTCTCTTCAAAGTCAACTCCTTCAATTTGTGAATAGCCTTTGCAGACAAGTCTTGCCTTGTTTTTGATAACCTGTCCTTCCTCATTCATTTTATTTTTGAACACCCATTTGGTTTCTATTATGTTTTTGTCCTTTGGACGAGATACCAGCTCCCATGTCTTGTTCTTCTCAATTTGGGACATTTCTTCTTCCATTGCTTTTACCCAATGAGGATCCTTACTTGCTTCTGTGAATGTTTCTGGTTCTATCATAGATAGGAGGGCAACGACTTTTCTCTTGGGTGAGGTTGTTATCCTTCTTCTGGTCTGCACACCTTCATCTCTATCGCCAATGATCTGTTCTTCTGGATGGTATCTTTCTACATACTTCATCTTTGAAGGGGTATGAGGTGGTTCTCTTTCCTCTTCTTCTTCTTCATCATCTATCTCTTCTTCTTTAGGTTCTTCTTCTTCAATGAGAAAGTCATCTTCCTGTTCTTCAATTTCCTTTTCTGGAAGATCTTCATCAACCTTTACATCGATGCTTTCCACTATTTTCTTCAGTCAAAAATTGTAGCACTTGTAAGCCTTGCTCTGTGGAGAGTATCCAAGAAATATCCCCTCATCAACCCGAGAATCAAATTTTCCAGGTGAACCATCATTTATTTTTATGAAGCACTTGCTTCCAAATATTTTGAAATACTTCACCGAAGCACGTCTCCCTTTCCATAGCTCATAAGGAGTTTTGTCACAATTTGGTCTTAATTGAGTCCGATTCAATGTATAGACAGCTATCCCTACTGCTTCCCTCCAGAATTTAGGTTGTAGGTTTGCTGCTAACAATATGGTTCTTGCCATTACTTGGACAGTTCAGTTTCGTCTTTCAACTACCCCATTTTGCTGAGGTGTTCTGGGAACTGAGTATTCCCTTTTAATTCCATGAATATTGCAGAACTCTCTGAACTTGTTTGATGTGAATTCTCCTCCTCTGTCTGTTCTGAGACACTTAATTTTTGAATCTTTTTCATTTTCTACAAGGGCTTTTAGATTCTTAAAACACTCAAAAGTTTCAGATTTATATTTTATGAAATATATCCACATCATTCTAGTATAATCATCAACAAATAATACAAAGTACCTTTCTCCTTGGAGTGCTTGATTTCTAGTTGGCCCACACACATCATCATGTATGATCTCCAAGGGCTTTGATGTATAATGTTCCTTTGTCTTGTGGCTGGTTCTAGTATGTTTTCCATGTTGACATGGACCACACACTGCTTGATTTGGTTTGGACAACCTTGGGATGTCTTGTATAGCTTTGATCTTGCTGATATTGACCAGATTTTCGAAGCTGGTATGTCCAAGTCTCTTGTGCCACAACCAACTCTCATCTGCCTGACTCAAGTAGCATTTGTTTTCCTGAATCTTGTTCAGAACGTAAATATTTTCTGGTGTTCTCACTCCTTTTGCCACAAGTTTCCCTGAGGCAGAGTTCCTTATTTCACAGTCTTTGGTGCTGAAAACAACCTTATGTCCTTGATCACAAATTTGGCTGACACTCAGAAGGTTGTGTTTGAGTCCGTCAACCAGCAGAGCATCTTGAGCTTTTCCTTTTCCATTGATCAGAGTAATTGTTCCTCTTCCTGCAATTTTGCCAGTTCCACTTCCAAAGGACACATTCCCTTCCTTTTTGCTCAGTGAGATAAATTTTCTTCTGTCTCCTGTCATGTGTCTGGAGCACCCACTATCCACAAACCACTGGTTTCCATTATTTTGCGCAAATAGAGCTAGACCTCATTTGTCCATTGCAGAGATCTTGCTACTCATCTTTCTTCCTTTGAGTGGGCAGTTTTGTTCGTAGTGTCCATTATTGTAGCAAAAAGAGCAAGTCAGATCAAATTTAGTCAAGGGATCGAATGAATTGAAGGTTTTGATTTGTCCCTGTCTTTTGGGAGCATATGAGTTGATTACTCGGTCCTTTTGCGTTGTCTTTTCACTTCTGCGAGCCATACAGTGTCTAGCTTGGTGACCGAAGTTTTTAAAATGAAAACAATGTCAAAGAAATATGGTTTTGAAGCAACCACGGTTTAATTCACTTTCCTTTCTAAGAATTACTCCTCCCTCGTCCTTTGGATTTTTGATGGGCCCTTGGTGGAGTACAGGTTTGTATTTGCTGTAGTGTCCATGATTCGACTCCACATTCTTCTTTGGAGTAACTCTTTCTTTATTCTTGGAATCTGGGATGCACTTTTGATAAGATACTTCTTCATCTTTTGGGTTGCAGGAAAGTGCATCAGCATAGCTTTTCACACTATTCTTAGTGCTTGAGGATTCTCCCTTGAAACCTATTCCAGACTTATCATGTTGAGGTTTTTGATTTTTCATAATAGTATCAAGTATTTGAGAGCTTTTACAACCCTTTTTAATTTGCTCCAACTCCTTTCTCAGAGATACTACTTCAGCCTCACGTTCTTCACAAGTCTCTTCTTTTTCCTTAAGCTTTGTTTCCAAGAGATCTTCTCTCCTTCTTGTTTCCTCGTTTTCCACTTTGAGAGAGATAATTTTGTTCTGTAGTTTCTCGTTCTCTTCAATGGCATTTATTAACAGTTCATCCACATTTCCTCCTGGCCCCGAGTCATCATCATCTGTGAGTGCCATGAATAATGCTTCTTGGCTTTCATCATGATCGCTTTCCTCATCTGATTTCTTTTTGATGACCATAAACTCATCCTCATCAGACTCACCTTGCTTGGAGAGAAGGTTTTTCTTATTGAACCCTTTCTTTTTGTATGTCATTCTTTTAGAATTTCTTTCATCATCACTGTCATGTTTATGAGGACATTTTACTGCATAATGACCTATTTTACCACATTTAAAACAGATAAGAGGATACTTGCCTTTAAGCTTAGATCCTCTCTTCAGCTTTCATACATATTGAGCCAATTCAGAGTCCACATCTGACTCATCACTATAGTCATTCCTTTCTTTCCCTTTCTTTGACTTTGAGGCCTTGAATGCTGCATCTTTGGAGCTAGGTCCACCTTTCCTCATTTCATAGGCAGTGAGAATTCCATGGAGTTCATCCATTTTGAGGGTGTCAAGATCCTTTGATTTTTCTATAGCACTTATTTTGGAGTCAAATCTGTCTGGAAGAGACCTTAATACCTTTTGTACAATAGTACTTTCTTCAACTTTTTCGTCCAATCCTTTCAGGGAATTTACCACTTCAGCTACTCGGAGGAGGTATGCTGCAATGTCTTCTTCCTCTTCCATCTTCAAACTTTCAAATTGTCTTCTGTGAGTTTGAAGCTTTGCCTTTTTGACTTTTGAGTCTCCATCGTACAAGCCGACTAGCTTCTCCCACATTTCTCTGGCAAAGTTACAATGCATGATTTTTGTAAACTCGGAATCAGTGATTCCACTAGTGATAGAGTTCATGGCTTTTGCATTTGCAATGTAGGCTTTCCTCTCGTCTTGGTCTGTTGGAAGAGTGGAAGTCGCTTGGTATTCAGTTTGACAAAAATGCCAGACTTCAGGTCCAAGGGACATTAAATAGTAAGTCATTCTTTTCTTCCAAAACCCAAAGTTAGTGCCATCGAATAGAGGAGGTTTTCCTAATGCTTCATGATTTCTCATCATGTTGCTGATCCTTCTTCAAGCTGTTAGGCTAGAATGAAGAACCTGGCTCTGATACCAATTGTTGGAAATACTGAGAGGGGGGTGAATCAGTATTTCTTTTTCTCACTATTGTTTTACTAGTTAAAACATATATGTTCAGAAACACAAAATGAATAGCAGGAATAAATGCTTTTATTAATATAACTGTGCAGTAAAAATAAATACAACAAATAGATTGTCACAATTGGTTGCCAAGCTCCAACTTGGACTTTGGTGAGGTTCCAACCTCCTGAGCACCAACTCTATTTTGCCAAGACACCAATCTTGGACTTAGGAGCACCAACTCCCAAGGACTTCAATCCTGTTCAATTTTGAGGCTCCAACCTCTTTGGTATACACTGGTGTGCTGCTGCGCTCTTTTCAGCTTCCACTGCTTCTGCTGCCCCCTTTTTCTTCTGCTGCTTCCACTATCTCATGCTCAGGTTATCCCGTCCCCAAACAACAACAACTACTCTCACTATTTTCTGCTGCTTTTTTTTTCATATACTCCATGCCTCTGTCCCTTCATTTCTTCTTTCTCATTGGCTCTTTGACTTCCTTTCTTCACAGGCTCTTCAGCTTCCTTACTCCGTAGGCTCTTCGGTTTCCTCTGTCTATTCATGCTCACAGGACACGTTGAATCAATGGCGAGAACCGAGTCATACGCAGAGGACACATATTCAGAAAACTGTAACAACACTCTTGTTTTCTCATGATAGCAGGTGTTAGACTCCGTCTCATGTCAGAGATTGATTCTTCTTCAAAACCCTGTTTGGAAGAAGAAATCATTAATGTGTTGTTTTAGATTATGTAATTGATCTCCAGCTCTTCAAAAGGGAGCAACTTCCTCAGCTCCTATCTCTGCAAAAGCACAAACACAATTCAAAACATCATCAGCAATCAAAGTCTGGCAATTTAATAATCAAATCAACAATGCCTTCCGCTCCTTCATCCATTACTCGTACACGACAAGCTTTGAATCTTTCCAAGATCAGTCTACTTCAAACAAAGATGACGAATCTAAAGTAAATCAAAATCCAGTTTTTCATGTAGCAGAGGCTGCCTTGAATGAGCAACCAAAAATCTCCAAGTGTGTTGGATGAAGTTAGAGAGGGATCGCGCGGGAAAGAGAATTCTTCTGGAAAATTGATGCTGGAAAATTGATGTTGCAGGTCCAGATCTTGATCAAATATTCATAGCCTCATATACCCTTAAGGAGTTTGGGCTTTACAGTGGTCTGCTTCAAATGAATGGGTGGTAGTGACTGGTGGATGTGATGGTGCCATACGCCTTTGGGACATCAGACAAGCTGGATGTTTTCGAGTACTGGACCAGTTTCAGTCTCAAATTGGGAGGCGTCCACCTATACCCGAAGGCACTGCTACAAAAGCTAAATCTCTGGCTTCCGGTAATTTGAGTTCCACCAAAGTTAGGCCACCACAGAAAAAGGGGTCCATTGGGAATGGAACAAAGTCTTCCATGCTGTTAGGCAAAGGAGTGGCAAGAGGCTCTGGAACACAAAGACAACATCCTGGTACAGATTCAAGATTAAGGTTGTGGGATGTTGAATCTGGTTGCAATACACTGGTAAACTATGAGTCTACACGCATAAGGACAAACAAAGCCACCCAACTAGCTGTCACACCTAATTCATCATTAGTCTTTGTTCCATGTTTGACAGCTATTCAGGCATATGATGTGTGGAGTGGTCGCCTTTGCTCAACATTTCATGGACACTATGACTTTATAAATTGCTGTTCATTCAATCCTCAGGATCAGGAGTTGTATAGCGGGGGTAATGATCGTCAAATACTAATATGGTCTCCACCAACCGTGGTATCTCTTGAGGAGGATGAAAAGCATTTAAAAGGACCAGCGTCCTTGTTAGATGAAGACAACTGGAGTGACTAAGCTAATGCATTTATTCAACGCGTCTAAGATTGAAATTGTAAATGTGAGATTATTGAATTATTCTTGTACCGTTTTTTTTTGAGTAAATAATCTTATTGTAAATTTTTCTCCTTAGCATCAACTAAGATAGCTTGGTTATGATTTTGTGACAATCAACAACATTGATGGATCTGTTGAGGATCACATTTATATCTAGCTCATCACAGTGGCACCCTTGGTACAGAGCTTACTTGTGAAATATTCATTGATCCAGTTTACTATCAACGACTTCGTCATATGGTTTCAGATAAATTTCAGAGCATTGGTATTGGCAATGGCAGAAATATTATTGTTAGCTGGAAAAAATCACAGAGCTGTTATTGCTACTTTGAATGTTAATTACCCTCAGATTGGAGAATGTGGTGATGCTGGGCAGCACAATGAGATGATTGCAAAAGCTTTGGAAGGCGTTTCGATAAATTCTGCTTGGGAACTGCAGAAAGTACTCAGAATATATATTTTAACGTCTCCAACTGCTCTTTTGATTCGGCTTCAGGAAATGCTTCCCATTTTCCAGAGCCGCATGGGAGCATTGCTATTCCTCTTTTCGGCACTGCTTTCAAGAGGATTGGATTCAGTCCAAGCTGATCGGGATGATCCCGGTCCCTCATTAGTGACTGCTCCTTTTGGACATGCATCACAGGAGATTGTAAATTTACTACTTTGTGGACAAGCAGTTTCCAATGTATTTGATGGCCGTATGGATTTGGGTGAGGGCATGTTTCTGAAGGGGATACCTTCAACAGTGGAAGTAGGATTTCTTTCTCTTCTAGAATCACTCAACTTTTGCAAGGTTGGCCAATATCTTAAACGACCAAAGTGGCCAATTTGGGTAGTGGGAAGTGAGTCTCATTACACAGTGTTGTTTGCTTTTGACAGCAGTGTGCAAAATGAAAATGAGTTGGAATATCGAGAGGCAAGAATTAGGAAGGCTTTTGATGCTCATGATCAGAGTGGTGGAGGGGGTTTTATCAGTTCAGATGCTCTGCAGCAGTTGCTCAGGGATATGAATATTGCTATGCCTCGTGATAAACTAGAAAATCTTTGCAGTACTGACTTTGTTGTATGGAATGAGTTCTGGCAAGTTTTGTTGCAGCTTGATACGAATTTGGGAGGACGTGATAGCTGGGCCCGATTCCCTGCGTGTTCCCATTCAATATGGAAAGGCTAACTGACTCGAATTGCGATTTCGCTGATATGCATGAAATCACCGAAGATGACTCCAACAGATACAGAAATCAAATTGTGATATGCGCGCATTAGATTATGTGGATATTCGATTCATTTAAAGAGCACATGTGGCGGCATCAAATATTGGGACCTCTTCTGTAAAGCGGCATTCACAAGATTCGATTGCCTATATTTGTCTTCAGCAATGGGATTGACACCTGTAATGCCACCGCTTCATCAGTTTTCAACAGTTCGAGTAGAAGAAGGAGCGCATTTTTATTTTCAGAAGAGCTGATTGTTTTCTGTTAGTTTATTTATTAATAATGATAAAAACAAATTCCTGGTCTTGGGGTCGATTTGTTTTCCCCCAGTTGTGTTTATTTCATATATTAAAAGAAAAATTTCATTTGTAAGAAAGGGGGGGAGAGTTCTGAGCGCTGAGAGCTGGTGGAGAACAGAGCTTACCATGTACAGTTTTAGGCAGAGAATTTAATGAAATTACACAGCTCTGACTTCTGAGATTCATGTGGTATGTTAATTTAGCATAAGTGTTCTTTGTGTTTCATATGTAATCTGTTATGTTCCATTTCACTTCAGGATCATTTCTAATTGAAAAAATGAAGTGTTAAAGTAAGAATTCATGCCTGCCATGCTCTGCTTTTAAGTTTGTTCAATTCAATGTTTTCTTCTGTTTAAGGAGGATTCAAAGTTATTGTTTGCCCTCCTTAGCTCCTCACCAGTCTTGCCATCCCATTTAAATCTAGATTTGATGCTAAATTTCTTGCCTACCTTGCCTCAGTCGATAGTCTGTGTTGTTCATTCTACTCTCTGTTCAAGCTGTGATTTTGCCCATGCAGCCCAGAAAAACCCCGTCATTTAATGAAAAACCCCGTCATTTTATTAAAAAACCCCAAATCAACCTTTCTAATCAGCTTACTAGCCTAATATCAGTGTTACCTTGTTGGTCATCTCATCCCATTGAAGATCTACCGAGATTGACCGGAGAGAGCCTTCTCCTGCCCCGTAGGGCTAGCTACGGGGCTGAATGGTTTGATGATGCCTTGAGGTTTACCTTTCTCAGCCTGAGGTGAAATTTCAAGCGCTAACAGTAGGCATACACAGGGACCGCTTCATTTAACGGACAGCCACGTCCCAATCGTAATCACTATCGTCATGAATTAGCCTCCTGAACTATCAGAACAGTTATCATAAGCCTTTCGGCCTAAAACACACCGCGCAAGCCAAATATTTAATTACACAGAGAATATGATAAAAACAGTCCAAAAGACTAAGGGGCAGACTTCAAGCAATATTACACCCTCATCTAAATTGTATCGGGTTGGCAGCTTAAATCGCAATCGACGCTCACAACATATTGGCAGTCACCAATGGCCGATGGCTGATGGACGCAATAAGACATTAAGCCAAATCACAATATAGCATCGGGTCTGCTCTTACAATCGCAATCGACAGATTTGCACATAACATAACCAATTCCCCGATACCCGGACGCGATATTATTTTAAATTGTTTTAATAACTCCGCTCTTACAATCGCAATCGGCAGATTTGCACATAACATAGCCAATTCCCCGATACCCAGACGCGATATTATTTTAAATTGTTTTAATAACTCCGTCGGGTCCATACCTCTATCGCAATCGGCGCTTGCCCTTGGCTGTCATCCGATGCGATATCGCTATCGGCGATTGCAGGTCACACAGGGTCACTTAACACTGTAATTACCTTCGCTTCGAAATCCCGATGCGATATTGTGTGTCGGACCCGATAGGACTTAACACTCCCGATAATTGTTAATACATGCATATGTGGGTTTTCATTGCCCGAACAACGCCTGATAGTATTAATAAAGGCATATATGGCTCCTCTTGCGCTGGCACTCCTCCGATATGGCTCCTCTTGCTCTGATATATGTGGCTCCTCCGATTTGGTTCCTCTGGCTCCTTTTGATCCTCTCGGCTCCGATATGCTCTGTCTCCTCCTCTTGAATATTGCCATATTGACATCAATGACAGTATGTGTCCAACAAAGTCAGTTTGGATTTTATCAGGTTAATGTCAATAAGCTTGCCAAAATGAATCTTGTTTAGGAAATAATTTGCCAGTGGGTCGGCTTGTGCTGACAGACCCCAAGTTTTAGAAAGGCCCAAAGAGAAGTGTTACACAGTAATTTGTCACCGTCCCTGTTACCCCTCTCCCGCACAATGGAGGACTCATTCGGGGAGCTGTGAGAAGTGACATGACCTAAAACCACTTGCATCATATTCCTCTAAGTATGAGCTTCATATGTCCTGAAGACATCTCCTGCAGAATACCCATGAAGATAGCTCTTTTTGCATTAGCGCGGGTCCACAGTGTACTGCCCGCGCCAATGGGGGAAATCCTCTAAAGAGGGCGCGCTGTTGGCGCTCTGTTTCAGAGTCGCACTCGCGCCAACCGAATTGAGTAAAGTTTTTAACCAACAAGCTTCCGAAGGTTCTCCTTAACCCATTCACCAACTGAATCTATGTTGAGCTAGGATGGTTTGGCTACGAATCTCCATAGAAGGGAAGTGGTTTGCCACCTTTCATGGAAGTTTCTAAGTGATAAAGCCAATCCCATGAATAATGTGGTTGATCCTATCTCTTTCCTCAATATCTATAAAAGCTTGTCTATATGCCTTGAGCAAGCTAGTTCCAGTTCTAGCATAGTGATAGAGAGTTCTAGGAGTTCAAGAGTTTGAAGCTGCAAGAACCTTCTTTGCACCCATAAGGCCAAATCTAAGTGAGGAGATTATTGTCACCCAAAGAGAGAGAGGCTTGTTTCCCATCCCAACAAGCTTTGCAAGACTTGTGTAGCTGACTACCCAGCCAAAGGAGGATTTGACGTCAGAACTATGGTTGTATTCTTCTTTGTTATTTATCAATAATAGATGACTATCATTATGGTTCCACTCTCATTGTCCTGTGATTGATGTTGAATTATATCTTTTCTGACTGATATATAATTGCATCTATCAGATTTTATGCTTGTATTCGTGTTGTTATTTGCATGTGCAGGTGTCCAATCACGGAGATCGTGGGGATCGTGACCGGCCAAGGCAAAGGAACGAGAGCGACGTCTCTTCTACGAACATTAGCGGTGGAATCCAAGTAGTTTCTCACTATCCACTTTTTATTTGCAATTAGGAACTTGCGTGATAGCATTGTTTGATTGTTGTTAGACCTGGTCTGGGCTAGTAGGGATCGTCTCTGTTCGTAGAGAGGATTTACCTCCACAACAATTTGGCAACTCCGCTGGGGAGTTAACTTGTTGTTTGATTTGTAAACTTTAGACGGAGCCTGAAGTACGGCCAGATAGCCTTCGAAACGCTATTTCTTTGCATTAGTGAAGTAGATCAACACCACTTCAGTCAATCTCTGGTTTGGTTTACGAACTAAACAACTTAGAGTTTGTCTTGTCTCTTTGGTTTCTCTTGTTTTGATTGCTTAGATAGCTTTCTGGGTTGGATTTCTTGCTGTCTCTTGCTTCCTGGTCTGCCTGGATACTGTTTTCAAGCCCTGGATTGCTTGCTTTTGTTTTTTATTTAGCAAACTTGATTAGCGCGCTTTTAGCTTGACAGTCGCGCCAATTGGCACAAGTTGCTCAAATACAACCCGCGCCAATCCCATAAAAGCGCAAGTTGCGACCTGACAGTCACGCCAGGCCTGTCAACTTTTCCAGTTTGCTTGTTTTCGAGCCCTCTGAGCTTGGATTGGTATCTTGCCACGTCTTTTTCAATTACTGGAGTGTGTTTGATCCTTGTTTGACTGGTTTTAGACCTCCGTCCTTCGGGTGTTTGCCTCTTTCCATCGATCTCACATTTCAGCCCTAGGGCATCTAGTGGCTTTGTGCATCGAGCCTTCCATAGGAGTCTTGTGGTCTTTGATCGTCCAGTCGACTTTGTGATTAATTTTTGCACTTGCTCAGTAGTTTTCAAAGCCTGTTATTGATATTCAAGTGATTTGCTTCTTTTCCACTTGGATTTCGCTTGGCTTCGTTTGGGCTTAGATCATATAGCTCATAGAGGTCTTTGTGTTTTTTTTTCTTGGTTTGAATGACTATCTTGGTGTTTTGGGGATTTGATTGTGTTCTCTTTGAGTGAAATTTGTCTCTTTTACTCGGTGTTATTATCCCTCAAAATTTGTTTAGTGCACTTTGCCATTGAAAAGAAAACGAACAATCTCTTTTGCATTGAATTAGTTAATTGAAATTAGAAGCTTTTCATTGATTAGTGATTTAAAACAAAAAAAAAGTTTCATTTATTGCCATTAGCTGCATTAGAGTGGTTCTTGATTGTTTGTGGTCATTTTGTTTGAGTGAAAAGTTCTCAACTCTCTCGTAGTTAGTATTCATCGAACGAAATGATATTCTTTGGCATATAGTTTGCATTTAGGGAATTGTGAGAGATTACATGCGGTAAGACCTGGAAATTGAAACTTAATCAAAGATCAACCATAAAATGAACTGAATGAACTTAAAAACGCATTGGAACATAACGCTCTTTGATTAGAGGTCTAGGCTAGAGACGTGCTCCGACGTCGTTAAACCTAGTCACTGTTGTTTCACATTACGGTTGGGTGATTCCTCCTTTTGTGACTCGATAGTGGTCTAGCACGGACTTGAGCTCCCACGTACCGTCGCGTATATAGGGGAGACCCCACTAGGTTATCATCCTTTATCCACAGGAAGCCGTGTCTGCCGCCTTACAAGCCATAACACACCGAACACAGCATTCAGGAAGATTGACTGTCGTACGAGAAGTCCTTGGTTTTCATATGACTGCCAAGGTGTATATGCAGTTTTACGGATTTGTTTGGTAAACCCTTTTGCCTAGTTCTCCAGAGTAGTCACTTTTGATCCTTTTTAGACTCCTTAAAAGAAAAGGCTCGCTTGAGCAGTTTGTCACTTCGGGCTCACAAAACATTTGAAGGCGACTAGAGTCACCTTTTTGTCCTTTTCTCGACTCTTAAAACATGAAAAGGTCAAGTTGTGTCCTTGCGTCTTAAAATTTATTTGGCCACGATTAACATTACCTGGTTAGATCTTGTGTGCGTTAGTTTGAGTAGGGTCCTTTATCGTTAGATTCCCTTAGGTCTTGTTTGAAGTTTGTCATCCTGGCTGAACCGTCGACTCCCGTTCCAAGTGATCAAGGGTCTTCGTCTTCCGTTGCTCCTGAGGTACCGGTTGTGAGTGATACTCTTCCTGTTATTCCGAGTATCCAACTGATCAAATCTCGTGCCCCGGACGACGAGGATTACGAAATTCATTGGAACCCCATCTGGGAGCCTGAAGAGGACGATATTCCTTTTACCCCCCCTGGTGTTTCGTCTCCAATGTCTACCTCTCACATGGATGAGACATCTCCTAGAGTGAGTGAGACACCCGTTTTGTCGAATATCGACACTCCTATCCCGGCCACTTCTCCGGTACCCTCACGCTATAAGTCGTTGAGGGATAATATAAGTGCCAGGATCCCTGCTTCAAGTATGTGGGACCCCCATATCACTCCCACTTCAGGATATTTTGTTTCACGAGTCCACAGTACACCTGTCACTTCAGTTCCAACGAATCCAACTGTTTGTGTAGCACATTCAACTCCGGTTGTTAGTGCCGTTACAACGTCTTCAGCTCTGACTACTGGTGCTGGTCCCCCTCACGACCAAGTGAGTAGTGGCCAGCCGGCACACACACCCAAAGTTGTCCATCCTGCACAAAGTGCACCACCCTCTTCTGGTCCCATCCTAGGAGGGGGGTCGTATGATGAGTATGGACAAGCTGTTCAGGATCCGAATGCGCAGGGTCCATTCTATTATTACGATTCTACTGGTCAATACCTTTATCTTTCTAGACCCTTGCCTACTTAACCTTTTGTTGAGGTCTCGGTACCATTATCCGTTGCTTGGAACGCCACCACTTTCCATGGGGGCCAAGTAAGGCCTGCACAGCTTCAGGGACCGCCTAACCAAGGCCAGTCGTCTTATATGCAAACCCCCGAGGGCAGAAATATTACGGCCAGTCTTACCCAGGACAACCTAGGGGCCTACAAGGACAACCTTATTAGGGACAACCTTCGGCCGCTGGTGGTCCATCTTTTACTTATCTGACTCAACCTTCTGGTTATCCAGGGCAACCTGGTACCCAGCAAGGTTACCCGTCTGGACAACCAGGACAACCTTACATCCAACAAGGTCAACTTGGTGTCCAGCAAGGTTATCCCTCTGGACAAGCAGGACAAACTTATATTCAACAAGGTCAACCAGCAGTCCAACAGGGGTACCCTTCTGGGCAAGTGGGGCAGCCTTATGTACAGTAGGGCCAACCCACTGCCCAGCCTAGTCATCTTTCTGGGCAAGGGGGTCAGCCTTCCGTACAGCAGGTCCAACCCACTGCCCAGCCTAGTCATCCTTCTGGACAAGCTGGTCAACCTCAAGGTCAACCGGCCGTCCAGCCCGCTCAACCATCTGTCCCGCAAGGACAACCCTCGGTTGCACAAGGACAACCTGCTACCCAGCAAGCTCATCCTTCTGGGCAAACGGGTCCGTCCCAAGCCCAACCAGGACAACCTTTTGGCCAGATGGTCCAAGCTCAACCTGTTCAAGGACACCCTTCTGGGCCCCAGACTCAAATTGGTTATCAGATGCAAGGTGGGTCACAATCCCAACCTTCTTATCAAGCGCAGGCTTCTTACCAGGCTCAGTATGGAGCTCAACAACCGTATGGATACTAGCAACCCCAGGGGAAAACTCAGTTTACCCCTTATCAAAATTATCAACAAATGCAGGTCACCCCCTATCAGAATTATCAGCAACAATATGTTTCACCTGCAAGTCAAGTTGCTAATCCATGGGGTGCTGGGGGGTAGACCCAGGGTCAACTGTCTGCTTATGGATAGAATCCTTATGGACAGAACCCCTATGGGAAAAATCCCTATGGGCAGAACCCTTATGGGCCAGGGCCGACCGGACAAAGTCCATGGGGGCAACCACCACCTGGTTGGAACCCTGGTACTACCTCTCTCCCACAGCCACAAATGTCCTTTAATCCTCAGTTGCCTTTCTCAGCGACGTTGGAACTCCCAGATGTGTCCAAGTTGACGAATGATCCCATTCCCCATAATCCATATTGGCCGCCAGTACTGACTAAGATACCCGGTGATTGCCCGAAATTCGATGGCAAAGCTGGTGAGGACCCTCAAGCCCATGTCATGACCTATCACCTTTGGTGTTCATCCAACTCGTGGCTTGATGACTCCATCCGGCTCCGCCTCTTCTAAAGGACTCTCACCGGCTCGGCTGCTAAGTGGTATATTGAGTTGAATCGCGGAACATTTCAAGATTTTAACTCGTTGGCTATGGCATTCCTAACTCATTTTCAGTTACCCATTCGGTATGAGACAGGGACACATCTCCTTATGTCTCTCAAACATGACACGGCCACACATATATTCAATCATATACATGAATGGAGACAACGTCGTCGCTTGATCAAGTTCTGGATTCCTGATCAACTCCTAACCGATTGGTTCACAACCTCCTTTGTCCCTGCGATCGCGTGAGACATTGCCATGGGAGCTTTTGTAACTGAAAAGCAAGCTATCGCACGTGCTTAGTACCTCGACTTAGTTTATTCTCAAGACGCTCTGAGACCCGGGACATCCAAAGCTCCGCCAAAACCATCTGTTGACGGTGTTATTGGCTCTGTAAACCCATCTTCAAAGAAATCATCCGCGAACCCTGGGAAGCAAAAGCCGAATGCTTCTAGCGAAAACACTTCTCAGGGTGAATCTAATTCTGGGAACACTTCTGAGGTTAACGCCGTCCAGTCCACCACGGCGGATAAATCCTCGAAAGGGAAAAAGAAAGGGAAAGCCAAGAATAAATCCGAAGAGCCAAGACATGAATCCTCTAAACCTCCACCCGAGGAAGGATCCAAATGTAAACCTAAGTATCCTTGTCTTATCTGTGACAAGGATCACTATACTAAGGACTGCCCCAGGCGGTCCGAAGTTAGTCGATTGTTGAAAGGTGCTCCTGCTGTGCTTAAAGAACCTTTCCCTTCGCAGCAAACTCAAATGGTGGCAGATCCATCGCAACCCTCTTCTTCATTCGGCTCTCAAGTATTTATGGCTCGGACGATTCCCGTCCATGTCACTACTCGAGCAAAAGAATATCCATCTCATGCCGGGAAAGAGCCTGAGGTCTCCTCCAGCGCTCCTCCGTCCAGTTCTGGTCCACTCCACATCGAGAGACCTAGCACTGAGATGACTATCCGACCCCATCCAAAAGGTGTACTCTTGAAGTCTTCTTACAACCCTAATGCTTGTGCTTCCCAACACTACAGCATCATTAAGGACTTAGCTCAGGTCCCGTCTGCTATGTCCGCTCTAGAAGTGCTCCAGAGCTGCCCCTCCCAGAGGAAGTCCTTGCTATCGGCCATCGGTGGCATAGAACTAGCTGACTCAGATCTGATTTCTTTTGATCTCGAGGGCCATACACTGAGACTGCCTCACCAAATTGCTTTCCTCATACATGTCATTATCAATACTAAAACGATTCATCGTACAGTCATTGATGAGGGTGCCTCAACTTGCATCATGTCTGTTGCCTACTGGAAAGCTATTGGTTCTCCGACGCTGAGCCAGTCTCCTACGACCTTAGAAGCCTTTGATGGAAGAGAGTCCCGTCCTTATGGTATCCTCCAACAGTTGCCCATCTCCTTGGAAGGGAAGACGGTAGAAGTGGAGGTCGAAGTTAGCTGGACATACGCCATCAAGCCGTGGCTTCCTCCCTTTTCCGTGTCATTCGTTTCCCTCATCAGGGGAAGATTGTCATCGTGGACCAGCTCTCCTTCTTCACCTCCTCTTCTGAAGGCAACGTGCCTTTCGTGGAGCATACCTCTAAATCATGTGAGAGTGTGGGAGCCGGACTCTTTAAAGATCCCGCTCTGATGGGTGTCTTTCCCCTGCCACCTCCTATTCTCGCTCCTATTAATATGATTTCTGTGCGCTCTAATCCGTGGGTCCTTCCTCCCGCTAATCAGATAGAATCTTGGGGCAATATGATGGCGTTAAGTCCCGCCGAGCTCAACTACGTCGAAATCATTGCTGCATCGGCTCCCCCTCCCGAACCTTCTCCTCCGAGCAGCGTTCCCGACTCGTATGTTCATTCCCCTTGGCTTGGAGATGATGCTACTTCGGATCCATTAAAGGAAATATTTCCTTCCGATGAAGCCATTATAGAGACCATGTCTCTTGAGGAACCCCCTTGGTCCGATCATCACCATCGTTCCTCATTCCTTCCTGCCCATCAGGAAATGATCGCCTGTCTTGAACGGTTTGCTTCGTGTATCCCATTTCAGCCCCTTCAAACACCTATTCAAATTTATCAAGTGTCTTCTGAAGGCAATATGGGAAACATTACGTAGAACCAACCCATCGACATCTCTGCGATACCAGGGATTGTCGAGCATATTCATATTGGAGTCACTTGTACTCCAGAGGAAGTTCGACTCTACACCGATCTTTTTCGCGAATTTCGTGATGTCTTCGCTTGGTCCTACGAAGAGATGCCCGGCATCGACCCTAGCATAGTGGTGCACGAGATACCTATGTATCCAGGTGCTAAGCCTGTTCGTCAACGCCTACGCCCCGTGCACCCCCGAAAGGCTGCAACCATTAAAGCAGAAGTCGAAAAGATTCTCAAGGCTGGTTTCATTTACCCCATTCACTCACGGATTGGGTTTCTAATATAGTCCCTGTAAACAAAAGGCAAGGTACTATTCGAGTCTGTGTTGATTATCATGACATTAACCGCGCCTGTCCTAAGGATAACTTCCCCACACCTTTCATTGATCAACTCATTGATGAGTGTGCAGGAAGCAAAATCTACTCGTTTATGGACGGTTTTTCTGGGTATAACCAGATCAATATTATGCCCGCTGATCAACATAAGACTGCTTTTATCTATCCTTGGGGCACTTTTGCTTACAAGAAGCTCCTTTTGGTTTAAAGAATGTCGGCGCTACCTTCCAACGTGCAATGTCCTATGCTTTTCATGACATCTGTCACATTGTACAGCCGTATTTGGATGATCTTCCAGCTCATTCAGTCAAACGACAGGACCATCCTTCCCATCTTCGTGAAATCTTTCTCCGCTGTCGACACTACCGTATCAGGCTTAATCCTCATAAATGTGTCTTCTGCGTTGAATCAGGCCAACTTCTCGTGTTTATCGTCTCCCAAGAGGGCATCCGTCTGGATCCCCTCAAAGTCGAGGCTATTCTGAATCTTCCCCCCCTGCTTATTTGCAGCAGTTGCAAAGCTTGCAGGGAAAAGCAAATTTCCTAAGACGATTCGTTCCGAACTATGCTGAGGTGGCTAAAGGTTTTACACGGTTATTGAAGCGAGATACACCCCTTTATTGGGATGCTATCGCTTAGGAGTCTTTCGAGCGTCTCAAGAGTCTCCTTGTTTCTGCTCCATTATTGAGACCTCCGAATTATCAAAGTGATTATACTCTATATCTGGCCGCCGCCGATACCACTATCGGCATGGTTCTCGTGCAAGACGATGATGATGGCAATGAGCACATCATATATTACCTTAGCTGCAACCTCTTGGATACGGAAACTCGATACGCTTACGTTGAGAAGTTGGCATTGGCCGATGTTTGTGCCGTCCAACGCTTCCGGCATTATATGTTGTTGCGCACCACGACCGTGATTTCTGATTGCAACCCAATGACGTACATTTTGTCACGATAGTTGTTGGGGGGCAAATACTCAAAGTGGATCGTCATCCTCCAAGAGTTTGACTTGGAATTCACTCCTGCCAAGTCTAAGAAGTCATTAGTCTTTGCTGAGTTACTCTGCTCTTTGCCATCTCCTTCTGTACCCTCTCTTTCAGAGGATCATATCCCGGAGGAAACTCTTTTTCTGATCAGCACCCTCGATCCCTGGTACGGGGATATTATTGTGTATTTGCAGATGTCCTCTTTCCGCCCCGTTGTATCTAAAGATGCTCAACGGCGGATCCGCCATCAGTCTCAACCCTATCGTATCATAGGGGACACCCTGTACCGTCTCGGCGTTGACTCCGTCCTTCGCCGATGTCTAACCCTCAAGGAAGTTGAGAGAGTCCTGAATGACTGCCACTTTGGCGCCTATGGTGGTCACATGTCCGAATATGCCATAGCTCAAAAAATCCTTCGCGCTGGTTATTTCTGGCCCTCCATTTTTAAGGATTGCATTCTTGTCGTCCGCTCATGTCATGCGTGCCAGATATACCAGCGGAAGATGCGTGCGCCACCAACCCCGCTGCACCCTGTAGTCACCGTTGGCCCTTTTGAAAAATGGGGGATTGATTATACAACCTGTAAGCCTTGCTCGGCTGGGGGGCATGGGTTTATCATCGTTGCCGTCGATTACTTTACAAAATGGGCTGAGGTGATGCCCACATTAACTGAAGACGGTCACACAGTGGCACAGTTTTTGTTCAATCATGTTATTATGCGGTTCGGAGTTCCGCAGGCCATCGTCACGGATCACAGAAAGCATTTCTGTAATCACAAGATGACCGAACTAACAACCCAACTAGGCTTACGACATGATAGTTCGACCCCGTACTATCCTCAGTCTAATGGCCAGGTTGAAGCCGTTAATAAGATTTTGGTTACGATGCTTCAACGTACTGTTGACATGCATAAGTCTAATTGGCATCTGATGTTGTTTCGCGCCTTGTGGACCTACCGAACCTCTGTGAAGTACGCCACCGGTTTCACTCCATTTCAACTAGTTTACAGACTGGAGGCTACCCTTCCTATAGAATGTGAAATTCCGTCGTTGAAAATAGCCGTCGAGTTGCTTCCCAACACTACTCCGGTAGAGGAACGTCTTCTTTATCTAGAACGGTTGGACGAGACCCGTCGCCTAACCTCTCTAGCCATCGAAGCTCAAAAGAAGAGAGTCAAAACTCATTTCGACCATACCATCCATCCTCGTTCCTTTGTTGAGGGAGATCTAGTCCTGATATACGACCAAGCAAATGAAAAGCTAGGGGCAGGAAAACTCGAGCCCATGTGGCTAGGTCCTTACATTGTAAAGAGAGTGTTGCAAAAAGGGGCATATGAGCTAGTCGACTACGAAGGTAATCCTCTTGATAAGCCTCGCAATGGGTTGTACTTGAAAAAGTACTATGCATGATTCATGCACTTCGATTTATACATGCGTGTTTGTGTGTTTTCATGTTTTCAGCTTGGTGTGAAGGCGTGATTGCCCCTTATTGTGTTTTTGCTCCTTGTGCAGATGTCGGGTGCACCTTATGTTGGTTTCGCTGATGGTGCCTGCCGCAGCACTCGCAATTTGTCCTCTGTGGCGTGGGTGATATACGATCCTCACGGTGAGTTGATAAATCTTCAAGGTGTGTGTTTAGGCTGTACTACAAACAATGTTGCTGAATATAGCGCTGTTATTGAATTATTAGCCGAGGCAGTTAATCTCGGTATTCGTACATTGGTTGTTAACCTAGACTCTCAAGTTGTCGTCCATCAGCTCAATGGACGATATTCCGTCAGAGACCGTCACATTTTAAGGCTGTACTTATGTGTTAAATTGTTAGAAAGGAATTTTGACTTTATCACATATCAGCATATTCCACGACGATTAAACACATTATCTGATGCATTGGCTAATCATGTATTAGATAGACATTTGCGTAATTTATAATCAAAACATCATACAAACAAGCACAATAATAAACCATAGGCATATGTATATATATATATATATATATGTGTGTGTGTGTGTGTGTGTGTGTGTGTGTCGCAATGTTTGCACCGCGTGCATTACATAGTTCAAAAAATAATACATGTTCATCCTGATACATCCTGGGACGACATGTCCCTCAAAAAATATGCATGAAAGAAGCCTAGAAGTCTAGTCGTGGTGGTGCTCATGATAGCACGTCACCGCGCGCCCCAAGCGTCTCAATAGACAATGGATGCAAGTCGGCACCCCCACTGTGTGCCTCTGGTATGCAAAAGGCACGTCCGCCAATCTAGCGTAACCCGGAATCCCTCGGGTGAGTCCCTCGAGATTCTGCACCAGATCTTCTCCCACGGCACCCCCTGCTTGAGGGTCAGCTGCGGGTTGGCCCCTCCGCGCTATAAGAGACAAGCCGACTGGTCGCTCTGGGCCAACATCTGCATATACGTACAACTGTCATTAGAACATGCATGTATTGACAAAAAAAAATGAAAATACATAAAAAAACGAAGAGATCATACCTAACTCCTCGTCCCATTCCTCTCCCTCTGGTAGTGGGAGGTCTGGATCCCCCATGAAATTGGTTCTCGCGTATGGCCAATCCTCTACCACGATCAACTGACGGCGGAGCCATATGAAGAATTCGGGCCGCCAGGACATCTGCTGGCCCCCTCCTCCTCTGGGCATCAATGCTGCCCAACGAGCCATCCTAGGCTCTCGTGGCAATGGATCAGCGACTACAGCTCCCTGAATCTGAAAGAGGGGTAATCGTTCCAAGAAGAATGACACCACAATCAAGCCATACCCGAACTGTTTCACTCCTCCGCGCTTACACTTTGTAAGCTGCCTTTTGATATTGGTAGTCACCGCTGTAGCCCAGTCAAAGATGGTGGGGCTGAGGCATTCTGTCGCTAGTAACAGATGATTCTTGCTCACCTCATGGGGCGCCTGTACCCCAGCTGCACGCGTGATGGTGAACAGTATCACCTTAAGAACCAAGTCCTGGATGGTGGCGATATCCACCTTGGCACTGTTTCTCCCAAATTGTGCCTCTGGACACACTTGGGCCTTCACTTCACCTATCTTCTCTCTGGAAGGTCTGCTTCCGGTCAAAATAGGACTCGCCCCTCTCCATGACAGCCCAGTAATGAAATACACATCAAATACGTCCAACTCTAAGGTTTGGTCCTGTAAGCGAAATACTTGGTCATCAACATCCCAAGCATCAACTATGAACTGTAATAACTCAGGCTGAGCTCACAGATAAGATGTGAGGAAGAACTTCTTGAGACCACAGTCTCTTAAAGCATTCATACATCCCTCATCCTCTATGGCCAAGGCATCTACGGCATCATGCTCCCGTTCTTTCCATTCCACCACCATTTTTGCTTGTTTCCTGCACCCACAAGGATGAATAAATCATTATTAGAACACTGGTAAGCTTACAAACCGGACAAATTTCAAAAATAATGAGAAAATTCAAGGTAAAAATTAGGTCGCGCGGTTGGCGCGACTGTTTCTAAAATAGTCGCGCCAATGGCGCGGCCCCTTTGGGCAAATCACCCCATTGGCACGGGTCCGTGCCGGATACCCGCGCCAATGGGGCGCGGCCCTAAATTTTAAAATCCTCCTTGCAGAGGCTCAATCAAGGAACAAAATGCATAAAAAGGGTATGGAAATGGAGCTAAGGGAAGCGCCTCTTACCTGGAACTGGCGAAATCTCGAATGGTTGCACGGATTGGCTGTAATCACTTTCCGAAGTTCACTCCCCAAGCGGACCACTGCTACTATTCAAGAGGTAAAAAGTAAAAGTAATTTTATTTTTTACATTTTCACCATATTTATAAACTTTTTGACTTGTACTTAGGTTTAAAAAGTTGTTTTTTGAATATTTTAATATATTTTTTTGGTCGAAAATGGATTTTACGCTTGCTTCTTGTGCAGCGACAGGTATTTTACGCAACTTCGATGGTGAAATGAGTTGTATATTATACTTTTTCGGACTCGGTAAACACACGAAAAAGTCACTGTGGAGTCATCTTTCAGCTCTGTTCTGACTCGCTAAACATGAAAAGATCGCCGAGTTATCCCTCTTCGCTCGTTAAACGTAAATAAGAGGCGGTGGTCTTTAAACTCTTTTTTTCGACCGTGTAAAAACGAAAAGATCGTCGGACCCTTGTCGTTTCAGGTTCGTTAATGGTTACGAAACGACGTGATATCAATCGCTTTTTTACTTTTTCAGGTCAATGTCACTACATATGAAAAGTACTCCTCGATCGTAATGATCAGGCGGTTCTTTCGAGCATTGTTTTATACTTTTTCGGGCTCGGGAGACACAACTTTACGAAAAAGGACCCCCTGGAGTTTTCTTTTCTGTTGTCTTTTCAGACTCTCTAAACAGGAAAAGACGCCGAGTTCTTCCTTTGTCAGGCTCGTTAAAACTTAATGACATCGGATTCTGTCGTAATGACGCCTTACGCGCATGTGCTATCCCCGTCAAGCTTGTCATCAAAAGATAACCGGGGTACTCGCCAGAAATGGTGGGGAAAATGGACCCATAATTATTGTCGCGTCGGCAGTATGTCGCTCTTGAACATGGCACTTGTCTGCATTCTTGTCTGGGTGGGGACATCTCATCTTGTTTTACACTAGCCTCCGTGGGTTTGGGTTATCCTGTTTGACCTCTCATCTGCTCATTGCCTTGTCACCATGACCCTTGATCATTTAATGTCAAATATTTCCAAGTCCATTGTCGTGCTGCCGATATGTTCGAGAGAAGTTGACCTCTGCGGAATAACAACCTCCCTCTAATACCTCACATAATTTTGATTCACCACAACATTCTTCCTCTGTCTCGTGTCACTGATGTGGGAAACACTATGGCCCACCTTTGATCAAGGTCACTTCCTGTCGACTTCAGCTCATTATCCAGGAAGCTGATCTAGAGACTCCCTTCCGGTGCCTTGGAGCCTGCATGCCTCAATGGCAGGTTCTTCGTGTTCGATGAGAGGTTTTCATCATTGGCCTCCGATCGAATGATTCTACGGGTGTTCGATGCCAGCTCACTCATTCGCACGCCGTAGATTGTACCTGTAGTACCTTGAGGGCCATTGTCATTATTGGTGGTACCTCTCGCGTCTGTTAATAGTTTTCACTATTGACTGGTAATTAGACGATGTTCATGCATGTTCAACTTCAACCCATGTATTCACATGCTTGGACTTGTACTCTGTTCGGGTCGAGATGGAGCGCAAGACCCTGGATTTTGTCTATTGGAATCCAGGCTGCGATTTATGGCTTATTATGATCATTACATGACTCATTCACTAGATGGTTGCGACCATGCCTGAGTCTATTTATCGATCCTCACTAGATGGCTGCGTCCATACCTTGGATCTAGATTATTATGTGCTCTGTTATGGGTGGCTGCGCCCATACCACATATATCATGTACTTGAGATATCAGTTGTACTTCTTTACGTAGGTTCTCCGACGGCAGTGTTTTCAGTTATGCATGGTCTTGTAAAGCATTTCACCACTTTCTCTCCCTCGGGCCTCATGCTTTAGGGGGCATCTGTTACACAGTAATTTGTCACCGTCCCTGTTACCCCTCTCTCGCACACTGGAGGACTCATTCCGGGACCTGTGAGAAGTGACATGACCTGAAACCACTTGCATCATATTCCTCTAAGCATGAGCTTCATATGTCCTGAAGACATCTCCTGCAGAATACCCATGAAAACAACTCTTTTTGCATTAGCGTGGGTCCACAGTGTACTGCCCGCGCCAATGGGGGAAATCCTCTAAAGAGGGCGCGCTGTTGGCGCTCTGTTTCAGAGTCGCACTCGTGCCAACCGAATTGAGTAAAGTTTTTAACCAACAAGCTTCCGAAGGTTCTCCTTAACCCATTCACCAACTGGATCTATATTGAGCTAGGATGGTTTGGCTTCGAATCTCCATAGAAGGGAAGTGGTTTGCCACCTTTCATGGAAGTTTCTAAGTGATAAAGCCAATCCCATGAATAATGTGGTTGATCCTATCTCTTTCCTCTCTATCTATAAAATCTTGTCTCTATGCCTTGAGCAAGCTAGTTCCAATTCTAGCAAGGTGATAGAGAGTTCCAGGAGTTCAAGAGTTTGAAGCTGCAAGAGCCTTCTTTGCACCCATAAGGCCAAATCTAAGTGAGGAGATTCTTGTCACCCAAAGAGAGAGAGGCTTGTTTCCCATCCCAACAAGCTTTGCAAGACTTGTGTAGCTGACTACCCAGCCAAAGGAGGATTTGACGTCAGAACTATGGTTGTATTCTTCTTTGTTATTTATCAATAATAGATGACTATCATTATGGTTCCACTCTCATTGTCCTATGATTGATGTTGAGTTATATCTTTTCTGACTGATATATAATTGCATCTATTGGATTTTATGCTTGTATTCGTGTTGTTCTTTGCATGTGCAGGTGTCCAATCACGGAGATCGTGGGGATCGTGACCGGCCGAGGCAAAGGAACGAGAGCGACGTCTCTTCTACGAACATTAGCGTTGGAATCCAAGTAGGTTCTCACTATCCACTTTTTATTTGCAATTAGGAACTTGCGTGATAGCATTGTTTGATTGTTGCTAGACCCGGTCTGGGCTAGTAGGGATCGTCTCTGTCCGCAGAGAGGATTTACCTCCATAACAAGAAGTTCATATCCCCTCCCATCACCAAGTTCGGGTTATCCATAAAGGATTTTGTAAATAGATTAATCCAGAAGGGGAGCCTGTCCTAAGAAGGCCCATAAATGTTCAAGAGCAACAAATTCAAGCATAACTCTAAGGAGTATACCTCTTCTCCCAGTACTTGCTCCAAGCCCCATGAGATTAATAACTTCAGTCTTCCCTTTTTGACTCCCAACACCAAACCCCCCAATATTCCTTTGGCGTTTATAGACATGAAGGTCCACCTCGGAAACATTTTGTTCAAAGCCAGACGTATACCCTCTCCTGCTCTAAGAGTTTCTTGGAGCATTATCACATCATGACAGTATTGTTTAATCAAAGCCTTCAGTGCTAGTTTTTTGAGGCACTAGCAAAACCTCAATAGTCAAAGGACAACACAATCATTTGGTCACTTGGGATGGGGTTTGCGCTGCTCTAATCACCCCTGAAAGTGATAGTTGTTTCTCGTCTTCTATATCGTTTTTTTCTCTTAACTGAGCCTTAGATAGGTTGGAATTCCTTCCTCTTGTCTTTCAAGGACCTACCGAGATCATTTGGATACCCAACCCACCCACTACTTCCTAGGGAATGACCTTCGTCTCTCAAGGTTGAAGGTTATAATGCAGTTTCTCTATAAGTTTTCCTTTAGAGCAAGGGTTCACTGGGCTCGATGCTATGGGGTGGTTAAGGTGAATCTCATGGATAGATGTAATAATGCTGTCGAAGACTTCATTCACATTTTCAACATGCGGATTTTCCATAAAAGGAGGCCTGGAAGGACCAGAGATTGGGATCGTATTGAGCAAAGATGACAAGGAATTATGAATAGAATAGGTAGGCTCAAGAATAGTACCCTCTGCCTGGAGTGTAGAAACAACTTATCCACTCTCCATTGTCTCTGCCTGAACCAGCTCCCCAGGCTGCTCCTACTCCTGTTCTGCCACATCCTCCATCTGCAAATGCTGCATACCTTCAGATTCCATCTGCACCTAATCCCCATCCTTCCTATCCCCCCAAACCCTCTGCTTGAACCTTTTCCTTCTCTTCTCTCTTGGGTTGATATGCCATTCATGGATCTCCTTTGTGCCTTCTTCTCCTTCGAAAGCCCAATGGACACTCTCTAGTGAGATGCCCATATTTGTGGCATCGATGACAACGGAAAGGATGCTATTCATAATCTATCATCTGGGTGAACACTAAATCTTTGTATTTAAGGTGAATTTCCTCTTCCAGACCTTCCCTTAGGTTTAAAATTACCAGGATTCGTCTTAAACCCTTATCCATTGTTTGCCAGAAGGACATATCTGCTTCCAAAAATTATCTGAGTGTGTTCCCAATATCTTTGAACACCGTCTCCATCTAGAAAGGATGAGGTAGTCCTGGAAGGTGAACCTAGACCACAGTCTTTGCGATCTTCTCTCTCTAAGCGTCAAACAAGGGATTCCATCTTTTAAACAGAATGGGGGCTCTGTCAAAACACCAATTTCAATTCATAACCCATTCAATGTTTTCGCCTTTGCTAAATTTTACCACGAACCAACCTCTAACTAGAGTGGATACCTCAAATTGTTGATCTGGTGCCTCCTTCCATACCTTAGAAGCCCATTATGTGATGTAATTTGTTGAATACTTTTTTTCCTTTGGTTCTCTCAACCAAAGTGACCTCTGCCACTTCCATTTCTTATATATCCGAATATCGACTCCAAGCACAAGGTTTGGAAGTACCTCCTTTTTCTTTCTCAACTTACCTTTCTTCCTCTTCTCCCTTGTAGTATCGTTCCTCCCCCTTCCCTTGCCTCTATTATGGTCTCCTTCACATTGATTCCTTATGTAGAGAGCGACTCTAACCGCCTCTACACCCAACTGCTTCGATGGATTAAGACTTCGCCTTCCGTTGGTAGTCCTGCCTCTCCCAGAGAGAGAGAGATCTCCCCCACCTCTCATCGAAAGGGAGTCTAGTTAAACACTCCCGACACCACCAAGAGAAAAGAAGAAAAATCCCCTCTGAGCTGATCACTTTATTCCCCTTTCCCCTTCTTATAACCCTCCAGTAAAACCCCTAACACCTCTGTTGGGCCTTCCTCTGCTAAACCTTCAAGGATAGTGTTCCCTTTCTAGCTTATGACCTCTTCAGTCCTCTGATTCAGCGGATTCCTGCATGCAACCACACTGTCCAACCTTATCCCTTTTATTGCTTTCGAGTGCCCAAGGTCCACTATCAAGAATGATTTCAAACACTCATTACCATTATACCTACAACTGGTAAAAATATCTTCCAGCTTGCCCGAAAAATGACCATGGGATTTTGAAAAATAGGGGTTTAGAGAACTTACAGGTTTTCCATATGTTGCCTCCGTGCACAGCCTTTCGAAATGTGCTCTTGTTCCTGCCTCATCTCTGGTTTCCCGCTAGTTCTCCATGCCTCTTCTTTGGAGCTGCATAGGTTTTCCTCCAAAAACCATAAAATGCTTCCCTAACTCCAACCCTCCCCCAGACCTCTCCACTTCCCCGCTGGAAGCCCACCTGGATGAATGAACTTCTCGATGTTCTGCTCCGTGACATCCAAACCCCACACCGACAGGATGTCACCAGGCTTGGGGTCCAAATCGACAGAATCCCATTGGTTGACCATTGTTTCCCTCCCTTTTTACTGCTTCTGACCTCCACAAAATTTGATAGTTGTTAGTTCCTTCTGTGGGCATGTGCAACTGAAAGATAAAACCAAAACGATTAAACTAAACAGGAAAAAACTTTCCATCTTTCTTCCACCCTAAGCCTTTGTTTCCACCTACTTTATTCAAAATGCACCAAGCCCTGGTGACATGTACATGACACCTCTGCACTGCCTTCTGACTCCTATCGCCATGCGTCCCGATCTCCATGTTGCACCAAATCTTGATCTTTGACAAATTCCTGCAGGGTTTCAAACCCTATCGTCATCGCCACCAACTCCTTGATACACACTATCATATGCCGTGGAGATGAATCTCTATGACTAAAGACATTTAAACTAAAAACCTTTTCAAATTATGTATATATACAAATGATGTCTTTTTTTGTGAATTAAGGCTTTATATTAGTAAAAAAAAGATTTGCATGAATTTCCAAAGTGACCATGGAGGATTCATAATCTTCTCAACATGTTACACTAGCCTACGAGAGTAATCAAAGGCTCCATTCCCATCAATTAACTAAGGACTTACCCTAGATCACATAAGTGCCTAGGCCAAAGCTAGCCTGAATAATTTCCTTACATACCCACACAAAAATACCATACATATTCCAAAATACAAACAAATGCATATGACATTGCAATCGCAAAGGGTCTTATCCCAAAAAAAATACTTAAAACCATACAAAATTTTATGAACCTTACACAAGAAAACTAGACCAAGACTATATCACCACAACCAAACATTGTCCCAATAACAAGGAGACCAAATTATATGTCAAGTGCCCAAGTGAGCAGGCCAAGAATCACCATGCTGACCAACATAATATTGTGAGACCAAAAGAGACGCCAGGCTTCCTAGATTATGAGCCAAGAAACTTCATTGTAACCTTTATGTTGCACTGCTTTCAAACCAAGCTCACTAGTAATTTTAAAAAGAAGAAATAGTTGTTTGGGCCCTCACTCTAGACCAAGGATGATCCACCAGGTTCCCCCATCTGATTCACATGCAATTCGCTCTCTACATGCACCAAGAAAGAGTCAACTTTGTCTAACTAAAACCATTGATTCCTAAGCATTCTCTTAATGTCCTGCAAATACTAGAAAATATTGTGCTTCTTGATTTTCTTGTCCTTCAAGACCAAGCCCAAAAAAATCTTCATTTTCCAATGAAGAGCCACTAAATTCAAGTATTATTTCTTCCTACCCCTGGTACACCTAGGGTTAGGAACCCATGTTGACATATCCTCCATAAGATTAGAATTTGAGAGGGATGGTAATTCAGCTCGAACTTGGGTCTTAGGCTTGCAAATTTCCCTTCTGGTGTCCAGCAACACAACATTGAAAAAGGTGGCAGCAAATTCATGCGCAAAGAGTTTAGCACTTCACTGCCCTTGTTGGGATCTTCCACCAGCTCCCCGCCTATACCTCATCCTCTGTCTTGGCGGCATAACTGAGACCCAGGGTATGCACTTCCAGCCGCTACTGTGAATATCTCTACCTGCACAAAAGAAAGAGAGAAAACGAGACCCACCTTCTACAAGACTAGGAAACCAATGGACTAATTCATCACCATAACACCATAAAATTTCTCGATACTCAACATAAGGGGCCGATAATTGATACAAAGGATACAACTTATTCTCCCAAAATCCTTTCGCCACATACCATTAAACCCTTAAGCAATATGGTAAAGATCAAATGACCTATAAACCCATAAATGCATGACCATATAACAAGATGCAACCTAAATCTTAATTAGCTAGAGAAAAAAGCTAGCCTTACATGACCCCCATATTACACTTCAAACAAGACTTGCCTTCCCTTATTTAAACCCTAAAATAAAATCCCAGACCAATAAGCAAATATAATTTAGCAAAAGAATCTGAGATAATGCCACAGACTAGGCTTATAATCTGAGACACAAAAATTTAACCCCTCAAAACACATACAAAAACATGGCAAACCACCAATTAAAGGAGATTAAGTCTACCAGAGAATAAACCTAAGAATTCATGTTTCATAAGAGACTAGATGGCCTAGACAACACTTTTGACAATCAATCTCCAAGCACACTGCCATTTGTCCCGGGAACCCTAAGCAATTAAAATTTGCTTACATTTACTTATGTGTCTGCCTCTCTGACCTTCAAATTTCTCCACAACCACATCATAGTGGAGGTCTCAAAATCAATTATAACAAGGAAGTTGAACTAGAAGACTGAGGACTTTCCCTCAACTCCTCTCCACTCACCATAATGTTTCTCAACCCTCATCGAAGTCAATTAATAAAGCCACATGAATAGAGCGAACATAAATAACTCCAATAGTGGATCATTAGAGCCATGACTTGCTCCCTAAAAATACTGAATCTGTCTCTTTGATGCCTTATGGGAGAAGTTAAGGTGAAAAATCTTGTTACATGAGCTATGAGGGTGTATATATAACAAATGGGGTGACCATTCACCTCCCTTGTGGCTCTTGCACTACGCTCACAATTGTTCAACTTTTCTCTGACTTTTCAACTCTTACATGACTCTTCATATTACATGCATTACTCTTAGACTTCCACTTTACATTATGCTTTTCTCTTTTGCTTGTGATATTTACGTCATTACATCCACAAGAGATGTGGAAAAACACATGGACACACATCACATTGTGGTGACATTTTCATAGGTCACAACTTGACAATGACAATATGGACTTCATGATAAGGTGGTAGTGCCAAGTTCTTCCTCTTGCAGCTTTGTCTTTAATAAGAGATGTATCCAATACTTTGTCTTCATGAGAGATATGCTTTGTTATTCATATCTTCATTCCGAAGGGTTGTGAATTGGATGGAGTCTTCATGTAGTCTTGATATTTGGTCTTCTATTATAATCTAGTGTTCCTTCGTCTTCTCGCCTGATGATCATCTTATCTCCTCAGCTCCTTAGGTGTCTTCTAGCATGTTTTCCTTCTCCATATCCTTCATCATCATCATGTCAAGACATAATAGAATACGTGTGATTCCAATCCACTCATGATAGGTAGTCATCGGTCGGATAAACCCCTAGTGTAATATGCTTCATGCAATCACTTGGAACTGGTGATTGGTTGAGTGTTTGACTTAGGGATTGCACATTTCTAGTGGCCAAGGTCCGGGACAGAGGCTTGAGACTATGCAATGCACAATTCAAGATGGCCAGGGTCAAAGTATTTCATAGTTAAGGGACTCAAGAGTCCAGGCTAGAGGCTTGAGCCTTGAGACTGCATAATATGCAGTTCCGGAGGCCTAGGCAAAGGGACTGTGCATTTCTAAAGGCATGACTAAGTGACAATACAGTTGAGGAACTTAAGAGGTCATGCTTGAGGCTTGAAGTTGCCCAATTCGCAGTTCAGATAAGGGAAAACACTGGAATATTGCACAGTTGAGGGGTTCAAGGCCTCAAGTTTGAGGCTTGAGGCTTGAAGTTGCCCAATGTGTAGTTCTAGAGGGAGAGAGGTCCGATGATTGTGAAATTGAGTAGTTCAAGAACTCAGGGCTGAGTCTTGATTCTTCATTCTGCACAGTGCGCTGAGAAGGTTAGTTGGAGACAAGGATTACGCAGCTCTGGAACTTAGGGGTTGGGCTTCAACACCGAGATTACACAGTGCACAATTCTAGGAGGCAGAAACTGTGCATTGCATAGTTCCAAGAGGCAAGGATGCTACTTGAGGACTGATATTATGCAATGCACAATTTAGGAGGCAAAATAGAAATGCTAAAAATAGCTTTGCTATAAATAGCAATTCGGGATATATTCCAATTTTAATTAGTCCCTGAATTAAAATTCGAATTTGATCTCAGCAGCTGTTTGAAAAATAATTAATTAATTCATCTTGAGTTAATTAGTTGGAGAAATTCAAACATGAAGTCTTTGTGAAGACATGCAACAGTTATCCCTTTGATTGAGGAAGTTATCCCTTAATTAAGGAGATAAGGATGAGTTGTATTTGAGTTGTAATTAGTTAGCTCAGTTAACTAAGTTAAGTCCAATTAAATTAGTTCCAAACAGTTGGAGGAACTAATTGTGAGTTCAGTCAGTTAATGCATTCATGCATGTAACTAGTGTTCTCCAGATAACTGAATATTCTCTCATAAATAACCAATGCATGTCAATTCAGAGAAAGACCCAGTTGAGATTAAAGACAAAGACATTGTACTATCAGTTGGAGGATTTTTCCTATAAAGGAAACTCATCCATGTAGAAGGAATTATCTCCTTCAGGATTGCGTAGTTATTTCAGAGGTCAGTGTTGTGTGTGAGGTGAGAATCATACAGGTTGCAGCTGGAGGACCTAGGAGAATCTGCGCAAGGAAATAGGAGGCTTGGAGGATTGAAGGAAGGCACATGTGTTGTCTACTATGTCTGTGAGCAACAACGAGGGATTGTACTGAGAGCTGGATAGCTTGTGAGCTAAAGCTTTGTGTAATCCTGAGACATTTCCACTTGTATGATAATATAAAGATCGGGGTTTTTAGCTGAGGCTTTCCCCAAAGTATTCTTTTGTGTTCATGTGTGATTGATTTCTCATTCTCAGTTATATGTGTTTTATTCGATCTTGCTCATATTCGATTAAGCTTCGGCAAGTTTGTTGTAGAAGTAGATATTTTATTTTGCTTTAGTATATTGCATTATCAGGTGATCTACAGTGGGAATTTCTACACAATTCAAACAAATATAGATCTATAAGGCATCTAACAACTTTCAAAATTCATATGTTGGACTTTCCACTATGGTTTCATACAAATCCTAAATTTCATACAAAATAATTAATCAAAACCAATCAGAGCTTAGTCATTAACATGACCAACTTCCACTAGGGTTAGTTGCAAATCGTAGATTTTCAATAAACCATCAAACTCAACCAAAACTCAGATTTTCAAAAAGCTTACACAAATCTCAAATCATCATATTTTCATTAGAGATTTTACTTCTACCAAGATTCGATTCCATAACCCTATAATTTCAATTTCACAATCTCAACAATCATTATATAAATAGATCTCAGATTGTTATATTATACATACTAGAGAATTTAATTCCAACTAAGGTTTAGTTGCAAAACCCTAGATTTCCAAATATCATCACCCTAGAATCTTAGACAACGACCATCAATAACTAGGCCAACACACATATCTAGGAATTCATAATCATACATAAGCACATCATATGTCCGACAACATTAGACATACACTAACCTATACCAAACTAGGGCTTTGACCAAAATGACATATCTATATATACCTAGGGTTGCATCATCATGAAAAGGCATTTCATATCATGTGCAAAAGCATTTTATTTCATTCCTAGGGTTACATATTTGATTAGACTAGGGTTTGATTGGACAAGCACACACATACAAAGGAAATCAATTCTAAGACATTATAAGGGTCTTGCTTACCCATTCCACCAAACCCTAATGAGTTAGGGGTTCAATATAGGAACATAGCAAAACCAAAAAATTACCAAAACTTCAAAGGTTCGAGATTTTATACCTTATCACTCAACCCTAACAAGTTAGGTTTTCCTAATCATACCAAAATCCCAAACATGACATCATCAATAAAACTTCAACTAGTGTTTCACCATATCCCTAAGAAGTTTAGGGTTTTAGACATTCACCTTAGCATACCCTTAGGTTAGTGTTTTCTGAGAACCAGTCTATGATTCTATAAAATAAGTTAAGAGTAGGAGTGGGGTAGATTTATCAAGTGATGAATCACCCAACTTAAGAATCAATATGATTCAATATAGATAGACACAACAATGTTAGTAACAAATGAATACATAATTCAATGTTTTGTAGTTTAAGATACACCTTTAATTCTTGACACACCTTATCTTGGGTGGCTTCCTTCCATACTCCTTGAGGGTATAGCAGATGTCTTCCTGATCAAGATAATAGAGAGAAAATGGTGATTAGTATTTAATATAATAAAAAATAAATGAGTACATGAAACCAAAAACAGAAAGGAAATGGGATACTTATATTTGGGAGTTGTTGGGGCTCCCTCTAAAGCTTGAGGGATACCTACAAACTTATAAAAACAATAAAAATGTATTTTCCAAAATATGTTAAAAACCTATAAATTCTAAAGCATATAAACTGTATATCTAAAACTATAAACAAAGGACTTAATAGTGTAAGTCCTTAATGTCAGATTCTTTGGGCTTGAATTTCTTTAGGTCTCCTTCTTTAGCAAAGTTGGCTTGATCTCTTTCCCTCTTCTTATTTCTTGGATTGTAAATATGATCACTCCTATAATGTCCCTTCTTATGACATTGATAGCATTCTACCTTAGACATGTCAACTTTTTTCCTTGGTCCTTTCGATTTCTTTCCTTTATGTTGAGCAATGTAGGCATTTGACACTCCTTCAGTGTTTACAATTAATGAGATCCTTAATTCTTGCTCACTGGAGGCAGTCCATAGTTATTCAAAGGTGGGAGCTACCTTCCAAATGTTAAGTCCTACAACAAATGCACCCAAAGTAGGTGGCAATCCTAATAGGGTAGTGATCGTGAGTTCTTTGTCTGGAACAATTTCATTGGTGGCCAAAAGATAATCCATGATTCTTGTTATCTTCACAAAGAAGGCTACCAATATGTCTTCTTTAGTCATATTTGTGGTCCTTACCCCATTCTTCAAACTTGCTACTTGACCAATGTTCCTAATAGTAAATAACTTTGACAAGGCTTCATACATTTCCAGAGCATGATCGATGTTAGCTATGAATGGGACAAGGTTGCCCTTTATTCCTTCTACCATTAGAGTCATGGAGACCAATTCTAGTTCCCCGAATTTCACTTTGTCAGCTTCACTGGAATCCTTTGTAGGCTTCTTTACTTTTCCTTTAACCAAGTCTAGTACGTTGTTCTTTTCAAGGGTGAGGCAAATCCTCTTCTTCTAGGATTTGTAGTTTGAGACCCCTTCAAGTTTGTTATCTCCCTTGGTTGTGTTAAAAATATTCCTTGAATATAGTAGATTTATTCCCTGAGATAATCCTTTGAATAGTTCCTTGATCAAGTGCTGGAGATTGCCTTTTTCTTATTTCTTCACCAAAGCTCTGATACCATGTTAGAAATTTTTATTTATTTATTTATTTTTATTTTATTTATTTATTTTATTTTATTTATATTTATTTATTTATTTTATTTTATTTTTATTTTTATTTCATTTATTTATTTATTTTATTATTATTATTATTATTATTATTATTATTGTTGTTGTTTTTTTATTTTTTTCTTTTATTTTTTCCGTAGAAAAAGTCGTAATTTCTATTAGATCATAAGAAATTACATTCTGTAGATGCCTAGGCATATCCATAATGAGGCTGGTCACCTCCACGGATAGTAGCAAAAAACCTTTTGACTACAACCCTGTACAAATAATATTAACAGTTTTTTCCTCCACGCAAGGAGTTCAGTTCTCAGATGTATCATAAACCAAAGTTTATACAAAAATAAAAGAGTGTGCTCCACGCAGGGAGACATGCTAGTAATTACCAGGATAAAAACAAAAATAACATCTGAAGTTTATCAAAAAGAGAGATATGTCTGATAGATCTGTGATGAGTTCAAAATATTTTCCAAGTGATAATAACAACTGCTGTCTCGTAGCTTTGTGAGATTCCAGTGGGCCAAAAAGTATAAAAAAAAACCGTGTAGATAGATTTGAAGAAAATAAAACAACTTCATAGCTATATCCCCCGGAGAGAGTGCAGATCGACAAAAGGCCTGTGGTAGTGTTGATGGAAGAGTCCATCCACTTCTTCCTGTATCAGCCAGTCTTCTTCTTGCCTTTGCGCTGCCTGTTTTGATAGGAGGTCCGCCCTTGTGTTGCGCTCCCTGTAAATGTGTTGACAAACAAAATGTTCAAATAAATCTATAAGCCTGTGTGTCTCATCCAGAATGTGTCTCAAAGAAAAAGCAGAGCAGTGTGAAGTTCTATTTATCCAGTTGCAGACAAGTTTGGAATCCCCAAACAGTTGTAGCTTTGTGCATCGTTTTTCAAGAGCAAAATGGATGAGGTGTTTAGCAGTGGACAGTTCGGCATAATTATTTGTGCCCCTTCCCAGGTGCATCTGTATATGGAAACAATGTTCGTCCCTGAGGTAGAGGAGGGCTCCTCCGCCACAGCCATCAACTTGGGCCGAGCCGTCGAAATAGGCCCATGGGAAAGATTTGTCAATGTGCTCAGGGTGGATGGATCTAGGGGGGGCTGTGAGAGGTCATCCGGGAGTAAGTCAAAATTGGCAAGGATCTGGGATCTGATATTAGGCCAGATGGGGTCTCTTTGGTCAAAAATAGCTTGGTTCCTTGCCGTCCAGATAGCCCAGCACATGAGTAGAGGTAAGTTCCTGTCTCTTCCTTTGTGTTTCTCTAGCCAATTCAGCCAGGCCTCTGTAATGGTCTGTCCTTGCCAATGATTGAGGGATGGGGAGGATGAGGTTAAAAGGGACCATTGTTCAGTGACAATAGGGCAGGACAGAAATAAATGCTCGGTGTCTTCCTCATTTCTCCTGCATAGATGACACCAAAAGGGCCCATGGAAAGATCGTTTCATCGGGTTTGAGCCAGTGAGGATTTTGTTGAACAGAATGGTCCACATGAGCATTCGTGTTCTGGGGGCTGCTTTGAGTTTCCATAGTGCTTTCCACCAAATCTGGATATTTTTTGGCTGAGCTTGTTGCATGAGCTTTAAATAACCTTCCTTGGGAGTATATGTTCCATTTTTTGTGAGTGCCCATACAATCTCATCTTCTTCTTCCATTATCCTGATGTGTGCTTGAGTGAGGGCTTCTGTGAAACCCTACCAATCATGCCGCCACTGTCCCAGAATGAGGAGGTCTTGTGCTGACTTCCAGGCCTGCTGGAAAGGAGTGGTGTTTTCTTGGTCTGCTATGTGGGCTATGTGGGAGACACCCAACTCCTGAAGATGGGCGATTAGTAGTGCTGGAAGTCGATGGGCATTGCCACACCCGATCCAAGGATCCATTCCTATGCGTACAACATTCCCCTGATGTATCCTCCATGTTAAACCTTCCCGAATGAGAGGGAGGGAGTTGAGGACAACTTTCCATATATTGGAGTGCCTTCCGCTCCCCCTGTGTTCCCTGCGAATCCAGCCGAAAATGTTTTCCGGGGCAATGTATTTTTCATATACCACTTTTGTCCAGAGGCTATGTGAGGTAATGAGCTGCCATCCTAACTTTGCTGCCAATGCTTTAGCAAAAGCATCCAATCTTTTTATACCCCATCCTCCCCATTTCTTTGGTCTCGCTATAGTATCCCATTTTACCCAGGAAAAAAGGCTTCCCTGTTTGTTCCCTTTCCATAAGAATCTGCAACATATCTTTTGTAGTCTGGCTAGGATTCCTCTTGGAATCCAGGCCAATGACATCCAATATACAGGGGTTGCTTCCAGTACTGCTTTGATGAGGGTGAGTCTTCCAGCCCGGGTGAGGTATCTGTTATACCATATATTTAATCTCTTTTCCACCTTTGCAATAATCCATATCCAATCAACGATTTTATATCCCCCGTGTTTTACTCGGAAGCCTAGATATTTCAACCCTTCCTCCATCGGGTGTGGTGGGAAGGGGAACCGGTGTCGAATGTAAAAGACTTCATGTTGTGAGCAGCCTATCTCTGTGAGGGTGGATTTGTGAATATTTATGATCATACCTGTAGCCTTCTGAAAGAGGTCGAAGACAAACTGCAAGGACGAGGAGTCGGCCAAGCTGCCATTTAAGAAAATGAGCACATCATCTACAAACAATAGGTGAGTGAGAGAGCAACCATGTTAGAAAATCATAAACACAGAAATATTTTCTTATTCTTGATAATTACTTGTGATGTTTCTTATTATTACGATTCTTTATATCTTCTTTCTTTTAATTCATCTAGCAATTACCAAAGAAACATCACATAAAACAATAGACGTTAGATGTAGGCACTATGCTAGGGAAAACCCCCCCGAAGGGAAAATCCAGTTAATAAATTCTTCCTTTCAATAGTATTCTTTGAGACTCTTCACCCTTGACAAAGACTAGATCTTCCCTCCACACCAAGTCAGCTTCCGAGAATTTCGACCCCTTCCCAGCAACTTCGACTAGGCAACAACTTCCGACAACAAGCATCTTCCGACAACAGTGTAACTTGGAAGACTTTGATCTCCCAATCTAGGGCATGAAACAAAGAGAGAGGCACCAAAATTTCAATTTTCTTCTTCTCCTTAGACTCCACCCAATTCGCACTTCTTTTGGCTTCCCGGCTTCAAACTTCGCACTTTTCCCAGCTACAAGAGATATCGAACTTCTTGTGAGAAAGTGTGTTCCAAATGAATTCATGTGCTTGTATTTATAGGCTCCATGTGAGGTTGAATTAGGGTCCTTAGGTTGAATTGATCTCTTCTAGGCCAACTTGATGTGGATGATACATAAATCATATTTGACTCAATAATTAACCTTTTTACATGATTCAAAAGCCCAAGAAGGGTCTCTTTAAAAGTACAATGACTCTATTGACTCAAAATAAATCCTTAGTCCTCAATGGGAACTTGGACTTAAAACATAGTGAACCAAGCATGAAACCCATGCTTTAATAAGTCACAATAATAATAATAAAAGTTCTTTTCATTATTCTTTTGATAAGTAAATTTGAAGATGACTCAAATACATCAAATGAAGACCTAACCTAGTTACATTTTCCAATAATGGAGTTCCTATACATCTCTTCACTTGGCACTGCATATCGATATGTTGTCAAGATTGAGCAAAAATTTAAATAAAAGAAGCAAGTATTTGGATTTGTGAATCCGAACCAAGGATAAGGCACCCCCAAACTCTAAAACAAAGGACATAATAAGGGTTGGGTGGCCTAGAACAACCCATCCAAGCCAAAAGCAAAGAACAACACCACAAAGACAAACAAGGACATAGGGAAGTGGTGTGAATTCCATGAGAGCGCCTCTCACAACAGAAGTGAGTGTCGCGCAAAGTAGTCACTAGTGGTCGAGTTTAAAGCTTCAGAGTTAGATGCATGTTCTGAATCTAAGTAAGAACCAGACAAGGGGAATGACAAAGGGAAGTAAATTATCAATACATATCCTAGTGCCACTATTGCCACCACCATGAACTAGAATATTGACCCCACAGATCTATAAGAATGGGGAGTGTCTCTTCCACTCATAGATTTTGGTGAAGGGGTCTACGTTGTAGTTCATTATCGATAACAGGAGTCAAAACGACCTCATCTTAGTAGGGGTCACTAAGAAATTGGGCCTACCTACCACACCACATATGTAACCATACACCATGTGATGGCTCCACAAAGGATGAGATCTCCGTGTTAGCAAACAATGATGCCTTCCATACAACATCAATCCCTTCACAAATGAGGTATTGTGTGATGTTGTTCCTCTTGAATTTTGTGATGTGTTACTAGGTTGACCATACTTATGGAAGCGACATGTTATGTATGAGTCTAAGATGTACATTGTTATGGTTTCTTTGGGCAGTAAGTCATACATGATACTGGAGGTATACCAGTATACCACCATCTCTTTGATCTCTGCTACACAATGCAGTAAGATCATATCCTAGAATGGGAATTTTTTTTTGTTTCTTAATCGCTCTAAAAGTAAGGGGAAGATTGTGGTCACATCCATAGACATCGAGAAGGGTTCTACCATGCAACAAAAGTAAGTTCATAAGGTTGTAGAAGAATACGGAAACATTTTCTCCTCACCCACAGGGGTGCCTTTGCATTGCCAGGTTAAGCATTAAATTGGTCTAAATCCTAGATCACCTCTACCAAATGATCTGATATACTGCCACTCTATTATGATAAATGAAGAAATGAAGTGACAAATCTGGGAGTTGCTGCAAAAAGGGCACATCTGACTATGTTCCTCACCTTGTGGGAGCTCGATTGTACTTGTACAGAAGAAGGATGAGACATGGAGAGTCTGCATTAATTACCAGACACTAAATAAAATTACTATAAGGAACATGTATCCAATCCCAAGGATTAATGACCTTCTTGAATAATTCAAGGGGGACAAGTACTCCAGCAAGATCGATTTGAAGTTTGGCTATCACCAGGTTCAAATAAAACCCATAGATGTATGGAAGACTACCTTCAAATCCAAGGAAGGCCTTTTTGAGTGTTTGGTCATGCCTTTTAGGTTGACAAATTCCCCTGCAACTTTTATGAGGATGATGGATGACATCTTGTGACCCTTCACCAACTCATTTTTGGTGGTATATCTGGATGACATCCTCATCTCCAATAAGAATTGGGAAGAGCACTTGCAACACATTCGGCAGGTCCTTCAAACCCAAAAACAAGACAAATTCACAAGTGGAAAGAGACACGTGTTTAACAACTTGATTGGTTTTTAGATCTCTTACCAAATGGTTCCAAGTCTTAGAATGGAAGATGGGTTGAATGGTGTTACAAATCTTCAGGATGAAGTTATTCTAGAGCCAGAGGAAGCTGAGGAGAAAGTCCTTGTTTCCGCTCTTTCAAATTCAATCACAAATAGTGATATTTGTTTGGTGGACAACGGTTTTTCTATACACATGAGATGCTTTCAGGATTCTCTCATCTACCTGACTAAGAGGGAGGACTATATATGTTATTATCACAACCAACCCAAGCATTAATTCCCCAGGCGAAGAAGAAGAAGGATATATCAAAGGTCAAGACTTCAATTGCCATCCTTTTGGACACTATGCCTCCCAATGTCTTGAGAAGAAAATAACGATAAATCAACATGCATCAATAGTCAATGTCGATGATGATGACGTTGACAATCCACCTTAGAAGAAGTCATAGATTTGCTAGAAACGGAGTTGAAAATTCTCATCAATTTATTCCTTAATCAAAATATAATTACTTCATATTTTTCTCCCTTGATTATTATTTTGGTCAACCTATTGTCTTTGTATTTTTTGCTTTGTTATGATTTTTCTTCCATGGCCTCCTGAATGAAGTTTGCAAGTACATTGTGAAGGCTACCAAGGTAATGATTCATGGAACAAATGATAATATCGAGAAGTACAAAGCAACATATATGGAAAAAGGGTTCTCCCATTAAGAGGGAGTGGACTATAAGGATTTTTTGTTTTTGTTTTTTGTTTTTTGCAATCACTAGATGGTTAGGTTCTTGTATGACTTAATGTCTCAAGCATAGACTCAACAAGAGTGATTGGTGTTCAAGAAGGATACTCGATGATGAGGGATTGAAAGAGATGATGAGGTATTGGAAGGATGCTTGATGATTTGATTGTTTTATCTTTCATCATGGATATCCTCACCACCTTGCGCCAATTAATAAGTTAACTCATCAGATGAAGAACTTGAATAGCATGGAGCATCTCCATCACAAGTAGATGCATCACAAACGTTAGGGAACAAGATATTGTGAGAAGAAGAGGAGGTTTCGGTAAGAACATATTCTTTGAATAGATTAGATTCTAAATTGAAATCTTCAAAATTAAAATCTTCTTGAGAAACCAGAAGAGCAGTTGGTGCACTTTGGCATTCATCATCATATATATCGAAGGAGTCATCCTCATCAGAATGACTATTGCCCACGACTTGATATTGATTATGAAAACTAATTGCATTTGATTTACTACCAAGATTACTAGATTCCGTCTCTACTAAGAATGAGGAAACACCTTCTTCACACGAAGGATTATGAAAATTAGAAGAAAAATTGAAACAATCTTCACCATCCTGCTCCTCTACCTGTGTAACGTGACTACCTTGAACCTGACCCCAATTTGTACCAACAACTTGAAAATCAAGAGAACGTGAAAATAGTTGGAGGAGCATATTGATCAAGCAGATCATGGTACAAAGAATCATGGCACGTAGATGATAATGTATAATAGAAATCCAAATAAGATTCAAGACTAGAGTTATGAGTGTTAATACCATCTTGAGGAATGGAAAAATTGGTTTTCACCAAAGGCTTCATGAGCCATTTTGGGATTTCCTCTATTGAATTTGAATCCTAAAAAGTGAAAGGAGGATGAGAAGATGGATTATGAATTTGATGTGCAGATTTCCCAACTTTATTATCATCGCACGGAGGCACCCTTATCATAACTAGAAAAGGAGGAAAAGGAACAAAAGTAGTACATTCCTCCTCTGAAATTAGAGGTATATCATGATCTACAATAGTAAAAACATCAGGGTGTTTAGGTTCATCGTGCAAAGAGATAAGAACCAAATGCTAAAACTTTTATTTCAAGAAATCCTAATCTGTATCTTCTTCAAGAAATTTACAATAAAGGTGAAGGAATCAATCAGATAAATCCTCAACTAATTCATTAGGCTTCATTCTTAACTAATTAATTCTTTTAATAACATCTCGGTAATCATACATATCGAAGGCTCGATTAAGCTCCTGAAATAAATGATGAAAAGAATGGATGGAAGTAGGTGATTGATTAACACGACCTTCAAAGGGTGAGGAAGAAATTCACACATGCAAATTCTTCATCATCATTTGGGACAAGTGATAAAGAGGCTTGTCAAGGATTGGAAGTTTACCAGAGGATAGGTTAGAAAAAGACCCTGAGAGTGTTGGGTCTAAAATGTGGATCCAAATTAGAGTTTCATTTACTGTCAACCGGGTAAGTAAAACTTTGAGGATCATCCAATATATGGACTCAGAGACAAACTAAACTAAGCTAGGTGAAGAAATATTAAAGCTCCCTTACAGGAGAATGTCCATTAATATTTCTAATCAATTATTTAAACTAGTGAAAATGAAGCTCTTAAACATAATTCTTATTGATTGCATGAAATATTAAAGCTCTCTTACAAGAGACTATTCGTTTATATCTCAAGCATATAAATCAAAAACTTAAAGTAATGAAATCAAACATTAAATAACAAATCATATTCATTGAAGGAAACATTAATACTTTCTTACGAAAGGTCATTCATTAATATTTCAAACATATGAACCTAATAAATTAATCTAATGAAATTCACAAACAAACATAAAATAAAAGCTTATCAAAACAAAAGTGTACTTGCTAGGCAATGGGGATCCTTCCAAGGATTCACAAGCACACCAAAAGAGAAGTCAAATGTAGAGGATCAAAGAAGCTCCATTTTATTCATCATAATTTTCAAAGTACAATGGCTATAAGCTCATATGATCCAAACCAAAACTATTCTAAATTCTATCTAGATTAACATTACTACGTTACAATGAAGGACTAGGTTCTAAAATTCTAAAAATTAAGATTACAAACGAAGGAGATAACACTACTATTTATACAAAAGCTATGATAACAAACTCATAAATGTAGATCCACTATTCCCTCCTTTGATCCACATATTTCTCAACCAATGGTGACACATAACCCTATCCTCCATGATCTCCTCCATGAGGTCCATGATCTTCTCCATGAGGTCCATGATCTCCTCAAATTCGAATTTGAACATAGAGTGCCACATAAAGATGCTTTGGAAGCTTCCTTTGTACCTACACATGTCAAATTTCTCATTCCATTGGTTAGGTATAAGCATAAGGATATTAATTTCTAAAGTTTAATCACAAATTCAATTAAAAATACTAAGAATTAATAATGTTTTGGAAAACACAATGGTAACCAATTTAATGATGAAAGTGAAGCTGATGTGGTGACATGGTGGTGGAATAGAGGTGAGAAAATGTGTGAATGGAGTGAAAGTGGATGTATTTTAAGGTGAAAGTGGATGTACTTTAAGGATAATTCTTAGGCCCAACATACCCCCAAATTGAAGGTATTGCATGTCCTCATGCAATCTATTACATTACTTTTGATACTTGATCTTTTTGGCTTAAGCTTTGCATGATATCATTTACTAACGTTTGCAAAGTGTGTTTGTTGAATTGCAACTTGGTTGGTTCTTGTGTTTCAACCATATTTTGTTTGTTGCATTCAATGTATGATCTTTGCATAATGACAATGTGATTTTTATTGCAAAGTATTTTTGTTGGAATGCATCATGGTTGGTTCTTGTGTGACAACCATGATTGTGTGGGCATCCAATTAACTTTTAAGTACTTTTTACAAAGCCATTTATATGCTCGTGATGATGTAATAGTAAATATATTTGGAAAGTATGTGGGTTTTAGAATGTGATATATGAACATGGAAAAATATGAATGTGACAAAGTATGAATGTAAATATATCCTTCCCCCAAATTCATGGTTTTGGCAGTTGTGTGAAATGAGAAATGGAAGTGCTTTTGTTTCCAAAAATTATCATTCTAGTTTTTTTCAAGGAATTAAATGGTTAAAAGTTAGAAAATATCATACCTCAACTTACCCTTTCAAAAATGAATGAGAGTTGTGCATGTGTGGCTGCAAAATTCTGATCATAGTCGTCTTCTCTTGGCTGTGAAAATGGTGGATGAAGTCGAAAAAGTGAATCTTTATTGTTGCTGCATCTGCTACTGGATCTTCTGTTGAATGTTCAAAATTTGCTGCTGAATGCGGTTGAAAATGTATAAGGCTTGGAAGGTATAAAAAATTCAGAATCTACACTCTCCCCCCCAGCCTTATTTATTGGCTTGTCCTCAAGTCATTTACATCAAAAACTGAAAAGTAATGAAAGTAAATTTGCTTCCTCTTCTACAAAATGAAAGTAAATGTCTTCAAGTCTTCCACACTCGTTGGCACAATTCTTGTCATGTGAATAAATGTTTTGGTGTCGAACATAACAAGAAATTGTTAACTTAGTGGCCATTAATGGATGCCTCTAGTTAACACGAGAGCTCCCATATTTGATTTGGATGAGAGTCAAGGTGCCCCTAACACATCTTTCTAAGCATGAATGAATTTGTTGTTGTCGAATACTTAGAAGATCTGACGAATAAGGGACATTGATGTATTCCCATTGTTAATCGGCATGATAGCTTGCCCTTAAGGCATGAAAGCTTCAAGGTGTTTTTAGAAAGATATTTAGACTCAAGGACTATGGACTCAATGGTTTACATAAAAACAAGATTTTATTTGCAAACTTGTAAATGGAAAAGGAAACTGACAACGGAAATGGAAAGTGGCGCGGAAAGCTTGTAAGCGAGCTACTTTGATGGTTAGGAATGTATAATGACGTGTATGTGAAAAAAATAATGGATAATGACTCTTGCTGGGAAAAAGTGAATTATGGCATGCTTTGACAAGTGGTGGGATTTACAATTTTTCAAAAGAGGTCGAAAAATCTCAAGAATAACAAATAATATTTCTGGGATTTCTGTTGAAATAGTTGAGGCTAACTTGCATTGACCAGCCACTTGTAGACGTCGAATTCAAGTGTGGTAGGTATTTCACCATCCTTGTACATTTAGGAACAATCCCCAAGTCTTCGAATTTGCTAATCTGTCATGCAACATATCAAACCATTAAACCCTTACAGGAAGTTACAAGAACTTGTAATTTTCTGGAAATTTCGTTCTTATGATCATGGTCTTGTTCTTTAGAATTTCTCATGGAATTAGTCTTTTGAAGACCAATTTTTGTCACAATTTAGTCTCCTTAATGATTAAACCTGCTAAAAAAACTTGGCATAAAGAACATAATTTTGTTCAAGAAGAGATGGCCATTCCCTTCCTGATTCTTACACAAAAATTGTATGCCAAAATGAAATAGATTATGGAATATCAAAAGCATAATTTTAGTCCAATTCGTGATGTTAATAACAATCTATTTTTAATAGAAAATAACCATGATAAATAAATCAACTCCCTGTTTGTGTATGATGACTCATGGAATGTGCATGTAAAAGCTTGGCATTATAGATTTGTTGTGTCCTACAGATTAGAATACAACATGAAGAAGTTATACTTTTATTTCCAAAACAAGATAATCCTCCAAATGTTCGATAAATCAATCTTCCAAATTCGCTTCTGAAGTCTGCTCTTGATGTCGAAACAAGCCCTGCTAATGCACATATCCCTCAAGACATATAATTACCCACTTTACTACCAGAATACTGCCCTGTGCTGCAACATCAATGAAACCAAAACCAGAAATATGACCTCAGGATCTACTCCAGCCGACAGAACTGTGCTTGACTAGGAACCAACAAGAAACATAAGAAATATGGAGGCCTGAAGAATCAATTTTCCTATGAAGGGTAGGTTCGTATGCTACCAAATGTTGAGTTGACTAGTGCCATTGTCAATCCTTAGTAAATTTACGTAAAGTAGGAAGTTACAAAGACTAGAGCATAAAGGACCAATAAGGCGTAGGTTTTGTTCAAGAAATATTTAGCTAGCGTTTTGCGAACCGACATGATAAAAATTGGAGAAAAATCAAATTGACATATGCGGATGAGAAATACGCTGAAATACCTGTTCACCTCAACTTCGGAGACAATTTCATCGTGGATGCAGACCATGTGATTGTTATTGTGTTACTTGTTTTAAAGGTTGAAACAGGTCAAGGTTCCGTTAAAGGCAATCCTCATGCTCTATTTTATCCTGTTCTTCCTTCCTGCCAGGTAAATGCAATTTCTAAGCTTGGTTTTGGTGTTGTAAAAAATTTGTTTCTTGAAAGAGTTCCCATAGTTAAGTATTTTCTTGAGGTCTTTTCATTACTATTTGGTCTTCTCCATTCTTCGTTGGTTGCTAATCTATTGGATTTTGTATTAAGATTAATTTTCAGTGTTTTTCAATAGTTAGTCTTCATTATTTTATCTTATATTTATTGTATTGGATTTTGAAAATATTTTAGAATCGGGTATACATAAGCGTGGTCAAACAATCCATTTCCCCGTAATTTTACAATCAAATTAAGTGGAGCATGGTTACTAAAGAATCAATCCTTTTAGCTGCTATATTTATGTGCACATGGGGGATAGCTATCGAAACAGGTGGACAAAAATGATAGTGCAAATGAAACGTGATAATACCAATATCTATTGAGCACAGTCAAACTGAAATGCTGACCGAGCTCCTCAAATGGTGACTTTCATCGGCAGAAAGTTTCCGGAACAGTGTTTAGGCGGCATATTACAACACTGTTCTGCAAAATATGGCACGATTGTTAGATTTTGAATACATCCAATAGCTTTCAAAGTACAATCATTTTCAGACTTGACATCTAACTGGAAAAATGTCACTCCACTCAGACACATACTTTTATCATGCGTGGAATATTTCCAACTTGAAACCACTCTAAACATTAACCAAAATCAAAGTTGTGAAGAAAGAATTTGTGATTGTTCCCTCTAATATATTGTATATGACAAAAATTGTTGGGCCATAAATGCATCACAACCATCCATTTTTTATTTTCCATTGCAAAATTTATTATTCTGGTACATTCTGGATTGTAAGACGCTTGTCTACATGGTTAGGGATAAAATCTATTCCTCATATTATGATTTTCTACATGATGACCTTATAAATTATGTCAGATATCATGTCCAATATGAACATCTCTATTCAAGCTTTCTTTTGTGGTTTCCAACAATTGGGAAATTGTTTGTTTAAGTCAGGATATGTTTTTGCATATGATTATAATTGAACATCTCACATGTGGATACACCAGTAATACAATTCAACATTCTTTCATAATTGCTTTCATTGTACTTCCTTCTGCATAGCCTCAATGCAAGAAAATCTTTGTTGTGCCAAATGTCTTGCCAATAGCCTAACTTCATCTTGAACTATAATTTTATAGCTTCTGTTTGATGGTGGTAGGTACATATCCTCATAACCAAGTTGACAGAAGCAAGCAATGAGAATCCAAGATTCGACTAGGATCGTCATTTTTAGCTCATTTTGAATCGATCCAGGTCATTATGACTGAGATTTCTTATGCATGTGTTGGGTTTTTGGGTCGTTGAGTGGCATGTTTGACCCACTGTGCATTTTTTTTGATTTCCAAGCATGCTGAGAAAACGTTCCATTCCATTAAAAACTATACAAAATTAATTCAACAATATAGATATGGTAATAATTTTGGGCCTTTGCTACGTTCAAGACAAGTTAGCTAGGTCACCATTAAGGATGATAGCTATCGATATCTTCTCCTGCATGCAATCATCAAATCGCTCAAATCGTGTCACAAAATCTGCATGCTCAAATCGCTCAAATTGTGGCTGTAGGTTAGATGGATTCATGCCACTATTTTAGACGTTATAAGGGTAAAAGTGATTGCGCAACATTATGGTATATGCTAGCAAAGAGATAGTAGCCAGGTATCGAGGAAAGAATGATGTGAAAGAGTCGAGCTGGAACAGGTTGGGATGGTTACGAGCTCGAAGGTGCTGAGTTCATCGAATGGGGCTTGAAATCCTCGTTAAAATTAAAATGAGTTTTTTGCCAATCGGATCTGGATCCATTCAACACTCCATATGATTCGATGCCATGGATGTCTGATATTTTTTCCAATCAAAATTAAATTCTTCTCTTGACTTCTCTCAATCCAAGGCAAGGCTGGCCTGGCCAAGCAACGCAAAGCAAAGTTGTTACAATGGTCTACCTCCTGCCTGATTGCCTTACTACCAATCTAAGCAATATTGGATAGGTACTCAACACCTTTAATGATGCTTTCATCCTTCCAAAATATTAGTTGCACACAGATTTTGTATCATCATCATTGGAATATGATTATAATTCTTCATCCAGCGGAAAGTTGCCATAAGAATCCACCACCTTAATGCAAGCATACTCGTTTGGTAAAATTTGTTTTTTTATAATGAATGTGTACTTGTGACTACATTACTGAGATTGATTGAAATTAATGTGTTTTATTGAAAGTTGAAGGTAGGCGATTCAAGAAGTGGAACAAGCCATAAATCACTATTATCAATACCCTCCATCAATATCCATAAAAAACACTGGCTCTTTTCTCCCCAGTCAATATTATTTATTGTTTTCGTTCTCGACTCAAGACCACACCTTCATCATATTTTCCCTTCAACTAATTTAACTCACAATTTCCAAAATAGAGTATAGCTTGGTGCTTTAAGCTAGTACACGATAATGTTTATCACAATATTCCCTCGGGATCAACAGTCAGTTTTTTTTTTAGATGAAAGAGATGAAATGTGCAGTGGCTTACCTCCAAGCAAGAAATATTTATTTAGTTTTGAAAATAAATCAAGATATTTTCTGATCTTCTTGATCACTCGAAGCACAGGAAGAGAGCATACTAATCTATTGATTTGTTTTTTTTCTTTTTCTTTTGCAGGTTAGCGTGGATGAAGTGGCTCTTACCTAAATTTATTCATGAGAAATGTGGATGATTTTAATATTATTATTGTTTTTTTTTTAAACAAGACTAAAGGAAAACTCTATGAGATCTCATTTTAATTTTTTTAATCTATTCTACCTTTAGCTTGAAATATTTTTTTATTTCCCAGGTAAAAGAATGCTTCCAGTGAAGCCATCTACGGACTAAAAATTCAAAAATGCTCACATCTAGATTTAAAGTTTTTACTTGATTATTTGCAAGCATGTGAGTAACCTGTCTTATTCTTGGAGTTGGCGCAAGGTTCTTTTGAAACCAATCTTCAATATTGTTCTTTCTCTCCAAGAAGTACCTGTTCAACATTTTCAATTTTCTCATTTGTAGATGGATTAGTAAGAGATGGGGGGTTTAAAAACTTAATTTGAAACTAAGTGTTAGTGTCGGTCTTGAAAGCCCTCCATCAGTGATCAAAGCTCTTTGCATTTTCATTAGTAGGTATCTCATCAGTGTCAAGTGTCTCATCAGTGTCAAATTTTGCATCCTGTTAGGCATGCCATCACCCTGATGGAGGAGCTGGCCTATTTATACCCCTCTTGGTTTTGCTGGACCAGGTCATATCAATCATTAAAATTCTTTCAACCTTGTCTTGTTTTGTCTTGAGGTCAAAGGTCCTAGGTCTAGGGTTTTGGTCATTTATCTCTGCAAGGTCATGTCTTTGAGAGTCCTTGAATGCCTAGCAAGCTAGAGGGAGGATGGTAAACATGTTTCCTAGATATTTTCATCATGTACAGTTCATTTTTAATCTTGGATTTAAAAACTCTGTTTTTAAAGCCAAGGTCATGTTAAATTTTTGTAAAAAGAATGAAATTTCAAAAAATCTTCAAAAGGCAGCAATAACCCTGGTCCCCTTGCCACAGTCCCTCAGATGATCTACCTGCAAAAAGAATCAAGTCAAAGCACTCAAAAAGTCAAATTCAGGATAAAGGAAACCAAAAAATCAGTGTTTTAAAAAGTGTCAAAAATAAACTTTATAAAGTGGGTTTATGGATGAAATTTTTTCAAATGGAGTTTATAAAGGTTCAACTTCCCTCCATTTACTCTCATTATGCATTTCAACACTTGGAAGAGAGGTTTGAGAGAGTGATAGGCGAAAGGAGCAAAATCACAGTGATTTCGGGCAGCAGAGTGGTGCGCGACCCGTTGAAGGAGGTGCGCGACCTGTTGGGCGGTGCGCGACCCGTCCAGGACCCCTCAACAGTGCAGAAATACTACGGGCACGACCCGTTGGGAGGTGCGCGACCCGTTGAGCTGTTTGCCTCCAAACTTCAACAACATTCTTCAATCTCCCTTCAAATCATACAAATTGATCGAGGTAGGCTCTCTACACATTGTCTTGGAGGTTGATGATGGATGTAAGCCCTCATGCTATGATTTTAACCTCAAATCATGCAAATGAAAAGACTTGTATGGCTGCAACATTCATGTGCAAATTGTGTTAGGGTTATGGTGTTTCAAGCTGTTTTTCCCTTTGATTGGTTTCCTTCCCTTCCCTTTTGCCCACACTCATATGTACATTTCTTTTCCCCATGATTATTTTATAGATAAAATATAAATCCCCTTCCCATCCCTAAATCACTAAAACTGAAAACCCTACCCCTCTCCCAAAGCATCAAAAAACAAAACAAAGTGAAAACCCTAATTCCCCTCTACCATATGCATATGCAAGATAACAAAAACTGTTGGTAAAATGTCAACATGTGTGGTGTATGGTTTCCCTTCCTATTAAACATGTATTCATATGTTCCCATGTTCACTTTTATGCATGTTTTTTCCCATATGCAACAATCTTTGCAAATGATTTCCCTATCACAAATATGTGTTCCTTTATGAATATGATTTGCAAAATTTCCCTTAAAAATTCCCTGTTATCTTTATATATTCCCATTCCTTGTTAAAGATCCTTCCCCTAACATTTCCCTCATGTTTGGTTCCCCTTGAAACAACATAGATTTCAACACTTTTTGCAGGCAGAGACAGCAGTTCAGCTTGTCCACTTTGCTCCAAAACCATGTCAGAAACCGAAACTTATGAGCAAAGTGATGACCATTCATCATCTACAGAGGTTGAGGAACAGAGGAGGCCTCGTAGAGGGGGTAAGGGAGGACATCATAAGCGGGAAGAGCCTACTTCTTTGGCAGAATTACAGGCCTGTCCTTTGGCAGTGAATTGCTTCCAGTACATGTCTTGCTATCAGTTTTGTGAGAGGATCTCTCAGATTCAACATCATAGAGAGTTGGCCCGCTTGTTTGTATTACACCTCCATGATGGACATGTCACTCTGGCAGGGGTGAATTTCACATTGACACCTAAGGTGATCTCACAGGCTACAGGGATACCAAATGTGGGTGAGGTGTGGCCTAAGCGCAGGTTGCTTGATTTTGTTCACTTTGAGCCCTATGTCCGGCCATCATTTGTGAGACTTTTGACGGGTGTTTTCCCATTCAGATTTCTCCGGAGCGAGTATGCTCCCCTCATGAGGCTTATTATGCATTATTTTACCTGTGAGGGCAGATTTTCACAGGTGTATTCATATCACATTCGCCTTTTGATGCATTTCACCCGAGTGAGGATGATGAACATCCCAGTCTTCTTGTTTCATAACATTCAGAGGATGGTGCCCATGTTGCAGAGGAAAACCCCAGCCCAACAGTACAGGAGCTTGTGTCATTATGGTTTGATTCAGCTCATAGTCTCACATCAGTTGACTCAGCAGGGCATCTCATGGGAGGAGTTCATCTCCCGTGAGTTTTTCACAGTGCCACCTCAGCCACATCAGGAGGTCATTCATGAGGAGGGAGGACCATCTCAGCAGCCTGATGCTCCTGTCACCCGACATGTCAGTTCCACTCATTTGGTCACTTATCAGAAAGGCCCAAGGGCCTTATTTGCAGCAGCTAGGCGAGTACTATCTCCACAGCAGGTGGAAGGGGTCTCGCCTTCATCTTCATCTCAACGAGTGTTATCTCCACATCAGGTGGAAGGGGCCTCGCTTTCTTCACCATCACAGGTACTGCAGAGGGGCAAAGAGCCCATGATTCATGAGGATCCGGTGATTGATCTCGAGGCCAATTCTCCTAGCCAAGAGGCGAAGGAGATCATTCAGCATCTTAGAGCTGAAAATGATGTTTTACAGAGGAGACTTGAGGGTTCCCAATGGACCATCACCTACTTGGAGCAACGGAACACACAGCTAAAGGAGGAGAAGGCACTTGATGAGCTATGGAGGATTCGTAGCGACCGAGTCTTGAACCATAGGAGGCCCGATGATCTTTTGCCTGCTGACCGTGAGTCAATGCTTATTCAGGAGAATGCCCACTTGGAGAGGCTATTGGCTAAGGCCAACCAAGAGAAAAAGCTGCTAAGAAACATGAAGAATCACTATTGGGCGAGGATGCATGTATGCAAAGCCAAGATGAAAATGTTCCAAAGGAGGTTGTTCGAGGCTCTTAGGCGGAGGAAGAAGACCAATCCACTCCGTATCTTGGCTGAGGCATCCATCAAAGATCATGGCACTTACTAGCATCAGCTACAGCACAAATCCCAAATTTTTTTGAGAATTTTGGGTAATTTTGGCATTTTTTGGAAATTTACAGGTTTTGGCTCCTCAACGGGTCTCACCCCCGGTGAGACCCTTTGTCATCGTAGCTCCGTTTTGCAAAAACTCAGCATTTCTAGATTTTTCATGCAAATTTACATATGCCTATGGATGGACTTGAGTTTTTATGGGGTTTTGGGCCTCCAGAAGGTCAAAATACATGCAAAATTTGACTTTCTGCCCCTTTTTTGAGTTGCAGAAGCAGTCTTGGGAGAATTGACTTTTGATTGGGCAAATGACCTCCAAATCCAAAAATTCCAATTGGGTTGGAAATTAGACTCAGAGGCCTTTCCAACGAGCTATCCTGCACCTCATTCTGACACCGGGAAGGCCTCCAAACAGAGATCCAAAGTGCGCGACCCGTTGAGGAAATGTGCACGACCCGTTGAGGAAACTTTGCCAGATTTGACCAGTTCAGCTCAGAAAACGCAGTTTAGCTCCAGTTTGACTTTTTGAGGTCGATGGTGGTCCTCTTGACTGTAATTGTGACACTTTTTGGATACTTTTACTCTTGTTTAACTCTTCTAGAAGTTTCTTTCATGTAAAGGGTAAAAATTGCATGTATGGACTAGTTTCCAAGTTTATAGAGGCAAGCTGTTTTGACTGCCTATTTTGTAGTGCTTAGTTTAGAAGTGGTTCAAACAGCTCCTAGGATAGTGAGCTCGACCCATGGAGGCAGGGAAAGAGGTTAGATTATCTATATTATGTACTTTCTTGCTCATTTTCATGGTTGGACTCTTGAGGGAGAAGCTATCATTGTATATTTTCATTGTATCTCTGCAATTTTTGGCTAAGGAAGACCAGGGTTTTGCAGTCATCTTTGGGATTCTTGTGGACTCATGTGTTGATGGTGTGTTTCTTCATGTTCTTGTAAGCTTTGTTATGTGATTCATTTCCTTTCTTTACTGCTGCACATTAAACAAATGAAGTGTTAAAGTATGAATTCATGCTAGCCATGCTCTGCTTTTAAATTTGTTTAATTTTAATGTTTTCTACTGTCTAAAGGGAATTCAAAGTCATTGTTTGCTCTCTTTAGCTCCTCATCTTTCATTCCTGATCATCCATCTCAGTTTAAGGCATGAATACTGCTTCCTACCTCGCCCCAAGGAACCCCCTGCAGAAACTGTGTCCAATCCCCGCACCCAAAATTGCCATCCCCTCAACTTGCCACCAAAAACCTCAAAAACCCCCAAATCAACCTTTATAATCAGTTTACTAGCCTAATATCAGTGTTACCTTGTTGGTCATCTCACCCCATTGAAGATTTACCGAGATTGACCGGAGAGAGCCTTCTCCTGCCCCGTAGGGCTAGCTACGAGGCTGAATGGTTTGATGTGGCCTCGAGGTTTACCTTTCTCAGCATGAGGTGAAATTTCAAGCGCTAACACTAAGTACGAAAAAAATAAAAAAAGGTCAAACTTGAACTCCTTTATGAAGATCCTATTGTCACCAGGTTTCACAAGTTAGTCCATAAAAAGAAATTGCAATAAAAATAACTTCCTAAGTCTATCTCCAAATCATCCTCCCAGGAAACGACACCAAAATGTTGGGTCTAAAATGTGGATGCAAATTAGAGTTTCATTTATTGTTAACCCGAGTAAGTAAAACTTTGAGGATCATCCAATATATGGACTTAGAGACAAACTAAACTAAGCTAGGTGAAGAAATATTAAAGCTCCCTTACAGAAGACTGTCCACTAATATTTCTAATCAACTAGTTAAACTAATGAAATTGAAGCTTTTAAACATAATTCTAATTGATTGCATGAAATATTAAAGCTCTCTTACAAGAGACTATTCGTTTATATCTCAAGCATATAAATCAGAAACTTAAACTAATGAAATCAAACATGAAATAACAAATCAGATTCATTAAAGGAAACATTAATACTTTCTTACGAAAGGTCATTCATTAATATTTCAAACATATGAACCTAATAATTTAATCTAATGAAATTCACAAACAAACATAAAATAAAAGCTTACCAAAACAAAAGTGTACTTGCTAGGCAATGGGGATCCTTCCAAGGATTCACAAGCACACCGAAAGAGAAGTCAAATGTAGAGGATCAAAGAAGCTCCATTTTATTCATCATAATTTTCAAAGTACAATGGCTATAAGCTCATATGATCCAAACCAAAACTATTCTAAATTCTATCTAGATTAACATTACTAGGTTACATTGAAGGACTAGGTTATAAAATTCTAAAAATTAAGATTACAAATGAAGGAGATAACACTCCTATTTATAGAAAAGCTATGATAACAAACTCATAAATGTAGATCCACTATTCCCTCCTTTGATCCACATATTTCTCAACCAATGGTGACAAATAACCCTATCCTCCATGGTCTCCTCCATGAGGTCCATGATCTTCTCCATGAGGTCCATGATCTCCTCAAATTCGAATTTGAACATAGAGTGCCACATAAAGATGCATTGGAAGCTTCCTTTGTACCTACACATGTCAAATTTCTCATTCCAATTGTTAGGTATAAGTATAAAGATATTATTTTCTAAAGTTTAACCACAAATTCACTTAAAAATACTAAGAATTAATAATGTTTTGGAAAACACAATGGTAACCCACTTAATGATGAAAGTGAAGCTGATGTGGTGACATGGTGGTGGAATAGAGGTGAGAAAATGCGTGAATGGAGTGAAAGTGGATGTATTTTAAGGTGAAAGTGGATGTATTTTAAGGATAATTCTTAGGCCCAATAGGGAATATGATTTTAGGATTATCCATTTAAGAAAAGAGATTCAAAACATACTAAATGGGCACATATTTTCGTTTAGCCCTCCTTCTAGCCCCATTTGTTGGCGGTTCTAGAAATCCGTCAACCAAGGGGGTCTCATCGATGTGAAGTCCCAATTAGATCTCACACTATTTGGAATATGAGCCCCATCCAAAGTATCACCTTGATCGCCATATATTCTTATATATTTGCCTTGGCTTAAGATGTCAGAAAGAGAGAGAAGCGCGTTTGTGCCTTTGCAAAAGGCATGTAAGTGTGCCCGGTGAATGTTCGGTTGCAGGTGTATTAAGGTTCTTCTACTACAAAGGGAGGAAAAGTGAGCCTCTAAGAGAGAGGTAATAGTACCACCCTAGTAGAGGCACAAACAAGATAAAAGAGAGTCACCTAATGTTAAGAAAAATAACCCAAATAGATGTGACGATTGTTACAACCATTTCAACAAATTTTCAATAAGATAAGCACTAAAATAACTGAAATAGTTCAACTACTTTAGTACAGGTGAAAGCAAGCATGAATCATAAACATTCACATAACAATCTTATAAATATTCGCAATCCATGCATGAAAACATTTTGGGGATCAGGCTTCAAGTCTTAAGTAAAATTCCCAAGATCCATGAATACAATGAACATCACTAGCTCCAATAGTGGAGTGTTGGAGCCACGACTTTCTCCCCAAAATTACTGACTTTATCTCTTTGATACCTTATGGGAGAAGCCAAGGTGAAAAGTCCTTTTACTTGAGCTATGAGGGTGTATATATAACAAGTGGGGTGACCATTCACCCCCCTTTTGACTCTTGGACCACTCTCATGATTGTTCAAATTCTCTATGACTTTTAAACTCTTACATGACTCTTCATATTTTGTACATGACTCTTGGATTTCCACTTTACATTACATTTTGTATTTTTCTTGTGATATTTACATCATTACATCCACAAAAGATGTGGCAAAACACATGGACACACATGACATTGTGGTGACACTTTCATAGGTCACAAGTGATAATGACAATATGGACTTCATGGTAAGGTGAAGTGCCAAGTTGTCCCTCTTGCTGCTTTGTCTTCAATAAGAGATGTATCCAATACTTTGTCTTCATGAGAGATATGCTTTTCTCTTCATATCTTCCCTCCAAAGGGTTGTGAATGAGAAGGAGTATTCATGCGATATTAATCTTTGGTATTCTGTTGTAATCTAGTGTTCCTTCATCTTCTATCCCAATGATCATCTTATCTCCTCAACTCCTTAGGCGTCTTCTAGCAAGGTCTCCTTCTCCATCCCCTTAATCATCATCCTATCATGACATAATGGAATACATACGACTTCAATCCACTCATGACAAGACGACATTAGTCCGATAAACTCCTAGTGTAAGATGCTTCATGAAATCACTTTTAAGGGCTGGAACTAGTGACAGGTTGAGTTTTTGACTCAGGGATTGTGCAATCCAGAGGCCAAGTTATGAGATTGAGGCTTGAGACTATGTAATGCACAGTTTAGGATGGCCAGGGTTAAAGGATTGTGTAGTTGAGGGACCAAGACATGTTGGTGTTCACAAATATTTTTCATACCCTTCACACAAAGTTGTGTACCAAGGACTTCGAGCGAAATCTAGTACTCAAGTACTGTGACCGCCTACACATACATCTAGAACGAGATGGATGTTAGAAAATCAGAAAGAAAGAAATATTTTCTTATTCTTGATAATTACTTGTGATATGTCTTATTATTACGAATCTTTATATGTTATTTCTTTTAGTTCATCACGAAATTACCAAAGAAACAACACATAAAACAATAGACACCAGATGTAGGCACTATGCTAGGGAAAAACACCCCTCGAGGGGAAAACCCTGTCAATAAATTTTTCCTTTCAATAGTATTCTTTGAGACTCTTCACCCTAGACAAAGACCAGACCTTCCCACCACACCAAGTCAACTTTCCAAAATTTTGACCCCTTTCTAGCAACTTCGACTAGGCAGTAACCTCCGACAACAAGAAACTTCCTGAAACAATGAAACTTGGAAGACTTCGATCTCCCAATCTAGGGCACAAAATAAAGAGAGAGAGAGGCATCAAAGTTTTGATTTTCTTCTTCTCCTTAGACTCCACCCAACTCACACTTCTTTTGGCTTCCAATCTGCATACATCACACTTTTCCTAGCTACAAGAGATCGAACTTCTTGTGAGAGAGTGTGTTCCAAATGAATTCAATGATCTTGTATTTATAGGATCCATGTGAGGTCGAATTAGTGAACTTCTTGTGAGAGAGTGTGTTCCAAATGAATTCAATGATATTGTATTTATAGGATCCATGTGAGGTCGAATTAGGGTCTTTGGCCAACTTGATCTCTTCTAGGATGACTTGATGTGGAGGATCCATAAATCATATTTGACTCAATACTTACCCTTTTTACATGATTCAAAATTGCAAGAAGGGTCTCTTTAAAAGTACAATGAATCTATTGACTCAGAATAAATCCTGTAAGTCCTCAATGGGGACTTTGACCTAAAACATCATGACCTAAGCATGAAACTCATGCTTTAATAAGTCATAATAATAATAATAATAATTCTTTTGTTTATTCTTTTGATCACTACATTACAAGATGACTCAAATACATCAAATGAAGACCGAACCTAGTTACATTTTCCAACACTCCCTCTTAACTAGGGAGGTATTCATCATATACAAGTACAATGGACGATATCAAAATATATGAACTATGAAGAACTTTACGCACCAAAATTCCATGGACTAGATTCTTGACCATGGAAATATATCCATTGGTCTCTCAACAATTTAGGCATCGCAATGCCACAAACTATATTCCTGACCAGGGAAATCTATCCAAGTGGGAATAAGTTGGACTCAATCTTTCAACCCCTCTAGGTACCATCAGGCTTACTTGTTAACCACCAACCCAAAGGTCCAGGTGTGTATCTAAGACAAAGCTCTATAATCAACACCACGTTTCCAACTTCGGGACCTAGAAATAAATACAAAATGTCGTCCATATGTCCTCCCAGGCAATGCTTCACTCACAAAGCCTCAACACCCTTGATCCAACATATTAAATATGGCCAATCTCTCATAATCAAACCAACGTGCTATCAAATCCTTCAAGATATTCACCTATACAAACACAACCCCAATTAGTAATATAATTTCATATGTACATAATCAAATACAAACCTCCAGGGTCTTCCAGGCAACTTAATGTTGCTTTTCAACTTTTCATAGTAGGAATATCAACCAAATATATGATAGAAGATTCCTCAATCATACACTTTCCTTTCCTACTTCTCATGTAGCAACATATCCTCTGAAATTTATTCTTCAATCAAAACCAAGCTATGCCATCCCTCTCAACTAGGGAGCATCTCTTTATCTACCCCCACTCTTAATCTTAGGGAGTTCTCTTATCTTAAAGATTCATCAATGATATCATCTTCTTCTTTTCATCATTGGAGAATCTTTCGTGGCTTCCAACCGTTTCATTAGAGTTATCATCAACCTCATCATGCTTATCATATCAACGAACATATTCACCATATTGAAGATTGTGTACGTGCACAACTTAGATAGCAAGTGCAACCAAAACTATAGAAGCATGCAGTTAGCCATATCAGAATTACGGAAGCATTTCAACCTTACATATATCAGATACCAAAACAAGAGATAAATACTCTTCAATGTCTTGTTATGGACTTTGTCATAAACCCTAGACTACTTCATAAGAACTTTCATTCCAACTATGGTTTCAATGTTTATTTTAAAGGTGTAACATACCCTATTACAACATATAGCAAACCCTAGAAACAATTCAAACAAATGTAGATCTACAAGGCATCTAACAACTTTCAGAATTCATATGTTAGACTTTCCACTAGGGTTTCATACAAATCCTAGATTTCATGCAAAATAATTAATCAAAATCAACCACAGCTTAGTCATTAACATGACTAGCTTCCACTAGGGTTAGTTGCAAACCCTAGATTTTCAATCAACCATCAAGCTCAACCAAAACTCATATTTTCAACAATCTTACACAAATCTCAAATCATCATATTGTCATTAGAGATTTTACTTTTGCTATGGTTCAACTCCATAACCATAAAATTTCAATTTCACAATCTCAACAATCATTATATAAAAAAATCTCATATTATTATATCATACATACTAGAGAATTTATTTCCTACTAGGGTTTAGTTGCAAAACCCTAGATTTCCAAATATCAGCATCCTAGAATCTTAGACAAGGACCATCAATAACTAGGTCAACACACATATCTAGGAATTCATAATCATACATAAGCATATCATATCTCTAACAACATTAGACATACACTGACCAATACCAAGCTAGGGTTTTTACCAAAAAGACATATCTATATATACCTAGGGTTGAATCATCATGTAAGGGAATTTCATATCATGTGCAAAGGCATTTCATTTCATGCCTAGGGTTACAAATTTGATTAGACTAGGGTTTGATCGGACAAGCACACACATACCAGGGAAATCAATTCTAAGACATTATAAGGGCCTTGCTTACCCATTCCACCAAACCGTGTTGAGTTAGGGTTTCAATATAGGATCATATAAAAACCAGAGAAATTACCAAAACTTCAAAGGTTCAGGATTTTAGATCTTATCACTCAACCCTAACAAGTTAGGTTTTCCTGATCATACCAAAATCCCAAACATGACATCATAAATAAAACTTCAAATAGTATTTCACCATATCCATAAGAAGTTTAGGGTTTCATACATTCAGATTAGCATACCCTTAGGTTAGTGTTGTCTCAGAACTAGTCTATAGTTCTATAAAATCAATTAAGAGTAGGAGGGGTAGATTTATCAAGTGATGAATCACCCAACATAAGAATCAATATGATTTAATATACCTAGACACAACAATGTTAGTAACAAATGAATACATACTTCAATGTTTTGTAGTTTAAGATATACCTTTAATTCTTGACACACCTTATCTTGGGCGACTTCCTTCCATACTCCTTGAGGGTATAGCAGATGTCTTCCTGATCAAGATAATAGAGGGAGAATGGTGATTAGTATTTAAATTTAATCAAAACTAAATGAGTACATGAAACCAAAAACTGAAAGGAAATGGGATACTTATCTTTGGGAGTTGTTGGGGCTCTGTCCAAAGCTTGAGGGATACCTACAAACTTATAAAAACAATAAAAATGTCTTTTCCAAAATATGTTAAAAACCTATAAATTCTAAAACGTATAAACAATATATCTAAAGCTACAAGCAAAGGACTTAGTAGTGTAAGTCCCTAATGTCAGATTCTTTGGGCTTGAACTTCTTTGGGTCTCCTTCTTCAACAAAGTTGGATTTATCTCTTTCCCTCTTCTTGTTTCATGGATTAATAGGACAATCACTCCTATAGTGACCCTTCTTATGACATCGATAGCATTCTACCTTAGACATGTCAACTTTCTTCCTTGGTCCCTTCGATTTATTTCCTTTATATTGAGCAATGTAGGCATTTCACACTCCTTCAGGATTGATAACTAATGAGATCCTTAATTCTTGCTGACTACAGGCAGTCCATAATTCTTCAAAGGTGGGAGCTACCTTCCAAATGTTAAGTCGCGTAGAAAATGTACCCCACGTAGGTGGCGATCCTAGTAGGGCAATGATTGCGAGTTATTTGTCTGGAACAATTTCATCGATGGCCAAAATATCATCCCCGATTATTGCTATATTCACAAAGAAGGATGCCACTGTGTCTTCTTTAGTCATATTTTTGGTCCTTAACTCATTCTTCAAACTTGTTACTTGACCAATGTTCTTAATAGTAAATAACTTTGACAAGGCTTCTTACATTTCTTGAGCATGATTGATGTTAGCTATGAATGGGACAATGTTGTCCTTTATTCCGTCTACCATTAGAGTCATGGACACCAATTCTAGTTCCCCAAATTTCACTTTTTCAGCATCATGGGAATCCTTTGTAAGCTTCTTTACTTTTCCTTTAACGAAGTCTAGTACCTTGTTCTTTTCAAGGATTTGGTCAATCCTCTTCTTCCAGGATCTGTAGTTTGAGGCCCCTTGATGTTTGTTATCTCCCTTGATTTTGTTAGAAATATTCCTTGAATATAATAGATTTCTTCCCCGAGATAGTCCTTTGAATGGTTCCTTGATCAAGTGCTTCAGACCACCTTTTTCTTATTTCTTCACCAAAGCTCTGATACCATGTTAGAAAATCATGAACATAGAAAGTTTTTCTTATTCTTGATAATTACTTGTGATGTTTCTTATTATTAAAATTCTTTATATCTTCTTTTTTTTAGTTCATCAAGCAATTACCAAAGCAACAACAAATAAAATAATAAACACCAGATATAGGCACTATGCAAGAGAAAAAACCCCCTCAAGGGGAAAAGCTAGTCAATAAATTCTTCCTTTCAATAGTATTCTTTGAGACTCTTCACCCTAGACAAAGCCCAAACCTTCTCTCCACACCAAGTCATCTTCCCAGACTTTCGACCCCTTTCCAACAACTTTGACTAGGCAATAGCTTCCGGCAACAAGCATCTTCCGACAATAGTGAAACTTGGAAGACTTCGATCTCCCAATCTATGGCACGAAACAAAGAGAGAGAGGCGTCAAGATTTCCATTTTCTTCTTCTTCCTACTCTCCACCCAATTCACACTTCTTTTGGCTTCCCGGCTACAGAATCCACACTTTTCCCAACTACAAGAGATATCGAACTTCTTGTGAGAGAGTGTGTTCCAAATGAATTCAATGTGCTTGTATTTATAGGCTCCATGTGAGGTCGAATTAGTGTCCTTAGGTCGACTTGATCTCTTCTAGGCCAACTTGACGTGGAGGATACTTAAATCATATTTGACTCAATACTTAAGATTTTTACATGATTCAAAAGCCCAAGCAGGGTCTCTTTAAAAGTACAATGACTCTATTGACTCATAATAAATCCTATAAGTCCTCAATGGGGACTTTGACGTAAAACATGGTGACCCAAGCCTGAAACCCATGCTTTAATAAGTCACAATAATAATAATAATAATAATAATAATTATTATTATTTTCTTTATTCTTTTGATAAGTGAATTGCAAGATGACTCAAATACATCAAATGAAGACCAAACATAGTTACATTTTCCAACAATGGAGTTCCTAGACATCTCCTCAGTTGGTGATGCATACCGATATGCTGTCAAGATAGAGAAAAAATTTAAACAAAAGAAGCAAGACTTTGGATTTGTGAATCCGAACCAAGGAAAAGGCACCCCCAAACTGCAGAACAAAGGACATAATAAGGGTGGGGTGGCCTAGGACAACCCATCCAAGCCGAAAGCAAAGAACAACACCAAAAATACAAACAAGGACATAAGAAAGTGGTGTTAATTCCACAAGATCCCCTCTCACAACACAAATGAGTGTCACTCAAAGCAGTCACTGGTGGCCGAGTTTAAGGCTTTAGAGTTAGATGCATGTTCTAAAGCTGAGTTAGAACCAAACAAGGGGAATGACAAAAGGAAGTAAATTATCGATACAGATCTTAGTGCAACTATTGCCACCACCATGATCTAGAAGATTGAGCCCGAAGATCTAGAAGAATGGGGACCGTTTCTTCCACTCATAGATTTGGGTGAAGGGGTCTTCATTGTAGTTCATTATTGACAGCATGAGACAAAAAGACCTCATCTTAGTGGAGGTCGCTAAGAAATTGGGCCTAACAACCACAGCACACACACAACCATACACCATCAGATGTCTCCACCAAGGATAAGATCTTCACGTTAGCCAAAAATGACACCTTCCCTACAACAACAAGCCCTTCACAAATGAGGTGTTATGTGATGTTTTTCCTCTTGAAGTCTGTGATGTGTTATTAGGACGACCATACTTGTGGAAGCGACATGTTATGTATGAGTCCAAGCCTTACATTGTTATTATTTCTTTGGGCAGTAAGTTATATAGGATATTGGAGGTAGCCTTGCATACCACCATCTCTTTGATCTCTGCTACACAATGCAGTAAGATCATCTCCTAGATTGGGAATTTTTTTTTCTTTCTTAATCTCTCTTGAAGTAAGGGGAAGATTTTGGTCACGTCCATAGATACCAAAAAGGGTTCCACCACACAACAAAAGTAAGTTCATAAGGTTGTGGAGGAATACGAGGACATCTTCTCCTCACCCACAGGGGTGCCTTTGCAATGTGAGGTCAAGCATTAGATTGATCTAAATACTAGATCACTTCTACCCAATGGTATGATATACCACCACTTTATTATGCTAAATTAAGAAATGAAGTGTAAAATTTGCGAGTTGCCATTAAAAGGGCACATATGACCATGTTCCTCACCTTGTGGGATCCCGATTGTACTTGTATAGAAAAGGATGGGACATGGAGACTCTACATTGATTATTGGACACTAAATAAAATTACTATCAGGAATAGGTATCCAATCCCACAAATTAATTACCTTCTTGACTAGCTCAAGGGGGCCAACTACTTCAGTAAGATCAATTTGAAGTTTGGGTATCACCAAGTTCCAATAGAACCCATAGATGTATGGAATACTACCTTCAAATCCAAGGAAGGCCTTTTTGAGTGGTTGGTCATGCCTTTCAGGTTGACAAATGTCCCTGCAACTTTTATGAGGATGATGGATGACATCTTGTGACCCTTCACCAACTCATTCATGGTGGTATATCTAGATGACATCCTCATCTCCAGTAGGAATTGGGAAGAGCACTTGCAACACATTTGACAGGTCCTTAAAACAAAACAACAACACAAATTTTGTGGCAAATTGGATAAATGCACCTTTGGCATGAGCCAGGTCCAATATATAGGTTACATTTTTATGAGCAAGGTGTGCAAGATCCAACTAAGATCCAAGTCTTTCAAGATTGGCCAACCTCGACCAATTTAGCAGAGCTTTGCAAATTTTTGGGCCTTGCCAATTTCTATCATAAGTTTGTGTTGGTATTGTCTTATATCACTTGGCCTTTGAGTCAAGTTAACAAGGACAGAGTGAAATCAAATTTTTTCTGGTTCGAATCCCAATAGAAGGTGTTTTTTGAGACGAAGAATCACCTTTGCTCTGCACCAATACTCACATTTCCAGACCTTCAACAACCATTTGAAATTTATACATCCAGCTCTGACTATGTTATTGGTGCAGTTCTCACCCTTCAAGGTCATCCAATGAACTATCAAAGTGAGACATTTTTCTGATACAATTCAGAAATACACCACCTATGATAAATAGATGTATTCCATCATGCAGGTTTTTCGATGATGGAAACATTACTTTCTAGGGAAGGAGAGGGTCATCCACACAGATCACTGACCTCTTTAGTTTATACAAACACAATGGGAATTTCTAAACGATAACCATGAAAAGTGGTCCACATATATGCAACAATTCCATTTGAACGTTAAATACAAGAAGGAAGACACTATGCATGTTACAGATTGCCTTAGCCAGCCCCCAGTTGCAGCACTTACCATTGTTCTCAATTCTTGTGGCCACGAGACCTTTGGATTACCACAAATTTACAAAAATATCCAGACTTCGCCACCACATACTAGATGCTAGTAGATTGCAAGTAAGTTCTAGAATTCCACGTCTAGAATGCATTATTATGCTACCTGGGCCACCTTTGTGTTCATTTAAGCGAGCACGCCAAGATGATTTGGGAGGCACACTACAGTGGGGTTGCATGACACTTTGACGTGGAGAAAATTGTTGCAGTACTACAAAATTATTTTTATTGGCCAAAGCTCCAATAGGATGTTGGAAAATATATCAGATCCTGCATTACCTGTGCCATCGCCAAGCTAACCATTAAGAAGCAAGGCCTATACACTCCTTTGCCTACTCCCAACTAGCCTTGGGAATACATCTACATGGACTATTTGTCTGACCTCCCTTCTACCTTGAATGGTAATGACTATGTATTTTTGGTCGTGGACATAATGTCTAAGATGGCTATTTTGGCAACCTGCAAGAAGATAATTAAAACAGAGAACACTGCCAAAATCTTCTTTGAATGAGTGTGGGTAAATTTTGAGATCCCGCAGACCATTATATCAGATCGAGATATTAGGTTCCTTAGCACATTTTGGTTGAGCATCTGGTCATTACAGAACACTAGGATAACCAAGTCAACTGCATTCCATCCCCAAATTGATGGCCAGATAGAGGTCGTCAACCTGATGATCGTGCACATACTATGCATGTACAACTCCAAGCATCCACAAACATGGGATTAGATCCTTCCCTTATTTCAACACAGCTATAATAGAGCTCTCCATAGCTCAACGGGCCATAACCCATTTCAAGTGGGTCTGAGATTTCAACCATTGTGTTTTCTTGATGTTGCCATGCCTCATGCAACTACACAGGAAAATCTCACACATGTAAAGTCTAAGGTCGATAAAGCAACTAAATTTATTGAACGCATCTAACACATCCACCAGTAGGTTCATGACATCTTGGATAAATCTAATTCCAAGTACAAACAAACATCATGATCAACATCAGGCGCCACATAAGTTTCAGGTGGACGATAAAGTTTGGTTGCATTTGGAGAAAGAACACTTTGCCGAAGCCCATCAAAAAATCTAACCACTTCGATATGGGCCTTAGACCATCACAAAGGTTGTTGTAGAGAACACTTACGAGCTCAACGTTCCCCCATTTCTTGGTCGTCACCCAGTGTTTAATGTGAACCACCTTCGACCATACTTTCCACCATTGTTGGACACATTAGACATTTTTGAACAACAAACACCATCAGAGCTCAAAACATATTGCATGGAACATGCTACAATTGATCGAGTCATGGAAAAATAGATCAAGAACACTCACCAATAAAGGATCCAACTATATTGGTTTGTCAAAGCTAAACAACTCTTGAAGCAAGGAAAGAGGCTCACCAAGGACCAAGTTCAATAGAAGTTCCCCCTCTCATGGAGGCACTCAACATAGGGGACCATTCCTTCGTAAGGGGGAAGGATTGATCCAGGTGGATATTGGTGGCCACCTGCCTATTCTACTTGGACCCCCACCACTGTTTCCTTAATTCTAGCATAACTTTCTATTTTTGGCAATTTTTTGGGTCTTGAATTTCTAGAGCCATTTTTAGGCCCTAAACGACCCTTTAAAGTTGGATTTCCAACTAATCCCAATGAGACTCACAAACTTTTAGCACTTCATCTTCTGGGGTTAGGTTTTTGGATGTTTAGGGTTTTCCATTGCTTTTGAATAATAGAAAGGCCTTTGAGCCTCATTGTAACACAATTTAGAAGGCATGTAGCCATCACTTCTCTTCTCAAAGATAAGCTACCATCACCTGAGTTAGTTTATTTCATTTCTACATGTAAACAATTTTTAGTATTTGTTATTAATGAATTGAAGTTCAATTTTGTTGTAGCTCTATGTTTTAGTTTAAATCTGGATTTTATTTCGTTCATGTTGTTATGCGGAATTTAAGATTGTGGACAAAAGTAATTTCCTTAGACCTAGTGGACTAGTCTAGAAAAACAAAAGGCAAAGAATATAGAGTTTTCCTTAGAGAAATTGAAGTATGGGAAAGAATCCTACTTGGAATCCATCACAAGCCTTACTTTCCTCCTTGCTTGTAAGATCCAATCGTAGTTCCAATTGCTATAGTTAGAACCTGCACATACAACTAAAACAAGCCAAGGATCCACAACATCTACTTAGTATAATTCAATTACTCTATTCAATGAATCAACAAGGCATTGAAATATATGAATGTAAATGTAACAAAACACATATAGGAAAACAAGATACTCTTTGTATTAATAGGAATAAAAGATAGTTTACAACCAAGAATAGTAGTTTATCTTGTAGAGATCTCCCCAAGTTGACTTGTCCTTCCTTGTCACAAAGCACACCTCAATATCACCCTAATGCGTGAAGATGATGACTCCTTTAGGTTCAAGGAAACATCACAAGGGCATAATCAATCTTCAAAATCCAACCCTAATTCTATGGATGGAAATAAATATATAGGAGAGGGTTGGTAGTTTAGGACTTACCATAATGAGCTTGAGATCCGCTTATGATGGGAGGATGAGCTCAAAGGATAAGAGGTGAAGTCTCCAAGGTAGGAATAGATAGGATTTGGGATTTCTATCCATGGTAAATGGTTAAAATAACCCCTAGAAGTTTTTGGAAGAGGAAGCTTCATAAGTCTTTTTAATTTTCCTGAATTTCTAGAATCAATGGACCTGCAAAATGGAGAAACCAACTCTGATAAGCGTTGGTACAGAAAGGAGCAACAACCACTGAATGCAGGTGGCTAAAGGCACATGGTGCGTTGGGGTTAAAAACATTGATTTTAAGTAGTTAATCCCATAAACTCAGACTTTTTGGAAAGGTCATGCTTAGGGATTCTTGTAGGGATGATGACAACATGTTCACAGATGTGGATTGATCCGGTTTGTTGGTGTATTCACCAAATGCGACAAAATAAACATATAACACGTGGATAAATCCATATTAGTGGTATCAGAGTGGTCTTCTCTTTCTCAGTTTTTTTGTGCATTGCCCCAACGACGTTGGGGTGTAACGATTTACGACTTGAACTGCTTGAACCCTTGCAAGACCGACCCTCGCTGACCTCGATGACCTCACATGGCGAAAGAAAAGAAAGATGAGGGATAAAGAGACCCTTTCAAAATTATGCTCCAAGAAGCCCTCGAGTGAAAAAGGAATGAGATGATGGATAAATTTTCCCAAATCCTTCGGTAGGTATTAGTGGGCGGAGCGTCTTCATCCAACAGCCACCTCGGAGGCACCACCACCTTCAAGGTACAAGTTAATTTTGACAACCCTATTTTTGAAGGCCAGAAAGATGAAGATATCGTAGCTAAATGGTTAAATATGTTAGAAGTATATTTTTCGGTACCTAATTTTTCCAATAGGGAAAATATTACTTTTTCACTCCTCGAGCCACCCCCCATGTCAAGGACTGGTGGGAAATGTACTGCAAGCAGAGGGACAAGAAGGAACCCTCACTATTTTCATCTACACCCACTTGGAATTCTTTTCGAGATGCCATCAAGGAACAATATTACTCTGTCGGGAGCTATGTAGATAAGTAAATAAAATGGACCACATTGCGACAGGGAAGGGACTAAGATGTATCGATGTTCACAAATTTTTTTCATACCCTTCACATAAAGTTGTGTATCAAGGAATTAGAGTGACATTTGGTACTCAAGTACCGTGACTGTCTACACAAATACGTCTAGGACAAGATAGAGTTCTTAGACATTTCCTCGCTTGGTGCCACATACTGATATGTTGTCAAGATCAAGTAAAAATTAAAAAAAAAGAAGCGAGACTTTGGATTTTTGAATCTAAAGCAAGGAAAAGGCAACCCCAAACCACAGAACAAAGGATAGAGAAAGAGTGGGGGACCTAGGATAACCCATCAAAGTCACAAGCAAAGAACAACACAACAAAGGAAAAGAAGGACACAGGAACATGGTGTGAGTTCCACAAGATCTCGTCTCACAATACACATGAGTGTCGTGCAAAGAAGTCGTTGTTGGTTGAGTTGAAGGATTCAAAGTCAGATGCATCTTTCGACTTTGAGTAAGAATCTGACAAGGGGAATGATAAAGGGAAGCATATTATCAATGTAGATCCAAATGCCACCATTGCCACCACTAATATCTAGAGGATTGAGCCCGAAGATCCAAAAGAAGGGGAGCGTCTCTTCCACTCATAGATTTGGGTGAAGGGGTCTCTGTTGCAGTTCATTGTCAACAACAGGAGCTAGAAAAACCTCATCTCAGCATAGGTACTTAAGCATTTGGGCCTATCGACCACACCACGCACACAACCATACACCATCGGGTGGCTCCACCAAGGACAAGATATTTGTGTCAGCGAATAATGCTGCCTTCCCTACAACATTAAGCCATTCACGAATGAGGTACTGTGTGATGTTGCTCCTCTTGAAGTCTATGATGTGTTATTAGGCCAACCATAATTGCGGAAGCGACATGCTATCTATGAGTCTAGTATTGGCATTGTTATTATTACTTTGGGCAGTTAGTTATACAGGATAGTGAAGGAAGCCCTACATACCGCCATCTATTTGATATCTACTAAGAAATGCAAAAAGTTCATCTCCCAGACCAAGATTTTTTATTATTACTTCTGATTCACTCTCAAAGTAAGGGGAAGATCATGGCCAAAGCCATATCCCTCGAGAAAGGTTCCATCATGCAGTGAAAGCAGGTGGATAAGGTTGTGGAAGAATATGGGGACATCTTCTCCTCAGCCATATGGGTGCCTTTGCACTATTGGGTCAAGCATTCAATCAATTTGACTCCTATAACACCTTTACCCAATGGGCTGATATACCACTGCTCTATTATGGAAAATGAAAAAATTAAGCGACGGATCCAGGAGTTGTTGCAAAAAGGGCACATAAGACCAAGTTTCTCACCTTTTGGGCGCCCAATTGTATTTGTATAGAAGAAGGATGGGACCTAGAGAATCTACATTGATTATTAGACACTAAATAAAATCACTGTCAGGAACAGATATCTAATCCCTCAGATTGATGAGCTTCTTGACAAGATCAAGGACGCCAAGTAATTCAACAAGTTCGATTTGAAGTTTGGCTATCACCAAGTTCAAATAGAACCCACATATGTATGGAATACCACGTTGAAATCCAAGGAGGGCCTATATGAGTGGTTGGTCATGCCTTTTAGGTTGACAAATGCCCTTGCAACTTTTATGACGCTGATGGATGACATCTTGTGGACCTTCACAAACTTGTTCGTGGTTGTATATCTAGATGACATCATCATCTTCAACAAGAATTGTGAAGAGCACTTGAAACACATTCGATAGGTCCTTAAAACCCCGTGACAACACAAACTATGTGTCAACCTGGAGAAATCCATATTTGGCATGAGCGAAATCAAATATCTAGGTTACATCATTGATTAGCAAGGTGTGCACGTGGATCTGGCTAAGATCCAAGTCATTCAAGATTGGCCAACTCTGACCACTCTAACAGATCTTTGTAGATTTTTGTGCCTTGCCAATTTTTATCAGAGGTTTGTGTTGGGATTTTCTCATATCACTTGGCCTTTGAGTCATGTTACCAAGGGCAGAGTGAAAACATAGTTTTTCGGGTCCGAGTCCCAACATAAGGTTTTCGTTAAGATAAAGCACTCATTTTGCTTTGCACGAGTAATCGCATTACCAGACCCACAACAACCATTTGAAATTCAGATAGATGCCTCCGATTATGCTATTGGTGCAGTGCTCACCCATCAAGGGCATCTGGTGGCCTATCATAGTGAGAAATTTTTTGATACAATTTAGAAATACCCCACCTATGATAAAGGATGTATTCCATCATGTAGGCTTTTCGACAATGGAAACATTGCATTACACCAAAGGAGATGATCATCCACACAAATCAACGACCTCTTCAGTTTATACAGACATAAGGGAAGTTGGAGAACGATCACCATTAGAAGTGGTCCACATATCTATAGCAATTCCATTTGAACACTAAATATCAGAAGGGAAGCACCAATCATGTTGCAGATTGCCTTGATCAGCCCTTGGTTGTAGCACTAACCACTATTATGAAATTTTGTGGCCATGAGACCTTTGGATGACCACAACTATACAAAAATAATCCATAGTTTTCCACCACATACTAGATGCCAGTGGATGGCAAGTAAATTCCAAACTTCCACCTCCAGGATGCATTATTATGCTAGTTGGGCCACCTTTTTGTTTCTTCAAGTCAGCATGCCAATATTATTTGGGAGGCACACTACAGTTAGGTCACAAGACACTTTGGTGTGGAGAAAAATGTGAAAAGATGTTTGAAAATTTATCAAAGCCCGTACTGCGTGTGCCATCACCAAGACAACCATCAAGAAGCAAGGTATGTACACTCCTATGCCTACTCATAGGCAACCCTTGGAATCCATGTCCATGTACTATCTGCCTGGCCTCCCTTTTACCAAGCATGGTAATGATTGCGTATTTTGGTTGTTTTTATCGGGAGGCAGCAAGGGACCCATATTACCAACTTTCCTAGGGAGTAGACTAGTTAGGGCCTTGCTGAGTTAAACCCCACTTGATCTTACGACTTACCTTTGGACGACATTCCATAAACAACCTTACACTGAATTCCCATAGAGACAAATTTTTTAGGATGGCTATAGTGGCAGCCTGCAAGAAGAGTATCACAACGTGGGTACATTTTGGGATCCTGCAAAACATTATATTAGATTGCGATAATAGGTTCCTAAGCACATTTTGGTTGATCCTATGGTCATTATTGGACACCAATCTCATCAGGTCGACCGCATTCCATCCCCAGATTGATGGCCAGACAGAGGTTTTCAACAAGGTGATCATGCACATATTATGCATGTATAAATCCAAGCATCCATGAACATGAAATGAGAGCCTTCCATATAGAAATGTGCAACACAACGATAACAGAGCTCTCCATAGATCAACATCCTGCAACCCATTTCAAGTGTGTCTGCGATGTGAACCATTGTGTTTGATTGATGTTTCCATGCCTCATGCGACTACACATGCATAATTGACACATGTACACTCTGAGGGTAATAAAGAAATTAGTTTTATTGAATGCATCCATCACATCTTCCAACAGGTTCATGACATCTTGGATAAATCCAATGCCAAGTACAAACAATGACATTATCAACATCGGGTGCCATATAAGTTTTAGTTGGGAGACAATGCTTGGTTGCATTTGCAGAAAAAACGCCTTGCCAGAGCCCATTGGAAGCTTCGACCACTCGGATACATACATTACACCATCACCAAGGTTATGGGAGACAATAATTTTGAGCTCAACATTCCCCCATTCCTTTTCCTGCACCCAATGTTCAATGTGGACCGCCTTCTGCCATACTTTCCACCATTGTTGGACACCTCAGACATTGTCAAACAACTAACACCAACAGATTCAACTCAGACTGCATGGAGCATGCCACAACTGATCGAATCATGGACACACAGATCAAGAGCACTTTCCAATTGAGGATCCAACTATATCGGGTTGTCAAATATGGACAACTTCTGCACCAAGGTAAGTGGCTCACTAGGGACTAGGTTTAGTAGAAGTTTCACCATATCATGGAGGCGCTCAACACAATAGGGACCATTGCTTCCTGGGGGGGAGGAAAAATCTAGGTGGACATTCGTGGTCATCTGTCTATTCCATTTGGACCCCCAACATTGTTTCCTTTCAGTTTCCTTAATTCTAGCACATCTTTCTATTTTTGGTAGCTTTTTTGGGTCCTAAACTTCAGGAGTCATTTTGAGGCCCTAAATGCCATTTTTTTGGAAAACATGCCAAGCCCATAACCCAAATGTAAGGGCTTGTTGGGACAATTTCTTGTATTGAGTAGATCTTTCTAACGAGGTACCGTGCACGACAAACGAAGATCATATGGCCAATTTATGACCTCGGGAAGTTGGCGTTCCAACTAATCTTGATAGGGCTCACAAAATTTTTGACTTCATCTCTTAGGGTCAAGTTTTTGGATGTTTAGGGTTTTCCATTGCTTCTCATTAATAAAAGTCCTCTGAACCTCATTGTAAAATAGTTTAGAAGGCATGTAGCTCTCACATCTCTTCTCAGAGATAAGCTACCATCGTCTGAGCTAGTTTATTTCCATTCTACATGTAAACAATTTTCAGTATTTGTTATTAAGGAATTGAAGTTCAGTTTTTGTTGTAGCTTTGTGTTTCTATTTAAATATGTATTTCATTTCGTTCTCGCATAAATCTGGATCAGGTTTCCTATTGAACATGAAACTAGTCCATGTTTTTCTTATTGATATATTTATTCAGACTTATGATTGAGGAGGGGGGAATGTTAGATTATGGGTCCTTAAACAATCATAAATTTTGAGATCACCTACTTATGAGTTGTAACCTTTATCTATTGATGAGGTGTTGTCATGCTAAATTGATGCATTGTCATTGAGATATAGATCTAACAATGGTCAAACCCATTTATTTTAAATTGATATCATGAGATCAATACAATGAGTAAAATATTGTTTATATATATATGTATGGCAATTCTGATTGTGCTTAGTTATGTTCCAATTATTAACACTTTGTGAGCATTAACTAAAATTAAATATGGAATCGGAACATAAAAATATTAAATTTGAGAATATATGTAGTAAGATCAATTCAAAGCTAATCTTATAAGAATTTTTCAATAAGACCAATGTTTCCTCAAATTTCAAAAATAAGAAAAAGGATATTATAGGAGATGAGTTACAAAAAATAAAATGAAGAAGATATACTTTTGAGGAAAAGAGAACACATCATCTTTAAAAGTTTAATGTAAAATCGATTTATTTTTTGTGAGGTCAATTTTTATTCATGCATTAAAATGCACATTATAACTAATTATGGTTTTCCCTCATGTGCCACTTGGGAAACTATACTAGTGGTAAAGCCAAAATTTCTTCAATATCCAAACATTAAGTTTATGAAAGTCTAGAAAAAAAATATAGAGACTATTTTGTTGGCCTTTATAGCCTGATATACCCTTGAACATATAAATAAAAAACCAACAAAAGGTCTAAACAAATAATAGATATGGTGACCTGTCATTTAGACTTCAAAGAGTTTGATATTTCCACTATGATCAACTCCTCCTTTTTGCATGACAAGCATCCTAGATCCAAAGAAAGGTAAATATGGTCTTCAATTCATTTAAGTAATTTATCAGGAATCTTAAGGAAAAACTGTAACTCATCTAACTTGAGGAGGATTTCCTCCATAGCCTCGTTGTGATCTAACAATACTTGCTTGAACATAAGTTTCATATACTATTAGATATCTACAATATACATCTATTGACTATATTTTCCTTTGGTTTGCCTTATATAGAGCACCCACTTTGCTATCTCTCCAACAACTTGTGTATCTATCGAACATCCTCTCTCCTACAATGTCATGTTTTGCCTTTGCTATCTCATCTTGAATATTCTCTGGAGTTTGGGTGTGATAAAGACACATTGAAGATTCATCTCTCTATTGGGATCAAGAACCTCCACATCGTCTATAGTAGGTCATCCCTCACTTTCTCCCAACACATTGATGAGGCATTATTAACTAAAACCAAGGTTGTTGTAGTCATCCCAAAAGATTAATATATCCTCAAGAGAAGGAAGTGAAGGGCAAGGGTAGTGAAGGAAAAGAGAAGCTTTGGATACAAGTGTTCTTCCCGAGGATGGACTTATTCAAAGGACTCAACGGGAGAATACAACTACTAGAGATATATTTCTAGACCACAGGGGAAACCTAACCAAGCCCAATTGCAATGGTATAAAAAAGGAACTAAGAAATGACACAAAAAAAAGAAAAGAGGAAACAAGGTTGACAATGACAGAAATATGTGCTAAGGGAGAAAACCAGAGGCAAAGGAAATATCAAAGGAAAGATAGTTTACCACTAGATAGATTAATGCAGTTTACCAAGAGGCCACCTCCTATTGCTTTATCATAATTAATGAAAATAGTCCATGAATGTTAATAATTCACATTAATTCAAAACATAGTACCAAGAATTAACAACTGACTTGTACAAAATTTGGCCACCTTTTGTAACTAATGGATGCACTTGCAAAATTTGATTATTCTTCGTGGGAGGGTAGGATGTGAAGGAACTCAATGATGTCTCTAGAGATTCATACCCAACATCATTACTGCTTGTGATCTCCACTCGATCTCGACCACTAAAATGTTATGAGTTCTAAATGGATCCGCCATCATGTTGGAGTGCTATCACATGATATTTTGTGCATCAATGTTATGGTATGCCCTCTCACCTGGTGCATCTCAATCACCCCATTTGGGGATTTAATGTAAATTTATGAAAATAATTCAAATTTGATTTACAACTTAAATCTTAATATTACAAGTATAAGGGTTTTTTTGCCAAAATATATTCTAAAATTTCCTTTCAATATGGATAGTTCATAATATGATTAAAAAAATGTGAATATGATTAATGGAAAATTTATAATTTATAAATGAATATTTAAAATTATTACAATATAGGTGTTAAAACAATGTCATTACTCATCAAGTGCATAATTGCTTTCAAGTGTGATCACCACCGCCACCACCATTATTTAGTGAATCAAGCACGTCCTCCTTTATTGAAAAACTAATCAATATTAGACAATCAGTTATAATTTGCAATGTCCTCATCTTTGACAAGTTGTCATGCATACCCTATATCGATGTTGCAAACATTGCATTGGAAAATTAGGGGTTCCAAAAACCAACTTATCAGTAACATTAGGGAAAATATCGAGAAACTTAAAAAAAACAATACTACAATTTTCAAAATTTTCAATTTCTTAAACATCTAAAGCAACAATAACATTAGATAAATACAACTACCACATAAATATGACAATAAAACTAATATATAAGATTTATAAGATGTCTATCGATACCATCACATGTCAACTGATTAATGCCTTAAGTACTAATTCCAAAGCCTCAAAATATCATGGAAAAATATAATTAATGTACCTCATCATCATAAGTAATCTACAATGATATTGGATAGACAAATTAGTGATTCCCTCTACCCCTTTTATGGGAAAAAGTAATGGCTCTCGTAATGGATTTTCCCATAGTCAGAAGGCCTTGTTGGCACTGGAACCTAACATCCTCTAGAAGAAGAAGAAGGAGATGCTAGACTATGACACCCTCTATTGGTCCAACTACTAAGTCCAACTCACTATGTTTGATTTTGTGAAGGTGGTGCCACTTAGTTTCAAAATCCATCTCCTATAAAGGTGTATGCTTTGGAACATCCTACTCCTCTACCACACTCTCCCTTGCTAAATTCTCTCATGCCTCCTCTTGTAACTAGTTAGGGTCCAAGTCTATGCAATAGTGGTGTCAATCCCATCCAATGAAATGGATTCAACGTTAGGTGTTTTGTGAAACTTCCTCATCCACAAAGATTGTAGTAGATATAGACCATGTTATTAATGCGTTGGGATTCCAACATGTATTAGGGTCATCAATTATAAATTATAGCACATGATTTGGAGGGTGATAGGGTATAAATTATAATTTATAATGAGTTCAAAATTTAATTTGAATTCTTTTAACATGTTTCACTTCTTGATGTGTGTTTTTCAAATATATTTTAGATGCGTTTTCATCTTGAGGAGCTACATGTTTGGGTAAGCACTCAAACGACAAGTTTTGTAAAATGGGTACTCTTGAACCATATATTGTTCACCAAACATTTACAATAAATAAGAGAAACATAAGGAAATACATTGAAATTTGAAAGAAAGGAAGAAACGACATTAAAATTTGAAACAAAATGAAGCTTATCTAGAAATTTGGCCTTCATGTCCTAAACAACCATGTCAAAACCAAATGTTCTAGTAGTCATGAAATCTCTACACATTCTTGTAGATTTAGTATCAACCTCTGAACACTTGAGGTATAACAACCCCGAGTTGATTTTCCATATAATTGGAAGGACATTATAAAGGAAAAATAAGACCAAGGTCATGGGACACGTATTCCAAGATGAATGGAGGGGAAAAACATTAAAGTGTGCATCACTTGTGGTTAATTAATTATTAGCTATGGAAATTGGCATTCGTATTGGTAAAAGGAAATAAAAGGCAATTAATTCAAGAAATAAAATAAAAAAGGAGAAAAGGAAGATGAAGAGACAAGGATATACATGCAATGGAAAACAGAGGAAAAAGGAAATGCAAATAAAAAGAGAGGGGGAACATTCTATGAATCTCTTAGTTACTCTTTGGATCATATACTCTTAGATCACACTATCACACTCTTGGATAGACTTGGACATTCTAGCATTCACTTGGAGAAGAGAAGAGGAGAACAAGTACAACAAGAGGAAGACACTAGCACAAGGAAGACATAAGCAAGCAAGCAAAGGAAAGCAAGGGAGCATAAGGAGAAGGTTGAAAAGCAGCTAAAATGGGAGGACATTGCAGGTAACAGGTTGAATGTGTGATTTCCTTGCTAGGATTTGAATGCATGGTGCATGCATTCTATTATTAAGTTATTTTTCTTTCATTTGCATGGGATTTTCCTGGATTAATAGTGGTCCATAACCTTGACTTTTCCATTCCCAGATATCCAGGATGTAGTGGGTTCCTTTTTGGTTGATCTTTAGATTGCTGGAAGATTTTGGATCCAGGTGAGGTGGTCTTCGAAAAATCCCAAGGGTCGGGGCTGGAGATGGATTTATATGGGAAGCCCTTGATAGGTGGACAAAGATACGAAAATTCCTCTGGGTACGATGAAGAAATTATGAGGAATCCAAGCATGTGTTAGTTTTGTTATCTCTAGACTAGTTTAGGTGAGATCACTATGGATTGAGGATGGAGGTGGTTTAACCTCTGGATTCCCTGTTTGGTTATATTTTGGTTTAACCCATGAGATCCCACATTCATGCTTGGAATATGGCATGAGGGTGATTGGATGAAATAAAAATCTGGTTCAACCCAATATATGGTCGGGTGGTACATGGAAGTCCCTGACAGAGTTGGCATTTGCATATGTTATTATGTGTTATTCCTTATTAAAATTAATGAGCACAAGTACTAGATTAATGTAATATTTTATGACTGGTTTTTCATAGTCTAATTTTGGTCAAATGTTGGTTACATGCATGGTATATTTCTCATTATATGATGTTCTCTTGTTATGGATCCATTCCATGGTTTGATGGGCTCTTGATTACTTTATATGAATGCATGAGTTAATGTTAATGTGTATTGGTTCAACTAATGGTACAAACCTCCTCAAATCCTACCTAAAAGATCCCTTGGTGTAGCACTGGCTTGTATATCCCCCCCTATTTTAGTGCTAAAAGTAAAGTGTGCAATTCATCTAAAAGGAACATTCTCTTCACCTCCCACATATGAAACTAGTGGAAAAATGTGTGATTGCAGGATGCACCAAATCCTTGTTATTTGTGAATTTTCATATAAAAGCACATGGGCATGATTATATATAAAATTTGTGATGCTCTTAGATGATTCAACAATATCATTGAAATAAGAAATTTAATAAAATCAGTGCAATGCATGATACAAGGAGTTTGAAACAAGCTTGGATACGTTACCATAAACAACCTGCCAAAAATGACATAATGGGCTTTGTTATTCATTATGACTTAGATAACGTTTTGCAGACCTATATCTTGAATGAACCCATCTATCAAATCACATAATAAATTTTCATATTTAATATGTGCAAATGCATCAATAGATTTAGTAAACGTTTCCCCCATAGGACAATTAACCAAGAAATTAAGAAGGATCATTCCCTTCTGATTAGTCCAATAATTTATCATCATGGCGCATCTAACAAATTCTCACAATTCCTTAAGCTCTTCCAATAATTGAGTGAAATAAACCATTTTATTTTGAAAGATAGGCCCTCACAACTTGTCATAGGTAGGGCCTTGTACCTCGAGCAAACAATAGCAACCACTAAACATAGACTGGTAGAATTGGTTGTTCATGGATATGCTAAAGAAATTTCACTCCATATAAAACATCTTACCACAAGAATTTTAGCTTCTTACCTCTCTTTTATTTTAACCACTAACCTAATAGGAGATTATGTGCCACTTGTGGTTTTAGGAACAAAATGATGAGGTAATTGAGGGCATTGTGGAAGGTGAGGTTGAGTTAACACTATCACTTCTTTTCCCCTAAATTCTTGCAAATCCTCCTACAAGCTTAATTATCATAATTTCCATGTTATCTCTTTTTTCACACATATTTTGAAGTTAATTATTGGAAATGTGAATGGTTTATGGGGTTTCATTAGGGTAAGTTCCCACTTCATGCTCCAAAATTTACAAGGTGGTATTTCAACTGGCCAATTCTCCCCATGATTGCATCCCATGCAATTTTCAATTCAATTTTTGTAAATTATTTCCATCAATGGCATCACCATATTCCCACATAGGGTCTGAAGATTTCAACATTTTCAGATAACAATGATTAGAACTAGGGGAAACAATGAAAATTGTTGACTTTTGTAGCATCGGAGGTATTCTTGTAAGCCTCGAAAATATCAAAATTAAAATTTAGATTTTGGAGCTCCAAGTCGGCCTAGCCAAATGAAAGGGTATTTCCATTGGGTAATTTTACCCCTATTCGACTAGTATATATAGATGATGTGCCATTTCATTTTTAGCACACCAATGAAGAGTAATGAAGGACAATTTCTATTGATATAGGACAACAAAAGGATCCACAGCCTTGAGGAAGGAAGCTGTAGTCGAGGAGTAACAATTTAAAGTTTTTTTTTTTTTGGTTATAAAGGACCTAAGGTATGGCCTGCTTGGAGGGTCATAGGGCTTGTCACAAATCTTGGAGAGGACATGTCAAATATCTCGAATGTTAAAGGTTTCATTAGTACTTTTGACTTGAATATTAGCACATATTTCTAGACAAATTGGATTTGTAAACCTTGCCGAGAATAATTTCTCCTAAAGAAAAGTTGTTCAGTTTTCTCCCAATGTTGGGTTTCCCATGGTAAAATATTGTCTCTATTGTGCATCGCTATATTTCTATATATTTGTTGTCTCCACCGCATTTACTATTTTATTGCTGATATTTTATATGTATAATTTCTCAATGATATCAATGGCATGAGATAAATTGATTGAAGATCATTACGTAGTAATTATCAGATCAAAAACTTGTTTTCTACTATGCATCTTGTAAGAAAATTCAACATGGTATCATATCTTTGTTGAAAGAGCAACCATTAAAGTTAGCCTAAGAGACAAGTGTTCAACAACTTGATTGGTTTTTAGATCTCTTACCAAATGGTTCCAGGTCTTAGAATGGAAGATGGGTTGAATGGTGTTACAAATCTTCAGAAGGAAGTTATTTTAGAGTCAGAGGAAGCTGAGGAGAAAGTCCTTGTTTCTTCTCTTTCAAATTCAATTACAAATATTGATATTTGGTTGGTGGACAATGGTTTTTTTAAACACATGACATGTTTCCAAAATTATCTCATCTATCTGACTGAGAGAGAGGACTATATAGGTTATTAGTACAACCAACCCATGCATTAATTCCCCAGGAGAAGAAGAAGAAGGATATATCAAAGGTCAAGTACTTCATTTGCCATATTTTTGGACACTATGCTTCTCGATGCCTTGAGAAGAAAAGGAAGAGAAAGAAACATGCATCAACAATCAATGTTGATGATGATGATGTTGACAATCCACCTTAGAAGAAGTCATAGATTTGTCAGAAAGGGAGTTGAAAATCCTCATCAATTTATTCGTTAATCAAAATATAATTACTTCATATTTTTCTCCCTTGATTATTATTATTATTATTTTCAACCTATTGTCCTTGTATTTTTTGCTTGGTTATGATTTTTCTTCTATGGCCTCCTGAGTGAGTTTTGCAAGTACATTGTGAAGGCTACAAAGGTAATGATTCATGCAACATATGAAAATATCAAGAAGTACAAAGCAAGGTATATGGAAAGAGGGTTCTCCCATTAAGAGGGAGTGGACTACAAGGATATTTTTGTTGCAGTCACCAGATGGTTAGGTTCTTGTATGACTTAATGGCTCAAGCATAGACTCAACAAGAGTGATTGGTGTTCGAGAAGGAACTGCACATAAATTATCAAGATGTTTAGGAACATGTCGAATAACCGGAAGAGATTCCAATTTTGAGGGAGCAAAAATTCAGGCAGAATGGAAGCAACAACCTTCTAAGAGGATGTCATGGGTTGAGATTGTCAAAGTAGATGTTCATAGACATGAGTTCTCTAGGAGTAGTATAGCTTTTATGAGGGGACCATGCTAGACAACTGGATACACTTTAGTGATAGAGGGAGAAATAGTGGCAAAGGTGGAAACTAGGATTGCCACAAGAGGATCGGCTTCAGTTTTAAAGGGAGCACCAAGTCAGGGTGACTAGAAAGAAGTTGTGGCGATGGATCCAATGAAGGGAGCTAGCTAGTGAGCCAAGGCATGCAACGAAACATGTGTTAAGGTACTTGTGTGTTAGAATTGGATATAGTTTGAGATATGTATTAGGTGGAAAAGTGAAATTGCAGGGATATATTGATTCAGATTGGTCTAGGAGTGTAGAGGATAGAAAGAGCACCTCAGGATGTTTCTTTAGCTTGGGATCGACTATGATTTCCTAGTATAGTAGGAATCAAAATTTTGTCGCACTCAATATAGCAAAGGAGAATTATATTGTAGCCAGTATCACAAATTGTGAAGCAGTGTGGCTCCATACTTCTTGCAAGACTCTTTGATCAGGTCACTTCATTCGAGATATGGTGTAGAAGGGAGAAGTGAAGCTCTAATACATATCTACAAATGATAGATTGCATACATTCTCGCCAAGGCTCTATCTAGAGCGAATTTTGGATACTCTAGAGACAAGCTTGGCATGATGCAGAATGTCTCCCTGATTGAGAGGGAGTGTTGATGTCTTTGTAGGATTAGGCATACCATCTCTTGAGAATCCATAAGGAATTGGTTGGGTCATTTGATCATGGGTAAATGTACTAAAGCAATTGAAGTATTGGACAAATCTTATCTGGAGAAGCCAAAAGGACTTTGATGTTTCGTGCTAGTTTAATTAGAGAAGATATATGAAATTCAACTAAGAATCCAGAAGGACTTGGCTGGTCCATGCTGATTTGGCTAGTGATGAATGGTCTATGGGAAGATCCTTTCCTGAGAAACCTAACGAACTTGGTTGGGTCATGATGATTTAATCAGAGGAGATTTATACACTTACCTTAGGAGCCATAAAGGAGTTTGGCCAGGCCATGCTAATTTGGCTAGGGGTAAATGGCCTAGGAGTCACATTGCCTACTCCATGATGGAGTAATATATAGATGTGCATGTGAGGAATCACAATGCCTACTCCAAAATGGAGTGATCTATAGACATGCATCAACATAGAAGGCTCATGGAATTTTCTTATAGAAGAGAAATTTCAGCTAAGGGGAAATCTATTGAAGCTAAGGATAATACCTCCCTTGCTAAGAAGGAGTGTTGATTTTTATAGAATTGGGAGGTATTCTTGTCGGTGTGGAAAAAATAAAAAATAAAAAATATTTTTTGGAGCATCAATTAGACCCAAAAACACAAGTCGACCCAGCCAAATGAAAGGGTGAATCTCTTGGGTAATTTTACCCCCATTCGACTAGTAAATATAGATGATGTGAAATTTCATTTTCACACATCAATAAAGAGCCATGAAGGATAATTTCTCTTGAAAGAGGATAGAAAAAGGAGCCGCAATATTGAAGAAGGAAGCCACACCTAAGGAGCAACTATTTAATTTTATTTATTTATTTATTTATTTTTTTTAAATGGTTACAAAGGAGCCGAGATATGGCCAGTTTGGAGGGTCCTAGGGCCCGTAGGTTGTAGGGTCCACAACGCTTATTGTAGATCTTGAAGAGGACAATCCGAAGATCATGGATGTTGAAGGTTTCACTAGTATTTTTGACTTGAATATTGGCACAAATTTCTAGACAAATTTGATTTGTAAACCTTGTGGAAGAATAATTTATCCAAAAGAAAAGTTGATGGGTTTTCTCCCAAGTTTGGGTTTCTCTATTGTGCATGGTTGTTTTTCTATAATCTTTATTATTTCCACTGCATTTATTATTAATATTTTATGTGTATAATTGATCAATGATATCAATGGCATGAGATAAAATGATTGAAGAAAATTAGGTCATAATGATCAAATTAGAAAAATGTTTTCTACTATGCATCTTGTAATAAAATTCAACAAAAATAAACATTCAAGGATCAAATTACAAAAATGTTGCCAAAATAAAAATTAGATCTAGACTCTAAATGAATTATGGGTTTCCAACAATTCCCCAAAAACTTAAAAGACGAGGTAAAACTAATGGGAATTGCAATAATTATCAAAATTCTCAAAATATAAAACAAAAAAACACATTGAAATTTTTACATATACCTAGAAATACAAAAACCACTCAATAAGGGTCAATCCCCACTCCATAATAAACTATTGATAGCAAATGAAAACACTCCCATTTTGGTCCTTAGCTCAAAGAAAAATGCTAGAGACCTCCTTGGCTCTTAAATCCCTTGGTTGTGTTTAGAAGATGAGATTGATAAGATTATGAACAGGTCTTTCCATGTTGTTGGCAATATTTTCCATCAAATTGCTATGTTTTCTTAAAAAATCACAGTGTTAAAAAAATATTACATATTTCTAATGTTGGAAAGTATTGCAATATTATTGTCAGTTACGAGACATCACAATATGTTGTCACGATGTTTGCAACACTACTCTATATCCGTATCCCAAGAACTATTACACCCTACAAATATGTTGTTCCCGTCTATTTTAGTAGTTATAGGTTGTGATGTATGTATACTTTATCTGAAATTGGAGGAGAACGCCTCCTTCCTAAAAAATGACCGTACTCTAATGCTTTGCAAGTAAACAAAATGAGTGGCTTGTTTCCCCTTCAAGGAGACATTCTCCTGCAAAGAAATATCGCTCTAGAAAGTATGACCACCTACAATCAGTCATAAAACAATCAACACGAAAAGGGATCTCAAATCAAGACCTTGTACTCCGCCTGAAAATTGAGCATAACATGTACAACAACTCCACATTGAAGTACTAAAAAGAGATTTCCTAAAAAAAATAAAGATAAAATATAAACAAGAGCTGCACCATAGAAGTCACAACTATTGCAGATAAAATATGAAGGCTGGAAAACCCCTACAAGGTCCTCTCCATGCTCGAAAAGCATTCAGAACTGCTTCAAACCACTAATTATCCCTAACACCCAAGGCCTCAAACCTACAAAAATTCCTTCTAGAAGTTCTCCAATCAGTAAAAAAAGGTTTCCAATGGATTTAGAATGCCCAAAAACCCCTATTCGGGCTCTTCGTGGGCTAAAAAAGGTTGAGAAATGAGCAAGTTACGGCTCTCCAAGCCTAACTATGCAATTCATCCATCAATTTGGTTGATATTGCTAATTGTCTGACATTTTCGCCCTTTAAATAGTTTGGTATGTGGCAAGTTTTCTCTCCATCCGTGCATTTTGTCGCTTCATTAATTTTCGCAATAAACCCTATGCCCAAAAACTAGGGCCACATGGTGCGACATAAGGCTGGGGCTTGGGCCAACAGTCTGCACCCACCGACTTTGGCACCCTTTCCGTCGGGTCGATGGTCGCGTGTAGGGTGATGTGGTCGGGGGTCGAGGCTAACTGCCTGCCCCCACCAGTTAGGCTCCTAAACGTCATCTAGAGTTTACGTGCAGTCCTAATTTGCGGGAAACGTTGCCCAGGGGTTTGTTTCCAGTGGGAAACCAAATGGAAACAAGGAAACTCGTACCGTATGGCCTAGAAAATCATTTCTGTTCGTACTGGCCCATTTCACACTGAGAAAAATGGCCAGTACAACCAGAAACGAGTTTCCAGGCCGTACGCCGAAGTTTCTAGTTAACACTTCACGTTTTCTTTTATTTTTTAAAATTTTTTCGCTTCTAATTTTTTATTGGGCAACTAAAATATCTTCTGGATGCTTCTAGATGCCTCTCTCAAGCTATAAAAAATATTATTTTTTTGAGTAGGGCAGCCTAATGTTCAAGCCTATGGCCCTAGTGTTGATATGCAGTTCATGGTAATGTTAAATACTTAAAGTAAAAGTGACATTCTCCTTTATCTTTCATTTTCATCCTTTTACTTAAATTTTTAACAACACCATGAAATGACTCAAGATGTTTGAGAGTGGTTTTGCCCTCATTGAATTTCATACGGAGAAAGTAGAATTTTAGATCTCACTCAAAATCCAGCAGACTTATTTGTTTTTCAGTATTTCCATTGGATTTTGTCATGTACTAGGGTATGGAACTTGTATTTAATCAAGAGAACCAAGCCCTCTATGCAGGGGAAACTCCTAATAATCAAGAGCACCTAGGGTACTAGGGTATAGAACTTGTATTTAATCAAGAGCACTAAGGTCGTTCGACTATGTAGGAGGAGACTCCCAATCAAGCACGAGACAAGAAATTATGAATTTCTCGTGGCTGATTTTGGATATTGCTATTTTCATTATGTGATCATTCATGAGTAAATGTGATGTAAATTTAGAGACTTATAGTTTATGAATTGACAATTTAATCATAATGTAATAAATTAGAAAATGCACATGTTTCTTAAATGTCCTAATATATATATATATATATATATATATATATATATATATATATATATATATATATATAGATATATATATCTATATATATATATAGATATATATATATATATATATATAGATATATATATCTATATATATATATAGATATATATATCTATATATATATATAGATATACAAGAAATATGTCTTAAGATATATAGATATATATATCTATATATATATATAGATATACAAGAAATATGTCTTAAGATATATATATATATATATATATATATATATATATATATATATATATATAGATATATTGCGTTTCCTCGTTTCCAAAATTTGGGGGGGCCACGTCTCGTACCTTTTCCCGTTTTGGAAAATCGTACTTGTTTCCCCGTATCGTGCAACTTAGGTGTAGTCAATGTGGTCAGGGACCAATCCTTAAACTCCGTCCTCGTCGGACCCGGCTCCAAACCAAGTTTCATGGTGCGCCATAGCACCAGGGGCTGGGGTTGAATCCCCGCCCCGCTCTAGTTCTCTCTTCCAATTTCGAGTAGGGTTGTATGACCCCAATGCGACCATGGGGTAGGGCTTACAGGCCTGTCCTCTCCGCTGAGCCCTTGCCATGGGTATACGACATTCATTGTGACCAGGGGTTGGTCCCCGTCGACTTTCTGCCTTCACTCTTCACCATGGTCTTGTGGAGGTGGCCGTAACCTGGGGCTGGGGCTGGTTCCTGCCCCTCCGCCTACGTCTTCCGCTAGGTTTTGTGGGGAGTGATATGATCAGGGCTCCTCCCAATGTGCCAATAATATGACTTCAAATATAAGTCACAGATATATGGGTTAAGAAATAACCCATAAGAGAGACGGTAAGGGTAGGAGTTTGTGTACAACAGGTCTCTTGTTCGATCCTTGCCGATGCCTCTGAGCCCATACATAATTTTTTAGCCAATAACAAGGGACCGCGTGAGGACCTCTGGTTGGGCTACGTGGGAGCTTCCCATTGGGCCACCCAATCAACACTTCAACCAATCAAATGGAATCAAGTCACACCTGTACAAACTTGACACTTGGAGAGTTATGGTTGGTCCACCATACGCCCAATTGGTATGATGACATCATCATGATATCAACAGTATGGACTTCCCAGTCAACAACCCATTGGGCCACCCAATCAACACTTCAACCAATCAAATGGAATCAAGTCACACCTGTACAAACTTGACACTTGGAGAGTTATGGTTGGTCCACCATACGCCCAATTGGTATGATGACATCATCATGATATCAACAGTATGGACTTCCCAGTCAACAACCCAGTCATCCTGCCTGCAAATTTTTTGCTCTTGGCCAAAAACTTCAAAACATCATAACTTTGTCATATGACATTGGATTAAGGCAATTCAAGGGTTGTTGGAATAAGAATGATGAACACTACGAATTGACGCCAATTTCGAAATATTTTAGGCACTTTAATTTTTGAGCCAAATTTTGATCTCTAGATCATACGTCCCCACTAGCAACTTTTGAACCCCAAAATTTTATCTTCTCCTAGTGAACAAAATGAGGAAAAATCTCATCAAGTTTATCGATCTCAATCCTTTATGTTTTGCTTAAAATTGGTGCCTTTGATATCCAATCAAGGTACTCCACCTATCTTCTGCATGAAGTCCTTACCTTCCTATCAAGAATCAAGCCACAATTCTTATAACCATGCAGGAACAAAAACTTCGATGGATGGAATCTGAACATTCTCTCCAAAACCATCTTTCTTGGATCAAACAAACTTTATCTTGAAGTTCCTCTTTGTCAAAGAAAAATGGACTTTCCATCTTGGAAATTAGAATCAACTCAATGCTTGCCATGCACTAATTCAAACTTTGTTTACTGTCCTCAAATTGCACTTGTACTCAAAGGTACTCTGGCTGCATTCATTCAATGAAAAATTTGGCTTTGTCCACAAAAACATAGTCATTTTCTGTACAATATTTATCAAAGATTACATTCACAACAAGATTCATCTTGAAACACTTGTATCGGTGAGTACATGATGTAACTGTAGGCATACTGGACGCAATACAAATGTTCATCCCAAAAATTCCCCCAACAATTGGACTCATTAACAAGGTAACATAAAATGACATGACAAAGAAAAACATACTTGTTGCAAATAAGTGATTATTCTTGTCTTCAATTTGCAAAGTACCCAAAATGGTAATGAATAACAAGACTTATTTACAATTTACAAAGCAAGAAAACTATACAAAACAATTTACCCAATCTTTGCCTCTCTTAGGCTTATGGGTTCTCTTTCTGCATCTTCTCTACTTTGAAGGCCACCTTAGGAATTGTACCAGTTTCCTCTTTACCACCTGTCGCTTTCCTTGCAATGGATTTCATGACCTCTTTATCCTTCTTGAGGCGAAGTTCTAGACGAAGTTTCCAACACCTTTTAATCCCATGCCCATTCATGTTACAATGGGTACAAAAATACTTTCGCTTGCCCATTGACAAGGAAGTCTTCAAAATTAAAGGAGGTTCTTCATGATTTATTCCAAAAATTTGGTCCATTCTCTTGACCATCACTTTGTGTTTCTCATAATCAGCCACAACAAGGATACATGTCCCATAAATAATCAAAATTACCAACATTTTTAAAATTCCCATGAGACTTATACCTGTCCCTTGGGTTGTAACTTTAACGACGAGGACTAGACGATGACATGCAAAGTCCTTCGAAATATTCATCTCTCTTGGGAGACAAATTTCCATTACCACTACCATCTTGGTGTGACATATCATCATTTGATGATTTCTTTGCCTCAAAAAGTTTAGAACACTCTCCAAACTCTCCATGACCATAACCCAATCCTTCATATCTTGGTCGCTCCTTCACCTAGATAGGATTAGCGAGACCTTGGCCATTGATTCTGAGGCCCCCTCCTTCATAACCCATCCGAGCTGATAAATTCATACCAATGCCTTTAGTATGCTTTTCAAAGGATGCAAAATATGTGTTATCAACATAAGCTAAAGGAGTGGAACTAGAGATTCTGATTACCTCCTTGGATTTTCCACCCATATTTTATGTTTCAGATGCCGATGACGAATTTGAAGATGAATCAAGCCACCACTTTTACCAACAAGCACATAAGTATAATCTTTTAGATTTTGAAAAAAATCACAAGCATCATTCTCCACATAGGATCCATATCATTTGTTTGGACCATGCCCACAAATTGGCTTCATCTTGGAGGAATTCTTTGTTGCTTCGAGACTGGAACTCTCACCGACATGTTCCTCCAACACATACTGCAACTGAAGGCACATATGCCTCTTCTCCTCCTTAGCAACTTCAAGCAATCTCCTAAACTCAAAATTCTCCATTCGAAGAGACAAGTTAATCTCATCTAACTCTTGGAGTCTTTCTCGCTTCAACTTCTTTCCCATACCTACAACATGGTCAGAACTTGGCTCTGATACCAAATGATTTGAAATTGGAGGAGAACTTCTCCTTCCTAAAAACTAACCGTCCTATGACGCTTTGCAAGTAAAAAAAATGAGTGGCTTGTTTCCCCTTTAAGGAAACATTCTCTTGCAAAGAAATCTCACTCTAGAAAGTATGACCACCTACAGTCAGTCATAAAAAAATCAACATGAAAAGGTCTCTCACATAAAGACCCTGTACTCCACCTTAGAATTGAGCATAACATGTACAACAACTCCACATTAAAGTACTAAAAAGAGATTTCCTCAAAACACATAAAGAGAAAATAAAAACAAGAGCTGCACCATAGAAGTCACAACTGCTGCTGATAAAATATGAAGGCTGGAAAACCCCTACAAGGTCCTCTCCATGCTCAAAAACCCTTCAAAACTGCTTCAAACCACTGATTGTCCTTGGAACCCAAAGGCTCAAACCTACAAAAATTCCTTCATGAAGTGCTCCAATCAGTAAACAGAGGTTTCTAATGGATTTAGAATGCCCAAGAACACCTATCTGGGCTCTTCTTGGGCTCAAAAAGGTTGATAAATGAGCAAGTTATGGCTCTCCAAGCCTAGCTCTACTATTCGTCCTTCAATTTGGCTGAACCTGCTAACTGCGCGACATTTTTCCCTTTAAACAGTTCGGGAGGCAACAATTTCCCCCACCATAAATGATTTTTCTGCTTTATTAATTTTCCCAATAACCCTTGTGCGCAAAAACTAGGGCCACATGGTATGCCATAAGGTTAGGGTTGGGGCAAACGGTCTACCGCTGCCGACTTTGACACTCTTTTCGTTGGTCTAGTGGTCACGTGTAGGGTGATGTGGCAGGAGGTTACAAGCAGTCAAATTGGCCAGGGGTTAATCCTTAAATTGCGCCCCCGTCGGACCCGGCTCCACACCAAGTCGCATGGTGCGCCATAGCACCAGGGGCTGGGGTTGAATCCCTGCCCTGCTTCAGTATCTCCCTTCTGGTTCCGTATAGGGTCGTATGAAACCAATGTGACCATGAGCCAGGGCTTACAACCCCACCCTCTCCGCCGAGCCCTTGCCATGGGCATATGGCATTCACCGTGACTAGGGGCTGGTCCCTGTCGGCTTTCTGCCTTCGCTCTTCGCCATGGTCTTGTGGAGGTGGTCATGACCTAGGGCTGGGGCTGGTCCCCACCCCTTCGCCTAAGTCTGCCGCGAGGTTTCATGGGGAGTGATATGACCGGTGGCTGGGGCTCACCGCCTTGCCCCTCCTCCCAACACGCCAATAATATGACTTCAAATATAAGTCGCAGACATATGAGTTAAGAAACAACCCATAGGCGAGACAGTAAGGCTCGAAGTTTGTGTATAGAAGGTGGTTCCCATTTGATCCTCATCGAGGCCTCCGAGCCCATAATTTTTTTTTAGCCAATAACGAAGCGTCACGTGGCGACCTCTGGTTGGGCCACATGGCAGCTTCCCATTGGGCTACCCAATTAACACTTCAACCAATCAAATTCAACCAATCAAATGCAACCAACTCACACCTGTACGAACTTGACGCTTGGCAAGTTTTGGTTGGTCCACCATACGCCCAGTTGGCATGCCGAAGTAATCACGACATCAACAGTACATACTACCCAGTGAATACCCCAGTCAGTCTACCTGCAAAATTTTTGTTGTTGGCCAAAAACTTCAGAACATTATAACTTTTTCATATGACATCAGATTGAGGCGATTCAAGTGTCGTTGGAATCAGAACAAAAAACACTACGATTTGATTCCAGTTTCAAAATATTTTGGGCACTTTAATTTTTGAGCCAAATTTTGATCATTGGATCAATACTAATCCTCTTCCTTCTCTATAGGTAACCTACACAATTTGCAATTCAACTTTTGTTGATTATTCCCACTAGTGGGGTCACCATCTTCCCACATAGGGTCCAAAACTTTCAACATTTTCAGATAGCAATGATTAGAACTAGGGGAAAAAGTGAAATTCAACATTCAAGGATCCAAATACAAAAATGTTGCCAAAATAAAAGAAGATCTCTATAAATTTCCCACAATTCACCCAAAATTTAAAAGAAGAGGGAAATGTAACGGGCATTGTAGAACTTGTAAAAAATATCAAAAAACAAAACAGAAAAACATGTGGAAATTGTTACACAAACCTAAAAATACAGAAACCACTAAGTAGGAATCAATTCCTATTACACAATAGATTATTGATGGCAAATGAAGACACTCTCTTTCTAGTCATTAACTCAAAGAAAAATGATGGATATCTCCTTTGCTCTCAAACCCCTTCATTGTGTTTATAAAATGAGATAAAATAAATCAATCAATCAAATAGTCAATTAGGTCTTTTCATGGTGTTAGCGAGATTTGTCATCAGATTTCTATGTTTTCTGAAAAAATCAATGTTCAGATATTGCAAATTATTGACGTTGGGAAATATTGCAATATTATTTTCAATCAAAAAACATCATAATATACTGTCATAATATTTACAACATTACTCCATATCCATATCCCAAAAGTTATTAAACTCTAAAAATAAACTGCTTCTTTCCATTTTAGAAATTATTAATGGTGATGTATGTAGAGTAATTCTTTCCCATCTCTACAAATAACTTATTCCTCTCCCTAAAATACCTATTCCTCTCCCTAAAATAATTATAAAAACGTAAACTACTGTTACTCACATACATACAAATTAGCAACTCTCACCAACCCAAAAAAACAAATATTGAACTCTCATGATCAATCTCCCTGTATCATTGTCATTATAAGGTAAAAAAGAAATTGACAAAATTTCTAGAAATCCCTTTTTAACATAATCTAACCTTAAGATTATGTACATGAAACTTTAAACTCTTTAACATATGATTTCATAAACCTTTTCAAAAGTTAGAAAACAAAGTACACGAAGGGTATCACGGTTTCCTACTAAGGTATCCTCTAACTGAGTGTCTATAGAATTCAAATGTAGAAAACTTATTTTGGGAGTGGGATGGATTGTTTCATAAATAAATAAAAAATTATTTCAAAAACTTATCTTAGTAGATGGGATGAGATTTTTAGTGTATAACGTTAATTTTTAAATTAGCAAAAAAATAAAAGAAGATAATATATATGAGTTTATATTTTTGTTTTTAATATAAAATAAAAGTGTGTAGATTTGATTTGATTTTATATTATTTTTTAGTTTTAAATCAACATAGATTTATATTAATTTTGGATTTTTATAAAAAAAATATTATTATGGTCAATATTTTTTATAATATATATATATATATATTATTTTATTTTTTATTTTTTATTTTTATTTTTATTTTTTTTCAGTTTAATAATTAACTTTATACGTGGGTAATAATTATTTCCAATATGAAATGCATATGGACAAATTTGAAAAAAAAGAAAAAAGGATATTGCAATTTATTTTGTAAGTTGAAACTTGTCAAGGTTAAGTTGAGAGGTCATGGGTTGAGGATAAGCATGAAAACATAAATATACATGGTAAGATACTTGATCTAATGGATAGACAATCTTCATATTTCGAAGATCAAAGGACAGTTAAACTCTCCTTGGAGAGCGATTTTGATGTGGAGAATATTGAAGAGGATGATCTTTGTAGGGTAAATGAATTCTCATGTTTCACTTTGGTGGGATAATTTATAACAATTGAGAAGGCAGGGAAAAAAGAATCATAAATTATGCTTTGAGATGTTGAAATATCTTACGGAAAATGTTTTTTCCCTCATATTTTTAATAACAATTTCTTAAACAACTTTAAATAAGGTTGGCGTGGCAAAAGCGGGAGGGGCTATGATGAGCCCTGTAAGTACAATTGAAACATCCTATGCATGGGGCGCTGGTATCTCTTCAAACAATCTTGCAAAAGCTTATGCCTTACTTCAAGGTGTGAAGAGAGCTAATAACTCTCACATACAATCATTGAATGTGGTAGGGGATTTAAAGATTTTCACAAATCGGATGGTATTGAGTTATGCTCAATTACTTTCTAGCATTAGTGATTAAGAAAAAAAAAAGCAAAAAAAAATCCCTACTATGAAGTTTTATCATAGTTTAGTGGATGGCTTTGCTAGTTGAGCCATAACTCTAAAATTTAGGTAAATTGTAATCAATGGTAAGTTCTATAAACAACCCATCCAATGATTAGCAATGGAAAACATGACACCTTTCAAGCATTTAAGGAGTCATAAGTCTCATTGTAAGGAACTCTTAGTCTATAGCAAGGTGAGTAATGAGATTCAATTTCGATGACCCTTTTACATGCTTTTATATGCAAGGTTACAAATATTTGAATCAAAAGGTAGATTATTTCTCTCGATTTGGTAGGATAATGGTGCCTCGAACCAATCTCAACTACAGAGATGAGGAGGTTCAGGCTTATGGGATACCATGGAGTTCATTATATTCTTGTGGTTTTCCTAATGCATTGATTTTAGTTCTTTTGTGGAAGCCTCGTAAGCCTCCCACTTGGATTCTTTCTGGTTTTGAAAAGCAAATAGTGGTCGATCCAATAATTTTGGTTGGATTTATGACTATGCTTATAGGGAATTTTAGCCATCATTGTTGGAAAATTCCTCTTCTTTAAATATATCCATGTTATTGGATGCATGTGTTGGAAGTATGTGATTGAATTGCATTTTCTTTGGGTTAATTGGGAATTGTAAAAGCGTTTGCCTCTCTATTTTACGGTGCTTCTTTTCTTAGGGGTTTCCTCAAAGGTCAACTATTCATCATGCCTAGGAAGGTTTATCCCACTTCTCTCTATATTCTTTATTGATTCTCTCTGTGAATTCCTCTTTGGTTCTTGGGGGCCTAGACAACACAAGAAAATCCATAGGAATCATCCATGGGCCTAGAGGGGTTTACTAGTAAAGTGTAGTCTTGAGTTTGAAGTAAACCTCAAATTCTTATTTCTAGAAGGGGGATTGGATTGTATAATATTATTGATGGAATATATTGAGTTGCAAGAGATAAGAAACACATTAAGGAATTACAAGGAACCTATCCAAGGAAACATAACATCAGATTTTATTGCTACAACCAAAATACATGAAATTGATCATCAAGTCACCTCTCAAAATGCAATAGTTATAGGTACTTTGGATTGGCCAAAGCATCAAATTTATATTCTGGAAGATTAATGCAATATGCTCAAGGACATAGTCACCAATTTGACCAAGGGTGAGCACTCTAGAGCATCCAACTAGGTACAATTGGTGAACTCCAATTGTGAAGGCTGAAAGGAAGAGGAAATAATTCATTAGTGGGTAGAAGAAAATAAAATCATTAAGCTATAGTTTAATCTTGAGAATGCAACAATAGAAGAACTGGCTAGCCACCATGCTTTTTGTTAGTTAAAGGTAATAGGATATTGAGTCTTTTTTATATAATCTATATGGTCAAAAAATAGTGGGATGTTTTGCATAATAATTTAGATGGGAGTAGTCATATATGGGAAATTAGTATTTCCATTTTGGTTTCTATTAGATAGTTTTTTAAACCAAACTCTTGTCATATCTTCAATGCAAGGTATGTTCTGACTTTTATTAATATAAAAGTTCCCAATTATAGACTAATTAAAAAAAGAAGAAGCATAAAGCAAAATGAGATGTTTGTACATGAACATATTAACCCATTTTTGAAATCAAAATTCGAATAGTTTGCAAATAGATGAGTTGTAAAAAACAATGCAATATAGTCTAAGGTTCCAAACTCAAGATTAAAGCATCCTTGCAAAGGAGGATTCCATGGGTGAAGCATATCAATATGCTTTGAGGGTAGAAAAGGGGAATCCAATGGTGTGGGAGTGACTCTTCAAAGGGAAGAGAGAGCTCTTTGAAAACCAATATGAGTTAAGATAATGAGGAAAGAGAAGGAACAAAGTTTGTCTTTGAAGTAAGGATGCTTTTAGTGGTATAGTCCATGGTTGTAGAGGTGCTTTCATGATAGAACTACATGTAGATTACAAAATGCCTAGGCATAGGGCATTTGAGGTGCAAATTAATTGGTCAATTGGGTTGAGTGGGGTTTAGTTCCCATGAGATCACTGGTTCAAATATTATGAGGAGGGGTTGAGGGTGGGAGCTACCTGTTAGGGATAAAATTGTCACTAGTGTCTAGGATCAAGTGAGCCTTACAAAATCCTGGCCACAACATGGGTGGTCATATCATGTATCTATTGGGGTTGGCCTCGACCTACGCACAACCTAGCTGAATTCATTTAGAAAAGAAAAGTTAGTGTGTTTGAGTATTCGAAGAAATTTGATGATAGGCGCTGAGCGGATGGTGGGGATTTAACCTCCATGAAATTTTATAGAATATTCTTACTTATAGTTACAAATCAAAGATTAGGATTTATTTGAAAAATAGTTATGCCCCTTTTAATTAAATTCATTTATTAATAAAAATGTCATATGAAATGAGTTATGGGTTTTTGGGTATGTGGTATTGATAAGCCATGATATTGTAACAAAGACTATTTATAAGATAATAATCTCCATGGTAAAGTGAATCTCTATGATTTAAAATCTTGTTATTTTTAAATGTATATATATTTAACTTACATATTAATCTATTTTATATAATTTATAATAATAATAATCTATCAGAAAGTTATAATTTAGTTAATTTTTATGACTTTTTTTAAATATTTGTAGAATGAAATAAGTTTTTTGATGCTTATTATTATGAATTGATACCTATCATGTTTATTTACTATTTAAAAATTATGAGGCTTGAGAAATTGAATGTAAAAATTATATGAAAGTTAAAGAGTGGAAATTGCACAGAAAATTATAGCCAAGAAAGTTGTCATGGATTGTGAATGCATAAGAATTACTTATAGAGAGTTGACAATACTCATGTGACAATAGATTAGAGCAGCATGTTACCATATAGACTTACAAAGAAGTGATAATAGATTGGATACTTACAAAGAAGTGACAAGTTATTGATAATAATAGTAAAGTGGTGCTTAGGCATGTTATGTGCTGTGTGAAATGGTTCGATTAATGGAGAGAAGACGAACCAAAAGAAGCCCTTTTGAATCATGGAACCTGAATACCATCTGAAAGTGGAAAAATTAGAATGATTACTTCTTTTTCTCAAGAAGATAAGTAATTAGAGTGCATGTAAAATTGAAAATTAGTAGGGATGAATTGAAGGACTTCGTACTCTTTTTTTGAAAATAGATAAAAGTTGCAGATTTCTCTTCCGCAATATTGGGAACAAAATAAACTAATCATTCCTATTCTGGATAGTATTGATGTGTTGGTTGTTTGTTTAGAAGGCTCTTGACTCAACATGCGTGGATTGTTTCCTTGTATCAAATTAAAATTAAATGAGAAACAACCCTCCATGTGCATGCTAGTTGGCTTGCATAATTATTTCAACAATCAATCTTCCCATATCTTCCAAGGAACTATGGAATGTGTACACCACACAAAAGGTCCAAATGTTTAAAATGGTTCTATAGTGTCAACCCTTCAAAAGGGAAAACATGAGCTTCATTGAAATTACATATGAATCTATTGTTTGTGCCCACCACTCTACCGAAAGCCCTTAGTTATTAGTTTATTCTAACAAGTTAGCCTTCAATACTTGCAAATATTTACCCATTTTCATATCATAAAATAAGTGGGTAACATTAACATTAAAAAGCAGCAATTGCATTTGCATTAAAGAAACTAGATAGCAATTCCATTTTCTATTTGTTTTAACTTAAGGGTGTTGTAGATTTTAGTCTTTTGTCATGAGATTTAACCATTTTCATATCCTAAAATAAGTGGGTAACATTAACATTAAGAAAAACAACTGCATTTGCATTAAAGAAAATGGATAGCAATTCCATTTTCTATTTGCTTTAACTTAAAGATGTTGTAGATTTTAGATTTTTGTCATCTTGTTTATTGATATAGCTTTGCATCTTGCATTTGTGAACATGTATCAACTTTGTTTTCTTGTAGCCTTAATATTTCCAAATAGCACTTAGATTAGTTTTTCCAAAATCAAACCTAGAAAAAATTGGCTTATGTTGTCTTGACTCTTTTTTTAACCGTGTGGTCATATCTAAAGACGACGACGACGTTTTGTTTTACTTCGTGGTTGAGAGAATTGTGCCATATTTCATCATTACTTTTCAAATCTCACTAAAAATTTTGCTATGAAAAAATGCTTCCTTTGTTCTGAGGCAACCCCATTTCATTCATTGTTTTTCTTCCTTTAACCTTTTATAAATTGTCTTTTTAGTTTTTGTGCTTAGGTATTTTTAAGTATAGTATAGAAAAGATGTTGCAATGCCCTATTATGTAAACATTTTGTTTCAATTGAATTACAAAAAATAATAATAATAATAATAATAATAATAATAATTATTATTATTATTATTATAATTATTAAAATAATATAAAAAATAAAATTTTGTATAAAAATCAAATAAATAATAATTCGTCATTCTAAATATTTCAATGATAATAACATCTATTATTATTATTTAATTGGAATGAACAATTCGATTGACTGCCACTATTACACCAAATACAACTATTTCATAAATGCCACTAATGGGCTAGTTACACATGTCTTGGAAGACTTGATCCTACACACTAGTGGAAAGAAATTTTTTACCAAACCACTCGAGTTAAGATCCTTTGACAACATCATATTTTTATATAAAAAGAAAATATAAATATTTCAATTTGAATTATTTTTATGAGAAGAAATTTTGATAAATAAATAGGAGATAACTTCAATAATAATAATAATAATAATGATCACACACACACACACACACACACACATATATATAAATTTAAATTTATTAAGTATTTGATAAATATACATTGAAAATAAATTTAGATTGATTTTAATACACGTATATTATATTCAGTTTAATATTTTAATTATAATAAAAAATATTATCTTAATTTATAATTTAAGGTATTCTTTATAAAATGGTCACTAGTTTAAAACCTCATAGGTGTCTTATTGTCGGTAATTTTTGGGCTCCAGGTTTTGACAAACCATGGTTTTATGTTGAGAGGGATCAAATCTTTCAAGGTGTAAACCAACCTCTTGAGTAAAAGTTTGCACCTCGAGAGGTTTGATCCCTATCAACGCTTGATAAATCCAGAGATAAGATGAATATAAAGTAGTATTTAATAATAATAATAATAATAATAATAAATCTGAATTTATCAAGTTTACTATGGAGGTTGAGAGTAATGGTAGCCTTCCATTCCATGATGTTCTTCTTCCCAAAGATGATGATGTTCCATTTCGCATCAAGCGTTTCATAAAAAGACTCCCACAGAGCAATACCTCCATGTTGAGTCCCATCATCATCTTGCACAAAAATTAGGTGTGATAAACACCTTGGCCACCCACACATTAATGATTTCTAATGAGAGTCACCTTAATGATGAGAAAAACCACCTATTGGATGTTATCAAGAAAAATGGTTATAAGAAATGCCAAGGCATAAGGATTTTCCAAAAAGCAAGCCAAGGTCTTAGACCAAAAAGAGACCTTGTGGATCATATCCCCAAAGTTCATATTCCCTATATTTAGGGAACCACTAATAGCATTGCTTGCATTTTAGGAAAGAATCAAGTTTCTGCCACCTTCAAACCTCTAAAGACCCTTCGTGGTATGTTAAATTTTGTCAATGATCTTATCAAACCTTCTAGCATGAAAGACGTCTACTTAATTTTGTGCTCATATGCTGCTCCCTATATTGATGAAATAGGTCGATCTATTAAGCAAAGGATTCAAGAGCATATTGTTGATATTAGACATTGTTGGTCTCATTTCTCTGCTCTTACCAAGCATGTTGAGAAAACTAAGAACCATATTTGCATTGAAGACTTCAGGATCATAGCTAGGATAGACCACTATCAACACAAAAAGTTCAAAGAAGCCATTGAAATTGAAATTCACTCTGAAAATTCGAATAAAGACAATGGTTAGAAGCTTAAAAAGAGTTGGATTCCTACCCTTTTTTCTAGTTTTACTTCCTCCTAAATCCTTTCTCTTCCCCTTCCTTTTCCTTTTTTTATTTTAATTTTCCTTTGTTCTCTTATTTTAAAAAAATAAGTTTATCATTATATTTACGATTACTATTATTAATTTCTATTTTTTAAGACACACATAATTTATATACATATACAATAATATTTTACACACTATTAGTGCTGATATTTTTATTTTTGTTTTTATTTTTTTTGGTCTTCAATCCTTATTATATTCATTTTTGTTTTTGAACCATTTAATTTAGATTATTTGGTCAAAATCTATTTTATTCTTTATATTATTTAATAATGATTTTTTTTTTTTTTTTTTTCATGATAAATGAATATATTATTCATATATATATTTACATAAATAATGGTATAATATATAATTAAATTATATTATCACTTTTTTCGGTTTTTTTTTTTTAATATAACTTTGGTTTTAAGTTATTTAATTAAAATTAGTTAGTTTTAAGTTTGTTATTATTTGTATTATTTATTTATAGTTTTCCTTAGCATTACCCCGATGGGGTGAGAGACCCAAACACAATTGGTACTAGCGGCGGGGATGTACACATCCCAAGAGAAGTTCTATCAGGTCATGACAATTAACGAAGGCAAGTGGAGGAAGGAAAGTCGTCCGTCTAAAGGGTTCAAGATCCAAGAGGACATTATAAGATGGATGAAGGTTATTCTTTGGCAAGGTATCTTGTTGGTTATGGGAGAGTTGGAGGATGGTGGAATTGCAGTGGAATATGCACAGGTCGTCTACCTACACATGCCCCTTCTCTCAGTGGTTTCACACAGTGTTGACAATGTGGGCTACAAGGAGAGTGAATTTTTTGTGTTCAAGGGGTTGAAGAGCTTGGTTTGGGATCCTAGAGAGTGGCGTAGTGACGATTTCACGAGAGTCTGGTAGGCAGAGGGATGTTGTGAGAGGTCAGGGTGCTGCTCAATTGCATAGTGTTGAATTTCAACGATCTTGGGTTTAGGATAGAATCGTAGAACCTCTAATGCTACCAAACCAAGAATCTCAATAGATTTACTTTTCACAGTGGAATATAAACAATAGTAAGTCACATATGCACATAATATAGACAACTTTTTACAATTTTCAGCCCAACTTCGTTATATTAATCAACATATAATACAAAATTCTAGGGCTCCCGTACCCGAGATAATGGCCCTCATACATCCACTAGTACAAGAATACAAACTAGGGTTAGGTATCAATACATTGGAAACCAATCTGCCCTTAATAAGATACTCTGACCATCTGGCTATCACATACTCTCTCAACTCCTCTTAGTCGTACCCTGTACCTGCCCAGTCCTTCGGCTCCCGATTTGCAGCTCCTACCTCTATCAATGCTCCAAGTCCATCCGGCCACTGAATCTCAGCTATCAATCTGCTCACTAGTTGTGCCTTAGTCCATCAAGGGAACAACACATCGAGACTCCTGTCGAGTTGATCACAACTCCACTTGTGAACAACTCTCAATCTACCCACTTATTCCTCAGCTACTCGGGGACTTCAACCCACTATGGTCTTCCTGTGTTGCTCTATTGAAGACCAACATAGGGCATGGAGGGCTGCCACCTATCACTGCAAGATGTATATCTCCCACAATGAACATGGGATAGGAGGACTGCCCATCATCTGCCATAGAAGTCCTTCTCCACACAAGTCTAGGGATCCATGAACTACTCCTAGTTGATTAGACCCTTGAGCTCCAATAACTACCACTCTAGCAACTACTTTTGTCCATCAATTTGTTTCACACCAGGATCCAACTTGAGCATTATCACGCTATCCTCTAGCAGACCATAAATTCCCAATCCACGTCCAAAATTGGTCCACTCTCACGCTGCCCTCCAATAGACCACGAGAGGCCAATCCCCACTGTAGCATCTGCCTTTGGATAGCGCATCCTCACACCTAGGAAACCATTCTCCTGGCTGCCAACGGACTCCATCAATTTTCCAACCCTTGGACACCCATCTAACTAGCAATCAACTCTATCAAAACACAGACCTCTGCAAGTCCTTAAGGGCCGATGGCTTCCTTTGCATGGTTGTTTCTCAACTAATACTACTCGGGCATTGCTCAGTTGTCGTTACTCGGTCATTGTAGCTACTCAACCATCGCTCAGCTGCTATTATTTGACTGTCGCTCAGCTGCTATTACTCGACCTTCGCTCAGCTGCTACTCGGTCATCGCTCAATTGTCTTTACTCGACCTCTACTGCTACTTGGCCATCGCTCAGCTGTTGTTACTTGGTTAATGTTGTTACTTCACTGTCGCTCAACTGTTGTTACTCAACTGCTATTGTTACTCAGTCATTGCTCTTACTCGGCCACTGCTGCTACTCGTTCGTCGCTCAGCTGCTATTACTCAGTCGCTGTTGCTACTCGGCCACTGCTGCTACTTGGTTGTCACTCAGTTGTCGCTACTTGGCTGCTGCTGCTACTCAGCCGCTGCTATATTTTCCCAAGAGATAAACACACTTTTGGATGATGTTCAAAGATGCTCACTCACCTCATATTTATACAAAAACATGAGGGCTACATGTGGTGTCAATGAGTCTAATTTGGACACAAGTCGACCTACTATTTTCTCCCAAATTAATCCACAACCACATATATTAACTTTAAAAATTAATAACTCCATTTCTACAACTCGGAACCAAATGATCTTAGTTGCGTTGGATTTGTCTCAACGAGAGCTATCATCCTCATCCATCACATGTCGAAATGTGCTCATGGTTTTGGCCCGAATCATGAAGGGTGCAAAACCCCAAGCTTGGGTTTCAAGCCCACAAGGTCACTTGTGGAGCTTCTTCCTCCAAACCCACGATCCACAAGGCTTGGAGTACCTCCCAAGCTACAAAAATCAACACTCCCTCTTAGCAAGGGAGGTACTTCCAAGACTAGGAAGTAACCATCATCATTGGCGATGACACTAGCCCATCTAGCATCCATCATTGCAACATACCTGTAGAATGAACTTGGAAATCTTGGTAGTGCTTTTGCCTCATCACATTTGAATCTGAATATCCCAAACCTCCATAGGGATGCTCCCTCTGAGGCTAGACTCCCTTTGAGCCGTCACGATCTCCATTGGCTCAGTACTGCAAGCACTCATCCTCCTGGATGAAATACCACTCATGCAAATCCCTCCAATATTAGATATGCAACATCACGATTCGATGAAGACTCTAGCCTACCAATATGAAGTCCATCACATGAATCTATCTTGATCGAACTGATCTCATCCAAGCCAAAGAAACCCTTGAGTTGTCCCAACCAACCATGATAAGACATAGAAAGTCCACAATCTGCAAACCTCCACACAACACACTGGAGTGCACCAACTCCACTACTGATACACCAGAACTCCCAGCCCATCTCACCATGTATTCTATGGAGACCACATCTCCATTTCTTCAACTGAATCCTCTGCTCCATGATCTAGACACCCACAACTCCTTCTGAGTGGCTTCGCTGTGCACACTCTGATTCATTGTCCCTCAAAGTAGCTAAGATATCCTCTTATACCATGTTGGATTCCACGATCTTGGGTCTAGGATAGAATCTTAGAATATCTGATGCTACCAAACCAAGAATCTCAACAGAACTACTTTGCACAGTGGAATATAAACAACAGTAAATCACATATGCACAAAATATAGACAACTTTTTACAAATTTCAAACCAACTTCGTTATATTAATTAACATATAATATAACAGGCTTGTTGGGAATCATGATTGTTGTTAAACCAAAACCCGCAGGTGTTAGTCAACAATCTCATCGCTAGAGACAAGGATTCAAGAGAGGCGATTAGTCCATGTCACGAAACACACGGGGAGCGTTGATTTATCCAATGTCCAACAATCTCCCCCCCAACGCAAGTTGGGTGTGTATTGAATTTGTGACCTACGCTCTGATACCACTTGTTGGGAATCATGATTATCGTTAAACCAAAACCCACAGGTGTTAGTCAATGACGATCGCATTGCCAGATATAAGGATCCATGAGAGGTGGTTATTCCATGTCACGAAACACACAAGGAGCATTGGTTCATCAGATGTCCAACGAGTCTAGGGCTCCCATACCAGGGATAATGACCCTCATACATAAACTAGTACAAGAATACAAACTGAGGCTTGGTATCAGTACATCCACAACCAATCTGCCCTCAACAAGATACTCTGACCGTCTGGTTGTCGCATGCTCTCTCAACTCCTCTCGGTCGTACCCAGTACCTTCCTGGTCCTTCGGCCCTGATTTGCAACTCTTGCCTCTATCAATGCTCCATGTCCATCTAGCCACTGAATCCATTAGGGGAATTTTGAGGTATAAAACGGGCCTCCTAAGGAAATATAAAATAATAGTGGAAATAATAAAATAAGATTAGATTACATCATCAAATTTTAGAGGAAAAAAAATAATAAAACTATTTTTTCAACCCGTATTTTCAACTTATCTCCCTATGGATTTACTCAAATTTCGAGTGGAAACACTCATTGGATGTAAAATTTGATTCCTCATCCAAGGAGTACCCATGTTGCATACTTTTGATGGACCCTGCTACACGAAAAATGAGAAATACATGAAAAACGTGATTGCAACCACACTGTCCTCCAACAGACCATAAATGCCCAATCCACATCCACAGTTGGTCCACTCTCATACTTCCTTCCAAAAGACCATGAGAGACCAATCCTCGTTGTAGCATCTACCTTTGGCTAGGGCATCCTCACACTCAGGAAACCCTCCTCTTGGCTACCAACAAACTCCATCAATTGTCCAACCCTTAGACACCCATCCAACTAGCAATCAACTCTATCAAAAGACATACCTCTTCAAGTCCTTCAGGGTTGATGGCTTCCTTTGCATGCCTATTTCTTAGCTGCTGCTACTCGATCGTCGCTCAGCTGCCTTTACTCGGCCACTTATGCTACTCGACCGTCACTCAACTGTTGTTACTCGATTGCTGCTGCTACTAGACCATTGCTGCTACTCGGTCGTTGCTCGGCTACTATTACTCGACTGCTACTCTACTTGGTCGCTTTTGCTGCTCTACTTGATCGCTTCTGATGCTGCTACTCGCTCGTCGCTCAATTGTTGTTACTCAATCACTGCTGCTACTAGGCCGCTGCTATATTTTCCCAAGAGATAAACACACTTTTGGACGATGTTCAAATGATCCTCACTCACCTCATATTTATACACAAACACGAGGGCTACATGTGGTGTCAACGAGTATAGTTTGGAGACAAGACAACCTGCTCTTTTCTCCCAAATTAATCCACAACCACATATATTAAATTCAAAGATTCATAAATCCATTTCTACAACTCGGAATTAGATGATCTTAGTTGCTTCTTATTTTTCTTGATGAGAGCTATCATCCTCATCCATCACATGTCGAAATGTGCTCATGGTTTTGGCCTAAATAATGATGGGTGCAAAACCCCAAGCTTGGGTTTCAAGTCCTCAAGGCCACTTGTGGAGCTCCTTCCTCCAAACCCACAATCCACAAGGCTTGGAGTACCTCCCAAGCTACAAAAAACAACATGGAGGAGTTTCACACTCAGAAGCTCTCAAACGAAGGCCCGACAAGGTTCGTTTTCTTGTGCCCTTCCCCATGGCTTGGCAATGATCTTTAATAGGTCTGGTGTAGTGCCTACCTGTTGTAGTTGGGATTTTCAGTTGAAGTACCTTGAAGTCCTGACCGTAGGGGAAATTATGTTATGTTTGGCTTGGTTGTTTTGGCAAAATCTGCCAGTGTTGTAGAGTGGAGAGATGATTGTGGTTCTAGCCTTAGGATAATTTCTGTTTATTTATTTTCATCTTTGGGGGAGTGGGGAGATAGATTGCGTCTCTATGGGAAACATTGGCCTTCTGTTGAAGCCCTGTCTCCAGTGTGGATTCTTTGGTGATCCTGAGGTTGGTGACTCTTACTCAATTATGCAAGAAAGGTGCCATCTTCGTCTAGGGTTTCTAAGCTAGGACTTGGGATGTGTCCTAGTGGTTTGTCGTAGAGTTTAATATGCATCACCAGAGGGGCCATGCCTAACGCGGTGCGACACTCCATGGGGACGTATCGGTGCAGGCATGCAACGGGGGTGTAGATCTAGGCAGGGGGAGCAGATGATGCATCAGATGGTGAAGTGGCATAAGAATTTGGATCAGTGCCTAGACCAATTATGGCTCCACCCTCTTTGGAATCTATTGTTGGCTAGCTCCAGAGTATCACAACACTTCTGGTATAATTTAGGTAGCAGTGACATGATGACATAAATGAACTGATCACTTTCTTGAATCACATCCAAAACAATCAGTGGGTGATGCTAGATAGGATGGACTCAATCTGGTGGAGCCAAAGATGCACGATGGACCGGCTAGATCGAATCGAGGGCAGAATTGACCACCTAGAACACCATGCATATGAGGGAATGAGACTCTCAGACCCCTTAAATGTTAGGTAGGACCCAACTCCTCCTTGAAATGTATGATGTTGGTTGGTTTTTATGTATTCTTGTTATTTTCTGGAGCGTATGTGCTTTTGGGTTATGGACCAACGATAATTTTTGGTATTTTTCTCACTGTTTTTGTTTATCTCTTATGGGTAAAAAAATATTGTCAGAGCGACACTGGGACAAAAATGTTATTTTGCAAATCCTATGTAATCTTTTGACCAGATAATAGAATCCATTTTGAACGACAAACAAAGATATATATTTTTCCTTAGCATTTAAGACTTTTTTATTTTTATTTTTATTTTTAATTTTAGTTTTTTTTACTTTTCTCCTTTCATTTATACTCTTATTAATTATTGTGTTCATTAGATTATTGTTTGTCTCCCTTATAATTATTTTTTCTTTCATAACGTTCAACTAACCCAAAGTCTCTTCTCCCTGCATCTCTCACCTATTTATCTCTCACCTATGAATCATAATTCATATCTCTTTCCTGAGGATGAGCCACACTTATGGCTCGAAAGGTTGACCATAAAAATTTCAATGTGAGTATTCCAGAAATACAACAACAAAATTTATCTTCTCACAAAGCCTCCATTAAGAAAATCATAATAAAATTTTAAAATATTAATAATAGAAACACATAATTTTAAATCAACTTTATTTCAATAATAATATCACATGCTTATTTATCGAAAATTTGCACTTATTTCAAATTGAAATACATTGATGCTAAGAAATTATAATAATGCCAATCAAATAATTATTATAAATATTTTTTAAATATGATAATAAGAATTCATTATTCTAAATAAAATTTATTTCAATGATAATAATAACATCATATGTTTCTTTTTTTTTAACTAGAATGAGAATTTATGAGAATCCATGACTTCGGTCAAATTAACTGAAACTATTGCACAACCTACAATTATTTCATAAATACCAAAAAATATCATATATATATATATATATATATATATATATATATATATATATATATCTTGAAAATAACATATATTTGATATTAGCCAAAAAAAAAAAAAAATTGGTTATAGGGCCAGTCTCTTTACCTTTGTAATATGGACCATTATTCCATAATACTCAAAAATCCCAGAAGTAGGATTGCTTTCCATCTAGTGACACTTGACTATTGTGCTAAAAACATATTGCCTATAATATTGATAGAAAACCCCTAAAATCTTGACATATTTGCACTACATATATTAGTGCAAAATTTGTAGGAGACCAAGGATATTCAAACATTGACATAGAAATTAATCAACCAGTCCCGCACTCAAGGAAGTCCTGACTTTCTTTCTTTCAGAATTCACATTCTAGACTGCATTGCAAAGTAAGAATCCTTCAACATCCTAACTTTCCAGTCTTGTAGTCCTTGCGCTCAAGTATAGAATCTCCTCTTGCAACTTTGTCAAAGCTAGCTCAAATTGTTGCCAATGCAACACCAATTTTATGTCCACCTAGTGGCCTCCTCCCTTGGTGTTTGTGATGAGTATGACCATTGATGCCCCACTACCAACTTGATACTTGTTCATGGAATTGGATGAAAATATATTTCTCCATCATTTAAATCAATTTGTCCTAAGGTAAAGAAACCATTCTTTTTTCTGTTTTAATGTCAATAGATATTGAGAAATTCAATGTCTTCAATATTTTTAAAAGGAGACCAATCGTTTGTAGAATGGAAAAGGAATGAAAAGAGGAAGAGCTTTGAGCATTCTTTATCTGACATATCACCAACATGGAATACCCATAAACCGTGAGATTTTTTATATTCCTTGTCTTAGCTAACTCTAGGCCCTTCCACAACACCAAATATTTGGCTTGAATATTAGAGGCAACCCTTAATCCCCAAGCAAATTGGATTCCAATTTGTTTATCAGGGCATAATATCACCCCTCGCGCTCCTGCCTCCCCCAAAAATATTATATATTATACATTATAAACCATCCTAGATCCATGTTAAAATCCAGAATCTCGATTTATCAAGCGCCTAAAATGATCAAATCTCTCAAGGTGGAAACCTGTTTTTTGAGAGGAAAACTTGAGGAAATGTTTGCACCTTGAGAGATTTGATCCCTCTCGATGCTTGATAGATTCCAAGTTAAGATGGATTTAGGCTAGTTTAACTATTAATAATTAATATTTCTTTTTTAATTTAATTTGCTTTTTATGTAAGTTAACAGAGTCAAAATGCTTTAATTGATAATTTTTTATTTTATTTTTTAAAATTTAATTAAAATTTGTTTTTATGTAATTTGACTCAGTCAAAATATTAACATAACATAACATCTCTTCCATACTAAGCTAAAGAGCGCCTTCACACACACACACATACATATATATTTCAAAATTTAATTAATTAAAATAGTGCAATACTATTTTTCATATACATACTTTCGATTTCTTGCTATAACCAAAAAAATATCATAACCTATTAGAAACTAGTCTGGATTCATCTTAACTTCGCATCTATCAAGCTCTGAGAGGTATCAAATCCCTTGAGTTGTAAAACACTTTTTTGAGTGCAAAACTTAAGGAAAAGTTTGCACCTCAAGAGATTTGATCCCTCTCAAAACTTGATAGATTTAGAATTAAGATAGATCTAAGCTAGTTTAATTATTAATAATTATTTATTTTACTTATTTTATTTTTTAATTTATTTATTTTTCTATGTAACTTCGCTGACTCAAAATGTTTTAATTAATAATTTTCTTTTTTTCTTTTTATGTAATTTGATATAGTCAAAATGTTTAGATAACATAACATAATATGACATTATAACATCTATTCCATACTAACCAAAGAGTGTCTCTCTGTGCAAAAAATGTAATAAAATTAAATTTAAAAAATATTTTGATAGTGAAATGAGAGATGTTTTTGGGTAGGTGGGATTGATGAACTGTGGTGTTGTAACAAGCTTATTTACAAGTTAATAATATCCATGGTAAAGTGAAGATGAATATCCATGGTTAAAAATCTTGTTATATTGCAAGTATTAAGGTTTTATGTGTTTATTAATGAAATTTAAATATGGTTACAAAATTATTATTTTAATTTATATGATAAAATTGATCTTAATTTATCCCTACTATATATATATGTCAAGGTTCTATTCATTCACAAAAAAGAAGTACATCTATGATAAAATGCAGGTAGTCTCACCCCGACCAGGTTTGTTGACTACCGCTAACAGCATATGACATAGAAAAAATAGTACAACTAGAGACACAATCCATAACTTAGGAGGCAAAAAGCACCAAAATACAAATAAGACAAGTAGAACACATGTAACCATGCTCAGTAATCAGAGGTAATAGAAGCAAGATTATCCAGACTAGTCCTTGGAGGAGGAGGGGGATGGTAAGAACATTAGATGTGCTGCTTGAAGTGGGCCATCCATGACTCTAGCTTCTCCAACTTCTCAGATAGAAAATTCTAACCCCTCCATACCACCATGATCCTCTCCCGAACATGACATTGAAAATAATGTAGCTTGTTGAGTGTAGTGATGAGTGCTTCATGTTTTTCTTGCCTAGCCTTCTCAAAATTTTCCAAGCGGTCCAATATAGACTAGACCAGGTCCCGAAAATTCTCTAAACAACATTGTATACTCGTAGTTGCCCCACGTCCAGGCCATCGCACCTTACCCCAACCACAGGTGTCACCCCTACACGTCACACTAATAAGCTTCACAGTCCCCATTGTTCGCCCACCATGCCCTGTCGACGAGTCGCCCGACCACCACGAGCCCCTACTACTGACCGACCCCCACTACCGACCGACGATTCTACCTCCTCACGTAAAGCAAGCATACCCTTTATCCACCATCGCCACCTTCAAATTCGTACGACACCCCCCTGGCTAGTCGAATTTCATTTTGACGGGGGTTTAGAGCGAGATTTGCATGGCATGGGGCACATTGTCACAAATCTAAGAGCACTGACTAACTGTGAAGCCACCCAACTCACCACAATGCACACCAAAACAACTATCAATCCCAAATTTACCAAAAGATTTGGATGGCAGTGTGCTACCTACCCATTGTCTCCTGCTCGAGGAGTAGAAAATGAAATTGTTACAAAGGAACTCCACAAGCAAACCAAAGGATTACCAATTACCCAGATGGAAGGATATATAGGGAACAAATACATAGACCAAGCGACGGGACAAATAACCATCGACTGAGTAGTCCCGAGCCCCCCCTGCCAAATAACCAACTACCTTGAAAGTCTTAAGACAAACAACCCCCCTCCAACCCAGATAACTGGATACCCAACCATGGGTCATAGGTGGTTTAGGAAAACCTTCAAAAAAAAGACCCCAAAAGAAAACTAGTTGACATGATAAACAAACTCCCCCTTGAACAAAAAAGGAATCCAAGATAAAAATTGACTGGAGAAGGATCGAGGGTCAATATAATAACCAGATACATAGCATAGAGACCGTTGTAAAAAAACGGGAAACCACACACAAGAAAAAATACTTATCAATTCTATAAACTAGAGGCTGAGGAGGATGCGCCAACTACGAAACTGTCACCATTCCCAGACATGGTATGCTGCTGCAACATTTTGGTGGTTTGTTGTGAATCGACTAAGTTTTGGTAGTATTAGTGGTCTCTCCAGCTTGTGCCATGTTGTAAAAAAAAAAAAAAACCAACATCCCTCACCTGGTCCCATGCCCAACGAAATTGATGGAAATTTCGCACGCCGCTTATTTACAAGGAAACTGACCTCCACACCAATTGCCATGTGTTCGTCATAAGAAACCACACGTTCAAATTTCCTCAATGTTTGTCACCCCCATCAAGGAATATCTTATGTATTTTAACGTGATAAAGGAAAAGCAATAATATTTTTTTTACTTTTAGATTTAATTAAAAAAATATTATGAAATTAAATTCAAATAAAATATATATTTTGATTGTGAAATGAGAGATGGTTTTTGGGCATGTGGTATTGATAAGCCATTATATTGACCCATGGTATTGTAACAAAGTCTATTTACAAATTAATAATATCTATGATAAAGTGGCAAGAATATCCATGATTAAAAATATATTTATATTGTAAGTATTAAATTTTTTATGCGCTGAATACTTAAATTTAAATATGGTTACAGAATCATTATTTTAATTTATAATGTAAAATGGATCTTAATATATAGCTACGACTTACATATTTTAATGTGATAATGTGTATTATGATTTTCTTTTATCTAAATATTCATAATTTTATTAATTGCACTTAGGTCTGCAATCTCCTCTCGCAACTCCCCCAAAGTCAGCTCAACTTGTCGTCAGTGCAACACTAATTTGGCATCCGCCTAGTGGCCTCCTCGCTTGGTGTTTGCATTGGGTCCGACTGCTGACACCCCACTACCAACTTGATACTTGTTCATGGAATTGGATGAAAAGTTATTTCTCCCTGATTTAAATCAGTTTGTCATGGAGGTAAAGAAACCCCTTTTTTTTTGCATTTTGATGTTGATATATATGGAGAAATTCAATGTGCTCTTTTTTTTGAAAGGAGACCAATCCTTTATATAATGGCAGAGGAATGAAAAGAGGATGAGCTTTGCCCATTCCTTATCTGGCGTATCACCAACATGGAATCCCCATAATCTGTGAGATTTTTTATATTCCTTGTCTTAGCTAGCATTGGGCTCTTCCACAACACCAAATATTTGGCTTGATTATTAGAGGCGACCCCTAATCCCCAAGCGAATTGGATTCCAATTTGTTCATCGGGGCATAATATCATGCCTCATGCTCCTGTCCCCCAAAAGTATTATATATTATACATTATAAACCCTCCTAGATCCATGTTAAAATCCAAAATCCGGATTTATCAAATGCCTAGAAAGATCAAAAAAAAAATTAATAATTAATAATTTTTATTTTATTTTTTTAATTAAATTTTATTTTTGTGTAATTTGACTAACTCAAAATGTTTACATTACATAACATAAAAAACATCTCCTCCATACTAAGCTAAAGAGTCCCTCTAAGTTTTGAGTGTAAAACTTGAGAAAAAGTTTGCACCTAGAGAGATTTGATCCCTCTAGGAGATTAATAGATTCATAATTAAGAAGGGTCTAAGCTATTAACCAGCGTAGATCCATCTTAAGTATAGATCTAATATGAATGAGCGGAGAGGGATCAAATTTCTTTAGGTCCAAACCTTTTTAGAGTGCAAAATACAATGTGTTATTTTTCATTGTTTAAACTGTATAATTGAATGCTAAATAGAGTATATATAAGACCAAATAAAAATTTTAACCATAAAAACTTAATGTTTTTTTTTTTTTTTAAGATTTATATGAAGTTGATATCGACATAAATTAGTTAACATAGATCTTCAAATAGTTTATTTAAATCTATTGTTAAAATTTGAAAAGTAAAATATTTAAACATTTCATTTACATGTTTTTTTACTTCTAATTACTTTAGAGCATATTCATTTTATTATTATTTATAATCGTCATTATTTTTCTATTTAGAACATAATTTTTATTTTTTCTTTTAAAGGGGCACATACCGATGGACAAACTTACACATACCCTTATACAGGGTAGAATGAGCCTCTTAGCTCAATAATTAATAATTATAATTATTTATTTTATTTTATTTTTTAATTTTATGTAATTTGAGTGAGTCAAAATGTTTTAATTATTATTATTATATGTAATTTGACCGACTCAAAATGTTTAGAGAACATAACATAATATGGCATTACAACATCTCTTCCATACTGGTCCGAGAGTGTTTTTTGGCGCAAAAATGTAGTTAAAAAAAAAAGGAAAAAAAAAAAGAAAGAAAGAAAAAAGTAAAGAAGTTTATAAAATATTTTGATTACAAAATGAGATGGTTTTTGGGCAGGTGGTTTTAATGAGCCATGGGATTGTAACCAAGCATATTTACAAGTTAATAGTATCCATGGGAGGGGATGAATGCCCATGGTTAAAAATCTTGTTATATTGTAAATATTAAGGTTTTATGTGCTTATTAATGAAATTTAAATATGGTTGCAAAATTATTATTTTAATTTATATGGTAAAATTGATCTTAATTTATCCATACTATTTATATCTTATATATTTTAATGTGATAGAGGAAAAACAATTATAATTTTTTTTACTTTTAGATTTAAATAATAAAAAATATTATGAAATTAAATTCTAATAATTTTTTTATAAACTATTTTGATTGTGAAATCAGAGGTGGTTTTTGAACATGTGGTATTGATAAGTCATTATATTGATCCATGGTACTGTAACAAAGTCTATTTACAAGTTAATAATATCTATGATAAAGGGGGTAAGAATATCCATGATTAAAAATATAGATATATTGTAAGTATTAAAAAATTATGTGCTTATTAATTAAATTTAAATATGGTCACAAAATCATTATTTTAATTTATAAGGTAAAATTGATCTTGATGTATAGCTACGGCTTATATATTTTAATGTGATAATGTGTATTATGATATTCTTTTATCTAAAATTATTCATAATTTTATTAATTGCACTTAGGTCCGTAATCTCCTCTGGCAGCTCTGCCAATGCCACCTCAACTTGTTGTCAAGGCAACACCGATTTGGCATCCTCCCTTGGTGTTTGCATTGGTCTCGATTGTTGATGCCCCACTACCAACTTGATACTTGTTCATGGAAATGGATGAAACGTTATTTATCCTTGATTTAAATCAATTTGTTCTCGAGGTAAACAAACCCTTTTTTTTTCATTTTGATGTTGATAGATATGGCGAAATTCAATGTGCTCAAATATTTTTAAAAGGAAACCAATCTTTTGTAGAATGGCAGAGGAATGAAAATAAGAAGAGCTCTTTTTTTATTTTGATGTTGATAGATATGGCGAAATTCAATGTGCTCAAATATTTCTAAAAGGAGACCAATCCTTTGTAGAATGGCAAAGGAATGAAAATAAGAAGAGTTTTGAGCATTGCTTCTCTAACATATCACCAACATGGAATCCCCATAATTTGTGAGATTTTTTATATTCCTTGTCTTAGCTAGGCTTTAGACCCTTCCAAGGCGTCAAATATTCAGCTTGATTATTAGAGGCAACCCCTAATCCCAAGCAAATTGGATTCCAATTTGTTCATCGGAGCATAATATCACCCCTCCTACTCCTGCCTGCCCAAAAAATATTATATATTATACATTATAAACCATCCTAGATCCATGTTAAAATCTAGAATTAGGATTTATCAAACACTTAGAAAGATCAAATCTCTCATGGTGCAAATCCCTTTTTTGAGTGCAAAACTTAAGGAAATGTTTGCACTTTGACAGATTTGATCCCTCTCGATGCTTGATAGATTCTAAGTTAAGAAGGATCTAAGTTGGTTTAATTATTAGTAATATATATATATATATATATATATATATATATAAGTTTGGTGGAACTACATATTCATCATGTCCAATATATCACCCCGATCGGGGCCAAGAATTGAATCGATGACTTCACATCAAGGAGTGCCTTAACAAAGCACCTGATCACCATATATCCAAGACCCCATGGACTTAATTACATTGCTCACCTAAGGAGGTCTTGAACATGAAACCTCGAGGAACCAAAGTCCTGGCTCACACGGCACGACCATCAGAACGCCTCACATAGGCTTTTAATAATTAATAATTATTTTTAAAAAATGTAATTTAATTTATCTTCTATGTAAGTTGACATAGTCAAAATGTTTACATTACATAACATAACAACATCTCTTCTATACTAAGCTAAAGTGCATCTCAAAATTCAATTAATTAAAATAGTGCAATACTATTTGATATATATATATATATATATATATATATATATATATATATATATATATATATATATATATATATATATATAATTTCAATATCTTGTTATAACCAAAAAAATATCAAGAGCACTTACTATCCCTTGAGCATTTTTGTAGAAGTGTGGGGATGCAAGTCAATATCAGTAAAACGAAAGTAGTGGTTTTCTCTAAGAAAAGAAAACATAACCAGCATAAGTTCTACTTTGAAGGCAACATTCTGGAAGAAGTTGTGGATTACAAATACCTCGGAATTGACTTCAACAAAAATCTAAGCATGGATGGTTGTAGAAAGAAAAGAACTTTGGGGGTTGGAAAACATTTTATGCTTTTCAAAATAGGTGTAGAGAGGCAAAGTTATGGGACTGGAAAACCACTCAAACTATTTTTGGGCTTCTAGTGATTCCGGTGATTCTCTATGGTTGTGAACTATGGGCCAGCAGTATGTTCGACATGTAGTGGAGACAAATTGAGAAAATTCAGAAGTGTTTGATTAAAAACAAATTCAAGATTAAAAGTGCAGTTCCTTATGCTATCTTGTTAAGTGAAACAGGGGCTTCTCCTATTGAAGCAATTGCTATGGTGTGAGTCATAATGTATTTAAAACAAATTGAGCAAATGGAAGAGGGTAGATGGCCTAAGGTTATCATTAATGACATATTGTGCAAAAAAAAGAAAAAAAAAAACTTGGATGCAGCGAAATAACAAATGGTTTAGTAAATGGGGTATTTGCTTGAACGTGTGTCCCATAAATAGCAAAGAGATAAAATCTTTTGTTATGGAAAAGTTCCACAAGCGTACTTGGGATAATGAGCTAGGAAGAAATAAAAAGTACTATATTGAAGTGTTTAATTCCACTCATAGTCATCAACCAAAAGTATACATAGAGGCCAATATCTCTTAGAGAGCCAAAATTCTTATTACTAAGTTAAGGACTAATTCTCATCAACTTCGTTCTGAAACAGGGCATTGGAAAACGCCAAAAGAAGTGTGGAAGGAAAGAGTATGCATTTTTTGTTCTTCTGGAAAACTGGAAACAAAAAAACATTCCATTTTAGAATGTGAGGCCTTAAAAGAAAACATGGAAAATTATGCATATATGTTGGTAGCTAGCTCTTGAGATAATCTATTTAGAGAGGGGTTTGTCAAGAAGCTTGGAGCATTTATTGTGAAGCTTCACAAAAAAAGGGTCGAATACATCAAGCAGATGAAGAAGCAATCTGTCCCATAGGCTATTTTTAGCCTCGTGGAAGTTAAAATAATTTCTTCTTTCTTCTTTCAATATCTATTATAAACACCCCCGGATGCGGGTGGCACTACAACTCTTCATGCTCATCATGCAGAAATTGCCCCGGATGCGGGTGACACAGGTGTGATAAATGGTATACAAGCCAACTGTTAAATGCGAGTACCGCATGCGGCAGAGCAGCGGGCTCCCCAGAACCTCACCTCAAGTAAAACTGATAAACAACATTACGATGGATATGGCAGTATCTGGGCATTTATGGTGTGATATGTTCGAAGCATGGAAAAGAATGTTATATTCAAGGCATCCCGGCTCATCCCTCTCATGGTTAGTATTCACTCTACTTGCTCTGAGTTCTGGCTTACGAAGGTTTCGGGTGGCGAGAAGTTCTCCATTTACAGAGGCATGCTCTGCAGGACTCAGGCTTGTTTCAGGGGTAAGCTGATTTCATCTCCTTCTCAGACCCTCTCAGTCTATATTTCTTGTTCTCTAGCTCAATCATTCCGACTCTCCACTGCCTTCTTTGCTTGCTTTGTTGATTTTGTGGCCCTCCCTACGCTCCTCAATATGGTCCGCCAAGGTGGCAGGAAACGACCCAGAGGGCGTCATGGTAATGGCTCTCGCCCTACAGCTAGCAGTTCTGAGAACCCTGAACAATCTCCCGTTAATCTCCCTCCCTCTCAGGCAAATGTGCAATCTCCTAGCCCTGCTCGTAGGCCAATCCCGAATAGTGCTTTTCAAACCACCCATTTTAAATTCCAAAGCAATCTCAACAGGCCTTTGATTTCTGCCCATATCACCATCATCCTCTCGGAAGAAGAAAACCAGATCCATCCTCTGGCTTGCATAGTTCCGGAACCCTCTCAGAGTAGCGAGCAACATTTGACAGTGGGAAGCCAGGAGAAAGATCTGGTTGATCAACCAGGTCAAATTGACAGTCCAAGAATCATTCCACCCCATGTAGATATTCTCCCTGCTGTCGGGGATGGAATTCTGAATGATACTAATCACCCCATGTTGATCCCAGAGGATGATAAGGTCGGCAATGATGATCTGTGTTTGTGTAGCGACTGTCCAGCAGAAGAGAAGACTCCTGGCGGGGATGTGGAAGCCTAAGGCCACCTGGGTCTGTTTTGTCTCGTTTTTGTTTTTTGGCTGTCACGCAGATGAACACATCCAGGTTTCTTTGAATATAGTCATGATTCAATTCCATCATCTTGATGCTTTTGGTCATTTCCAGGGTAGTGGCAACGTTTTTACAGTCAGACTCGCTATGGATATTAGCTCTCTTGTACTCATGCACAGTCTTCTGATCTACTGGTCCTTCTTTGAAATGTATTTTTGTCATGTAGTTTTTTGTAGCATATATGCCCAGAATCCTTCCATGTTGGGGCAAACTTGCTGTGTAGAAAGCCCTCATGAATTCTTTTCTGAGGCCTCGATTACTTGTAAAATTATTTTTACTTTAAGTTAATAGATCTTAGTCTTTGCAGAGAAAAAAAAATATCTATTATAAACAAGCGTAGATCCATCTTAACTTTGGATCTATCAAGCTTTGAGAGGGATCATATCCCTCTATGTGCAAAACTCTTTTTTGAGTGCAAAATTTGAGGAAAAGTTTGCACCTAGAGAGATTTGATCTTTCTCGGAGCTTGATAGATTTGGAACTAAGATGGATCTAAGTTGGTTTAGTTATTTATTTTACTTATTTTATTTTATTTTTTAATTTTATGTAATTTGGCTAAGTCAAAATGTTTTAATTAATAATTTTTATTTTTATTTTTATGTAATTTGATTGAGTCAAAATGTTTAGATAACACAACATAGCATATGACATCTCTTCCATACTAGGGCTAAGAGTGTTATTCAGTGCAAAAGTATAATAAAATAAAATTATTATTATTATTTTTTTTTTTTAAATATTTTGATTGCGAAATGAGAGATGGTTTTTGGGCACGTGGTATTGATGAGCCATGGTATTGTAACAAAGCCTATTTACAAGTCAATAGTATCCATGGGAGGGGATGAATACCATGGTTACAAATCTTGTTATATTGTAAATATTAAGGTTTTATGTGCTTATTAATGAAATTTAAATATGGTTACAAAATTATTATTTTAATTTACATGCATAAAAATCTAGGCATCACATTGCATTGAGGAGGCCCATGTCATTGCCAAGGTTAGTCATTTCCATCATCGTAAATTCAAGGAGGCCCTGGAAATGGAAAAAAGGCCCAATAATTTAAATAGAGACGATGGTTCGAATATTAGCAGAAGTTGGGTCCCTGTCCTCTTAGTTGGTTTCTGTTTACATATTATTTGGTTTTTTAGGGTTTAACGTTTTGTTTTATGAATTGTTTTGTTTTTTGATCGATTTTCTCATCTTTAAATTGTTTTTATTCAAATCTTCCTTCGCTTTTCAGTATTATTTCATCTCAACCGGTTTGAATATTTCTTAGACATTATTAATTTTCTTAGCTCCTTATATTGATTGTAGGGCCCTAGACCCTTATTTTTTTGGTTGACCCTAATTTATTTAACCATCCCTCTTTGTTTGCTTTGGTTTGATTTTAGTCTCCTTAATTATCTCTTTTGTTATAAGATTTTGACTCATTAATCAGGTCTTGACTCCTCTTTATATTTTTTTGACTTTGTTCCTTGTCTTTGTTTGACTTTGATTGTTTGTTTCTGGTTAGTGTTTATGTTTTTCAATCTTTTCTTAATTAATATTTTTTATTTATTTTAATAATTATAAATTATAATATTATTTTTCGTAAACTAGCCTTTATTCATAATCTAGCCGTTATTAAAATATTATTTTTCATAAACTAGTCGTTATATGATCTTTTGGTTTCTATATCGCCCTCTATTTAAGCATGTGCCATGATCTGCATCTTCATCTCGTCTTGATGATGAACCACACTAGCTAGTTTGAAACGCGTCGGCAAAATTTTTCTCCTATGTGATTTCTACCGAAAAGCCTCTTCTTAATATAATATGAATCATAGAAGCTTGAATTCAGAAATATATATATCTTATCATTTTTAATGTGATAGAGGAAAAATAATTACAATTTTTTGCATATATATATATATATATATATATATATATATATATATATATATATATATATATATATATATATATATATATATTGTCAAGTTGTCTATGTTCCTCCAAGCTTCACCTGTGGCTTGAGAAACAGCGACCCAGGGGCATCTATGTCGTCAAAGTCACCCGGGGATCGCACCTGGCCTATGCCACACCAACCCTAAGCTAACTAAATTTTAGCATGTCTTCTCCCCTTAGCATAGCTGGCTGGAGATTGGTCATGCTCTCACGCATTTGTTTCCATACGAATAATAAAGAATAATACGATATGACTCCAATCATTAATCAAAATTTATGTTTTATTAATAGATTCATATCAAAGCACAACATGGAATCAGGATAATTTTGGAGGTTCCACTCACATGCATTCAAATATAGCACAATATGTGATTAGAGAATGCTCTGTGAAGATGTCGAAAGCAGACGAAATTACTTGCTTCGAACCATGAGCTCCATTGGCATTTCTCCAAGGTCACGAGGGTTTCACCCTTACCTTATTTAACAGAAGATAACAGGCGTTTTGCAAAATTTTCGGGAGGTCAGTGTATCACAATACATTACTTGTTCGAAGAGCTTTTTGATTGCAGTATGGGAACGCAGGGTCAGAACAACGTTGTGTCGGATCCTTTGTAGTCGACTGCAGTGTGAGTAATGTGGTCAGTAGTGAGAGCAGCGAGCAGTGAACAGTGAGCAGTGTGAGAGCAGGGAGCTTTTATGCAGCAGAAGTATTGAGCAGCGAGCAAGGAGCAACAAATGCATTCAAATATGACAAAGGAACAAGAAATTTCAGAAGATGTGGAGACAAATGATTTAGGACAAGTGAAAATTGCCTCATCTGCCAAAGTTGGGAAGTGGATTTGGGTCAATGCCAAATAATATCAACACATTTTAAAACAAAGAATAGCCCATCTAAAATGGGAGCAAACAAAGAAGAAACGGTCTAAAATGAAAAGTACTCGAGCCCTTTGCAAAAAGCACTCAAACAAGTCTCCTCTACAAGCACGTGGCAACAAGAAGTCCAGAGGAAACTTCATTGTTGATTCTTCCTTATATAGTCCCACATCCACACCTCTCGCCTGGTCATCTGATCTTTATGTGAAAGAATTGTTAAATGAAAAACAAAGGTTTGAGGTTTTAGAAGCTAAAGGGCAAGAAAGAGATCATAAAATTCATATAATAACAAATGAGAACAAGGCTTTAGTAGAAAGCAATAAAGTTTTAAAAGAACAAGTGGAATTGCTACAGGAAGCTCTCTTGATAGGGAAGACAGAATGGCAACGCATGAAGGCGGATGTGAAAAACATAAAGAAATATGTAGTGGAAAGTACAGAGGTGGTGAATGTGAAATCATCCCAGGATAAAGGGAAAATGATTGCCCAAATAAACAACCATGAAGAGAACGAAAGAGAAGAAATGAAAGGAGATTCCACCAAAGTTTCCAAAACTTGGGCTCAAGTTACTAGCAATTTTTCTAATAAGGAAGGAGAAACAAATACTCAGGTTGAAAACATGCAAGATAGTGAAGGCAAGGAAAGACAAAATAGGGTAGCAAAAGTAATTATTAAAGGGGTGAAAGACTATGGGAAAAATGAGTGTACTATTGACCTTGCAAGAGACTTCTTGAAAGACAAGTTTCTATGGCAAGGACAAATATGCAAAGCATGGAGGGTGGGTAAGTTTAACGGGGAGAAATCCAGGCCCATAAAAGTCATTATTCCTAGCTTGTGTGATAAATATATCATTCTAAGCAAGAAACATCTCTTGAGGGATTCTCATTTTTTCCTAGAAGAAGATTTAACTGTAAAACAATAGGAGGAAAGAAGGGAAGAAATTTTAAAGGTTAGGGCAGCAAGAGATGAAGGTAAAAGAGCATGGATTTATAAGGGAAAATTTGTGATAACGTGATTTGGACCTCTTTCCGAAACAAAGCAGCAAGATGGTAATAAAGAAGAGGCAACAAACTCTTCAACAAGAAATTAGAAAGCAAGGTCAGTATGGGAAATCAGGGACAAAGACTCAAATGTGAGTCTTGCATGTCAAAATAAATAGCAATCAAGTCATACCCAGGTCCCTTAAGATTAGTTTTTTGGAACTGCAGAGGTTACCCATGGAGACGAGGACCTGGGTTAGGTCCTATTGCGGAAGATAGAGACATAATTTGCCTCAGAGAAACACATGAGCATGAAAGGTGCAAGACACCTTTATTTGAAGGATACTGGAAGATGGCAGTGTGGAACAAGGCAACAGGGAATGGCAAAGGGCATGGGGGTATCATGGTTTTAGTAAGGGAGAAAGAAGGTCGTCTCATTCAATTAGAAAAAGAAGACTCAAATAAGCAATTCATTTGGTTTAGAATATCAAAAAATGGAAACCACATCAGAATTGCAGCATGCTATTTTGCGTCACAGGTTTCAAAAATCTGCAAAGGTTGAGGGCTTGACCACAAAGATCCATTTGTAGCCTTAAAAGTAGATATTGCAACATATTCATAGCTAGGTGAAGTCGTTATAGTGGGTGATTTCAATTCTAGGACTGCAAGTGAGCAAGCTAGCATTCTTTGTTGTAAAGATGATTGTGACCCTATTTGGCTTACAGAAGAAAGTAATCATCAACGGGAAATAATTTCAGAGGACAAGGGCTGCAATCTCTTTGGTGAACAATCGCTTACTCTATGTGGGGCCTTTGATTTAGTCTTTTGTAATGGCTTGAATAGATGGGCAAAGTCTGATAATTTCACTTGCGATACTTACAATGGGGCAAGTATGGTAGATTATGTAATTTGCTCGCATGGTTTGTGTGAGAAAATGGAGGAAGTTTTGATTGGAGATCAACTGTGGGACTTGAAGTCAAATCACAAGCCAATTTATTTATGTTTATGTTAAACACACACATGGCAGAGACAAAATAGGAAAGATAAACATGAGATTGCATTTCTTATTCACAATGATATACATTTATAGTACATTCGTGTGACCATTGGGTTCCACATCCCAAGGTCTCTTGGACTCTCATGGCTGTTCACATTCTACACCAACCCATAGAGGATTAGGTGTCCAACATTCCCCCCCCCCTTAATCCGAAGGGTTATATATGAGTCCAAGAAGAGAGTTGTAATAAAAAATGTGCAAAAATGCATGGCAGCACTAGGTTGAATGTGTTCTTTGAAATGTTGGTATAAAGGGCGGTGGTTTAAGGATGACCACCAACACTGGAATGCTTAGTGTAGTTCCCGGAACTCTTCCAATTCTGGCATGAAGTTGAGGTCTTCTGCTAGAGGAAGTGCTCCTAATGTTTTGAAGAGGGAAACCTTCAACCATGAAAGGGAGGTCTCACCCCACATAAAAGGGAGAACCTCAACCTGAAAAGGGAGGTCTCAATCTATGATGGTTTAAGGATGACCAACAACTCTGGAATGCTTAATGCAATTCTTGGAACTCTTCCAAAATTGACAAGAAGCTGAAGTCTTTTGCTAGAGGAAGTGTCCCCAATTCTTTGAAGAGGTATCACCGCCTGAAGGCATGCTCAGGGGCATATTTGTCTCTGGCTACAACTCTGAATCTAGTATGGCAAGTTGTGGCTCAGGCTCTCTTGATGTGGCTTTGAAGCTTGTAGGTGACCATCATTTCCCCCCTTGTCAGATACAAGGTGAGATGATGGAGAAAACTCAACTGCAAGACTGTTCAATACTCTACAACAAGTTCTGGCATATGACTGTAATATCTTCTTGGTCATTGATGCCCATTGCCAAGAAGCGATCCATCCAAGATGAATCTTTGTTCTTGCAGGAGGTTTGTTTCTGAAGCATCTGTTTGAAGAATGATTGGTTTTATAACAGTGTTTACATGGATGAATATCAAAATAGTGATCTTTAATATGGCCAACTTGGTCATAGTGTTGGCATTTCACAACTTGTTGTTGTTGCTATGGAAGAGGAGAAGAATCTGGAACCACTGAAGATGAATTGCCATGAAGAAATCCAACACTTTGAAACTTAATGGGCTTTGAGTAATCTGGAATATGAAAGGACACGTCCTTGTCATATCCAAGACCAATTATGTGCTTGTTGTGGACAAGCTCTTCCCAAGGTCTGATGATGGGCTTGGGAAGTGCAAACTGAACTTCTGCATCTGCATGTAACTTTGCTGCTTTATTGGGCATTGGATTTGAATCAATTGTAACATTATTGTCTTGCTTCTTATGAGAGTTTGTTTCAATCTTCTGAACAGATATAGGTTTATAATGATGACTCCACTATTGTAATTCTTCCTACTGTAGTTGAGATTCAAGCTGCAAAAAATCAATGTGTTCTTGTGCATATTTTAGACAAGTCTGAATTTCTGAGAGAGAGCCTTTGTTGATTTGGAATGTGTCATCAGAAGTAGATTGTATAAATAGTTTTCAAGATCTCCAATATTGCATTAATTCTGGTCATTTTCATTGAACAAATTAGGTAAGTCTCTCGAATTATATGGCTAAAATGGTTGCAACAATAAACAAAGATACCCTGTTGAACAAAATGCACAAAGATAATTTTGCACAATGGCCAAAATACACTTAAATTTGGAAATATAACCAATGATCAATCTAAAACTTGCCACAATTCTCGTTACAGTCAAATGTATTCAGTGCATCAAAACCAAGCCAAGATCGTTGCAGGTTACAATTAATATCTTAGGTTGCAATCTATAAGAGCAAATTCAACAATTTAAATAGTTCTAAATTCAATGACTCTGGAAGACCATTCATTAATGGAGAAATCTTCCCACATGCGCAGAAACATAGGAAGCTTTCAGATACCGGTAGCCCCGTTTCACATCATCCCTTCTTCTTCATCTCCTTGTTTCTTTCTCTGGTTGCCTTTGGAGCCCTCTTCTTCGCTCTGTTCTCCCCCTGGATTGAATCCAATCTATTTATAAATAAGTATATCTAGACAACATTTATATATAAATATATATACATATAAATATTTTCTTCCATTCAGAGCGTGTTCTTTTGTCCAGGAAGGCTGAGGAGAGCTCTGCCTCTGTAACGATGTGCTTTCTGAATCAAACACTGCCTGCGGGTGGTTTTTTTGTGGAGCGAGGGCTACATATATTTGGCTCAAAGTCGATGAAGAATAAGAGAGTTATGCAGGCAGATCAGGCAATCAATTTAAGGCCAGGAGGAGGAGTTAAAGGTCGTTCCTTCAGGCCTCATCTTGACTCCGCACTTGTTGGCACCGACACTGGCACGGCCTCTACCACTACTGTTGTTTCCTTTGCCATAATTGGATCTCATCAGAGGAGCTGAAACTGACAAGTGGGCTCCCTGCAACTCAATTATTCGATTCCCCGTCCTATAACAATTATCTTCTTTAACTTTGTAGAAATTTTGGGACATTCTGTGTGGGGGTTTTGAAATCAAATGGAATAAAATTGATGAAGCATTCAAAATGTTCAGTGATTGTATTTCAAGCATAGCAATCTGTGGATACAATGTTTCTGATTCCATATTTCCTTTCCTGTGCTACGTTCCTCAAAGCCCAGGTTCACCACAGAACGACAACCAACCACAAAGCCCAGATTCAGTAAAGAATGCCAGCCAACCGCAAAGCCCGGCTTCGGCACAAAATACTAGACAACCTGGTGATTCACATACTCAAACTGATACAATAAGTGCCAACAATGGTCTTTCCCACCCGAAACCTAGAGTAAAATCTTACAGTGGGATTCTCACAGGTGTTTGTGTTGGATTTGCTTTACTGATGACCTCTATCATAGTGCTAGTAGCGCGTATGCGTAAAAGGGATCGTCAGACTAAACAAAGAATTAAGAGTGCTAAGTATTTCAAGGAAAAGGCACTAGGCATTCTGTGTATGAATGATTATTCTCTGCCATTTTTTTGTTACGAAGAGCTCTAGGATTTTAACCAACAAACAATTCCTTCAATTCCTTCACAAATAGAACTTGAACGTTTTCAAATAGCAGAGCAAAAGAAAACTGAATAAACACATTGTGTTCCTCCCACTGGAGGATTTGACAAATGACTGACAACCCATGAGCATAAATTACCAAGTCTTCACATCTATGAAACTTTTAAATTATATAGCGACCAAATAGGAGCAATCTCGTAACCCCGGAGGACATATAAATTACACAGTGGTAATTGGACTAGACCCGTAAACCCTGAAGAGAATATGATATCTACAATAGGGAAGAAGTTTCTTTAACCTAGAAAACAAAGGGGTTTTTCCCCGATAGCATGAAAGTTCTGAGAAACAAGTAAAGGTTTGGAAACTGTAGCTGGGAAAACCTCTTGCCAAGCACACAATCATTTTCCAGATAAACTCATCGGCGTTGACAACCTAAGAACAACACAGACGAGGAAATAATTCTTGAAAGCCTAGTCGAGCCGAGAAGTATGTCGACCCAACGCCAGTAGTCGAAGGTGTGTAGAGAGTTATAATCGAGATTGAACCTTGAAGAAACTATTTCGGCGCAACAGAGACGAAAACCTACCTACGTGCATAAGAATGAGATCTGGTTTCAACTTTGCTGATCTTGAAAATCCAGCGAGTACTCAACGCAGATATGGATGGTCTAATCTAACATGAATCTCGCTGAGAGATCAGTGGAACAACGTGCAGAGAAAATGGCAGTTACATGGCAGAGATCATAGCTCGAATTTATCTGAGAAAACATTCATAAAATGCAGAACTAATGAAAGAACTGACATGCCCAAAGAGGCCACAAAACAAGTGGATCAAATATGAGCAGGGCAGAAATTCACCTGTAGCTCTGAAACCATGTTAAACACACACATTACAGAGACAAAATGGGAAAGATAAACATGAGATTGCATTTCTTATTCACAATGATATACATTTATAGTACATTCGCCTGACCATTGGGTTCCACATCCCAAGGTCTCTTGGACTCTCATGGCTGCTCACATTCTACACCAACCCATAGAGGATTAGTTGTCCAACAGTTTCTCTTGGATTGGAAAGAAACAATTAGAGTCAAAAATTCAGCATGTCCAACAAAATCTCCCACGACGCAAAGTTATTTTGACCCCAGAAAATTGTAATAGCTTCAAAATGATGCTAGAGAGGCTCTTCGAGAAGGAGAAAATTACAATTCACAGCCTTCATAGTCATGAATTAACACATTTAATTCAATGCGCACTTGCAAAGAGAAAAAATTAAGAAGTCTCAAACAAATTTCTTTCTGGTCAATGCTTGGTTTGACGAGGAATGAAAAAAGGCAAGGAGAATGTGGAAAGAGTCAAACAAGGATAATATAAAGCTCAAAGATTACAAGCAGTTATTAAGCAAGAAAAACATTGATTTCATGGTTTCAAGGAGGGAAGAACTAATCTTCCTTGGGAAAAATAATCCCAAATTATTTTGGAAGGAGCTTCAACCAAAAAAGATACAAATTAGAAATAATATTACAACTTCTAAATGGTTTGACTATGCAAGACAACTCTATGAGCAAGTTCCCAAGGTTGACCCTCCCCCCTTGGTCAACATTGATACTGAACTCTTCACAATACAAGAGGTAGAGATGGGTATTAAGAAGTTGGGTGTTGGAAAAGCAAAAGACTTAGTTGAACTCCAAGCAGAATATCTAAAGTGGGGCTCAAAGATTCTTGCACCTCACATTACAAAAATCTTCAACAACATCATACAACAAGGGCTCCCCACAGATTGGACAACTAGTCTAGCAATACCTCTTTTCAAGAGTGGTGACGTCAATAATCCCTCCAATTATAGGACCATCATGATAAACCTTTGTTGGCAAAGTTATTTGGAAGCATGCTAGAAAACAAAATTAGCAAGTGAGCAGAAGAAAAAGATAAAAGTGCTAAAGGGCCAGCAAGTTTTAGACCTAAACATTCCACAGTTGATCATTATATAACTTTAAGGCACATCATTAAAAAAGTTTGGGAGAAAAGGAAGAAGGCTTTTGCTGCTTTGTTGATTTCAGAAAAGTGTTTGACTCCGTTCCTAGGGATAAGCTTTGGCACAGAATGGAGGAACTTGGGGCTCCTAAACATTTGAGAGCAGTTGTGCATAGGTTGTATGAAGAGGTGACAATCAACATTAGAACTTCAGCAGGCATTTCTGAAAGCTTTAGAAGCGATATCCGGGTCAAACAAGGTTGCCCACTGTCTCCTACCCTTTTTGGTTTATATATTGACAAGCTTGAGAAGTGGTTAAATTCACAAGGGGGTGATGGTATCTATTTAGGCAAGTTTGTTATAAGACTTCTTTTGTATGCACGTGACCCTATTCTAATTGCTAAATTATCTCTTGGTTTGCAAGAGCACTTACTATCCCTAGAGAATTTTTGTAGAAGTGTGGTGATGCAAGTCAATATCAGCAAAACTAAAGTTTTCTCTTCTCAAAGAAAAGAAAACATAACCAACATAAGTTCTGCTTTGAAGGAAATATTCTGGAAGAAGTTGCGGATTACAAATACCTCGAAATTGACTTCAACAAAAATCTACGTTGGAATGGTTGCAGAAAGAAAAGAACTTTGGAGAGTTAGAAAGCATTTTATGCTTTTCAAAATAGGTGTAGAGAGGCAGAGTTATGGGACTGGAAAACCACTCAAACTCTTTTTGGGCTTCTAGTGATTCTGGTGATTCTCTATGGTTGTGAACTATGGGCCAACAATACATCCGACATGCAGTGGAGACGAATTGAGAAAATTCAAAAGCGTTTGATTACAAACAAATTTAAGATTAAAAGTGAGGTTCCTTATGATATATGGTTAAGTGAAACAGGGACTGCTCCTATTGAAGCGATTGCTATGGTTCGAGTCATAAAGTATTTAAAAAGAATTGAGCGAATGGAAGAGGGTAGATGGCCTAAGTTTGTCTTTAATGATAGATTGTGCAAGAGCAAACAAAACTTGGATGCAATAAAATAATAAATGGTTTAGTAAATGGGGTATTTGCTTGAATGTGTGTCCCATAAACAACAAAGAGATAAAAGCTTTTGTTATGGAAAAGTTCCACAAGCGTACTTGGGATAAGGGGCTAGGAAGAAAGAAAAATTACCATATTGAAGTGTTTAATCCCACTCATAGTCATCAACCAAAAGCATACATAAAGGCCAATATATATTGGAGAGCCAAAATTCCTATTGCTCAGTTAAGGACTAATTCTCATCAACTCCGTTGTGAAATAGGGCGCTAGAAAAGGCCAAAGGAAGTGTGTGAGGAAAGAGTATGCATTTTTTCTGGAAAAGTGGAAACAGAAAAACATTTCATTATAGAATGTGAGGCCTTCAAAGACAACAGGGAAAGTTATGCAGATATGCTGGCATCGAGCTCTTGGAATAATCTATTCAGTGAGGGGTTTGTCGAGAAGCTGGGAGCATTTATTTTGAAGCTTCACAGAAAAGGGCCGAATACATCAAGCAGATGAAGAAGCAATCTGTCCCTTAGGCTGTCTTTAGCCTCGTGGATGTTAAAATAATTTCTTTCTTTCTTTCTTTCTTCCATTAGGTTTGATCTTGGGTCGCCTTGCTAACGAGGTTCTTTCTCAACTAGTTGTGCTAGTGGGACTTGAATTTTTTCTTTTATTTTTAATTAAAAAAATATTATGAAATTAAATTCAAATAAAATATTTATAAAATATTTTGATTGTGAAACGACAGATGTTTTCCGGCATGTGGTATTGATTAGCCATATCTTGGCACATGGTATTGTAACAAAGTCTATTTACAAGTTAATAATATCTATGATAAAGTAGACATGAATATCCATGGTTAATAATATTGTTACATTGTAAGCATTAAAAAATTTAGGCCCTTATTAATTAAATTTGAAAATGGTTCCAAAAGTATTATTATATATTTTAAATGTATATTGTGATTTTTTTATCTAAAAAAATATTCATAGTTTTATTAATAAAAAATTACAATATAACAAGTTGAATTTTATTATTTTTATTACCTTTTAACTTTTTGCGCACACTATAACATCTTCTTAATACTAGGGTCTATATTACTTTTAACTGTAGAAATGTTGTAATGTAATGTTTAACATTTTGACTAAGTCAATTGCATAAAAATAAAATTAAATAAAAAAATTTAATGTAATGTAATGTAAATGTTTTAACTCGATCAAAATAAAACTAGTATTTTCACTTATCAGTGAAAAGAAAAGTCGAAGTCTAGCTACAGTGTTGTGGCCATACTGTGTCGTGCAAGAATGGAACGTGCCACCAACGTCTTGACTCGAAGCCGAACCGTGAAATTTGTGGCGGATCTGTCACTGGCCATGACGTCAAGGGGTCGAACCGCATGAAGCCAGGCCATCATCGGAAAATTCCTTTTTTGGCTAAGGAAATCTCACTGCCTATTGCGAGGAGTTAAATCTAGAGGAAATTTCGATTCAATAAGTAGATTGGTGCATGCCAAAAACAGGGTCGGCAAAAATACCGTTGTTTCTAAGAAATTCGACAAGCGACTGCTCAGAACTACGTCCAGGACAAGGCATCATTGCAAGGAAGAAGCATGAGACACTGTCTCGTCTCGTGTGCAAACCCTGAGGATGCTTGTCCCAGGAAGCCAGGGACTAGACACTCCCACTTTCCTAAAGCATGTCGTAGATTACATGGTAGCAATGAAATCCTCTCATTAAGGGAATAGGCAGGTAGCGATAGGCATGAGTCCCGCTTGTCCACCTTCAAGGCTAGCGATAAGCGTGTCGATGAATCTAGGAATCTTACGTGGCGGCCGATGAATTTAGCTATAGTGATGTGACACAAAGCCTCACCATAAAAAGGCCTTCGGCTTAAAAAATAAAAATTAATAATAAAAATAAAAATGGCCCAAGGTATTTAGAACCCATGGTATTCATGTGGAATGTAGCATATTTAAGGGGTGAATTAAACCAGCCTAGATCCATCTTAATTCCAAATCTTCCACGCATGAGGGATCAAATCTCTTGATATGCAAACATTTTTTAGAGTGAAAACGAAATATGATCCCTATCGGAACTTGCAAATCTGGAGTTGAGATGGAGCTAGGCTAGTATTATTTAATTCAACAAAAACATGTAAATGTTTATAAATCATTTACATCTTATAAATTGAAGATATTAATATAAATTCTATTGAGCCAACATGTAAAAATGTTTACATACTTTCTTAGGGGACTGGAAAACCACTCAAACTCTTTTTGGGCTTCTAGTGATTCTGGTGATTCTCTATGGTTGTGAACTATGGGCCAACAATACATCCGACATGCAGTGGAGACGAATTGAGAAAATTCAAAAGCGTTTGATTACAAACAAATATAAGATTAAAAGTGAGGTTCCTTATGATATATGGTTAAGTGAAACAGGGACTGCTCCTATTGAAGCAATTGCTATGGTTCGAGCCATAAAGTATTTAAAAAAAATTGAGCAAATGGAAGAGGGTAGATGGCCTAAGGTTGTCTTTAATGATAGATTGTGCAAGAGCAAACAAAACTTGGATGCAATAAAATAACAAATGGTTTAGTAAATGGGGTATTTGCTTGAACGCATGTCCCATAAACAACAAAGAGATAAAAGCTTTTGTTATGGAAAAGTTCCACAAGCGTACTTGGGATAACGGGCTAGGAAGAAAGAAAAATTACCATATTGAAGTGTTTAATCCCACTCATAGTCATCAACCAAAAGCATACATAAAGGCCAATATCTATTGGAGAGCCAAAATTCTTATTGCTTAGTTAAGGACTAATTCTCATCAACTCCGTTGTGAAATAGGGCGCTGGAAAAGGCCAAAGGAAGTGTGGGAGGAAAGAGTATGCATTTTTTCTGGAAAAGTGGAAACAGAAAAACATTTCATTTTAGAATGTGAGGCCTTCAAAGACAACAGGGAAAGTTATGCAGATATGCTGGCATCGAGCTCTTGGAATAATCTATTCAGTGAGGGGTTTGTCGAGAAGCTGGGAGCATTTATTTTGAAGCTTCACAGAAAAGGGCCGAATACATCAATCAGATGAAGAAGCAATCTGTCCCATAGGCTGTCTTTAGCGTTCTTTCTCAACTAGTTGTGCTAGTGGGACTTGAATTTTTTCTTTTATTTTTAATTAAAAAGATATTATGAAATTAATTTCAAATAAAATATTTATAAAATATTTTGATTGTGAAACGACAGAGGTTTTCCGGAATGTGGTATTGATTAGCCATGATCTTGGCACATGGTATTGTAACAAAGTCTATTTACAAGCTAATCATATCTATGATAAAGTAGACATGAATATCCATGGTTAATAATATTGTTACATTGTAAGCATTAAAAAATTTAGGCCCTTATTAATTAAATTTGAAAATGGTTCCAAAAGTATTATTATATATTTTAAATGTATATTGTGATTTTTTTATCTAAAAAAATATTCATAGTTTTATTAATAAAATATTACAATATAACAAGTTGAATTTTATTATTTTTATTACTTTTTAACTTTTTGCGCACACTATAACATCTTCTTAATACTAGGGTCTATATTACTTTTAACTGTAGAAATGTTTAACATTTTGACTAAGTCAATTGCATAAAAATAAAATTAAATAAAAAAGTTTAATGTAATGTAATGTAAATGTTTTAACTCGATCAAAATAAAACTAGTATTTTCACATATCCGTCAAAAGAAAAGTCGAAATCTAACTACAGTGTCGTGGCCATACTGTGTCGTGCAAGAATGGAACGTGCCACCAACGTCTTGACTCGAAGCCGAACCGTGAAATTTGTGGCGGATCTGTCACTGGCCATGACGTCAAGGGGTCGAACCGCATGGAGCCAGGCCATCATCGGAAAATTCCTTTTTGGCTAAAGAAATCTCACTGCCTATTGCGAGGAGTTAAATCCAGAGGAAATTTTGGTTCAATAAGTAGATTGGTGCATGCCAAAAACAGGGTCGGCAAAAATATCGTTGTTTCTAAGAAATTCGCCAAGCGACTGCTCAGAACTACGTCCAGGTCGGGGCATCATTGCAAGGAAGAAGCATGAGACACTGTCTCGTCTCGTGTGCTAACCATGAGGATGCTTATCCCAGGAAGCCAGGGACTGGACACTCCCACTTTCCTAAAGCATGTCGCAGGTTACATCGTAGCAATGAAATCCTCTCATTAAGGGAATAGGCAGGTAGCGATAGGCATGAGTCCCGCTTGTCCACCTTCAAGGCTAGCGATAAGCGTGTCGATGAATCTAGGAATCTTACGTGGCGGCTGATGAATTTAGCTATAGTGATGTGACACAAAGCCTCACCATAAAAAGGCCTTCGGCTTAAAAAATAAAAATTAATAATAAAAATAAAAATGGCCCAAGGTATTTAGAACCCATGGTATTCATGTGGAATGTAGCATATTTAAGGGGTGAATTAAACCAGCCTAGATCCATCTTAATTCCAAATCTTCCACGCATGAGGGATCAAATCTCTTGATATGCAAACATTTTTTAGAGTGAAAAAGAAATATGATCCCTATCGGAACTTGCAAATCTGGAGTTGAGATGGAGCTAGGCTAGTATTATTTAATTCAACAAAAACATGTAAATGTTTATAAATCATTTACATCTTATAAATTGAAGATATTAATATAAATTCTATTGAGCCAACATGTAAAAATGTTTACATACTTTCTTAGGGGACTGGAAAACCACTCAAACTCTTTTTGGGCTTCTAGTGATTCTGGTGATTCTCTATGGTTGTGAACTATGGGCCAACAATACATCCGACATGCAGTGGAGACGAATTGAGAAAATTCAAAAGCGTTTGATTACAAACAAATATAAGATTAAAAGTGAGGTTCCTTATGATATATGGTTAAGTGAAACAGGGACTGCTCCTATTGAAGCAATTGCTATGGTTCGAGCCATAAAGTATTTAAAAAAAATTGAGCAAATGGAAGAGGGTAGATGGCCTAAGGTTGTCTTTAATGATAGATTGTGCAAGAGCAAACAAAACTTGGATGCAATAAAATAACAAATGGTTTAGTAAATGGGGTATTTGCTTGAACGCATGTCCCATAAACAACAAAGAGATAAAAGCTTTTGTTATGGAAAAGTTCCACAAGCGTACTTGGGATAACGGGCTAGGAAGAAAGAAAAATTACCATATTGAAGTGTTTAATCCCACTCATAGTCATCAACCAAAAGCATACATAAAGGCCAATATCTATTGGAGAGCCAAAATTCTTATTGCTTAGTTAAGGACTAATTCTCATCAACTCCGTTGTGAAATAGGGCGCTGGAAAAGGCCAAAGGAAGTGTGGGAGGAAAGAGTATGCATTTTTTCTGGAAAAGTGGAAACAGAAAAACATTTCATTTTAGAATGTGAGGCCTTCAAAGACAACAGGGAAAGTTATGCAGATATGCTGGCATCGAGCTCTTGGAATAATCTATTCAGTGAGGGGTTTGTCGAGAAGCTGGGAGCATTTATTTTGAAGCTTCACAGAAAAGGGCCGAATACATCAATCAGATGAAGAAGCAATCTGTCCCATAGGCTGTCTTTAGCGTTCTTTCTCAACTAGTTGTGCTAGTGGGACTTGAATTTTTTCTTTTATTTTTAATTAAAAAGATATTATGAAATTAATTTCAAATAAAATATTTATAAAATATTTTGATTGTGAAACGACAGAGGTTTTCCGGAATGTGGTATTGATTAGCCATGATCTTGGCACATGGTATTGTAACAAAGTCTATTTACAAGCTAATCATATCTATGATAAAGTAGACATGAATATCCATGGTTAATAATATTGTTACATTGTAAGCATTAAAAAATTTAGGCCCTTATTAATTAAATTTGAAAATGGTTCCAAAAGTATTATTATATATTTTAAATGTATATTGTGATTTTTTTATCTAAAAAAATATTCATAGTTTTATTAATAAAATATTACAATATAACAAGTTGAATTTTATTATTTTTATTACTTTTTAACTTTTTGCGCACACTATAACATCTTCTTAATACTAGGGTCTATATTACTTTTAACTGTAGAAATGTTTAACATTTTGACTAAGTCAATTGCATAAAAATAAAATTAAATAAAAAAGTTTAATGTAATGTAATGTAAATGTTTTAACTCGATCAAAATAAAACTAGTATTTTCACATATCCGTCAAAAGAAAAGTCGAAATCTAACTACAGTGTCGTGGCCATACTGTGTCGTGCAAGAATGGAACGTGCCACCAACGTCTTGACTCGAAGCCGAACCGTGAAATTTGTGGCGGATCTGTCACTGGCCATGACGTCAAGGGGTCGAACCGCATGGAGCCAGGCCATCATCGGAAAATTCCTTTTTGGCTAAAGAAATCTCACTGCCTATTGCGAGGAGTTAAATCCAGAGGAAATTTTGGTTCAATAAGTAGATTGGTGCATGCCAAAAACAGGGTCGGCAAAAATATCGTTGTTTCTAAGAAATTCGCCAAGCGACTGCTCAGAACTACGTCCAGGTCGGGGCATCATTGCAAGGAAGAAGCATGAGACACTGTCTCGTCTCGTGTGCTAACCATGAGGATGCTTGTCCCAGGAAGCCAGGGACTGGACACTCCCACTTTCCTAAAGCATGTCGCAGGTTACATCGTAGCAATGAAATCCTCTCATTAAGGGAATAGGCAGGTAGCGATAGGCATGAGTCCCGCTTGTCCACCTTCAAGGCTAGCGATAAGCGTGTCGATGAATCTAGGAATCTTACGTGGCGGCTGATGAATTTAGCTATAGTGATGTGACACAAAGCCTCACCATAAAAAGGCCTTCGGCTTAAAAAATAAAAATTAATAATAAAAATAAAAATGGCCCAAGGTATTTAGAACCCATGGTATTCATGTGGAATGTAGCATATTTAAGGGGTGAATTAAACCAGCCTAGATCCATCTTAATTCCAAATCTTCCACGCATGAGGGATCAAATCTCTTGATATGCAAACATTTTTTAGAGTGAAAAAGAAATATGATCCCTATCGGAACTTGCAAATCTGGAGTTGAGATGGAGCTAGGCTAGTATTATTTAATTCAACAAAAACATGTAAATGTTTATAAATCATTTACATCTTATAAATTGAAGATATTAATATAAATTCTATTGAGCCAACATGTAAAAATGTTTACATACTTTCTTAGGGGACTGGAAAACCACTCAAACTCTTTTTGGGCTTCTAGTGATTCTGGTGATTCTCTATGGTTGTGAACTATGGGCCAACAATACATCCGACATGAAGTGGAGACGAATTGAGAAAATTCAAAAGCGTTTGATTACAAACAAATATAAGATTAAAAGTGAGGTTCCTTATGATATATGGTTAAGTGAAACAGGGACTGCTCCTATTGAAGCAATTGCTATGGTTCGAGCCATAAAGTATTTAAAAAAAATTGAGCAAATGGAAGAGGGTAGATGGCCTAAGGTTGTCTTTAATGATAGATTGTGCAAGAGCAAACAAAACTTGGATGCAATAAAATAACAAATGGTTTAGTAAATGGGGTATTTGCTTGAACGCATGTCCCATAAACAACAAAGAGATAAAAGCTTTTGTTATGGAAAAGTTCCACAAGCGTACTTGGGATAACGGGCTAGGAAGAAAGAAAAATTACCATATTGAAGTGTTTAATCCCACTCATAGTCATCAACCAAAAGCATACATAAAGGCCAATATCTATTGGAGAGCCAAAATTCTTATTGCTTAGTTAAGGACTAATTCTCATCAACTCCGTTGTGAAATAGGGCGCTGGAAAAGGCCAAAGGAAGTGTGGGAGGAAAGAGTATGCATTTTTTCTGGAAAAGTGGAAACAGAAAAACATTTCATTTTAGAATGTGAGGCCTTCAAAGACAACAGGGAAAGTTATGCAGATATGCTGGCATCGAGCTCTTGGAATAATCTATTCAGTGAGGGGTTTGTCGAGAAGCTGGGAGCATTTATTTTGAAGCTTCACAGAAAAGGGCCGAATACATCAATCAGATGAAGAAGCAATCTGTCCCATAGGCTGTCTTTAGCGTTCTTTCTCAACTAGTTGTGCTAGTGGGACTTGAATTTTTTCTTTTATTTTTAATTAAAAAGATATTATGAAATTAATTTCAAATAAAATATTTATAAAATATTTTGATTGTGAAACGACAGAGGTTTTCCGGAATGTGGTATTGATTAGCCATGATCTTGGCACATGGTATTGTAACAAAGTCTATTTACAAGCTAATCATATCTATGATAAAGTAGACATGAATATCCATGGTTAATAATATTGTTACATTGTAAGCATTAAAAAATTTAGGCCCTTATTAATTAAATTTGAAAATGGTTCCAAAAGTATTATTATATATTTTAAATGTATATTGTGATTTTTTTATCTAAAAAAATATTCATAGTTTTATTAATAAAAAATTACAATATAACAAGTTGAATTTTATTATTTTTATTACTTTTTAACTTTTTGCGCACACTATAACATCTTCTTAATACTAGGGTCTATATTACTTTTAACTGTAGAAATGTTTAACATTTTGACTAAGTCAATTGCATAAAAATAAAATTAAATAAAAAAGTTTAATGTAATGTAATGTAAATGTTTTAACTCGATCAAAATAAAACTAGTATTTTCACATATCCGTGAAAAGAAAAGTCGAAGTCTAACTACAGTGTCGTGGCCATACTGTGTCGTGCAAGAATGGAACGTGCCACCAACGTCTTGACTCGAAGCCGAACCGTGAAATTTGTGGCGGATCTGTCACTGGCCATGACGTCAAGGGGTCGAACCGCATGGAGCCAGGCCATCATCGGAAAATTCCTTTTTTGGCTAAAGAAATCTCACTGCCTATTGCGAGGAGTTAAATCCAGAGGAAATTTTGGTTCAATAAGTAGATTGGTGCATGCCAAAAACAGGGTCGGCAAAAATATCGTTGTTTCTAAGAAATTCGCCAAGCGACTGCTCAGAACTACGTCCAGGTCGGGGCATCATTGCAAGGAAGAAGCATGAGACACTGTCTCGTCTCGTGTGCTAACCATGAGGATGCTTGTCCCAGGAAGCCAGGGACTGGACACTCCCACTTTCCTAAAGCATGTCGCAGGTTACATCGTAGCAATGAAATCCTCTCATTAAGGGAATAGGCAGGTAGCGATAGGCATGAGTCTCGCTTGTCCACCTTTAAGGCTAGCGATAAGCTTGTCGATGAATCTAGGAATATTACGTGGCGGCCGACGAATTTAGCTATAGTGATGTGACGCAAAGTCTCACCATAAAAAGGCCTTTGGCTTAAAAATAAAATTAATAATAAAAAAAAAAAATGGCCCAAGGTATTTAGAACCCATTGTATTCATGTAGAATGTAGCATATTTAAGGGGTGAATTAAACCAGCCTAGATCCATCTTAATTCCAAATCTTCCACGCATGAGGGATCAAATCTCTTGATATGCAAACATTTTTTAGAGTGAAAAAGAAATATGATCCCTATCGGAACTTGAAAATCCGGAGTTTAGATGGAGCTAGGCTAGTATTATTTAATTCAACAAAAACATGTAAATGTTTATAAATCATTTACATCTTATAAATTGAAGATATTAATATAAATTCTATTGAGCCAACATGTAAAAATGTTTACATACTTTTTTACATTACACCTACACATGTTGTAAATGTCTTTGTGCAAAATAAAAATAAAAATTAGTTAAGTAAAATATTACAATATTAAATCTATGAAATGTAACATAATTCACCATAAGGTGTTTTATTGTTTGGAAACATGTCAACAAAAAATAAACTCAAGCCTATTAAGTGTTTTTTGTTTTTGTTTTTGTTTTTGGCAATAATATTTTACTGAATCAAAGATACATACATCCAAACCTAAATATCAACTATGAAGCACTGACAACAAACCAGAAAGATAGATCTCTACAACTATACATCTAGTCTTCAAGAAAGAGGATCAAAAATGAAACAAACTTTTATCATGAACATATCTAAATCAAACAGGGAAAACAAGTATGTACCCTCCAGATATTGAACAACCTATATATCCACATACAACCTACATAACGACCTTTATACTTCGAGACAAAAACAAAAACCAATCGACTCTAAGAACAAAAGCTATAAGAACTTAGGACACTAGGTATAGACCAACAATAAGTATTTTTCCATAAACCTTGTTAAGGGTTTATGTGGCCCACGACCAATAGGATTCTAGGTGATTTTGACAACTTAAATTCTATGATTAAGATTTCTTAACCAAAAGCAAATTAAACTAGCAAATGAAAAATAAATTATTGTTAAAAGAGAAAACGAAAAATAAATTATTATAATATCATCTCTATGTAAACTAGTTTAGATCCATGTTAACTCCATAACTATCAAGCGTTTAGAGGGATGAAATCTCTCAAGGTGCAAATCTCATTTTTTCTTTTTTTTTATAAAATTTGTTGAAAAGTTCGCATAAATTTGATCCTTTTGACGCTTAATAGACTTTACAAATTCAAAATATGATAGATCTAACTTGATTTAATTTTTGCTTTCAAATCATTTCAACAATGTTAGTGTTCAAGTCAGGGAATTTGTTTTTTCAATTTTTTAAATTTTAAATTGAAAAAGTGGAGAGTAAATTGTAGATTCCAGAAATTGTTCCCGAAAACTAGGAACAACTCAAAGTGGGACATGTATTCTAGATAAATAGAAATAATTCAAAGTTGGACATGTATTCCAGATTGACCGAAAACAATTTATGGGGTTCATGGTTTTAATCAATATAATGTGTGAAATGTCTTTGATTAAAAAAATCATCCAAGTCAATCCAATAAATTGCAGAAAACAATGAAGGACTTCTGTCATGCTCGAGTAACAACTCAATTTGAATGAGGAGATTAAGAGTCCCATAAGAATTGGCTTAATAAAACAAATTTGGCAGGATGCAGAGAGCAGGATTTAGGATGTTGGTAAACAAGGTATAGGACTTTGCACAACAAGATTACGGTTCTAAAAATTCTCTACAATATTTGTTGTGGGGTTATTTATTTGATTTTGTGCCTCCTGTTTTGGTCACCGGGCCTGCTTCATTTTTTTTCCCATATGGAGATGCCCACCCTATCCTTTTCTCGAGTTATTTCAGATTGTCTTCTTATTCCTATGTGCACTTTATATTCTATTTTGCAACTTCATTAAACACTTACTGTTATATTGTTGAAGCTCCCATGCCAAATTGGACCAGGATAAATAGGGTGGTGTACACTGGCTCTGTTTTAGAAGATGGGACGAACCCAGTTTCACTTGGTATTTCATACTTTTGGAAGAAGTGGTTATCTACTTTCATCATCTCTAGACCTTGCAAAGACATAAAATTCAGATGTTGTCACAAATGGTGCAAATGTTTGGGTTGTTATTGTTGTTCTTGTTCTTGTTGTTGCGAATAGATATTTGTACTCTCACACATTAGGGTTTGGAGTTGCTAGTGTGGTCTGTGAACTCCATTTTTTCAGGGTGGCGAATTTTCCGAGTGCATTTTTCACCGGCCAGTATTCTTCTGTGAGGTGTATATTTTATTAATTTTGTCGTCTGGGGACACACTTTCTCTGTGTTTAGAGGATTATCATTACACTACCCTCCCCAAGGTGGTCTGTCTTTCTAAGGTGGCATTTATTTAATATCTTTGGACGCTCCGTGTAGGGGTGGGAATTAAATTCTATCTTGGTATTTTCACTTGATTCGTTGGTTACTTTCATTTCAGATGGGCATATTAAATGGTATGGATCTGGGATCTGAGTAGGTGAGATCACAAATCTAATTGATGCCCTTGGAGTTAGAGGGGGTGATTTTTTAATCTGAATCCATAGCTGCCCCTGTTTTGGTCATTTATATTTCCTATTGGAATTTTTAGTGCTTGGTGACGTACCATTTCTGGGCTCTATCTTCCTGCGAATGTATGGGCTAGGTTTGGTGAGATTTGGGAATTATATATGGTACATTCTATGTGGGGGGACTAATTATTCCTGACATCTATACCACTTTCCTCGGTATCGTTTTCTTTCGATTTTTGGTTTCTCTTTGATCAGTACTTTTGGTTTCACTCAGTCTCCCCGCCTCATATGTTTTACATGTTGACGTGGTGACTACATATTTTATGCGAATGGACAATCGACCATAGACTATTCCAATATCTACAAGTCATATGTCTCCTCGCACAAGGCTTTCATTCAGGCTACTCTGGAGGCTGAGGCAGCATACTCGAAAACTCGACTAAAGGTGGGGACCCTGGGTTTGTCAACTCTCACACACAGAGACAATTCGCCGGAAAGCCCGACACGTACTCTGAAGGTGAAGGATTTGGAGATGCATAATAGAACCCTAGACAGAGAACACCGAGCAGGGAAGAAAGATCGTGGCAGAACCATTAGGACGTCGACGGACATGAAACTCTTGTGTTTCAGTTATTATGTTCTTTGGGACCGAGTTACCAATCTGCAGAAATGTGCACTCGTAGGTCGTTGGGCCTTGCTAATATAATGGAGTCAGAGATGCAGGAATGGACGAAAAAATAGTGGTCACCCATTTTGGGTTACGCCCCTAAGGTGAATCGATTGATGAATCATTGGTACAACTTCCATTTTCTGCATCCGAGTGACTTGGAGCGCATCTACAACAAGCCTTGGGCTCGAGGGCAAAGTTTCGTCCAACTCCATAGATGGTATGTTGGCTTTAACCCTTTGAGGGATACATTGACGAATAAGATGGTCTAGGCTAAATTACTTGGTCTGCCCATTGAATTTTCGACTCAGCGGTTTTTAAAGGAGATCAGGGAGGTGATTGGAAGATTCATTTATATGGACCCGAGATGTTTGGGGGTGAAAGACAAGCAGGTGGCGTGGAACTTGGTGGAGCTTGGTTTTTCAGGGGGTCTCCTGGAACACGTTGACCTGGAATGGGAATAAATCCATATAAGATAGTGACTGGATTATTGGGGCATTCCCTTCTGATGCCTCATGTCCCATCACACTAGACATCTCTTGGCTCGATTCCCTCGGTGGTTTCATAACGCTGATGGCGATGAAAATCAAAGGAGAGGCTACCAACAGGGGCGTCATTTCGGGGACCACTCTCACTATAATCTTATCTCAGGTACTAATTCTGATCCGTATATATCTCTCTCTTTGTCATTTATCCCACTCTTCCACCTCCCCTCCCCCCCATTTGATCTTTTATCTCCTCCCCTGCACTTCGATAACTTGGTGATTCCCCTTGCCCTTGACCTTGATGTTTCGCCCCACTTACGAGCCTCCCCCACGCCTATATCTCACCCTTCACTTTCTAAAATACCCTCCCTTCCCTTAGGTGCTATAGCGTGGTCATCTTATTCCTATCCCCCTCCTTATGGTTCTCCTCACACACTGGGCCCATTCTCCTCTCCTCCTCCCTGTGTAGGGGTCCCGCTCGAATCATCTCCCCATAACTCAGTCGGAAGTGACCTCAAATTTTTTATGATTAACCCTGCTGTCAAATTAGCTACCTCTCCATTCATTAGGGTACTTTTAGGTCTAAAATGGGCCTCCTAAGAAAAATGTACAACCAAAATAAAATTTATAAGAACCAATAGGATTCAAGATGATGATGTCAACCATTGGGGATGATTCACCATTTTTGGAGTAAAAAATTAGAAAGATTAAAAAATAATAAAATAATAAAACTACTTTTTTCAACTCATATTTTCAACTTATCTCCCTCAGTGGTTACTCAAATTTTGAGTGGGAGTACTCGTTGGATGCAAAATTTAATATCTCATCCAAAGAGTATCCATGTTGCATACTTTCGATGGACCCTGCTACAGGAAAAATTAAAAATACATGAAAAAACGTGATTGCAATCATGTTTTTGTATTTCTCAGTTTTCGTATAGTAGGGTCCATCAAAAGTATGCAACATTAGTACTCCTTGGGTGAGGAATCAAATTATGCATCTAACGAGTATTTCTGCTCAAAGTTGAGTAAACCTGTCAGGTCAGGGTAACTCCAAAATGAGCAAGAGAGAAAACTGATTATTATTATTCATTAGCTAACTCATATTTATATACATAAATACAACGGATCAGTTCATCTTCCTGATGACTGTCCAGTTCACCCATCCGTTTCGGATTAGGTGTCAACATTCCCCCCTTAATCTGAAGGGATGTTGGTGAGTCCAAGCATCGTTCTGAATCTTTCAAGCTTTTCTCTTCCAAGCGCTTTGGTGAAGATGTCTGCAATTTGCTCGTTTGTGGAACAATGACGGAGATGGATTTTTTTGGCCTCAACATGATGTCGGATCAGATGATATTTAGTATTGATGTGCTTAGTACGATCATGGAACTTTGGGTTCTTGGCCAACTTTATTGCAGATGTGTTATCAATCATGAGTGGAGTTGATTGTATTTGTTTTACCTGCAAATCTTCAAGAATTTTCCTGAGCCACACAATTTCTTTCGTTGCTTCAGCTGCTGCCACATATTCTGCTTCTGTTGTGGAATCTGCTAGTACTGATTGTTTGCGTGATCTCCAGGAGACAGCTCCTGATCCAAGACTCATAGCGTATCCTGAAGTAGATACCCCAGTTTCTTTGTCTCCATCGAAGTCTGAATCAGAGTATCCAATCAAGTTGAAGTCGTCCACCTGTGTATACTTGATTCCAAGGTCTTGAGTTCCCTTCAAGTACCTTAGAACTCTTTTTGCAGCAGACCAATGTCCCTCACAAGGCTTTTGCATAAACCTGGAGAGGATTCCAACAGCAAATGAAATGTCTGGTCTGGTAGTAGTGAGGTAGATGAGACTTCCTACAAGCTATCTATACTTTGTTGCATCCTCAAATTCCTTTCCTTCAATAGATGTGAGCTTCAAGTTTTGTTCCATTGGAGTACAAAGGGGATTGCACTCTGTCATGCCAAATTTGTTTAACAAATCTCCAATGTATTTCTTTTGAGAAAGACATATGGACTTTGGATGTTGGGTTACTTCAATACCAAGATAGTAATGAACATAGCCCAAATCAGTCATTTCAAAAAAATTTCCTAATTCTTTCTTTATGGATGCAATATAGCTTTCATTGTTCCCTGTCATTAAAATATCATCTACATATACCACAAGATATACAACTGTTTTGCCAACTTTCTTGATAAATAAAGTTGCATCATCAAGATCAAAATGATTGAAGTTGAGTTTCAGAAGATGCTCAGTTATTTTTTCATACCAGGCTCGTGGTGCTTGTTTGAGGCCATACAAGGACTTCACAAGTTTGCATACTTTGTGTTCATGTCCTTTCATAGTAAATCCTTCAGGCTGGGACATAAAAACATTCTCTTTTAGATCTCCATTCAAGAATGCAGTTTTTACATCCATTTGATGGACTTTCCAACCGTTCTGAGCAGCTAGTGCAAAGAGTGTCCGGATGGTGGCCCATTTTGCTGTGGGGGCAAAAGTTTCCTCATAATCGACCCCTTCCTTCTGTGCAAAACCTTTTCAACAAGCCTAGCTTTGTGCTTGTCAAGTGAGCCATCAGCTTTGTACTTGTTCTTGTAGACCCACTTGCAGCCAATTGGTTTGGTTCCAAATGGAGGATCAACCAGCTTCCAAGTGCCATTCTTTATGAGGCCATCATACTCCTTCTGCATCGCTTCTTTCCATTCATCATGAGAAGCAGCTTCTTTGAAGGAAGTTGGTTCAAAATCTGTAGACAAGTTCAATTCACAATCATAAGTAACATCCATATCAACAGGTGAATTAGAGTTATCTAGATCACCTCCATCTTGTCGGTTTGTATTTCTGGTTCCTGTTTTTCCAATTTCATCAGGATGAACACTTTCAAGTGTCTTTGTCAGCCATTTTGGGGGACCTTTCTGAGATGGTCCAGGCTGCTCTGTTGATTGAGTTGGGTCTGAATCAAGATTGAGTCTCCCAATTCTATCAATTACATCACTTAAAGCATCATCCGTTGTTGGAGTGTCATGCAGGGGAGATTGTTCTTCAGAAGAAGATTCCACATGTTGATCTAGTATAGGAATCCCCCCTTCAAGATGTGGAATCTGATTATCAAACTCTTGAAATGATTTCGGTTTTGTGAATTTATCCAAGCGATCAAGTTTCCGCTCAACAACACTGTCAGATTTGGATGATTCAAGAAAAATGACATCTCTAGATAAAACGAACTTTTTATTTACTTCATCATAGAGGCGGTATGCTTTAGATGTGTTTGAATACCCCAAGAAGATACACTTACGACTTCTAGCACCAAGTTTGTTTCTATGTACCTTTGGTATTAAAGCATAACAGGTGGAACCAAATATCCTGAGATGTTTTATCGAAGGAACATGTCCATACCACAATTCATAAGGAGTCTTGTTTCTTATAGCACTAGATGGACATCTATTCTTTATATATGCAGCACATAGAACAGCATCAGCCCAAAACATTGTCTTTACATTTTTGAAGAAAAGCATGGATCGTACCATATTCAAAATTGTTCTGTTCATTCTTTCAGCTACACCATTCTGTTGAGGATTATAAGGCACAGTTGTTTGATGTTTAATCCTTATGCCACAGCCTTATGCACTTTTTTTTCTTCTAACATTTTCATCAGCATTTCTTATATCAGCAATATTACTATGTTTTGAATGTATTCACTTCAAAAACGCATAAAGGATATATTACTTCAATATATATATCAAGCAATATTACAAAACATTCTGGAAACACAACAATGCTTTGAATCATATGAACTGCGTATATGAATTCAACAAACTGCTCAACCACTATGCAAAAAACGCATCTCCACCCTATACAAAAATGCCATATGAAGTTTTAAAAAATCAACTGCATAATACCAACGCCCTTGCAGTCTTTGTAATACTCAGCGTTACTGGCAACTGTTGCGTTCTGCGAAAATGTCTTTGATTGTTCGGCGCCGATCCTGGGACATCCCACTCTACCGTTTGTAAAGATAACAATCATGTAATTGAGAATTTTCTCACCAAACAGCATTTGCAAGCTCTCTAAAGCAGCTGCTTCTTTTGCAGTAAATCGATTTCTAACAGACAGTACAAAAAGAACTCCATGGAGACCATCCTTTGCGAGGTCAATGCATTTTACAATTTCTTGCCAAGAAAGTCTGGAATGACAGTAGGGTCAAAGAGACCTGGCGTATCAAAGAGAACTGTACAAATAAAATCGTACACCTCGAAAGCTAATGACCCAAAAAATTTACGAAAAGATGGTGGTCAAAGAGACCTGACGTATCAAAGAGACCTGTACAAAAGACTACGGGGATTCTTCGCAACTGAGGCTGCCAAATGGTCGTTGCAGAGACGATCCAAAGGATTTAAAACTCACCCACGACTGCTGGGCTCACTCCATTGAATACAACATCGATACAAGCAATCTGAGGGCGTTGATGGTCATGAGTGATACTTCGACAAATTGCACGGAATATTAAATACAAGGGAAACAAGGGGGCAATTCGTATGAGAAGAGTATACAGCACTACACAGCAAGGTCTCAAGCTGAAGCGATACAACTGAAGCTATACATCTGTGCAAAGCGGCAGTTTGAAAAGCTTTACAATATAACATAGAACACTGTCAGCAATAAGGGTAAGAGATCCAACATCTCGTGATAAAAAAAAAGAATGAGAGAACCATCAAATCGAATCTGTGAGAAGGTCAATCGTTCTCATCTGAAACGCGCAAGGGAGCTCTCAAAAACATAACCGATACATTCATGGATTCATGCGCAGAGAGGAGCAGCGTGGACAGTGTCAGACAAACGTTTATAAAAAACAATGCGCAGTCTCTGGCAGGCCAGGCAGAGGCAGAGAATCAATGTCAGAGTAGCGCTCAGGACTGAGCAGCTCTCAGGACAGGAGTTACAACTATTTTAGGGACTGGGACCTGAGCTCTGATACCATGTCAGGCCAGGGTAACTCCAGAATGAGCGAGAGAGAAAACTGATTATTATTATTCATTAGCTAACTCATATTTATATACATAAATACAACGGATCAGTTCATCTTCCTGATGACTGTCCAGTTCACCCATCCGTTTCGGATTAGGTGTCAACAAAACCCATAGGGAGATAAGTTGAAAATACAAGTTGAAAAAATAGTTTTTTTCTTTATCCCTCTAACATTTGATGATGTCATCTAATATTATTTTATTATTTCCACTATTATTTTATAATTTCCTTAGGAGGCCCATTTTAGACCTCAAAAATCCCCTAATGCATAAGGGTGTGGGACATCATACCTCCTCGACTATGAGGCCCAACTCGACCCTCAACATCACTGTCAAACGTAGGGGTGGAAAGGGGAGCATACACTTTCGAGGTAGATCGAGCCCGTTGGCACTCAATTTTCTTGATACTTCTGACCTCCATGATGTTCCCATCTTCCATTTCATCGACCGTCGGGCCCTTAGAGGAGATTTTGATGCAGGAGCATTCACCCAAGAGAAAATCATTGTAAATAAGTAGACATAAGGGGTCATGTATCTTTAAAGAAGTAGTTTCTTAAAGTCTCAAGTTAATGTAATATTTAGGCTTAAATTGATTTAATTAGATAATTAGAGGAAGTTGTAAATGCTCTCAATTAAATGAGAACATGAGTGGTTAATAAAGATAAAGAGTTAAAAGTCAAATATAACTCTTTAAGCAGTTTCATGATTCTAGGAGCGAGAGAGAGTTTTTAGGCATTAAATGGAGAATAGAAGTGGACATAGAGGATAGAGTACATCTAGGAGTCGGTTCAGTAGATATAGGAGTCGAACCAGGATAGTTCAACTGAACTCTTGGCATATATGTAAGCCTACGGGTAGAGTCAAAAGGAGGAGGCCACTGACATTGGAAAATAGGCTTGTGTGAGACAGAGAAGTATCAATGTAATCTTTGTTTTACATATATATAAACAGAGTTTGTTCCTGACTATGTTAGTGTATTGGAGAGTATTTCATGAATGATTTACTGTGAATTCATAAGCTCTGTAACAGAGAATTACAGGCAGAGTTCTGAAGAAGTAGCGAAGTGAAGGTTCGCAAAGGAGAGAACGATTCAGAGGAATCGTAAGGGATCTTTGAATCCAATCAGGAGCAAAATGAAGCTCTGAAGTGAGGCGATGTAAGAATTCGCAGAAGATAAGCTCAGGAGGAGTGCGTAGTGAAATAGCAGAAGGCCAGAATCTTTTGAAGAAAACCAAACCACGGAGGAAAATTGAAGAAAAGGTGCAAAATCTAAGTAAACAGGGGGATAGAGAAATGGAGTGGTAACGCTCAGCAGCCGTTAGATATGTGAGATCAATGGTCCTGATCATATCACATCGGCGGAACCTTTTGGGTATTATCGGTCCTAACCATCGAAAGGAGCAATTGTGATAAAGTGATACATCGTGAATTGTCGGATCGAGAATCCAGATCGACAGTGCAGATGCAAGCGGCAATCGCATGTCGAAGAGGTCAAAGGGATGGTTATAGTGCTATAACGAAGGACGATACACCGATAGCGATAATTTGCTAATCGAAGATCGGAGGTACCGGGTGATCAGAGTGCGGCGATAAAGGTTTGAAATGAGAGCGGAACCGACGACATATATAGTGGCGAATGGATAAGTTTTGAGATCCGATATATGTGTTCGAAGCGGAAATTCCATGTATTCCCTTTGTATTATGTTAAAGTGTTGAAACACTTCTGATAGTCGCATATCGGAGGGGAAGGGGTGATGAGGCACATGTGTAATGTGGTCTGCGAAAGTTTCGATAGCCGATAGCGATTGCAATGGAGGTAGCCTCGGGGTCTGTGTAGAGGCCGTATAAAGTTATAAAAGGTATGGTTTGTGAATTTTTCCTTTGCAAAAGGATTTTAAGGGAAATAACGTCGATAAAGAGATTTATGTGTAAATATATATATTAACCAAAGGTTAAGAGAGTGGTTTTATATGTGTGTGTGTGTGTGTGTGTGTGAATTAAGGGGTTATATAAAGGTTCTAAAGGGTTTTTAGAGTCCTGATAAGAAAGATTTGAGAGAGACTCTTGTAAAAGGGATAATGAGTGTTATAAGGAGGTAAATAGTCCCGATAAGTGGTTTTAGGTGGGGCGATTGGTTCCGATACAAAGGAACTGATGATAAGAGGGCCTTGACCATTGATATTATGAAGACATGACTCCTTTGAGAGTCAATTACTTGGGACAGAGGTATTTATGCATACTATGGGTATGTGCGGGGGTAACTCGGCACCATTAGTGGTATCAGAGCCAATTTGTAATCAGAGTGGGGAAGACTTCCTATGAAAGGAGGTTGCACGCAGAAGAAGGTCATGTGCATAATTTAATGGATGAATGATAGAGAATACAACAAAAGATTGTAAGGGGAACTTTTGAAGTTCTTGGAAGATTGTAGCAATTCCAATAGAGGCTTCGAATAAACAGAAACAGAGGATTTCTTGAAGGAAAGAGAAAGCAAGATTACTTAATGCAAGTTCTGAAGGGAAGAGGACTTTGAGACAAAATAGAGAACAATCCATGGTGGAATGGTGAAACAAGATCACGCTGAGATCTTGGAGGTGAGGTAATGTGTTTTGTTTTAAATTGAGAATGTGTGTTTTTATACTAATGCACAGGTGACAGCAAAAGAGGCTGTGGGAGGAGAACCATATGTGTTCTTGAAGACAGAGTAAGGAGAATACTCTGATAGAGAAGTGGCAATGAACCCAAAGAATCCAATAAGAGATTGGACAGAGAGGACAACTGAAGTGTTCTCAAGAGAGAATGATAAATTGCAGAAGCCTAGAAGGAGCAAAGGTGTTGCTAAAGAGGAGGTTCTAGACAGAGGACCGTGCTTACCAAAACACCTAGTGAGGTAAGATTGCAGCCAGGAGGACTCGTTGTAGCAGAGACTTGTTGCAGATGAATGAGGAGCTCATGAAGAAAGAGGAGAAGAAGATGACTACTGATAGTCATAGCAAAAGTTCAGAGAGAAGCCACAACAGAGGATATGAGAAGAAGGATGCCAAAGCAAATGGCAAGAGGATGAGTTGAGAGGAGATTGAGAAAAAGGTTGCAGAGTTAAAAGAACAACTCAATGCATTAAGGAGAATGCTTGAGGAAAGCCAGAGACTAAGATGGGTCTTGAGGAAGAAGCCAGTGGAGTGGCATGAGATGCAAAGAAGGCTATAGCAAAAGTAAGTGAAGTGGCTGATGGGAAAATTCAAGGAAGTTGAGTTAGGAATGGAAGAGACCATTTGTGAACCAGAACAGGGAGAAATTCTGGGAGAAAGTGAAGATGAAGACTTGAACACTGAAACTTCAAGTGAGGCCAAAGGGTCACATGGTCTTAAAACTGACAATTTGTGTATGTTTGCAGGTGAAACAGGTGAAAGACAATTTGCTAATATTGTCATAAAGGAGAAGGAAGACAAGCAGAATCTAAATTTTGTTTTGAAAGAAGATGAGATAGATGGGTCTCATATGCAATGGGAAGATGATATCAAGCAACCAAGTGAAGGGCTTAAGAAGAGTGAAGAGGAGACCATCGAAGGATTTTTGAGTAATAAATAGAACTTGGAACAACGAGAAGATATGATGGTTGAACCATCAGGTAGGACCATAGAGTCTATTGTTTTTAAGATTTATAGTTTGTTTGTAGATGCATAACAAATGCAGGAGAATGTTAATGCAGATGGTGAGACAAAGATAACTCTGGGAGAAGAGTTACAGAGGGACAACGAGACAAAATGTACTAAAGAAGAAGAAACTATGTTAGCTGAAAACATAGTAAAGGATCATCAATTCACTATGATGATAGGCACAGTGGAAATAGCCATGGAAGTTGTTGAGAAAGAAGGACATCCACTAAAAAATGTTAAGAATGAAGAAGTCTATGTAAAAGACTTAGCAAAGGGAGAAAAAACACTTATAAATGAGTGTTTTGCAGAGGATGAGTAATCTTTTGAAGTTGTCAGAAGTATATTTTAGAAGATAAAAACTCCGAAGTAAAGGAGGATGGAGAATGTCTCTTAAATGAGATAAGCAGTGATTTATTGCAGCAGAAGGAACTTAATAATGCGTGAATGTGTGAAGATGTGACAACACAGGAACAAGTTCTTGTGAAAGAAGGAGATGAAATTTAGTTTGAAGAGATGATATGTGAAGCAACAGTTGAGACTGTTGAACCTTATGATTTCCAAATTAATAATTTGTATGTAAATGCAGGAAACATAAGTGATGATGAAATATTGGCAAAGTGTCACAAAGAAATTGCATTGCTGGAATATTTGCTGGAAAATTCGGAGTATGACAGTGTGATCGCAGAAGGAGTTCACTATGGTGAACAAGAGAAGGAAGACATCATTAGGACAGATGGTGTGGAAGAGAGACTAATGGACAGTCTCATGAATTCTTTGGAGAGTTCAAATCAGCATATTGATGTGTTGACAAAGGAGAAAGAAACAGAGCAACAAACTGAATTGTTGTCAAAGAAAGATAAGGCACAACAACCTTATGTTTTTTATTTTAACAAGTGTTTTGTAAATGCAGGTTTTGTTGCAATCGCTGGAGGAGATTTGGCACAAGTAAACAGCCAAATAAAGATGAGAGAAGAAAATTATGTGGAAGAATTCAATCCATGGAACAAAGATGTTAAATTGCTGGAGAAAGTGCTGAACAGTCATGATTCAATCATGAAAGAGGGTAAGGATGATATGGAGGCAGCAAGTAAAGCAAGAGTCAGCCTAGGAGTCACAGTAAAAGCTGGAGCAAGCAAAGCAACCAAGGCAAAAGTTGTAGTAAGTAAAGAAAACCAACAACAGATTGAAAAACTAGTGGACAGCAGCAACAACCTGAAGCAAAGAGGAGGAGGTAGAAATATGACGCAGAATATGAACCATTCCAAAGATGTACTGGGGACAGAGATTGAAGAAATGTGAGAGCTGATGATGAATCAGTTTAAATGGAGGAAAATGATAGCAACAGGAAGAAAGATCAATCAGAACTTGACTCAGATTAACAACAAGAAGAAGAAAGAGCAAAAAACAATAGAAGTACAACAGCAACAAGGGAACAAAGCATGTGGACAGTTACAAAACAAAGTATGGAATCTAAGAAGACAAAGATCAGAAGACACATGATCAAGAGATCATGATTATTTTTTTACTTTGGGAGTCTGATGCAGGGGCATTCACCCAAGTGAAAATCATTGTAAATAAGTAGACATAGGGGGTCATGTATCTTTAGAGAAGTAGTTCCTTAAAGTCTCAAGTTAATGTAATATTTAGGCTTAAAGTGATTTAATTAGATAATTAGAGGAAGTTGTAAATGCTCTCAAATAAATGAGAACATGAGTGGTTAATACAAATAAAGAGTTAAAAGTCAAATATAAATCTTTAAGCAATTTCATGATTCTAGGAGTGAGAGAGAGTTTTTAGGCATTAAATAGAGAATAGAAGTGGACATAGAGGATAGAGTACATCTAGGAATCGGTTGAGTAGATATAGGAGTCGAACCAGGATAGTTCAACAGAACTCTTGGCATATATGTAAGCCTACGGGCAGAGTCAAAAGGGGGAGGCCACTAACAGTGGAAAATAGGCCTGTGTGAGACAGAGAAGTCTCAATGTAATCTTTGTTTTACATATATATAAATAGAGTTTGTTCTTGACTGTGTCAGTGTATTGGAGAGTATTTCATGAATGATTTACTGTGAATTCATAAGCTCTATAACAGACAATTACCAGCAGAGTTATGAAGTAGTGAAGTGAAGGTTCGCAGAGGAAAGAACGATTCAGAGGAATCGTAAGGGATATTTGAATCCAGTCAAAAGGAGAAAAATGAAGCTCTGAAGTGAAGGCGATGTAAGAATTCGCAGAAGATAAGCTCAGGAAGAGTGTGCAGTGAAATAACAGAAGGCCGGAATCTTTTGAAGAAAACCAGACCACAGAGGAACACTGAAGAAAAGGCGCAAAATCTAAGTAAACAGACAGACAAAGAAATGGAGTGGTAACGCTCAGCAGCCGTTAGTTTTGTGAGATCAACGATCTTGATCATATCGCATCGGCGGAACCTTTTGGGTATTATCGGTCCTAACCATCGAAAGGAGCGATTGTGATAAAGCGATACATCGTGAACCGTCGAATCAAGAATCCAGATCGATGGTGCAGATGCAATCAGCGATCGCATGTCGAAGAGGTCAAAGGGATGGTTATAGTGCTATAATGAAGGACGATACATCGATAGTGATAATGCGCTAATCGGAGATCGGAGGTACCGAGTGATCGGAGCGCGGCAATAAAGGTTTGAAATGACAGCGGAATCGGCAACATATATAGTAGGCGAATGGATAAGTTTTTAGATTCGCTATATGTGTTCGGAGTAGAAAATCCATGTATTCCCTTTGTATTATGTTAAAGTGTTGAAACACTTTCGATAGTCACATATTGGAGGGGAAGGGGTGATGAGGCACATGTGTAATGTGGCCTGCAAAAGCTCTGATAGCCGATAGCGATTGCGATGGAGGTAGCTTCGGGGTCTGTGCAGAGGCCGTCTAAAGTTAGAAAAGGTATGGTTTGTGCGTATTTTCCTTTGCAAAAGGATTTTAAGAGAAATAGCACCGATAAAGGGATTTATGTGTAAATATATATATTAACCAAAGGTTAAGAGGGTGGTTATATATATGTGTGTGTGTGTGTGAATTAAGGGGTTATATAAAGGTTCTGAAGGGTTTTTAGAGTCCCGATAAGAAAGGTTTGAAAGAGACTCTTGTAAAAGGGATAATGAGTGTTATAAGGAGGTGAATAGTCCCAATAGGAGGTTTTAGGCGGGGTGATTGGTTCCAATACAAAGGAACTGATGATAAGAGGGCCTTGACCATTGATATTATGAAGACTTGACTCCTTTGAGAGTCAATTACCTGAGACAAAGGTATTTATGCATATTTATGCATACTGTGGGTATGTGCGGGGGTAACCCGGCACCAGATGTGCCTGGACCTCTAAATTCATGATGATTTGCCTCCCCTTGAACATTCAAGGTCGGGGAACTTTTCTACACAACTTTCCCTCATACACCTTTTCTATCATGTGCGTCCTTCCATTACTCTGTTACAAGAAACGATGAATACATGTCATAAGGTCTTTGAATATTTCCAATATATCTTTCTGGAGTGGCACATGGTGGTTGTAGACTCATGTGGACTGTCGGGTGGTTTGGCAACCCTCTGGGATCCCAGATGGTTTTCTTTGTTGGCATATAAATGTTTCACTAGTATCTTCTTAACAGGGCACACTCGCAGAGATTTTGCTAGAATCCATTTCCTTAACATCTATGCCCCTTATAAAGACAGGGTTTTTTTTTTGGGATCGATTCCCTTGTCATGGCAGGAGATTTCAATGCCACGCTCTCCATGAAGGAATGTTGGGGGGGACATTGCAGGCGAGATCCTTTGGAAATAGACTACAACCACATTTTGCTGACAATCATCTATTGGAAATATCTCCCTTTCCTTTTACATATTTTGCAGGTACAGGAAGCAACTTGGCCACTGAAAAGCCAAGATTTATTGGATCAACGAAGGGGATACAAATACTCCTTCCACTGATATGCAAATCAAAGGAGGAACACTAATATTATCTGTCAAATTAAGGGTAGAAATAATGTGAATGCCTACACTGCCATTGAGATACAAGAAGTGATATATCTTTTTTAATAATTCTACATGGACCAAAGTGGGGTGAACATAGAAGATCAAATCTAAGCACTGGAAAATTACCCCCTCATGTTTGATGAGGCTCAGAATGAGGTCTTATTCAGGCCCATTGAGACGGACGAGGTTATTAGAATTTTAAAATCTTTTGCGAGGGATAAGTGTCCTGTCCCAGATGCGCTAAACTGTTGAGATCTTCCTCCATTTCTATGACTTGATGGGACATGAGCTTATGTACATGGTTGAAGAGTCCAAGACTTTCATCGCTCTCATACCGAAGTCATCTGATCCCTCCACCTTTGCAGATTTCAGACATATCTCTATCTACAATATTACATACAATCTCATCTCAAAAATCATTGCAGAGCACCTGAAGTGTACTCTCTCGGCCCATATCTCTCTGGAACAATATGGTTTCTTGCCCAATCGTTTGATTCATGACGCAGTGGCTACTACACAAGAGTGTATTCATTCCATCCACATGAAGAAAATGAAGGCACTGGTGACTTACAGAAGGCATATGGTTCTATGGATTGGGATTTCTTGCGACTCATACTAACGAAGATTGGCTTAGCGACTTATAATGTCAAATGGATTATGGGATGTGTTACCTCGACTACTTTTGTTGTCTTGATTAATGGATTTCCATCCCCTTTTTTTAATTCCAAAAGGGGACTTCGACAGGGTTGCTCACTCTCTCCATTACTCTTTATATTAGTCATGGATGGGCTCAGCCTTAAAATCAAGGAGGCTAGATCTTTTGGAATTTTATGTGGCATCAGGTTGGGTAGAAATGTTGATATATCTCACAGTTTTTTTGTTGATGAGATGGTATCCAGATCTCACTGGTTGACTATGCATTATATATTTATGAGATTTGGCGAGGTGTCGACAGGGTTGTGGATAAATAGGTGATTTCATTCGTTGCAGGCATATTTGGAGTTGAAACTAAACCCCTTTGCGAGGGTTTTACATATCTGGGATTCCATCTCAAGCCCAACAATTAGAGGTCAACTGATTGGTTATGGCTACTGGAAAAATTCTGACATAGATTGTTTGGTTGGTCTAACAAATGGCTTACTTTGGGGAGTAGGTACATCCTAACACAAGCGGTACAACAAATAGAAGTATATTGGTCACACTTTATTTGGGCTGGAATTGGGGTAGAAAAGAATTTTCATTTAACAAGATGGGATAATATCACGATTCCCTCCTTTATTATTTATAAAAGACGTGGAGTATAATGGCACACTTTATTTGGGTTGGAATTGGGGTAGAAAAGAATTTTCATTTAACAAGATGGGATAATATCACGATTCCAAAGGAATTTAGAGGATGGGGATCTTGGAGGTGAAAATATTTGGATGGGCACTGTTGATAAAATCCATGTGGCAGGCTCTAAATCGAGATGGGATATGGAGGGACATCATTCATGCAAAATACTTGAAACTCAGACCACTCTGATATGGTCCTTACACCATTACCAAGGATGTGGGAGACAATGCATTTGAGCTCAGCATTCTCCCCTTCCTTGGCCTGCACACAGTGTTCAATGTGAACCGCCTTCGTCCATACTTTCCACCATTACTAGACACATCGGACATTGCAGAACAGCGCACGCCCACAAAGTTAAATGCAAATTGCATGGAACAAGCTACAACTAATCAAATCATGGACACACAGATCAAGCACACTCGCCAGTAGAATATCCAACTGTATCGAGTTGTCAAAGCAGACCAACTCCTTCACCAGGGACCAAGTTCAACGGAAGTTTTCTCGTCTCATGGAGGAATGATCCAGGTGGATATTGGTGGCCACCCACCAATTCCACTTAAGCCCCCACCATTGTTTATTTCAGCTTTTTCAGTTTCCTTAATTGTAGCACAATGTACTATTTTTAGCAGTTTTTCGGGTCCTAAACTTCTGAAACCATTTTGAAGCCCTAAACAACGTTTTTTTGGAAAAACTGGGAGCAACATGGGTCCTTGGACCGATGTTGTTCTTCCCAAAGTTGTAATTTTTGAATAAATATTTCTAACGAGATATTGTGCGCGTCAAACAAAGATCGTATGCTGAAGTTACAACCCCAGAAAGTTGATGTACCAATTTACCCAAACGGAGCCCACAATTTGGTGTTTCATCTTTTAGGGTTAAGTTTCTGGATGTTTAGAGTTTTCCATTGTTTCTCAACAATAAATAAGCCTTCGAGCCTCATTGTAACACAGTTCAGAGGCATGTAACCGCCACATCTCTTCTCAGAGATAAGCTACCATTGCCCTAGCTAGTTTATTTCCATTTCTGTTTGTAAGCATATTTCAGTTTTTTACAATAATGAAATTATTTCTCTTGTATCTCTATATGTATGGTTATATCTATAATTTGTTGCGTTCATGTTTAAATCTGAATCAAGTCCCAGTTTGATCTCAAGGACAAAAACCCTATGGGCATTATTTTGTCTCGTGGATCCATCCAGGGTTCATGGTTGTGCTTAATTGCATTTGTCTTCTCATTTTGTTAAGCAACTGTGCATGCGATTACAAGGGCTTGAAATTTATTGTATAGGCATGTACCTTTCCTTCAGTTATTAATATAAATAAGGCTACATTTTCAGATCCCGTTGTGTTTAATGTTTTGATTGCAATTATTTTTAACTAGAACACCTAGATGTGCCAAATTGGTTGATTATTTTGTTGTTCGGGATATTACAACTGACTTAGGAGAATCTACGTAAGAAAGGCTTACATGGACCTAGATTGCTCTATTTCAACACAGGTATGGCACCGGATATCACAGAATTTTAATATTCCTTTTAGTACTCCCCTGTCTGTTGAACAATGTTTGTGCTAGTGGTTAGAACTGAGTGGCAACTACAGCGTATTCCTCTATATCTCTTATGGGAAATATGGCGCGCCAGGAACAAATATATTTTTGAAGGCATCCCTATCAACACAGAATCTGATCCTACATTGGCACTTGGATGGATATGCAGAAAATTTAAGTACATACTGACAGAGATTTAAGTGTTCGTCTAATACAACCATGCATTCAGTTTCTCATAGGGTACTTTGATGGTGCAACACATGCGGGAATATGTGGTTATGGTGCCTGCTTTAGGACCTGTGACAGAAAACAATACAAGATACATTGGCATGGTGGCATAAGCACTAACATGAGGGTTGAAATCTTGGCACTATGGGGCCTCCTTTGGTTTACCAAGAAGCTTAATTTGAATACCATTCACGTATACGGGGATTCCAAGTCCCTCATTGACAGTATGTTGGGGATGGCTCAACCACATTCAATCTCTAAAGTCTTCTTATGACTGCACCACCTTTCACCATACTTACAGAGAATCAAACATTGTTGCAGATACACTGTCCAAAAAGGGTCTTACCGAGGCTGCGGGATACATGCACTTTCAGTACCTGGAGGATAACACTGTTACACGGGCCAGCTAGCTCCATACAACTCCCATAGGTTCTTTGTTTTCAATGCCCATTATATTTGCTGAATATTTGAACACTCATGTCACTGTTATGGGTCAACTTTCTGCACTTCTTTTTGTTTACTTTGAGTTTATAATCTTTGCCACATATGTAGCCTTACATGGACAATACAGAGCTTATAACACTTTGTAGAATGGAGATTATATGTATGCACAATATTTTTGACTATTGTACCCAGCGTTTTTTCCTCTGAAAAAAAAAAATTGCAGAAAACAAACAAACAATTGACCGTGTTTATCATGAGAAAATTTGTGTTAGAGGATCCCAAAGTTGTTCTCCAGAAAAGAACAATTCGGGCTTCCAATCGAAAATTCGGAAAATTTCAGGTAATTTGCTCTATAAGGTGCGTAGCTTAAATTTGTAATTTTCACATTTACATTTCATAGAAGACATATTTCTAGATATTTCATAGAAGCCCACTAAAGCTGTACAGAAATATCTTCTCGTGTCTTGTGAGACAGTAATAACAGAAGAACGGGCAAACTTGTTTCTTCTTCGGTAAAGAACTTATTATCTCAGACAATGGTTTTCAAAGTTGTTCTGCAGAAAAGAACAATTCAGCCTCCTGGTGCCTTCCAAATCTCAAGCGGGTATATAAGAAACTCAGAATATTTCAGGTAATTTGTTATATAAAGTCCGTAGATTTGTAATTTTCACATATTTATTTCATCCTTGCTCCTTGCTACAGCTTAACTATGTATTATTGCCCACTAAAGCTGTACATAAATGTCTTCTCGTGCTTTGTGAGAAGATATCGAAGTTCTTGAAACCATTGCTCGCAGTAATAACAGAAAAGCGGGCAAACTTGTTTCTTCTCCTAACACTCTTGGTAAGAACATAACAAAAGTACATGTGAGATGTTTCATAATAGCCATCTGGTATTTTTCAGATCTATTTAGAAACAGAGTTTACCTTCAGCACAGGACTGTTTGCCGATGCTGAGACATTACCGGTAATTTGTTATATAAAGTCCGTAGATTTGTAATTTTCACATATATATTTCATCCTTGCTCATTGCTCATTGCTAAAGCTTAACTATATATTATTGCCCACTAAAGCTGTACATAAATATATTCTCGTGCTTTGTGAGAAGAAATCGAAGTTCGAAACCATTGCTCGCAGTAATAACAGAAGAACGGGCAAACTTGTTTCTTCTTCTAAAACTCTGGTAAGAACATAACAAAAGTACATGTGAGATGTTTCATAATAGCCACTTGGTATTTTATAGATCTATTTAGAAACAGAGTTTACCTTCAGCATAGGACTGTTTTCCGATGCTGAGACCTGCATTCTCAAGCTGATATAAGAAAACTCAGAATATTTCAGGTAATTTGTTATATAAAGTCCGTAGATTTGTAATTTTCATCCTTGCTCCTTGCTACAGCTTAACTATGTATTATTGCCCACTAAAGCTGTACATAAATGTCTTCTCGTGCTTTGTGAGAAGATATCGAAGTTCTTGAAACCATTGCTCGCAGTAATAACAGAAAAGCGGGCAAACTTGTTTCTTCTCCTAACACTCTGGTAAGAACATAACAAAAGTACATGTGAGATGTTTCATAATAGCCATCTGGTATTTTTCAGATCTATTTAGAAACAGAGTTTACCTTTAGCACAGGACTGTTTGCCGATGCTGAGACATTACCGGTAATTTGCTATATAAAGTCCGTAGATTTGTAATTTTCACATATATATTTCATCCTTGCTCCTTGCTAAAGCTTAACTATATATTATTGCCCACTAAAGCTGTACATAAATATATTCTCGTGCTTTGTGAGAAGATATCGAAGTTCGAAACCATTGCTCGCAGTAATAACAGAGGAACGGGCAAACTTGTTTCTTCTTCTAAAACTCTGGTAAGAACATGACAAAAGTACATGTGAGATGTTTCATAATAGCCATTTGGTATTTTATAGATCTATTTAGAAACAGAGTTTACCTTCAGCATAGGACTGCTTTCCGACGCTGAGACCTGCATTCTCAAGCTGATATAAGAAAACTCAGAATATTTCAGGTAATTTGTTATATAAAGTCCGTAGATTTGTAATTTTCACATATTTATTTCATCCTTGCTCCTTGCTACAGCTTAACTATGTATTATTGCCCACTAAAGCTGTACATAAATATCTTCTCGTGCTTTGTGAGAAGATATCCAAGTTCTTGAAACCATTGCTCGCAGTCATAACAGAAGAGCGGGCAAACTTGTTTCTTCTCCTAACACTCTGGTAAGAACATAACAAAAGTACATGTGAGATGTTTCATAATAGCCATTTGGTATTTTTCAGATCTATTTAGAAACAGAGTTTACCTTCAGCACAGGACTGTTTGCCGATGCTGAGACATTAGCGGTAATTTGTTATGTAAAGTCCGTAGATTCGTAATTTTCACATATATATTTCATCCTTGCTCCTTGCTACAGCTTAACTATATATTATTGCCCACTAAAGCTGTACGTAAATATATCCTCGTGCTTTGTGAGAAGATATCGAAGTTCGAAACCATTGCTCGCAGTAATAACAGAAGAACGGGCAAACTTGTTTCTTCTTCTAAAACTCTGGTCAGAACATAACAAAAGTACATGTGAGATGTTTCATAATAGCCAGTTGGTATTTTTTAGATCTGTTTAGAAACAGAGTTTACCTTCAGCATAGGACTGTTTGCCGATGCTGAGACCTGCATTCTCAGAAACGTCCATGAGCTACTACTCATTAAGATAGTTTACCTTCAGCAACAAATTTCGGATCATTACTAGTTAACCAGCAAGGACCGCTTGCCGATGCTGAGATATTTGTGGTAATGCATTAACAAAACCTACAATCTCTCAGATCTGCATTCTCAGAAACGTCCTTCATCAACCTTCTAGAAACGTCCTTCTCAGAGTTTACCTCCATCAACAAATTTAGGATATTCATTAGCTAACCAGCACAGGACCGCTTGCCGATACCAGCTCTTCTAGAGCTTTTTGTGATGAATGTCATCCAATTCAAAAACCATCCAAGGTTAACATCAGTTACAAAAACGCAATTTTTTATTTTTTTTTAAACCATGCCACACAAAAAACTATCATAATGGATGAAACCTTACCAATTTTTTCACTTTCAAGTGCCATCCTACACAACAGAATGGCAGAGATCAGGACCAGCAGTAAAAAGAACTCTGATTATCAACAAGGGTGATCACGAGCTCCGAGTACTTAAATCTGTTTATTTACGGAAGTCACAGTTAGCTAGGAACATAAATCCTGTCGAATGTCCACAAAGTAGCATAGCAGTAAAAAGAACTCTGAATACCAAAATGAGTTATTTCAGCCAAAGAATTACTGCCATCCCGCTGAAAAAAGGTGATCTCGAGCTCACGGTACTTATTACATCGGTTTATTTACTAAGTCACATTTAGCTAGGGACATAACTCCTGTCGGATGTCCATAAAGTAGCATAGCATTATAATCCAAATCAGGAAACTCTAAAAACACAAACTCACGCCGCCATTGTATGTGAATAAAAATGAATTCTTAGTTATCTTACCAGACATGATCAAAAGTTAAAGGATTTTTATGTGACAATGGACCGTTGTTGAGATTGTTAAATGCCACTTTTTCATAATGAATTTCTCTAGATAAGATAAGATAATTATATTAATGTCTGACTACCAGTAGGTCAATGGGATTGAATACAACCAGTGTATGGTTACAAACGTGGCATAGACTCACGCAACCATTGTATGTGACTAAAAATGAATTCTACTTTATTGTGTTAGTTTTTTCACTGTCTTACCAGAAATGATCAACAGTGAAAGGATTTTTATGTGATCATGGACTATTGTTTAGATTGTTAAATGCCACTTTTTCATAATGAATTTCTCTTGATAAGATAATTATACTAATGTTTGACGAGTAGGTCAACGGAACTAAATACAACCAGTGAGAGTGCAAGTGAAATGGCTCATTTCCTTATAGAGTTGGATAAATTGTTCACACTAACACAGAACAATTGACCCAGGCGGAATTCTACTCCATTGTGTTTGTGTTCTTAAAAGCCAAAGGCATTTGATGTGCCTGTGGAGTATTGTTGGCACTGCGATAATGAAATAAGCCAGAGAATTTAACTAAATACAACCAGTATGGTTACAAATGTGGAAGTGCAAGTGAAATGGCTCATTTCCTTATAGAGTTGGATAAATTTGAAATGAGGAACTTCGCATCATTGTTCACACTAACACAGAACAATTGACCCAGGCAGAGATATTTGACACGAGCACTGCGTTAATGAAATCAGCCAGAGAATTATAAAGAAATGGCTCATTTCCATGTTCAGTCCAAAACTGTTTCTCACTGCGTCCAGAGTCATCGAGATTTTTAAATTTCAAAGACTGATCGATTAGATGCATTATCTCTACAATTAATATATCCATTGATTAGACTATTAGATATTTTTCCAGCATATTTGTTATTTTGGCAAGTTATAAGCTCTAGGAGGAAGCAAGGAAGCAAATTCACTGTTCTTACCTGAGAAGAAGTTACTCCATTCAACTGAAATCTGATAATCTGCCTGCAAGACCTTCCCTGTTAGATTTATGCCTCACCAGCCTTTTGGCATCTGAAGATTCCCCTCAAGGATGAAAGTCTTATGTGTGATAGATGTTTACTTGTAGGTTTTAAAAAATTCCTCAAGTTTGGTGGCATTTATAAACGCCCGGGAAAAAATGGTGGTAGACATCCACAGGTTCAGACATCCACCAGTGCATGGCAAAGCTACATTTCAAAAACGGGATCAGAAAATGTTAAATACATATCTATTAGATAAAAAGGTAATGGATTCTAGAGTCAACTGAACTGAAAACCGATGACTGTCAAGTTCTTCAATACAAGTTCTTCACTATTAGATTTGTATTAGACCAGGGTATTAGACCAGGCTTTTGGTTTTGTTGACGACAACTATATATGCTAGTTCTGCGAAAACCTCTTAATACACTAAAAGTGAATTTGTGTTTAAAGAAATGTGAAAAGCAGATATACTAAATGAAGGCAATTTAGCTTCTTCATTATCTACATTACAATACAAGTCCATTACCAACGAGAAAAGCAATCTAATTTATAATTGCAACTGGGCTATATGAATTGCAAGGAACAGAAGAATTTATTTTTACAATACAAGCACAGTAGGACAAGGCAAAACCATTCTTGGACAACGAATATTCACTATTTTTACCTGACTATAGAGTTCTTCAACCAGGCTTTTGATTGTTGAATATGCGCCCCTCTATTTAACAATGAAACTGTATACTATCTCACGAGCATCTGCAGAAACCTCTTAGTAAAGCTATATATTGAGTATTTGACAATGAAACTATGCACAGTGAAACTACATACCATGTCGTGAGTGTACACTGAAATAGGATTCACGAATGTAAAGGCTTGGACACAGAGCTAGTTATATAGGAGATTTGCGAAACGGGATATAACACGTCTGATCCCCATCTTCTATCTTAAAGGACACTAATGTAGTACAGATATTACAGTATTTGAAAGGCAAGTGCAAGTCTAAAATAAGAATAGAACATTCTAAATCTATGTCCACAAGATTGGGCATCTCTATTTCATGAATGCACCAAAACTCCATAAAAAGTCAAGTAAGACAAGTGCAAGATTGAGTGTCATTATTTCATGAATGCACCAAAGCTTCTTAAAAAGTCATGAAAATAATCTTAAATTACCTATGGTGGACTTGTGCTAAATCCTGTGGGCAGGCAGGCTGATCAATGAATGCGCGTAAGAGAAGCTTGTTAAAAGCACCAGCTGCTCCTTTTTACTCTTGGTCCTCTTGGTACAGATATTACAGTATTTGAAAGGCAAGTGCAAGTCTAAAATAAGAATAGAACATTCTAAATCTATGTCTGCGGCATCTTTAGTTCATGAATGCACCAAAGCTCCATAAAAAGTCAAGAAAGACAAGTGCAAGTCTAATGATAAGAATTCTAAACGTATATCCGCAAGATTGAGAGTCCTTATTTCATGAATGCACCAAAGCTGCATAAAAAGTCATGAAAATAATCTTACATTACCTATGGTGGATTTGTGTCGTGAGTGTACACTGAAATAGGATTCACGAATGTAAAGGCTTGGACACAGAGCTAGTTATATAGGAGATTTGCGAAACGGGATATAGCACGTCTGATCCCCATCTTCTATCTTAAAGGACACTAATGTAGTACAGATATTACAGTATTTGAAAGGCAAGTGCAAGTCTAAAATAAGAATAGAACATTCTAAATCTATGTCCGCAAGATTGGGCATCTCTATTTCATGAATGCACCAAAACTCCATAAAAAGTCAAGAAAGACAAGTGCAAGATTGTGTGTCCTTATTTCATGAATGCACCAAAGCCTCTTAAAAAGTCATGAAAATAATCTTAAATTACCTATGGTGGACTTGTGCTAAATCCCGTGGGCAGACAGGCTGATCAATGAATGCGCATAAGAGAAACTTGTTAAAAGCACCAGCTGCTCCTTTTTACTCTTGGTCCTCTTGGTACAGATATTACAGTATTTGAAAGGCAAGTGCAAGTCTAAAATAAGAATAGAACATTCTAAATCTATGTCTGCGGCATCTTTAGTTCATGAATGCACCAAAGCTCCATAAAAAGTCAAGAAAGACAAGTGCAAGTCTAATGATAAGAATTCTAAACCTATATCCACAAGATTGAGAGTCCTTATTTCATGAATGCACCAAAGCTGCATAAAAAGTCATGAAAATAATCTTACATTACCTATGGTGGATTTGTGCTAAATCCTGGACAGGCTGATCAATGAATGCGCGTAAGAGAAACTTGTTAAAAGCACCAGCTGCTCCTTTTTACTCTTGATCCTCTTTAAGGTAACAGGAGCTACGTCAACATTCGTGGCATTTCATAAACGCCAGGGAAAACTTTGTGGTGAATATCAACAGCTTTTTACAATGATGACATAAAATTAATGGATCTAAAATTGACATTAAAACCACTGGAGGAGGAAGCATATTCACTCTTTCTACTCAAGAAGATTGCCCTGACCAGGTCCTCTGTTGCTTAAGATGGTTGTCAGTTGACGTCCAATTCCACTAAGCAAGGCAGAACATAAGCGTAAGCATATTATAGGTGACTGCAACTGAACTATATTAAGTGTATGGGTAACGATCTATTGATTTCCCAAATACAAGCACTCTAGGACGAAGCATGTTTTACCTGTGAAGATTGCCCCTTTCTATCACTATATACAGATAAGAATCACTCTACTTTTATCTGAAAACTTGTCGAGTTTTATAATGCAAATTCTCCAATATCAGGCTTGTCGTTGTACAGTACACTGCCTCAAGGTCATAAAGTTATATAGGAGATATGCCAAAAAACTGTATAACGCTTCTGTACCCCTCCATGCTACAGATATATACTACAGAAGTGAATGCCTAGAAATACAAAAAAGCAATATTGCTACATTAAGAAGGAAAGATCTATTTTATTTTTATTTTTATAATATTTAGTAGCATCATATCATAAATGAATAAAAAGGCAATAAATTAATATTATATCACCAATATGGCTGCTTAGCGAATGTGCGTGAGATATTTGTTAAAAGGATCAGCCGCCTCTTTACTCTTGGTCCTCTTTAAGACATCAGGAGCTCCAAAGACTTGCCAAAACCTCAGAGTCTCATCTCCGGCAGCCGATGCAACAGTGTACCCATCTGGACTCTGAAAAATAATAAACAAAAGAAAGACTCTCAGCACAAAAAACAAAGGCTGTCAACACAAAAACCAGCCATAGATCAATAGAATGAATACCTCTGCCAGATGCAGTACTCTAGAAGTGTGACCAGTAAGTTCCGTAATCTTAACCATCGATGGGTATTTCCATAAGGTCAACTGGTTCTGGCTAAAGCCATGTGAACTCAATAGCTCACGTTCATGTTTATTCCATAATAATGCGCAAACTTGAGAGTGGGTATCAACGGTATTTAGGCAAGCTCCTGTATGAGTGTTCCAAAACTTAATACAGCGGTCTGCACTGCCTCCACCGGATGCCAGAAGATTGCTCTGGAAAGGACACCATGCCAATGCCTTTACTGCAGCGCGATGTTCATCTAGCCGGTGAAGATACTGAGTTGCAGCATTGGAGGATGACATGCCCTTGTCCCATACATGAAGTAAATTGTCATTTCCACCACTTGCAAGCTGCTGGCCAGACATAGACCATGTCAAACCACATACTTCCTGCTCATGTCCTCTATATGTTTGAACAATGGAATCACGGATGCGGACATCATGATTTAATATTAAACCATCAAGGCTACCAGTAGTAAGAATGTGCCCATTCCAAGCAAGCGCACCCACACGGGCATGGTGACCTTTCAAGGCTCTTAACTGTGTTCATTAAAAACCATTACCAAGTGAATACGACTGCATCTAGAGAGAAACAAAGAAAAGAAACTGAAACATGAAAGCAGTAATTTCCTCTACCTGTTTATTAGATGCGGAGTCCCATAGCTGTACAACGGAATTATTCAGGCCAACACCAATATGTCTTCCATCAGGTGCCCATTTAACACTTGTTATTGGACCAACATCATCATCGACAGTCAAGAGCTCAGAAGTTGCGCTCTTGGAGGCATCCCATAAGTATACTGTATTGCTGAGAGCTATCGATAAAATATTGCTGACACTCCAGTCCAGCAGATTCAAGTAATAATCATCCACAAGCTCAGGAGCATCCAAAGTTCTCTCTGCAGACTGCAAACAATGACAGGCAAGTTAAAGCTCGGTGAATGCCACTGGAACAACCCTCGTTATTCCCAACGTTGATCAAGACCTTCCCGAGTTGCCGAAAAGGTAAACTCAAATTCAAACAGAAGAGTTTGCTCAAAAACCGAAGTCCATCCAATAGAAGCATTAATAGCATTAATATTCAAAGACAGAGCCCTAAACCTTTAAACAGGCCTAAACAAAACCAAGGCCTACGCGCACAATCTAAAAACCTAAACAAAACGAAATATAAAGGTTTGCACACAACCTAAGACGGAGTGCTAATTAGGGATCTACAAAACCCTTACCTGAGGAATATAACGCCGCGATTTACTTTTCGGCACAGTTTCAACCGCACCATTTTCCGAATAGAGAGATTGTATATCCTCAGGAGGAGCGGGAGCTTTGCTGGTAAAGCTTAGAATCCTGTATTTTTTAGAGGCAATATCGCCATCCTGCAATAAGCTTGCTGCAAGCTCCCTCTTATAAAATTCCTTGGAGGGTGTTAAATGAACACCATTACTTTCGTTTTCCTTCTCAGTAAGCAGATATCGAGCAACGTCAAAATCCATGGATCCCCTGTGTGAAATAAACCTATCGCTCTGCAATAACAAAACAATAAAAATTCAAGGTCCATATTTATCCTAAAACACAAATATATCTGTAACCCTAAACTCAGTACAGAATCCAAATGCATTCAAAGAGTCTAAACCAAATGCAGAGCATCAGCACATCCAATATAGAGTACATCCACAGGGTTCATACAAAGTTAGAGAAGAATATATAAACACAAATATCCATTAGCCCTAAACCCTTACAGATTATACCCATAAGGGGCATACAAAATTGGAGAAGAATACATAAACTTCGCCCTATATATCCATCATAAAATATAAATGTATCCATAAACCCTAAATCTAACAAGGGGAACGTCCATGAGGGTAATATAGAATTAGAGAAGAAAACATACATTGTGTCTTGCAAGTGCTGAATGGTCCTGCAGAGGGCGCCTTTGCTCTGCTCTTTTGCAAGGTTTCTTAGCGCTCATAGACAGTAGGGATTCGATGCCAGTATTCATGCTTTTTGTATAGAAAAAAACTGTAATAGCAATGCAGAAGCAAAACCCACAAAAAAAAACACAAAAAAGAAAAAGAACTACAGAGCAAAACAAAATAATTAAAACAAATTACAGGCATAAATGGTTAAAAAGGTTATAAATGGTTTAAATTATTAAATTGAGTGGTTAAATTATTAAATTTAGAATATATTTTTCTGGTTTTAAATTTAATAATTTGAAAATCAGTAGCGCTGGATTCCGGCTTTTTTTTTCTCTGAGCTTCTTTTCTCTTTTTCTTCCTTTAGTCTTTATTTTATTCTTAATTTGGCCTCTCAGGTTTCTTTATTTATCCTTCCCTTTTTTTTCTAATTAACTATAAACTAAAAAAATAATATAATAATAAACAATTATAATTAAAATAAATCTAATCATATTTATTACATTGTTTAACCTATTTAATTATTTTTTATAATTAATTAATAATATTTCAATATTATTTCCTGTGATTTATTTTTTTCTCTTGTTGTTTTTATTATTTGAATATTATTTTCATTAGTTTAGATTATGTTATAGTTCTTTATCTCATTATTCTTATATTAAGGGTCAAGGTAGTTATATATAATTATATGATGTATTAATTATTTAATTCATTTAAAATAATAATAATAATAATAATTAATAAATAAATATGTTGTCTCTTTTTTCCCTTTAGTGAAAAATAGCCATTTTTCCCTACAGCTATTAGAAGGTCTTGACCAGGCCTGGAATTTGACGTAGGACCTTTTTGGATTTCATAACGTATTTGTCAAAATTGACGTGTGTTATAATAAGTAAACTGTCAAAATGACTTCCAATTTCCAAGTTAAACCGTCAAAATCTATAATACCTTAAGCGCAAGTAAAAGTAACCTACAATAGAATATTATGATACCTCATTCCTGATTGGTACAAATTAAATATTATGATACCTCATTCCAGTATACATTGGTACAAATTATAGTACATTACATTAACTTTATGTCAATAGATTGGTGAGAACACCAAATGATGTGACATTTTAACATTGTATTTATGCTCCTATTTATTAGGATACCAAACCCCTGTGAACGGAAGACGGTTAGTATATGTGTGTAATTAGTATTATTTTTCCCTTTTTGTTAGCTTGTTTAGTTATCATCCACCAATATTGGGTTTCAATTTGATCTCGAATGTGCACGGAAGTAGTAAGTTCACAGTTCCATCCTTCTATGCATCATTGCCTCCTTGCGCAGGAATGGGATGTTGAAGAAAGCTTATGAGGTCTCGGTGCTTTGCGATGCTAAAGTGGGACTTATAATTTTCTCCTCAATAGGGAAGTTATACGAATTCACCAATCCCACTCGATGAGTATTTTCTCTTGTGCAAAATTCTTTGGAATGTTTGACTTATTTGTCAGCCTCTATTTACGTAAAGTAATGAAAGAGTTTTAGGGATAATTGTAAAGGGATCTCCTCTTGGAAAGTCTCTGCCATTATTTTGGATATAACATGAATATGCAGTCAAATACATGTTTGATTATTGTTAGATATATTTTTTATTATCATTTCAAAGTTCCGCATAAATGATTTATTGTTCTTTCATGTTCATCTGGAGAGAAAATTTTGGGCAAAACTGTTAGTGTTGACTGGTTAAAGGTCAAAGGCATTAGCTTTTATTTTGGACTTGTAAAGTTTTAGGGTGATGATACTTCAAAACTGAAATAAACATCAAGCAATTGATAATTATGTAGTCATTGGGTCAGGTTCCAAGGGTTTCCATGCCGAAGAAGGCTTTCCTTACCCTAAAACTCGAATAGAGTTATATTGGGTTTCAAAGCAATAGAAATGGATAACTCCTTTGTATCCATTTATTTAATTTCTCGATTAGCAATGTGTGTGTAGGGGAAAATATTCAATGCGCTCAACATTGGTGAAAACAAGGTATTTCTCTTAACTAAGCAGAGGTTGTAGTTCTTAGTTGGTAGAGGCTGCAGTTTTTAGTTGGCATCCTGCACTCTATGAAACAGTGAAACAATTTGGAAAGTGGTTGTCTAAATAGGGAGTTTGACATTCCCAAAATTACTTAGAACGTAAAATCAAAGGCATAGAAAATGCAAAAACGTCATGAAATTTTGTTTGACGGGCAAAAGGGATTTGAAATTCCAGGCTTGGTCTTTACTCCCTATTTAACTTACCGCTATGATCTGATTTTTCATCTTGTCGTGATGATGAACCACACTGGTTGGTTCCAAACGCGTGCTTAAATCTACCAATGTGATTTCTTCCGAAATTGTTTTCAAATCAAAATATGGATCACAGAAGCTTGAATTTGAATTTGAGTACTTTTTAGCATTCAATTTTTTCATAACTCAATTTTCCATTTACTATCTTCATTCTTATTTCAGGATTATAAATTTTGAATATTATAAATGATATATAAAAATGTTTGTTTGATCACTTTACCTTCCTTGCCTATTTAATTGGTTACAATTTCCCTATATGGGTTTGGAATAACCTAGTGTAGTTTGTGGTTCATCATCAAGACTATCATTTATACTAGTGTGGTTTCTGGTTCATCGTCAAGACTATCATCTATACTATATGTAGATTGGATTCCTCTTTGCAATGCATTAACTTTTTATTCCTCCTATTTTAACATCTAGAATGTCATATGATATGTGTTTTTATAGTTATGCTTTAAAAGTTGGTTTTTATAAAGATTTACAAAAAAATATATTTAAATTTGGTTAGAAATTGGAATTTTTAGTGGATGAGTTTATATCATTTAAATTATCTATTTTTTTAATCTTAAATTTATTTAAATACAAATTAAATAATAAAAAATTACAATTTTGTTAATATACATATATATAAATTTTATATTTTTATGATTTTTTATAAATAATAATAAAATATTATTGTTTAAACCATTATTTATTCCTTAACACTTATACTACATAATATATTACTAGCAATTACATCGAGAGGTGCAAAGGAACGTCAATAGGAGGAATGGGGAATGTGGAAGAAAACTATCTCCTTGTGCCACATGTCATGCTACAACATCTATGTCACCTTATGGGTGTGTAATGCCATACTGAAGGGAAAGAACTTTCTGACCTCCAAACCTCATAAACCACTCTAGTCCTTGCAATCAAAGGGGGTCATGTCAAGGGAGATGTTTTATTATGTGGAAGGTGAGCGAGTGATGGCAATAGTGATGTGGTTTAGGTGGTGCAAGTGTCTGACTTGCATTTAAGTGCTTACCATCAAGAGTGATTTGAAGAAATTGTTATCCCAAAGATGAAGCACATAGATAAACAATAATGAGGTAAGAAAACACACACGAGGACTTAGACAAGGGTTCTTGATTCTCGCTTCTTTGTATCATTGTGAAATGTGTTGTATGAAATACTTGTAAGTGGTGCAACCATGAATTTGTACATATATATTTTTCCTTTCATGGGTGGAACTATGAAAAAATTGTAAAATGCTTCTCCATCGATGATCCATCATCATAATGAACAAGCATTCCATGGAATCCATTACTATGAGTTAGTCACTATAGACATTGTCACACACACACATGATGGTGTTACAAAAGCTCCTTTTATAAATAATTCCAATCCTTCATCTTTGGTCAAGGGTTCAATGTTCTTGGAGTACTTAATCAGCCCCATTCTTCCTATTACCTCTATTTTATGATTGGAGATTAAGGTTTTGCTTGAAATATCATTGTCAAACCTAATGGCCACTTCATTTTCCAAATCGATTGGAATCAATGTGATACCATTATCTAACCTTTTTGCTCATCATCTTTTGTGGAGACATTTTTCTTTATGTTGATTTTGAATAGTTTCTTCTCTTTGCTAGATTTTCATCTAAAGTTTTGTTGAAATAATGACCAAGTCTTTGTAATACCATGAGCTACCCCTTAATTTGGGCTTCATAATTCCCTCCAAAAAACTTTACAAGTTTTCCTTTGCTATCTTCAACAGTTCTCGTTAGTTTACATTTATACTTTTCACTTCTTCATAATTGTACGAAATAAAGTGGCATTCTCTTTGCTATTGTCTTTTAAATATATTGCTCTTATTGCATTACACTCTTCGTTGAACTATGAATGTAATTTGAATTATTTTAACATTACTTCTCCTTTACTTAAGGTTTTAACTTTGTCACTTCCCCATGATATTATTTTGAATCTTCTCCATTAACTTTTTGTATAGATCTACTTTTTCATTTATGATTAATATGAATGGAAGATTGGACAAACACTATACATCGAATAATAGAATAATAAATGTTATATATGTTGGAATATACAATTTTGGATCTAAAGCATATGCTTTACACTCTAAGTTGAAATACAAGCCATTAATATAAATGTTGAAAACAACACTATTATATTTGATATATATATATATATATATATATATATATATATATATATATATATATATATATTACGCATAGTCTAACTCTTATACTACGTTTTGGTCATTTTCCTGGAATATTTTCCAATTAATTTTGGATGAAATCCAACAAGGATTTACTGAAATTGCAAGTTTTAAATTTGTAGTTTCCACAATCCTCAGTGTTGTTGGGGTTTTTAAGGGCATTGAATCGATTTATGCATTGAAAATTGCATTTTAAACAATAAAAAATTACAATCTTGCCAAAGTTTGTATCATTGGATTATGATGGAAAAAACAAAACATAGAATAATTAGGCTATGTCTATAATTAGGATCTGATAATGTGTATCACAACATATAAATCTTTTATTATTTTATTGCATTAAAATAAAAATAAAAAAACATATGTCTCAATTGACACAACATTTTTGTATTTTTCTACAATAAATATTTTGTATTCTACTACTTAGTAAATATTTTTTTATCATATTTTCTTTTGTATTTGGTAGAATCAATAATTGGGATAAAAGTGTCTTCGCTTGGCATGGGGTTGATTCCATCCACTAATCTATAACCTCCAAGCATACCCAACATAACCTCACACACAACATCAATGATTAGTTGAGGTTGATTCACCCAACATAACCTCACACACAGCATCATGATTAGTTCAGATTAGAATCAACGACATAAAAAACATGAATTTATTAGTGCACTCTACTCTCAAATGATCTACACCTTGAGGCTCTAAAATATATGGTATTCAATATTATGAAATATAAATATTGTACAATGTCCATGAAACCACTAACAATAATAAAATAATTCCCACATAATAATGACTGATATTTTTTCTACATCTCAATAAAATATTGATATTAATTTATTTTTTTCCTTTTTGTAAAAATTAAGTAACTTATAAAAATAGGGACACGTTCCTTTTTCTAATTTACAAGCTTAGTTAGTAGCAATAAGCAGCTTATAAGAATTATGAACACATCCATTTTTCTAATTTACAAGAAAATGGAGTAAATCAAAACTGATATTGTATGCTACTAATGAAATATTTTTATTTTTATTTTTTACCACTCAAAATACTTTATTGTCATAGGTATGTATACATATACATGCTTGCTATGAAAATATATCATCTGCAAAATTGTCAAGTTGGCGCTCATTACAGGGATAACAACTAATCAATTTACAAAATTGGGTCTCAATGTGCACACCGAAATCGAAACAGTCTGGTTGCATCTACAGAAAGAACACCTTACAAGAGCCCATCAGAAGCTCATACCTGGTCCTTACACTAGTACCAAGGTTGTGGGAAATAATGCTTTGGAGCACAGCATTCCCCCATTCCTTCGCTTGCACCGAGTGTTCAATGTGGACCGCCCTCAACCAAGCTTCCCACCATTACTGGACACATCAGAGGTTGCAGAACAGCTCACCACGGACCAAGTGCAGCGGAAGTTTCCTCATCTCATGGAGGAACTCAACGCAATTGGGACCATTTCTTCCTAAGGGGGGAGGAATGATATAGGTGGATGTTGGTGGCCACCCACCTATCCCACTTGGGCCCCCACAATTTTCTCTTTCAGTTTCCTTAATTGTAGCACAATTTATTATTTTTAGCAGTTTTTCGGGTCCTTAACTTTTGGAGCCATTTTGAGGCCCTAAACGATGTTTTTTTGGGAAAACTGGGAGTAACATGGGTTTGTGGACCAATTTTTCTCATCCCAAAGTTGTAGTCCTTAGATAGATCTTTCTAAAGAGGTATTGTGCATGTCAAACAAAGATCGTATGCCAAAGTTACGAGCTCGGGAAGTTTATGTATCGATTTACCCAAAACGGGGCCCATAGTTTGGCGCTTCATCTCCTAGGGTTAGGTTTTTGGATGTTTAGGGTTTTCCATTATTTCTCAACAATAAATAGGCCTTCGAGCCTCATTGTAACATAGTTCAGAGGCTTGTAGCTGCCACATCTCTTCTCAGACATAAGCTACCATCGCCCTAGCTGGTTTATTTCCATTTCTGTTTGTAAGCATATTTCAGTATTTCACATTAATGAAATGAAGTATTATTTTTGTTGCATCTCTGTATTTATGGCTATATTTGTAATTTTTTGTGTTCCTGTTTAAATCCGGATCACACTCACAACAAGCAAATGTCATTTTAAGAAAACACAATGCACTTCATGGATTGATCATTCAACAAATCGGTGACTGTTGGGCAAGTTTGCGCAATAGTGACTTTGCGAGGCTCGGAACTGTTAGCTGGAAATACACATTGCATAGTCCTAGATGTCGGTGATCTTGCTGTTGACTGGAACTACGGAGAGTGCAATCCAGGTGGGTTGACTGTGGGTTGGGATTGCGCAATGTGCAGTTCAGTCTGACTTGACTACTAGCTGGGACTGTGCATTGTGCAATCCCAGTGGGAAAGACTAGGCACTAACTCCTAGAACAATACAGAGCACTGTTGGAGGCCAGTGACAGGAAGTCTCTATAGAATTCTTGGGTCCAAGGCAAAGTGTCACGCCCCTACACCTGCGGTGATCTTCCAACCGCTTGTAGCGAGGTGCGGCACCACCGAGCGCTTTCTTTTTAACAATACTAACACCCGTGGACTACGCCTACTTCAACATGAACATACTTAACTTATGTTTTTGCAACTGAATAAAGCATTATCCTTTATACTTTAGTGAAGACCATTCTCAATTATTAACCATGAACAATAAACCGAGAACATCAACAATAAGCAAGTACAAAGGGAGGGGCAACTCCCAGAAAGTCTGCCCGACAATATATTAAGAATATCAGTTTACAATACAACAGTGTGTCTTGGCCGAACCAAGTCTCACACTTAACCGAATTTTACAACAGGCAGGCCACCTGCCTTTTACAATGTATCGTGCACCTTTGCACAAGAAGAGGTGCTCACCCGAGCCACCCAACCTTCCTACCAAATCCTGCACGAAACTGTACACAAAACGAACCCCGGCACACTAGCCTCCACCCAAATCGGCATTAGAAATCCAAACTGCACCTTAGATAACAATGCGCATGAGATGTGCGCATCTCCTTATCTTCCTTGCGCAGATTTCCTTTCCTCTTATGCGTATGAGTGTATGAGAGTTCGATGCCAAATGAACGTGCGTCTTCAAGTATATATACGCACTCTTGGTACGTCGTCCTCCATGCGGCCGACCTTTACTTTTACAATTAGAACGCCCAACCTTCGTGCCAATTGTCGTCGGCTTGCCCCAACGCGTAATGCATACCTTGGTCGGCTTGTTGTGTGGCGAGCTGCCTGTCCGCCTTATAAACGAGCGAGCGCCCTTTCACAGCCGCACGCACTTTAACTCGTGCCTTCGTCGTTTGGAGTGCTCGCTCTTCAATACTTAGTTGATTTTCAAGCGGGAGGGGCGCGCGCCTTCGCACGGACCTGCGAGGCGTTACATTCTCCCCCACTGGAAATCGTTGTCGTCCTCGACAACATACCATCTCGGTAGTCATCCACCAAGATCATCACTCATCTGTGATGTAAACTCCTCTTCGCAAGGCAAACATCCTTGCAACATATGTAGAGACTCTTTCTCCACTATGTCCCGGCCTAGTGACCGTTGCCACCAAGCTCACCATACCAAAGTATGTATCTCCATAATCCATGCTCAGGTCCATGGAAACTCCATCCATCTCATCTGCAACATGTTGCCCATATGTGTGTCTCCTCCAAGTGAAGAGAACATCTCCTCAAACCGACTCTTGATGTGCCCCATTCAGGTCCATGAAGCTCTCTTCATCATCTGCAATGTGCCATCCTCAAGTCTCCATAGAAACAAGTACGCACTTGTCTCACCTACCCATGTGCTGCCCATGATCCTCGACCAAATCAGCTCCCATGTGTAGAAAGCAGTTGAGTCTCGGCTCAACCCATGCTCAAGTGTATCACCAAAGCATCATCATCACCATAAAGAAGCCTTCTCCCAAGGCCCCTTGTAAAGTTGGTGTGGTTCCTTCCTACCAAGGCCTCCACACCAACCTTCCTCCAAGGTTGTTCATTGAGAAAGGAAAGCCAGGAAGCTCCCTCCCTGACTCTCATCCACCCATGTATCGGATTGATGTTGTGTCCTCAAGTATCTGTGCACAGCCTCAATCTCCTCACATGTACATCCAAGCTCACCTAGCTTGTCCTTTGTCAGCTGAAAGTCATATATGCCCATGGCATACCTGCAAAAGTCCACTATCCCGGCAGGATCTCTACCCTTATAACCTTCATCAACCACTGCCTTTGAAGTAGCACTCGGGCTTCCTTCATTTGCAACTCCATTGTGAAGATCCTTAGTAGAAGATGCTCCCATCAAGTGTCTCCAAGTTCGTGAGACCTTCTTCTCACTTCCTCCACTCTTCTTCCCAGCCTTTGCTATGAAGTCCACCAACTTCTTTTCCTTTGTTTGCACAATACTCCCAAGTCCTCTTTGCTCCACATCCTCATGCTTCACATTAGGATCTTTGGGATACAAGATCATAGAATTCATCCTTGGTCTATAACCCAGGCAACTCCTTCTATTCATAGGCACCATCACGGTTTCTCCTCCAGCTGTGATCAAGAGAATGTCCCGGTCCACCATTGGCATGGCTTGTGCTAGCTCCATGAAGTCTAGTCCCAACACCATAGAATGATCATCCATGTCCACCACTCTCAAGTCCAACTTCCCGAACCATGGTCCTACTCTCACATGTGTGTCCTTCAATACACCATCAACTGTTCTAATGGTAGAGTTGATAGCTTTGAAATCACTCCGTTCTTTTTCCATCTTTGTCTTCTTTCCAAAGGACTTTGCTGCTTTCCTGCTCAAGAGGCTATGAGTAGCTCCCGTATCGACCAAGGCTGCAAACTTCCTTCCTTTCACAGTCACTTGCACAAAACTCAGCTTCAAGGAACCACCTCCTTCTGTTGGCTTTGTCTTGTGTCTCACCTCAGCAACCTTCTTCAAGAATTCAGCCTCAGAAGTGTCAATAGGCTCATGCTCCTTCTTGACATTCCTCTTAAGGTACTTCACCTCCTTGCTTGGTCCTTCTAGGGAACTCGGTCCCGGCCTAGCTTGCCTTGCTTCAAGCTTTCCTTCCACCTTGTTCTGCTTAAGTGCACCAACCAAGTGTCCATTGACCAAGTTCATGGAACTTAGCTTCCGAATGTCCTCTGGATGATTTCGGTAGTGAGCTCCCAGCTTGTCAATGTAGTCAAGCTCTTCTTGTTCAATTACAACAACCTCTTTACTGAGAAGTTTCCTCTTGATTTCGGCTTCCACTTGGTCACTTTCCTTCCTCAACCGGGCTCTTTCATCAAAGAGCTCTTGAAGACTAAGATCACCATGTCGGACTTCCTCATCAAGTTTCTTGAGCTTCCCATTAGTAGTACTGCACAACCTTGGTTCGACTCAATCAACCTCAAGTTCAGCTTTTGTTGTGGCCACGGCTTCCTCTTCCTTGTTGGCATCAAATGCAACTTGCTTCATTGCCCAACTAAGTTGGAGAAGTCCTTCGACATTCTTTCTCAAGGCTTTAAGTTCTTCACGGATTCTGGGTCTCTCTTCCTTCAACCTCTTCAACCTGTCCAAGGTAAGCAAGAGCTTCTTTCTCCCTTCACCCAAACTCACCATGCCTTGTTGTCCACTGTCATGAGCAACCCAGCTCATCAGCTTCAAAACCTGTTCTTTGTCACGAGCAACCTTTGCTCACCAGCTCCGACCGAGCTCTGATACCAACTGTCACGCCCCTACACCTGCGGTGATCTTCCAACCGCTTGTAGCGAGGTGCGGCACCACCAAGCGCTTTCTTTTTAACAATACTAACACCCGTGGACTACGCCTACTTCAACATGAACATACTTAACTTATGTTTTTGCAACTGAATAAAGCATTATCCTTTATACTTTAGTGAAGACCATTCTCAATTATTAACCATGAACAATAAACCGAGAACATCAATAATAAGCAAGTACAAAGGGAGGGGCAACTCCCAGAAAGTCTGCCTGACAATATATTAAGAATATCAGTTTACAATACAACAGTGTGTCTTGGCCAAACCAAGTCTCACACTTAACCGAATTTTACAACAGGCAGGCCACCTACCTTTTACAATGTATCGTGCACCTTTGCACAAGAAGAGGTGCTCACCGGAGCCACCCAACCTTCCTACCAAATTCTGCATGAAACTGTACACAAAACGAACCCCGGCACACTAGCCTCCACCCAAATCGGCATTAGAAATCCAAACTGCACCTTAGATAACGATGCGCATGAGATGTGCGCATCTCCTTATCTTCCTTCCGCAGATTTCCTTTCCTCTTATGCGTATGAGTGTATGAGAGTTCGATGCCAAATGAATGTGCGTCTTCAAGTATATATACGCACTCTTGGTACGTCATCCTCCATGCGGCCGACCTTTACTTTTACAATTAGAGCGCCCAATTGTCGTCGGCTTGCCCCAACGCGTAATGCATACCTTGGTCGGCTTGTTTGTGTGGCGAGTTGCCTGTCCCCCTTATAAAAGAGCGAGCGCCCTTTCACAGCCGCGCGCACTTTAACTCGTACCTCGTCGTTTGGAGTGCTCGCTCTTCAATACTTAGTTGATTTTCAAGCGGGAGGGGCGCGCGCCTTCGCACGGACCTGCGAGGCGTTACACAAAGCCTCGAGCTAAGGAATGCGCAGAGCATAGCAGTGAAAGCAAGACCTGAGCTAGGGCAACCCAGATCTACCCAAGGGCGACTTGAAAATGACTAGATTCAAAAGTGTAAGCAAAAGATGGTGATAAAAGAGTGAATGACCATGCATTCAATCAAAACCAATGCAGGAATCAGTGAAATAGATGAACAACAAAGCTAGTGGAGAGGGTCGCCGCATCGTCGACTGTTAGTGCAAAAATAGTGATATGCATGCGACACTTAGGAAAGACAATGCAAAACTTGAAACAACACTTCTACAAGTTAAAACAAACTAAAACACCAATGGTCATTCAACAAAACATGCAAACTAACACTCACATAAGCCAAGGAAATAAAAGCAACAAAAAAACAACAAATAACTTGAAAAGCAAAACGTACCTGGAAAAGCTGCGCCGACTATCCCGAAGGTTCCTAGATGTCTCGGGAATGTTATAGCTTCAAGATCGAGTGTGTAGAATGAGCTCTGAGGCATCATTTAAATAGACTTAGAAGATTTAGGGTTCATGACGCGTATGCCACAAATCTAGAAAAAGCGACACTTGGCGGTAAGTTTTTAAAATTGACTTTGCATGTAACTCCCAATGCTAAAAATAGATCCGTATTTTTTAGGGATTCTTTTTTATTTTTATTTTTTTTTCTTTTTCGGGAAATAATGTCATGCATGCATGGGAGGATTGCATAGTTTTGGAGGGAACCAGGCAACTTTCCGACATATGCATCGGACAACAAACTGAGGAATGCTTTTGCGCAATTCATGGGTTGAGTGGCTCTGGCTGCCTCTCATGATCTGCATAATTTCCCAGCAGAAGACAAGTTGTCAGTTGGGTCAACACATTTCCTGAGTTGAAGCCTAGTGCCTCGATGTTCTACGCAATTTCTCTGAGCAAGGTTGTTGGACTACTCTGTGCATTTCTAGAGAGCAATGCTCACTGTAAGGTTGCTCTGCGGAACTCCTTAGAGCAAGGTTGGTTTCCCTCCAAGATTGCACAGTTTGATAAGACAACACAAGAACCAAATGTGAACCAAGTCACAGGGTCAACTTGTGGTCGGAAAATAAGACAAGTTAGCAAACACAAGTTGTCAAGTGAAAGATAACTTCAAATAAAACAGAAGTACCTCAGCAGTGGAAGACATGCTGCTAAGATTTTAAGGAGGGAGGCTCCAAAACGAAGTGAAGGAAAAATTTTGGAGGGTGGTTGTATCCTCTACAACATCTTATTTTCCGCATTTCCGATATAACTTTACAAATTTTCTTGTAGATTTAGATCTCCCACTTGAGGACTTATTTATATTCATGTTCTAGGAGTGTCCTCTTATAGACAATGCATATCCATTATGGTTCTCCATGTTTTTCCATCTCATCTCCTCCAACAACAAGGATGAAACTATTTCATCAAATTTTAAGGTAGTTGTGTTGCTACCTATGGCAATAACCATAGTATCCCACGATTTTGGTAGATAATGCAACAAACTAATGCACTTATCCTCATCTGAAATCTTATAATAAACATATAATAATTGACTTACCATAGTATTGAAGGTGTTCAAATGCTTTGTTACCGAGTCCCCATCACTCATCCTCAGGTTATACAACTTCTTTTACAAGAACAATTTATTTACCAGGGACTTAAACTAATATAAATTCCCTAACTTGTCCCACAAAGCTTTCATTGTAGCTCCTTTTGAAACATTCAATAATACCAAATTTGAGACACATAATCGTATTGTGCTCTTTTCCTTTTGATCTAACTTGGTCCAATCTTTTGTCGATATTGTCGTTGGTTTAGCACATGGATCCATCGTGATCCACTAATCTTTGTCCACCAACAGATCCTCCATCTTGAGCTTCCACAACCCAAAAATTTGTTCATTGAATTTCTCGATCTCTATCTTTCCAATGTTTGTTGTTTCCTTTCACCACAAGAATCGGTCCCACATATTTCCCACTGTAACAGGGTCTACCATAGGCCTGGGAAAAACCCCTCGACCACAAAGGTGTCGCCTTGAAGCCAAAAGTACTTTGATACCAAATGAATGTTTTAAACCTGTACAAAAATTACCTACGAGTGAATTCTTAAAAGACAAAAAATATACAATGGCGAGAACAAAAAATATACACAAATATTTTTCTCCTGAAACCTAAAATCAAGAAAACGAGGTTGATTTTTCATTATATTCCTTTCAATGCTACAATACATTATATACATGTTGAAGCATCCATAAAGTCCCAATCCATTAACCATAGATTAGAACATAACCATAGTTCCCTTGATTAAATCTACAAAATACCATGAGCAAAATCATCATGCATAATACCATGTGCAAAACCATGGGTGGGTTCACCCAAAAATAAAAAAATTTAGGGTGCTACCCCAAACCTTGTGTAGGGGGGCTACCGCCCCCTTGAAAACCCCCTGGGGGGGTTTCTTCCCCCTTTGTGATCCTCCCGCTGCGCTTAATGCAATGTAACAATGCATCTAGCTAGTCATGCAAAGACTATAACACATACTCAACATAACCAATATAATCATAGACTTTGTCAAATTCAATATTCAAAATGAGATCCCATTGGCCAGTTTTTTCTGCCCAACTCCATAGCCTCCCAGGTTGGTTAAGAAACTATGCCAACTCTATAGCCCAACATATCGAATTTGACAAGAAAAAAGGGCATCCAAGTGGCTTGAAGTAGTTAAACTAGCATGGAGCTTCCAATAAGGGTGAGGAGAAGAAGGGGAAAGAAAAAAGTAATAAGACAATTGGAAAGACATGTGTACAAATACCTTAGCAACTCAAACATAGGATAAATCAAAAGAACTTAAACATAGTCATTAAGTAACTAGGTAGTCTTAATAGACATTTAAGAAGGCAATTTATATGATTCGAGCTCAATAACATAGATGAGGCTTGAGTGTAAAACTATGCCATATAACACGTGGAGAAGGCTTTAGATGCTGAATAATAAAATTCAACCCTTTTAATATCCCACATGGCCTTGTAAAACCCATAAGGTAAACCATCTATCTATCATTAAGGATTCCCCATTTTTTATTCAAAATAAAATTGCAAAAAGCTAATCATTCGTGTATGTATACACTGTTAGGCCCCTATACTACTAGTGATTACCCCATTACTATTGTAGTTATACCCCTTATTTATATTGTTGTGCCCCTATTACCCCCATATTGTTACTTCTGTGCCCCATAGAATCCCTCTATTGTTATTTTTGTGGCTTTATATTATTATTGTTAGGTCGGCTAGATTATATTGTGACTCCTTAGACTCCTATATATAGAAAGGAGGTTTTGTCATTTGTATCATCCAAGAATTGCTCATTTATGTAATGTAAAGGAGGTTTCCCCCTCAAAGAGGCTAAATTCTAAGGTGTGGATCTCTCTTTTCTATCTTTTTGTGAGCTGGTTTCATAACATTTGGTATCAGAGCTTTGGATTCTAGGGTTTCGCTGCTCCAAACAGGTTATCGTGGAATTTTCGCTATAACTTTTTTTTTGTGACGTTTCAGAAGTCACAAAAAAAAACCCATTTGAGAAGAATTGGCGCTGAACCTTGGGTCTAAATTTCAGAGCTTTTCGCGCGATATTTTCGGAGATATGATCTCAGGAAGTTGGTCTTTTTGCAGACTCCTGAATTACACACAAAACAGGTGACCTGGGGAAAATCGTCATAACTTTCTTTCTGAGCATCGGATTGAAATTTCGTAAGAAGGTACAGAAAGAGGACGGACTTTAGTTTTTGTTTATATATTTTTCAGAGTCAAAGGTTGAAACAGTGACACGTGGCACTTCATACAAGTTCGCTCTACTGAACTAGTCTATAATCAGGTGACTGCGGGAGATTGTGCATAACTCTTTTTTGGGGAATCCAATTTGGATCAGACTGGTGGCATTGGAAAGAGGACATAGAGGGCTACTACAGGTAGCAATTTCAGAACTTAAATATCCGCAAGTACAGAGTTACAGTCGTTTCAAGTTTGAGGTCCTAAAATCAAGAAAAAGCAAGATGAGGAAGTTTGATGGCAAGGATCCGGTAAATTGGATACTTCAGATGGAGCAATATTTTGATCTACATGGCGTACCACTGTTACAAAAGGTATGTATTGCATCTTCATATTTAGAACCGGATCAATTTTTATGGTATAAAGGGCTTTGTTCTCATAAAAAACTTGTTACATGGTCAATTATCACGGAGGAAATGATAGCACATTATGAGGATACAAAGAGCAACACCTTCTTTAGAGCAACACCACAACAATTGGAAAGAGTAAAAGGGCTTTGTGACATATTTGAAAGTAAAATTATGGCAACAAGGAAGTCTACCCCTCACAACTATAAAGATGGACGTGTTGTTCCTCCTAGCCTTCCACAACCTACAAGGGTTACACCACAACAATTGGAAGAAAAAAGAGAAAAAGGGCTTCGTTACAATTGTGATAGCAAATGCACCAAAGGTCATAAGTGTGCTGAGAAGAAATTATTTTACATAGAGTATGAAGAGGAGGAAGAAAAGGATCAAGAAACATCAAAAGAAGAGGATATATGCCAAGACCCGACCCCAGAGAAAGAAGAAATGAATCAGAACATATCTTGTAAACTATTGGCAAGAATGACCACTCCTCAAACTCTCAAAATAGAAGGAAATATCAAGAAGAAAGAGGTGCAAGAAGTGAAAGATCACATCAAGAAAGAAGAAATGAATCCAACCATATCTTGTAATTCACTAGTCGGAATTACCACTCCTCAAACTAGCAAGATAGATGGACATATCAAGAAGAAAAATGTTCAAGAAGTGAAAGATCACATCGAGCGTCAAGAAATGAATCCGACCATATCTTGTAAAGGATTGGAAGAAATTACCACTCCTCAAAATCTAAAGATAGAAGGACATATCAAGAAGAAAACAGTTCAAGCAGTGAAAGATCACATCGAGCATCAACAACAAGTTCTCCAACTTTTAAAGGATAGCGCTACTTCGGTGCAAAATCAAATGAATCAACAGGTAGATCAACATCATAGTGAAAAATGTTTTGATTGGGTATTTTTACTGCTACATCTAAAGCAAGCTATTTATGAGAAGGAAACGTTGGCAATACTACATGCACTTAAAAAATGGCAACCTTACCGAATGGGAAGACTCTTCAAGGATGAGGATGTGGAAGCATTGTTTTGTGCTATTTCCACTACAACAAAACCAGCGATTTGCGCCAGATTTAGCGCCAGATTTTAGTGCATTTTTTTTGTAATTGTGATGAGCAACCTGGCGCTAAATCTGGCTCTATTGTACAATTTTTAAAGCGTCCTTTTTTGCACCTAATTTTGCATCCTTTTTCACGCTAGATTTTGCATCATTTTTTACACCAAACTATGCATCATTTTTTGCGTCAAATTTTGAACCAAGATTTGCATCTTATTTTATGACAGGTTTTGCTTCTAGTTTTGTGTCATTTTTTGCATCTATTTTTCATTCTCTTTTGCTTCCTATTTTGTGTCATTCTTTGCTTCCATTTTTGCACCATCATTTGCATCAAGTTTACACTGTATTTTGAATCCAATTTAACATCTTTTTATGCATCCATTTTGTGTCAGTTTTTGCATCTAGTCTTACGCCAGGTTTTGTATCTAGTCTTACATTAGTTTTTGCTTCTATTTTTGCACCAGCTTTGGTGCCTATCTTTGCACCATGTGTTGAATTTGATTTAGCACCAAATTTTGCATCCATTTTTGTGCCCATTTTTGCATCTTTTTTTGGACCATTTTTTACATCCACATTTACGTTTGATTTGTCTCCATTTTTCCCATCTCATTTTGCACCATATTTTGCGTCATTTGTTTCATCCAATTTTGCATCATTTTTAACACCATCTCTTGCATCTAATGTTACATCATTTTGAGCATCCAAATTTGCATTTATATTTGCATCTTATGTTGAGTCATGTGTTGTGTCCACCTTTGCATCTTATTTTGTGTCTAATGGTACATTCAATTTAGAGCCATTTTTTACGTCTACTTTTGTATTTGTTTTTACACCAAGTTTTGCATCCAATTTTAAGCTATTTTATGCCCTTTTTTTGTGTCTACTTGTGTCCAATGTTGCACCATTATTTACACCGACTTTTTCATCCAATTTTGCATTTTTTTGGTGTCTAGTTTTACATCGTTTTCACCATCCAAATTTGCATCTTTTTTGCCTCATTTTGTGTCCACATTTGCATATAATTTTGTGTCTGAGTTCGAGCCTAAATTTGCATGTGATTAGGAATCATTTTTTACATCCAATATGGCATCCTTGGTTTCACCTTTTTTCAGCCCCATTTTGCATCTTGTTTTATGTCTTTTCTTACATCTTTTTTTTTTTCCTTTTTTTGCACCCAAGTTTGCATCCCAAATTTACACCATTATTTGCATCATCATTTGGCATATTAATTTGTAACGTTTTTTGCTTCTTTTTAACGCTCAACTTTGCATCTTATTTTACATCTAGTTGTTGTCTTTTTTTGCATCTAATTTGGTGCCCATTTATGTGTCCTTGTTTTTGCCCAATTTGATATCCTTTTGTATGCCATGTTTTGTTCCCTTCTTTGTGTCAACTATTGCACAATTTTTCACTTCTAATTTAAAACACTTTGTATGTCAATTGTTTGCATTTTGTATTAATTCCTAGTTTAACATCCAATTTTGCATCCATGGTTACATCTGCATTTGACTTCTTATATAGAGTATATTTTTCTTTACATATATGACCCCCTTTATAGATTCATAGTGAAATATATGATAGTTTCTAAATATCATTAAAGCAGATATCACAATTCAAAATCATTTGTAAAGAAATTTAAGAGAGATTGACAACATCCATCCAAAAAAATAACAATGTGTCATTAACAATTTTCAAAACATGTATAAAATAGCAACATAATACTAATAAAATCAACATTATTTTTAATCAAAACAAGTAAAATTCAAATATGATTAACAAATCAAAATATTTCATGAATATCGTTATTCTACGATAAATTAACAACATACATAAATCAAACTCATCGTATGATTACAAAATCAAAATGTCTCATTGATATAGGGTAAATTCACAACACCCATCTAAACATAACAACGTCATCCTACACAATAATCTCTTCATAAAAAATAATGCATGTGCATGCCTAGCTACCACCACCAAGATCATCCTCATGATCATCTTGACCATCATCATTACTCTGATCCACATCATCACCAACACTGCAACTATCATCATCATCATCTCCTCCTTCACCACCATCATCCTCATCATCTCCTGATATATGTTGAACATAATTTGGATCATCGTCTTGGCAATCATTACCTATAGCATTCTGACAAAAAAAATCAATATTACATGTTAGTATTAATTACATAACCCAACGCATGTTTTTGTTATACAACGTTAACCATAAAATGAGGTAAGATATAATATCTAATAGTACTAAAAAATAAAATGAAAATATGGTTTAAAAGTATATTGGAAATCCAACTAAAATTACATACCATAGAGTCCATCCAAACAACAAATTCAACCCATCTCTTTTGCTGCAGCACCTCCTTTTCCAAATGATTTGGAGGTCTTCCATATTTTAGTTCCTATCAATCAGTAAATAGGGAGAAATTAGATAACAATGCCTTTCTTCTAGTACAAAAATTATTAAAAAAATATCACATGTTTAATATACTTACAAAGGTTGTTATCAGTGCTTTTAAACCTTTCTGGCCACTGCGATGAGTGACTTTTGTCTTGGTTAACCTCGCCTTGGATGCCTTGTCCTTAAACATAAACCAATTCAATTTATTTTCACACAAATACATGTCTAAGATACTTATAAGTATTAATACATTCTAAATAATGTTTAATGAAAATTTCAATACCTGAATGCTCTTATTGCCGGCTTTTCTTTGTGCATCCAACTTCTCATATGATTTTACAAGTTCTTTCCATACTTTAAAAGGTATGTCAATAGGTCTTTGTTTCAGTCTTTGATCTTGAGGCATTTTTTTAATTTTTCTTGTTTGGTTAAAAAAAACCGAACAAGTAATTCACATCAATGGCATGGGGACTCTATGGATATGTGTAAAAAAATGGCTATAAAGAAAACATCCAAAAAACATATGAGCTCTCCCTTTGATGGTCACTTGGGGCATATGGCTAGAAAGGAACAACTCCATTTTTGAAAATCAAGGACAATCCTTTCTCAAAGTCCTTCCTAATATTTGCTCCAAATGTCTTAAAATGAAAAACAAAATTCAAACGTCATCCTTAAACATCTCCCTTAAATATAACGTTGGACCATAAATTCTTCATTTTTATTGTTATCGGCTCTGGAATGATTTTTCTATATGCAATTATATAATGAAATATGTGTGCACTAATGAAAAAACATTGAGTTTCATTTTTCATAATCACAAACAATGAAAAAAGAATCACACGTAACTAGCATCATTTTGGAAATTTTATATTTATTAAAAATCTTTAACATGTTTTCCTCCCATGTCTCATAAAAAGGTGTGAAATTTTTTATATACTCTCCAATAAGCACTACAACAAAACCAGCGATTTGGAGGTTTTACACTAAGTTTTTCAACATCGAGCTTACTAGGGCTTGCACCACCGGGGTTATTAGTAAGAATCTCATGAGGTTTGCATAGCCATGATTATTAGAATCAAAATAGTAGGATTTGCACTAAAAAACAGTTCATAGTGCTTTCCTGCTGGGGAGAAAATCACAAGTTCAACTTCTGCAGTGCAGAGCACCGAGAGCTCGTAAGCTTTCTTCAGCAATTCACCTACGTTTGGAAAATGTAGCCTGCCTGCTGGCGATGTTCTCAATCCTCTTCCTCTGCATCTTTCCCCTCACTATTCTTGTATGTCCTCTTTCGTTTTTCCCTCCAAACAAACCCTCTCAAATTGAGAAAGTAGAACAAATCACTCGATGAGAATCCGAATCCAATTATCGCTTCTAACAATAACCCAATACGATACCAGAAGTGATTACACAAAACCTCATTGACTCTTCATTTGTTTGGAAAAGAGCCAAGCATAAACTTCTGACGAGGGTTTCCGTCTCAAGTCTGGCTCGCAGGACGTCGCTTAGTCAATTGCGAGAAAAGTTTTCCACCTGCCTGTCACATACGGTTTGTCACACTATATATTAAAATAAGGTTGATCATACTAACAATAAGGTTGTATAGTGTAAAAGGAGGGCTCTCCTGACTGCATTTGGTTGGTTTATAGAAAAGATTGCTGGAATGTGTAATGTGAATGCTCTGCTAACTGTTTTTTAAGCATTTGGAAGTATTAAAACCCCCTAGGATAATTAATGTAAGACCTGTTAATTAATGTGTAAAGATGGCTATTGTCCTTGGGCTACCTTAGCTGTTCGTGTTTAGTGATCTGTGGTATTATGACTCCTCAAGTCACTATTAAACCATGAGAACCATGCCCAGGCAGACTAGTGTGACATTGTGGATGAGAACCAAAACTAGACTCCTATAACCTCCTTTTTCATCCTTTAAATTGCAGAATTAACTGACTGTTCTAGTAATCGTTCTTGAGCACCTGAAGATGTGCACCCTAAATAATAAGAATAATACCTTGTAACATATGAATAGTCCATCATGTGCATGTAGGATATGCACATGAGGTCCAATAAAATCACTAACCAGAATACCAGGTGTTATTAAAGCCTCTACAGGTTGATATATATGAATGTTACAGTGTGCAGGAGTATGATTCAATTCCATACGAAAATACAAAACATCTGATAGGATTTCCTTATACCTCATAGGCAAACAACCATTGTCCCTTCTATAGATGAGCAGAATAAGTGCTTGGTTCTCTACACTAAATAAAGACAAAGTATAGTACTTATTGCTGACAAAATAGGATTTAAATCGCGGTTCAATTGCTTGACATTAAGCTGGTCACAGAATTGTAGAGTGCATAATCATAAGAGATGTTGCGAGCCTCATTGCTCAAAGTCTAAGGGTCTTGCGAGCCATAATCACAGCCATGTATGGAATATCTTGTGATTATGGCATTTTATGAGGTCAATTCTTGTGAAGACATTTCAGTTTATAATAAATTTTGAACCTCAACAGAGTTTTGGCAAGACCTGGCTGAGCTAGGACATCAACAACACAGCTGATATGAATGACATAATCTAGCCTCAAGAGGGAGCCTCTTTTGTTTCATCACTCTAACAATCTATGAAGTGGTGGAAAGCGTAACAACTTCCCCTTGAATATGACACCTAAACTGAGTACAAATCCTAAATGATGCAGCCTTTGGTGCATGTCTCTCAAAGTATCGATATTTCAAATGTTGAAAGCTCTTGTGCCCATTTGATATGCATTCGATTGCAGTTCCCCTGAAGAAAGAATCTTATAAAGGTGAGGCCATGGCCAATATGTTAGCCATATCCATTGGAGTTGCCATTGCTTGACAACTTTAGTGTGATCAGTCCCACCATGATTCACATGGGCTTCTACTCAACACTGGCTGTTGCTATTGTAAGAGTCTTCAAGCTCGTTGAACCCATAGTATTGATAAGTGTATTCTTTGGGTCTCTGGTTTTCAAATTCTGCATATGTTTTCCTCTCAGTATCATTATTTCAAATGCTAAAAGCTCTAATTCCCATTGCTGTGTATTTGATTGTGGTTTCCCTGAAGAAAGAAGCTTATAAAGGTGAGCCCGAGGCCAATATGTTGGCCATATCCATTGGAGTTACTATTTCAGCTTATGGGGAGGCCAAGATGAATGCATGGGAGGTGATTCTCCAGTTAAGTGCAGTTGCATGTGAGACTACCCAATTGGTTCTCATACAAATTCCACAAACATCAAAAGGGATTAAGTTGAATCCCATCACATCTTTGTTGCTCCTTGTTGCCTTGTTTTTCTTAGCACCCCCTGGGCCTTAGTAGAATACCCATTTCTGATAATCAGGGTCTCTTCCTTTGATTTGCATTACATGACATTTATGCTTGTGCCTGGCTCTTAATCTTGCAGTGTTTCTTCTGATAGGAAAGACTTCAGCCTTGACTATGAATGTTGCTGGTCTTGTCAAGGACTGGCTGCTCATAACATAATCTTTGTCTGTAATAAATGAAAAGGTTACAGTCATAAACTTGAGTGGGTGTGGAATGGATTTTCTGGCTGTCTGTTACTATAATCATTTGAAACTTTAAGCTCTCAAGTCCAATGACAACCAACCAACGTACCTCAGCAGTGCAGCTAATGCCAATGATGAAGGATAAGGTTTGATAATGACGAGTGGTAGATTCTCAATCAGAGATTCAGAACCAGTAGAGAAAAATCAAACTCAAGCTTCAGGATTAGGTATTTAGATCATTAATATTGTCTTGTGCTAGAGATTACTGTTCTTGGATTGGCTCCTCTATGCCCAGATCTATTTGCAGGGAACAGGCCAGTCATTCACAGTGAAGAAGATAATGACAAGATTAGTGTATAATGATGGACAGGATGGTGCCATGGTGCCAACCTAAATCTCAAGTAAGGAGACATCTGTTCATCAATTTGTCAAGAAGCATGGCCTACAATTCAATTGCTCTAAGCCTATCACTTCTTCCACCTGTCAAATAAATTGTTTCCTGTTTGTTTAGTTGACTATGGTTCTAATAAATATATTATTGTTTGATGTAAAAAGACAAAACAAAACAAAAAATATGGAAAGTTGTGACCCCATTTTCTAACTACAAATTGAAATCGGATTACCATAGTGACCACCTCTGCTTATTGGAATCAAAAAGGGGGTGGGTTATGCAAAATCCTCCATATCATTTTCTATTACAAGAGATAATTAAAGCCACCCTAAACTCAAGTCTTAATTATGCTGATAGGGTGTTTGGGGAGGGGGATCCCTTACCAACCCACTATAATCTGCACAAAAGCATCCTAAGAACATATGCAAAATGCTCTCCTATCATCTAATGTCCAAGCAAGGAAACTCTTGAAAATATTATCTCTGCTCTGCTGAATGTAGGGCTAGTCTAATAGGTGGAAGGTGCCATACTCTGGATCAGTCTGGAGCTGGTTTACCCCTAATGGGTGGAAGGTGCCATACTCTGGATCAGTCTGGAGCTGGTTTACCCCTAATGGGTGGAAGGTGCCATACTCTGGATCTGTCTGGAGCTGGTTTACCCCTAATGGGTGGAAGGTTCCATACTTTGGATCTGCAAAGTATCTGTCTGGAGCTGGTCCATAACTCGCTCTGATTATGTATGGCCTAGTCTAATAGGTGGAAGGTGTCATACTCTGGATCAGTCTGGAGCTGATTTACCCCTAATGGGTGGAAGGCGCCATACTCTGGATTTGTCTGGAGCTGGTCCATAACTCGGTCTGATTATGTATGATCTGTAACCTAATATGGCACAACCCCGAACAGGCATCAAAGATGTTGATTGACCACCAAGGCAGAAGGTTGAGGTGAGATCCCATCTAAAGTTGGAAGGAAAGAAACTATGGATAAAATCTTGGCTGCTCCTCTGAATTCGGGGTAGAATAACAGTTAGGAAGTACCCTGTGTAAATGATGAAACAACATAGAAATGCTCCCTTAGTGCTTCCAGATGTATACCAATTAATGAGCATTCAAGTGTTATTTCAAATATGAATCAAATTTGAAACAATGTCAAAATTTTCCAAAATTCAAGAGAGCAGTCCTGTAAATGAAATCAAAGTTTAGATTCCAACATACAATGGTCAAACTAGTGCCAAATAAACACATTAATGATGTTCAGATATGACAGAAAGACACCAGCACCAAAGCACAAGACTATGTATGTAAAACAATGCATCCACAATAATAATAATAAAAAATAAAAATAAAAAATAGAAGATATATACTAGTTCCAAAACAAGAAAGTTTACATAACAATGATGCAAATAAACCCCAAAGTTTGATCATTCAGGACGTTAGCATGATCTCAAGAATTCTGCAGTAAAAGCTAGTACTTGAACTCCTAGTAACAGAAGATAGAACCAGTGTGATGCTAGTATTATTGAGTGGATGTTTGGGCTGTTATCAGCACTGATTTAGTTTTGGATATACCTGAGATATCAGTCATGCAAAAATTTTCAAAAAGGAAACGTTTTGACAGAGCAGAGTGTGATCTGGTTGCAGAGTAGCAAACCTTGTTCATAAATTCCAAAGGGCAGAGAGATAGGCTTGTTCATGCGTTAATGTGAGTCTTTAGAAGATGTATCAAGCTATAAAATACCAAACCCATCATGAATACTTGCAGATTAGAATAATGTGATCTCAAACTCCAGACATCGAACTTCAATAACATAGATCATTCCAATTATATTAGTCAAATTGTTCATCTTGTTTTGGCATGACTCTGTCCTTGGGGATGTTCTCTATTGCTAGATTTATCAGAATGATTGCAAGAAAGCAATGGAAACAGGCTAAAAATTAAATTGTTTATGCAGTCAATTGTTCCATCATGAAAGTGACTTGGAAGGCGTGGATCTCATGCATTTGAATGTTATGATGAGCAATAAATGATTATTATGCCATTTGTGTGTTTTATCTCTCATAAACAGATTCAGATCTGAAAAGAATTAGATTTGTAGCCCTGAACGTCAAGCAATTAGGGCAGAATTTATTCAACTTGCCAAGCAAGGTGTTCACCTTGATTTAGGGTCGACGCTTCTGTAATGTGTAGATCAAGAAAATGGTGCAACACTTACCCTAAATCCTTAGTATGTGAACTTACACAGGAACTAATGGAAATTTCAAGCCTCCTGCAAACAATTCTGCCTAAGGATAACGCAAATGACAAAAAGGTAATTTGTATCAACAGGATGACCAATGTCAAATATTTTTTTTTGGGAAGATTAGAAAACAGCCAGTCATGATTTTGGCAAAACTGAAAAATCAGTTGCCAGTCAGAAGATGCATATATTTTTGCCTAATTAATATATACATTTTTTTCTTTGAAAAAAAAAAAAAAGTCAAATATTATGTAGAATATTACAAGAAGGAACATAGGTTATCAATAAATGGATTCCAGCTATAACTGTGAAAAAAATTATTAACCTCGGAACCATTCTGCAATCACAAGAAATTAACATAAAAGCCACTTATCCCTGCCTGATAAATAAAATAAAATAAAAAATTAAGAAAAATCTCATCCAAGACTTTCACAATGAACTCTGGGAGCAAGAGTAAATCAAATTGAAATTGACCAGCCTCTGCTTTTTTCAATCTTAGAGGAAGTACTAAAGAATTTACAAACCGTTTCTCTGTTTTAAACATCTTATACACTCCAAGATAATTGAAAATTATTCCATTTAACCTGGGATATAGATCAGGACAGACCAATCCTGTAAAATACAATAGCAGTAGATTGAATAAACCATTAACTTGGGGAGGATGAAAAGAATATTTAGTTCCACAAAATTCTATAGAAAGAATAGGAAGTTCCACAAAATTGTAAAATAGAATTCATGGAATGCTAGATGACCAGTCTACAAATCACTTTTATTTAGCTTAGTTTATTTATTAGTGAAAAGTAACCTTAACTCAGCTGCAAACAGTTGTATCTTAGGCAACTACTCTCCATGGTCAGTCCAAATGGTGAATAGAATTCATACTTGCAATGTTCAAAAAGGTTCAAATCTCATGGGGATTATACTGGCCTTGACTCATGAGGACTTCTCACTCTATTCAATGAAGCAAAATAACTTGAGACAACTGCAAGCAACTAACTTGTTTCTGCCTTTCTGGAAAAAGTAATTGAACTCGAATTGTACCACCTTGCTGCAGCAAACACATAGTTAGAAAGCTATGTCGCACTGGCTTTGGGACGGGGGGTAGCAGGGATGGTGGGTAAGTTTCCGGAACCACCAGAGTGCACCCCCAAATTTTTCAGGGGACAGAAAGTTGGAGATGGCAATAATATATAAATTATTTTATATATTATAATAATAATAGTAATAGTAATCATAAATATTTAAAATTTTGAAAATAATAAAATATTAAATATAATAATAATAATATTTTTTTCTTAATTCACCACGATAAATATAAAACATTTAAATAAATAAATTCCAATTGCAAATAAGAAACACTGTGAATAAGAATTTAAATAAATTCAAAGAGAAAATTTAAATAGATCCCAAAAGCCGTCGTTGATGCCCACCCCCCTGACACTGATAAAGATTATAAATACAGTCAGGGATAAGAATTGCAGAGGAATAGCAAGTATTGACTGAGAGTATGATGCACTGGAGTCTGTGAGTGCCAGCGCCGCAGAAAGGAATTGCTGAGAACAATTTTAGAATGATATGCTGAGATGACAGGTAGGATTTAGAAAATTAGAAGCAGGTAGGATTTAGACTTCAGGCAGGTGCAGGGATGGATTTAGGTTATATATATCTATATATATAGATATAATCTTGAACTGTCAGTAGGTTCAAGGGTCAGTTGACTGTCCCAGATATTTTTGTGAGGGACGGATTGGGAATGCCCTAGAAGTTCCCATGTCTCCCATGATGCCCCCAGCTATTCTGGGACATTCCCAAGCCATTTTTAAGTCCCCAAAACACTGGAATGCAGGGTACAAGGGATTTGTCATCAGGCACATGTTGACTCTCCATGCAACATAGTTGGAAAGTAAGAGAGATATGGGAGACACGAGTTGAAAAAAAAAAAAAAAAAAAAAAAGAGTCTGAAGTACAAGTTAATTACAAAAATGTAGATGAAAGTAAGAATGACCAAAAATTCTTTCAGTACGAATGACCAAAAACACTCCAGTGGTATTTCATTAAAGAACATAAGTTTATTATTTTGAATCCTGACTGTCTTCTCCCATATAATCAACTTCTAAAAGGTTAAAAATTCCTCTAATGTTTAGCAAACAGACAAGTTGCTGAGTCGAGAGAACAAAGGAAGGCAAGTAGCATCTGTCTCCCTCTCAACCCTGCACATCCTACCCCGCACCTAGAATGGTTTCGCTTACTGTAGAGGAGATTCTGTAGCACATAAACAAAAAACTTAAGAGCCACCCTTATTGTCTTTAGCATAAACACTCTCAATAACGAAAAAGAATTTGACTTTGTGTTTAAAATGGCAAATGCATGATGTAGAAGTAGTTTTAGATAAGCTAACTCTAGCTGCTTAGTACTTACTAGATTAGGAATGACTGCCACAGGTTATTCATGGATATAAATTTTAAGATAATGTGTTGGATAGCAAAAGGTTAGAATATGATTTTTATTAGTATATTTGTTGTACTTTGAACTGCAGCATTTTGCTTGGAACTGGATACAACTTACGCTTAATTAATTAAGATAAGCTAACTATAGCTGATTAGTAGAATGGGGACGACTTTCAGTGGTTGTTAATAGTAAATTAAAAGTTGGATGAAAAAGTGTTAGAATGAAACTTTTATAAGTTTAGGTTTGTTGTACTTTGAGCTGCAATATTTACTCAGAACTGAATAAAACTTATGCCTGATTAACAGCACATGCAACAAAATATTCAATATGAACATATAAGGGTTTAAACCAGGAATTTCAAGTAAGGAGATGTTAAAGTCCTCTCTTTTTTTGAAAGATGTAAAGCAATGAAAAATATAGCACATACTCAGAATCAACAGGGGAAACCATTATTATCCTCATTTTGTTACAAGTTGTATTTTAATAAAATCTTAATTACCCCAAAAATCAAAGCATGCAGCATGAAACGATATTGAAGACGACTGTGCTGAGATATTATCTAAACAACACTGTTGAATGAAAAGAGATTCAAACTTCCTAATGCCAATCATTTTCTGGGAATGGAACCTAAGCAACATTAAGCTAATTAAGACTCAAAATTTCTGTATTTAAATTTCATAGACAATTTAATTCCTCCAGAGCAGATGGCTTCTCATTGACTTGAAGTGTTTTGAGCTGTATTTTTCACTCAATTTAGGTTCAGCGAGTCATACGATTAGCCCTTGTCACATGCCAGCCAGAGGTCACAAGTTCAAACTGTGCAGAATCAGCAATTGCAAAAGTAAACCTCTCAACGAGCCACTCAGTTCTGCACTTCAACATGTTACATAACACACAAAAGTTCTCGCATTATCTAGAAGCGTGATGATTCATGTTTACAGCCCTAAATTTGATCAACTTAGCAAATCGTTAACAACAAAGACTCAACGAGAACCCTTTTAACATAATGCTACAATTCATTTGAAGGTAAAGCTCAACCTACATGCATAAAACTTCAAATAACATAACAATCAACCCTCAACATAGCATGATAGCCCTTTACACATGCCAGCCAGAGGTGACGAGATCAAGCCCTGGGGTCACCGATTGCCAAAGGCAACATCTCAATGACCTAACAAGTTATGTTCTTTCCGCCACTGTGATCAAAAACTTCTAGGATTTTCTATCTAGCGACTTCATTGATTATCTGTGAAGTTAAGACAGGCTATCCTGATATTTGAACTTTTACCCATGGAAATTAATCTTTCATTCGAAAGGAACACTTCAGTGATTATCTATGAACTTAGGACAGGCTGTCGTGATATTTTAGTTTCACACACGGCCATAGAGTTTTGCTTTTAAATGAATACCTCATTGATTATCTCTAAAGTTAGGACAGGCCGTTGTGATATTGGAAGTTTTAAGCATCGAACCGCGCTTTGCTTTTAAAGAAATTGAAATGCTACGTCGGAAGTGATTGTTATCGGGTTTACAGATCCAGTGTAAAAAACATTGGGATTAAATGTTAGAAGTCTAGGATGTAGTGATTTCATGCACTATATTTTTTTAAGTTAGGACGGGCTTAATAAACCTCTAGAATTGTCTAGATGATTAAATCATCGCCTAAATTCGATCTGCATAACTCGAAGAAAACCGTTTTGGGCAAAAAAAAATGCAATTCATTTTAAGGCAAAGCTCAACTTCCATGCTTGAAACCTGAAATATCATAACCTGTCCTAACTTTACAATTTATCAAAGAAATCACTACATTCTGAACTCATCAAGAGAACTAACGCTTCGCATTTCATTTTTGAAAATCATTCGTCACAGGCTATCTCTAAAACGCAACAAGAACCTCTTTATCGCGAATTCTTTTAAAGGAAAAAGCTCAATTTTCTTGAAAATATAAATAACGCAACAGCATGCCCTAACTTGAAAAATGATCCATGAAATCGGTACCTGGGAAGCTTGAACGAGCTCGTCCAGGGAAGCCGGAGGTGGCAGCTGCTGCTGCTTCTGGCTGTGATAGACCGCGCCCAGTTTCTCTTTAACTCCATGTTTGCTGAGTGAAAACCCTCGCAGCTTCCTCAGAGAAGACTTCATTTTCGCTACAGAGATTTTATGCTTCAGAAACAAAACCTCGAATCACCGTCTTAAAATGCAGAAAACCCCCCCGTCCTGAATCTGTCCGAACTCCATTACGCAAACCTCGCAATAGCCCCTCTGAAACGGTCAAGACATTATTGAGGGTCTTGGTATGAACGGGCATGCTGAAAATGCTCTTGGGCTCTTTTCTCAAATGGAGCACAGTGGCGTGAAGCCAACCTACATCACATTCGTGGGTGTTTTGACTGCATGCAGTCATGCCACAACATCTCTGTCAAGACATTTTGTCAAACAATAGACGTGCCATTTCAATACTTGCACATTTCGAATAGAGATCTGTGAGGGAGGTATCTACAAAGATGTTGATCTCAATCTCATTTCTAATCATGTAACTATGCACACACTTACCTCGTTGAAGAGCTTCGACCTATGTACATGCTCGGAGAACACTAACCATAGTAACGGGACCCGGTACCACCTCCTCTAGCAGCATTTGATGGAAAAGCGTCAATGCCTCATAGGCATGTCCATTCTGAGAATATCCAACAATCATAGAGTTCCATGACACCAAATCTCTCTCACACATTTTGTTAAACACTTGGCGTGCGTTCTCTATACTTCCACATTTTGCATATAGAGCAAGAAGGGCGTTCCCCACAAATAGATTGCAATCCAATCCGGCTCTTATTATAAAATGATGAACCTTCATCCCCTTCAGAATAAAGGGAAGAATGAGTTCATCGGGCTGTATGCCTTTCTGCCGCATTTGGGAATAGAGTAGGAGGGCTTCCTCACAGGGTCCATTCATGGCGTACCCTCTGATGGGCACATTCCATAAAACACAGTCCCGTTTAGGGGAATTTTCAAAAACCAGTCGTGCATAATTCATGCGGTCGACTTTGTATAGAGGTTTATTAGTTTGCTTAGCAAGAAAATATTTCCATGAAACCCAAATCTGAATATGTGTGTACAAGCTTGCAAATATGAAGCCACACCTTCGTAAGTATCAATAACGGTGTTTGGCTTCTGTGTCTGTTTCTGTTTGTCAGTGGTTTTGCATTTAATGGTAGTGGAAGCTACAGTTGGGCTACGACAATGGATGAGATAGGCATCGCCATTGATGTTGATGTTAGAGTGTGCATGAATATTTACATGCTCTTCCTTTTTAAGTATGTGACGAAATTCTGCTAAGTTGGAGGTTGCACAAGGTAGGATTGTATGTGCCAATTCCATTCTTCAACTGAGGGGACGAGAAAGACACCCCATGTATTTATTTCCAAATTAGTAATTAGTATACGGTAAGCTTCTTCGCACTCATAATACATGGAACCCTTAATGCAAGAAATGTTACATGTAGAAAGCGAGAATAGCTAGAGTTTTTATTTTTTATCGGGAGAGGAGAATACATAAAATTGCAGAAATGTTACATTGGAAAGCGAGAATAGCTAGAGTTTTTCTTCTTACAAGGAGAGGAGAATTTGAGAAATTTTATATTGGAGCAATACTTAACAACACTCTTAATTGGGGTTTAGTGGGCTTTGGGTCCAGATTTTGAACCAAAGCTCTGATACCATGTGTAAGGGCCTATTTCCTATTATGAGAGCCTCAATCTATTATACACTAATAGATCTATTATACACTAATAGAGCCTCAATCTCTTGGACTAGCATTTTTTACAAAGGAATACAAATTTTAATGCTTATATTAACATGTATGTATAATATAATAATGAAATAGTCACTCTTTAGTTCATGGATAAAAGTGTTGGTGTGGAAGGAAATCTCGAGGGATGTGTCACTATACTCATAAAAATTTCATTTATTGTGGCACATGGAGAACTTATTAATTCGGTGTAGCTTTAAAAATGGATAGGAGTGTTATCCTCCCCACCTAACTGCAATTCCTACAAATGACATATTTAGTGATTAATGAGTATATTGTTGTAATAATTTTGAACCCTGTGTTAAGAAATCCCTATGCAATCCAATTTAACTTATGTACCATACTCAAAATGAGGAGAAGTCATTTGTGGGTTTCCTTAGAATGTGTATTTCAAGGAAGAATGTGTACTTTGTCGATATGTTGAAAGGTTTTACGGTCTTTGTGTTTTAGTGTACCATGTCATGTTTGGCATTGAGCGTTGGGTGTGTTGGAAGCCAACTCTTGGTAAACTCAAATACACTTGTCCTAAGGAGGGAGTTGGGGTTTTAAGGTTCTCTGGTTGTAAAAGCTTTCAAAGTCAATGTTTTTCATCCTCTTCTTGCATATTGCAGCCTCAAGGCCATTCGATGAGTTGGTGGTCATGCTTAAGGTTTTCATCCTATTCTTGCATTGTGCTTAAGGTTGATTGGTACCTTGTTCCATGAATTATGATCAACTTTGGGTCCTCTTTCAGTAGACACCTCCTAGCCACAGTATTAAAGGCAACATATTGGTTTCCTTTACTAATTTTAGCTTGTAATAAATTTAGATGTAATGGTTGTCACACGCGTTCATATACAACTACCTCATAACAAAGCTAACACAAGCACTTCTACCCATGCCTACATCACATCACAGAGGAGGAATCAATCAATATTATTCAATATCCCGCATTCGAGTATCCCTCCTTTGAGGATTCAATCCAACATTTATGGAGATCAGGTCATCCATTTACAATAACTAGCTTTGCCATATAGCATGTTCATATTCCTATTGTCATGGCCGAAAGTACCACCGACATATATCTTATGCAATACGAATAAATAATTAGAACGCCTCAATGGATGCAATTCATCCTATAATGCATAATGCATATATTAGATAACCCGAACCATAGGCTCTACCGTTTCAAAACAAAATCATTTATCATACATAATCAATAATCCTTCTGCCACAGTTGCATGACACGTTAACATGTGTATCTTAGGGATTATGCACAATTAATCAGAAGCGCAACATTGGATGCATAGAACAAATAACTTGTACCATAGTTTATACAGTCGAGCCTTAACCACAATTAACAAATTTGCATAGCGGCTCAAGCACGACTATTCACTATCTTAACAAAAGACAGGTTAACACCAATTCTACATAAGATCCACATATTGTGACTGTAATTAGAATTTCATTTATGTGCATCCATAAAATCATCTCATTAACGCCACATGCAGTGCATTTAAACTCAAGCAAATTCTCTCATATGCTAAGGAATTTATAACATAGAGGGTAAGAAACCAACATACAGAACAATCCACGCAAGTGAGTCAAACTAGATCAAAAGAGAGAACGACACTTGGAAAACAGAGCACCGCTACCCAACCTAGAAATGACTCTTCAGTTCACCACCGAGTCGAGGTTCTTGCCATGGATCAACCGCCTCCAATTGATCTATGCAATGGGTATTTAATACCTTCTTTCATGATATGGTTTCCATTAGCGGTGTCTCGCTTTTATGGATCTTTTTATCCATTTGTGTAGGCTTATCTCATAAAATCTCACCTTTCTCTCCCATGAGGATTTTCCTCATAGAAGATTGCCTTTCTCTCCCGCACAACTTTTATGTTTTTCTCAATGGATATTTATCTCCAATCCATCCAACTTATCTAGAATTAAATCGAGAAGCTTTACCATGAAAGAATTATCCTTTCCCATTCACCAATGTGATTTGGCAAGAATCTCATCTCTTGGTGTCTCGCTTTTCCAAGTGATTAATTTATTAATAATGTATTTACTTTTTATATTACACATCATACCTAGCTTTTCTCAGCTTAGGTTTGCAAAGTTTGACACACAAGGGAGGGGTGTTACATTTTGGATCCCTCTCTTTCCTTAAGATCCCTCCAACGGCAGCTAGAGTTCTTAGATGACTGTAAGGAGGAAGCCCCTATTGGAAAGGGACAGACAGTTTGAAGGTGTCTATCTTGTTGGTAATTCCTATATCAAAAAGTTGTATTTTCATAGTCCAGGGGTTGGGAATACACAATTCCCATCCACTTGAGCTCAATTTTATCTCGCAAAACTTCATTGGGATCTACCTAAACACATATGCAAACATAGGTGACAATGCCTTTCAAAAGTCTTTCCCTGTCTACTTTGACGAATCTTCCAATAAAATTGCCCACTTTTTCTAAGAGATCTAGATGGGTAAAGTGAATGGGAAAACTGGGAATCTTACCCATACTAGAGTAGTCATCGGCAACATAGTGAGAGGATTGAAGTTGGGAAACCATGGCTTCACTAGAAGACCAACTCATCCCCAAAACCATGGACCTTGGTCAAGGATTTTTTTCTTATCCTCAAGACATTTGAAGATCACCACAAAAAAACATGGGTCTACATCCACCCAAACCGGCGTTCATCCAATCCTATCATAATCGAACAGAAAAACGCTACTTTTTCAATAGAAAATGGGGAATAAAAGTATCACCCAAGGATAATGACCATCGCATCAAGCGCTCAATCATAAGGGAGGAGCAATAATTTGACAATCACACGTCCTTGATTTCTGTTGATTTAACTCTGAACACTCACGTAATATTCTCTTGCTTGGCGAATTAAACACCACTGCATGGAATGGACGAGGATTGAGCCGAACCCTGGATGAAGCCCACTTCATTCTCATCTAAACACAAAACTATATATACGTCAAAGCTATTACAATAGATTCTGACTGTCAACACCTCGAAGTTCTGTTTATATGTGGCTACCTTTTATGGTTACTATTGAATGTGTGATTGGCAATAGTAATGGCAACTTAGGGCTGCCAAATTTCCTTCGATTCCCTCACTACATCCTAACGCAAATAGTTGTTCAATGCCTTGGTTGTCTTTCAAAACTGGTAGGCAGCGTCTTCTTTGATATTTCTCGATGGTTTTAATTCCACTACAATCACAACTTTCATTTACATAAACTTTGTGTTTTCGCACGAGCGACGATTGTTCCAAGGTGAAATGTCACTTGGATGGTTTCAATGTTGTTGACCCATCATAACTAACTAACGGATATGCCCATTACAATTTTATACCACCCCATTATCAATATCAATTATGCATGGGAACCAATTAAAGCAACTTTTCACATTAATTTTATATGAGCATGAGAACATGTGTTAACAAGCAGCCCATAAAGCCTCATTTTGAATGCCATAGTCACTTAGAAGGAATTCCTCTTGTAGTAGCATACTCCCTACTAAACTTTGCTAGTGCTAACATTAGAACCACCATTACAACAAGATATCTTTCTAGTGTTGACAACACCATTATAGTAAGATACCTCAAGAGAGACAGAAAATTTAAAAAGTATGATAGTAATACGTATCCAAAAGATGGTATTGAAACTAGTAATTGTTCACGAATCCATAAGATTGTAAGGTCATTCTCATTATCATAATCATTGTCATCATCATCACCATCATCCTTGTCATTGTTATTGCCATCATTACATTATCATCATAATCACCATTCATGCCATCATCATCATCATTATGGACATTGTTTGCAATTGTTGATAATTGTAGATGTTGTAAGAAATATCATCAACCCAAAAAATGTGATCAGTGCTAGAAAAGGGTTGTTTAGGACACATTGATATACGTAAGAGAAATAACAACTCTATTTTTGACAGATGATCGATGATGATCATCATCACCACCATTATCATCGTCATTGTCATTTTTATCATCCCCATCATCATCATTCATGCCATTATTGTTTTTGATGATGACCTAGAAGAAATTATGATCATGACACCAAAGATAATGCTTATGATTATGACAATGACAACATCTAAAACTGGGAAGATTCGCCAACGTCATTAGCATCGTCATCATCATAATCATTGCCATCATCATCATTGTCATTGTAACCACTATCGTCTTTATCATCATAATCACAATTCATGTCATCGCCATCATCTTCATTTTCATCATTGTCAATATTATTGACATTGTCATCAATTGTTCATAATTGTCAATGCCATAAGGAATATCATCAATGCAGAAAATATGATGAGTGTTGGAAAAGGGATGCAAAAGCGAACATAGAAATGGGGGCAACAATAGAAGTAAAATTGGATGAAAAGTGGATACAACATAAGTAGATGCACAACAACATGAAAAACCTGACACAAAAGTGGATGCAAAAGTAGATGCAGTTGTCAATGCAAACTTGGATGCAAACATGAAGGCAAAAGTGGAAGCAAACATGGGTCCAATGGTAGGTGTAAAACTTGGCACAAATTGTGGTGAAACAAATGTGGATGCAACAACGGAAACAAAAGTATATGCAAAAATGGATGAAACAAAAGTGGATGCAATAGGGGATGCAAACGTGGAAGCAAATGTGGTTGCAATGGTAGGCGCAAGATATGGTGCAACAAGAGTGGATGTAACAATAGACAAAAAATATGCAAAATAAGATGCAAAAATGGATGTAAAAGTGGAAGCAAACATTGATGCAACAGGCAAAACAAAATTGGATGCAAAAAATGGATATAATGTAAGTAGATGCAAAAGTAGATACAAGACGAGATGCAAAACCCAATGCATAAACCTGACATAAAAGTGGATGCAAAAATAGATGCAATATTTGATGCAAAAGAGGATGTGAACATGGATGCAAAATTAGAAGCAAACGTGGATACAACAGTGAGTGAAAAACATGGTGCAAATTGTGGCATAACAAAAGTGGATGTAATGATAGATGCAAAAAAAGAATCAAAGTATGATGCAAATGAAGATGTAAAAAGGGATGCAAAAAGTGAAATTTAAAATGGGTGCAACAGTGGATGCAAAATTGTGTGCAAAAGTGGATGCAATAGAAGTCGATGCAAAAGTAGATGCAAAACGAGACACAAAACCCGATGCAAATCCCGGTCCAAAATTGGATACAAAAAAGGATGCAAAAATAGATGTAGTAGTTGATGAAAACCTAGACGCAAATGAGGATGCAAACGTGGATGCAAAATTATAATCAAAAGTGGGTGCAAAAGGAGGTGCCAAACTAGGCGCTAATTGTGGCACAAAAATATTAGATGCAATAGTGGGTACAATAATAGATGCAAAAGAGGATGTAAATATGGATGCCAAACAAGAGGGAAAAGTGGATGCAACAAAAGTAGATGCAAAATTTTATGCAAAACTAGACACAAAACACGATGTAAAACTTGGCGCAAAAGGGATGCACAAATGGATGAAAAAATGGATGCAAAAAATGATTTAAAAAAGGATGCAAAAAAGGATGCAAAAGTTGATGCAAGTGTAGGTGCAAAAAGTGGATGCAAATGAGGATGCAAAAGTATGTCAAACAAAATTAGGTGCCAAACTTGATGCAAAACCTGGAACAAAACCTGGTGTAAAGGATGATACAAAACTTGGCATAAAATTTGGTGCAAAACGTGGTGCAAAACCTATTGCAATACCTGGTGCTAAACTTGGTGTAAGATTTGGTGCAAAACTTGATGCAAATTTTGTGTCAAGTTTTGCACCATATTTGATAAATGGATGCAAATAGCACCAAAAATGGGCTCTAGATGCAAAAAAAGAAGTAAAAAGGGACGCTAATCGCTGGTTTTGTTGTAGTGTTCTATTATCCAACCAGATTGGATAAACAAAGCAATGGATGAATGGAAGAAGGACAAAGAAGTATGGCCACTTATTCAAAACTTGCAAAATATCGCAATTCAAACAATATTGCCAGATATTGAAAAGGAAGGAAAAATCATATTGGAACCTGGAGCAGTCATAGAAACAAGAACCGACAGCTACGAAATCGATCAATTTCAGAGTATCTCATCAAGTGGAAGAACTTACCCGCTGAAGATTGCACATGGGAGGACAAGAATTTTATACAAAAGCATCAAGAACTACTCAAGCGTTGAGGACAACGCTTTTTGAAGGAGAGGGGCATGTTAGGCCCCTATACTACTAGTGATTACCCCATTACTATTGTAGTTATACCCCTTATTTATATTGTTGTGCCCCTATTACCCCCATATTGTTACTTCTGTGCCCCATAGAATCCCTCTATTGTTATTTTTGTGGCTTTATATTATTATTGTTAGGTCGGCTAGATTATATTGTGACTCCTTAGACTCCTATATATAGAAAGGAGGTTTTGTCATTTGTATCATCCAAGAATTGTTCATTTTTGTAATGTAAAGGAGGTTGCCCCCTCGAAGAGGCTAAATTCTAAGGTGTGGATATCTCTTTTCTATCTTTTTGTGAGCTGGTTTCATAACATACACACACACACACACACACACACATATATATATAATGATCACCAAACACACCTCAAATATTAGTTGGGTCTTCCTTAAGTGAACAACCAAGCTCGTGAAGACCAAGTAGCTTATTGGCAACATTTTGTTCTTCAAAATTTCAAAGAAGAACTTGAAGCCAATGTCCCCCACTTAAATCCATTGTAAACAAGCTCAAATTAACACCCCTATAGATATTTATTCCTCCACCCTATGCACCACCAACCCCAATAGAGCAACATCCTCTTAAAGAACTTGTCTTAGCCTCCCTCTTGAAGTTTCTATCTGCACTTTTGTGTTATCATATGCTTTCAAAGTCTCATGAACAAGAAGGCTCCTCATATAGCAATTTCCCACCACAATGACCAACAATTAGAAGTCTATTTCAATGTGTCACAATCTATGGGAGGATCATAAATAACTTTTGCCACAGTCAGGTTAGAAGGCTATGTACAAACTTGTTGGGAAAGCAACACAAAGGCCATTAGATTTGGGAGAGACTTGCTAGTAACTAAGTAGAAGGTAATCAATAACATATTCAAGTTCGAATTTTCAATGGCATCATGAATGACAAAGAAAAGGACATAGGATTGTACAGATCTATATTACATTGTTAATAAAGCATGTTATTCATTTTAGGATAAATCCCGATAACTCAAACATAGTCATTAAGTACCTTGACGGTCTTAGTAATCATTTAAGAGGGAATTTTATGTGCTTCAACTCAAGAACACAGACAAAGATTGTGTGTAGGGAAAACACAAGAATTTGACAAGAAAAAATGGCATCCAAGTGGTTTGAAGTACTTAAACAAGCATGGAACTTCTAATAAGGGAGAGAACAAGAAGGGGAAAGAGAAAAATAATAAGACTATTGCCACGACACATGACAAAGAGCTTAGCAACTCAAACATAGTGTAAATCAAAAGAACTCAAACATATTCATTAAATAGAACTTAGGTAGTCTTAATAGTCATCTAAGAAGGAACGTTATGTGATTCAAGTTCAATAACATAAATGAGACTTATGTATAGGCCCAACACATCGAATTTGACAAGAAAAAAGGGCATCCAAGTGGTTTGAAGTAGTTTAACCAACATGGAGCTTCTAGTAAGGGAGAGAAGAAGAAGGGGAAAGAGAAAAACAATAAGGCTATTGCCACTACACATATGTATAAGGACCTTAGGAACCTCTATGGCCATCGCAATGTTGATGGTGATGCGGAAGGAAAATTTTGGAAGTTACATGTAAAACAAAATGACAAGAACCACAAGAATGAGTCCAATAAAAAGAATCTTCATGATTTGGATGTGGGGATGGAGATTATGTAAATCAACTCAGATGTGGACAAGAAAAATGTTTGTAGAATAGTGAAAAAGACTAAGTAGTTTCCATCATAAGGAGGAGAAGAGATGATTTAGATGTTCCACGTCGAGATTTACATTAAGAAGGACATGGATGATCTATTTGATTCTAGTCGACAGACCAGCCTCTTTATAGAGGATCTAGTAAGTAAAGTTGGTTTAGAATTGCATGGTCGCCCTCATCTATATATAGATAGAAAGTGTTATCCATGGAGAGTGATGCGATTTGATTGAAAATCAATGAAATTGAGCTAAAAGGGAAGAGGAAAATATACAAACGAAAGTGCAAGGAATAATTTGAAGAATGGGATGCATAAGAAGAAATGTGCCCATTAGATAATTAGGCATTCATAATCCATTTATGAGAATTCTATAAGAAGCAAAAATAGAGAAAACGCCCTAAAAGAAAACAACAATACTACATAGATAGACCACATGAATGGATAGGAGGAGATCAACATGTAAAATTACTTGAAGCATAACATTCCTTGGTGTTAAAAACATGTTATAGCACAACCAAAAACCAAGTCCCACATATTGAGATGTGAAATAGGAAGATGAGAACATCTAAAGGGAACCATGGAAGGAAATGTTATGACAAGTATGTGGAAATGGGGAGGTCGAAAAATGAGCAATGTTTATCCTACAATGTTCACCATACTAGCCCTTGATGTAAAGCAAAGGGTACTAGATTTAGTTGAGTAGGCCAAGTCCATGATTTGGGGTTGGCATTAGTAAACCCACTAGCTTTATTTGTTGTCACAATTTATTGTTTGGAAATTGGCGCAAAGATTTTAAGCCTTATTGTCCCATATGACCCTTTTGTCTCATGTAAGATCCAATAAAGTCTATCTACTTATCTATTTTTTTTCAGAAAGAAAAGCTTTAATATTTATCTACTTATCTATCTATCTACCATATTCTTTTGATGGGTGAATAAGGATTAGAGCCAAAAGTTACTAAGTAGTGTAAACTTTAATTTGTTATTAGCGGAAATTTTACTAATGAAGTAGAAGTTGATATTGTATGTATTTTTGTCTTTGAAGGGTAGTGATTAGTAATCCTTACATATATATGAGGATTGTCATCTTCATAAGAAAGGCAAACCAATACCCCTTCTTTTTTAGCTTCCTTTTTGTCTCAAATATTTTTAAATTTGTTTCAGTTCATTCATTCAAACATGCCATTTTCATGAAAAGGAAAAAGTGACATAGCCTAGCCAATAATGTCATTTTAACTCTCTTTTTGTTTCAAATATTTGTAAACTTATTTCACAATTTATTTATCTCCATTATGTTTAATATGATGTTTTTCTCATTATATTGTAGTTTATTTTTATTTGAAATATTTTTATGTTATAAAAAATTAAATTTTCTTAATGTAATTTTTATAGTTTAACATGGAGAAATTAGTATATAGCAAGTTTATGTTAATAAATTTATTTAAATTACCAATGTACATGTGTGAGAAAATATTCTTTAAATTTTTGTGGAAATCTTTTTCTAAAATTTTTATTTTTATCATTTTCATATATATATAATTAATTAAAAATATTTAATAATTTTGATTACAATTTCATCTAATTAAAAGAAGAAACAAGCAAATACCTAATGTATAATTTAAATATAAAAAAACTATGCAAATGTGGTAAAATGGAAGCTATGGTTAATTAAAAAAAATTGTAATTTGAAACCTTAATTTGGAACATATTATATATATATATATATATATATATATATATATATATATATATATATATATATATATATATATAATCAACCAAAGAGAAATAGAAACAATATTATAAAATCCTTGTTTTCTAAGTTTTTGGTTTGTTGCAACTTTGATCTATTTTAACTCTATAACAAAAAGAAATTGCATTATATTTTTGATTTCGTTTAATATATTATAACTTTGCTAACTTTCTATACTTTTATCCTTCACATTTTAAAACATGGTCTTTTCATTAAAATAAACCCCTTATCTTTAAAATTATTATCTTTGAATTGTTTTTTTAATTATAATTATTGTATATTATTTATTTTATATCATTAAAATTATTAAATATTTGATATGTATCTTCTAATCATATCATTAATACTTCTTTATATTTTTCTTAATATTTAGTTTTACTTTTCATTTAAAATTAATATTTTCTTTAAAATAAAGCTGTTAGCTTTTAAAACATTGTCTTTTCATTTTAAAAAAACCTTATCTTTAAAATTAATTATCTTTGAATTGAGTTTTTTCCACTATTTTTTAAACACAATTGTCGCTTTGTTAGACTATATATATAAAATTAAAATAATAGTTAATATTCATAACCATTATATACCAAATTTTATATTTAAATTTAATTATATATAATTATGATAATGATGATTAATGTTTACTAAGGTTTAAATAGTTTAAAGTTTAATGGACGTTAAGAAGTTAAGAGATTAAATAGAATTATTTAACTTTTTATTTTTAAGCTTAAAAAAAGTCAAAGTAGGTTAATCATTTGAGATGTTTGGAAAATTAAATCCAATATGAGCACTAAGTATAAAATGGACAATCTAAAAAAAATGTTTTTGATCTTCAACCCTCAAATTTCCCGAGGATAAATCTTTATTTAAATTTTACATTTAAAGATCACATTTTTATTTTTTGACTTGTATAAATATTCCCATACACATTAAATATATTTTATTAAAAATTATTTAATGGTTTTTATTTACTTACCATTTCATGGAATTGGAAGAAAAATATCTAAACCATAAATGCAAACAAAATGCACAATATTCATAAATTCTAATATGATAATTTGGAAGTTATTTTTTTACTGTTTAGATTTTTTATGGTAGAAATTGATTCAGCACGATTAAAAAACATGTGCCATACAAAATCCTTCACTCCTGATTCTCAAAACATTTCACTAAATTTTCTCAAAATCATACCGAATTTTTTTTTTTATTTTCCCCACGCGTTTTATCATCCCATCCCGTTAAGAACACGCGATACAGGTACAAATTTTTCCAATTGAACAGTAATTAATATCGATCACAATGTGAATGTTTTAATCATCATCAGGCTTTAACAAGCTTAAAAGTATCCGTTATATTTTGACCGTTGGAATGCAGATCTATAAATTCAAATTTAAAACTTTCTTTGTTCTCACATTTGATTTATTCTTTACTAACACACCTGGTACCTGCTATCTACGGGCATCTCTTTGCTTTGATCTCTGCTGGCGATCGACAATCAACTGATATTCGCGATCAAATCTCTGATAATTTGGCTATCTGTCTTAGAGGCAGCTGAGTTACAAATTTGCCCTTATTTTGCTTTAACTTGTGTCTTTTTCTCTGTAGTTTTTTGTTTGTTTGTTTTGTTTCTGCATTGTTACAGGTTTTTTCAATACGTAAAATATGAATTCTAGCCTCGATTCGCCAGTGTCTGTGAGTGCTAAGAAACCCTGCAAAAGACCAGAGCAAAGGCGCCCGTTGCAGGAGCATTCAGCACCTTTAAGACAAAATGTAATGTAGTATTCTCTAATTCTACATGAATCCTCTTTGGTTTTGTCTATATTGGGTTTAGGAATTATGGATACATCTGCTTTTTAGGATTGATGTGTAGGGCACAGTGCTTTGTATTTGGCCTTTGCTGTTTTTGGATATATATGTTTTGGGATTGATATAAGATACAGTTTTCTGTTTTAGGGTTGATGAATATATTTCTCTGTATTGGTTCATTCTTCTCCAACTGTATATAACCTTCATGGATGTACTCTGTATTGGCTTTGGGCTTTATGCATAGATCTGTGTTTTTTAGGATTGATACGATAGGGATTATATGACCCTCATCGATGTAATTTGTAGTTCCCTAAGATTTTATGGTGTTTAGGATTGATGTGGACCTTGAATCTTGGAGGACACAGTACTTTGGATTTGGGCTTTACTGCTTATGGATATTATTTGTGCTTTCGGATTGATATAAGATATAGCGTATATATTCTTCTCCAACTTTGTATGACCCTCAGTATATATCTCTGTATTGGGTTCATTCTTCTCCAACTGTATATAACCTTCATGGATGTACTCTGTATTGGGTTTAGGCTTTATGAATAGATCTCTGTTTTTAGGATTGATACGATAGCCCTCATCGATGTAATTTGTATTTCCCTAAGGTTTTATGATGTTTAGGATTGATGTGGACCTTGAATCTTGTAGGACACAGTAATTTGGATTTGGGCTTTAGTGCTTATGGATATCATTTGTGTTTTCGGATTGATATAAGATACAGTGTATACATACTTTGTATGACCCACAGGGCCATAGTGATGTTCTCCGTTTTGGGTTCAGGGTATATGAATATATTTCTGCTTTACGGTATATGAATATGTATGATACACTACACTCTTCTCCAACAACTGTATATGAGCCTCATGGATGTACTCTGTATTAGGTTTGGGCTTTTATGAATAGATTTGTGTATTAGGATTGATACGATAGGCATTATGTTCTCTGAAGTTATATGACCTTCATGGATGTAATCTGAATTGGACTAGGGTTTTATGCTGTTTGACCTTGAATCTTGTATTGTTTTATTATTGCAGAGCGATAGGTTTATTTCGCACAGGGGATCCATGGATTTTGATGTGGCTCGATATCTGCTCACCGAGAAGGAAAATGATAATAATGGCGTTTATACAACGCCCTCCAAGGAATCTTATAAGAGGGAGATTGCAGCAAGTTTATTGCAGGATGGAGATATTGCCTCCAAAAAATACAGGATTCTAAGCTTTACCAGCAAAGCTCCTGCTCCTCCTGAGGATTTACAGTCCCTCTATTCTGAAAATGTGGCTGTTGACAATGTGCCAAAATCCAGTAAATCACGCCGTTATATTCCTCAGGTATGTCTATTCTAGAACCCTAATTAGTACCATGTTTGCGTAGGTTTGTAGGTTGTGTGCAGTCCTTGGTGTTCTGCTTAGGTTTGTTTCCAGAAATTGGATAAATCCTTCAGCCAACCCCAGTTTACGGCTCTGTCTTTGTATATTGAACTTACAATGTTACACTTCCATGTTAGTTTCATGTTTCGTTTTTGGGTTTTTTGTCTCTTAATGCTTGTAATGGATAGATTTTGATATTTGAGCAAACGGCCCAGGTTGGGATTGAGAATTGGACAAGTTACAAATCCTCCCTTGTCTCTGAATGGGTTTCTCTTGGAGTCAAGATGATTGAGATCCACTGCTATATCTATCTCTGCAGGGGTTCTGCCTTTTTGTCACCTAGATAATTTTTCTTTTAAGAAATACTGCTTATAGAAAAGTTGCTGCCCTAGGATGTATCTATGCCGTCAATCACTTACGACTTGCAACTGGCCTCAGCCGTGGAACACTGGTCTCCGCCTTAATTCAAGCCCAAGCCCTGAGTACCTCACTGCTTGCCCCAGGACCACACTCCTGTGGGATGTTAGGATGTTACCTAGATAATTAAAAATTGACAGTTGCTGATTTTAACATTTGTATTTTATTTTTAACTTTCATATCCTTATTTACAGTCTGCGGAGCGAACTTTGGATGCCCCTGAGCTTGTGGATGATTATTACTTGAATCTGTTGGACTGGAGTGCCAATAACGTTTTATCGATAGCCCTCAGCAATACGGTGTATTTATGGGATGCCTCCAAGAGCACAACTTCTGAGCTCCTGACAGTCGATGATGATGTTGGTCAAATAACCAGTGTTAAATGGGCACCTGATGGAAGACATATTGGTGTTGGCTTGACTAATTCTGTTGTACAGCTATGGGATTCTGCATCTAATAGACAGGTAGATTAAATTATTTTTGTTCTCATATTTTCAGTTTCATTATTTGTTTCTAGATGCAATCTCATTCACTTGGTAATGTTTTTCAATGAACACAGCTGAGAGCCTTGAAAGGTCACCAATCCCGTGTAGGTGCGCTTGCTTGGAATGGTCATATTCTTACAACTGGTGGCCTTGATGGTTTAATATTTAATCATGATGTCCGCATCCGTGATTCCATTGTTCAAACATACAGAGGACATGTGCAAGAAGTGTGTGGTTTGAAATGGTCTATGTCTGGCCAACAGCTTGCAAGTGGGGGGAATGACAATTTACTTCATGTATGGGACAAGAGCATGTCATCCTCTAATGCTGCAACTCAGTATCTTCACCGGCTTGATGAGCATTGTGCTGCAGTAAAAGCCTTGGCATGGTGCCCTTTCCAGAGCAATCTTTTGGCATCTGGTGGAGGTAGTGCTGACCGCTGCATTAAGTTTTGGAATACTCATACAGGAGCTTGCCTAAATACCGTTGACACTCACTCTCAAGTTTGCTCATTATTATGGAATAAGCATGAGCGTGAGCTATTGAGTTCACATGGATTTAGCCAGAACCAGCTGACCTTATGGAAATATCCATCTATGGTTAAGATAGCAGAGCTTACTGGTCACACGTCTAGAGTACTGCATCTGGCAGAGGTATTCATTCTATTGATCTATCGCTAAATGGGTTTGTGCTGACAGTCTTAGCCTTTTTGCTGACACTCTTTTCCTTTGCTTTGTATTTTCAGAGTCCAGATGGGTACACTGTTGCATCCGCTGCAGGAGATGAGACTCTTAGGTTTTGGCAAGTCTTTGGAGCTCCTGATACTTTAAAGAGGACCAAGAGTAAAGATGCGGCTGGTGCTTTTAACATGTATCTCACGCATATCCGTTAAGCAGATTTTACTCGTTCAGGAATGAGCACAGGGGCATTATCTGCTCCCATGGATTTAGCCAGAACCAGCTGACCTTATGGAAATATCCATATATGGTTAAGATAAGAGAACAGGTCACACGTCTAGAGTGCTGCATCTGGCAGAGGTACTCATTCTATTGATCTATCGCTAAATGGATTTTGTATTGAAAGTCTTTGTTTTTGTGCTGACAGTCTTTCCTTTGTTTTTGTGTTTGACCTTTGTATTTGGTAAGTCTTTGGAGCTCTGGATACCTTAAAGAGGACCAAGAGTAAAGATGCGGTTGGTGATTTAAAAATATATTTCAAGCAGATTTTCCGCTTCAGGAATGACCACATGGGTATTATCGGCGGTATGATAATATTTTCTTGCATTTCCCTTGCATTCAAAATATTATAAATAAAGAAGATATTGTAAGCCTATCTTGTTTAACATAACTGTTTTTACTTCTTTATACCAGTTCTCTAACCATTCATGAATTCCATGAATTCATTTTTAGTGTTCAAGAGGTTTCTGCAGATATGACATGTAATTTATGTGATTTGTACATGGAGATGCCGTTCTGGACATGTACAAGTCTGACATGGAAAGGGTAATCTTCTCAGGTAAGAGTAGCGAATATACTCTGTATCATAAAGTTGTTACCTTCCTTGCAATTCAAATAGGCATGGACTTCTGTTATATTGAAGATACTGTAAGTCTATCTTGCTTATCATATTCAACAGAGGGGCATATTAAACAACCAAAAGCATGTTCATGTATTTGGTATAGTAGTGAAGGATTGCATTGAAGAAATTGACCAATTTTTCTTTTCAGTTGAGTAAAGGACAACTTCTCAGGTAAGAATAGTGAATGTGATTCATCTAGAGTACACAAATCCATTACGTTTTAATTAAGATTATGTATGGCATTTCACTTAATCGCCTTTGTTGAATTTGTAGCTCTGCCAAGTGTTGGTGGACGTCTGCACCTGTGGATGTCCACTACAGAAACTTTCCAGGCGTTTTTAAACGCCACCAAAGTTTGCGGAGTTTGTTAAAACCTAAACGCTTTCATCATTGAGGGACGTCAGTGACAAATCTAGCAGGAAAGGACGGCAATGAAGAACTCAGTGAATAGAATGCTTGCAGTGTGGACCGATTTGTATTTCACATTATGTTGGTGGACTCCACAAAATTTTCACAGGTGTTTATAATGTCACCAAAGCCGAGGAGTTTGTTGATACCTAAACAGCTTTCATCAATGACTCAACTGAAAAATGTGGTCTGATACAAATCTAACGGTGAATTACTTGCACTGAAGGGTCTTCTTCTGAGGAGTTTGTTTAAACAGCTTTCATCCTTGAGGGACTCCACAAAATTTTCACAGGTGTTTATAATGTCACCAAAGCGGAGGAGTTTGTTGAAACCTAAACAGCCAAGGACTGAACTTCTAACAGGGAAGGACTTGCACTGGAGGGCCTTGAAATCTCCAATACTCCAATGTCTTTTATGAGTGAAGAACAGGTTTTGGATCCGTACATAGTCATCTAGAAAGATTGGTGAACAATGATGCAATGTTCCTCCTTTAAAAGTTCGTGAGTGCAGATTTTGTAAATAAACAAAGATGTGTTGACGTTTTAGACCTTAAAAATTGCTCATCAGAGATTTTTTAACTGCTAAGCCAGTTGTTTAAAATGGAAAATATCAGCAGTGGTTCCATGCTGGTCAATAGCTATGAAAGAGATTCTGCAGGTATTTCGTGAATGCGTTACCTGGGTTTGTGTTGAACTTGTGCTAACAGAAACATCTTTTCACTATGGCCCTTTTGTATGGTATTTATACAGGAGAGATCTCGATTGAGTCAAAAATGTATATGTTCTAGAACTTTTTGAACCACATGACAAAGGAGATGATTTATATTTCAAATTACCTGAAGATTTTGGAATTGGATATACATTCTGCAGTTACCAATTTTTTTTAGCAAACATGAAGAAGAATGATACATTTTAACGTCCGCAAACACAGTGAAAGGAGCAGTTTTTTCACGCCAGTGGAATGATTTTTCATGAATTACAAAATTTCTGAAAATAAACATAGCAAGTTGTTTTATTTATTTATCACAAATTATTATTGTGACCTTCACTGGTAATTATCTCTATAGACTTATTTATTTTGGAATAGTATTTTTATAATTTAGGGATTTAATTTTCATATAGTATTTTTAGTTTTTAGTGGTAAATGGAATTTTCAAAATGGTTATTTCTTTTTAATTAAATTTATTAATTAAAAAAATGTGATATGAAATATGTATTAAATGTGATATACTAAATTAGTCTATAATATTAGCTCAATTTTTCTGAAGATAAATACAATTAGTTGTTTTATATTTCTTGCAAATTATTATTGTGATATAGTATACTCAAAATAAAGTTTGTGATTTATCTCTAATGTAATTATATTTTTATTAATTAAGAAAATTTAATATAAACAAATGTTACATAGTAATTAGTACCTGCAGCCTAGCTTAAATTTAATTTAATTAAACTAAAAAAATAACAAAAACAATTATTTTATCACAAAATATATGTTAATAGAAATAATATTAGTTAATAATATTTTTTAATTTTTGGTGATGTCATTTAACAATATAATAATTTATAATAATAATAATTATTTTTTCGTGGAAAAGTCGTAATTTTATTCATAAGACAAAATTACATTTTGTAGATGCTAAAGAGCATATGCAAATGGTCCGTTCCTATTTTCACAGAAACCAAAAAGATAAAAAAGTAAAAAATGCTATTCTTTTCTCCCTTTCTTTTTCTCCACCTTTCGCCATCCTCCAATGTTGGGGGTAGCAGTTACGATGGATAGCTGATTTTCGGTTATGGGAGAGTCCTTGTCCGACTCAGATCCTTCTGATCCATGAGTTCTCTTGTTGCCAGATATTTCCTTTCCTGTTGGTTGGGAAGCTTGTTGCTGCAAAGGGTTAGTGGGGGCTTCCTCTTTCGTTAGTGTGTTGTTCTGGACTTTTTGTTCATCCATTTCTGCTTTATATTATGCAGTCTCTTGTTCATCCATTTCTGCTTTATATTCTGCAGTCTCTGTTGTGTCTTCTTCTTCATCCAATGGATCTGTATGTTGCCATCCTTTAGGCTTCCTCTGTTGCTTCTTGTTCCATTTGGGGATGTGGCTTGCCTGTGGACAAGCACTAAGGAGGTGGCTTGTTTGTAGACATTTGCAGCATCAGAACGCTGTATTTTCATAATCCAAGGATTGTATCCACTGTGTATTATTGAAGTTCAGTGTTATACTTTCTGGTAGTCCCTGACTGAGATCTACTTCAACACAAATTCTGGCAAATGTAAATATTCCCCTTGTGAGTCTGTCTCCATCAGTCTTTAGAAATTTTCCCAAAGTGTTCCCTATGGCAATTAAAACCTTGTGGTGCCAGAAGTGTAATGGAAGGTTGTGCAACCTGACCCAAACTGGCATCTTTGATACCACCATTGTGTTGGCATCGAAGTCTGGAAACCAAGGGGTCATGAAGAGCCCTGTGCTGCCCCCAGAACCATGGTCCCTTGTTGAGGATGTATTCCTTTTCCTGTTCTGTGTTGAATCTTACTATAAAAAACCCCTTGGGGCATAAGTATATTTCGTAGTTTGGTGTCCATGTAGTATGTATCCAGTGGTGCAGAACATCAGATTTGGGCCAAAATCCATTAAATCTACAGATAACTAAATGGGAGTAAAGATCTGTATACAAAGCATTTACCTCAGCCATTGCAATGGTGAGAGCAAGATTCTCAGTTTTTTGTTCTACAATGTAGGGCCCGGGAAGCTCAGGCGTTGTTACTGGTTTGGTCTGCACTTTCCCTTTACCTTTGACTGCATCCTTGAAAGAGTCTATGTTCTTTGAGCTGGTTCCAGAACATCCACCGCGCAGACGGAGATTGATGATGATGGTCGAGTTTGTGGTTATGTTGTAATCCTGAAGGGTGTAGTTATCCTGTAAGTTGCGTCCCATGTAGATCAGATTTTGCCCATGTTCTGGTATACCAAGGAGGTTCTGTATTTTATATCTTAGATCCTGGATCCTGCTGCCCTTCCAAAACCTCAAGCAATAATGCCTGCCTTCCGGTGTTTTGATGAAGAACTGTGTGAGATCCGCCTCTCTAGGGTATGAATCCATCTGAGAATGACCTCAATCTGTTGCCTGGGTCATCCTGCTCCAAAACCCTAGATCATGTCGTTCTGCTTCCCTATCAGGCATTCTTTTGTGTTTATGGCATGTGATTCAGGGCAAAGAGGTGTCTTGACGGTTGCATGCCCCTAGATCTAGATTTTGTGTGGGCTGCTCGTTCTTCTAAGTGCCTGATCTATTGGATCATTAGTGGATCTGAGCATATTACTGCCTTCCGTGGCAGGAATGATCGACCCAGATCCATTCAATGGCCATACAAATGTAGCGTTGACATTCAGGATTGTGGAAAAGGTGTACGAAATGCAAGTTGCCCCTTACCTCAGAGTCTATGCCATATAGGTTGCCAGATCCAGCCCTATAAGCATCCAGATTCCCCTCTTGCAACGTCGCCACTGCAGAAAACTGGAATCTTAGATCAGTCTTATAGCCCTGGGCAATCTCCCTTACGAGACGCTGGAAAGGGAGCTTCCTTATAAGCAGATCGGTGCTTTTCTCATACTTTCAGATCTCCCAGAGAGCAACGATATCAAGCCTGAACCTATGTGGCTTTTTCGCTCCTTCTGTTGCTGGTGCAGACTTACGATCTGCCTTCGTTGGCAACTGCTTGCTAGGCGTCTTCCCCCCGCTTACTTTGCGGGCAGTCTGCATTGTTCGGGCCATTGCTCTGTATTTTTCTCGCCATGAACCCTAAATTATTATATTGTTGAATGATATCACCAAAAATTAAAAAATATTATTAACTAATATTCTTTCTATTAATATATAAACTTTCATATATATATATATATATATATATATATATAATTAAATTTTTTATAATATATTACCTGAACCCCTGGAGAAACCATTAAAGCAGAAAAACCACTATATTTTGAAAAATCTAAAACATATGTCAAAAACAGAGGAAATTGAATTGATATCTGGCCTTATTCCTGCTTTTTGCAAATATTCTGTTTTATGAAAATAGTTAATTTGGAATCTCTGTAAGTCTCGACGCCGTCAACCCTGCTAAATGTAGTTAAGTTCAGCCTTTGGATGATGGTGTAGAACCATTTTGAACATTTGTATTAGGGAAGATTGATGGGGTTATTGACGAGATGTACATGTGAAGTTATTCAAATTTAATGGATGACTGGATCAAAATTAAATTTTTAATAATCATTTTAATTTTTAATTTTATATTATTTTTAATTTAATTTATGGTTGGATATTTTATTTATTTTATTTAAATTACGTTAAACAAGATATTTATTTATTTATTTTTATTTAATTTATGATTAAATGAAAAATAATTAAATTATGTTATAGTTATATAAGAGAGAATTATGATTTGATATTATAATTATGCAAAGAAAGATTAAAGAATGTTTAGAAAAAAATTGACAAAATGTTTAAAATGCTATATTTATTGCATCGAAACTTTAAAATAGTGAAATTCAATCTCCAATGCTTCTAATACATTTACATAGTGAAATTCAATCTCTAATGCTCCTAATACATTTACATAATGAAAGTCAATCTCCAATGCTCCTAATACATTTACATAGTGAAATTCAATCATCTCCAATGCTCCTAATACAGAGTATGCATTAAGAACACTCTTATCTTTCCAACTAGTTGTGTTCATATGGCTAGGGTTTCATGGAGTCGTAACATTAATATATATGTGGCATAAGAGGTGGTCTTTCCTTTACTTCGAGTCAATCCATTTCTTTTTAATCCCTTTCATAATATTAATACATATATGGCAGATGAGGTGGCCTTTACTTGCTATCAATTCATATATTTATTTTTAATCAATAAAGATATAAATAATGTGATATGGCATTAAGGTCTAGTTGTGAGTCATAACATTCATTAATATATATGTGGCATAAGAGGGAGTCATAACATTCATTGATATATATGTGGCATAAGAGGTGGTCTTTCCTTTACTTCGAGTCAATCCATTTCTTTTTAATCCCTTTCATAATATTAATACATATATGGCAGATGAGGTAGCCTTTACTTCCAATCAATTCATCTATTTATTTTTAATCAATAGAGATATAAATCATGTGATATGCCATTAAGGTCTAGTTGTGAGTCATAACATTCATTAATATATATGTGGCATAAGAGGGAGTCATAACATTCATTAATATATATGTAGCATAAGAGGTGGCCCTTCCCTTACTTTCGAGTCAATCCATTTCTTTTTAATCTCTTTCATAATATTAATACATATATGGCATATGAGGTGGCCCTTATGTCCAATCATTCCATCTTTTTCTTTTTAATAAATAATGTGATATGTCATTAAGGTAATTTTATGTGGTCGATAATAATATGCACCTCTTTCTCTTATGCTTAATGTATTTTTCATTCTAAGACATGGAATGCCTATTTCTTTTTAATCTCTTTCATAATATTAATATGTATATGGCATATGAGGTGGCTGATCCGGATTTAAACAGGAACGCAACAAATTACAGAGATAACCATATACACAAAGATGCAGCGGGAATAATACTTCATTTCATTAATGGAAAATACTGAAATATGCTTACAAACAGAAATGGCAATAAACTAGCTAGGGCAATGGGAGCTTATCTCTGAGAAGAGATGTGATGGCTACATGCCTCTGAACTGTGTTACAATGAGGCTCGAAGGCCTATTTATTGTTGAGAAACAATGGAAAAACCCTTAACATTCCAAAACCTAACCCTAGGAGATGAAACGCCAAACTGTGGGCCCCGTTTGGGGGTAAGTTGGTACATCAACTTCCCGGGGTCGTAACTTTGGCATATGATCTCTGTTTGACGCGTACAATAGCTCATTAGAAAGATCTATCCGAGCACTATCATTGTTGGAACGGGCAACACAATCCATTCCATGGACTCGTGTTGCCCCCGGATTCCCCAAAAAACGTCATTTAGGGCCTCAAAACGGCTCCGGAAGTTCAGGACCCGAAAAACTGCTAAAAATAGTAAGTTGTGCTACAATTAAGGAAACTGAAAATGCTGAGAAAGACAATGGTGGGGGTCCAGGTGGACTTGGCAGGTGGCCACCAATATCCACCTGGATCATTCCTCCCCCCTTAGGAAGCAATGGTCCCCATTGCGTTGAGCTCCTCCATGAGATGAGGAAACTTCTGCTGAACTTGTTCCCTGGTGAGCCACTTGCCCTGCTGAAGGAGTTGGCCCGCTTTGACAACTCAATACAGTTGGATATTCTGTTGGCGAGTGTTCTTGATCTTTGTGTCCATGATCCGATCAGTTGCAGCTTGTTCCATGCAATCTGGATTTAATTCTGTGGGTTTGAGCTGTTCTGCAATGTCGGATGTGTCTAGCAATGGTGGAAAGTATGGCCGAAGGCGGTCCACATTAAATACTGGGTGCAGGCCAAGGAATGGGGGAATGCTGAGCTCAAATGCATTGTCTCCCATAGCCTTAGTAATGGTGTAAGGACCATATCGGAGTGGTCTCAATTTCCGATAGGCTCCAGTAAGGCGTTCCTTTTGCAAATGCAACCAGACTTTGTCGCCCACCTGAAACTTGTGTGGCACCCGATGTTGATCATGTCGCTGCTTGTACTTGGCATTTGATTTCTCAAGAATGTCATGGACCTGCTGGCGAATATGTTGGATGCGCTCAATGAAGCTGGTGGCCTTATCTGTTTTGGACTGGACATGAGCTGAATTCATGTGAGTAGCTGCAAGTGGCATGGCCACATCAATGGGGCATAGTGGCTGGAATCCCAAACCCACCTGAAAAGGGCTATGGCCAGTGGAGCTGTGAAGAGCTCGGTTGTAGCTGTGCTGAACGTAGGGGAGGCTCTCGTCCCATGTGCGTGGATGCTTTGAGTTATACATGCGCAGAATGTGCACAATCATCCTATTGACAACCTCTGCCTGGCCATCAGTTTGAGGATCGAAGGCTGTGGACTTCGTGAGTTTGGTGTCCAGCATTGACCAGAGACTGGACCAAAAGGTGCTGAGAAACCGACTGTCCCGATCTGAGATGATAGACTGTGGGATCCCAAAGTGCACCCACACTCGTTCAAAGAAGAGTTTAGCAGTGGCTTCTGCTGTGATATTCTTCTTGCAGGCCATCATAATGGCCATCTTTGAGAACCTGTCGACGACCACAAAAACACAGTCATTTCCATGCTTAGTGGAAGGAAGGCCTGACATGTAATCCATGGAGATGGATTCCCAAGGTCGACTAGGGGTAGGCAACGGGGTATAGAGGCCTTGCTTCTTAATGGTCGGTTTGGCAATGGCACAGGCAGTACATGATCGGATGTACTTCCCAACATCCTGTCGAAGATTCGGCCAATAGAAATAGTTTTGCAGTACTGCCACTGTTTTCTCGACCCCGAAATGCCCAGCAGCCCGACTGTAGTGTGCTTCCCAAATCATCTTGGCACGCTCGCTTGAAGGAACATAGAGGTGACCGAGGTGGCATAATAGGGCATCCTGGAGGTGAAAATCTGCAACCTGCCGACCCTCCAAGAGTGTCTGGTATGTGTGGCCGAATTCTGGGTCGCTTTTGTAGAGAAGTGGCCAATCAGAAGTCTCGTGCCTGCAAGAGTTGAGCACGGTGGTTAGCGCCATGATCGGTGGTCGACTGAGGCAATCTGCAACATTATTGGTGCTGCCCTTTTTATACTTGATATTCAAGTGAAACTGTTGCAGGTATGTAGACCACTTCTGATGGCGATCATTCTGCAATTTCCCTTGGGTCTGTATGAACTGCAGAGGTTGGTGGTCTGTGTGGATGACTGTTTCCTTCCCCAAAATGTAATGCTTCCATTGTCGGCAGGCCTGTACAATGGAATACATCTCTTTATCATAAGTGGGGTACTTTCGGACTGTGTCTGAAAGTGTTTCACTGTGATATGCCACTGGATGTCCATGTTGAGTAAGGGCTGCCCCAATAGCATAGTCAGAGGCATCTGTCTCGACCTCAAATGGTTGTTGTAAATCTGGTAACGCGAGCACTGGTGCCGTGCAGAGGCGATCCTTCAACTCCCTGAATGCCTTCTGTTGAGATTCAGACCAAAAGAATTTTGCTTTCGCCCTGCCCTTGGTGACTTGACTCAAGGGCCAAGAAATATGAGAAAATCCCAACACAAACTTGCGGTAGAAGTTGGCAAGACCTAGAAAGCTGCGGAGCTCTGTTAGAGTGGTTGGAGAGGGCCAATCCCGAATGACTTGGACCTTGGCTGGATCGACATGCACCGCCTGTTCATCAATGATGTATCCCAGATACTGAACCTCGGTAATGCCAAAAGTGCATTTCTCCAAATTGGCACATAGCTTGTGTTGCCGCAGTGTTTGGAGAACTTGTCGGATGTGGTGGAGGTGCTCTTCCCAACTCTGGCTGAAGATCAGAATGTCATCCAAGTATACTACTACAAAGGAGTTGGTGAATGGCCGCAAGATGTCATCCATTAGCCTCATAAAGGTTGCAGGAGCATTCGTCAATCCGAAAGGCATGACCAACCATTCGAAGAGGCCCTCCTTGGATTTGAAGGCAGTCTTCCACACATCTGAGGGTTCAATTGGTACCTGGTGATATCCTGACTTCAGATCGATCTTGCTGAAATATTTCGCCCCCTTTAGTTGGTCTAGGAGGTCATCAATCCGCGGGATCGGGTACCTATTACGGACAGTGATCTTGTTCAGCGCCCGATAGTCAATACAGAGTCTCCACATCCCATCCTTCTTCTGTACCAACACTATCGGGCTCCCACAGGGCGAAGAACTCGGACGGATGTGACCTTTCTGCAGGAGCTCCTGAATCTGCCTCTTGATTTCATTGTTCTCCAGAACGGAGCGCCGATAAATTGGTCCATTGGGTAGCGGTGCACCTGGGGTCAGATCGATGGAGTGCTTGACTTGACAGTGCAGAGGAACCCCTGCCGGGGAGGTGAAGATGTCTTCGTACTCCTCCACAATCTTGTCCATCTGTAGCTGCCGTGCAGAGGGACCCCGTTTGGAGGCCGCGGCCACTGTCTTCTTCTTCCCTTGAGGGCGTATCATCAGGAAAACAAATTTCCTGGTTTTGGAAATGATCTTACTGCATTGTTTTGCAGTAATCAAAGAGATGGCGGCAGGTGGTGCTACCTCTGGTATCCTGAACAACTTATTTCCCAATGTAATAATAACAGCACGGGGCCTTGATTCATACATAGCATGTCGCTTCCACAAGTATGGTTGTCCTAGTAATACATCACAAACTTCAAGGGGAGCAATGTCACACAATACCTCATCCGTGAAGGGCTTGATGTTGTATGGAAGGCGACACTGCTGGCTCACGCGAAGATCTCGCCCTTGGTGAAGCCACCCAATGGTATATGGTTGTGGATGTGCTGTGGTCGGTAAGCCCAACCGCTTCACGACCTCTGCCGAAATGAGGTTCTTTTGACTCTCGCTATCAACAATGAACTGTATCGGGGAGCCCTTTACCCACATCTGGGAGTGGAAGAGACGCTCCTCCTCCTCTGGATCTTCGGGTTCATTTTTCTGGATCTTTGCGGTAGCAACAGTGGCGCTGGGATCCACATCAATGATCTGCTTCCCTTTTTCATACCCCTTATCGGGTTCTGACTCAGAGTCGGAACATGCATCTGATTCTGAAACCTTTAGCTCAGCCACCAGTGACTGCTTGGCCCGACACTCACTTGTGTTGTGAGTGGAGCTCTTATGGAACTCGCACCATTTTCCAGTGTCCTTTCTCGGCTTTGCGGCGTTGCTCTTTGCTTGCAGCTTCGGCTGGTTGTCTTGGGCTGTCCCACCTTGGCTTTGTCCTTTGTTCTGTGGTTTAGGGGCACCTTTCCCCTGCTTTGGATTCGCAGATCCAAAGTCTCGCTTATTTTGTTTAAACTTCTGCTCGACCTTGACGGCATACCGGTATGCTGCACCGAGCGAGGGGATGTTTAGGAACTGTATTTCTTCCTGGATGTACTTGTGCAGGCAGCCACAGTATTTGAGTATCAAATGTTGCTCCGAATCCTTGATACCCAACTTTGTGCGAAGGGTATGGAAAAGATTGGTGAACTCTGGCACGTCTTGGTCCCTTCCCTGCCGCAGCGTGGTCCACTTTATGTATTCATCCTCATAGCTTCCGACAGGGTAGTACTGCTCCTTGATGGCATCCCGGAACGAATCCCAGGTGGGTGCGAATGAAAATAGTGATCCAGTACTTTCATCCTTCTGCTCGCAGTAGGTTTCCCACCAGTCCTTGACGTGGGGGGCTGCTTTGAGAAGAGCAAAAACAATCTTTTCCCGACTCGAAAATTCATGAACAGAAAAATAACCCTCTAGCAGATTTAACCATTTATCTACGGCATCGGCATCTATCTGACCCTCGAATATGGGGATTTCAAAATTAACTTGTACCTTAAAGGGTGTGGCGTTTCCAGAGGAGCTGCTGGAAGCCGATGCGCCGCTTCTGGGTAGCCGCTGAAGGATCTGCGCAAAGCTGTCCATCATCGCGTTTCGTTGTCGCTCGAGCGCTTCTTTGAGCAAGATTTTGATGGGATCTCCTGCCCCCTTGTCTTTCTTCTCGTCCACCATGGGAGGCCGTCAGGATTTGCGAGGCTGGTCTTGCAAAGGTCCAACCAGTTCAAGCCCTAACTCCTTATATCCCGACCTTGTTGGGGACATGCAAAGAAAAACAGAGAAAAAGCAGACCGCTCTGATACCACTGATCCAGATTTAAACAGGAACGCAACAAATTACAGAGATAACCATATACACAAAGATGCAGCGGGAATAATACTTCATTTCATTAATGGAAAATACTGAAATATGCTTACAAACAGAAATGGCAATAAACTAGCTAGGGCGATGGTAGCTTATCTCTGAGAAGAGATGTGATGGCTACATGCCTCTGAACTGTGTTACAATGAGGCTCGAAGGCCTATTTATTGTTGAGAAACAATGGAAAAACCCTTAACATTCCAAAACCTAACCCTAGGAGATGAAACGCCAAACTGTGGGCCCCGTTTGGGGGTAAGTTGGTACATCAACTTCCCGGGGTCGTAACTTTGGCATATGATCTCCGTTTGACGCGTACAATAGCTCATTAGAAAGATCTATTTGAGCACTATCATTGTTGGAACGGGCAACACCAGTCCATTCCATGGACTCGTGTTGCCCCCGGATTCCCCAAAAAACGTCATTTAGGGCCTCAAAACGGCTCCGGAAGTTCAGGACCCGAAAAACTACTAAAAATAGTAAGTTGTGCTACAATTAAGGAAACTGAAAATGCTGAGAAAGACAATGGTGGGGGTCCAGGTGGACTTGGCAGGTGGCCACCAATATCCACCTGGATCAGTGGCCCTTACGTCCAATCAATCCATCTATTTCTTTTTAATCAATAGAGATATAAATAATGTCATATGTCATTAAGGTAATTTTATGTGGTCGATAATAATATGCACATCTTTCTCTTATGCTTAATGGATTTTTCATTCTGAGACATGGAATGCCTATTTTTAGTGCAATAGTGCCCCATTTCTTACAAGGAATGTGTAACCCTTCTTTTTGGGAGTCCCACTATCTTTATGTAATTTTATACGATTATACACCTTTACTAAGATTTTATTGTGTCGAGATGTGACAAAACTCATGTCTAGCATAAATAGATGATATGTATCTCATTCTTGCATGTTAATGGAATTATAATTCTAAGGCATGGAATACCTATTTTTGATGCAATGTTGCACATTCTTACAAGGAATGTGTAATCCTTCTTTTTGGAACTAGTGCTTCCCACTATCTTTATGTAATTTTATATGATTATACACCTTTACTAAGATTCTATTGTGTTTAGATGTGGCCTACAAAACTCATGTCTTGCATAAATAGATGATATGTACTTAATTCGTGTATGCTTAATGGATTTTTAATTCTAAGATATGGAATGCATATTTGTAGTGCAATGATGCCCTATTCTTACAAGTAATGTGTAACCCTTCTTTTTGGAAGTAGTGTTTCCCACTATTTTTATGTAATTTTATATGATTATATATCTTTACTAAGATTTTATTGCGTTTAGATGTAGTGACAAAACTCATGTCTAGCATAAATAGATGATATGTACCTCATTCTTGTATGCTTAATAGATTTTTAATTCTAAGACATGGAATACCTATTTTTGATGCAATGGTGCACATTCTTATAAGAAATGTGTAAGCCTTCTTTTTGGAAGTAATGCTTCCCACTATATTTATGTAAATATCAATTTAGGCATAGAATTAGTGCATAGCATTCAAACCATCCAATTCACAAAGAACCTCTAAAGAGCCTATGGAAAAAAGGAGGGGAGGAACTACTTAGAATCATCACAATAACATTGGGAAGACAATCAATACATGATAAATAAGAAGTGGGATCTGTTGAAGCCTCAGAATTCTGTTGCTCCAACATGGGGGATAACCACCCGATTCGAACCTTAAAGACAACTCCCTTTTCGTTTGATGTGGTGGCTCCGACTGGGGATGATGGGACCAGTTTCCCATAGTGGGTTTGAAAATGAGAATGGGTTGTTTTAAAGCAATTGCAATAAGAATAATGATAACTAAATGACCTATTCTAGAATTCAAATCTCTAGCTAACTTAATCTAATATAAACTCGGGGTATTTTGTGCAATATGCGATCTAAAAAGATATATGTTTGACATGTGATAATAAAGATCATTCACGCATTAAACAGAGATGATAACATGTAAATAAAATTTCTTTGACTAAATAGTTAGTCAAAGAAATGTATAAACTATATCGCATATATTAATGATCATATATGAAAATAAATACTTTCAGCTAAGCATCATACAGTAGTGCAATTAACACATAACAGAAAAAACATATTCCATATATAATTCATGAAAATGAAATGTTATCACTAAGTAAACAAAACAGAATTGATCATACAAGATAAAAATATCATATGTGTGAGGTTCTGCTCATTTGACTAATGACATAGATCAACTCCTTTCTTCAAATCAAATTATTCTCCAAGCATACAATAGTGCATCAACAAAGGAAAGTAGTTTGATAATCAAAAGTAATGACCGTGTTCCATAATCTATTCACAAACTTACAGAAGTGCATTCTTTGCAAATGTTTTTGATAAAATTCTAGACCCTTCTCTAAATGCATGAGGAAGATATAAATACTATCTAACTAAAGTTCAAAAATAGATTTATACAAAATATCTCGACGTTCCACACAACCTTCCTCTTAACTAGCAACTAACTCTAAAAATAAAAGTAATTTGATGAATAGAGGTTATAAAGATGTCTTGTTGTCTGCCAGTTTTTCCTTTAGATCACATATATCGGCTATTGTTTTCACTTGAGGAGGTGCCCAAATTGTGTCCTAACCTGCCCTACGAAAATGGCATATGTGAGAGGTGGCAACATCCTTTGTGTTGAATTGAGTGAACAATTCAACATAATAATTTCGCTATGAGGTTTGACAAGGAATTGCCAATATGCCTCCCAATCAGTCTTTAATAACTTTGTGATCGCCTCCCTTTGGTTTTTCACCTTTGTCTTCCAGCTTTTATCCAAGTCATTAAAATTTGGCAATGACTTTAAGTTACCTTCTTTTATCAAGTTGGTAGCGTGCAAAGTGTGGTTGACTGCTTTTATTATATTTTTAGCCACTCCTGCTCCTCTCGCTACTACCAACTCTTCCTGCTTGATCCGCGCATCCCAATCTATGAACAATATATCCTTATGTGTCTCTTCAATCTCGGGCAGATTAGCACTCCTTCCCTCTTCAGTTTCTTTCCATTCAATATATTTAGAGATCTTAATATTTAAATCATTAAATTTAGTTCTCTGATCAATCGCCTTATCTGTTAACTAATCACTGGTAATCAGATAAGGAGTGACATGTGACATTCTCTGGCAGAAAAGATCTTGATGTTTTGATAGAAAGGAATTAAGCTCTAATGCCTCTTTGATGAATTCATCGACAGTAGGGACATATTTATATTTTTCCATGGATTCTTGCAACTGTTGGATTTGCATGTTTTTGGAAGAGATGTATGCTTCATGGCTTATCCTTAATACTTCCATACTCTTCTGCAAATGGACTATTTGTTCAGCAACCTGTTTGTTCACATTTTCTTTTTCTATCTCCAGTTCCTTCTTGAGTTGCGCTATCCTCTCTTCCCTTTCATTTAACAAAATAGATACCTGTGTGGCTTTATCCATGGTTGCAATAGCATATGCCCCTATAAATTGCGGTAGCCTGGTTAAATTTTCAGCGGGGTTCGAAGGAATATCCTTCTAGACTATGTCCATCTGTTCATTCCTAGGTGGGATATCGGGTGTTTCTATTCTCCTTCTTTTCCCCTGTCTTCTTCTTATAGCCTTATGAGGTGGGTTGTAGAACACATATAAAGGAGGTATCTCTGTAAATTTTAGAATAATTTCAGATGTCGGAAACATAGGGATGATTTATGTATTTTGCGAACTTGTCCCTTGCTCATCCATTGGCTCCGACTTTGAAATTTTCTAAGTCTGCCCGGAGTATGACATTCTGTGGTTTCCTGGACATCTGTTGTCTTGAGAGTATCTTGGAGATTTTTATTAAATTGGTCACATGCCTGCTCCAAATCGCTGGTTTTGCCTTCGGGACCGATATCTTTATTTAGGTCACTTATGACTTGTTTTTCGGCTGACCTTCTGTTGGATTCCGCTATAGTCTGCGTCTCTGGTATCTTTCCTGTATCCTGGTTTGTGTTCACCTATGATTCTATACGAGAATTTGGCCCTTCACTATTGATAGTTACACTAGGCATAGGCTTGTCATCAACTCTTAACAAATTCTTGAAACTTTTCAAAATCATTAGGATTCAAATTTGCATTCGCCCAATCGAAGGCTTGTTCGAATGATTCAGCTGTTTGTAAAAGATCTTTGAATTGTTGAGCTTCATGGACATAGGGTTTGAGCTTTAGTGTTGTAGTAACATTTTGTGCTACTTTTTCTGGGTCGAATTACCTCTTAGGCAGAGCATGGAGCTTGAGGCTCTCTAAGCTTAGTAATTCCTTGTTTGCATGGTTGAAGTTTTCCAACAAAAAATAACCACATCGGATGGGAAAGGGTGGCCATAATGATTTTTTGTTATCTTTCAAGGTCCTAGTCAAGCCCTTCCCAACAATTTGGTGAGGTATTTCTCTAGCTAATAGTTTGTCGGAGTCATACAAAGGGAGTACATGTGGGTCCGTTGTACTGCCATAAACTTTTATATACATAAACCATTGTTTATCAAAATACTTGCTTACTACGAGAAGGTCTGTAGTGGCTTCTTTAGAAAATTTGGGGGCTTTCTTATCAAAACTCAATTGGTGTAATGGTAAAATAAAAACATGGCAAATTTTGTAAAAATGGGGAATAAATGGGACCCACATCTATTTGTGACTGAGATGAATGGGGTAAGGGTCTTGCAGAGTCCATTTCCAACCCATGATTGGAAACTTAGTACAGAAACATATGGCATACATGATATAGGCACTGAAATAAAATGGAGGAAGGTATTCTGTGGAGGTCGATCTATTTTGGCGATATTCGGAAACAGAAGTAGCTAGGTTATCAGATAGGACAGTGGCCCACTTCATTATATGGGAATTGACACAAGCATCAATTAAAGGAGCCCATTCTATGGATAACTTGGTATTATTAGGTAATCCATATAATCTACATAACATAGAAGTTGCATAGTTATGGGGATTTGCTAAAGAAGTAATGGGGTACATACCCGCCTTATCATATTTGAACTTGTTCTCTAGGACTCTCCAGCCCTGAATCATCTTGAAGGGTTCTTCATTCTGCTTTGCAAAGTTGGCCAGAAATGGTTTGTCATATATGTCATAAGGGTCAGGAAGATGATACATATGTTTCAAATCTTCAGCTTTGAATTACCCCATTATCTCCCTCTTTGAGTTCCAGAATTGTCTGTCTTCTATACTAAGATTTTCCACCACCCATCTAATCATATCAGTGCATGGGAGTAGTTTAGCTCTTCCTCCTATTTTGTGAAGAACGGAGCAAGCAACATCTTTGAATTGAACTCCGAAGGGTTTTATTGAGTTCGTTGTCACCTTGGTGACAATAATTTTGGGCCGTTCATCTTTAAGCCTATTGTAGATGACTTCCCATGTCGTTGCTCCCGTGTCAGCACTACAAACTGTATCATAAAATATGAGCGACATTTCTAAAACCTCGGACTGTGAAATGCTCTGTTGCTTCTGCTTTTGCATTACCTTCCGCAATGACATCTCTTTGGAAGCTTGCCTGAAACGAAAGGGATATATCAGTGCATATGATAGAGGGTAATTAAGGCTGAGAGCTCTTTTAAATGACTTTCAATCATGGGAAGATTTTGAATGTGATTTCTATTTTAACTAGCCATAACTTGAAAACATCAATTCCTCTCCTCGAGCTACTAAACATTAATTACTCTGTCAAATCACTTAATATTTCATTAAAACTCAGTAGCTTCCCTCGCTCCATGCCTTATTTGCTGCATCACAGTTTTCGAACGTTTCCATATAACATTTCTCGGAGATAATGCAAATTGCGATTGCGAAAATCGCAATATTCCATTTCGCAAATTTTTATGGGGTGACACGATGGCATGTTGTATTAATTTGCGACTTGCGAAGTGCGATCGCATGTTCTTAAAGTGTTGTGATCGGAAAATCGCAGCGGGGGCTTTATCGCATTTCGGGGTTTTCTTCAATATGTTTATAATTATCACATGGAAAACTGCGAAATGCAATTTGCGATAAAATTTCTAAGTATGGGTTGTATTCTAAGGTTTTAAGGAAATTTGTAGAGTTGGGATTTATTTTCAAAGCCTAAAAAATTAAAAAGGGTCCCCATTTATATGTCAAATATTAACTATTATTCCATACAAATGGGGGGTTTGTTACATAGTTCAACAATTGGTGATTCACTTCGGAGAACCAACTATCTCTGATTGGTTTTTTTTTTAATTTCTAAAACTTTCAAAATTAGAAGAGTTATAGGAATAATAATTACATGAGTTATAAACTAAAAAACATTTCTCTGAAATCATAATCACTCACTCAATATATTTACTCAACTACTTTACTCTTGTAGTGATAAAAATACAAATGTTTGCATTAGTCAATAGTAAGATTTAAAGAGATATAGCATGTGTCTTCTACAGATTAGTTTTTTGTTGTTTACTCATTTATCACAGATAGAGCCTCTACTACCAGCAGGCATTCATAGCCTCGACAGGGTTATCTTTTAACCAACAATGGTTCATTGTCCCATCTGAAGCAATTTTCAGAATTCAAAATGATATTCATTTGCTTTCTTTCTCATTTATACCTTGTTTTTTCCTTTCACGTAATTATTTTTTTCAAGTTTCTTAAAAGACATTGTCTAGGCTTGGTAACCCAATAATGACAATGTCATTCACTGGTTGTAACTAAACTGAATAAGCTGGCTCTTGATGAGACCCCTTGTCCTTTGATTGATTAGATCATTGGCTATTACCCTGTTTTGATATGCAGTTTTGGTAATATCAATTTAATTATTCCCCTATGATCATGGTAAACAAACTCGTTATGAGACTTATTATCTTTTAAGTTTTGCATATTTTAGAATTACACTCTAAAAAAAGAAATTTTTATCATATGGGGTGAACCATTGGCCCTTTTTAAGAGCTTTGGATGATAATAATAGAGTTTTGAGATACCCTTCTGTAAAAAGTCATTACTAGGTTAAAGATTCTTTTCTTGACTGATAGCAAAACATCTATACCTTATAAAGATAAGAGCTTGTTCATAGAATAAGTGTTTTTAGCAAGGTTAAGTTTTTCCAAAGAAATAAGGTTCACTTTGATACTCAAATGCTCTAATTATTTCTTTAACTTTTCTTACTTATAGAAGCTAAAAATCAAAATATTATCAGAGACTTTATTTTGAGAAGCCAAAAGTAAATACTAGTTCACCTTTATTTTCCTAAGGATGCTAAAGACAATATGATACAAAACTAGAAGACATTGTCTTCTAGGAAAAGTATTTTTTCAAAATTTTCCCATTAATGGGCAAGGAATCAATTCTACCTGACAGAGCTTGTAAAAGAAATGTTGATGGACCAATTTTCTCAATGATTTGGAATGGTCCAAGCCACAGTCTTTGGAATTTGGTGTGTTTTCCATTTTCCTCATGTGCTTTGTCCCATTTCAAAACCAGAGCACCTACTTCAAAGGTTTTATGACTGACAGAGGTTGTATCAAAAGAGGTTTTGACCAATTGTTGATGATGGGAATGAGTGGCTTTAGCTTTTTCTCTTGCTTCTTCAAGCTTAAGGATTTGAAATTGTCTTGCTTGAAGAGAAGAGGAAGGATTTTCATTAATAAATTGTATTAGGGCGAGAGATGGGATTGCTATGTTTGTGGGGAGAACTGCTTCTTTTCCATAAACTAAAGCAAAAGGAGAAGAACCAATTGAGGCCTTATGTGTTATTCTATCTACCCAAAAAGCAAATGTCAATGCTTCGTGCCAATTCCTATGATTTTGGTCTATAGTCCGCTTGATGATTCTGATAAGGTTTTTTGTTTGTTAATTCAGCTAATCCATTACCTTGTAAATAATAGTTGGCTGAATACTTCAATTTGAAACCTATTTTTAAGGCAAATTCTACCATAGTATTTCCAGAAAAATAAGATGCATTATCAAACATTAAAGTTGTGGGTAAGCCAAACCTCGTGATTATGTACTGATCAATAAAGTCTGTAATACTTTCTATATTAGCTACCTTTAGTGGGATAACTTCTACCCATTTCGTAAAATAATCAGTAGCTGTAAGGATGTACTTGTGCTGCTTGGAAGAGTTAGGAACAATCTCACCAATTATATCTAATCCCCATTGTTCAAATGGTTGTTGGATATTCATTGGCTGTAAAGGGAATGCTGGGTTTGTTTCTCTTCCAGCTGCAATTTGACAAGTTTTGCATTTTCTTGCATAGTCATGTGCATCCTTAAATAGTGTTGGCCAATAACAACCTGCATGCATGATTTTGTGAGTTGTGGTGGTTCTTTCAAATGACCTCTAGCTAGTCCATCATGTAACTCTTGCATAACCTTTTTAGCTTCAGGTTTTTCTAGGCATCTTAATAATACTAAATCATAATTTTTTTCTAAATAATACATCATCAATTAATTCATACTAATTTGGTTTCAACTTTAAAGCACGCTATGTTTTGTAATTGAGATGCATATGAGCATATCCATTCTTTAAATAAAACTTCAAATCAGCATATTGTGATTGCGCATTGTTGAGGCTTACCTCTGATATTTTCACTTCGTTACCTTGGTCCTCTTCTGTTGATAAGTGAGAAGCTCCAATTAGCATCGTGCAAAAACCTTGGCCCCTAACAATTTTAGCTGGCCGGATTTCTACATCGTACTCTTGAAGCACGCAGTGACCCAATTGGCTCTTTTCTCCCCCACTTCTCTTTGAATCAATAATTGCCTTACTGCAGGGTAAGGTACAACTATTTTTGTATGAGTTTTGAGGAGAAAAGGTTTGAAATGCTTCAAGGTTTTAAACACAACAAAAGCTTGTTTCTCAACAATTGAGTAGTTTAGCTCGACACCCTGTAAATTGGAATTGAAAAAAGAGATAGGTGCCTCGATGTTTTGATCGTTCAGTTGTGTTAAAACTGTTGCATATGATGTATCAGATGAAAATTTTTACAATACAAAAGGTTTAAGAAAGTCTAGAGTTGTTAAAGAAGGAACATTGATAATGGCTCTTTTTATTAACTCTAATGACTCTCTTTCATCTTTCCCCCATTTGAAGATTGCATTCTTTCTTATCATTGATTGAAGGGGTAGAACAATCTGTGAAAAATATGGAACAAATATTTTTACAAAATTAATCTGGCCTAGGAATGATTGCATGGTCTTTTTATTATGTGGGAGAGGAATCTTTTCAATTTCTTGGATTCGATCAAGATCAATATAAATTCCTTTCTTGGACACTATGAATCTGGGAAGCTTGCCTTCTGCTAAAGCAAAGTATGACTTTTTGGGATTTAAATAAATGCCATATTTCTTGCATCTTTCAAAGATATGCTTTAGGTCATTCAAATGATTGTTTCTGTTCCTAGAGTAGACTGTGATGTCATCTAGGTAAATAACAACTGATTTATTAATCAGACCTTTAAAAGAAATATCCATGGCGCGTTGAAATGTAGCACCTGCATTGATGAGTCCAAAAGGCATTTTCTGATAAGCATATATCCCCCACTTGATCCTGAATGTTGTCTTCAATGTGCCATCTGGATGTACAAGAATCTGATTGTATCCTGAAAATCCATATAGAAAAGACATTAACTCAAAACCCGCAACTAATTGTAATATTTGCTCCATGGCAGGCAAAGGAAAGTTATCCTTTTGACAAGCTTTATTAAGTTCCTAAAATAAATACAAATCCTAATATCTCCATTCTTTTTCCTGACAGGAACCATATTTGATACCCATTTTGAGTGTCTAACAGGAAATATTAATTCGGATTTAATTTGGATTTTAAGGTTTGGATGAATCTTTCTAAGCTTCTGTTGAACTGGTTTCTCATTGGAGCTCATAGGTATAGTATGTTGAATTACAGAGGTATCATAGGTCTTGAGATCTGAATAATTCCAGGCAAAGACACCTTTATATGTTTTCAACAACTTGATGAATGATATCCTTTCTTCGAATGATAAACCAAGACTTAGGTTGACATTTTAAGGTTTTTCATTTGTGCCTAGGTTTACCACTTCAAATCTCAAAGTAGAACTCTGAGTCTTGGAGTTGGTAATCTTTTTAAATCTATCTTTCAAATCATAGAGATCCTCCATTTTGACTACAGACTTTGGAATTGGACTTTGATCTTGTTTATGGTTGATTTTCAAGTCATAGTCATGTTCATCTATGATTTGTTCCTCATAAGATCCTTCTGATGTAAGGAAATCGATTATATCAACATCATTATTAAAGGCTCTCCAATTTCTTACATTATCAGGGATGGATTGTCTAAAAATTAACTCTATGGAAAACCTATATGGACTAAATTCCCCTTAAGGTATAAGCTTAGATGCTACATTGGCAAGTAAATCAGCACTTGCATTTTGTAATCTGGGAACTGAAGAAATGTTAAAAGCAATATAATGCGAAGTAAGATTCTGGGCTAAGGATTGATAATGTTTGAGATTCCCAGAGACACAATGGATTTTGTTTCTTACCTATTTAATAACTATTTCAGAGTCTCCATATACTTGCAAATACTTGACATCAAGGCCAATGGCTTTGTACATCCCTTGAATCAATGCTTCATATTATGTAGTATTGTTAGTGCATTGAAATTCAAGCCTGCAGGCTAACATGGTTTTCTCTCCTTGTGGGTTGATTAAGATATATCCAGCACCTGCACCATCTTCAGACTTGGAACCATCAAAATAAAGAGCCCAGAATAATGGATTATCTACAAGTTTATCAACTACATCTATACACTTGGAAGCATCTGTTTGCGAAAATTTTTCTATCTGAGATACTACAACGTTATCCAGAATATTATTGGTGAAAGCTACAGGTTCATTGCTTCCCTCGAGAGCAATGACTGTATACTTCATGAATTTCTCATGTCTACTCTAATTTGGTTAGGCTTACCATTGTATAGTAACCACATATGAGACCAATCAATTGCAAAGTATCCATGTAATTTTTCAGACCAATCCCTACTCAGAATTAAACCATAAAATTCAGGGATATCAACGCTAGAATATCAATTATCTGTGAAACCTTTGGATTAGAGGAAAGCATGATTGAAATTTATATCATTTCTCCAAGTACTTCTACTTTCGTCCTCTCCGATTGAACTATGTGTACAACAAATTTTTGAGGTGTAATATTTAATTTTGTGCACACAGTTATTGGCATGATGTTTGAAAAGGCTCTTGAATAAATAAAGCAATTATGGACGTTTTTGTTGAAAATCTCATAGGTAATAAGAAATGGAGGAGTAGGAGAAATAGATCTATCACCTATCAGAACTAGGTCTGTGGTATTTACTTTGTTTGAAGATGAAGGAGGCTTTCCCATATCTTTAGTAGCTTGAGTAACTACAGCGGATGGTAAAGGAGCTATAGGAACTGCTTTTAATTCTCTAAGTAAGATTTTTTGTTGTTGTTTGAGCTTAGTCAATTCTTGCAATGAAATATTTTCTCTTTTCTTTTTCATATCTTTGACTATATTATATTCCACTGTATCTGATATTACTAAAGTTTTGGAAGCAATTGGAGGATCTAATGGAATAGAATCAGTTTGAGTAGTCTTAGATTTCTTACTTACTATCTTCTCTTTTACAGGAGTAGCAACTTTATGTTTTTGATTTGTTGTAGACGTATCAGTAGAGTTTTTACTTCTTGTAATTATTGGCATAGCTTGGGTTTCCTCTTCAGTTAGAAGAATGAAGTCCCACATTCCATTTAACTCAACTTCTTCTTAGTTCCTGCTTATTCTTCAGTTGCTGAGTCTTCTTCCGATTCTTGATCAGATTCAGCGTTTGAAATAGTATTTGGTGGTTGGGATGTAGAAGAAGGATTTCTCTTGAATGGGCGAAAAGATTTCTTGGGAGAAGATGATTCTGCAACTTGTTTCTTGATTTCTATCATTTCATTTTGACATGATCTTTAACACTTTTTGAAGGCCTTCATGGTCAAAAGGGCCTTTTGGAGCTTTATTTTTTGAATCTTCTTTGGATGTCACTTTCTTTGATTTCCTTTCTTCTATTTGTGACCTCTTTTCTAAGGCAATAATTCTTCTTTCTAGAGACAATGTTCCTTTCATGTTTCTACGAGGGTAAACTTATTGGCTCTATCCACAAAAATCATGATATTAGAGGGAGGGGAGGATATGTACCATTCAACTGCACATCTGTTATAGGTCTAGAGGCAGCTGGGATTTTGTTTAGCAATTTGTTAAACCTGGAGTTGAATTCTTTGATCCTTTCGTCTAAACTTTCTTTTAGGTTGGAAAGATCATTGATAAAGATGCCACAATTCTATCATCGCCAAATTGTGCAAGAAATATTTCTTCAAAAGTGTCCCAGTTTCTTATTGAGCTTGCAAGAAGGGAGAAATACCAGGATCCTGCAAATCCCTGGAAAGTATAAGGAAAAAATCTGATGACAACATCTTCGTGTGCAACTCCATTAAGATTCATGGCTAATATAAAGTTATTTAGATGTTCTTATGTAGAAAGACCATCATCAGGATTATGCTTAGGTAACCACCTTTCTCGGTTTGTTGTGAGAGCATTTGGATTAGCAACCAGTACAACACCAGGGTTTGTCCAAGGTTGAGCAGGTTGGTTGGCCATAACTTGTGTTGAAGGTTGTGAAGATGAGGGAGCAGGCCCAGAAGTAGATTGTGATGGTGAAGAGCTTACTACTGGACTAGTACTATTGGTAGCAGTACTAATTGTCTGAGTCGAAAAAATGGATTATTGAGAAGAGGCAGATTGAGTAGAAGTGAATGGGGAAGTGAATGGAGGGAAAGGTGATGTGATCTCACTGATATCTGATTCAGATTTTGATGTGGCAACTCTCTTATGCCACGAATGAATGGAAAACTCAAAAGGGGTTACTCCAAGCCTTTCACTTTGTATTTGAGTTAATACACCAGTATCTCGTAATAGGGAAATGACACTTTCTTTAGAAGCTTCGGGCTTTTCAGGTTTCTCCGCAGAAATGGATATCTATTCCAATTTTTGTATTAAGGAGTGAACCTCGGGAGACTCGAGAGTGTAATCTGAAGAAGGTGGTTGTCTTAATACTTTAGGAGACGAGGGAGATGTTTCTACAACTTCATATTTATGATCCTGAGATTTTCAACGATATCTAGAAGAAGTAGAAGTTGTGGAGGGGTTTTGACTCTTATGAATGTTTTTCAATTGATATTTAGATTTATATGCCATTCATAGTTAGATGGCCCTCCTTCTAGCACTAAAATGTTGAAGCCTCAGAATTCTGTTTCTCCAACATGGGGGATAACCACCCGGTCTGGACCTTAAAGACAACTCCTTTTCCCTTTGATGTGGTGTCTCCGACTGGGGATGATGGGACCAGTTTCCCAAAGTGGGTTTGAAAATGAGAATGGGTTGTTTTCAAGCGATTGCAATAAGAATAATGATAACTAAATGACCTATTCTAGCATGCAAATCTCTAACTAACTTAATCTAATATAAACCCAGGGTATTGTGTGCGATATGCAATCTAAAAGATATATGTTTTACATGTGATAATAAAGATCATTCATGCATTAAACATAGATGATAACATGTAAAGGTAATTTCTTTGACTAAATAGTTAGTCAAATAAATGTATAAAATATATCGCATATATTAATGATCATATATGAAAATAAATACTTTCAGCTAGGCATCATACAATAGTGCAATTAACACATAATAGAAAGAACATATTCCATATATAATTCATGAAAACAAAATGTTATCACTAATTAAACAAAACAGAATTGATCATAAAAGATAAAAGTACCATATGTGTGAGGTTATGCCCATTTGACTAATAACATAGATCATCTCCTTTCTTCAAATCAAATTATTCTCCAAACATACAATAGTGCATCAACAAAGGAAAGTAGTTTGATAATCAAAAGTAATGACCGTGTTCCATAATGTCATTAAAGCATTCACAAACTTACATAAGTGCATTATTTGAAAATGTTTTTCATAAAATTTTGGACCCTTCTCTAAATGCATGAGAAGGGTATAAATACTATCTAACTAAAGTTCAAAAATAGATTTATACAAAATATCTTGAGGAGGTTTCAAACAACCTTCCTCTTAACTAGCAACTAACTCTAAAAATAAAAGTAATTTGATGACCAGAGGTTATAAAGATGTCTTGTTGTTTGTCATCTTTTCCTTTAGATCACATATATCATCCATTGGTTTCACTTGAGGAGGTGCCCTGAATTGCGTCCTAACCTGTCCTGCGAAAATGGCATCTGTGAGAGGTGGCAACATCCTTTATGTTGAATTGAGTGAACAATTCAACATCATCATTTGGTTGTTAGGTTTGACAAGGAATTGCCGATATGCCTCCAAGTTAGTCTCTGATAACTTTGTGATCGCCTCCCTTTGGTTTTTCACCTTTGCCTTCCAACTTTTATCCAAGTCATTCAAATCTGGCAGTGACTTTGGGTTACCTTCTTTTATTAAGTTGGTAGTGTGAAAAGTGTGGTTGACTGCTTTTATTATATTTTTAGCCACTCCTGCTGCTCTTGCTACTACCAACTCTGCCTTCTTAATCCGCACATCCCAATCTGTGAACAATATATCCTTATGTGTCTCTTCAATCTCGAGCAGATTAGCACTCCTTCCCTCTTCATTTTCTTGCCATTCAATATATTCAGAGATCTTAGTATTTAAATCATTAAATTCAGTTCTCTGATCAATCGCCTTATCTGTTTACTGATCACTTGTAATCAGATAAGGAGTGACATGCGACATTCTCTGGTAGAATAGATCTCTTTGTTTCGATATAATGGAATTAAGCTCTAATGCCTCTTTGTTAAATTCATCAACAGTAGGGACATGTTTATATTTCACCATGGCTTCTTGAAACTTTTGGATTTGCATGTTTTTTGCAGATATGTAGGATTCATGGCTTATCCTTAATACTTCCATACTCTTCTGCAAATGGACTATTTGTTCAGTGGTTTGCTTGTTCACATTTGCTTTTTCTATCTCCAGTTGTTGCTTGAGTCACATTATCCTCTCTTCCCTTTCCCTTAAAAAAATAGATACCTATGTGGCTTTATCCATGGTTGCAATAGCATATGCCCCTGTAAATTGCAATAGTCTGGTTAAATTTTCAGTGGGGTTCGAAGGAATATCCCTTCAGACTATGTCCATCGGTTCATTCCCAGGTGTGATTTCGGGTGTTTCTATTCTCCTTCTTTTTCGTTGTCTTCTTACTACACCATTATGCAGTGGGTTGTGGAACACATATAAAGGAGGTATCTCTATAACTTTTAGAATAATTTCAGATGTCGGAAACATAGGGATGATTTTTGTATTATGCAAACTTGTCCCTTGCTCATCCATTGGCTCCGACTCTGATGTTTTTTGAGTCTGCTGTGGAGTATGACATGTTGTGGTTTCCTGGACATCTGTTGTCTTGGGAGTATCTTGGAGCTTTTTGTTAAATTGGTCCCATTCCTGCTCCAAATCACTGGTTTTGCCTTCGGGACCGATATCTTTAGTTAGGTCACTTATGACCTGTTTTTCGGCTAACCTTATGTTGGATTCCATTGTAGTCTTTGTCTCTGGTGTCTTTCTTGTATCCTGGGCTATGTTCACATGTGATCCTATACTAGAATTTAGCCCTTCGTTGTTGATAGTTACACTGGGCGTAGGCTTGTTATCAACTCTTAACAAATGCAACGGGATTGTCTCGAGCATTTGATTTCTAAATACTTGAAACTTTTCAAAATAATTAGGATTCAAATTTGCCTTCGCCCAATTGAAGGCTTGTTCGAATGATTCAACTGTTTGTAAAAGATCTTCAAATTGATGAGCTTCATGGACATAGGGTTTGATCTTTAGTGTTGTAGTAACATTTTGTGCTACTTTTTTCGAGTCGAATTGCCTCTTAGGCAGAGTATGGAGCCTGAGGCTCTCTAAGATTAGTAATTACTTGTTTGCATGGTTGAAGCTTGCCAACAAAAAAGAACCACACCGGATGGGAAAGGGTGGCCATAATGATTTTTTGTTATCTTTCAAGGTCTTTGTCAAGCCCTTCCCAACAGTTTGGTGAGGTATTTCTCTGGCTAATAATTTGTCGGAGACATACAAATGGAGTACATGCGGGTCCGTTATACTGCCATAAACTCTGATATACTTAAACCATTGTTTAGCAAAATACTTGCTTACTACGAGGAGGTCTATAGTGGCTTCTTTAGAAAATTTGGGGGCTTTCTTACAAAACTCAATTAATGTAATGGTAAAATAACAACATGGCAAATTTTGTAAAAATGGGGAATAAAATGGGACCCACATCTGTTTGTGACTGAGATGAATGGGGTAAGGGTCTTGTAGAGTCCATTTCCAACCCATGATTGGAAACTTAGTACAGAAACATATGGCATCCATGATGTAGACACTTAAATAAAATGGAGGAAGGTACTCTATGGAGGTGGATCTCTTTTGGCGATATTCGGAAACAAAAGTAGCTAGGTTATCGAATAGGATAGTGGCCCAATTCATTATATGGGAATTGACACAAGAATCAATTAAAGGAACCCATTCTATGGATAACTTGGTATTATTAGGTAATCCATATAATCTACATAACATAGAAGCTGCATAGTTATGGGGATTTGCTAAAGAAGCAATGGGGTACATACCCGACTTATCATAATTGAACTTGTTCTCTAGGACTCTCGAGTCTTGAATCATCTTGAAGGGTTCTTCATTCTGCTTTGTGAAGTTGGCCATAAATGATTTGTCATATATGTCCTAAGGGTCAGGAAGATGATACATATGTTTCAAATATTCAACTTTGAATGACCCCATTAGCTCCCTCTTTGAGTTCCTAAATTGTCTGTTTTCTATGCTGATATTTTCCACCACCCATCTAATCATATCAGTGTATGGGAGTATTTTAGCTCTTGCTCCTATTCTGTGAAGAAAGGAGCAAGCATCATCTTTGAATTGAACTCCGGAGGGTTTTATTGAGTCTGATGTCGCCTTGATGACAATAATTTTGGGTTGCTCATCTTCAAGCCTATTGTAGATGACTTCCCATGCCGTTGCTCCTCCATCGGCACTGCAAACTGTATCAGCAAATATGGGCGACATTTCTGAAACCTCAGACTGTGAAATGCTTTATTGCTTATGCTTTTGCATTACCTTCCGCAATGACATATCTTTGGAAGCTTGCCTTAAACGAAAGGGATATATCAGTGCATATGATAGAGCGCAATTAAAGATGAGAGCTCTTTGAAATCACTTTGAATCGTGGGAAGATTTTGAATGAAATTTCTGTTTTAACTAGCCATAACTTGAAAACATCATTTTCTCTCCTCGAGCTACTAAAGCTTAATTACTCTGTCAAACCACTTAATATTGCATTAAAACTCAGTGACTTTCCATGCTTCCTGCTTATTTGCCACATCGCAGTTTTCGAACGTTGCCATATAACGTTTCTTGGAGATAATGCGAAATGTGATTGCGAAAATCGCAATATCGCATTTCGCAAATTTTTAAGGGGTGACACAATGACATGCTGTATTAATTTGCAACTTGTGAAGTGCAATCACATGTTCTTAAAGTGTTGTGATCGGAAAATCGCAACGGGGGCTTTATCGCATATTGCATTTCGGGGTTTTTTTCAAGATGTTTATAATTGTCACATGGAAAACTACGAAATGCGATAAAATTTCTAAGTATGGGTTGTATTCTAAGGTTTTAAGGAAATTTGTAGAGTTAGGATTTATTTTCAAAGCCTAAAAATTTAAAAAGGGTCCCCATTTATATGTCAAATATTAACTATTATTCCATATAAATGGGGGTGTGTTACATAGTACAAGAGGATCCAAGGTAATGGAGGGTGTAGAATTTTCTCTACAAATCATCTAGCTCACTGATATCATGTATAAATTTCACCTGCAGATCAAACTAGTATATGAAATGTACTAAAGCATAATACTAGATCTACATCTACCATAAACTTTGCGGAAGCTTAATCAACCATGAGCAACATCAAGCATGAACACATATAACTGATAAGAAGGAATCAATCACACCTAACATAGAAGAATTTATCACTTGGGAAAGCACTAGCCTAAAACCCCATCTCTGTATTATCAATCAAGTGGAAATCCTCAACAACATACAAAAAGAATCAGCTCAAAAGCTATCCTGCTCTCTCTGTACTCTGATGATGTAGATCATAGACTCCCTAGGCCTCAATATATAGGCCACAAGTCCTCCAATCCCTTATTTCCTTGCACAATTTTGATTGGGGTCCAATTACAAAACATATGTGAATTGGCCCCAGATCATACCTGCTGTCAACCTTAGGTCCAACTATGCAATCCTTGAGGACACTAGTTCCTCCTGCATGCAAGGAATATTCACTAGAAATATCCTAGCATCTGATAGTACACTGTCCCTCATCTGATCTCAACTGGGTCTCTGTCTGAACTGACATGCATCAGTTATCCATGAGCGAATACTCAGTTATCTAAAAAAGTAGTACTCACATGCATGCAAGAATTAACTAATTGTATCTCATTAATTTAACAACTTGTTAAACTAATCTAACTGGACTTGATTAAGTCAACTGATCCTCTCAATATAGAACTCATCCTTAATTCCTCAATCAGTGGAGCAAATCAAGGACACATTCCCCAATCAGTGGAGAAGTTATTGCATGTTCTAACAAAGACTTCAAGTTCATAATTCCTTAACTAATTAACTCAAACTGAATTAATTAATTAATTTACAAATTGTTGTTAATATCAAATTCGTTTTTACTTCCTATATTTAGTCTAGGGACTGACTAAAATAAGAATCCACACTGCACTGGTAAAAATAGAACTTCTATTTTTAGCACTACCATTTTTCATTCCATGTTGCCCAATCCAACACTGATGCCCAAACTGCTATTTTTAGCAATGCTATTTTTAGCACTTCTATTTTTAGCAATTTCTTGTTGCTAATTTTCAACACTCCCTCTCAACAAGAAAGGCTTCCTCTCGAACCCGATCCTGTACCTTTGGAATGTTCTGCATGCAACACATCTACCAAGTGTGGTTGCTCCAGCAACTCTCGGAACAAAAAAAAACTCCCAACTGACCTCTCCGTTGGGCTAGAAACATACTCTGATGTTGAAGCTCTACTTGCTGCTGACAAATGCTCCCTCTCTGGCCTCTACGCTACTGCAACATCTCCATGCATCTCGCACCGTTGCACCCTTCTCTGTGCTACCTTGCATTGTGCAACACATTTGTGCCTCTCGCATTGCTGCAACCTGCATGCTCTACGCTGTCCTGGGATTCCCTGCACTGTAGCTCTCTCTGTCGCTCCATCCGCGTCTGTCTCTACCTAATCATTCAGTTTTGCTACTCCTCATCAGGGCTCCCATAGTAAAGTCGAATCAAAGAGGTTGGGTACCTCATGGATCTTGCCCCTCCTCCTTGGGATGATCACTCTACATCGGCCACCCTCCTACCTGGAGGTATGGCTCCATGTGATCCCTCAGCCCACCTGGCTCAAAGTTCCCCCCTACTGGAGGTCTCTGCATGAGTAGATGTATCTACTCGATCTCCACTCATCTTCCCCTGTTGTGGCTGCTTCATAACCTCCTGAAGTTGTTGCACCAACCGTGGCTCCTCTACAATTGTCTAAGACTCTTCTGGCACTGCATGTTGAGAGGTAATATACTCTCCCTCTCAACCACCAAGTCTCCATCAGTTGCCTTGCTGCTCAAGGCTTTGCATGCATCTTGAACCTCAAGAGCATACAAATTCTTGACCCGTGAACCCATCTGCTTCACCTGTCTAGTGATGATGTGTCTAAGGAAAACCTTTCCCTTACTGAAGACTACATCATAGCCTCTGTCTTCCAACATCGCGTTCGACACCAAGTTTCTCATCAGTTCTGGTACATACTTGACATCGGTCAAGGTAAGGCGAGCTCCATGCTCCCTCTGGAAAATAACAGTGCCCATACTTGAGACACTATACTTTTCATCATTACCCATCGCTATGAGTATCTGGAGATCTTTCTCCTCCAAAGTACTGAACAAACTCTTGTCGTCGGTCATGTGGAAAGAAGCTCCACTGTCAAGAAACCAACCACTTCCCACCATGGATGAAACCATGCATGCGAAGAGTGTGAAATCCAACTCGAACTGTGAAGCAAGTGCCTCACCTTCAAATCCTTCCCCAAATCCCTTCTTGGATTTCCTCAATGGACAATTTGTAACAAAATGGCCCACCTCATGAAAACCAAAGCATCGCACTTTCAATTTGTCAAACTTCTTCACCTTACTTGCTAAGGCACATTTCTCTCCATCCTCCATGGATGAAGAACCGTCTCTGGTGCTCTATCTGATCTCCTCCTGCATCAAATTCGACCATAGTCATTCCTAATCTGGCAGTTTATATCTTCCTTTAACTGAGTCCTGGTAGTTATGCTAGCTCTTAGGAAGTCCAAGGAGTGCAAGACTCACCATGTCATCATCAGTTGTCATGACCCCTACACTTGCAAGCTCATCCCTGCCTGTGGTGAGCTTGGTCAGATACATAGAGATCGTGTCGTCCTTTTCACACTTGATCTTTCGAAGTTTGTCCTTCAGTACCAGCTTCCTATGATCACTGTTGTTTTGATAAAGATATTTCAATGTTTTCCAAATTGAAAACAAAGTCTCCTTCCCCATGGAGGCTCAAGACTATGTGATCTCGAACTCCCTCCAGGATGATTCTCCTAGCTCTAGCCACACACTTCCTCCATTTCGCCAGGTCTTGGGCATTAGATCCTGAGGGCTTGGGGACTTCTTGATCAATGAAGTCCTTCACCCTGTTATCCTCTAATGCCTCCATGCGATCCTTCTAGGCTATATAGTTTGAGCTACCATCCAATGCATACTCAAGCCTCAAACCATAGAACGCCATTGATGAAATCTGAAATGTGATAAGAACTCGATATCTATATCTAGAAACCACAAACTTCTTCCTTCTTGTATATTGTTCTTCCTTGATCACCTGTGCTCTGATACCATGTAGAATTTTCTCTACAAATTAGCTAGCTCATTGATATCATGTAGAAATTTCACCTGAAGATCAAACTGATATATGCAATGTACTAAAGCATAATACTAGATCTACATCTACCATAAACTTTGCGGAAGCTTAATCAACCATGAGCAACATCAAGCATGAACACATATAACTGATAAGAAGGAATCAATCACACATAACACAAAAGAATTTATCACTGGGGAAAGCACCAGCCTAAAACCCCATTGTTGTATTATCAATCAAGTGGAAATCCTCAACAACATACAAAAAGAATCAACTCAAAAGCTATCCTGCTCTCTCTGTACTCTGATGATGTAGATCATAGACTCCCTAGGCCTCAATATATAGGCCACAAGTCCTCCAATCCCCTATTTCTTTGTGCAATTTTGATTGGGGTCCAATTACAAAACATATGTGAATTAGCCCCAGATCATACATGCTGTCAACCTCAGGTCCAACTATGCAATCCTTGAGGACACTAGTTCCTCATGCATGCAAGGAATATTCACTAGAAATATCCTAGCATCTGATAGTACATCGTCCTTCATCTAATCTCAACTGGGTCTCTTTCTGAACTGACATGCATCAGTTATCCATGAGAGAATACTTAGTTATCTGAAAAAGCAGTAGTCACATGCATGCAAGCATTAACTAACTATATCTCAATAATTTAACAGCTTGTTAAATTAATCTAACTAAACTTGACTAAGTCAACCGATCCTCTCAATATAGAATTCATCCTTAATTCCTCAATCAGTGGAGCAAATCAAGGACACATTCCCCAATCAATAGAGAAATAATTGCATGTTCTCACAAAGACTTCAAGTTCATAATTCCTTAACTAATTAACTCAAATTGAATTAATTAATTAATTTACAAATTGTTGTTAATATCAAATTTGTTTTTCCTTCCTATATTTAGTCCAGGGATTGACTAAAATAAGAATCCACACTGCACTGCTAAAAATAGAACGTTTATCTAAAAATAGAACTTCTATTTTTAGCACTTCCATTTTTCATTCCCTGTTGCCCAATCCAGCATTGATGCCCAAACTGCTATTTTTAGCAGTGCTATTTTTAGCACTTCTATTTTTAGCAATTTCTTGTTGCCAATTTTCAACAGACGGGAGGGTTGAGATGTGAAGGGAGGGATTAATTTATAGGAGAAATGGTTAGTGACTATAACCTAATGATCCTTCCAAATGAAGGTAAAGAGAAGATTTTAGCACACAATATCACAAAAATGAGTTATACATCTCAGTGGAAAGTATATGTTGAACTTACATAATGATTTTTTATTTGGGTGTATTTCAAGTAGTTTTGGACATACATAGTAATTTGTCGCTTGGGTGTTCTTCAAGTGGTTGTGATGAAAAGTTTACTCTCCCCACCCAAGTGCAATTCTTACATTATGACATATTTACTCTTAGTGAGGCAATCTTTGATGAACTACATAATTTATTCATACATTGTTTAATAAATTATAAGAGAAATTAATTTATACTAGAACCTAATGATGATGATCCTTCTAAATGAAGGTAAAGAGAAGATTTTAACACCACAATATTGCAAAAATGAGCCACAATGAAAAGTATATATTGAACTTACTCTCCTACCTATGTGCAATTCTTATATTATGACATTTACTCTTAGTAAAATAATTGTTGAAATCCATAAATTATTGATAACTTATACTAAATTCAAAAAATAAAATTATTTATGAGAAATAACTAAATTAAATATATTTTATCTAAAATATAAAAATTAATAAAAAACCATAAAAATGTAAGGATCCAAAACTATTTGGTATAGACTGAAACGTATATTGTATTTAAAAATGATTTGACCCTTCAGTGTATAATGACTACCATTGAAATCTTTAAGGGGATATACATTTTCTTTCGTTTGAAACCATTAAAAATGTCTCTAATGATATTTTTATGCATTTGGGTCTAAAGATATTTGTTATTACGAATAATGCACCATTTTACCTGGCATGTCCCATTGCACAATTTTACCTGGCATGTCCCATTGCACATATGGGGAATAAAAATCCCTTGTTAAATTCAATGTAATAAAATAGTTTCCTCATATGGGTGGTATGGGTGAATAGGTGACCGGTAGGCTTGTTGTCGCTTCACATATATAGGGAAAATCAACTTCTATTAATAAATGAAATATCAACTACTGTAAAACACATATTGGAGAGATGTGATGACTTTACACATTTGTAAAAGTTATTACAAGAGGCTGAAAGAATGACTTTTCAACATTAAGAACCCTAGAGGTTCAAAAACCTAACTTTAGAAGATGAAACATCAAAAGGTTTATGGGCCTCGAGGTGGTTACTCGATACATCAACTTCCCAGTGGCACAACTGTTGCATACAATATATGTTTGGGGTGCATGATAACTTGTTGGAAAGAACTATTTGAGGACTACAATTTGTTATTAACGCAACCCTAGCCCCTCAAATTGCCAAAAAACATCATTTAGGGCCTAAAAATGGTCTTAGAAGTTTGCGACCCGAAAATCACATAAATAACTTCCAATAAGATATAGAATCGTTGAGATAGTGGAAGAGGTAGGTGACCACTGATATCCACCTATATCAATGAATGAGGTTGACATGCTCGCAACCTCTAATTACATGTTATGAGAAGCTATGTCCTCATATTGTGTGACATCATGGTCATTAAACCCATTTCTCCTCTGCACATGACTATATTTTTGCCTAGATGTCCACTCGCTCCTAACAGGGACTCGATTGGTTCAAGTTTGGTTTCGTGATGGAGATCTCCCTCTTGTGAAAGCTACCTCACTATACTCTCTTTTCTATTAGTTGCATGCTTTTTATCTGTGGATTTCTCCGAGTTCCATTATAGTTCTTTCACTCCCCTTTATGAATTTCAATTCTAGCTCCACTATAACTTTCTAGCTAGTTTTTTTTTGTTCTGAGACTTTCATTAACTGTTTCCTTCCTCTCATCTTAGACCTTCTTGTTATGAGGTTCGCTCGACCCTTCCTATGTTTCATCTCTTTCTTCTAGTTGCAGTAATGACTTGTCATAGAGCTAATTGGAGGTCTGGTAGCAGTGCTAGGGGTTCTCCAAATGGTCGCGCACTCATTTTTGTATTGATTCTTCAAAGAGGATATTCAATGAATAGACACATCCAAAAATATCTAGGATAAATAGGAGGTAGAAGTTGAGGTAGTGAGTTAGTGGGACTATCACTAGGATTCAGATACTAGTACAAATGGGGCCAAAATCCGACGATGATTCGTCAGATATGCAACTTATTGGCGTCATCTATCCGACACATTGTAGCTCAGCAACTCGTCGTTGGCATTGCGTCAAATAGTCGACACTTTAGTTAATGTCGGATATTCGACAATACAGGCGTCGATTATCCGACACAAAAAATGCCCGAAATTATCATTAAAAAACCGACGCTTCAAAGTCGGTTTTGCGACGCTATAATTCATCGAATATATTATGCACAAAACATGAGTAGGGAGGCACACATGCGTCAAATATCTGATGGGACCCGCGTTATGTTCTATCACCCCTGACTTGCAAAATTATAACAGTTTTTTGTCGAATATTCAGTAATTGGTGTTGTGACGTTGTATAGTCAATTGTCTACCTAGATTGTGCAACGAGAGTGTTATCTCTTCGACGCTTCCTTCCGTTGGTATGGAGAAGCTCGTTCAATATTTCAGCGTTGGATAATAGACATTACATTAAATTAGTTTGACGAGAGTTTTGAATATCAGATGCGTCATTTCATCGGTATGGACTACGTAATTCGACGGTGTTGCATCGGATATTCGACAAGTAACAATTTTGTCCGGCGGGGGTGTCATATGTTTGACACTTTGATTCATTGGTTATGCGTCGAATATCCGATGCTTATATGTCTAACGCTTCGTTTCGTCGGTTTTGCGTTGATTATCCGACGACTATCCCAACCGATAAGAGTTGAATATTCAACAGCTAACATATTGCATTGAATATTTAACGAAATTTTGTGCATGATATCTATATCTATATATATATAGTTTGACAACTTTTTTATCTCAATCATTGTTACTTTTAAGCATTTTATTACTTCAGTCAATACAACAATATGAGCTCAATAGACAGGTGATTCATATTTATCCTTTACCTCCTCGGATCAATAAACAAATCTTTCTAAGGATTAGTCACTAAACTGTCTTGCCTCGAAAACTTAAGGCTTATGTCAAATATTGTGGTTTACCTTACAAGGATGTTTTTCTTTATATCTATCAAGAGATACTTCATGAACCTAATCTGAAACATGTGCCTAATCACCAAAATGTACCACAAACAAATTGCTATGGACTGGTGAAGTTCTAGATGAAGATACTCCTTAGAGAGTACAACTTCATATATTTCCATCCACCATCCACAAGAGTTTCAGACATAGTCAATGAACAATTGCAAAAAAATATTTTATTTAGACCTTTTAGGGCTGAAATATCACCGAATATAGTTCATATATTAACCACAGAGAGGTAGCTTAGCTTAGCAAAGTTTTCATGGTGAGGATTATGCCCAAACTGAACTACATATTTGTCACAAAATTTTCCATGAGAATCTAGTCAACAACGAGGGTCAAGTAGGCTTAGATAAATGCCTTAGTAATAACCTCTATAAAACCCACGAAAAACCGTAAATAAATCCTCCAAGAGTGTCTCAAAACAACTACAAAAAGGGCTCAAAATGGACTATTGAAATCATCCAACGAAGATTTCTAAACATGCCCAAAAAGGTAGATCTACAGAGCTTACACACTATCTATCATAGTCACTCACTTCCAGATTAGTTTCAGGAGAGTCAAATCGGCCTTAAAACTCTCCCACAAATTTTCTTAGCTGGAAAAATGTGCCAAGAGGAAGAGAGCTAATGTGAACCTCACAAGCCACCGAATTTGGGATAGGAAGACCTATAAAATTTGGCATTGTCTTGATAAACACAACATAATAATAATGATGATGGACTGATCTAATATCACAAGAATTGTCAATGTAATAAGAGAAAGCATTTAAAAGAAGCCCTAATTGTGTTTTCCCTAGTTTTCTCAACATTGTATCAGAGATAAGGTCGTGTGTATAAGGGAAATGTAGAAGGTCACTGGAGGCTACAAGATTGGCAAAGAATTCATTCCTCCTAGGCCAATATCCTAAAGAAGGCTAGACTCAAATCCTAGGCACATTATCAAGGCCTAGTCACCATATTTATAACTCAAGGCAACAAAGAAGTTATAGAGCATTGTAGCTTTGTTTTAAGGTTCCAAGAGGCCTACTCTCAAGCTATTGGAAATTTGAACCCATCTCAAAGCATATTGAAGTCTTGTGCAACATAATTATCCCTATTCTAAGTGTCAAGACCTTCGAACTGTGTATATCTAAGTGTGATTTTTGATCTCTACTTCAAAGAGGCCAAAGGCCTAATTTATTAGCTCTAAGAAGGTCGAGACCTTTGGAAAAGGGAGTGAGCTTATGGAAATTGATTAGCAGTATTTCTTTCACCATCTCATGAAGTCAAACTTACAGTAATAACCTCAAATCCAAAGTTCTGGGCATTTTCGTGGGCCTATTCTAGGTTGTGAATATTGAAACAAGAGTTTTGAGACCTAATCATTTTCTGGGCATACATGTAACATTAAAGGCTTGATAGTCAACCTTATAGCACTCAGTGAAGGATCTAAGTATTTTTGGGCATACTACTCTTGTTAAAGGTACAAACTCTTCATCTCAAATAAGACTGAGATTCATTTATATCTTTGTGTAGAATTAGATCAATTTTGAAGGCATTTTAGAAGGGTGGATCTCATCTACAGTGAAAGTAAATCTTGCAAACATATATCCTTGTGACATAGTTACCCTATACTCTTTGCAAGATCAATTTATTGAAAACGAGACACTTTGGCACAAGCGTGCAGTCACCACACACACACACAATATATATATATATATATATATATATATTTTATTTTTTTCTCTGAAGCACGAACAATCAAGAGAGCCAATCTACAATTTCTAAGTCTACCATTGAGAAGTCTATTCACTATGTAATATTCTTAAGTACTTGTCACAAAGACAGTCTGAAATTTGTGCTCCAAGTCAATTCATGGTTCAAGAAGGCAATAGTAAGGCTATGTGTTGAAGAGAGCGGTTATGAGCACGCTTGGAAAAGGCACTTATCATTTTCTATATATATGTATATTTGGAAAAACCCTGTGGACATTTGTCATCCTTGAGAAGGAGCAGTCTTCTTTGTTTGAACGAGACACTTCATAAATTTTGAAGGAGAAATATATCAATCCTAGAGGAATCTCAAGAAGTAAATTTGGAACAATTTTTGGAACATCTTGAAGAAGGAAATCTAACTCAACCTAGACATCAGTCAAGTGTTGAAATTAACCCTTGGCCATCGAATATGTCTTCATTCTGCAAGGAGAGAAACAAGCTCGAACGGACCCCTTGGCCATCCAAGATGTCTTCATTCTGCAAGGAGAGAAACAAGCTCGAACAGACCCCTTGGCCATCCAAGATGTCTTCATTCTGCAAGGAGAGCAACAAGCTCGAACGGACCTCCAACTACCAAGGATGGAAAAAGAGGATTGGTCTCATCCTCATCGAAAATGATGCAATGGATTATGTTCTAGGCAATGTTATAGAACCATACAAGAAGGACACAGATGCATGGAACAAATATTTGAAAGGTGAGATAAGAGCTCAAATGATATTGGTGGAGTCAATAAAAGATACCATTATCCCTTTTGTGGCATAACTAAATAAGGCAAAGGACATATATGAGAGATTGAATAAGATGTATTCGGTGAGTACCTTGGGTAAAAAATATTGCACTAAGGAGCAAGTTGTACAAAGCAATAATTCCTTTTGAAGATGTCTCAACTAAGAGATTAGTTGCATGCTCTTGTTGAAACAATTACTGATGCAAAAATGACAACTTGTATTCTCAATGCACTTCCTTTGGAATTAAACTCCTTTGTGACCAATATACACTCAAAGAAAGGAAATAGTCGGTTTCAATGAACTTTGGTCCCAATGTGTAATGGAAGAATCACGGATGAAGGCAAAAGAGGAAATTGATCATCTTGGAAAGTCTCAAGCTTATGCAACAAGTATGAAAACATTGGGCAAAGGAAAGTTAGGAAGATCACATCATCCAAAGAAAGAAGGATAAGTTGATCCTCTGTTTTGATAAGCATGATGGAAGGAGGGAAATTTAAGGACCCTTGGATCCTCGGGCACTCTGATATATAAAGATAGATTCATGGTATAATCATGGGACTGTGGATGCCTGAAAGACAATAATTAGTAGCAACATAGTTCATGAATTTGATATAGCAGTCGTCTAGCATATAGAAGCCCTAATTTTGTTTTCCCTAGTTCTCTCAACAATAAATACATAGCCACCCGTAGATCAAAATGGCTTATAACATATAATATTGCAGTATTTATATTGTTAAATTTAAATTTAAAAGACAAATATTATAGAATTTATTTCAATCCTATCAAATGATATTTTTAATAACAAGTTATTAGGCCACATTGTAAATAAACAAAGGATTTACATAGATTCTTTAACCAATTTCTTTACTAAGGATGCTATGGGGATGAATATGGTATCCAATGGTATGAAGAATGTTTTGGATTTCTTTCAAAATGAGTTTCATGACATGGATGTTAATGAGTGTTTCTAGCAATTTATGTGCAGAAAAGAAACCCACAACTTTGAATTGGATTGAAGGGCATGGAAAATCATTGGTGTGTGATGTTATCATCACCAAGGAATTTGATAGAAAGGTTTTGAAGACAATTGTTCCAGTTTTTTTGAAGTTGAACAAGCTCAAGAACATAACTAGATCTGCACTAGCTAGTGCAATGGGAGGCTTCAATGCTCACAAATACAATATTTTCTACTATATTTTTTGCAACTAATTTATATATTGGTTGCATTTTCTAATCTATATTTGTCTAACAATATTCTAACTTATATTAGTTGTTAATTCATAACATTTTGTGATTATGATGACAATTTAAGTACATATGAGTGTAATTTCCATGATGGGATGTATGAATTGTCCTCCCCGCATTGCCCATCAATGATTATAACTTTGAATGGGCTAGCACTAGTCTGTCATCATCATCTTAAATTGACCCGACAGATGAAAATTTACCATGTCTATCATCATCACTTCACAATATCTCATAGATGACCCTTTCTACAGATTATATGCATGATTTTTTGGCAGGCCACCCCCTCTACCTAGTCTATGATTGATTGTGAGAAAATGTCAATAAAGGACAATTTATAGGAGGGGATCTTGTCAACAAACAATTTTAGCGCTCAAGAAAAAATAATTTTTGCTAGGTATGAAAAAGCAGATGTTTGATTATATAGCCAGGTGTTTAGAGTTCCAAAAAGTTAAGTTTGAGTATAGACATTCAACTAGATTACTAAAACCAATACCATCCCTCGATGGAAATTGGAAATGATCTTTATTGATTTTATTACAAATTTACCCCAAACTTTGAGGCAACATGATCCCATCATGGTGGTGGTGGATAAACACACTAAGACTACCCATTTTATTCCAGTGAAATCAACAAAAAGGTAGTAAATATTGTTGAAATTTAGATGAAGGAAATGTCCACACTACATGGTGTTCCTAAGGCAATTACTTCAAAAAAGGATCCCAAGTTTACATCAAACTTTTGGATAGGTTTATTCAAGGGAATTGGAACCAATTTGAATTTTAGTACATCATGCCATAAAAATTATATGGGCAACTAGAAAGGGTCAATTAGGGGATTAAGGATATGCAAAGGATGTATGTGATGGACAAGCCATCAAAATAGGAAGAAAAGTTGCACTTGGTGGATTTTTCATATAACAATGAGTACCAAGCATCACTAAAGAAGAGTTCATTCAAGGCCTTGTGTGGTAGAAAATTCAACACACCTATGAGTTAGGACAACCTAGTGGATAGGGCCATTGTTGGGCGAAAATTGCTCAAGGAAATGGCAGAGAAAGTAGTTAAAATCAAGCAGAATTTGAAGGTTTCCGGTGCTAAATATAAAATATATGCAAATAAGAACATACTAAACAAGGAATTTTAGTCGATGATCATGTCTTCTTCAGAGTGAATGTAAAGAAAAGCTCATTAAAATTGAGTGGTTGTTCAAAGTTAGCAACTAGATTTTGTGGGCCATTTGAAATTGTGGAGAGGATTGGCCCACTTGCATATATGATTCCATTACTAGCATCCATGCATATTCATAATGTTTCATATATCATTACTTAAATCATGTTCATGATATTAATCATGTAATTGATTGGAATATGATTCAGGTGGAGCCCGAGGGAGATTTTAGGTCCAACTAGTGGGAATTTTGAACAAGAAGGTCAAGGTGATTTATTGAAACGTTGCTTTTTTAAAGGTGGAGTGGACACATTTTAGTCCTCATGATGCCACATGGGAACATGAATATTCCATGATGGAGGAATACCCTCATTTTTTTGAATAGTTTTGGTTGAACATATATATGTATATGATGCACTGAGGATGGTGCATGAATAAGTGGGAGGGTAATGTAACACTACTAGGATGACCCCTATGTGTGTGATGTACATATTATGTTTAGGTTGGTGACCCCTATATGTGTGTGATGTACATATCATGTTTGGGACAGATGAGCCCATGTACATGTATTTTAGGCTAGTGTGCCTATGTTTATGTGTTTAAATGCTAGAGAGCCTAGTTTTATAAATATGAAACCACATGCATATCAATAAAGAACACCATTGTTGCAGACCAAGTTAGACAAGAGAGTATGGACGACTAAGAATCCATGAGTGTGAAATGGCGGCTAAGGAATAAGTGATGAATGGATTAAGCAAAGGTGACTAAGATATTATTAAAATAAGACCATGTCAAAAAGTGCACATGTTTAAGTCCATAAAGTGACTTTAGAGAGTGTCAATTGTCAAATGAGTGACATGCACATACAAGTGAAGTGTGTTAGAATCACTCCATCATCCATTGCATCATTGGTAGGGGGAGGTGACTAGACTCCTTAGAGGGTGTAACACCCTCCTCCTACATTTACCCAAGTTAATCGATTTGTCAAGGTAAACATGTGAAGAGAGGCTACTATGATCTTATTCAACCTCCTAGGTCACCTTAAGGAAGTGGAACCGACAAAACACAACCAATTTGACCTGCTACACATGGAATCAAACCCCTAGGTGCCATCCAACCCATCCAGGTGACCAACCCCTGAGACAAACTGACTTTTTGCTACATTAAAGCCTCGGTCGCTCCCTTGACATGGTCATGCATGTGATTGGGGCCCTCCATTCGCTCTCACAGCATGGGCATGCAAGAGACTTGGGTCTTTTTCAGCTAGTTCTAAGCCTGCGACTCCAGATTTTGTGCCACTTTTTCAAGGCCAAGACTCGGGCAAATGCACAAGACTCCTTGAAACTTTCAGGAATGAAAGGTGACATCAAAACAATGATACAAATGCAAATACTCTAACAAGTACTTGACTGGACCCCTACTAGCCATGATAGGGATTTCGTCAAACAGGTCACAAATATGCATTATACAGGTCCTAACAACAAATCTGAGCATAGGGTTCTCATATTTATCTGAGAATCACTAAGAAGCATTGATGCATTATCACATTAGCTACATTATTATCTATTAGGCCATATATTCATTGTACATTCATTTACAAATCAAAACATGATGAGAGCCATACATCATCACTGTCATAAAGCATGCTCATAACCAACATAAATAACAAGGATACATCAGTCATAAATGCCTCATATAAACCAGTACATTTGCTCATAAAATAGCAAGTAAAGGAAATCTTATTAATGAATGCAAAAGCCAACCCGGTATGGGACTACCATGTTCCACCCGACCGTATATTGGCTGATCCAAGTCTCTCCTCAACCAATCGCCCCCATGCCATATTCCAAGCATGAATGTGGGACTTATAACCAAAATCAACTAGGGCTTTCCGAGGCTACACCACCTCACCCTCAACAATAGAACCAGGCTTTAACGCAATCCCCACCGGATCACTAGGCCATAAACAATAACCATAAAATACCAGGCTTTACCACAATCCTCATTGGATCACTAGGCCAAAACAAGCATGGATGCCACTGGATATCTCCACCTACACCATGAGAAATTTGTCTGTCCCGACCTCTCATATTTACCATGCATCCTGCCATTACTTGTCAAGGGATTCCTAGGCCTATGATGTCTCCACCCTCTGGGCTTTACCGTGTATCCCATCCCGGGATTCCTAGCCCAATCAAGGGTACTCACCACTAATATTTACCATGTATCCTGCCATTACTAGTAAAGGGATTCCTAGGCTCAATCGAGGTGTTCACATTCAGGCTTTACCGTGTATCCCATCCTGAGATTCCTAGGCTTTGTGAATAATCATACGACCACCCCACTCATCTTCGCGTCCATCCAATAATCTAGCTCAACCACATACAAAAGAACCCACCACACCATGACTATATGGAAATGGAAAGGCTAAGCTGAAAAACACTGTCACACCTGGAAAAACCCATGCCCATGACAACAAGAGAACTAAGAACACACATGCATAACCATGCATGCTAAATCTAGCAAGGAAATCACACATGCAAATTGATACCTACAAATAATCTTGCGGTAGCTTCTAGATCCTGCTCTTCCTTGCTTGATCTTTGCTTCCTCTTTGCCTTCTATTATAGTGGATACAACCACCCTCCAAATTTTTTCTGCTGCTTTGATTTTAAAGCCTTCCTTCTTATCCACATGAGCTCATCTTGCACTGATCTAAGTATTCATGCTTCGATTGAGACTTACCTTTTTCATTTGTGCTTGTTTTTGCTTGTTTTCACACTTACCTTATCTTTCTAAGTCATAATTTGATCTCCCAACTTGGTCTCACAACAGTTTTGGGCTTACTACTAGAAACTGTGCAATCCTTGAGGGCAAGCATTCTTGATGATAGGAATTGCGCAGTCATGATTGGAAATAAGCCTTGAGCTCAAAAATTGCACAACCATGGAAGGTATCCCAACACTGAGCTCATAAACTGTACAACCTTCACTAAGCTCAGAAATCGCGCAGTGCACATTGAGCCGTAAAGTTTTCCAGTTCCCCAGAACTGCATAGTCTTTCCTAGAAGTGTGCATGGAAAGTTCCCCCTGGGAAAAGAAATAAAACTAAAGGGAATAAATCACCCCTAAGAAGTAGGGATCTACTATTAGTTTCCCGAAGATGGCACATTGCTATTTTTAGAAGTTTCCACCAAGTGTCGCATTTGTCCTTGATCTCAGGCATGCTCTTCTTAAAACCTTATTTGCTCAAATCTAGTTAATCGACCTATAGAGCTCATTTGAGCATTCGATCTTGGATCTCTAGCATTCCCAAATATATCAAGGAACCTTCGGTGGGGTCATCGTCACTTTTCTGGGTGAGTTTTTCTTTTATCGCCTTTTCTGTTGCTTTTTTTCATTTCTCTTGTGTGAGTGTTGTTTTGATTGTTTCTCTTCATGTTTTTTGGCGTTTCAACTTGTTTAGATTGCAGAAGTGTTGTTTCAAGTTATCGCTTGCCTTTCACAAATGTCGCATCGATTTTCTTGTTTTTGCACTAATGGTCGTCATTGCGGCGAATCTACTCAAATGCTTGATTTTCCTTATGTTTGATCAGATTATGCACTTGATCCACATTAATTCATTCACAATTAGTTAGTTTTGCACTCAAGCTCACATCATCATTCACTTTTGCTCATTTTTCACACTTCCACCGAGCAGATATGTATTTCCCTTGGTCAGATTTTGCCTTGCCCAATTGGGCAATGTGCAATCCCAAGGCTCAAGCCACAGGCTTTGCCTCTGGAACTGCATAGTGCATAGTACAAGCTGGCCCCAACCATGCACTACACAGTTCTAGGGGTCAGCCTATCACCTTGGCCACTGAGACTGCACAATGCGCAGTCTCTCCCAATCTCTGCCCAGGCTACAACTGCACATTGCATAGTCTCAAGCCACAAGCTTCATCCCTGGCTGCTGGGACTGCGTAGTGGGAAGTTTCCACAAGAAACTAGTCCTTCTTGCCAATGAAAGTTGTGGAATCCTTCCCATGAGATGCTCGGTTTTCTGCTTGATCATGCCTTGAAAGTCAATTTTCTAAAGCTAATGTTTGCTTGCAAAGAGTGTCCTTTTTGTCCCATAGGTACCACATTTTTGAAGCATTTCTCTCCAGTAATCATTGTTACCATGGCACCAAAGAGAGCTGCTTCAAGAGATACCACTTAAAGCAGTATTAGGAAAGTAGTTGAGCAAGTTCCAATTAACTTTTCAATATATGTTGACATTCGACTGTTTATAGAAATGGAGTCAACAGTAACATGGCAACAAGTCCAGTAGGAGTAGCAGAATGCAAGAATCCAGTACAAGATCTAGGAAAGAGAAAGGTCATTGACAAAATAGAGGGAGAACAAAGCTGTAGAGTGAAATCAGATTCAATCCTTATGCAAGAATCTTTGGCAAAGGAAGTAGAGGAGACAGAGAGCAGAGAGGAGGAAGAGAGAAAAGTAGAGCTTGCAGGAAGTAGAACTGAGGGCGCAAAAAAAAAAAAAATAACTGAGGAAGAACAGTAATAAAGGAATAAAAAACATGAGGAGAAGCAGAAGTAGGAATAAAAAGAAAGGCAAGGTGCAATGTGAGGAGAAATAACATCGATTTAAGTTGAAGAGCAAGGAGAAAATCAACCAACAAAAGAGGGGGAGAGCTAACATATGAAGGATCAGGAGCTTGCTCAACAAAATGAAGACTTGATTGAAGTTGCAGACTTGGAGTTGTAACCAGAACCGTAGGATGAATATGTTGACATGATGCCCAGTGCACCACAAGTTACCATTTAGTCTCCACCGCCTCCAGCTGCAAATTTAGCCCCGAGCGAGGAAGGGGACATAGTTCCTCTTGATGATGATCTGGTAATGGATGTGTACAATCTATCATATAATGAACTTTAGAAGAGGATTTTACAAGCCTGGAGAGAGAATATTTCGGATGGTCATGCATCACCTGTATTCATTAGATAAAAGGTGTTAGTGGCGGACACCAACAAGAATTTGAATGCTATTACCGAAGCCAACTTGGCCTTCGCAGGTGTGGCAAGATCAAACACTTAGTGTTTGACGACTGAGGGTAAGTAATTGATACAAAATCTACAGGTTGCCTAATAATTATAGAACAACTCCACGAAGCAACGTAAATGCAGCTCTCGCACAGGTCTGCTTGGGGGAAATGAGAGCAACGATACATGTTGAAGTATCAACACTTTGAGAGACCATCTATGAGGATCTCATGACCGTACATAAGGCAATTTTCCACTTGCATATCTTGCAACAACAGAGTGAGGAATTTGTCAAGACTCTTAGGAATGTACAAACTTCCATCACCATCGTGCAAGAATGGACATTGCAATACAAAGAACAAATCAGGAAGGAGATTGAAGAGTACTTAAGAGTAACTGAGACAGGTTGCTGCCAAGGAGGATGTAGAGTTGAACAGACAAAACATGCAGAACTACATCGGTGGTCTTGTCTAGATCAGAACCATGTTACTCCTGCTCGAGAAAGATATTAAGACTGGTTCCATATCATTGTACCTGGATGCTATGGAGGCTAGAGTCTACTTCCAGCTTGACACCCTCATGCAGTTTGGGGATGTCATCTCACAGTACCAAGCTTGGCATCAATACATGACCGAGAAGCATGAAGTGGAACTTGTCGAGCTAAAGTGTTCCCAAACTCAAGCATCATAGTGTCTTGTCTTGTTAGGTTGTCAAGTTTTCTCTACCCTATTTTTTCCTCTATGGGTATGAGTGTAAAATGTAATATTATTTGTAATTATGTTGTAAGTGAAATTCTAAGTGCCAATATTGGAATATGAAGAGTCATCATGTAATCTAATATGACATTTTGTAAAGAAGTTGAAGAGTCATGAGGGTAGTCCAAAGGTCACAGAGGCGAGTGGAAGAGTCAGCCATCTTTGTAATGACCCATTTTCGATTTATAGGCGAAAATGTATTAGCATGTATACGATGTATGCATATGATAGCCACATATGCATACATTGCATACCTTGCACTAATATATTTATCAAATAATTTATGAAAAATGTTTAAATAAATAATAAAAGGTTTGAGTACCTAAAATAATTAAGAAATGAGAAAATATCTATAAAAAAATTGACACTTAGAATATGCATAATAAATATTTCTTAAGTATAAGATTAATGAATAAAATTAATATCCTCCACCATAATAAAAATAATATTAAAGTTATAAGTTAATATATATATATATATATATATATATATATATATATATATATTATTTTATTCAAATATTATAATTAAAGTTTATAAAATACACATTACAAACATATTAATGTAAATGTACATATAATTAAAATTTAAAAGTAAAAAGAAACATAATAATATCTATGATTCGTACCCTTCCAACAACGCGTAATACTATGACTCCCTAAATCTAATCTGTCGAGAGCGGTGGAAGAAGGTGGGGACCTCTTGAAAAAACTATTTATGCAAGTACTTGGAGAATTGTAGGGGAAGGAGAGGGGAATGGAACACTGAAATTCTAAATTGAAGATTAGAATTCGAAGTTCAAGGATTGGAATTCAAAACTGAAGATTTGAGTAATTATTCTTGAAACTTTTGGGCACAGGGGCCAAATTACTTTGAATTTAAAGTAATTTGGGAGCTCGGTACCAAGGTTGTGCCCAGTTTTTGGTGGGAGGTTTTGTTCTTTGGTAACTAGAGAAAAATAGGAAACATCTTCAAACTAATTTCCAGGTATTCGTCTACACTTTATTTTCAAATTCAATGTCTAGTTAATGATAAATTTAGGGCAAATTATGGGTTTTGTTATATTTGTTAAGATAGATTTTGTATTCTGGTAATAGTAACTATCTGAGTTCATTAAAAAATTATAGGTATATTTTATGAAATTTAGGGTCTTACAATCTTGTTATAAATAGAACCTCATAACTCATGTAAAGGGATTTTGGGAGCCAAGCTTTTGGCTAGGCTTAGGTTTAGAAAGAGCTTGGGAGTTTTGTGAAGAGCCTTGGTTTCTCCATAGCGTAGAGCGAGTATACTTCTTTGGAGGAGCATGCGTTCTTGGCTGTAATGTTCCACTATTGGGGCTAGTGGTCGTCAATGGTGTATGTATGAATGGAACTTTCACTTATAATAATAAAATCAGAGCCAACATGCTTTCATGCATATGTTGTGAATATAGTAGGACTATTCTTGTTGTATTTGAAATGTATGTTATTTAACTTATGCTTATGCTTATGAACTATTTCGTTTGCATTTGTATGAATCTTGTTGAATGCATGTTGTTGTATTAACTCATCACTTTAACTTGTGGACTATTCTGCATCTTAGCTTGTGATGTCATTTTGCTCGTGTGTTCCTTTCAAGTTGTGTACTATTACAAGATTCCAAGGGGCACACTTCCTTTTCCCTTCGTGTGTTGGAACCTTCATGCATCGCACTTGACTCTCTGCAGGGTCACACAATTGCTCTCACCCAAAGTTATCATACTTCCCTTTACACGTTTCCGCAGTCAAGGCATAACATTACCAGCCATTGTTGCCACTGCTACTCCAAATCGTGTGAGGTCTAGTTGGGACTTTATATCGAGGAGATCCCCTGAATGTTGGTGGTCCAACATCATCAACATTTCTAGCACTAGAATGAGGGCCAGATGAAAAGTTGAGCCCTTGAAGTTCGTTTTGAATTTCTGCACTCATTTAATGAATTCTTCCACAATCATAATCCCGATATGTTTTTCCAGAGACATAAGTCTACAAGTGTCGGAGAGCATTGTATATGACTTGTCAACCCTTAAATTCAATGGCGAGGGTGAGACAACCTTGCTTGAGCATATTGTTCGCTTTCTTGAATTCTGCATAGAGCACAACATCCACTGCAAGGATGTTGCTTATAGCTTTTTCATCTTCACATTCGAAGAGCACGTAAGGAAGTGGTGTCACACATTGACCAATGCCTCCATACACTCTTTCGAGCATCTTCTCATAAAATTATCTCGCGTTTTTTACATGTTCGATCATAAAATTTTGGGAAAGAAAATTTTAGAATTGTGAAAATCACCTGATGAACCATTGCATCATTTTCACATTCGTTTTATGAATTTGTGTTTTGAATATCCGAAAGATGAAGTTGATTGGAAGTTCTTGACAGGAATATTTCAATATATTGTTCACATTTCAGAAAATTTGCATGAATTAGAATATTTTGAGCCGCTCCCAACATACCTCGGTGTTAGATCTTCTAAATCTACGTCAGACAAGGTTGTTGTTCCAAGTGATCCTCCGTCATCCTCTCATCAAACAACTCTAGTTCCACAGGCTAAGGTAGGAGAAGTTGATAATTCATTTGTTGATCTACCACCATCTTTTCCCACCTCACATATTAGAATTCCAACGCAGGTTTGGACTATCAATCTGATGATTGTGATGAAGTGTTATCTCCTCGTCCTCCATCCTTTGGTCCTTCTGATCCTCCGAATTGTGATGTGTTGTGTTCATCTGTTTCAAATCTCCCTTGTGATGTTCACAAGGATCAAGTGTTGGATGGAGTTGTTGTTGAGCAACCAACTTGCGATATCATTCACGATGATTATGTGGGGGAGCGCATAGCTAAACAAGAATCTATGACGAGGGATTATTCTCTTCCTTCCACACCTCTCCTTCATCATCCTGACATTTCCCATGATTCTGTCATTTCTTTTGAATCTTGTGAAAAATTAGTTCTTGATGATGTTTCTACTTTTGATCATTCACAGAACACGTCGGATGTCAGTTTTTCATCTAGATGTGGAGAGGATGAATCTTCTACTCTTGATCTTCCTAATCTCTCATCTCATCTTTCTGAAAACTTAGAGGGTGAAATTTATCGTTTCTCATTTTGTGATTCATCAGATCATGAGGATGCCTCCGTCTGTGATCTTGAACTTTTTGATCGTGGTTGTCGCGACCTCTTCATTGATTCATTTGGTCATGATTCTGATTTTTCCACTACTAATCTTTCCCAGCCACCGATCTATGATGATCTACCTTATGATGTGTTGGAACTTCCCCAAGCTGTCGAGGCACTTCAGCTCGAGCTATTCCAACGGAAGATACTCCTCCCATCTCCTCTGTTGGTGCATCACATACATCTTCAACATGTCCTCCAATATCTGGATGACCCTCTATGCCTGTCCATCTGTCTGTGGATGATAAGTTGTACTGAAGGCCAACTCCGTACCTAATACTGCAAAAAACTCCTTCCAAAACTTGGAAGTGAACTTTGCATCCTTGTTTGACACAATATTCTTTGGAACACCATGAAATCTGACCACATCTTTGATGAACACCTCTGCCACATCACTAGTTGAATACATAAACTTCACTGGAATGAAGTGCGCTACCTTTATCAACCTGTCCACCATAACCATGATGGAATCATGTTGTCTAGATGTCCTCGACAAAATTGTAATGAAATCCATGGAAACGACCTCTCGTTTCCACTCTGGAATCAGAATTGGCTATAGTAGTCCACTTGGGTGCTTACACTCTGCCTTTACCTACTGAAAATCCAAGCACCAAGCCACAAATTATGCCATATCCTTCTTACGATTTGACCAATAATAGAACTTCTTCACTGTGGTTAATGTCTTCTGATATCCTGGGTGTCTTGAATATGGTTTCACATGAAACTCCCTCAAGATAATCTTCTTGAGCTCACTATTGTCTGGCACATATATCATGTCCATAAATTTGATCAATCCATCTGCTGAGAGATGATAGTCCACATCTCGTGCACCTGTACCTGTACTTGTACCTATATCTGTACTCTATTGTAACCTATGTCTGAGCTCCATGTACCTGTTATCTTGTTGACCTGCCTGCAAGATCCAATCTTGTAGATCTCTCCCATAAGAACTCATAGCTGCAATGTGATTTACATGTATACGCCTGCTAAGAGCATCTGCAACCCTATTCTCTTTACCCTTGATGTACTTGATCTCAAAATCAAACTCATTGATCGTGGCCAACCATCTAGTTTGCCTCGCATTCAGATTCGTCTGGTCAAATACGTATCACAACCCGCTGTGATCACTCATCAATACAAACCTCCTACAAAGAAGGTAGTGCCTCCACATCTTCAATGCATGAATGATCATTGGAAACTCAAGATCATGAGTTGGATAGTTCTATTCGTGCTTATTCAATTTCCGTGACTTGTAGCACACTAGTTGCCCCTCTCACATAAGGACTCCACCAATTCCTCTCTTGCAAGCATCTGTACACACTATGAACTCTTTGTCTAGATCTGCAATCTTTAACATTGGAGAATTTGTCAACAACTACTTCAATTTCTCAAAACTGGCTGCACATTCCTCTGTGCATTCAAATTTCTTACCTTGCCTCTGCAGTGACGTAATAGGATATGCAGTCCAGGAGAAGTTCTTGATGAACCTCCTATAATAACATGCTAACCCCATAAACGATCTTACCTCTTCCACATTTCTAGGAGTTTCCCACTCCATCATAGCCCTTATCTTTTCTAGATCCACCGTTATGCCTTACTTGGAAACAACATGTCCCAAGTAATGCACCTCTCTCTGAAAGAAATTGCATTTACTAAGCTTAGCATACAACTGATGCTCTCTCAACAATCTCAATACTGTTGTGAAATGCTCAGCATGCTCTTCCTCATTCTTAGAATATATCAATATGTCATCAATGAATACAATAACAAACTTGTCCAGATAAGGACACAACACACTACTCATCAAGCACATAAAGGTAGCTGGAGCATTAGAAATACAACAAACTCATAATGCCCATACCTGGTCCAGAAAGTTGTGTTGTAGATGTCCTCTTCTTCAATGCGTATCTGATGATACCTTGATCTCAAATCAATCTTCGAGAACACTGCTGCTCCCTTCAACTGATCGAACAAGTCCTAAATCCTCAACAACAAATACCTGTTCTTAAAGGTCACCTTGTTCAAATGTCTGTAGTCAATGCACAACCTGAGAGTACCATCCTTCTTCTTCACAAACAATATCAGTGCACCCCATGGTGATACACTTGGCCTAATGTATCCTTTGTCAAGCATTTCCTTCAACTAAAATTTCAACTCTACTAACTCTGGAGTGCCCATCCTGTAAGGTGCCTTTAATGTTGGTGTTTCCCCTGGTACCAACTCAATAGAAAAGTCCACTTCTCTGTGAGGCGGAAACTCTTAAATATTTGTTGGAAATGCATCCTAGAACTATTGTAAAACTAAGTACCTGCTCAATACTTATGCATCCTCATACTCCTTACCTTTGTCACTAGAGATATGTATTGCAAATAATAAACACCCTTTTCTGCGACTGCGCTTTGCCTGCATAGATGTCACCATCCTAACTGATGTTGCCTTCTTCTTACCCTGTAAGATTTTCGGTTCTCCATTGTCATCCAAGCATTCAATGGCTTTGTCATAACAATCCACCTTGGTCCTATGCAGATACAACCAATCCATACCCAACAACAAATTGTATGATCCCTTCGACAATACATTCAAATGTGTTGATGTAGGCATACCATTCAGTTCAAATGCACAAACTCTTACCCAATGATGAACTCTCTTCTTTTTACCTGTAGCCAACTGTACTAACCAAGATTCTGCATGCACTTCTTTATTCAAACCACACTTATCCACCAAGTCAAGACTAATATAAGTATAATTATATCCATGGTCAATTAAAATAGAAACAACTTGATCACAAAGCTTACCATCCATCTCAATGATAGATGCATGGTGATTTGTTTGCTTGTTATCCAACGCCGCATAGATACAAGGAATGCTCTGCCCAATATCCCCAACAATTTGCGCCTCCTGTGCCCTATAGATCTGAGGCCTACCACCCTGATACTATGGAAAATCTCTCTTGAGATTCTCATTACCACATATCCAACACTCCAACCGTCCGGTACCATCACCTCTATTCTGTTGTTGTGACCCATGTCCCTGTCTAGCTACGTTGAACTTCTTGTATGGTGCAACATTCTCTTTCTCTTATGCATTCTGAGGCATCGTTCTTGTCGGTTTCCATTTACCTTTAGCTTTGTCTTTCCCTTTCTAACCTTGCTGAGATTTTGCCTTACGTTTTGACTTTTCATAACAATGCTTCAATTTTCCAATAACTTCCTCCAATGACTAAGGATCATCATACTCAATCCGATCCTTAAATGCTAATGTCAATCTACTAGTAAATCTCTGAACTTTAGCCTTTTCATCCTTAAGATACGGTACATAACTCAATAGCTCCAAGAACTTAGTCGTGTACTCCTCATCTACCATCGATCCCATTTTTAGCTCATAGAATTCCTTGGCTTTGCTATCATAGTACCTTTCCGACAAGTACTTCTTCCTGAAAACTCTATTGAATTCATGCCAACTCAACTCTTCTGTCCTGATGTCTCTGACCCGCTTCACATCTTTCGACTAGATGATTGCTTTACCTTGCAGGCTGAAGATAGCTACTCTGACCTTCATATTATCTATGCATTTATGCAACTCAAATAAGTTCTCCATCCCAAGTAACCAAGCCTCTGCATCCTTCGAATTCTTCAAATCTCCATCAAAGGTAGGTGGCTTCACTTTCTTAAACTCCTCCGACAAATATCCCCTGTCACTCCTCCTGTAAAGGATGATAACGATGGTTATCATAGTGCCTATCAGAACCAGAACTAGAATAGTACCTGTGTCCATCACCTCTCTGATCCAGAGTATCCAAGAACCTAACATCTCTAACCGTGTCATCCCTATTTGAAATGTGCCCACCTTTAGATCTACTGTCATATGCCCCATTAGTCCTATTCTCATGTCCATGGCTGATCCAAAGTGGTCCCTATCTCTGTAAGTTGACAAACTTTGAAGGATTACTGCATTGACTTCTGCTTGTTTCTCCTGTTCCTGCATGATTATGTCATTATCTACCTTGCAACTCCTTAATTCTTCCTTCAAGCTTCTCAATGTGTTTTCTAAGTCAGAAGAATGCCTAACACCACACTGATCATATGATCCATAGGGAGAATCTTGGGAACTATATTCTACCATTTTGCTAGTCATATTTGTTGTTTTCTTCCTGCCAAGCATACCATGTTAGCTAAACCAAAATATAAACATAATCAACATATCTTTGTATAGTTCGGGATGGATATCTCATCTGCAAGATCAACCAGATTAGCACAATACATATATAAACATAATCATAACAACATATAGATATCATCCTAAGCATAGTCCAGTCATCAATGCATGACCATATCAACCACACATCATGACCTCATGCATGACAACTACACCCACATCAATGTATGCATACACGATACATACAAACATTAACATGCATAACCAGTGCATAACCGACCTATACTCATGATAAACACATCCAACAACACACCATCCACTTTCACATGGCGACATCACTACAACCATGACCAACACCATGCATATGAAACAAGCACATAGACCACAAGTATAAGTAACACGTATGCAATCGGCATGAATGCATGACCAACACACACAGCCCATCCAGTCCAAGGGGTGAACCATGCTCTGATACCACTTTGTAATACCCTCCTCCCACATTTACCCAAGTTAATCGGTCAGTCGAGGTAAACATGTGATGAGAGGATACTATGATCTTATTCAACCTCCTAGGTCACCTTAAGGAAGTGGAACCGACAAAACCCAACCAATCTGACCTTCTACACATGCAACATAACCCCCAGGAGCCATCCAACCCATCTAGGTGACCAACCCTTGAGACAAACTGACTTTTTTCTACATTAAAGCCTTAGCCGCTCCCTTGACATGGTCGTGCGTGCGAATAGGGCCCTCCAATCTCTCTCACATCATGGGCATGCAAGCGACTAAGGTATTTTTCAGCTAGTTCTAAGCCTGTGACCCTAGATTCTATGCCACTTTTTCAGAGCTAGGACTCGGGCCACTCCCTAGAACTCCATGAAACTTTTAGGAATAAAAATTAACATCGAAACAATGATACAAATACAAATACTTGAACAAGGACTTGGTTGGACCCCTACTAGCCATGACAAACATTTCTTCAAACATGTCACATATGCATTCTATAGGTCATAACAACAGGTTTGAGCATTAGGGTCTCTTACTTATCTGAGATTCGCTAAGAAGCATTGATGCCTTATCACATTAGCTGCATTATCATCTATTAGGTCATATATTCATTGTATGTTCATTTACAAATCAAAACATGATGAGATCCATACATCATCACTGTCATAAAACATGCTCATAACCAACATATAACCAACAAAAATAACAAGGATACATCAACCATAAATGCCTCATATGAACCAGTTGATTTGCTCATAAAATACCAATGAAATGAAGTCTTATTAATTAATAAAAAATCTAACTCAGTAGGGGACTACCACATTCCACCCGATCGTAAATTAGTTGAGCCAAGTCTATCTTTAGCCAATCACCCACATGCCATATTCCAAGCATGAATGTGGGACTTATAACCAAAAGCAACCAGGGCTTCCCGAGGCTACATCACCTCACCCTCAACAATAGAACTAGGCTTTACCGCAATCCCCATCAGATCACTAGGCCTAAACAATAACTATACAATACCATGCTTTACCGCAATCGTCACCAGATCACTAGGCCAAAACAAGCATGGATGCCACCAGATCTCTCCACCTACACCGTGGGGAATTTGTTTGTCCCAACCTCTTAGATATACTATGTATCCCACCATTATCGATCAAGGGATTCCTAAGCCTACGAGGTCTCCACCCTCTAGGACTTACTGTGTATCCCATCCTGAGATTCCTAGGCCCAATCAAGGGTACTCACCCCTAAGTTTTAACGTGTATCCTGCCATTACCGGTCAAGGGATTCCTAGGCTCAATTGAGGTGTTCACATTCAGGCTTTACCGTGTATGCCATCCCGAGATTCCTAGGCTTTGTGAAATATCCTAGGACCACCCCACTTGGCTTTGCGTCCATCCGACAATCTAGCTCAACCACATACAAAAGAACCCACCACACCATGGCTATCCAAAAATGGAAAGGCTAGGTTGAAAAACAATGTCACGCTTGGAAAAACCCATGCCCATGACAACAAGAGAACCAATAACACACATGCATAACCATGCATACTAAATCTAGCAAGGAAATCACACATGCAAATAATCCCATGGTAGCTGCTAGATCCTGCTCTTCCTTGCTTGATATTTGCTTCCACTTTTCCTTCTTTGCTCTTCTTGATCCAATGATGAAGGGCTCCAAGAAAACTCTAAGTGTCCAAGAGTGTGAGAGAGAGAGCTCCAAAACTGAACTGACCAAAGATGCACTGATCCTCAAAAGCCATTTTATTAATGTGGCCTCTATTTTGTTCATTTTCCATTATTTTCCTTCATTTTACTCCTCACATGCAACCTGTGACCCTTCACCTTCCTTTTCTCCTAATTTCCATTATTTTCATAAATAAAAATTCCAATTAATATCATTTGCCTCTCTAAAGCCTTTGTCATTACCTTTGCCAATTTCCTTAGCCATAATAAACCAAATGAACACCCACACTAGGATGTCTTGCCCAACATTAAGCTTAGAATAAGTGTCCCATAACAGTGGTTATTATTTTGCCTTTATTAACTTTTATTACATGGAATTTTCATCAGGGTTGTTGCAGAGTGGAAGAAGGGGTGATCTTGCTATATTATTGGATTTCCCAATAAAATCCTAGGTGGATTTGGGGAAAGGGAATAGGTTCCCTGGTGTGAGGTCAAAGAGGAACTTGGAGACCCCTGAGGGTAGTGAAACTCTTGGAAGCCAACTCTAAGACATCCATGGGTGGCCAAGTTGGAAACCTTGGAAGGGTAGTGCCACAACCTGATGAAATGCAAGTGTTGAGATGGGGGTGCACTACTTTTTGTTGTGTGGGATGATAGGTAATATGATACTTTTGGTTGGAGGGTTTTAGGTTTTGGTACCTTGGCCTTGTTTACGTTGAGTATTGGTTATGTACCATAGCAGGCTTTGGGTAAGCCTTCATGCTTGTGAAATCGTGGCCTCGACTCAAGGGTGATATATTGTTGAGAGATTATGAGCATTATGGTTTACAACGAGTCGGAACGTCTATGATTTGAAGCTAGTTAGTGTTTTATTTAAAACATAAGTGCTTATTCTTATGTTTATATGCTTTCTTTTGTGAATACTCATGTATTTTTGTGTGTTACATGTGAATAACAATTAAAGTGGTGTCATTTATGCAATTACATTCCTGTACATGAATGCATTGCATGGTAGAATGTATTATGCATGCTAGACCAATGCTACACGAATCAAATTAAAGGAAAATTTTAGAAAGGTCATGTTACAGAGGCAGGGGTACACCCTAATGGGTGTATGGGAGGGTTACATATATCGAAATAATTTAGCCTTAAACTATTTTTTTTTATCAAACCACTAATATACACATTCCAATTCCTCTAAGATGCCATAAGCAACATAAAAACTAGCTAAAATATCTAAATTCATATCAAGGTGCCACAGAAAAAATGCAAGATATATGTCAACCAAATCCTAGGTGTTATGTTGGAACTCATGTACAATGGTATGCATGAAGGCTTGATCCATTAAAAAAACTTGTAGTTGGAGCATATTTATGAAACCATTTCGACAAGTGTTCTAGGGACTAACATGTGGTCAATGTGTTCCCATTGTCATGAAAACGTCTTATAATTTATATGAGTGTTTCATCATGCATCGTAAGCATTTCAAAGGGATCATCTTTGGTTAGATGACATTGGCCTCTCGGCTTGCTAGAATAGAGGAAAGAGGGAATGTTGGAAGCTTCCATACTAGCACTTCAAAACCCTTGTGCTCTCTAATTAAATAGAACAAACAAAACTGCAAAGGATAAAACTCGTATCAGTCAAGAAAATCAAGACAAGGAATGTGGAAGAAGGATACAACTTTATAGAAGTAACATGAGAAATGTTACCAATCTCATTAACAATTTGCCACAATATGTAACATTATTATTGTAAAATAAGTATAAATTTTGTGAGCTTCAGGTTGGTTATCATTGGTCATTGGATAATGAATTAAATCCATGGCAGAGTAAATGTTAGTGCCTCACACATGATATCCATCCCTAAAAGCCTAGTGTCTCTACTTAAAATCAATAATTATCACATTACACGCCTTCAAGAAGTCACATAAAATTTGTATTAGGTCATTTTGCATGATTTAATGACAACATCATTAAACAATGGTTCCCACCATTCTTTGACCATATGGAGGTTGGTAGGGAAGGGGGTGGCTAGGAGAAAAAGGCGGGTTATGGTGGGAAAAGGTGGGGTTATGGTGTGAAAGGGTAGTTTGTGCACAAGGTTGGAGCGAGGGTAGGGTATAAAAGAAGGAAGGGAGTTTGGGGGTAAAGGAGCAAAGGGTGTAAGGGGATGAGTGGGATGAGAAAAGATTAGAAAGTGGTTAGGGAAGGGGATTAAGAAAATGATGCAAAGTTTTCATTTTATTAGTTTTATATTTTATATTTATTACTTATGAAATTGAGCTTTGGTTTTTATCTATTTTTTTTAGTATTTTGGTTTCAATTAAAATGTTTTTGTTTTTTAGTTTATAGCTTTTTATTTTTAAACAAATAAATTTAACATTGAGTGGGAATATTGAGTTGGATGAAATTGTGTTATTAATGATTTTTTGAAAACCATATCTTTTTACTCATTATTCATTTTGGGTAGACAATTTTTCTTGTCAAAAAGATAAATTGTTGTTGATTTAAATGGTCTTCTTTATACATTGAAGCCTTAAAAATGTATTGGAAGACCATAAAAAATTTGTTGAAAATTCAAGATCGAAAAGTTGTAAATATCAGTTTTGTTTTAGATACACCTCTAGTCAACCACTCGAATCAAATAATGACTACATTATATATATATATATATATATATATATATATATATATATATATATATATATATATATATATGATATATATATATGAAAGATATACAAATACATAAAATTGTAGTTATGGCAAATCTCTCAACCTCCTTATAGTATCAAAAAATATAGTTTGACACCTTGATGGGGGCGACAAATCAACAAACATTAGGGATTGTGGAAAGGGAATGCCACCCTATGCCTCCCCTCGACATCATGTAAGGCTTTTAGTGGCAATTGGGCAACATGCACGCCTGTGTGAAGCCCTAAGCCATTAGAGGACGACAATTAATGGCCTTAATTTTGGTTACTCCATTCATTCATTTCCTGTACTAGTTGAGAAGACATTGGCATGCCATAAGATGGATGAGGTATTAGAGTAAAAGCGGAGGAAGAATGCATGGTAATTTGTATGTATGGAGCTAGTTTATGACGATAAATTCGAAGGGAAGGATTTTCGCCTCAAGTCAAGGGCAGAAGGAGGTAGTCTGCGAGGATTTAACAGTGTGAACTTCAATGAAAAGGAACTCTAAGGAGTGAAGAGAGGGATCTACGAAATAACGTCGCGTTGTGGGAGAATTCTTGAGGAGAAAAAATACCTAAATATCGATGATGGCTCTCAGGCCGTGTTCACGAAGTTGTTGTGGGTTATTCATATAAGGTGGAAATATATATTCTTGGTTGTCTTGTTTCCATTGGTTAATTGTGTTTATAGTTTTTTATATCATCATGTTTGTCGGGGGTCGAGTGGCTAGCTAGAAAGGGGAGCTTTGGTTTGTGTTATCCATTTGCATTGGGGAAGTTGGGGTGTCTGAGAACTTGTTGGCAGGAGGTGAATCATCACATCAAGTGTGGGCTACACCAACCCTTAACATGGTTGGCTTTTTGCTCACTGATTTTTGAACCATCACCTCAATTTTTTGCCACATAGACTAACATGTCTCTAGAGAATAAAGCTCGAGTGAAGGGGAATTAAACCAACTAACTACAAGTCGAGGTATTGTCCTTTGACATTCAAAAACACATTTTAAATATGTTATTGTCCTTTTACATTCAAAACATATTTTAAACTAGCCTAGATCCATCTTAATTCCAGATCTACCAAGCTCCAAGAGGAATCAATTCTATTTTCACATTAAAAGAGGTTTGCATATGAGGAGATTTGATCCCTCTCGGCCCTTGGTAGATCCGAAGTTAAGATGAATCTAGGCTAGTTTAATTTGCCCCTTTAAATATGCTATATTCGACATGAATACCATGGGTCAATACCATGAAGTTATTTTTATTTTATTTGACCAAGGAAAAATGTTTTTATGTTATTAATTTTATTATTTTATTTTAATTTTAATTTTCATGTAATTTGACTGAGTCAAAATATTTACAAGATAGGATAAGAGAAGACATTACAATATCTCTTCTACAGAATGTCTATTAGTGCAATAAAGAAAAATAATTAAGCTGTGGTTCACGATCACTAAGTGGCCGATCCACGGGAAAATATCGAGGCAGATCGAAATCTATCTTAACACTAACTGAGGAGATTTGTGACAACTAAGTGCTTTAGCAAAACTCGAATTGAGCTATTCTGAAAAATAATAATCTTATTAAACATATTTTGTAAATTACAACATATAAAAAAATAATAATTAGATTTCACTTTTTAACTCGTTTATAAAATAAAATTTAATTAAAATGATAGATCTTAGACTTTTGTGATCCATATTGTAAAATAATGGCTATAACAAATCTCAAGGCCTCAAGGCTTTTCAAAGAGCCTATAAAGAATCTAGGGTTAAGCTTTCTTGTGATGATCCTATCTTTAAGGTGCAACTCCCGTTTATCTAGGGACCACTGACAATATTGCCCATATTCTTAAAAAGAATAAAGTTCCTGCTTCATTCAAACCCCTTAATACCATTAGAAATTTTCCCTGATCGGTTAAGGACCCTATTGACCCTAAAGACATGAAAGGGGTCTACTCGATCCCCTGTTCCCGTGGGATTCCCTACATTGGAGAAACTGGCCCCTCCATTATCCAGAGAATCCAAGAGCATGCAACAGACATTATGAAAAATTGTTCCCGCTCATTAGCTCTAGCTAAACATGCAGAGAAATATAAGCACCATGTCTGCATTGAGGATGCGAGGGTCATTGCTAGGTTTTATCACTTTCACCATAGGAAGCTAAGAGAGACTATTGAGATTGAGAAGCATGCAATCAATCTCAACAGGGATGATAGTTGGAAATTAAGTAGGAGTTGGATTCCGACCCTCTCTTCTTGATTCCCCCCTGTTATTTCCTCCTTTTTTTAAAGTAAAGAATACATAAATTCTTAAATTATTTTATTTTAGTTTAATTCAATTTTGATGTCATCCTTATTTTATTGATTTTTCTTATTCTAAATTCTTAATTTCTTAATATAAAAAATAAAAATCAATTAATTAATTTATTAATAAGAATATTAATCTTATTCTAATGATTACTTTATACAATTTGATCCCCTATGATTTTATTTACTTTATTTAATTAAGTCGTTTAATATTATAAATGAATTTTATTTTAATTTATATATATATATATATATATATATATATATATATAACTAAATAATGACTAATTTACAAAAGCTAGTTTATAACTAAATATTATTTTAATTAATTCAAGAACTAATTCCTGATGGCTAACTCTGGACCCTGATGCATCCTTGCTATTTAGTCTTTACAATTAATGGATCTTTTCAGCAGAAGACGAGCATCCATACCTAAGAAATATTAGCAGCTAGCACAAGGAAAGATTAGTAGCGAAGGAAAAAAGGAGGAAAAAACTCAACCAGATCTGAATGGGTTACCGGGAGGAGGAAAAAACCCTTAAGCCAACATTTGAACATGTCCACGGTGTGAAGCGACCTTCGGAGAGCAGTTGAGGAAGCCCCATTTATTCACGCTGACTACACGGGTGAGACCAGATATGAACGTGTTACCTGGAGGAGGAAAAGACCCTTAAGTTCCAATTCATGAGAGACTACTTAAGTTCTAATTCAATTCAAGGTTTAGTTAAAGCGTCCATGCATGACTATTCTTGGCCAAGGAAGGTGCACCACTTAGCATAAGAAATATCTACTTAATTAGTTTTCAAAGATGGTGAAAAACATTGGATCAAGAGGCTTGATTCACCTTTGTATTTGTAATCTGTTCTGAGATTTTGAGGTAAATAAAATTAGTTTGGTCCCCATCCCCTATAAATAGCATGTTATTTTTATCTTATCATTACTAGAATTCTCTTGTTTGATTAAGTTTATTTGTGTCATATGTTATGTGGATTCATTCTTCCATTAGTTGTGTTGTCGTTGAGATGTACACCCTAACATGGGAGATGTTCTCAACCCCACAAAGTAACACTTTGTAAGGCACAACCCTCGGAGTAGGGGTTGTCACTCGAATCCCTACTCACTTCGTTTAAGCCCTCTCCTAGATAAGCTAATGGGGGTAGTCCCTAGAGGAAGAAGGAAGGAGAAAACTTGTTGAAGCAACAAGCCTTTGGAGACTATAGGCAAGGCAACTACTTCTCTAGGCAACTTAAATTAAGACTAATTAGCAAGTGTGTTTATTAATGAGCAATGTGTATCTCAAAAGATGGATTCGATTAAAATGGTGTGACAATAAAAAGATTAGCAAATACAAACAAGTGCCTTAAAATAATGTTCAACCAAATATATCACTTGCACAATGGAAAAGATTTCAAGTTACGAGATAAATAATGTCCCAAGAAAAGATGTTAGTATCAAGAAAAAAATGCAACAAAGTACTTCCACTTCAAAAATATAACAATATCATAAGAATTAGTGACAAATACAAAAAAGATGGAACGTGCAAATAAAAAGTGCTCATAAGATCAACAATGAAAAGATGTTAGACAAGAGTTGCTAAGATGGTAAGATTTCCACAATTTAATTGAGACAACCTTATTGATGTGTTTATCCCTTAATTATCAATTAAATTTAAATGTTACAAACATAAACACTCAAGGTATGAGGGAATGTTGCAAACACAAACAATGAAGGATGTGAGGGAATGCTGGTTGAAAGACTTTTCGAAAAAGATAAAAATAAAAATTTAATTAAATAATATAAAGGGAGTTGTTTTTGGTGATTTTTGGATGGGAATTTTGTGGAAAAATTTGAGATTAAATTTTGATTTGTATTATTTCTGAAAAAGATAAAAATAAAAATTTAATTAAATAATATAAAAGGAATTGTTTTTAGTGATTTTTGGACGGAAATGTTGTGGAAAAATTTGAGATTAAATCTTGATTTGTATTATTTACACTGGTTTTTTAACTACATATTTGGATTCAACACCTTAAACAAAACTTCAACCACACTTTGATGGTGCAGAAATCCACGAAAAAAGTTCCAAAAAGCCTAAATAAGACAACTCATGTAAAATAATACTTAATTTTTGGGAACTTATAGAAACCGAAGTAATTTTGATTTTTTTTTTTTTTCATTTGGAGGCGCACAACATGCGGCGACGATTGTTGCCCTGCATCTAGCGCGGACCAACAAAACCACGCGCCGGATTTGTGCCCTGCACTCAATGCCAGTGTTTTAGTTTTCGAGCGACCATGGTGGAAAAGCCGAATAAGCAACACAACAGCGATGTCGAGGAAGCGCAAATCAGTTTTTGCAGAGCAGGAAGAGGAGGAAAATGCAAAACTCAATAATCATATCGATAATCTCATATCCCACCAAATTTCCTTTATCAAAGATCCTGAAAAATCCCAAAGATTCAAGACCATTGCATTCCTCACCGTCCACTACTATGCATCTACTCTCACACTGAGTCAAAATATTAATAACACCCTCCAACAACACCTCTGGGATGAGACTGATCCTCAATTGGTCCAACACATCATCAAATTATTAGCGGATATTGCAGTTCGCCATGATATGCCTCAAGAGACCACTCACTCAGTAGTAAACGTTATGCACAAATACTTAGAAGCACATCACTATTTTGATGATTTTGTAACTACCCAAATCATCAGCTCTTTGAATTATATTTATAATCAAACAGGGGTAATCAGTGAATTAGATGGAGCCCTGGCATTGTCTCTTCTATGTACTGATAAAGTAAGCCTTCGGACAAGGCTGTTGAATCTCTTGGGTTTGTCATTTAAGAGTAAGAATGGAGAAAATAATGAACACGGGGAGCTTGTTTTTAAAGTTTTTGAAGCGTTTACCAAGGACCCATATCCTTCTGTCAGGGAGGCTGCATTGAAGGGTTTGATATCATTGCACAGGAAGGGTTTTCATTTGACCAAAGGCTGCTACAGACGTGCGGTTGCCCTTTTTCAGGATAAGGATGAACTCGTACGTTTGTCTGCCATTAAATTGGTGAGTAGCTGTTATATTTCAAGAAAATATTTGGTAGCAAATGTTGTTCATTTTTGGCAGTCTAATTTGTGATGCTAGCTGATAGTTCGGTCATTTCTGATTTTTACAACAGAGTATTGTTATCATCAGTAAATTATGTTAAGTGTATTAATTAAATATTACTATTTTTATCCTTTTTATTTTTTATTATTTCTTCCGTTTTTCTTGTCTGGTCACCCTTACATAGGAAGAATCTTAGAATTATCATATACGGTCCACTGACACTGAGTTACCCCAATAAGGGTCGACAGCAAGGAAAGGGTCAAACTTACTTTCAGCTAAGATGCGACAACTATGGTGTGATTTTTTTCTTTCTTTTAAACCATATTTGGGAAATATTATATTAATCAAATTCTTGGCTGAATACACAGCAGTGTCTCAGGATTACAAAGCTAGTGGAATGTTTACTGACAGCTTCAAGCTGTACTAAAATCAAAACCACAAGACTGTATAACAGCAAGATTACCTCTGAACAAAGGAACCTAGGAGTACATACCCTGTAGAAAATGCCTAACATAAGACAAAAATTAGCTTCTATACTAAATTATGCTGGAGGTAGAACCTTAACCAAGTCTTGAGAAGCTACAGGCTCCAGAGATGGAGCTTCAACATTCAAATCCAGGAGGATTGATATAGATGGACTAACAGAGTTGACAGAGGGAGAAGGAAGCAGAGAACCCTGAGCACTTCCATGCTGCAGCTCTCCAATTTGACTCCTCAAGCAGTTGATTTTGTCTTCTGCCCTTTGAATTTTCTGCCTGTGATCGATCAGGATATCCATTGCTGTGGTCATTTGCACTGCCAGGTGCTAATAATGGACTTGAAGCTGTGCCAAACTGTCCTGGAGATCAGTGGCTTGCCGCTTCACTGGGAGAGATTTGAGGGGCTTTACACCACCTAGATGAGAAGCTCGAAGCCGTCATCTACAAATCATAAAATATGCACACCACAATCCAGTCTGCCAATGCATGGACCCAAGAACTGAGCAGTCTGGGGGCCATAAGGAAAGTCTGAAGCATGTGGTAAGTCCCCGACTCCCCTGTATCAGAGCCATTGGCCAAAACCATAAGTTCTCATGATCCTGGGTGTACAGCGCCATGACTGCTGCGATGAAGGGATGGGACGAGCAAGAATTTCCATGAGTGTGACAATTAATGAGTCACCCATGCCTCGTGGTTGTCTGAGCCCAGACAAGACCCCGGAGTGTTGAATTTGTAGCTATTGTCGGTCTTCATAATTAATATTTTAACCTTTGATGTATTTATAATGATAAATATAAAGCATATTCTTCATGCTATTGTCAAAAGATAAAATATATGACATATTCTTCATGTTAGTTTTTAAAAGAGAAAAATTGTGAATTTTGAATTTGAATTTTGGCTCCAAAGATGACCTGGTCGGCCCTCCGACAGGACAAGTTGGCCCAGCTTCTAGAGGCATCCATTCGGCCTCTCAAGACACTATATACACATACCATTTCGTCCTCCTCCAAGGGCAAGTAACTTGGTCTGTCTGAGGCCAGTAAAGAAGGTTTGTTTGAGGCCAGCAAATAAGAGGTCTGAGGCCAGCGAAGAAGAGATCTGAGGCCAGTGAAGAAGGGGTCTGAGTCCAGCAAAGAAGTTTTGCTTGAGGCCAGCAAAGAAGTTAAGTTTGAGGCAAACGAAGAAGATGTATCTGAGTAAAATAAGGATGAATCCGTGGCAGAGTTTCTGGGTTATCTGAGGAACAGAATCGAGTTTGTTTGAGAAAAGAAGGCTGAAGTTCAGTACTACCAGAACTGACTATTCCGAACTTGTTGGACAGCAGACTGAGTTGTCTTGTGGGCAGTTTGACCAGGTTTGACCAAGGCTGTTAGTTTGACTTTATGTTTTAGATGTATCTCCATTGACTTGAATAATTTCTCTAAGGAAAAAGGTTGCTGGAATTTCCCCCATGTGGGTTTTCCCAAGGTAAATGCTTGTGTACTTGATTTGGCTCTCTTTATGATTCTACTGTTCATTGTTGAAGATCTTCTGTTTAATTGCTTAATGATTAATGAGAATATGAAAGAAATTAAAGTGAATATCATTAGAAGTAATTACCAGTAGAAGACCTACGAAAATTCAACATGGTATTGTTATCCAATATCCACCACCAGTGGGTGACCCCTATAGGAGAATTTTTCTCCTAAATTTGTCTTCAGCTGGCAGCCATCAGCCCTTGCAGCCACCTGATAGCTCGATGTGCTATTTTTCTCCGCCACCCGAGCCAACCATTGTGTGTCCTCGCTCATTTGTTATGAAAGTATGTTTGAAGGTGGGCCTTCCAACCCCGAAGGTATGGTTTTTCATTATGTGATTGCATGTTTATGCTTGCTTTATTTGGGCACACTTGGGCATGGATTAGTGGGGGGATTCGGCTGAAACAAAAGGTTTGGGCTGTACTCTTGTTTCGTTGCCTCAACTTTAGGGGTTGATCTTGTATCCTAGTCCCGTGGGATGTCCTTTATGGGCCATTAGCTTTAGGAGTGACACTATATGGGAAACCTTGATTTTGGTTGCGTGGTCCTGTTGACCACTGGAGTAGCACCTGATGATTATATGAAGACTCCATGCCCAAGGATGATCCAGAAGACACTTGTACCATCAGATATCATCAGTGAACATAGTTTTTTAACGAGTTTACATCTATCTTCTCATCATCTTTCTTGTACCAAGATTCCACACCTTGCGGGGAATTGTAATAAGTGATACTAGTAATGATGATTTTTGAGTCTGTAATAGGCCTAAGATATTGAGACTCGATCAACAAACGAGTACATCTTGGAGTGTTTATTTTTTTTATTTGGTTAATTATCCATTTTTTCAGAGGCGGATAGTTTTCTAGGTTTTTTCACTCACTTTTAACTCCAAATTCGGGGTGAAGGGTTTGAAGGTTGAGTCCCTAACACATCTTAGTGTCTAGAGTCGATATATATTACAATACTAGATCACACAAAAAATTTCGTGTAATTTGGTTAGGTCTAGGTAGTCATTTTTTAATTTTTAAGATTTCCCGCAAGTAAAAAATTGCAAATAAAATTTTATTTAAACTGTAATAAGTGTAGTCTAGAGAAGTTGTATGGGGTATGAGTAATAAAAATTACACTTCTCACCCTCAACTTCCTACTATGACACACTTTGAGGGGTTAATAATGTGTTTTGGACCCTTAAAACCCACATTTCCTAAGTTTAGTGGAAATTGTGGCATTTAATTAGGTTAGAATTAGATGAAATAAAGAGAAATAAATTATTCCATGTGATAGAATGACGTGGAAATGACTTGGAAATTATCCTAAGTCAAAGAGTTGAGTCAACGAACATGTGGAAGATGACTAAGCATATTGCATCATAAATATACCATTATTTCATAAAATCGAATTTCCTAGAGATAAAGTAGCAGTTGCACATGTGGAAAATCAAATTTATTAGAGGAACTCATGTACTGAAGGAATATTCTACGAAATATTTAGAATGAAGATTTTGTGGGGCCTTCTCGCACTGTTAGTTCGAGTTGCTTCTACACTTAGCACTTCACATGAAGGATTTCGAGTTTCACTTGAGGAAATCACGCAGTTCCTAGGGAACTGCGCAGAGCATCTTTGGGATCATCATCTAAAGTGGCGGCACTTGGCTCGAGTTTGATTTGGTTTGATTGGAGTTATTTCATTACTTGGATTCACTCATGGATGAGTTTACTATGCCATATATGGAATTCGATTTCCTTTGAGGTGCACATATGGAATTCGATTTTGCTCTGGTGTCTCTATCTTCTCCACATTGAACTTGACTTATCTTTCCTTGGGATTTGCTCTAAGTTCAATTCTCACATGCATTCTTCCTTGGGATTTGCTCCCAACTCTCTATATAATGAGGCTATGTGCTCTCATATTGTATCAGGTTATGAGCTGTTGGTTTTGAGGAAACTCTATCATTTTGTACTTGCATACTTTTTTAATATAATCAAGATTTTGGGGTTATCCGGTTGGTGCCTTCTTGGCGTTATGAGGTGATGTCCTTTCATGCTATTGCTATTATGTTTAATTTCTTTTGTATATGGAATTAATACTAGTTTATATTTGCAATCTTGCTTGGATTGATGTGTGCAAACTATCTTGCACATATCATTGATTTAGAGTAGTACTCTAGGGATAAACTTGTCAATTCATTTTAGGAGGAATGTTTGGTTTATCTTATTCATTATATAGCTCTAATATTGTGCAAACTAATACATGTTCAAGTGTGTAGAAAAGATATTTTGTATTGTGTGCAAGAATCCATCTGGAAGTGGGATAAATCTCAATTAGATCAACTCACTCCTAGAGTCACGGCGATCCAAGACTCAGTCATTTTTTCGCTCCAAGTCTTCCATCCAACGAAGAGCAAAAGAGAGTTTCCTTACTCTATAGCTACTTGATCATCCATTTAAATTCAAAATACTTCTTTGATTCTAGTTCTTTCAAAGTTATATCTCCTATTCAAGAGTCATTTCCAATGCTAGCCCATAGGCTTGAGCATTGGGCAAGAAGGAGCTTGAGGAGAAGCTTTGGGAAACTACTCACTTGTGTTTATGTAGGACCCCCTCACGCTATCCAAAGACTGATTTCTAGGGATGCCGTAAGCACCTGGGAGAGAGTTGCAAACTCATCTAGGCCCTGGGCCTTTTGAGCCTTGTGAATCTCTTTTGGAGAGTTTTTTCAATCTTCAAGTTTATTGTTGTTATATTTTTGGGAGAGTCTAACTTTGTTAGATTCCTATCTTTGTAAAGATCACTCTCATATTGTGGGTAACCTTCTTATAGGCATTTTTACCCGCTTCGAGCGCTAATAAAAAATAACAATTTTGCTTGAATGAGCTTGAGATTTTTCTCATGGCATCCCCCTTCCTCTTTTAGAGGAGGGATTCTTGTGGGTGGACTAATTTTGCTTCACATGCAAATTTTTACTAATCTTGTATTCAAATTCCCACAAGCATAAGCTTCCAAATTGTAAACTTGAGAAAATCTCATCTTATGTGTAAACACTTCATATTTTGGCAAGTTTTAATTGTTTCATAATTTCTTCAAGTGTATGCTTCACTACTTTGTCAATTTATGCTATATTGTTAAATTCAGGTATGTTCTATGCTAGAGCAATTTATTTCAATTTTCACAGTTAGCTCAATACCTTTTCCAGATTAGCAATCACATTAGCGTTAAAGTAAACTGCAGATAGAACATAAATATAAATCGCAGAAGACAAGCCAAGACAAGAGGACACAGGATGTGGCGCTAACCAAGGACAAACCCCAATATGGGAAACCCTTGATCAATTGTTCTTATATGTTCTTCAATAGTTTAGCAGAGAGAGAGAGAGATGGTACATTTACAATAGAAGTCAACACTTTGACTTATCTAGATAAGAGGATAGATCATCTCTAAGAAGATGATACAGGAGATCAGTTGAAGACATGCTGCGTCAACTGATTCTCCAAAGTGACTCTTTCACCTATCGTTGTGCTGCACCTCGTCATCATGCCGCACCTCACCGTGTTGCACCATGCGCACCCATCATCACTATGTTGCATCTCATCATGCTTCACCAATCATGACTGTACCCATCACTGTACTGCATCATGTGCCATTGCTGCGCCATGTTGCCATACTGTCCTATGTGCTTGCAACACTATGCTTGCCATGTTGTCCCATTGTGCTTGCTGTTGCTATACCTTGCATGCTTGTTGTCCCAATGTGCATGCTTGTTGTACCTTGCATGCTTGTTGTCCCAATGTGTATGCTTGTTGTACCTTGCATGCTTGTTGTCCCAATGTGCATGCTTGCTGTCCCAATGTGTATGCTTGTTGTACCTTGCATGCTTGCTGTCCCAATGTGCATGCTTGGTGTACTTACATCAGATCATTGTTAGGGGATTCTCTGATCATTCTAACAACTGTTAGGACAACCTTCACAATAAGGTCACGGACTGGTTGGGGCATCAATGACAGTCCTACCAGCCCTCACACATCAGCGGCAACATCTGTCCCAAAGCTATGATCACCCTTCTCCAGCATTCCTAAACCACACGTTGGCTTGTTATACCCCAGCAGTCACAACTAGCCCTTACGCCCTCCACCAAAGTGACCCAAAAACAAGCTACTGCTCTAGCAATTAACTCGGCCTCCATTGTGGAACTCAGGCCTCCTCCATGTTGTCTTAGAGTCTCCCTCTCTTGCTGCGGTTAGGGCAATTTTAGACCTTTCATTCTTCCATATACTACGTTAAGGTTCTAGGGCATCCATCTAGGGTAGAGACCCTCTTCTAGGCTGCGTTTACATTGCTGCCCTTCTTGACTCCGTATACCTCTTCATAGGTTATGTTAGGGCTTCTCCATAGCAGCGTTGAACCCTACCCTTGCTGCAATCTAAGAGCCTCCCTTTTGGGCAGCGAAGATTCTTCTCCATGAATGTAGATGAGGGCAGCGTTAGATCTCTTCGTCTAAGGCTAGGGCAGACCTCCTAGATTAGCATATTCTCTTAGGGATTCTTCCTTCCATTAAAACCCAAACGAATGGAGAGGAAGAGATCACAAGAGAGTTGTGAGAGTGTCCAAATGACTTTCAAGGCACCTCTATTTATACTAAAACGTTGAGCACATGAGGGGTTTATTTGGTTGCCTGCCGACCTTGACGAATTGTCCCATAACACAAATAAATTCATATCTCCATGAATACTTATCGGAATTGGATGATCTTTAGATCAATTTTACACTTCTCGATGAGAGGGATCCAAGAAAAATATCAGCTGCCATAAATAAGATGACCCACATGGAGTTTGGCCGTAGTTGCCAATTTTAACATATATGTCATCGAAGTTATTGGAGCACTATCATTTATTTGAAACAATTGTAGCTTAAAACAATCTATTCCATTTTACTTGTCTCTTTTCCATTTAATGGTGCAAACACATATGAACTTATTTACATTCTAGCCTCTCAAGTTTTGCAAACTATTTCTCTTTGAAGCATTAGTTTAATTAACACAATTTGCACTTCAACTAGGCATTTTATTATAGGAAGGCCCCAAGCCTCATTAAATTTTTTCTTTCAACATAAGTTGGTTGAAGCAAACATCTTAGGGACCCTCTACTAACTCCTCACTATGAGATCCATATCTTTGGGCAAGGGTGAGGTCTGAGGATTGAAGAGTTAAATTGTAATCTTGTTGTAGAGATAATTGATAAAATTAACCAAGAGCACTTTCCATTACATTTACTTTACTTGTCTCTTGATGGTTTGAGTTTTCATATGCAAAGTCTATTCCAAAAGCAAGTATTGTAATCATTTCAAACAAATGCTTTATTTTCATGCTTCAAGTCTAATTGCATATTGATGCCTTGGTTTAGCACTTCCTTTCTTTTATGTTTCCAAGTTAATTACTAGTTTTTGGGTTTTGGCAAGATATGTTTCACATGTTTTGATTCATAAAGTTGATTATCTCAAAAACATTTTGTATCTTACATATCTTGTGCTAACAATTCTTGTTTACATTTCAAAGTTACTTTGCTTTCTCTTTTGAGAGCATTGCATTTTACTTTGAGCAAATATATCTTTAAATTGTTGAGCAAATTCCTTATAAAGCACTAGTTTTATGGTTTAGATTGACATTGTTATTTCAAGTTGCTCACATCATATTTACTCATAAATTTTTAAAAGTAATGCGTTTTCACTATAACACTCTCCTAGAAACTCACAACTTTTAACTTAACTTTTCATTAGGGACCACCCCCCTTAGCTAACCTAGGAGATAGCTCAAATGGAGAGAGTTGGGATTAGTGTGACAATCCCTTCTCTGAGTTCCCTGCCACCAATCACACTTTGTGGGGTTGAAGGCTTTTCTCACTAAATTGTAGGTAGGTGTAGGCAACAAGTGATAACAGGTCCCGCCTCTCGATACCACATATATCACTTCCCTTTGCTCATTATAAACCCTTTTCACATTCTCCCCATCTGGGTCCACAAAGTGTTAGTCTCGCCCTCCCCTTGTCCACACCTTGGGTCAGGCCTGGAATAATGCCCCAGAGGTTGATGCACTAAAAAGAAAGATAAAAATATAATATGGCCACATACAACAAGAAATGTACCTAAAATTGCAAAAGATGGTCGAAACAATCAAATTTAGCATGTAGGCAAGCCGCAAAAGGCAAACACGAGCTCAATCCCTTATCATTTGGTCATCACCTTGGTTCCTAAGGCCCCTATGAGTGCCCCTCTCATCATTAAGGAACCAATGATTGCCCCAACCCTTGGTGGGTGATGCACTGCCCCACCTTAAGGGTGTAATCACTCCTACATCTTACACATTATGCTCTTATCCCCTTGAGCCCCGAGCAGTAAAAATGAAGAAAAATCGTAAAAGACAAAAGGCATATAAAGAAGGGTGGAAAAACAAAGGCCGGGGTAACTCATGTACCACGATTGCTCCCTCCTACATTCATACACCCAAGGTATGGGCTTCCCTCATCATAGTTGTCCTTGTACCATGGCATGTAACTTGGAGCCTCCCCTATTGCCCCCACTCCATTCCATCACTATTTCACATGACACCTGCCATTTGATGGGTGTACCATGGGCCTGTCATTCCCTTAGAGGTTGAAACCACCTAATATGATCCTTTATTAACTCCTCTTGCCAAGCAAGGAAATATTTGGGCATGTCTAAAGCCCCATTTGGAAGGGCATGCCATTATGAAGTTTCAACTTTTGCCCTTGATTAGCAAGCTTATTTACTCAATTGACTAATTGTACTGGAAGGTGAGGAGATGCATTAGATCTTATATAGGATTGCGCTTGGGTTTTCATTTTGGACTTGGCCTCCCTATACAGGATTCAAGCCTTCCAGAGGGTCATAATGGCACTTGTAGGGTGAGTGTTGAGAGCCATGGGCCTTTAACCATGCGAAGCATTGATTGCCTCACCATGGGCTTCTTCAACACCACCACGTTGCTTGTTCATGCCCCAGTTATACAAAGATGATGATGCACTTGGACTACATTGCCCAGCGAGCTACACATTACACCCGACACTTGGTCGTTGATCCAAGGCCCAAAGGAGGTTTTTCCTCTCCTGGGGAGATGTGGGAGGGCATGTGTCATCTTCTAGCCCTTATTGATAGAGCATCAACTTGATCTTGAGCCATTTGGAGACCCATGAGATCCATTTGGATCCCCTAAAGCCCAAATTGGGGTTTGGAGATGTTTTGCAGCATTTTGAGGGCATCCCCCTCTTATTCACCATTTTTGAGGTCCTCACTCTCATCATCAGCACATGAGGCCTCAACACTACCCTTCTAGGCCTCGACGTCAGCCTAGCGTGGCCCAAAGAAGGCTTATTTAACTTATTTTATGAGCTATCATGGCTGGATTGTAACCATGGGTGGGTTACTAGACATTTTAGGCATTGGAGGGGCTTCTTTTAATTTTTAAACTCTTAGATCATGTATAAATAGAGGAGGCCTAGCATCACTGTCATGATCACACTTTGGATTTTCGCTCTCTCATTAGAGAATTTTGGACCTGCAATTTGAGGATGAATTTTAGACGAATTGGATGAATTATGATATTTGGTTATTTCACCTTGGAGCTTCGCTTTGGCATTTTTGTGGATGGATATATTCTTCATTATCTTGTAAGTGCCCTTTTAATGCTATATTTCTAATTTGGTGAATGTTTAATGCATGGAATATTTTTAATGGTTATTAATGTGCCCTAGTTGATGAAAAATTGTTTAAAACATTGAAGCTATTGGAAATTTTGCATGTGTTACTCATGAGAAAATGAATGAATGAATGTTCCTCGAGGATAATTGCATTTTCATCCTTGAATCTCCATAGTCATCGAAGTATAAAAATCTAGAAGTCGTTTTGTTGCTGCTTCCATCAAGGGTAGTGAAATTCCTTCTAGGTCTCCTTGAAGAGCGAATTGCATTACTTGGTTTATCCTTGACTCCAATTCTCCCAATAGGCATGCATTGGTCTACTTTTCTCACCTCCTTTTACCTCTTTTTCTTCGTCCCTTCAAGGATAGGGAGGCCCCTCTAGGGTTTGGTGCAAATTTCAATAGGAGTGCATGTTTTGAATTCTGTCCTGACAAGACTCTTCCTTAGTGTCTCCTATAGGCATCCACAAGTTTTGAACGAATTCCTACAATGGAATCTCAATATAATAGATGCCCTAGCCATTGCACCAAGTGAGAACCCTAGATGTTATCCTTCAACTTGGGGATTCTTTAAAGGCTTTCACTTTAGTACTTGTTGAAGTATATCCTTATTAGCCTTTTCTCTTGCCTACCTTGACCTTGGATGTGCCTATATATCATCATATATATCAACCCTAGGTCTTGTGTAGGATCCTTTCCAAGGGTTTTTTTGTGGAAAGTCTTCCTAGCTTCTCCCAAAGCTCGCATTTTCATTGAACCTTTTCATTGAATGAGCCACCTTGCCTCACTTTAAACCTATCCTAGACACATCTATCACAAGTGAGGAATATTGGGACTCCTCCCGTCGGTGAAAATATGAGAAGATAAGGGGACTTAGACTGTGGTGACAATGGGCTTTTGTCCCAAGTGTTGTTGTGCTCTCTAGCTCTTGCCTATTTACTAGGCCTGTTAGTTTGTGCAACAACATGTATTAAACCTATGGTATAAGAGCATCCTTAAAGAAGAAGAGAAACTATGGTATAAGCTATCTAACCCTAGAAGTCAAGAAGCATGTCACAAAGAAAGTCAAGATCTGCCTTCTTGATTGAAGAAAATCTTCACTCTTTTCTACCAACGTCAATCATAAAATCTGTTGTGAAAGAGTCCTAGTTCAACAAAGCATATTTTAGAGATGTGTTCGTGACCCTAGTCAAGATTATGAACAGTGAAGCACCACCCGCATAAGACCCGTGAGTACCTGCGGGTCTTGGCGGGTTCTATAGCGAGTCGGGTCACTTGCATAGAACCCACGCTTAAGACCCTTACTCGGCCAAACTCGCATTAAGCCCGTGTACTGGTATAAGACTTGCGGGTTTGGCATAAGACCCGCATCAGACCCCTATAAGACCCGTCAAACCTTAGATTGCGATTTTTAGTTTTTATTTTTCTCTTTTCTTTTTTTTTTGGAAAGAAGTGGAGGAAAAGGGAAATTGGAGGCAAGAAAATGCTTTATAAGCACCTCCCTCCCTTCCATTTGTCATTCACTTGTCATTTGAGTGTTTGGCTCATTTCTATTAGTGTTGAGTGACTCCATTGCATAGTGAAGGAGCTCTTGGAGGAGGCTAAAGGAGGCTTCATCAAATCATACCTAGCTTCTAGTAGGCTTCATGAACCTTGTTTGAATGTTTTCCATGTAAATTGTTTTTAATTTTTTTGTGTTCATTTTTTTTTTTGGTTTTCATTTTTTTTGGACTGAGGAGGACTGCCTCCTCAGCCCGCAGGGCCCTGTGGCTGAGTTTGTCAGCCACACAGGGCCGTTGTGTGGTTGAGAACAATGTTGCATGAAGTGGGGATAAAGCGGGGATGTTTTTTGGAAGCGGGGACGCGGAAGCGTCATTTTCCAAAAATCTAGTAAGCGAAGCGTCTGCTATATATATATATTTTATATTTTTTTGCATTTATATTCAAAATAAACATCCCAAATACCAAATTAGTTGTAGAAGACATGAAAACATGCATATTTTTGCATAAATCAAGATAGATATGGCATCCATGATTCCATTGTAGTTACTAGTATGTACATCAATGATTAATTATTCGAGCATCAACCATCTATATTCTAGCAATTACAAACATACATCAAAATTTTAAGCATATTATAAAACATAAAACATTTAAGCATATTATAAAACATAACATAGATCATATTATGATTTATCTAGCAAGTGAGCAACTGTCAACATTTGTCATGTTCAAAATTCAAATAATAATGTTTACAAAATAGGTCACTTGGTCACCGCCAAGACAAAAAGGTTCAAATTCACAAGCCTACGAGTCTAATGATTAATCTATAACAAAAGTAGTAAATTGTGAATATATCTACTAATCTCTTCTCCTTCCACCACGAAGAGAACATGGCGGCGGGCCTCCATGTGGTGGCAATGAAGAAGATGGTGCCTATGGAGGTTGTGGCACTGAAACTGATGAAGACGAACCCCTTGTTGTTGGTGTTGAACCATGGAACCTAGGAACCAAGGGACCAGATGGGCGTGGCATCTCAACTCGGTCATCATCATCCTGGAATCGCTAATTGCATGCATGCTCCCAAATGGACTAGTGCTAAGCATATAGTTGCTCAATTATCTCCGTATGAAACGCGTTTCGGAAAAAACCGAAAAGAGTTTCCAAAAAATTGAAACACGGATCCAAAAAACCGAAATGCAGATCGGAAAAAACCGAAACGCGGATCGGGCTGTAAGGTTTCGAAATGGCAGGAACCACATTTTTTAGCCTGATCTGCGTTTTAGTTTTTTCGAAACGCGTTTCGGAGGGCAGATCCCCCACAGATCTGTACGGATCGTGGATCGGGCTTTTGATCCGTGGGGGGGACATTTCCTGCAACACTGGTTGAGAAACTCAACCACAGGGCCCTGCGGGCTGAGGAGGGCTCACAAAAGAAGTGCAACCAAAGGATATAGGTCCAATTTTATTGGATACTATTGATTTAGAGTCCGATTAGGTTGTGGAGGAGGAGTCCCCTGATTTGAGTTGGCTTGATGAAGAGATCGAGGATCTCTCTAGTTTGCCATCTCAAATGGAGACTCCAAATACACCTGCCCCATAGTTGCTTTAGCCTTTTGATTTTAGCATTAGCTCCACGAGGGCTTATTGTAGGCGTGGTCGTCCATGAGTGATGAGACTCAAGATTGTTATGAGACAATCATTTATCATTTATGACATATGTATTTGAATTTTGAACTTGCTGACATTTTTTATGTTAATTATGGAATCATGATTCCTTTTCTTATTCAGTATCTAAATGTTTTGCTTACAAAAATTGAATATGTTATGTTGCTTTTATAGATATGAGATGATGTTATGAACTATTGCATATATTATTTTTATAATTTATAAGGATTGAAATTGTCATTAGTTTCTTTTTTGTGCTTAAAATTTACCATATTTTAAGTCTTTTTTTTGCATTTTGACAAGTCTTATACGAGTTTTATATTGGTCGTTCCCGAGTCTTATACGAGTTGACGAGTCAATAGACAGACGAGTCTTATACGAGTACGAGTCGTGCAACATTGATTATGAAGAAGTTCAAAATCATATGCCTCTGTATTACTACAGGTAGGCTGGCAACCGAAGTTTTATCTTGTACTAAGATTCATATAAGAAAGGATTGTGATCCATCCTTAAGCCTGAGAGAAGGCCGAAACATACTTGGGAGAAGATTGAAGTGTCAGTGAAGTTAGGCCGAAATAAACATCAGTTCGTTTCAGTGGGCCGAGAAGGCCTTAAAGCATATTGCATAAGGCCGAAGCTCAAAACCTCAGGACCAGTACAAAGGTCAAAGTTACCTCAAAAAGTTGCAGAGGTTTGAGAGCCTCAGTAAGTTGAAAAAGAAGTCTCAAGCGATTGCTTTAGAAGGCTGAGGTTGCCTCGTTCTTGTTGCTAGAAGATCGAAGAGCTCAGGGTTAGTTGTAGAAGGCTGAGAGATCTCATAAGGACCTCGGAGAATCCAAAATGACTAAATTAATTTATTTTGGTTTCTTTCTTTTGTAGTATAATTAGTCACGTATTTGATTAATGCTTGAGCTTGAACTTGTTATGAAAGATGCTAATGTAATCATGAGTGTATTAGAGATCTAAGCCTTAGTAACTAAGATAGAGGAATCTGAGGAAGCAATCAAAAGAAAGCCGAAAATATCTCTGTCTAGAGATTACAGTGATGTCCAAAAATGAGTATGAGGATTGGGACGTCAGATATGTAAAGAGATCAGAAAGGCAATAAAATTTGTGGTTTGGTGCTTGAATAAAAGCTCCATATGAAGAAAGGAAATAAGTTTGCTCCATATGCTGAAGATGTCACATGCTAGGATTATTCAAAGTATGATTGGAGATCAAATTTTGGATTATGCAATGGCAGTCCAGGAATTGGTTTGATTAAGAGCTATAATATTATTTTGAAAATGATTCGCAAATCACATATTGGTTCCAATGAGAGCACATTGTTTCCGTGCAAAGCACATTATAGTGATGAGTTGTTCAAAGACGTGTATGAGGTTGTGAAGTTATGAAGTTTGATGATTGGAATGTATCAAAATTATGATTTGTTAGAGATCCTTGAAACCATCAAGGGTATTCTTAAAGAGGCCAAGAACCTCTGTTCCAAAAGAAATTCTAAGTAGGGTTGCGGGGGAGCGCCCCCCTCTCAAACCCGCTCTCGAAGCGCGTTGCCTAAATTTTTTTTTTTTTTTTTTTTTCGCTCCCTAATTAAAGTAAAAGTGACATTCTCCTTTATCTTTAATTTTCATCATTTTACTTAAATTTTTAACATTACCATGAAATGACTTAGGATGTTTGAGAGTGGTTCTGACCTCATTAGATTTCATATGGAGAAAGTAGAATTTTAGATCTCACTCAAAATCCAACAGACTTATCTGTTTTTTTTTCGTTTGTTTTTAATTTCTTTAGGATTTTAGGATTGGGGGGAATGCAATGTTTCCATTGGATTTTTTCATGTACTAGGGTATGGAATTCTTCAAGAGCACCAATCCCTCTATGTACCTTGATGTTAATGACATTGGTTGTCGAACTCCTCTATCATGACCCTATTAAAAATATACCCATCACTCAAACAAAATCTTGACTTGACATGCTATGTTTTCTATCTTATGTTAATCCTTAGATGGCGATATTGATGAAGATTGTAACTACTAGATGATTGATGTTATATGGTTAATCCGTGTTTTTATGCTTTTTATAACTAATTCATCGTTCTACTTGCTTTCTCAGAAATTAGACATTTCTCGTGGTAGCAAGAGGTCCAAGTATTAGCAATAGATAATATATTTACTTGTCTTTTCTAGTTTCTAGTAGTTTTTATAACTATTGTCTCTTTCATATTTATTATGATATTTTTTGTAAACAATATATGACAATTTAAGTTTGAAGTTTGAAGTTGGCAATTATAACTCATTGGTAATGAATTATGAATATGATGCTTCGTGAAAGTTGAAACATTTCATTTCATGTTAGATATTCTTTGTTATCGTTTGGTTACTTGGTAATGGTAATGGTTACAAGAACAAGTTACAACTTTAGTGAACAATGATGATAAATGTTATATATCGAATTTTGAAAGTTTGAAACTTTATGATTGCTGAATCATGAGGCTCGATATGTTGTATGTTACTAACTTGTGAATGTGGTTGATGAGGATTATAACTTCTAGATGATTGATGTTATATGGTTCAATCCATGCCTTTTTTTTTAGCTAATTCATCATTCTACATGCTTTTGTTGACATATATGCATCAAAATATATATAAATATATATTATATAAAAATTCGCTCCCGATTTGCTCCTAAACTGGGAGCTTTTGAAAATGTCCCTCCCCGCTCCCGCTTCTGCTCCCACTCCCAGTCTCGCTCCTGCTCCCGCTCCTAAGTAACCTTTATTCTAAGCCCTAAGTTTTGAAGGCCACAATCCATTTGTTAAAAATCTGAAATACCTAAGTGTATTGAAAGGTTGCACACCAAGCCGCGACATAATTCTGAGGAGTATTCTTATCATACGAATCTCTGTTCAGATGTCACAAAATTCAAAATGCAATCACAATGCAAGTGTACTACATACAAAGGTGCTTGGATGCTCATGCTGATCAAAGGAATAAAGAGAAGAAGTTGCAAACCAATATGGTTTCTAAGATATAAGGCATAGATTGTGAAAATTCCTAGACTCGAAGAAACCCCTATTGCAGCAAATCTGAATCTACTTCACCTACTTGATTTTTAAATTACATTCATCAAGTTATTATTCTGAATACTGAAGCAAATTACTTCTGCAAACTACACTTATTAAATATTTGATTTCATGAAACAGAAAACAGAGCAAAGAACAAGATAAATAGGACACCCTTATTTTTGGACACAATAGTCCCCGGAAAAACCCAATGCGGGAAATCGGTGCAGTAGCTTTGAGGGTTTATTATTATGCAGGAGAAATATCTGAATACAAATATAGGATGCTCATTTAGCAATCTTTACAGAGAAAATACTGGCGGAAAATCTAAAAGAGTTTTACCTCACTTCACCTGGCAGAATTTCAGTTGATCCGGCACAACACTGGCTAAACCTGGCTATTTCTATGTCACCTCTTCTGCCCTTTGCATCAGCTTTCCCGGCAGTCTCGGCTATTCTCGACAGTTCCGGCTTCTGTCCTCTGCGTTAGCTTTCCCGGCTGTTCCTGACAGTTCTGGCTTCTGCCCTCTGCATTAGCTTTCCTCGTTGTTCCGTTAGTTCCCGGTAGTTTCGGTTGTTCCCAACAGTTTCGACTTTTTCGTGATAGGCAATTTTTTTGCTCTATTGGCTCTCTCCGCCTCTCTGTCTGTATTCTCCGGAAAGTCCTCCCAGATTCTCACTGCCCCTCTGCCGCAGAATGCTCACTTAATTCGAAATCCTTAGCAAACCCTGCCCTAGGAATCAAATTCTTCATCAATTCGTTCTCTCCGTGTGACTTCAACGACCGAGATTAAGTCTCTAATCAACCGCTAAGATTAAACATGACTTGATCCGCCTTCTAGATCATTCTCACCCATATTTTTATTAATACCCATTAATATTTTAATTTTTCTAAGTTTAGACTCAGGAACCCCATTAAAAATATTAATTATTTTAATAAAATACAATCCGGGTGGAATTTAACCAAACGGTTTTTCGGTTCTTTAGAATTCATGTGCCTTAGCTTCTCCACTGATTTTCAAGGCTAGAGCACTTCCGATGCTATAAACTAACACTCCCTCTTAGCGATGAAAGTGCTTTAGCAACAATGCCCAACTGCATGTCGCTGTGCTTCTGAAGCATCTCCTTTCTGCATTGTTGCTGCCATCAACACTGTGATGTTGCCGCTACAGTACTACTACCCATGACACTGCCACTGCCACTGCCATTGCTACATCTGTACTAGAACTCCCTCTCAAACACTGCATCTGCTATGCTGCTAGCACTGCCACTGCTAACACTGCATCCGTACTGCAACTCAGTTGCTGAGAGAAGCAATTGAAAAACATCCAAATTAACTGAACTTAACTGTGTTCAACATAATACCGTGAATGTTGGAATCTGACTGCTCGTCTCTGACGCTTTGAATCTTCTTCACTGTGCCAATTGCACTACTGCCAAACTTGCCCTGCGCTGACTAGTCTCTGGTCTAAGGCTACTGCATTGGTCTCTCCAATCAACCCATTGCATTATTTGACACTAAGTCCATCTCGCTACTGCTGAATCTTGGGCTCATGTTGTTATGAAACCAGCTCAAGAAAAGATAGAAAAGAAAGATCAACGCCTTAGAATTCAGCCTCTTCGAGGGGGCAACCTCCTTTACATTACATAAATGAACAATTCTTGGATGATACAAATGGCAAAACCTCCTTTCTATATATAGGAGTCTAAGGAGTCACAATATAATCCAGCCGACCTAACAATAATAATATAAAGCCACAAAAATAACAATAGAGGGATTCTATGGGGCACAGAAATAACAATATGGGGGTAATATGGGCACAACAATATAAATAAGGGGTATAACTACAATAGTAATGGGGTAATCACTAGTATTATAGGGACCCAACATGCCCCTCTCCTTCAAAAAAGTGTTGTCCTCAACGCTTGAGCAGTTCTGGATACTTCTGCATAAAATTCTCATCCTCCCATGTGGAATCTTCAGCGGATAAGTTCTTCCACTTGATAAGATACTCTGAAATTGATCGATTTCGTAGCTGTCGAGTTCTTGTTTCTGTGACTGCTTCCGGTTCCAATATAATTTTTCCTTCCTCGTCAAGTTCTGGCAATATTGTTTGAACTGGGAGCTTGTCGCCTATAACCTTCTTTAAACATGAAACATGGAAAACTGGGTGCAATCGAGAAGCTGCAGGAAGCTCCAATTTGTATGCCATAGTACCAATCTTTTCCAACACCTTGTACGGACCATAATACTTTGGTGATAATTTATTATCCTTCTTAGCTTGCTTTAGGGACATTTGCTTATATGGTTGTAGCCGTAGGAATACCCAATCACCTACATCAAAACTTCTTTCACTGCGATGTTGATCTGCCTGTTGTTTCATTCTATTTTGTGCCAACACGAGGTTATCCTTTAAGAGTTGGAGGACTTGTTGTTGATGTTCGATGTGATGTTCCACTGCCTGAACCTTAGAATTTTCTCTTAAATATGATGTGATTGATGGTGGTTGGTACCCATAAAGTGCCATAAATGGGGTCATTTTTGTTGCTGTATGGAAGGAAGTGTTATACCACCATTCAGCCAGAGGCAACCATTTGACCCATTGTGTCTGTTTATCAGATACAAAGCAACGAAGATATCCTTCCAAACATTTGTTTACTATCTCAGTTTGCCCATCAGATTGAGGATGATAAGATGAGCTATGAGCTAACTGAGTACCAAGACAAGAAAATAATTCTGTCCAAAAATTTCCAGTGAAAATGGGATCTCTGTCACTTACAATAATCTTTGGATTTCCATGTAGCTTTTGAACTGTTTCCATAAATGCAGTAGAAACTGTACTGGCTTTAAATGGATGTGATAATGCACAAAAGTGTGCATACTTGGTAAGTCTGTCAACTACCACCATGATGACACTCTTTCCCTCGGACTTGGGTAAACCTGTGATAAAATCCATTGAAACCTCCTCCCAACGTTGGCTTGGAATGGATAAAGGTTGTAATAGACCCGGTGTCTTAATTGTTTCAACTTTATTTTTTTGGCAAACCAAACATTCCGCCACAAACTTTTGAATATCTGATTTAAGGCCATCCCAAAAAAATTCCTTCTTAACCCTGTGGTAAGTTTTTAAAAATCCTGAGTGCCCTCCTAAGGGAGAAGTGTGCAATTCCATAAGAATCTTTTTGTTTTAGCTGGGAATTCTTACAGAGGTATAAGCGATCTTTGTACCATAACGAATCATTTTTCCAGCTAAATGTATCAGAAGTACTGGAATCTTGTTGTAGCTTTCGAATAAGTGCCCACACTTCTTCGTCATTCTTCCATTCCTCCTTTGCTTCGTTTATCCAATCTGGTTGGATAATAGAAATGGCACACAACAATGCTTCCATATCCTCATCCTTTCTTGAGAGTGCATCTGCCACCACATTTTGCTTCCCTTTTTTGTAGATGATTTCAAAGTCATAACCCAACATCTTTGTGACCCACTTTTGTTGCTCTTCAGAGGATAATCTTTGTTATAAAAAGTATTTAAGGCTATCATGATCCGTTTTTACCTTGAAGTGTCTTCCCATTAGGTAGGGTCGCCATTTCTTAAGTGCATGGAGTATTGCCAACATTTCCTTCTCATAAATAGCTTTGCTTAAAAACTTTCCCTTGATTGGACGACTTTCAAAAGCAATGGGTCTTTCATCTTGCATTAGAACAGCACCAATTCCATTTCCTGAAGCATCACATTCCACAATAAAGGTTTTTGTGAAGTCCGGTGCTTGGCACATTGCCTCTTTAAGATGTTTAAAGGCCTTTGTTGCTTCCGGAGTCCATGAAAATGAATCTTTCTTCAATAATGTTGTTAGAGGTGCTGCTATTCTCCCATAATTCTTAACGAACTTGCGATAATACCCTGTCAACCCAAGAAATCCTCGCAGATGCTTTATGGATGTGGGGATTTTCCATTCCTTAATGGCTTTAATTTTGCTAGGGTCTACCTTAACTCCTTCATGAGATACAATATGACCCAAATATTCCACCTCCTGGACTCCAAAGAAACATTTGGATCTTTTTGCATATAATTGTTTCTCCTCCAATAGTTGTAGCACCTTGTCAACATGTTCAACATGATCCTTCCAAGACTTGTTGTAGATTAGTATATCATCAAAAAATACCAACACAAATTTTCTAAGGAATGGTTTGAAAATTGAATTCATCAAACCTTGAAATGTTGAAGGTGCATTGGTAAGGCCAAAAGGCATGACCAAAAATTCATAATGACCCTCATGAGTTCTAAATGCCATTTTTGGAATGTCTTCAATCTTCATTCTGATTTGATGAAAGTGTTATCCATGGAGAGTGATGCGATTTGATTGAAAATCAATGAAATTGAGCTAAAAGGGAAGAGGAAAATATACAAACGAAACGGCAAGGAATAATTTGAAGAATGGAATGCATAAGAAGAAATGTGCCCATTAGATAATTAGGCATTCAAAATCCATTTATGAGAATTCTATAAGAAGCGAAAATAGAGAAAACGCCCTAAAAGAAAACAACAATACTACATAGATAGACCGCATGAATGGATAGGAGGAGATCAACATGTAAAATTACTTGAAGCATAACATTCCTTGGTGTTAAAAACATGTTATAGCACAACCAAAAACCAAGTCCCACATATTGAGATGTGAAATAGGAAGATGAGAACATCTAAAGGGAACCATGGAAGGAAATGTTATGACAAGTATGTGGAAATGGGGAGGTCGAAAAATGAGCAATGTTTCTCCTACAATTCACCATACTAGCCCTTGATGTAAAGCAAAGGATACTAGATTTAGTTGAGTAGGCCAAGTCCATGATTTGGGGTTGGCATTAGTAAACCCACTAGCTTTATTTGTTGTCACAATTTATTGTTTGGAAATTGGTGCAAAGATTTTAAGCCTTATTGTCCCATATGACCCTTTTTTTCTCATGTAAGGTCCAATAAAGTCTATCTACTTATCTATCTATCTACCATATTCTTTTGATGGGTGAATAAGGATTAGAGCCAAAATTTACTAAGTAGTGTAAACTTTAATTTGTTATTAGCGGAAATTTTACTAATGAAGTAGAAGTTGATATTGTATGTATTTTTGTCTTTGAAGGGTAGTGATTAGTAATCCTTACATATATATGAGGATTGTCATCTTCATAAGAAAGGCAAACCAATACCCCTTCTTTTTTAGCTTCCTTTTTGTTTCAAATATTTTTAAATTTGTTTCAGTTCATTCATTCAAACATGCCATTTTCATGAAAAGGAAAAAGTGACATAGCCTAGCCAATAATGTCATTTTAACTCTCTTTTTGTTTCAAATATTTGTAAATTTATTTCACAATTTATTTATCTCCATTATGTTTAATATGATGTTTTTCTCATTATATTGTAGTTTATTTTTATTTGAAATATTTTTATGTTATAAAAAAATTAAATTTTCTTAATGTAATTTTTATAGTTTAACATGGAGAAATTAGTATATAACAAGTTTATGTTAATAAATTTATTTAAATTACCAATGTACATGTGTGAGAAAATATTCTTTAAAGTTTTGTGAAATTTTTTTTCTAGAATTTTTATTTTTATCATATATATATATAATATTAATTAATTAAAAATATTTAATAATTTTGATTACAATTTCATCTAATTAAAAGAAGAAACAAGCAAATACCTACTGTATAATTTAAATATAAAAAAACTATGAAAATGTGGCAAAATGGAAGCTATGGTTAATTAAAAAAAATTGTAATTTGAAATCTTAATTTGGAACATATTAGATATATATAATCAACCAAAGAGAAATAGAAACAATATTATAAAATCCTTGTTTTCTAAGTTTTTGGTTGTTGCAACTTTGATCTATTTTAACTCTATAACAAAAAAGAAATTGCATTATATTTTTTATTTCTTTTAATATATTATAACTTTGCTAACTTTCTATACTTTTATCCTTCACATTTTAAAACATGGTCTTTTCATTAAAAAAATACCCCTTATCTTTAAAATTATTATCTTTGAATTGTTTTTTTAATTATAATTATTGTAAATTATTTATTTTATATCATTAAAATTATTAAATATTTGATATGTATCTTCTGATCATATCATTAATACTTCTTTATATTTTTCTTAATATTTAGTTTTACTTTTCATTTCAAATTAATATTTTTTTCTTTAAAATAAAGTTGTTAGCTTTTAAAACATTGTCTTTTCATTTTAAAAAAACCTTATCTTTAAAATTAATTATCTTTGAATTGATTTTTTTCCACTATTTTTTAAACACAATTGTGGCTTTATTAGATTATACATATAAAATTAAAATAGTAGTTAATATTCATAACCATTATATACCAAATTTTATATTTAAATTTAATTATATATAATTATGATAATGATGATTAATGTTTACTAAGGTTTAAATAGTTTAAAGTCCGGCTTTGTTAGACTATATATATAAAATTAAAATAATAATTAATATTCATAGCCATTATATACCAAATTTTATATTTAAATTTAATTATATATAATTATGATAATGATGATTAATGTTTACTAAGGTTTAAATAGTTTAAAGGACTTTAAAAAAAGTAGGAGATTAAATAGAATTATTTAACTTTTTATTTTTATTATTAAAAAATGTCAAAGTAGGTTAATCGTTTGAGATGTTTGGAAAATTAAATCCAATGTGAGCACTGAGTATAAAATGGACAATCTAAAGAAAAATGTTTTTAATCTTCAACCTTCAAATTTCCTTTTAAAAATCATATTTTTATTTTTTAACTAGTATAAATATTCCTATACAAATTAAATATATTTTATTAAAAAATATTTAACGGTTTTTATATTTAACGGTTTTTATTTACTTACCATTTTATGGAATTGGAAGAAAAATATCTAAACCATAAATGGAAACAAAATGCACAATATTCATAAGTTTTAATATGGTAATTTGGAAGTTATTAGGGTTTAAATCTTTTTATGGTAGAAATTAATTCAGCACAGTTAAAAAAAATCATGTGTCACCCAAAATCGTTGACGCTGTAATTCAGATTTTCAAAAAATTTCACTAAATTACCGAAATTTTTATGGTTTTCCCCGCAAATTGTGAACTGTTTAGATTACGCGTTTTATCATCCCGTTGAGAACACGTGATACAGGTACAATTTTTTCCAATTGAACGGTAATTAATGTTGATCACAATGTGAATATTTTAATCATTATCAGGCTTTTATATTTTGACCGTTGGATTGCAGATCTATAAATTCAAATTTAAAACTTTCTTTGTTCTCACATTTGATTTATTCTTTACTAACACACCTGGTACCTGCAATCTATGGGCATCTCTTTGCTTTGATCTCTGCTGGCGATCGACAATCAACTGATATTCGCGATCAAATCTCTGATAATTTGGCTATCTGTCTTAGAGGCAGCTGAGTTACAAATTTGCCCTTATTTTGCTTTAACTTGTGTCTTTTTCTCTGTAGTTTTTTGTTTGTTTGTTTTGTTTCTGCATTGTTACAGGTTTTTTCAATACGTAAAATATGAATTCTAGCCTCGATTCGCCAGTGTCTGTGAGTGCTAAGAAACCCTGCAAAAGACCAGAGCAAAGGCGCCCGTTGCAGGAGCATTCAGCACCTTTAAGACAAAATGTAATGTAGTATTCTCTAATTCTACATGAATCCTCTTTGGTTTTGTCTATATTGGGTTTAGGAATTATGGATACATCTGCTTTTTAGGATTGATGTGTAGGGCACAGTGCTTTTGTATTTGGGCTTTACTGTTTTTGGATATATATGTTTTGGGATTGATATAAGATACAGTTTTCTGTTTTTAGGGTTGATGAATCTATTTCTCTGTATTGGTTCATTCTTCTCCAACTGTATATACCCTTCATGGATGTACTCTGTATTGGCTTTGGGCTTTATGCATAGATCTGTGTTTTTTAGGATTGATACGATAGGGATTATATGACCCTCATCGATGTAATTTGTAGTTCCCTAAGGTTTTATGGTGTTTAGGATTGATGTGGACCTTGAATCTTGTAGGACACAGTACTTTGGATTTGGGCTTTACTGCTTATGGATATTATTTGTGCTTTCGGATTGATATAAGATATAGCGTATATATTCTTCTCCAACTTTGTATGACCCTCAATATATATCTCTGTATTGGGTTCATTCTTCTCCAACTTTATATAACCTTCATGGATGTACTCTGTATTGGGTTTAGGCTTTATGAATAGATCTCTGTTTTTTAGGATTGATACGATAGCCCTCATCGATGTAATTTGTATTTCCCTAAGGTTTTATGATGTTTAGGATTGATGTGGACCTTGAATCTTGTAGGACACAGTACTTTGGATTTGGGCTTTAGTGCTTATGGATATCATTTGTGTTTTCGGATTGATATAAGATACAGTGTATACATACTTTGTATGACCCACAGTGATGTTCTCCGTTTTGGGTTCAGGGTATATGAATATATTTCTGCTTTACGGTATATGAATATGTATGATACACTACACTCTTCTCCAACAACTGTATATAAGCCTCATGGATGTACTCTGTATTAGGTTTGGGCTTTTATGAATAGATTTGTGTATTAGGATTGATACCCTACATTATGTTCTCCAAAGTTATATGACCTTCATGGATGTAATCTGAATTGGGCTAGGGTTTTATGGTGTTTGACCTTGAATCTTGTATTGTTTTATTATTGCAGAGCGATAGGTTTATTTCGCACAGGGGATCCATGGATTTTGATGTGGCTCGATATCTGCTCACCGAGAAGGAAAATGATAATAATGGCGTTTATACAACGCCCTCCAAGGAATCTTATAAGAGGGAGATTGCAGCAAGTTTATTGCAGGATGGAGATATTGCCTCCAAAAAATACAGGATTCTAAGCTTTACCAGCAAAGCTCCTGCTCCTCCTGAGGATTTACAGTCCCTCTATTCTGAAAATGTGGCTGTTGATAATGTGCCAAAATCCAGTAAATCACGCCGTTATATTCCTCAGGTATGTCTATTCTAGAACCCTAATTAGTACCATGTTTGCGAACTTTTATATTTGGTTATGCGTAGGTTTGTAGGTTGTGTGCAGTCCTAGGTGTTCTGCTTAGGTTTGTTTCCAGAAATTGGATAAATCCTTCAGCCAACCCCAGTTTACGGCTCTGTCTTTGTATATTGAACTTACACAGTTACACTTCCATGTTAGTTTCATGTTTCGTTTTTGGGTTTTTTGTCTCTTAATGCTTGTAATGGATAGAGTTTGATATTTGAGCAAACGGCCCAGGTTGGGATTGAGATTTGGACAAGTTACAAATCCTCCCTTGTCTCTGAATGGGTTTCTCTTGGATTCAAGATGATTGAGATCCACTGCTCTATCTATCTCTGCAGGGGTTCTGCCTTTTTGTCACCTAGATAATTTTTCTTTTAAGAAATACTGTTTATAGAAAAGCTGCTGCCCTAGGATGTATCTTTGCCGTCAATCACTTACGACTTGCAACTGACCTCAGCCGTGGAACACTGGTCTCCGCCTTAATTCAAGCCCAAGCCCCCGAGTACCTCACTGCTTGCCCCAGGACCACACTCCTGTGGGATGTTAGGATGTTACCTAGATAATTAAAAATTGACAGTTGCTGATTTTAACATTTGTATTTTATTTTTAACTTTCTTATCCTTATTTTTACAGTCTGCGGAGCGAACTTTGGATGCCCCTGAGCTTGTGGATGATTATTACTTGAATCTGTTGGACTGGGGTGCCAATAACGTTTTATCGATAGCCCTCAGCAATACGGTCTATTTATGGGATGCCTCCAAGAGCACAACTTCTGAGCTCCTGACAGTTGATGATGATGTTGGTCCAATAACCAGTGTTAAATGGGCACCTGATGGAAGACATATCGGTGTTGGCTTGACTAATTCTGTTGTACAGCTATGGGATTCTGCATCTAATAGACAGGTAGATTAAATTAATTTTTGTTCTCATATTTTCAGTTTCATTATTTGTTTCTAGATGGAATCTGATTCACTTGGTAATGTTTTTCAATGAACACAGCTGAGAGCCTTGAAAGGTCATCAATCCCGTGTAGGTGCGCTTGCTTGGAATGGTCATATTCTTACAACTGGTGGCCTTGATGGTTTAATATTTAATCATGATGTCCGCATCCGTGATTCCATTGTTCAAACATACACAGGACATGTGCAAGAAGTGTGTGGTTTGAAATGGTCTATGTCTGGCCAACAGCTTGCAAGTGGGGGGAATGACAATTTACTTCATGTATGGGACAAAAGCATGTCATCCTCTAATGCTGCAACTCGGTATCTTCACCGGCTTGATGAGCATTGTGCTGCAGTAAAAGCCTTGGCATGGTGCCCTTTCCAGAGCAATCTTTTGGCATCAGGTGGAGGTAGTGCTGACCGCTGCATTAAGTTTTGGAATACTCATACAGGAGCTTGCCTAAATACCGTTGACACTCACTCTCAAGTTTGCTCATTATTATGGAATAAGCATGAGCGTGAGCTATTGAGTTCACATGGATTTAGCCAGAACCAGCTGACCTTATGGAAATATCCATCTATGGTTAAGATAGCAGAGCTTACTGGTCACACGTCTAGAGTACTGCATCTGGCAGAGGTATTCATTCTATTGATCTATCGCTAAATGGGTTTGTGCTGACAGTCTTAGCCTTTTTGCTGACAGTCTTTCCTTTGTTTTGTATTTTCAGAGTCCAGATGGGTACACTGTTGCATCGGCTGCAGGAGATGAGACTCTTAGGTTTTGGCAAGTCTTTGGAGCTCCTGATACCTTAAAGAGGACCAAGAGTAAAGATGCGGCTGGTGCTTTTAACATGTATCTCACGCATATCCGTTAAGCAGATTTTACTCGTTCAGGAATGAGCACAGGGCCATTATCTGCTCACATGGATTTAGCCAGAACCCGCTGACCTTATGGTATCCATATATGGTTAAGATAAGAGAACAGGTCACACGTCTAGAGTGCTGCATCTGGCAGAGGTACTCATTCTATTGATTTATCGCTAAATGGATTTTGTATTGAAAGTATTTGTTTTTGTGCTGACAGTCTTTCCTTTGTTTTTGTGTTTGACCTTTGTATTTGGTAAGTCTTTGGAGCTCTGAATACCTTAAAGAGGACCAAGAGTAAAGATGCGGTTGGTGATTTAAAAATATATTTCAAGCAGATTGGTTAAGCAGATTTTCCGCTTCAGGAATGATCACATGGGTATTATCGGCGGTATGATAATATTTTCTTGCATTTCCCTGGCATTGTAAGCCTATCTTGTTTAACATAACTGTTTTTCCTTCTTTTATACCAGTTCTCTAACCACTCATGAATTCCATGAATTCATTTTTAGTGTTCAAGAGGTTTCTGCAGATATGACATGTAATTTATGTGATTTGTACATGGAGATGCCGTTCTGGACATGTACAAGTCTGACATGGAAAGGGTAATCTCAGGTAAGAGTAGCGAATATACTCTGTATCATAGTGATTTTGTTGTAGGAATAAGTTGTTACATTCCTTGCAATTCAAATAGACATGGACTTATGTTATATTGAAGATACTGTAAGTCTATCTTGCTTATCATAGGGGCATATTAAACAACCAAAAGCATGTTCATGTATTTGGTATAGTAGTGAAGGATTGCATTGAAGAATTTGACAACTTCTCAGGTAAGAAGAGTGAATGTGATTCATCTAGTTCATCTAGAGTACACAAATCCATTACGTTTTAATTAAGATTATGTATGGCATTTCACTTAATCGCCTTTGTTGAATTTGTAGCTCTGCCATGTGTTGGTGGACGTCTGCACCTGTGGATGTCTACTACAGAAAATTTCCAGGCGTTTTTAAACGCCACCAAAGTTTGCGGAGTTTGTTAAAACCTAAACGCTTTCATCATTGAGGGACGTCATCCTAAACGAACAAAAGTGTGGTCAGTGACAAATCTAGCAGGAAAGGACGGCAATGAAGAACTCAGTGAATAGAATGCTTGCAGTGTGGACCGATTTGTATTTCACATTATGTTGGTGGACTCCACAAAATTTTCACAGGTGTTTATAATGTCACCAAAGCCGAGGAGTTTGTTGATACCTAAACAGCTTTCATCAATGACTCAACTGAAAAATGTGGTCTGATACAAATCTAACGGTGAATTACTTGCACTGAAGGGTCTTCTTCTGAGGAGTTTGTTTAAACAGCTTTCATCCTTGAGGGACGTCATCCTAAAAAATTTCCAGGTGTTGATACCAAAGCGGAGGAGTTTGTTGAAACCTAAACAGCCAAGGACTGAACTTCTAACAGGGAAGGACTTGCACTGAAGGGCCTTGCACTCTTCTAACAAATATGCTGACAAAATTGAAATCTCCAATACTCCAATGTCTTTAATCAGTGAAGAACAGGTTTTGGATCCGTACATAGTCATCTAGAAAGATTGGTGAACAATGATGCAATGTTACTCCTTTAGATGTTTGAGAGGGTCTTTAAAAGTTCGTGAGTGCAGATTATGTAAATAAACAAAGATGTGTTGACGTTTTAGACCTTAAAAATTGCTCATCAGAGATTTTTTAACTGCTAAGCCAGTTGTTTAAAATGGAAAATAATGGTAGAGCTAGTATATGTGCAGAATATCAGCAGTGGTTCCATGCTGGTCAATAGCTACGAAAGATCCTAGAAAGAGATTCTGCAGGTATTTCGTGAATGCGTTACCTGCCAGGGGTTTGTGTTGAACTTGTGCTAACAGAAACATCTTTTCACTATGGCCCTTTTGTATGGTATTTATATGTTCTAGAACTTTTTGAACCACATGACAAAGGAGATGATTTATATTTCAAATTACCTGAAGATTTTGGAATTGGATGTGTCTCGACAGCTCTGCAGTTACCAATTTTTTTAGCAAACACAGTGAAAGGAGCAGTTTTTTCACGCCAGTGGAATGATTTTTCATGAATTCATTGATTTAATGAAGTACAAAATTTCTGAAAATAAACATAGCAAGTTGTTTTATTTATTTTATCACAAATTATTATTGTGACCTTCACTGGTAATTATCTACTTTTGGATTTTTCGCTCCTTCTGTTGCTGGTGCAAAAACTTACAATCTGCCTTCGTTGGCAACTGCTTGCGAGGCGTCTTCATCTGCCTTCGTTGACAACTGCTTGCGAGGCGTCTTCATCTGCCTTCGTTGGCAACTGCTTGCGAGGCGTCTTCCCCCCGCTTACTTTGCGGGCATTCTGCATTGTTCGGGCCATTGCTCTGTATTTTTCTCGCCATGAACCCTAAATTATTATATTGTTGAAGGATATCACCAAAAATTCAAAAATATTATTAACTAATATTTTTTTATTAATATATACACTTTCATATATATATAAAATTAAATTTTTTATAATATATTACCTGAACCCCTGGAGAAACCATTAAAGCACAGAATGAAAAATCTAAAACATATGTCAAAAAGTCTCGACGCCGTCAACCCTGCTAAATGGATGATGCATTTAGTTAAGTTCAGCCTTTGGATGATGGTGTAGAACCATTTTGAACATTTGTATTAGGGAAGATTGATGGGGTTATTGAGGAGATGTACATGTCAAGTTATGTCAAGTTATTCAAATTGAATGGATGACTGGATCGAAATTAAATTTTTAATAATCATTTTAATTTTTAATTTTATATTATTTTTAATTTAATTTATGGGTGGATATTTTATTTAAATTACGTTAAACAAGATATTTATCTATTTATTTTTATTTAATTTATGATTAGATGAAAAATAATTAAATTATGTTATAGTTATATAAGAGAAAATTATGATTTGATATTATAATTATGTAAAGAAAGATTAAAGAATGTTTAGAAAAAAATTGACAAAATGTTTAAAATGCTATATTTATTGCATCTAAACTTTAAAATATTGAAATTTAATCTCATAGTGAAATTCAACCTCCAATGCTCCTAATACATTTACATAGTGAAAGTCAATCTCCAATGCTCCTAATACATTTACATAGTGAAAGACAATCATCTCCAATGCTCCTAATACAGAGTATGCATTAAGAATGCTCTTATCTTTCAAACTAGTTGGTTCATATGGATAGGGTTTCATGGAGTCGTAACATTAATATATATGTGGCATAAGAGGTGGTCTTTCCTTTACTTCAAGTCAATCCATTTCTTTTTAATCCCTTTCATAATATTAATACATATATGGCAGATGAGGTGGCCTTTACTTGCAATCAATTCATCTATTTATTTTAATCAATAAAGATATAAATCATGTGATATGGCATTAAGGTCTAGTTGTGAGTCATAACATTCATTAATATATATGTGGCATAAGAGGGAGCCATAACATCCATTGATATATATGTAGCATAAGAGGTGGCCCTTCCCTTACTTTCGAGTCAATCCATTTCTTTTTAATCTCTTTCATAATATTAATACATATATGGCATATGAGGTGGCCCTTACGTCCAATCAATCCATCTTTTTCTTTTTAATAAATAATGTGATATGTCATTAAGGTAATTTTATGTGGTTGATAATAATATGCACCTCTTTCTCTTATGCTTAATGGATTTTTCATTCTAAGACATGGAATGCCTATTTCTTTTTAATCTCTTTCATAGTATTAATATGTATATGGCATATGAGGTGGCCCTTACGTCCAATCAATCCATCTATAATCCATCTATTTCTTTTTAATCAATAGAGATATAAATAATGTCATATGTCATTAAGGTAATTTTATGTGGTCGATAATAATATGCACATCTTTCTCTTATGTTTAATGGATTTTTCATTCTAAGACATGGAATGCCTATTTTTAGTGCAATAGTGCCCCATTTCTCACAAGGAATGTGTAACCCTTCTTTTTGGAAGTCCCACTATCTTTATGTAATTTTATATGATTATACACCTTTACTAAGATTTTATTGTGTCGAGATGTAGTGACAAAACTCATGTCTAGCATAAATAGATGATATGTATCTCATTCTTGTATGTTAATGGAATTATAATTCTAAGGCATGGAATACCTACTTTTGATGCAATGTTGCACATTCTTACAAGGAATGCGTAATCCTTCTTTTGGAAGTAGTGCTTCCCACTATCTTTATGTAATTTTATATGATTATACACCTTTACTAAGATTCTATTGTGTTTATATGTAGCCTACAAAACTTGTGTCTTGCATAAATAGATGATATGTACTTAATTCTTGTATGCTTAATGGATTTTTAATTCTAAGATATGGAATGCCTATTTGTAGTGCAATGGTGCCCCATTCTTACCAGTAATGTGTAACCCTTCTTTTTGGAAGTAGTGTTTCCCACTATTTTTATGTAATTTTATATGATTATATATCTTTACTAGGATTTTATTGCATTTAGATGTAGTGACAAAACTCATGTCTAGCATAAATAGATGACATGTACCTCATTCTTGTATGCTAATAAATTTTTAATTCTAAGACATGGAATACCTATTTTTGATGCAATGGTGCACGTTCTTATAAGAAATGTGTAAGCCTTCTTTTTGGAAGTGTAAGCCTTCTTTTTGGAAGTAATGCTTCCCACTATATTTATGTAAATATCAATTTAGGCATAGAATTAGTGCATAGCATTCAAACCATCCAATTCACAAAGAACCTCTGAAGAGCCTATGGAAAAAAGGAGGGGAGGAACTACTTAGAATCATCACAATAACATTGGGAAGACAATCAATACATGACAAATAAGAAGTGGGATCTGTTGAAGCCTCAGAATTCTGTTGCTCCAACATGGGGGATAACCACCCGGTTCGAACCTTAAAGACAACTCCCTTTTCGTTTGATGTGGTGGCTCCGATTGGGGATGATGGGACTAGTTTCCCATAGTGGGTTTGAAAATGAGAATGGGTTGTTTTCAAGCAATTGCAATAAGAATAATGATAACTAAATGACCTATTCTAGAATTCAAATCTCTAGCTAACTTAATCTAATATAAACCCGGGGTATTTTGTGCAATATGCGATCTAAAAAGGTATATGTTTGACATGTGATAATAAAGATCATTCACGCATTAAACAAACATGATAACATGTAAATAAAATTTCTTTGACTAAATAGTTAGTCAAAGAAATGTATAAACTATATCGCATATATTAATGATCATATATGAAAATAAATACTTTCAGCTAAGCATCATACAGTAGTGCAATTAACACATAACAGAAAGAACATATTCCATATATAATTCATGAAAACGAAATGTTATCACTAAGTAAACAAAACATAATTGATCATACAAGATAAAACTATCATATGTGTGAGGTTCTGCTCATTTGACTAATGACATAGATCAACTCCTTTCTTCAAATCAAATTATTCTCCAAGCATACAATAGTGCATCAACAAAGGAAAGTAGTTTGATAATCAAAAGTAATGACCATGTTCCATAATCTATTCACAAACTTACAGAAGTGCATTCTTTGCAAATGTTTTTGATAAAATTCTAGACCCTTCTCTAAATGCATGAGAAGGGTATAAATACTATCTAACTAAAGTTCAAAAATAGATTTATACAAAATATCTTGACGTTTCAAACAACCTTCCTCTTAACTAGCAACTAACTCTAAAAATAAAAGTAATTTGATGACCAGAGGTTATAAATATGTCTTGTTGTCTGCCAGTTTTTCCTTTAGATCACATATATCGGCTATTGGTTTCACTTGAGGAGGTGCCCCGAATTGTGTCCTAACATGTCCTGCGAAAATGGCATATGTGAGAGGTGGCAACATCCTTTGTGTTGAATTGAGTGAACAATTCAACATAATAATTTCGCTATGAAGTTTGACAAGGAATTGCCAATATGCCTCCCAATCAGTCTTTGATAACTTTGTGATCGCCTCCCTTTGGTTTTTCACCTTTGTCTTCCAGCTTTTATCCAAGTCATTAAAATCTAGCAATGACTTTAGGTTACCTTCTTTTATCAAGTTGGTAGCGTGCAAAGTGTGGTTGACTACTTTTATTATATTTTTAGCCACTCCTGCTCCTCTCGCTACTGCCAACTCTGCCTGCTTGATCCGTGCATCCCAATCTATGAACAATATATCCTTATGTGTATCTTCAATCTCGGGCAGATTAGCACTCTTTCCCTCTTCAGTTTCTTGCCATTCAATATTTAGAAATCTTAATATTTAAATCATTAAATTTAGTTCTCTGATCAATCACCTTATCTGTTAAATAATCACTGGTAATCAGATAAGGAGTGACATGCGACATTCTCTTGTAGAAAAGATCTTGATGTTTTGATAGAAAGGAAATAAGCTCTAATGCCTCTTTGATGAATTCATCGACAGTAGGGACATATTTATATTTTGCCATGGATTCTTGCAACTGTTGGATTTGCATGTTTTTGCAGAGATGTATGCTTCATGGCTTATCCTTAATACTTCCATACTCTTCTGCAAATGGACTATTTGTTCAGCAGCCTGTTTGTTCACATTTTCTTTTTCTATCTCCAGTTGTTGCTTGAGTTGCCCTATCCTCTCTTCCCTTTCCTTTAACAAAATAGATACCTATGTGGCTTTATCCATGGTTGCAATAGCATATGCCCTTGTAAATTGCGATAGCCTAGTTAAATTTTCAGCGGGGTTGAAGGAATATCCTTCCAGACTATGTCCATCGGTTCATTCCTAGGTGCGATATCGGGTGTTTCTATTCTCCTTCTTTTCCTTTGTCTTCTTCTTATAGCCTTATGCAGTGGGTTGTAGAACACATAGCTAGCAACTAACTCTAACTTGCTCATCCATTGGGTCCGACTTTGAAATTTTTTAAGTCTGCTGCGGAATATGACATTCTGGGGTTTCCTTGACATCTATTCTCTTGGGAGTATCTTGGAGCTTTTTATTAAATTGGTCACATTCCTGCTCCAAATCGCTGGTTTTGCCTTCGGGACCGATATCTTTAGTTAGGTCACTTATGACCTGTTTTTCGGCTGACCTTCTGTTGGATTCCGCTATAGTCTCCGTCTCTGGTATCTTTCTTGTATCCTGGGTTGTGTTCACCTGTGATTCTATACGAGAATTTGGCCCTTCACTATTGATAGTTGCACTAGGCATAGGCTTGTCATCAACTCTTAACAAATTCTTGAAACTTTTCAAAATCATTAGGATTCAAATTTGCCTTCGCCCAATCGAAGGCTTGTTCGAATGATTCAGTTTTTTGTAAAAGATCTTCGAATTGTTGAGCTTCATGGACATAGGGTTTGAGCTTTAGTGTTGTAGTAACATTTTGTGCTACTTTTTCCGGGTCGAATTGCCTCTTAGGCAGAGCATGGAGCTTGAGGCTCTCTAAGCTTAGTAATTCCTTGTTTGCATGGTTGAAGTTTTCCAACAAAAAATACCCACATCAGATGGAAAAGGGTGGCCATAATGATTTTTTGTTATCTTTCAAGGTCTTGGTCAAGCCCTTCCCAACAATTTGGTGAGGTATTTCTCTAGCTAATAGTTTGTCGGAGACATACAAAGGGAGTACATGTGGGTCCATTGTACTGCCATAAACTTTTATATACATAAACCATTGTTTAGCAAAATACTTGCTTACTACGAGAAGGTCTGTAGTGGCTTCTTTAGAAAATTTGGGGGCTTTCTTATCAAAACTCAATTGGTGTAATGGTAAAATAACAACATGGCAAATTTTGTAAAAATGGGGAATAAAATGGGACCCACATCTGTTTGTGACTGAGATGAATGGGGTAAGGGTCTTGTAGAGTCCATTTCCAACCCATGATTGGAAACTTAGTACAGAAACATATGGCATCGATGATATAGGCACTGAAATAAAATGGAGTAAGGTACTCTGTGGAGGTGGATCTATTTTGGCGACATTCGGAAACAAAAGTAGCTAGGTTATCAGATAGGATAGTGGCCCAATTCATTATATGGGAATTGACACAAGCATCAGCTAAAGGAGCCCATTCTATGGAGAACATGGTATTATTAGGTAATTCATATAATCTACATAACATAGAAGCTGCATAGTTATGGGGATTTACTAAAGAAGCAATGGGGTACATACCCGCCTTATCATATTTGAACTTGTTCTCTAGGACTCTCCAGCCCTGAATCATCTTGAAGGGTTCTTCATTCTGCTTTTCGAAGTTGGCCAGAAATGTTTTTTCATATATGTCCTAAGGGTCAGGAAGATGATACATATGTTTCAAATCTTCAGCTTTGAATGACCCCATTATCTCCCTCTTTGAGTTCCAGAATATTCTGTCTTCTATACTAAGACTTTCCACCACCCATCTAATCATATCAGTGCATGGGAGTATTTTATCTCTTCCTCCTATTCTGTGAAGAAAGGAGCAAGAAACATCTTTGAATTGAACTTCGAAGGGTTTTATTGAGTCCATTGTCACCTTGGTGACAATAATTTTGGGCCACTCATCTTTAAGCCTATTGTAGATGACTTCCCATGTCGTTGCTCCCGCGTCAGCACTGCAAACTATATCATCAAATATGAGCGACATTTCTGAAACCTCGGACTGTGAAATGCTCTGTTGCTTCTGCTTTTGCATTACCTTCCGCAATGACATCTCTTTGGAAGCTTGCCTGAAACGAAAGGGATATATCAATGCATACAATAGAGGGTAATTAAGGCTGAGAGCTCTTTGAAATGACTTTCAATCATGGGAGTATTTTGAATGTGATTTCTATTTTAACTAGCCATAACTTGAAAACATCAATTCATCTCCTCGAGCTACCAAACATGAATTACTCTGTCAAACCACTTAATATTTCATTAAAACTCAGTAGCTTCCCTTGGTCCATGCCTTATTCACTGCATCACAGTTTTCAAACATTTCCATATAACATTTCTCGGAGATAATGCAAATTGCGATTACGAAAATCGCAATATTCCATTTTGCAAATTTTTATGGGGTGACATGATGGCATGTTGTATTAATTTGCAACTTGCGAAGTGCGATCACGTGTTCTTAAAGTGTTGTGATCCGAAAATCGCAACGGGGGCTTTATCGCTTATCGCATTTCGGGGTTTTCTTCAAGATGTTTATAATTGTCACATGGAAAATTGCGAAACGCAATTTGCTATAAAATTTCTTAGTATGGGTTGTATTCTAAGGTTTTAAGGAAATTTGTAGAGTTGGGATTTATTTTCAAAGCCTAAAAAATTAAAAAGGGTCCCCATTTATATGTCAAATATTAACTATTATTCCATACAAATGGGGGGTTTGTTACATAGTACAACAATTGGTGATTCACTTCGGAGAACCAACTATCTCTGATTGGTTTTTTTTTTTTTTTTAATTTCTAAAACTTTCAAAATTAGAAGAGTTATAGGAATAATAATTACATGAGTTATAAACTAAACAACATTTCTCTGAAATCATAATCACTCGCTCAATATATTTACTCAACTACTTTACTATTGTAGTGATAAAAATACAAATGTTTGCATCAGTCAATAGTAAGATTTAAATAGATATAGCATGTGTCTTCTACATATTAGTTTTTTGTTGTTTACTCATTTATCACAGATAGAGCCTCTGCTGCCAGCAGGCATTCATAGCCTCGGCAGGGTTATCTTTTAACCAACAATGATTCATTGTCCCATCTGAAGCAATTTTCAGAATTCAAAATGATATTCATTTGCTTTCTTTCTCATTTAGACCTTGTTTTTTCCTTTCACGTAATTATTCTTTTCAAGTTTCTTAAAAGACATTGTCTAGGCTTGGTAACCCAATAATGACAATGCCATTCACTGGTTGTAACTAAACTGAATAAGTTGGCTCTTGGTGAGACCCCTTGTCCTTTGATTAGATCATTGGCTATTACCCTGTTTTGATATGAAGTTTTGGTAATATCGATTTAATTATTCCCCTATGATCATGGTAAACAAACTCGTAATGAGACTTATTATCTTTTAAGTTTTGCATATTTTAGAATTACACTCTTAAAAAAGAAAATTTTATCAGATGGGGTGAATCATTGGCCTTTTTTAAGAGCTTTGGATGATAATAATAGAGTTTTGAGATACCCTTCTGTAAAAAGTCCTTACTAGTTTAAAGATTCTTTTCTTGACTGATAGCAAAACATCTATACCTTATAAAGATAAGAGCTTGTTCATAGAATAAGTGTTTTTAGCAAGGTTAAGTTTTTTCCAAAGAAATAAGGTTCACTTTGATACTCAAATGCTCTAATTATTTCTTTAACTTTTCTTACTTATAGAAGATAAAAATCAAAATATTATCAGAGACTTTATTTTGAGAAGCCAAAAGTAAATACTAGTTCACCTTTATTTTCCTAAGAATGCTAAAGACAATATGATACAAAATTAGAAGACATTGTCTTCTAGGAAAAGTATTTTTTCAAAATTTTCCCATTAACGAGCAAGGAATCAATTCCACCTGACAAATCTTGTAAAATAAATCTTGATGGACCAATTTTCTCAATGATTTGGAATGGTCCAAGCCACAGTCTTTGGAATTTCGTGTGTTTTCCCTTTTCCTCATGTGCTTTGTCCCATTTCAAAACCAGAGCACCTACTTCAAAGGTTTTATGACTGACAGAGGTTGTATCAAAAGAGGCTTTGACCAATTGTTGATGATGGGAATGAGTGGCTTTAGCTTTTTCTCTTGCTTCTTCAAGCTTAAGGATTTGAAATCGTCTTGCTTGAAGAGAAGAGGAAGTATTTTCATTAATAAATTGCATTAGGGCGAGAGATGGGATTGCTATGTTTGTCGGGAGAACTGCTTCTTTTCCATAAACTAAAGCAAAAGGAGAAGAACCAATTGAGGTCTTATGTGTTATTCTATCTACCCAAAGAGCAAATGTCAATGCTTCATGCCAATTCCTATGATTATGGTCTATAGTCCGCTTGATGATTCTAATAAGGTTTTTTTGTTTGTTAATTCAGCTAATCCATTACCTTGTAAATAATAGTTGGCTGAATACTTCAATTTGAAACCTCTTTTTAAGGCAAATTCTACCATAGTATTTCCAGATAAATAAGATGCATTATCAAACATTAAAGTTGTGGGTAAGCCAAACCTCGTGATTATGTATTGATCAATAAAGTTTGTAATACTTTCTATATTAGCTACCTTAAGTGGGATAACTTCTACTCATTTCATAAAATAATCAGTAGCTGTAAGGATGTACTTGTGCTGCTTGGAAGAGTTAGGAACAATCTCACCAATTATATCTAATCCCCATTGTTCAAATGGTTGTTGGATATTCATTGGCTGTAAAGGGAATGTTGTTTTTTTTTTCTCTTCGAGCTGCAATTTGACAAGTTTTGCATTTTCTTGCATAGTCATGTGCATCCTTAAATAGTGTTGGCCAATAATAACCTACATGCATGATTTTGTGAGTTGTGGTGGTTCTTTCGAATGACCTCCAACTAGTCCATCATGTAACTCTTGCATAACCTTTTTAGCTTCAGGATTTTCTAGGCATCTTAATAATACTAAATCATAATTTTTTTCTAAATAATACATCATCAATTAAATCATACTGATTTGGTTTCAACTTTAAAGCATGCTTTGTTTTGTAATTGAGATGCATATGAGCATATCCATTCTTTAAATAAAACTTCAAATCAGCATATTGTGATTGCACATTGTTGAGGCTTACCTCTGATATTTGCACGTCATTACCTTGGTCTTCTTCTGTTGATAAGTGAGAAGCTCCAGTTAGCATCGTGCAAAAACCTTGGCCCCTAACAATTTTAGCTGGCCGGATTTCTACATCGTACTCTTGAAGTGCAGTGACCCAATTGGCTCTTTTCTCCCCCACTTCTCTTTGAATCAATATTTTCCTTACTGCACGGTAAGGTACTACTATTTTTGTAAGAGTTTTGAGGAGAAAAGGTTTGAAATGCTTCAAGGTTTTAAAGACAACAAAAGCTTGTTTCTCAACAATTGAGTAGTTTAGCTCGACACCCTGTAAATTGGAATTGAAAAAAAAGATAGGTGCCTCGATGTTTTGATCGTTCAGTTGTGTTAAAACTACTGCATATGATGTATCAGATGAAAAAATTTACAATACAAAAGATTTAACAAAGTCTAGAGTTGTTAAAGAAGGAACATTGATAATGGCTCTTTTTATTAACTCTAATGACTCTCTTTCATCTTTCCCCCATTTGAAGATTGCATTCTTTCTTATCATTGATTGAAGGGGTAGAACAATCCTTGAAAAATATGGAACAAATCTTTTTACAAAATTAATCTGGCCTAAGAATGATTGCATGGTCTTTTTATTACGTGGAGAGGAATCTTTTCAATTTCTTGGATTCGATCAGGATCAATATAAATTCCTTTCTTGGACACTATGAGTCTGAGAAGCTTGCCTTCTGCTAAAGCAAAGTATGACTTTTTGGGATTTAAATAAATGCCATATTTCTTGCATCTTTCAAAGATATGCTTTAGGTCATTCAAATGATTGTTTCTATTCCTATAGTAGACTACGATGTCATCTAGGTAAATAACAACTGATTTATTAATCAGACCTTTAAAAGTAATATCCATGGCGCGTTGAAATGTAGCACCTACATTGATGAGTCCAAAAGGCATTTTCTGATAAGAATATATCCCCCACTTGGTCCTGAATTTTGTCTTCAATGTGCCATCTAGATGTACAAGAATCTGATTGTATCCTGAAAATCCATCTAGAAAAGACATTAACTCAAAACCTGCAACTAATTGTAATATTTGCTCCATGGTAGGCAAAGGAAAGTTATCCTTTTGACAAGCTCTATTTAAGTTCCTAAAATAAATACAAATCCTAATATCTCCATTCTTTTTCCTGATAGGAACCATATTTGATACCCATTTTGAGTGTCTAACAGGAAATATTATCTTTGCTTTCAGAAGTTTGTTTAATTCGGATTTAATTTGGCTTTTAAGGTTTGGATGAATCTTTCTAAGCTTCTGTTAAACTGGTTTCTCATTAGAGGTCATAGGTATAGTATGTTGAATTACAGAGGTATCATAGGCCTTGAGATCTGAATAATTCCAGGCAAAGACACCTTTATATGTTTTCAACAACTTGATGAATGATATCCTTTCTTCGGATGATAAACCAAGACCTAGGTTGACATTTTAAGGTTTTTCATTTGTGCCTAGGTTTACCACTTCAAATCTCAAAGTAGAACTCTATGTCTTGGAGTTGGTAATCTTTTTAAACCTGTCTTTCAAATCATAGAGATCCTCCATTTTGACTACAGACTTTGGAATTGGATTTTGATATTGTTTATGGTTGATTTGCAAGTCATATTCATGTTCATCTATGATTTGTTCCTCATAAGATCCTTCTGATGTAAGGAAATCGATTATATCAACATCATTATTAAACACTCTCCAATTTCTTACATTATCAGGGATGGATTGTCTAAAAATTAACTCTATGGAAAACCTACATTGGCAAGTAAATCAGCACTTGCATTTTGTAATCTGGGAACTGAAGAAATGTTAAAAGCAATAAAATGTGAAGTAAGATTCTGGGCTAAGGATTGATAATGTTTGAGATGCCCAGAGACACAATGGATTGTGTTTCTTACCTATTTAATAACTATTTCAGAGTCTCCATATACTTGCAAATACTTGACATCAAGGCCAATGGCTTTGTACATCCCTTGAATCAATGCTTCATATTCTGCAGTATTGTTAGTGCATTAAAATTCAAGCCTGCAGGCTAACATGGTTTTCTCTCCTTGTGGGTTGATTAAGATACATCCAGCACCTGCACCATCTTCAGACTTGGAACCATCAAAATAAAGAGCCCAGAATAATGAATTATCTACAAGTTTATCAACTACATCTATACACTTGGAAGCATCTGTTTGCGAAAATTTTTCTATCTGAGATACTACAACATTATCTAGAAAGGGAAATCTTTGTGCATTAAAGGATCCCAAGGATGACTCAGCCAAGTAATTCCAATGATATTATTGGTGAAAGCTATAGGTTCGTTGCTCCCTCGAGAGCAGTGACTGTGTACTTCATGAATTTCTCACGTCTACTCTGATTTGGTTAGGCTTACCATTGTATAGTAACCATATATGAGACCAATCAGTTGCAAAGTATCCATGTAATTTTTCAGACCAATCCCTACTCAAAATTAAACCATAAAACTCATGGACATCAACTGCTAGAATATCAATTATCTGTGAAACCTTTGGATTAGAGGAAAGCCTGATTGAAATTTATATCATTTCTCCAAGTACTTCTACTTTTGTCCTCTCCGATTGAACTATGTGTACAACAGATTTTTGAGGTGTAATATTTAATTTGGTGCACACAGTTATTGGCATGATGTTTGAAGAGGCTCCTGAATAAACAAGGCAATTATGGACGTTTTTGTTGAAAATCTCATAGGTAAGAAGAAATGGAGGAGTATGAGAAATAGATTTATCACCTATCAGAACTAGGTCTGTGGTAATTACTTTGTTTGAAGATGAAGGAGGCTTTCCCATATCTTTAGCAGCTTGAGTAACTACAACGGATGGTAAAGGAGCTACATGGACTGCTTTTAATTCTCTAAGTAAGATTTTATGTTGTTGTTTGAGCTTAGTCAATTCATGCAATGAAATATTTTCTCTTTTCTTTTTCATATCTTTGACTATATTATATTCCACTATATCTGATATTACTAAAGTTTTGGAAGCAATTGGAGGATCTAATGGAATAGAATCAGTTTGAGTAGTCTTAGATTTCTTACTTACTGTCTTCTCTTTTACAGGAGTAGCAACTTTATGTTTTTTATTTGTTGTAGACGTATCAGTAGAGTTTTTACTTCTTGTAGTTATTGGCATAGCTTGGGTTTCCTCTTCAGTTGGAAGAATGAAGTCCCACATTCCATTTAACTCAACTTATTTTTTAGTTTCTGCTTCTTCTTCGGTTGCTGAGTCTTCTTCTGGTTCTTGATCAGATTGAGCGTTTGAAATAGTATTTGGTGGTTGGGATGTAGAAGAAGGATTTCTCTTGAATGGGCGAAAAGGTTTCTTGGGAGAAGATGATTCTGCAACTTGCTTCTTGATTTCTATCATTTCGTTTGACACGATCTTTAACACTTTTTGAAGGCCTTCAAGGTCAAAAGGGCCTTTTGGAGCTTTATTTTTTGAATCTTCTTTGGATGTCACTTTCTTTGATTTCCCTTCTTCTATTTATGACCTCTTTTCTAAGGCAATAATTCTTCTTTCTACAGACAATGTTTCTTTCATGTTTTCTATGAGGGTAACCTTATTGGCTCTATCCACAAAAATCACGATATGAGAGGGAGGGGAGGATATGTACCATTCAATTGCACATCTGTTGTAGGTCTAGAGGCAGCTGGGATTTTGTTTAGCAATTTGTTCAACATGGAGTTGAATTCTTTGATCCTTTCATCTAAACTTGCTTTTAGGTTGGAAAGATCATTAATTAAAGATGCCACTGTTCTATCATCACCAAATTTTGCGAGAAATATTTCTTCAAAAGTGTCCCAGTTTCTTATTGAGCTTGCTGGAAGGGAGAAATACCAGGATCCTGCAGATCTCTGGAAAGTATAAGGAAACAATCTGATGACAACATCTTCATGTGCAACTCCATTAAGATTCATGGCTAACATAAAGTTATTTAAATGTTCTTCTGTAGGAAGACCATCATCAGGATTATGCTTAGGTAACCACCTTTCTCGGTTTTCTGCGAGAGCATTTGGATTAGTAACCAGTACAACACCAGGGTTTGTCCAAGGTTGAGCAGGTTGGTTGGCCATAACTTGTGTTGAAGGTTGTGAAGATGAGGAAGCAGGCCCAGAAGTAGATTGTGATGGTGAAGAGCTTAGTACTAGACTAGTATTATTGGTAGTAGTACTAATTGTCTGAGTCGAAAAAATGGATTATTGAGAAGGGGCAGATTGAGTAGAAGTGAATGGGGAAGTGAATGGAGGGAAAGATGATGTGATCTCACTGATATCTGATTCAGATTTTGATGTGGCAACTCTCTTATGCCATGAATTAATTGAAAGCTGAATTAATTGAGTTAATACACCAGTATCTCGTAATAGGGAAATGACACTTTCTTTAGAAGCTTCAGGCTTTTCAGGTTTCTCCACAGAAATGGATATCTATTCCAATTTTTGTATTAAGGAGTGAACCTCGGGAGACTCGAGAGTGTAATCTGAAGAAGGTGGTTGTCTTAATACTTCAGGAGACGAGGGAGATGTTTCTACAACTTCATATTTCTGATCTTGAGATTTTGAACGATATCTAGAAGAAGTAGAAGTTGTGGAGGGGTTTTGACTCTTATGAGCATTTTTCAATTGATATTTAGATTTATATGCCATTCATAGTTAGATGGCCCTCCTTCTAGCACTAAAATGTTGAAGCCTCAGAATTCTGTTTCTCCAACATGGGGGATAACCACCCGGTCCAGACCTTAAAGACAACTCCTTTTCCCTTTGATGTGGTGTCTCCAACTGGGGATGATGGGACCAGTTTCCCATAGTGGGTTTGAAAATCAGAATGGGTTGTTTTCAAGCGATTGCAATAAGAATAATGATAACTAAATGACATATTCTAGCATGCAAATCTCTAACTAACTTAATCTAATATAAACCCAGGGTATTCTATGCAATATGCAATATAAAAGATATATGTTTTACATGTGATAATAAAGATCATTCATGCATTAAACAGAGATGATAACATGTAAAGGTAATTTCTTTGACTAAATAGTTAGTCAAAGAAATGTATAAACTATATCGCATATATTAATGATCATATATGAAGATAAATACTTTCAGCTAGGCATCATACAATAGTGCAATTAACACATAACATAAAGAACATATTCCATATATAATTCATGAAAATGAAATGTTATCACTAATTAAACAAAACAGAACTGATCATAAAAGATAAAAGTACCATATGTGTGAGGTTATGCCCATTTGACTAATAACATAGATCGTCTCCTTTCTTCAAATCAAATTATTCTCCAAACATATAGTGCATCAACAAAGGAAAGTAGTTTGATAATCAAAAGTAATGACCGTGTTCCATAATATCATTAAAGCATTCACAAACTTACATAAGTGCATTATTTGCAAATGTTTTTGATAAAATTTTGGACCCTTCTCTAAAGGCATGAGAAGGGTATAAATACTATCTAACTAAAGTTCAAAAATAGATTTATACAAAATATCTTGAGGAGATTTCAAACAACCTTCCTCTTAACTAGCAACTAACTCTAAAAATAAAAGTAATCTGATGACCAGAGGTTATAAAGATGTCTTGTTGTTTGTCAGCTTTTCCTTTAGATCGCATATATCATCCATTGGTTTCACTTGAGGAGGTGCCCTGAATTGCGTCCTAACCTGTCCTGCAAAAATGGCATCTATGAGAGGTGGCAACATCCTTTATGTTGAATTGAGTGAACAATTCAACATCATCATTTCACTGTTAGGTTTGACAAGGAATTGCCAATATGCCTCCAAGTTAGTCTCTGATAACTTTGTGATCGCCTCCCTTTGGTTCTTCACCTTTGCCTTCCAACTTTTATCCAAGTCATTCAAATTTGGCAGTGACTTTGGGTTACCTTATTTTATTAAGTTGGTAGGGTGAAAAGTGTGGTTGATTGCTTTTATTATATTTTTAGCCACTCCTACTGCTCTTGCTACTGCCAACTCTGCCTTCTTAATCCGCACATCCCAATCTGTGAACAATATATCCTTATGTGTCTCTTCAATCTCGGGCAGATTAACACTCATTCCCTCTTCATTTTCTTGCCATTCAATATATTCAAATATCTTAGCATTTAAATCATTAAATCAGTTCTCAGATCAATCGCCTTATCTGTTTACTGATCACTTGTAATCAGATAAGGAGTGACTTGCGACATTCTCTAGTAGAATAGATCTTGTTGTTTTGATATAATGGAATTAAGCTCTAATGCCTCTTTGTTGAATTCATCAACAATATGGACATCTTTATATTTCACCATGGCTTCTTGAAACTTTTGGATTTGCATGTTTTTTGCAGATATGTATTATTCATGGCTTATCCTTAATACTTCCATACTCTTCTGCAAATGGACTATTTGTTCAGTGGTCTGTTTGTTCACATTTGATTTTTCTATCTCCAGTTGTTGCTCGAGCTACGTTATCCTCTCTTCCCTTTCCCTTAAAAAAATAGATACCTATGTGGCTTTATCCATGGTTGCAATAGCATATGCCCCTGTAAATTGCAATAGCCTGGTTAAATTTTCAGTGGGGTTCGAAGGAATATCCCTCCAGACTATGTCCATCAGTTCATTCCCAAGTGGGATTTCAGGTGTTTCTATTCTCCTTCTTTTCAGCTGTCTTCTTACTACACCCTTATGCAGTGGGTTGTAGAACACATCTAAAGGAGGTATCTCTATAACTTTTAGAATAATTTCAGATGTCGGAAACATAGGGATGATTTTTGTATTATGAAAACTTGTCCCTTGCTCATCCATTGGCTCCGACTCTGATGTTTTTTGAGTCCGTTGTGGAGTATGACATTCTGTGGTTTCCTAGACATCTGTTGTCTTGGGAGTATCTTGGAGATTTTTATTAAATTGGTCCCATTCCTGCTCCAAATCACTGCTTTTGCCTTCGGGACCAATATCTTTAGTTAGGTCACTTATGACCTATTTTTTGGCTGACCTTCTGTTGGATTCCATTGTAGTCTTTGCCTCTGGTGTCTTTCTTGTATCCTAGGCTATGTTCACCTGTGATCCTATACTATAATTTGGCCCTTCGTTGTTGATAGTTACACTGGGCGTAGGCTTGTTATCAACTCTTAACAAATGCAATGGGATTGTCTCAAGCATTTGATTTCTAAATACTTGAAACTTTTCAAAATAATTACGATTCAAATTTGCCTTCGCCCAATCGAAGGCTTGTTCGAATGATTCAACTGTTTGTAAAAGATCTTCATATTGATGAGCTTCATGGACATAGGGTTTGATCTTTAGTGTTGTAGTAACATTTTGTGCTACTTTTTTCGGGTCGAATTGCCTCTTAGGCAGAGTATGGCCGTGAGGCTCTCTAAGATTAGTAATTACTTGTTTGCATGGTTGAAGCTTGCCAACAAAAAGGAACCACACCGGATGGAAAAGGGTGGCCATAATGATTTTTTGTTATCTTTCAAGGTCTTGGTCAAGCCCTTCCCAACAGTTTGGTGAGGTATTTCTCTAGCTAATAGTTTGTCGGAGACATACAAAGGGAGTACATGCGGGTCCGTTGTACTGCCATAAACTCTGATATACGTAAACCATTGTTTAGCAAAATACTTGCTTACTACGAGAAGGTCTGTAGTGGATTCTTTAGAAAATTTGGGGGCTTTCTTATCAAAACTCAATTGGTGTAATGGTAAAATAAAAACATGGCAAATTTTGTAAAAGTGGAGAATAAAATGGGACCTGCATTTGTTTTTGACTGAGATGAATGGTGTAAGGGTCCTGCAGAGTCCATTTCCAACCCATGATTGGAAACTTAGTACAGAAACATATGGCATCCATGATGTAGACACTGAAATAAAATGGAGGAAGGTACTATGTGGAGGTGGATCTCTTTTGGCGATATTCGAAAACAAAAGTAGCTAGGTTATCAGATAGGATAGTGGCCCAATTCATTATATGGGAATTGACACAAGCATCAATTAAAGGAGCCCATTCTATGGAGAACTTGGTATTATTAGGTAATCCATATAATCTACATAACATAGAAGTTGCATAGTTATGGGGATTTGCTAAAGAAGCAATGGGGTACATACCTGACTTATCATATTTGAACTTGTTCTCTGGGACTCTCCAGTCCTGAATCATCTTGAAGGGTTCTTCATTCTGCTTTGTGAAGTTGGCCAGAAATGATTTGTCATATATGTCCTAAGGGTCAGGAAGATGATACATATGTTTCAAATCTTCAGCTTTGAATGACCCCATTAGCTCCCTCTTTGAGTTCCTAAATTGTCTGTTTTCTATACTGAGATTTTCCACCACCCATCTAATCATATCAGTGTATGGGAGTATTTTAGCTCTTGCTCCTATTCTGTGAAGAAAGGAGCAAGCATCATCTTTGAATTGAACTCCGGAGGGTTTTATTGAGTCCGATGTCGCCTTGGTGACAATAATTTTGGGTTGCTCATCTTCAAGCCTGTTGTAGATGACTTCCCATGCCGTTGCTCCTCCATCGGCATTGCAAACTGTATCAGCAAATATGGGCGACATTTCTGAAACCTCAAACTGTGAAATGCTCTATTGCTTCTGCTTTTGCATTACCTTCCGCAATGACATATCTTTGGAAGCTTACCTGAAACGAAAGGGATATATCAGTGCATACGATAGAGGGAAATTAAAGTTGAGAGCTCTTTGAAATCACTTTGAATGGTGGGAAGATTTTGAATGCGATTTTTGTTTTAACTAGCCATAACTTGAAAACATCAATGTCTCTCCTCGAGCTGCTAAACCTTAATTACTCTGTCAAACCACTTAATATTTCATTAAAACTCGATAACTTCCCACGCTTCTTGCTTATTTGCCACATCGCATTTTTCGAACGTTGCCATATAACGTTTCTCGGAGATAATGCAAATTGTGATTGTGAAAATCGCAATATCGCATTTCGCAAATTTTTTAAGGGGTGACACAATGACATGTTGTATTAATTTGCAACTTGTGAAGAGCGATCGCGTGTTATTAAAGTGTTTTGATCGGAAAATCGTAGCGGGGGCTTTATCGCATATTTCATTTCAGGGTTTTCTTCAAGATATTTATAATTGTCACATGGAAAACTGCGAAATGCGATTTGCGATAAAATTTCTAAGTATTGGTTGTATTCTAAGGTTTTAAGGAAATTTGTAGAGTTAGGATTTATTTTAAGCCTAAAAATTTAAAAGGGGTCCCCATTTATATGCCAAATATTAACTATTATTCCATATAAATGGGGGGGTGTTACATAGTACAAGAGGATCCAAGATAATGGAGGGTGTAGAATTTTCTCTACAAATCAGCTAGCTCACTTATATCATGTATAAATTTCACCTGCAGATCAAACTGGTATATGCAATGTACTAAAGCATAATATTAGATCTACATCTAGCATAAACTTTGCGGAAGCTTAATCAACTATGAGCAACATCAAGCATGAACACATATAACTGATAAGAAGGAATCAATCACACCTAACACAGAAGAATTTATCACTGGGGAAAGCACCAGCCTAAAACCCCATCTCTGTATTATCAATCAAGTGGAAATCCTCAACAACATACAAAAAGAATCAACTCAAAAGCTATCCTGCTCTCTCTGTACTCTGATGATGTAGATCATAGACTCCCTAGGCCTCAATATATAGGCCACAAGTCCTCCAATACCCTATTTCCTTGTGCAATTTTGATTGGGGTCCAATTACAAAACATATGTGAATTGGCCCTAGATCATACCTTCTGTCAACCTCAGGTCCAACTATGCAATCCTTGAGGACACTAGTTCCTCCTACATGCAAGGAATATTCACTAGAAATATCCTAGCATCTGATAGTACACTGTCCCTCATCTGATCTCAACTTGGTCTCTATCTGAACTGACATTCATCAGTTATCCATGAGAGAATACTTAGTTATCTAAAAAAGCAGTAGTCACATGCATGCAAGCATTAACTAATTGTATCTCATTAATTTAACAACTTGTTATACTAATCTAACTGAACTTGATTAAGTCAATTGATCCTCTCAATATAGAACTCATCCTTAATTCCTCAATCAGTGGAGAAAATCAAGGACACATTCCCCAATCAGTGGAGAAATTATTGCATGTTCTAACAAAAAATTCAAGTTCATAATTCCTTAACTAATTAACTCAAACTGAATTAATTAATTAATTTACAAACTGTTGTTAATATCAAATTCGTTTTTACTTCCTATATTTAGTCCAGGGACTAACTAAAATAAGAATCCACACTGCACTACTAAAAATAGAACTTCTATTTTTAGCACTTCCATTTTTCATTCCATGTTGCCCAATCCAGCACTAATGCCCAATCTGCTATTTTTATCACTTATATTTTTAGCAATTTCTTGTTGCTAATTTTCAACACTCCCTCTCAACAAGAAAGGCTTCCTCTCGAACCCGATCCTGTACCTTTGGAATGTTCTGCATGAAACACATCTACCAAGTGTGGTTGCTCCAGCAACTCTCGGAACAAAAAAAAACTCCCAACTGACCTCTCTGTTGGGCTAGAAACATACTCTGATGCTGAAGCTCTACTTGCTGCTGACAAATGCTCCCTCTCTGACCTCTATGCTACTGCAACATCTCCATGCATCTCGCACTGTTGCACCCTTCTCTATGCTACCTTGCACTGTGCAACACACTTGTGCCTCTTGCATTGCGGCAACTTGCATGCTCTGCGATGTCCTGGGATTCCCTGCACTGTAGCTCTCTCTGCTGCTCCATCTGCATCTGTCTCTACCCAATTAGTCAATTTTTCTACTCCTCATCGGGGCTCCCGTAGCAAAGTCGAATCAAATAGGTTGGGTACCTCAAGGATCTTGCCCCTCCTCCTTGGGACGATCACTCTACATTGCCCACCCTCCTACCTGGAGGTATGGCTGCATGTGATCCCTCATCCCACCTGGCTCGAAGTTTCCCCCTACTAGAGGTCTGCATGAGTAGATGTCTCTACTCGATCTCCACTCAGCTTCCCCTGTTGTGGTTGCTTCACAACCTCCTGAAGCTGCTGGACCAATCCCGGCTCCTCCACAATTGTCTAAGACTTCTTCTGGCACTGCATGTTGAGAGGTAATATACTCTCCCTCTCAACCACCAAGTCTCCATCAGTTGCCTTGCTGCTCAAGGCTTTACATGCATCTTGAACCTCAAGAACATACAGATTCTTGACCCGTGAACCCATCTGCTTCACTTGTCTAGTGATGATGTGTCTAAGTAAAACCTTTCCCTTACTGAAGACTACATCATAGCCTCTGTCTTCCAGCATCGTGATCGACACCAAGTTTCTCATCAGTCCTGGTACATACTTGACATCGTTCAAGGTAAGGCGAGCTCCATGCTCCCTCTGAAAAATAACTGTGTCTACACCTGAGACACTATACTTTCATCATTACCCATCGCTATGAGTATCTGGAGATCTTCTCCTCCAAAGTACTGAACGAACTCTTGTCATTAGTCATGTGTAAAGAAGCTCCACTGTCAAGAAACCAACCACTTCCCACCATGGATGAAACCATGCATGCGAAGAGTGTGAAATCCAACTCGAACTGTGAAGCAAGTGCCTCACCTTCAGATCCTTCCCCGGATCCCTTCTTGGATTTCCTCAATGGACAATTTGTAACAAAATGGCCCACCTCATGACAACGAAAGCATCACACTTTTGATTTGTCAAACTTCTTCCCACCATGGGAAGAACTGGACTCGGAAAGAGAAACCTTCTCCTTCCCCTTCTTCGCCTTACTCGCTAAGGCACAGTTCTCTTCATCCTCCATGGATGAAGAATTATCTCTGGTGCTCCATCTGATCTCCTCCTGCATCAAATCCAACCATAGTCATTCCCAATCTGGCAGTTTATCTCTTCCATTAACCGAGTCTTGGTAGTTATGCTAGCTCTTAGGAAGTCCAAGGAGTGCAAGACTCACCATGTCATCATCAGCTGTCATGACCCCTACACTTGCAAGCTCATCCCTGCATGTGGTGAGCTTGGTCAGATACATAGAGATCGTGTCGCCCTTTTCACACTTGATCTTTCGAAGTTTTTCCTTCAGTGCCAGCTTCCTCTGATCACTGTTGTTCTGATAAAGATATTTCAATGTTTTCCAAATTGAAAACAAAGTCTCCTTCCCCATGGAGGCTCGAGACTATGTGATCTCAAACTCCCTCCAGGATGATTCTCCTAGCTCTAGCCACACACTTCCTCCATTCCACCAAGTCTTGGGCATTAGATCCTGAGGGCTTGGGGACTTCTTGATCAATGAAGTCCTTCACCCCGTTATCCTCTAATACTGCCTCCATGCGATCCTTCCAGGCTATATAGTTTGAGCTGCCATCCAGTGCATACTCAAGCCTCAAACCATAGAATGCCATTGATGAAATATGAAATGTGATAAGAACTCGATATCTATATCTAGAAACCACAAACTTCTTCCTTCTTGTATACTGTTCTTCCTTGATCACCTGTGCTTTGATACCATGTAGAATTTTCTCTACAAATTAGCTAGCTCATTGATATCATGTAGAAATTTCACCTGAAGATCAAACTGATATATGCATAATACTAGATCTACATCTACCATAAACTTTGCGGAAGCTTAATCAACCATGAGTAACATCAAGCATGAACACATATAACTGACAAGAAGGTACCAATCAGCCTAAAACCCCATCTCTGTATTATCGATCAAGTGGAAATCCTCAACAACATACAAAAAGAATCAGCTCAAAAGCTATCCTGCTTTCTCTGTACTCCGATGAAGTAGATCATAGACTCCCTAGGCCTCAATATATAGGCCATAAGTCCTCCAATCCCCTATTTCCTTGTGCAATTTTGATTGGGGTCCAATTACAAAACATATGTGAATTGGCCCCAGATCATACCTGCTGTCAACCTCAGGTCCAACTATGCAATCCTTGAGGACACTAGTTCCTCCTGCATGCAAGGAATATTCACTAGAAATATCCTAGCATCTGATAGTACATTGTCCCTCATCTGATCTCAACTGGGTCTCTGTCTGAACTAACATGCATCAGTTATCCATGAGAGAATACTCAGTTATCTGAAAAAGCAGTAGTCACATGCATGCAAGCATTAACTAACTGTATCTCATTAATTTAACAACTTGTTAAATTAATCTAACTGAACTTGACTAAGTCAACTGATCCTCTCAATATAGAATTCATCCTTAATTCCTCAATCAGTGGAGCAAATCAAGGACACATTCCCCAATCAATGGAGAAATTATTGCATGTTCTTACAAAGACTTCAAGTTCATAATTCCTTAACTAATTAACTCAAACTGAATTGATTAATTAATTAATTTACAAATTGTTGTTAATATCAAATTCGTTTTTCCTTCCTATTTTTAGTCCAGGGATTGACTAAAATAGGAATCCACACTGCACTGCTAAAAATAGAACTTTTATTTTTAGCACTTCCATTTTTCATTCCTTGTTGCCCAATCCAGCACTGATGCCCAAACTGCTATTTTTAGCAGTGCTATGTTTAGCACTTCTATTTTTAGCAATTTCTTGTTGCCAATTTTCAACAGAGGGGAGGGTTGAGATGTGAAGAGAGGAATTAATTTATAGGAGAAATGGTTAGTGACTATAACCTAATGATCCTTCCAAATGAAGGTAAAGAGAAGATTTTAGCACACAATATCACAAAAATGAGTTATACATCTCAGTGGAAAGTATATGTTGAACTTACATAATGATTTTTTATTTGGGTGTATTTTAAGTAGTTTTGGACATCCATAGTAATTTGTCGCTTGGGTGTACTTCAAGTGGTTGTGATGAAAAGTTTACTCTCCCCACCCAAGTGCAATTCTTACATTATGACATATTTACTCTTAGTGAGGCAATTTTTGACGAACTATATAATTTATTCATACATTGTTTAATAAATTATAAGAGAAATTAATTTATACTAGAACCTAATGATGATGATCCTTCTAAATGAAGGTAAAGAGAAGATTTTAACACCACAATATTGCAAAAATGAGCCACAATGAAAAGTATATATTGAACTTACTCTCCTACCTATGTGCAATTCTTACATTATGACATTTACTCTTAGTAAAATAATTGTTGAAATCCATAAATTATTGATAACTTATACTAACTTCAAAAAATAAAATTATTTATGAGAAATAACTAAATTAAACAAATTAAATATATTTTATCTAAAATATAAAAATTAATAAAAAACCATAAAAATGTAAGGATCCAAAACTATTTGGTATAGACTGAAACGTATATTGTATTTAAAAATGATTTGACCCTTCAGTGTATAATGACTACTATTGAAATCTTTAAGGGGATATACATTTTCTTTCGTTTGAAACCATTAAAAATGTCTCTAATGATATTTTTATGCATTTGGGTCTAAAGATATTTGTTATTACGAATAATGCACCATTTTACCTGGCATGTCCCATTGCATCCCATACAGGGAATAAAAATCTCCTGTTAAATTCAATGTAATAAAATAGTTTCCTCATATGGGTGGTATGGGTGAATAGGTGACTGGTAGGCTTGTTGTCGCTTCACATATATGGGGAAAATCAACTTCTATTAATAAATGAAATATCAACTACTGTAAAACACACATTGGAGAGATGTGATGACTTTACACATTTGCAAAAGTTATTACAAGAGGCCGAAAGAATGACTTTTCAACATTAAGAACCCTAGAGGTTCAAAAACCTAACCTTAGAAGATGAAACATCAAAAGGTTTATGGGCCCCGAGGTGGTTACTCGGTACATCAACTTCCCAGTGGCACAACTATTGCATACAATATATGTTTGGGGTGCATGATAACTTGTTGGAAAGAACTATCTGAGGACTACAATTTGTTATTAACGCAACCCTAGCCCCTCAAATTGCCAAAAAACATCATTTAGAGCCTAAAAATGGTCTTAGAAGTTTGGGACCCAAAAATCACATAAATAACTTCCAATAAGATATAGAATCATTGAGATAGTGGAAGAGATAGGTGACCACTGATATCCACCTATATCAATGAATGAGGTTGACATGCTCGCAACCTCTAATTACATGTTATGAGAAGCTATGCCCTCATAGTGTGTGACATCATGGCCATTAAACCCATTTCTACTCTGCACATGACTATATTTTTGCCTAGATGTTCACTCGCTCCTAACAGGTACTTGATTGGTTCAAGTTTGGTTTCATGATGGAGATCTCCCTCTTGTGAAAGCTACCTCACTATACTCTCTTTTCTATTAGTTGCATGCTTTTTATCTGTGGATTTCTCCGAGTTCAATTATAGTTCTTTCACTCCCCTTTATGAATTTCAATTCTAGCTCCACTATAACTTTCTAGCTAGTTTTTTTTTTTGTTCTTAGACTTTCATTACCTGTTTCCTTCCTCTCATCTTAGACCTTCTTGTTATGAGGTTCGCTCAACCCTTCCTATGTTTCATCTCTTTCTTCTAGTTTGCAGTAATGACTTGTCATAGAGCTAATTGGAGGTCTGGTAGCAGTGCTAGGGGTTCTCCAAATGGTCGCGCACTCATTTTTGTATTGATTCTTCAAAGAGGATATTCAATGAATAGACACATCCAAAAATATCTAGGATAAATAGGAGGTAGAAGTTGAGGCAGTGAGTTAGTGGGATTATCACTAGGATTCAGATACTAGTACAAATGGGGCTAAAATTCGACGATGATTTGTCGGATATGCAACTTATTGGCATCATCTATCCGACACATTGTAGCTCAGCAACTCGTCATTGGCATTGCATCAAATAGTCGACACTTTAGTTAATGTTGGATATTCGATGATACAGGCGTCGATTATCTGACACAAAAAATGCCAGAAATTATCATTAAAAAACCAATGCTTCAAAGTCGGTTTTGTGACGCTATAATTCATCGGATATCTTATGCACAAAACGTCAGTAGGGAGGCACACATGCATCAAATATCTGATGGGACCCGCGTTATGTTCTATCGCCCCTGACTTGCAAAATTATAACATTTTTTTGTCGGATATTCGATAAATAGACACATCCAAAAATATCTAGGATAAATAGGAGGTAGAAGTTGAGGTAGTGAGTTAGTGGGACTATCACTAGGATTCAGATACTAGTACAAATGGGGCCAAAATCTGACGATGATTCGTCGGATATGCAACTTATTGGCATCATCTATCTAACACATTGTAGCTCAGCAACTCATCGTTGGCATTGCGTCAAATAGTCGACACTTTAGTTATGTTGACACCTAATCTTCATGATTGGGAATTTTATGTAAATAAATAAATTGGGAAGGTGAACAGTCATCGGGAGATGAACTGAACAATCACTCCCTATTGTATATAACAATGGGTTACCTATGGAATATACACGAATCAGTTTTTTCTGCCTTTGGAGAGTTACTGCCTGGCCTGACATGGTATCAGAGCCAGTTCTAAAAATAGTCGTAACTCCCTTCATCTCTGCCACTGCCTCTGTCCTGAAATAGTCTGCCACTGCCTCAGTGCTGAGCGCTGCTCTGCCTCTGTCGATGGCCTGACATGCCCAGAGATGCGTTGGTGCCTCTATGCAGACCTGTCCAAGCATCATTTCGCTCTCACCCAACGCCCATGCCCTTGGCCAAGGAATAACCCTGTATTGCGAAATTGTGCGACCCGTTGACAGTGTTGGTAACTGATCTCGAGCTCGAAGGCGAGCCATCGCCGTTCTCAGGGATTCCATGCGCAGCGGAAACGTGGTATTATCGTTTTGATTATCCTTGCGTTTGCATTATCCGTATCGTTTTGTTTTGATGTTTGAACTTGGGCATCGAGCATCAAATACCTGATGCAACCATAACATCGCTGCTACATTATGTAGAATTACATGAACAGTAGCCGCTCTTTCCTATGCTATGCGTATAAAACGGATGACCGTAACCCACTGCGAAAAGAGGGAGGTTATGGTTTCTGTTGGCGGTGCTGAGTTATAGCCCTGTTTTTATTAACATTTTCTTCCTGGTGATGCTGGACCTGCAAGTTTTTATCAGAGCACCGAGGACTTGCAAGTTAAAACTGTTCTAATTAGGCATGCTATTGTTCCATGCGTTTGGTTATACGATGTTTGCGCAGTGAGCAGTGGGGTTTTCTCCATATCTGTTGAATAGTATACACTCTGAAGGTCATTAAATTTGAGTGTCGTTCCTTTGTTGAACTCGGGTATATGCGTTGGACCTTTTTTCATTCGTGTAGTTGAAGTTCATGTTGAAGTTCATCCATTACATCTGTTGTTCAATATATATGCGTGTTGGTTGATTATATGATGTAGTCAACGTTATTTGTATGCCTTATTGGTGTAAGGGTTATGCTGCATTTGCTTGAGAATAGTTCCATTCATATGCTTGTTACCTTGCATTGAACACCGTGTTGATGTTGTTGACTATGTTGTATTGTATGCTGGAGAGTGTGAGGTATGTGTTGTTTATATCTGCACTGAGTAATATGCCGGATTATTCATAATCTCACGAGGTATCATAATGGTGCGTTACGCTGCCTACTGAATGCCATGGTCATAAATAATTTTTCAACATTATTCTTTGCACTTGTCTCGAGAAAAGGAATCCCACTAAAAGAAAATGAAAGGGGAGGATATTTTATAAATTTTGGAGACATTTGAAGAAAACTGAGTGCATAAAGAATTTGAAATCAGCAAAGTTTCCCTTTTGAGTACAACTTCATTGTATATCAGCAGAATTTTTTTTTTATCAGCAGAAGTTTTTTATCAGCAGAAGTTTTTTTTATCAGCAGAAGTTTTTTATCAGCAAATTTTTTTTTATCAGCAGAAGTATTTTTTACAAAATGCATTCAATCATCTCTATGGTAGGAATAGTTCTCACTGGCAAGGAGAACTATCATGAATGGTCCCGGATGATAAAACACACCCTCATCTTCAATGAGTTGTGGAAAGGAGTGTGTGTCGGAGAAGGAGACAATGACCCAGTGCAGCCTACATCAGACAAAGAGCTCGTCATTTGGGAAAACAAGAACAACAAAGCCTATGCATTAATCGCAGCATCTGTAAATGAAGAAGTAAGTCACCATATTTCATCATATTCAACTGCCTTTGAAGCTTTACAAAAGCTGAAAGAACTCTATGACTCACATTCTGCACTTGAAGTTGTTCAGCTCATGATTAAACTCTTCACTCTTGAACTGAAAAATAATGATCCTCTTGCTCTTGCATCTGAAGTAAATTCTATAATGCATGATATTAAATCCACTAAGGTTGAGCTGGATATCCCTCTTATTTCTTTTCTCAAGGCACTCTATCCTACTTACTCCAATTATCTTGAGTCTTTACAAGCAAATGGAAATCTTAAAGATATAACCTTTGACTCTCTTGTGAAAAAGTTTGCTGAAAGAGAGAAAGCCTTTAGAAAGAAGACATTCCCTGAATCTTCTGAAGAGACTGTGTGCCTTGCTCATAAAGAAAAGCATCCTGCTCAAGATTCTACAAGAGGAAGAGGTGGACGAAGAGGAAGAGGAAGATACTTCAGAGGCAGGGGGGCAGACATTCTCAAGGAGAAAAGGCAGATCTGCATTGCATTTGCTGCAAACGAAATGGATCACATGATGCTTCTACATGCAAGCTACCATGGGAAAAAATTGAGCAGAAAAGAAACCAGCAGAAAGGTAAAACTGATGATACAGACAAAGGTAAAGCACCTGAATCCGCTCACTATATTGAGGCACAATGTAACATTGGAGTAAATGAAGATTTGTTTAATGCTTCACTTGCTTCTTCGAAAAATGATTGGTTGCTTGATTCAGGAGCAACCTGTCATATGACTCATAGAAAATATTTTTTTGAAGATTTCACTGACAATGTTGATGGAGCAGTATACTTTGCAGATCAATCAAAAACCAAGCCATCAGGGCTTGGCACAATTAGGCTTAAACTACCTGGTCTTCCAGACTTTCTTCTGGATCATGTTCTATATCTCCCACAGCTCAAGAGAAACTTGTTGTCCTTGGTCCACATCCGCCAGCAAGGTCACTCCATTCATATGTTTGATGGCAAGCTTGAGGTAAGAAAAGCATCTGACCACTCACTTTTCATGAGGGGAATAGAAGAAAAAAGACTTCTCAAACTGCAAGGAACCTCTGCTCATGCACAACATTTCTCATATATTTCTCATCATGAAGAAGGTACACTTCCATCAAGTTTATTATGGCATGCTAGATTTGGACATTTAAACTATGACAGTCTCCGCTTATTGAAGAAAAATGGTGTTGCTGGTTTGCCTACAATTCCTAGGAAACATAAGCAATGTGATGCTTGCATTCTAGGAAAGCATAGCAAACAGTCTTTTCATGATTCACATTCAAGAGCACATAGGAAGCTTGAACTCATTCATTGATATTTATGTGGTCCAATGCCTGTTCCTTCTGCAAATGGAAATAAATATATCATGACATTTATTGATGATTACACCAGAATGTGTTGGGTTTATTTATTGAAGAACAAATCTGATGTTTTTCAAACATTCAAGAATTTTCATAAATGGATTGAAAATGATGCACAATCTCATATTGGGTCTATACGCACTGATAATGGAAAATAATATACATCAAATGAATTTGAACACTATCTTCGCCAACATGGGATCAAACATCAAACAACTGTGCCTTATAATCCCCAACAGAATGATGTAGCTCAAAGAATGAATAGAACAATCTTGAATATGGTACGGTCCATGCTTTTCTTCAAAAATGTAAAGATAATGTTTTGGGCTGATGTTGTTCTATGTGTTGCATATATAAAGAATAGATGTCCATCTAATGCTATAAGAAACAAGACTCCTTATGAATTGTGGTATGGACATGTTCCTTCGGTAAAACATCTCAGGATCTTTGGTTCCACCTGTTATGTTTTGATACCAAAGGTACATAGAAACAAACTTGGTGCTAGAAGTCGTAAGTGTATCTTCCTAGGGTATTCAAACACCTCTAAAGCATACCGCCTCTATGATGAAGTAAATAAAAAGTTTGTTGTATCTAGAGATGTCATTTTTCTTGAATCATCCAAATCTGACAATGTTGTTGAGCGGCAACTTGATCGCTTGGATAGATTCGCAAAAACGAAATCATTTCAAGAATTTGATAATCAGATTCCACATCTTCAAGGGGAGATTCCTATACTAGATCAACATGTGGAATCTTCTTCTGAAGAACAATCTCCCCTGCATGAAACTCCAACAACGGATGATGCTTTAAGTGATGTAATTGATAGAATTGGGAGACTCAATCTTGATTCAGTCCCAACTCAATCAACAGAGCAGCTTGGACCATCTCAGAAAGGTCCCCCAAAATGGCTGACAAAGACACTTGAAAGTGTTCATCCTGATGAAATTGGAAAAACAGGAACTAGAAATTCAAACCGACAAAATGGAGGTGATGTAGATGACTCTAATTCACCTGTTGATATGGATGTTACTTATGATTGTGAATTGAGCTTGTCTACATATTTTGAACCAACTTCCTTCAAAGAAGATGCTTCTCATGATGAATGGAAAGAAGCGATGCAAAAGGAGTATGATGCTCTCATAAAGAATGGCACTTGGAAGCTGGTTGATCCTCCATTTGGAACCAAACCAATTGGCTGCAAGTGGGTCTACAAGAACAAGTACAAAGCTGATGGCTCACTTGACAAGCACAAAGCTAGGCTTGTGGCAAAAGGTTTTGCACATAAGGAAGTGGTCGATTATGAGGAAACTTTTGCCCCCACAGCAAAATGGGCCACCATCCGGACACTCTTTGCACTAGCAGCTCAAAACGGTTGGAAAGTCCATCAAATGGATGTAAAAACTGCATTCTTGAATGGAGATCTAAAAGAGAATGTTTTTATGTCCCAGCCTGAAGGATTTGCTGTGAAAGGACATGAACATAAAGTATGCAAACTTGTGAAGTCCTTGTATGGCCTCAAATAAGAACCGTGAGCCTGGTATGAAAAACTAACTGAGCATCTTCTGAAACTCAACTTCAATCATTTTGATCTTGATGATGCAACTTTGTTTGTCAAGAAAGTTGGCAAAACAGTTGTGTATCTTGTGGTATATGTAGATGATATTTTAATGACAGGGAACAATGAAAGCTACATTGCATCCATAAAGAAGGAATTGGGGAAAAGTTTTGAAATGATTGATTTGGGCTATGTTCATTACTATCTTGGCATTGAAGTAACCCAACATCCAAAAGCCATATTTCTTTCTCAAAAGAAATACATTGGAGATTTGTTAAACAGATTTGGCATGACATAATGCAATCCTCTTTCTACTCCAATGGAACAAAACTTAAAGCTCACATCTATTGAAGGAAAGGAATTTGAGGATGCAACAAAGTATAGACAGCTTGTAGGAAGTCTCATCTACCTCACTACTACCCGACCAGACATTTCATTTACTGTTGGAATCCTCTCCAGGTTCATGCAAAAGCCTTGTGAGGGACATTGGTCTGCTGCAAAAAGAGTTCTAAGGTACTTGAAGGGAACTCAAGACCTTGGAATCAAGTATACACAGGTGGACGACTTCAGCTTGATTGGATACTCTGATTCAGACTTCGATGGAGACAAAGAAACTGGGGTATCTACTTCAGGATATGCTATGAGTCTTGGATCAGGAGCTGTCTCCTAGAGATCACGCAAACAATCGGTTCCAGCAGATTCCACAACAGAAGCAGAATACGTGGCAGCAGCTGAAGCAACGAAAGAAATTGTGTGGCTCAGGAAAATTCTTGAAGATTTGCAAGTAAAACAAGTACAATCAACTCCACTCATGATTGATAACACCTCTGCAATAAAGTTGGCCAAGAACCCAAAGTTCCATGATCGAACAAAGCATATCAATACTAAATATCATATGATTCGACATCACGTTGAAGCCAAAACAATCCATCTCCGTCATTGTTCCACAAATGAGCAAATTGCAGACATCTTCACCAAAGCACTTGGAAGGTGTTAGCGCTTGGAATTCACCTAGGCTGAGATAGACAAACTCTCAAGGCTACATCAAACCATTTCACCTCGTAGCTAGCCCTACGAGGTATGAGAAGGCTCTCTCGGGTCAGATTCGGTAGATCTTTCAATATGATAAGCTGACCAATTAGGAATAAAGATTTTAGGCTAGTAAATTGATAAGGGAGGTTGATTTAAATATTTTTGGGGTTTTTGGTGGCAATTGGAGGGAGCGCAATTCAGGGTGCGGGGATTGGGCTCAGTTTTTGCAGGGGGATCTTTGGGGCAAGGTAGGAGTGAGTGCTGATGCCTTAGTCTGAGATGGATGATCAGGAATGATAGAGGAGGAGCTAAAGAGGGCAAACAACAACTTTGAATCCTCTTTAGACAGTGGAAAACATAGATATTGAAAAAAATTAAAAACTGAGCATGGCATGCATGAATTCAAACTTTATCACTTCATCTGTTCAATTAGCAGTAAAGAAAGAGATGGAACACATAAACACACTTACAATAACATGTATAGAACACACCATCAACACAACAATCCACAAGAATCCACAATGATGTCTGCAAAACCCTGGCCTTCCTTTTCCTTAAATTGCAGTAATAGATGTACAATATACAATAATGCTTCTCCCACAAGAGTCCAACCATGAAAATGAGAAGGAGAGAGCATAATATAGACCATCTAGACCATCTAACTCCTTTCCCCACCTCTAGGGGTCGAGCTCAGCTTCCTAGGAGCAGTTTGAACTAATTCTAAACTAAGAACTAGAAAATAGGCAGCCAAACAACTTGCCTCTATTACTTAGCTAACTGATTCATGCATTAATTATTCACTTTTTACATCAAGGAAGCTTCTAGAAGGGTAAAGAGAGATAAAATCTATCAAAGTGCCATGAAAATATTACATTTATGCATCATCTACAAGTAAAAATGGTCAACCATAGTCAAAACAATGTTTTTTGACAAAAAAGGTCAATTCTGGCAAAGTTGGCTCGAATGGTCGCGCCCCCTGTTCAAATGGTCGCGCCCCTTTGCAGCAACTTTTGAGTGGGTTCCACTGGTCCAAATCAGGTGCAAGATGGCTCATTGGAAAGCTTGGTCTGTCTACTTTCCATCCTAAGTATAATTTCTGAATTTGGAGTTGTTTTTCCCCCTCAAAAACCATTTCTCCCAAGGTCACTTTCTGCAACTCAAAAAGTGGGCAGAAAGTCATTTTTTTGATGTATTTTGAGCTTTTGGAGGCTCAAATCTCAAAATCAGGCTTCTCCCAAGTATTGGTAATTTTTCTCTTTGCATGCCCTTTCCAAAAATGCCAAGTTTTCAAAATTCCGAGCAGTCCTCCAAAATGGTCTCACCCGGGGTGAGACCATTCCACGGGAAAAACCTGTAATTTTACCAAAAATTTGCAAATGACAAAATTTTCTCCAAATTTCTTGAAATTTGGGCTGGGAGTCCCCAATCAAGTACCATGCTCAATCAAAGAGGCTTTGGCCAAAATTTGGAGTGGATCGGGCGTTTTCCTTCGTTTTTGTGCTTTGGCCAACCGTCCTTGGAGCACCTTCGTTCTCGCCGGTATTTTTGACATTTCTCTCAAACCATGACACCTGTGTAAAAAGTGAAAGAGGTTTTTCTTATTTGGCATGTTATGGACAAAAACCTCTCTCATTTTTGTAAAATTCATCTTTGACTGCTCAGAAACAGCTTTTGAGTGCAACTTGTCCCGATGTGTGAAACAAGGGATTTTGTCGAAATGGAGCGAAATGAAGGGGATAGAGGGCTTATAAATTCTTGGAGAAATTTTTGGGAGTGGGGAGGGATGTTAGGAAGCAGGGGAAATTGGAATCTCAGAGATTGAGTGAGGGGAAGGGGTCGAAAAGGACAAAACACAGGCCAAACCTAGAAAATTGCCAGGTTGTAGCTAGAAACTAGGGTTTGTGCAAAAATGAGGAATTTGGCGGATCTAAGGGATGGGAAGTGTTTGATAAGGTACTTTAGGGATAGGGAAAGGTGTATGAACATCAGGAAACAAGTTTTGCCGGTGATTTGACCATCCAAGAGAAATTGCCTTCAAAACCCTAGGAGAGGGAAATGAGCTTGCCTAGGCACAACTGAAGCATGAACAAGATGTAAAATGACCCATTAGATACTGACATGACGATGACAACCCTCTGAATGATGATACACTCAGCTGAATGATGACATGGACTGACATTTGGGCAAACCCTAGACCTAATGCCTAGTGACCAAATTTTGCTTGAAGGCTCACTGAAATGACAAAATTTGACTTGGAAACTCTGAGACCACTTTGTAAGAGCATATTTGATCACTGTAGGAAGGCTGGAAAGACTGACACTAACAGAAGGGAAAAGCTTGAACGATTCAGAATGATGCTTGGACTCACCAACATCCCTTCAGATTAAGGGGGGGAATGTTGACACCTAATCTTCATGATTGGGAATTTTATGTAAATAAATAAATTGGGAAGGTGAACAGTCATCGGGAGATGAACTGAACAATCACTCCTTATTGTATATAACAATGGGTTACCTATGGAATATACACGAATCAGTTTTTTCTGCCTTTGGAGAGTTACTACCTGGCCTGACAAGTTAATGTCGGATATTCGATGATACAAGCGTCGATTATCCGACACAAAAAATGCCCAAAATTATCATTAAAAAACCGACCCTTCAAAGTTGGTTTTGCGACGTTGTAATTCATTGGATATCTTATCCACAAAACGTCGATAGGGAGGCACACATGCATCAAATATCCGATGGGACCCGCGTTATGTTCTATCGCCCCTGACTTACAAAATTATAACATTTTTTTGTCGGATATTCGATAATTTGTTAGTTTAGTCCGATGGGAAAAATTGGTGTTGTGACATCGTATAGTCAATTGTCTACCTAGATTGTGCAACGAGAGTGTTATCTCTTCGATGCTTCCTTCCATCGGTATGGAGAAGCTCGTTCAATATTTCAGTGTTGGATAATAGAAATTACATTAAATTAGTTCGACGAGAGTTTTGAATATCAGATGTGTCATTTCATCGGTATGGACTATGTAATTTGACGGTGTTGCGTCGGATATTCGACAAGTAACAATTTTGTCCGGCGGGGGTGTCATATATTGGTTATGCGTCGAATATCCGATGCTTGTATTTTTTTCTGACAAGAGTGTCATGTGTCTAACGCTTCGTTTCGTCGATTTTGCATCGATTATCCGACGATTATCCCAACCGATAAGAGTTGAATATTCAACTGCTAACATGTTCCATTGAATATTCAATGAAATTCTACGCATGATATATATATATATATATATATATTGACAACTTTTTTATCTCAATCATTGTTACTTTTAAGTATTTTATTACTTTAGTCAATACAACAATATGAGCTCAATAGACAGGTGATTCATATTTATCCTTTACCTCCTCGGATCAATAAACAAATCTTTCTAAGGATTAGTCACTAAACTGTCTTGCCTCGAAAACTTAAGGCTTATGTCAAATATTGTGGTTTACCTTACAAGGATGTTTTTCTTTATATCTATCAAGAGATACTTCATGAACCTAATCTGAAACATGTGCCTAATCACCAAAATGTACCACAAACAAATTACTATGGACTGGTGAAGTTCTAGATGAAGATACTCCTCAGAGAGTACAACTTCATTTATTTCCATCCACCGTCCACAAGAGTTTCAGACATAGTCAATGAACAACTGCAAAAAATATTTTATTTAGGCCTTGTAGGGCTGAAATATCTCCGAATATAGTTCATATATTAACCACAGAGAGGTAGCTTAGCTTAGCAAAGTTTTCATGGTGAGGATTATGCCCAAACTGAACTACATATTTGTCACAAAATTTTCCATGAGAATCTACAACAAGGAGGGTCAAGTAGGCTCAGATAAATGCCTTAGTAATAACCTCTATAAAACCCACGAAAAACCTTAAATAAATCCTCCAAGAGTGTCTCAAAACAACTACAAAAAGGGCTCAAAATGGACTATTGAAATCATCCAACGAAGATTTCTAAACATGCCCAAAAAGGTAGATCTACAGAGCTTACACACTATCTATCATAGTCACTCACTTCCAGATTAGTTTCAGGAGAGTCAAATCGGCCTTAAAACTCTCCCACAAATTTTCTTAGCTGGAAAAATGTGCCAAGAGGAAGAGAGCTAATGTGAACCTCACAAGCCACCGAATTTGGGATAGGAAGACCTATAAAATTTGGCATTGTCTTGATAAACACAACATAATAATAATGATGATGGACTGATCTAATATCACAAGAATTGTCAATGTAATAAGAGAAAGCATTTAAAAGAAGCCCTAATTGTGTTTTCCCTAGTTTTCTCAACATTGTATCAAAGATAAGGTCGTGTGTATAAGGAAAATGTAGAAGGTCACTGGAGGCTACAAGATTGGCAAAGAATTCATTCCTCCTAGGCCAATATTCTAAACAAGGCTAGACTCAAATCCTAGGCACATTATCAAGGCCTAGTCACCATATTTAGAACTCAAGGCTGCAAAGAAGTTATAGAGAATTGTAGCTTTGTTTTAAGGTTCCAAGAGGCCTACTCTCAAGCTATTGGAAATTTGAACCCATCTCAAAGCATATTGAAGTCTTATGCAACATAATTATCCCTATTCTAAGTGTCAAGACCTTCGAACTGTGTATATCTAAGTGTGATTTTTGATCTCTTCTTCAAAGAGGCCAAAAGCCTAATTTATTAGCTCTAAGAAGGTCGAGACCTTTGGAAAAGGGAGTGAGCTTATGGAAATTGATTAGCAATATTTCTTTCACCATCTCATGAAGTCGAACTTACAGTAATAACCTCAAATCCAAAGTTCTGGGCATTTTTGTGGGCCTATTCTAGGTTGTGAATATTGAAACAAGAGTTTTGAGACCTGATCATCTTCTGGGCATACGTGTAACATTAAAGGCTTGATAGTCAACCTTATAGCACTCAGTGAAGGATCTAAGTATTTTTGGGCATACTACTCTTGTTAAAGGTACAAAATCTTTATCTCAAGTAAGACTGAGATTCATTTATATCTTTGTGTAGAATTAGATCAATTTTGAAGGAATTTTAGAAGGGTGGATCTCATCTACAGTGAAAGTAAATCTTGCAAACATATATCCTTGTGACATAGTTACCCTATACTCTTTGCAAGATCAATTTATTGAAAACGAGACACTTTGGCACAAGAGTGCAGTCACCACACACACACACACAAATATATATATATATTATTTTTTCTCTCTGAAGCACGAACAATCAAGAGAGCCGATCTACAATTTCTAAGTCTACCATTGAGAAGTCTATTCACTATGTAATATTCTTAAGTACTTGTCACGAAGACAATATGAAATTTGTGCTCCAAGTCAATTCATGGTTCAAGAAGGCAATAGTAGGGCTATGTGTTGAAGAGAGCGGTTATGAGCATGCTTGGAAAAGGCACTTATCATTTTCTATATATATGTATATTTGGAAAAACCATGTGGACATTTGTCATCCTTGAGAAGGAGCAGTCTTCTTTGTTTGAACAAGACACTTCATAAATTTTGAAGGAGAAATATATCAATCCTAGAGGAATCTCAAGAAGTAAATTTGGAACAATTTTTGGAACATCTTGAAGAAGGAAATCTAACTCAACCTAGACATCAGTCAAGTGTTGAAATTAACCCTTGGCCATCCAATATGTCTTCATTCTGCAAGGAGAGAAACAAGCTCGAACAGACCCCTTGGCCATCCAAGATGTCTTCATTCTGCAAGGAGAGAAACAAGCTCGAATGGACCCCTTGGCCATCCAAGATGTCTTCATCTGCAAGGAGAGCAACAAGCTCGAACGGACCTCCAACTACCAAGGATGGAAAAAGAGGATTGGTCTCATCCTCATCGAAAATGATGCAATGGATTATGTTCTAGGCAATGTTATAGAACCATACAAGAAGGACACAGATGCATGGAACAAATATTTGAAAGGTGAGATAAGAGCTCAAATGATATTGGTGGAGTCAATAAAAGATACCATTATCCCTTTTGTGGCATAACTAAATAAGGCAAAGGACATCTATGAGAGATTGAATAAGATGTATTCGGTGAGTACCTTGGGTAAAAAAGATTGCACTAAGGAGTAAGTTGTACAAAGCAATAATTCCTTTTGAAGATGTCTCAACTAAGAGATTAGTTGCATGCTCTTTTTGAAACAATTATTGATGCAAAAATGACAACTTGTATTCTCAATGCACTTCCTTTGGAATTAAACTCTTTTGTGACCAATATACACTCAAAGAAAGGAAATAGTCAGTTTCAATGAACTTTGGTCCCAATGTGCAATGGAAGAATCACGGATGAAGGCAAAAGAGGAATTTGATCATCTTGGAAAGTCTCAAGCTTATGCAACAAGTATGAAAACATTGGGCAAAGGAAAGTTAGGAAGGTCACATCATCCAAAGAAAGAAGGATAAGTTGATCCTCTGTTTTCATAAGCATGATGGAAGGAGGGAAATTTAAGGACCCTTGGATCCTCGGGCACTCTGATATATAAAGATAGATTCATGGTATAATCATGGGACTGTGGATGCCTGAAAGACAATAATTAGTAGCAACATAGTTCATGAATCTGATATAGCAGTGGTCTAGCATATAGAAGCCCTAATTTTGTTTTCCCTAGTTCTCTCAACAATAAATACATAGCCACCCATAGATCAAAATGGCTTATAACATATAGTATTGTAGTATTTATATTGTTAAATTTAAATTTAAAAGACAAATTATATAGAATTTATTTCAATCCTATCAAATGATATTTTTAATAACAAGTTATTAGGCCACATTGCAAATAAACAAATGATTTACATAGATTCTTTAACCAATTTCTTTAGTAAGGATGCTATGGGGATGAATATGGTATCCAATGGTATGAAGAATGTTTTGGATTTCTTTCAAAATGAGTTTCATGACATGGACGTTAATGAGTGTTTCTAGCAATTTATGTGCAGAAAAGAAACCCACAACTTTGAATTGGATTGAAGGGCATGGAAAATCATTGGTGTGTGATGTTATCATCACCAAGGAATTTGATAGAAAGGTTTTGAAGACAATTGTTCCAGTTTTTTTTAAGTTGAACAAGCTCAAGAACATAACTAGATCTGCACTAGCTAGTGCAATGGGAGGCTTCAATGCTCACAAATACAATATTTTCTACTATATTTATTGTAACTAATTTATATATTGGTTGCATTTTCTAATCTATATTTGTCTAACAAAATTCTAACTTATATTAGTTGTTAATTCATAACATTTTGTGATTATGATGACAATTTAAGTACATATGAGTGTAATTTCCATGATGGGATGTATGAATTGTCCTCCCCGCATTGCCCATCAATGATTATAACTTTGAATGGGCTAGCACTAGTCTATCATCATCATCTTAAATTGACCCGACATATGAAAATTTACCATGTCTATCATCATCACTTCACAATATCTCATAGATGACCCTTTCTACAGATTATATGCATGTTTTTTTGGCAAGCCACCCCCTCTACCTAGTTTATGATTGATTGTGAGAACATGTGAATAAAGGACAATTTATAGTATGGGATCTTGTCAACAAACAATTTTAGCGGTCAAGAAACAATAATTTTTGCTAGGTATGAAAAAGCAGATGTTTGATTATATAGCCAAGTGTTTAGAGTTCCAAAAAATTAAGTTTGAGTATAGACATTCAACTAGATTACTAAAACCAATACCCATCCCTCGATGGAAATTGGAAATGATCTTTATTTATTTTATTACAAATTTACCCCAAACTTTGAGGCAACATGATCCCATCATGGTGGTGGTGGATAAACACACTAAGACTACCCATTTTATTCCAGTGAAATCAACAAAAGGGTAGTAAATATTGTTGAAATTTAGATGAAGGAAATGTCCACACTACATGGTGTTCCTAAAGCAATTACTTCAAAAAAGGATCCCAAGTTTACATCAAAATTTTGGATAGGTTATTTCAAGGGAATTGGAACCAATTTGAATTTTAGTACATCATGCCATAAAAATTATATGGGCAAGTAGAAAGGGTCAATTAGGGGATTAAGGATATGCAAAGGATGTATGTGATGGACAAGCCATCAAAATAGGAAGAAAAGTTGCACTTGGTGGATTTTTCATATAACAATGAGTACCAAGCATCACTAAAGAAGAGTTCATTCAAGGCCTTGTGTGGTAGAAAATTCAACACACCTATGAGTTAGGACAACCTAGTGGATAGGGCCATTGTTGGGTAAAAATTGCTCAAGGAAATGGCAGAGAGAGTAGATAAAATCAAGCAGGATTTGAAGATTTCCCATGCTAAATATAAAATATATGCAAATAAGAACAGACTAAACAAGGAATTTTAGTCGATGATCATGTCTTCTTGAGAGTGAATGTAAAGAAAAGCTCATTAAAATTGAGTGGTTGTTCAAAGTTAGCAACTAGATTTTGTGGGCCATTTGAAATTGTGGAGAGGATTGGCCCACTTGCATATATGATTCCATTACTAGCATCCATGCATATTCATAATGTTTCATATATCATTACTTAAATCATGTTCATGATATTAATCATGTAATTAACTGGAATATGATTCAGGTGGAGCCCGAGGGAGATTTTAGGTCCAACTAGTGGGAATTTTGAACAAGAAGGTCAAGGTGATTTATTGAAACGTTGCCTTTTTAAAGGTGGAGTGGACACATTTTAGTCCTCATGATGCCACATGGGAACATGAATATTCCATGATGGAGGAATACCCTCATTTTTTTGAATAGTTTTGGTTGAACATATACATGTATATGATGCACTGAGGATGGTGCATGAATAAGTGGGAGGGTAATGTAACACTACTAGGATGACCCCTATGTGCGTGATGTACATATTATGTTTAGGTTGGTGACCCCTATATGTGTGTGATGTACATATCATGTTTGGGACAGATGAGCCCATGTACATGTATTTTAGGCTAGCGTGCATATGTTTATGCGTTTAAAGGCTAGAGAGCCTAGTTTTATAAATATGAAACCACATGCATATTAATAAAGAACACCATTGTTGCAAACCAAGTTAGACAAGAGAGTATGGACGACTAAGACTCCATGAGTGTGAAATGGCGGCTAAGGAATAAGTGATGAATGGATTAAGCAAAGGTGACTAAGATATTATTAAAATAAGACCATGTCAAAAAGTGCACATGTTTGAGTCCATAAAGTGACTTTAGAGAGTGTCAATTGTCAAATGAGGGACATGCACATACAAGTGAAGTGTGTTAGAATCACTCCATCATCCATTGCATCATTGGTAGGGGGGAGGTGACTAGACTCCTTAGAGGGTGTAACACCCTCCTCCTACATTTACCCAAGTTAATCGGTTTGTCAAGGTAAACATGTGAAGAGAGGCTACTATGATCTTATTCAACCTCCTAGGTCACCTTAAGGAAGTGGAACCGAAAAAACGCAACCAATTTGACCTGCTACACATGGAATCAAACCCCCAGGTGCCATCCAACCCATCCAGGTGACCAACCCCTGAGACAAACTGACTTTTTGCTACATTAAAGCCTCGGTCGCTCCCTTGACATGGTCATGCATGTGATTGGGGCCCTCCATTCACTCTCACAGCATGGGCATGCAAGAGACTTGGGTCTTTTTCAGCTAGTTCCAAGCCTGCGACTCCAGATTTTATGCCACTTTTTCAAGGGCAAGATTCGGGCAAATGCACAAGACTCCTTGAAACTTTCAGGAATGAAAGGTGACATCAAAACAATGATACAAATGAAAATACTCTAACAAGTACTTGACTGGACCCCAACTAGCCATGATAGGGATTTCGTTAAACAGGTCACAAATATGCATTATACAGGTCCTAACAACAAATCTGAGAATAGGGTTCTCATATTTATCTGAGAATCACTAAGAAGCATTGATGCATTATCACATTAGCTACATTATTATCTATTAGGCCATATATTCATTGTACATTCATTTACAAATCAAAACATGATGAGAGCCATACATCATCACTGTCATAAAGCATGCTCATAACCAACATATAACCAACATAAATAACAAGGATACATCAGTCATAAATGCCTCATATAAACCATTACATTTGCTCATAAAATACCAAGGAAGGAACTCTTATTAATGAATGTAAAAGCCAACCCGGTATGGGACTACCATGTTCCACCTGACCGTATATTGGCTGAGCCAAGTCTCTCCTCAACCAATTGCCCCCATGCCATATTCCAAGCATGAATGTGGGACTTATAACCAAAATTGGCTTTCCGAGGCTACACCACCTCACCCTCAACAATAGAACCAGGCTTTAACGCAATCCCCACTGGATCACTAGGCCATAAACAATAACCATACAATACCAAGCTTTACCACAATCCTCACTGGATCACTTGACCAAAACAAGCATGGATGCCACCGGATATCTCCACCTACACCATGAGAAATTTGTCTGTCCCGACCTCTCGGATTTACCATGCATCCTGCCATTACTTGTCAAGGGATTCCTAGGCCTATTATGTCTCCACCCTCTGGGTTTTACCGTGTATACCATCCCAGGATTCCTAGGCCCAATCAAGGGTACCCACCACTAATATTTACCATGTATCTTGCCATTACTGGTAAAGGGATTCCTAGGCTCAATCGAGGTGTTCACATTCGTGCTTTACCGTGTATCCCATCCTGAGATTCCTAGGCTTTGTGAATAATCATACGACCACCCCACTCATCTTCGCGTCCATCCAACAATCTAACTCAACCACATACAAAAGAACCCACCACACCATGAGTATATGGAAATGGAAAGGCTAAGCTGAAAAACACTGTCACACCTGGAAAAACCCATGCCCATGAAAACAAGAGAACTAAGAACACACATGCATAACCATGCATGCTAAGTCTATCAAGGAAATCACACATGCAAATCGATACCTACAAATAATCTTGCGGTAGCTTCTAGATACTGCTCTTCCTTGCTTGATCTTTGCTTCCTCTTTGCCTTCTATTGTATTGGATACAACCACCCTCCAAATTTTTTCAGCTGCTTCGATTTTAGAGCCTTCCTTCTTATCCACATGAGCTCATCTTGCATTGATCTAAGTATTCATGCTTCGATTGAGACTTACCTTTTTCATTTGTGCTTGTGTTTGCTTGTTTTCACACTTACCTTATCTTTCTAAGTCATAAGTTGATCTCCCAACTTGGTCTCACAACAGTTTTGGGCTTACCTCCAGAAACTGTGCAATCCTTGAGGGCAAGCATTCTTGATGATAGGAATCACACAGTCGTGATTGAAAATCAGCCTTGAGCTCAAAAATTGCACAGCCATGGAAGGTATCCCAACACTGAGCCCATAAACTGTACAACCTTCACTAAGCTCAGAAATCGCGCAGTGCACATTGAGCCGTAAAGTTTTCCAGTTCCCCAGAATTGCGCAGTCTTTCCTAGAAGTGTGCATGGAAAGTTCCTCCTGGGAAAAGAAATAAAAATAAAGGGAAAAAGGCACCCCTAAGAAGTAGGGATCTACTATTAGTTTCCCGAAGATGGCACATTGCTATTTTTAGAAGTTTCCACCAAGTGTCGCATTTGTCCTTGATCTCAGGCATGCTCTTCTTAAAACCTTATTTGCTCAAATCTAGTTAATCGACGCCTATAGAGCTCGTTTGAGCATTCGATCTTGGATCTTTAGCATTCCCAAATATATCAAGGAACCTTCGGCGGGGTCATCGTCACTTTTCTGGGTGAGTTTTTCTTTTATCGCCTTTTCTGTTGCTTTTTTTTTGTTTCTCTTGTGTGAGTGTTGTTTTGATTGTTTCTCTTCATGGTTTTTGGTGTTTTAACTTGTTTAGATTGCATAAGTGTTGTTTCAAGTTATCGCTTGCCTTTCACAAATGTTGCATCGATTTTCTTGTTTTTGCACTAATGGTCGTCATTGTGGCGAATCTTCTCAAATGCTTGATTTTCCTTATGTTTGATCAGTTTATGCACTTGATCCACATTAATTCATTCACACTTAGTTAGTTTTGCACTCAAGCTCACATCATCATTCACTTTTTCTCATTTTTCACACTTCCACCGGGCAGATATGTATTTCCCTTGGTCAGATTTTGCCTTGCCCAATTGGGCAATGCGTAATCCCAAGGCTCAAGCCACATGCTTTGCCTCTGGAACTGCATAGTGCATTGTACAAGCTGGCCCCAACCATGCACTACACAGTTTCAGGGGTCAGCCTATCACCTTGGCCACTGAGACTGCACAATGTGCAGTCTCTCCCAATCTCTGCCCAGGCTACAACTGCACATTGCGCAGTCTCAAGCCACGAGCTTCATCCCTGGCTGCTGGGACTGCGTAGTGGGAAGTTTCCACAAGAAACTAGTTCTTCTTGCCAATGAAAGTTGTGGAATCCTTCCCATGAGATGCTCGGTTTTCTGCTTGATCATGCCTTGAAATTCAATTTTCTAAAGCTAATGTTTGCTTGCAAAGAGTGTCCTTTTTGTCCCATAGGTACCACATTTTTGAAGCATTTCTCTCCAGTAATCATTGTTACCATGGCACCAAAGAGAGCTGCTTCAAGAGATACCACTTAAAGCAGTATTGGGGAAGTAGTTGAGCAAGTTCCAATTAACTTGTCAATATATGTTGACATTCGACTGTTTATAGAAATGGAGTCAACAGTAACATGGAAACAAGTCCAGTAGGAGTAGCAGAATGCAAGAATCCAGTACAAGATCTAGGAAAGAGAAAGGCCATTGACAAAATAGAGGGAGAACAAAGCTTTAGAGTGAAATCAAATTCAATCCTTATGCAAGAATCTTTGGCAAAGGAAGTAGAGGAGACAGAGAGCAAAGCAGAGGAAGAGAGAAAAGTAGAGCTTGCAGGAAGTAGAATTGAGGGCGCAAAAAGAAAATAAATAACCAAGGAAGAACAGTAATAAAGGAAGAAAAAACATGAGGAGAAGCAGAAGTAGGAATAAAAAGAAAGGCAAGGTGCAATGTGAGGAGAAATAACATCAATTTAAGTTTAAGAGCAAGGAGAAAATCAACCAACAATAGAGGGGGAGAGCTAACATATGAAGGATCAGGAGCTTGCTCAACAGAATTAAGACTTGATTGAAGTTGCAGACTTGGAGTTGTAACCAAAACCGTAGGATGAATATGTTGACCTGATGCCCAGTGCACCATAAGTTACCATTTAGTCTCCACCGCCTCCAGCTGCAAATTTAGCCCCGAGCGAGGAAGGGGACATAGTTCCTCTTGATGATGATCTGGTAATGGATGTGTACAATTTATCATATAATGAACTTTAGAAGAGGATTGTACAAGCCCGGAGAGAGCATCTTTCGGATGGTCATGCATCACCTGTATTCATTAGATAAAAGGTGTTAGTGGCGGACACCAACAGGAATCTGAACGCTATTACCGAAGCCAACTTGGCCTTTGCAGGTGTGGCAAGATCAAACACTCAGTATTTGACGGCCGAGGGTAAGTAATTGATACAAAATCTACAGGTTGCCTGATAATATATAGAACAACTCCACGGAGCAGCGTAGAATGTAGCTCTCGCACAGGTCTGCTTGGGGGAAATGAGAGCAACGATACATGTTGAAGTATCAACACTTTGAGAGACCATCTATGAGGATCTCATGACCGTACATAAGGAAATTTTCCACTTGCATATCTTGCAACAACATAGTGAGGAATTTGTCAAGACTCTTAGGAATGTACAAACTGCCATCACCATCGTGCAAGAATGGACATTGCACTACAAAGAACAAATTAGGAAGGAGATTGAAGAGTACTTAAGAGTAACTGAGACAGGTTGCTACCAAGGAGGATGTAGATTTGAATAGACAAAACATGCATAACTACATCGGTGGTCTTGTCTAGATCAGAACCATGTTACTCCTACTCGAGAAATATATTAAGACTGGTTCCATATCATTGTACCTGGATGCTATGGAGGCTAGAGTCTACTTCCAGCTTGACACCCTCATGCAGTTTGGGGATGTCATCGCATAGTACCAAGCTTGGCATCAATACATGACCGAGAAGCATCAAGTGGAACTTGTCGAGCTAAAGTGTTCCCAAACTCAAGCATCATAGTGTCTTGTCTTGTTAGGTTGTCAAGTTTTCTCTACCCTATTTTGTCCTCTATGGGTATGAGTGTAAAATGTAATATTATTTGTAATTATGTTGTAAATGAAATTCTAAGTGCCAATATTGGAATATGAAGAGACATCATATAATCTAATATGACATTTTGTAAAGAAGTTGAAGAGTCATGAGGGTAGTCCAAAGGTCACAGAGGGGAGTGGAAGAGTCAACCATCTTTGTAATGACCCATTTTCGATTTATAGGCGAAAATGTATTAGCATGTATACGATGTATGCATATGATATCCACATATGCATACATTGCATACCTTGCACTAATATATTTATCAAATAATTATGAAAAATGTTTAAATAAATAATAAAAGGTTTGAGTACCTAAAATAATTAAGAAATGAGAAAATATCTATAAAAAAATTGACACTTAGAATATATAATAAATATTTCTTAAGTATAAGATTAGTGAATAAAATTAATATCCTCCACCATAACAATAATAATAATATTAAAGTTATAAGTTATATATATATATATATATATATATATATATATATATAATTTTATTCAAATATTATAATTAAAGTTTATAAAACACACATTACAAACATATTAATGTAAATGTACATATAATTAAAATTTAAAAGTAAAAAGGAAGCATAATAATATCTATGATTCGTACCGTTCCAGCAAAGCGTAATACTATGACTCCCTAAATCTAATATGTCGAGAGCGGTGGAAGAAGGCGGGGACCTCCTGAAAAAACTATTTATGCAAGTACTTGGAGAATTGTAGGGGAAGGAGAGGGGAATAGAACACTGAAATTCTGAATTGAAGATTAGAATTCGAAGTTGAAGGATTGGAATTTAGAATTGAAGATTTGAGTAATTATTCCTGAAACTTTTGGGCACAAAGGCCAAATTACTTTAAATTTAAAGTAATTTGGGAGCTCGGTACCAAGGTTGTGCCCAGTTTTTGGTGGGAGGTTTTGTTCTTTTGGTAACTAGAGAAAAATAGGAAACATCTTCAAACTAATTTCCAGGTATTCGTCTACACTTCATTTTCAAATTCAATGTCTAGTTAATGATAAATTTAGGGCAAATTATGGGTTTTGTTATATTTGTTAAGATGATTTTTGTATTCTGGTAATAGTAACTATCTGAGTTCATTAAAAAATTATAGGTATATTTTATGAAATTTAGGGTCTTACAATCTTGTTATAAATAGAACCTCATAACTCATGTAAAGGGATTTTGGGAGCCAAGCTTTTGGCTAGGCTTAGGTTTAGAAAGAGCTTGGGAGTTTTGTGAAGAGCCTTGGTTTCTCCATAGTGTAGAGCAAGTATACTTCTTTGGAGGAGCATGCGTTCTTGGCTGTAATGTTCCACTATTGGGGCTAGTGGTCGTCAATGGTGTATGTATGAATGGAACTTTCACTTATAATAATAAAATCAGAGCCAACATGCTTTCATGCATATGTTGTGAATATAGTAGGACTATTCTTGTTGTATTTGAAATGTATGTTATTTAACTTACGCTTATGCTTATGAACTATTTCGTTTGCATTTGTATGAATCTTGTTGAATGCAAGTTGTTGTGTTAACTCATCACTTTAACTTGTGGATTGTTCCACATCTTAGCTTGTGATGTCATTCTGCTCGTGTGTTCCTTTCAAGTTATGTACTATTACAAGATTCCAAGGGGCACACTTCATTTTCCCTTCGTGTTTTGGAACCTTCATGCATCGCACTTGACTCTCTACAGGGTCACACAATTGCTCTCACCCAAAGTCATCATACTTCCCTCTACACGTTTCCGCAGTCAAGGCGTAACATTTCCAGCCATTGTTGGGACTGCTACTCCAAATCGTGTGAGGTCTAGTTGGGACTTTATATCGAGGAGATCCCCTGAATGTTGGTGGTCCAACATCATCAACATTTCTAGCACTAGAATGAGGACCAGATGAAAATTTGAGCCCTTGAAGTTCGTTTTGAATTTCTGCACTCTTTTAATGAATTCTTCCACAATCATAATCCCGATATTTTTTTCCAGAGACGTAAGTCTACAAGTGTCGGAGAGCATTGTATATGACTTTTCAACCCTTAAATTCAATGGTGAGGGTGAGACAACCTTGCTTGGGCATATTGTTCGCTTTCTTGAATTTTGCATAGAGCACAACATCCACTGCAAGGATGTTGCTTATAGGTTTTTCATCTTCACATTCGAAGAGCACGTAAGGAAGTGGTGTCACACATTGACCAATGCCTCCATACACTCTTTCGAGCATCTTCTCATAGAATTACTCGCGTTTTTTACATGTTCGATCATAAAATTTTGGGAAAGAAAATTGTAGAATTGTGAAAATCACCTGATGAACTATTGCATCATTTTCACATTCGTTTTAAGCATTTGTGTTTTGAATATCCGAAAGATTAAGTTGATTGGAAGTTCTTGACAGGAATATTTCAATATATTGTTCACATTTCAAAAAATTCGCATGAATTAGAATATTTTGAGCCGCTCCCAACATACCTCAATGTTAGATATTCTAAATCTCCGTCAGACAAGGTTGTTGTTCCAAGTGATCCTCCGTCATCCTCTCATCAAACAACTCTAGTTCCACAGGCTAAGGTAGGAGAAGTTGATAATTCATTTGTTGATCTACCACCATCTTTTCCCACCTCACATATTAGAATTCCAACGCGGGTTTGGACTATCAATCTGATGATTGTGATGAAGTGTTATCTCCTCGTCCTCCATCCTTTGGTCCTTCTGATCCTCCAAGTTGTGATGTGTTGTGTTCATCTGTTTCAAATCTCCCTTGTGATGTTCACAAGGATCAAGTGTTGGATGGAGTTGTTGTTGAGCAACCAACTTGCGATATCATCACGATGATTATGTGGGGGAGCGCATAGCTAAACAAGAATCTATGACGAGGGATTATTCTCTTCCTTCCACACCTCTCCTTCATCATCCGGACATTTCCCATGATTCTGTCATTTCTTTTGAATCTTGTGAAAAATTAGTTCTTGATGATGTTTCTACTTTTGATCATCCACATAACACGTTGGATGTCAGTTTTTCATCTAGATGTGGAGAGGATGAATCTTCTACTCTTGATCTTCCTAATCTCTCATCTCCTATTTCTGAAAACTTAGAGGGTGAAATTTACCGTTTCTCATTTTGTGATTCATCAGATCATGAGGATACCTCCGTCTGTGATATTGAACTTTTTGATCATGGTTGTCGTGACCTCTTCATTGATTCATTTGGTCATGATTCTGATTTTTCCACTACTAATCTTTCCCAGCTACCGATTTGTGATGATCTACCTTATGATGTGTTGGAACTTCCCCAAGTTGTCGAGGTACTTCAGCTCAAGCTATTCCAACGGAAGATACTCCTCCCATCTCCTCTATTGGTGCATCACATACATCTTCAACATGTCCTCCAATATCTAGATGACCCTCTATGCCTATCCATCTATCTGTGGATGATAAGTTGTACTGAAGGCCAACTCCATACCTAATACTGCAAAAAACTCTTCCAAAACTTGGAAGTGAACTTTGCATCCTTGTTTGACACAATATTCTTTGGAACACCATGAAATCTGACCACATCTTTGATGAACACCTCTGCCACATCACTAGTTGAATACATAAACTTCACTGAAATGAAGTGCGCTACCTTTATCAACCTGTCCATCATAACCATGATGGAATCATGTTGTCTAGATGTCCTCGAAAACCTGTAATGAAATCCATGGAAACGACCTCCCGTTTCCACTCTGAAATCAAAATTGGCTATAGTAGTCCACTTGGGTGCTTACACTCTGCCTTTACCTACTAAAAATCCAAGCACCAAGCCACAAATTATGCCATATCCTTCTTACGATTTGACCAATAATAGAACTTCTTCACTGTGGTTAATGTCTTCTGATATCCTGGGTGTCTTGAATATGGTTTCACATGAAACTCCCTCGAGATAATCTTCTTGAGCTCGCTATTGTCTGGCACATTTATCATGTCCATAAATTTGACCAATCCATCTGCTAAGAGATGATAGTCCACATCTCGTGCACCTGTACCTGTACTTGTACCTATATCTGTACTCTATTGTAACCTATGTCTGAGCTCCATGTACCTGTTATCTTGTTGACCTGACTGTAAGATCCAATCTTGTAGATCTCTCCCATAAGAACTCATAGCTGCAATGTGATTTACATGTATCTGCCTGCTAAGAGCATCTGCAACCCTATTCTCTTTACCCTTGATGTACTTGATCTGAAAATCAAACTCATTGATTGTCACCACCATCTAGTTTGCCTAGCATTCAAATTCATCAGGTCAAATACGTATCTCAACCCGCTGTGATCACTCATCAATACAAACCTCCTACAAGGAAGATAGTGCCTCCACATCTTCAATGCATGAATGATCATTGGAAACTCAAGATCATGAGTTGGATAGTTCTATTCGTGCTTATTCAGTTTCTGTGACTTGTAGCACACTAGTTGCCCCTCTCACATAAGGACTCCACCAATTCCTCTCTTGCAAGCATCTGTACACACTATGAACCCTTTGTCTAGATCTGCAACCTTTAACATTGGAGAATTTGTCAACAACTACTTCAATTTCTCAAAACTGGCTGCACATTCCTCTGTGCATTCAAATTTCTTACCTTGCCTCTACAGTGATGTAATAGGATATGCAGTCCGGGAGAAGTTCTTGATGAACCTCCTATAATAACATGCTAACCCCATAAACGATCTTACCTCTTCCACATTTCTAGGAGTTTCCCACTCCATCATAGCCCTTATCTTTTCTAGATCCACCGTTATGCCTTACTTGGAAACAACATGTCCCAAGTAATGCACCTCTTTCTGAAAGAAATTGCATTTACTAAGCTTAGCATACAATTGATGCTCTCTCAACAATCTCAATACTGTTGCGAAATGCTCAGCATGCTCTTCCTCATTCTTAGAATATATTAATATGTCATCAATGAATACAATAGGAAACTTATCCAGATAAGGACACAACACACTACTCATCAAGCACATAAAGGTAGCTGGAGCATTAGAAATACAACAAACTCATAATGCCCATACCTGGTCCAGAAAGTTGTGTTGTAGATGTCCTCTTCTTCAATGCGTATCTGATGATATCCTGATCTCAAATCAATCTTCGAGAACACTGCTGCTCCCTTCAACTGATCGAACAAGTCCTAAATCCTCAACAATAGATACCTGTTCTTAATGGTCACCTTGTTCAAATGTCTATAGTCGATGCACAACCTGAGAGTACCATCCTTCTTCTTCACAAACAATATCAGTGCACCCCATGGTGATACACTTGGCCTAATGTATCCTTTGTCAAGCATTTCCTTCAACTAAAATTTCAACTCTACTAACTCTGGAGTGCCCATCCTGTAAGGTGCCTTTAATGTTGGTGTTTCCCCTGGTACCAACTCAATAGAAAAGTCCACTTCTCTGTGAGGTGGAAACTCTTAAATATTTGTTGGAAATGCATGCTAGAACTATTGTAAAACTAAGTACCTGCTCAATACTTATGCATCCTCATACTCCTTACCTTTGTCACTAGAGATATGTATTGCAAATAATGAACACCCTTTTTTGCGACTACGCTTTCCCTGCATAGATGTCACCATCCTAACTGATGTTGCCTTCTTCTTACCCTATAAGATTTTTGGTTCTCCATTGTCATCCAGCATTCAATGGCTTTGTCATAACAATCCACCTTGGTCCTATGCAGATACAACCAATCCATGCCCAACAACAATTTGTATGATCCCTTCGACAATACATTCAAATGTGTTGATGTAGGCATACCATTCAGTTCAAATGCACAAACTCTTACCCAATGATGAACTCTCTTCTTTTTACCTGTAGCCAACTGTACTAACCAAGATTCTGCATGCACTTCTTTATTCAAACCACACTTATCCACCAAGTCAAGACTAATATAAGTATAATTATATCCATGGTCAATTAAAATAGAAACAACTTGATCACAAAGCTTACCATCCATCTCAATGATAGATGCATGGTGATCTGTTTGCTTGTTATCCAACGCCGCATAGATACGAGGAATGCTTTGCCCAATATCCCCAACAATCTGTGCCTCCTGTGCCCTATAGATCTGAGGCCTACCACCCTGATACTATGGAAAATATCTCTTGAGATTCTCATTACCGCATATCCAACACTCCAACCGTCCGGTACCATCACCTCTATTCTGTTGTTGTGACCCATGTCCCTGTCTAGCTACGTTGAACTTCTTGTATGGTGCAACATTCTCTTTCTGTTATGCATTCTGAGGCATCGTTCTTGTCGGTTTCCATTTACCTTTAGCTTTTTCTTTCCCTTTCTAACCTTGCTGAGATTTTGCCTTACGTTTTGACTTTTCATAACAATGCTTCAATTTTCCAATAACTTCCTCCAATGACTAAGGATCATCATACTCAATCTGATCCTTAAATGCTAATGTCAATCTACTAGTAAATATCTGAACTTTAGCCTTTTCATCCTTAAGATACGGTACATACCTCAATAGCTCCAAGAACTTAGTCGTGTACTCCTCATCTACCATCGATCCCATTTTTAGCTCATAGAATTCCTTGGCTTTGCTATCATAGTACCTTTCCGACAAGTAATTCTTCCTGAAAACTCCATTGAATTCATGCCAACTGAACTCTTATGTCCTGATGTCTCTGACCCGCTTCACATCTTCCGACCAGATGATTGCTTTACCTTGCAAGCTGAAGATAGCTACTCTAGCCTTCATATTATCTGTGCATTTATGCAACTCAAATAAGTTCTCCATCCCAAGTAACCAAGCCTCTGCATCCTCCAAATTCTTCAAATCTCCATCAAAGGTAGGTGGCTTCCTTTTCTTAAACTCCTCCGACAAATATCCCTTGTCACTCCTCCTTTAAAGGATGATAATGATCGTTATCATAGTGCCTATCAGAACCAGAACTAGAATAGTACCATTGTCCATCACCTCTCCGATCCAGAGTATCCAAGAACCTTACATCTCTAACCGTGTCATCCCTATTTGAAATGTGCCCACCTTTAGATCTATTGTCATATGCCCCATTAGTCCTATTCTCATGTCCATGGCTGATCCAAAGTGGTCCCTATCTCTGTAAGTTGACAAACTTTGAAGGATTACTACATTGACTTCCGCTTGTTTCTCCTGTTCCTGCATGATTATGTCATTATCTACCTTGCAACTCCTTAATTCTTCCTTCAAGCTTCTCAATGTGTTTTCTAAGTTAGAAGAATGCCCAGCACCACACTGATCATATGATCCATAGGGAGAATCTTGGGAACTATATTCTACCATTTTGCTAGTCATATTTGTTGTTTTCTTCCTGCTAAGCATGCCATGTTAGCTAAACCAAAATATAAACATAATCAACATATCTTTGTATAGTTTGGGATGGATATCTCATCTGCAAGACCAACTAGATTAGCACAATACATATATAAACATAATCATAACAACATATAGATATCATCCTAAGCATAGTCCAGTCATCAATGCATGACCATATCAACCACACATCATGACCTCATGCATGACAACTACACCCACATCAATGTATGCATACACGATACATACAAACATTAACATGCATAACCAATGCATAAATGACCTATACTCATGATAAACACATCCAACAACACACCATCCACTTTCACATGGTGACATCACTACAACCATGACCAACACCATGCATATGAAACAAGCACATAGACCACAAGTATAAGTAACACGTATGCAATCGGCATGAATGCATGACCAACACACACAACCCATCCAGTCCAAGGGGTGAACCATGCTCTGATACCACTTTGTAATACCCTCCTCCGACATTTACCCAAGTTAATTGGTCGGTTGAGGTAAACATGTGATGAGAGGATACTATGATCTTATTCAACCTCCTAGGTCACCTTAAGGAAGTGGAACCAACAAAACCCAACCAATTTGACCTTCTACACATGCAACATAACCCCCAGGAGCCATCCAACCCATCTAGGTGACCAGCCCCTGAGACAAACTGACTTTTTTCTACATTAAAGCCTTAGTCTCTCCCTTGACATGGTCGTGCGTGCGAATAGGGCCCTCCAATCTCTCTCACATCATGGGCATGCAAGCGATTAAGGTATTTTTTAGCTAGTTCTAAGCTTGTGACCCTAGATTCTATGCCACTTTTTCAGAGCTAGGACTCGGGCCACTCCCTAGAACACCATGAAACTTTTAGGAATAAAAATTAACATCGAAACAATGATACAAATGAAAATACTTGAACAAGGACTTGGTTGGACCCCTACTAGCCATGACAAACATTTCTTCAAACATGTCACATATGCATTCTATAGGTCATAACAACAGGTCTAAGAATTAGGGTCTCTTACTTATCTGAGATTCGCTAAGAAGCATTGATGCCTTATCACATTAGCTGCATTATCATCTATTAGGTCATATATTCATTGTATGTTCATTTACAAATCAAAACATGATGAGATCCATACATCATCACTGTCATAAAACATGCTCATAACCAACATATAACCAACAAAAATAACAAGGATACATCAACCATAAATGCCTCATATGAACCAGTTGATTTGCTCATAAAATACCAAGGAAATGAAGTCTTATTAATTAATAAAAAATCTAACTCGGTAGGGGACTACCACATTCCACCCGGCCGTAAATTAGTTGAGCCAAGTCTGTCTTCAGCCAATCACCCACGTGCCATATTCCAAGCATGAATGTGGGACTTATAACTAAAAGCAACCAGGGCTTCCCGAGGCTACATCACCTCACCCTCAACAATAGAACTAGACTTTACCGCAATCCCCATCAGATCACTAGGCCATAAACAATAACTATACAACACCATGCTTTACCGCAATCGTCACCAGATCACTAGGCCAAAACAAGCATGGATGCCACCAGATCTCTCCACCTACACCGTGGGGAATTTGTTTGTCCCAACCTCTTAGATATACCGTGTATCCCACCATTACCGGTCAAGGGATTCCTAAGCCTACTAGGTCTCCACCCTCTAGGACTTACTGTGTGTCCCATCCCGAGATTCCTAGGCCAAATCAAGGGTACTCACCCCTAAGTTTTAGCGTGTATCCTGCCATTACCGGTCAAGGGATTCCTAGGCTCAATTGAGGTGTTCACATTCAGGCTTTACTGTGTATGCCATCCCGGGATTCCTAGGCTTTGTGAATAATCCTAGGACCACCCCACTTAGCTTCGCGTCCATCCGACAATCTAGCTCAACCACATACAAAAGAACCCACCACACCATGGCTATCCAAAAATGGCAAGGCTAGGTTGAAAAACAATGTCACGCCTGGAAAAACCCATGCCCATGACAACAAGAGAACCAATAACACACATGCATAACCATGCATGCTAAATCTAGCAAGGAAATCACACATGCAAATAATCCCGTGGTAGCTGCTAGATCCTGCTCTTCCTTGCTTGATATTTGCTTCCACTTTTCCTTCTTTGCTTTTCTTGATCCAACGATGAAGGGCTCCAAGAAAACTCTAAGTGTCCAAGGGTGTGTGAGAGAGAGAGCTCCAAAACTGAACTGACCAAAAGCGATGCACTGATCCTCAAAAGCCATTTTATTAATATGGCCTCTATTTTCTTCATTTTCCATTATTTTCCTTCACTTTACTCCTCACATGCAACCTGTGACCCTTCACCTTCCTTTTCTCCTAATTTCCATTAATTTCATAAATAAAAATTCCAATTAATATCATTTGCCTCTCTAAAGCCTTTGTCATTACCTTTGCCAATTTCCTTAACCATAATAAACCAAATGAACACCCACACTAGGATGTCTTGCCCAACATTAAGCTTAGAATAAGTGTCCCATAACAGTGGTTATTATTTTGCCTTTGTTAACTTTTATTACATGGAATTTTCAGCAGGGTTGTTGCAGAGTGGAAGAAGGGGTGATCTTGCTATATTATTGGATTTCCTAATAAAATCCTAGGTGGATTTGGGGAAAGGGAATAGGTTCCCTGGTGTGAGGTCAAAGAGGAACTTGGAGACCCCTGAGGGTAGTGAAACTCTTGGAAGCCAGCTCTAAGACATCCATGGGTGGCCAAGTTGGAAACCTTGGAAGGGTAGTGCCACAACCTGATGAAATGCAAGTGTTGAGATGGGGGTGCACTACTTTTTGTTGTGTGGGATGATAGGTAATATGATACTTTTGGTTGGAGGGTTCTAGGTTTTGGTACCTTGGCCTTGTTTACGTTGAGTATTGGTTATGTACCATAGCAGGCTTTGGGTAAGCCTTCATGCTTGTGAAATCGTGGCCTCGACTCAAGGGTGATATATTGTTGAGAGATTATGAGCATTATGGTTTACGATGAGTTGGAACATCTATGATTTGAAGCTAGTTAGTGTTTTATTTAAAAGATAAGTGCTTATTCTTATGTTTATATGCTTTCTTTTGTGAATACTCATGTATTTTTGTGTGTTACATGTGAATAACAATTAAAGTGGTGTCATTTATGCAATTACATTCCTGTACATGAATGCATTGCATGGTAGAATGTATTATGCATGCTAGACCAATGCTACACGAATCAAATTAAAGGGAAAATTTTAGAAAGGTCATGTTACAGAGGCAAGGGTGCACCCTAATGGGTGTATGGGAGGGTTACATATATCGAAATAATTTAGCCTTAAACTATTTTTTTTTATCAAACCACTAATATACACATTCCAATTCCTCTAAGATGCCATAAGCAACATAAAAACTAGCTAAAATATCTAAATTCATATCAAGGTGCCACAGAAAAAATGCAAGATATATGTCAACCAAATCCTAGGTGTTATGTTGGAACTCATGTACAATGGTATGCATGAAGGCTTGATCCATTAAAAAAACTTGTAGTTGGAGCATATTTATGAAACCATTTCGACAAGTGTTCTAGGGACTAACATGTGGTCAATGTGTTCCCATTGTCATGAAAACGTCTTATAATTTATATGAGTGTTTCATCATGCATCGTAAGCATTTCAAAGGGATCATCTTTGGTTAGATGACATTGGCCTCTTGGCTTGCTAGAATAGAGGAAAGAGGGAATGTTGGAAGCTTCCATACTAGCACTTCAAAACCCTTGTGCTCTCTAATTAAATAGAACAAACAAAATTGCAAAGGATAAAACTCGTATCAGTCAAGAAAATCAAGACAAGGAATGTGGAAGAAGGATACAACTTTATAGAAGTAAAATGAGAAATGTTACCAATCTCATTAACAATTTGCCACAATATGTAACATTATTATTGTAAAATAAGTATAAATTCTGTGAGCTTCAGGTTGGTTAACATTGGTCATTGGATAATGAATTAAATCCATGGCAGAGTAAATGTTAGTGCCTCACACATGATATCCATCCCTAAAAGCCTAGTGTCTCTACTTAAAATCAATAATTATCACATTACACGCCTTCAAGAAGTCACAAAAAATTTGTATTAGGTCATTTTGCATGATTTAATGACAACATCATTAAACAATGGTTCCCACCATTCTTTGACCATATGGAGGTTGGTAGGGAAGGGGGTGGCTAGGAGAAAAAGGCGGGTTATGGTGGGAAAAGGTGGGGTTTAGAAGGGGTTATGGTGTGAAAGGGCAGTTCGTGCGCAGGGTTGGAGCGAGGGTAGGGTATAAAAGAAGGAAGGGAGTTTGGGGTAAAGGAGCAAAGGGTGTAAGGGGATGAGTGGGATGAGAAAAGATTAGAAAGTGGTTAGGGAAGGGGATTAAGAAAATGTTTTTAAAGTTTTCATTTGATTAGTTTTATATTTTATATTTATTACTTATGAAATTGAACTTTGGTTTTTATCTATTTTTTTTACTATTTTGGTTTCAATTAAAATGTTTTTGTTTTTTAGTTTATAGCTTTTTATTTTTAAACAAATAAATTTAACATTGAGTGGGAATATTGAGTTGGATGAAATTGTGTTATTAATGATTTTTTGAAAACCATATCTTTTTACTCATTATTCATTTTGGGTAGACAATTTTTCTTGTCAAAAAGATAAATTGTTGTTGAATTTAAATGGTCTTCTTTATACATTGAAGCCTCAAAAATGTATGGGAAGACCACAAAAAATCTCTTGAAAATTCAAGATCCAAAAGTTGTAAATATCAATTTTGTTTTAGATACACCTCTAGTTAACCACTCGAATCAAATAATGACTACATTATATATATGAAAGATTTAAAAATACATAAAATTGTAGTTATGGCAAATCTCTCAACCTCCTTATAGTATCAAAAAAATATAGTTTGACACCTTGATGGGGGCGACAAATCAACAAACATTAGGGATTGTGGAAAGGGAATGCCACCCTATGCCTCCCCTCGACATCATGTAAGGCTTTTAGTGGCAACTGGGCAACATACACGCCTGTGTGAAGCCCTAAGCCACTAAAGGACGACAATTAATGGCCTTAATTTTGGTTACTCCATTCATTCATTTCCTATACTAGTTGAGAAGACATTGGCATGCCATAAGATGGATGAGGTATTCAAGTAAAAGCAGAGGAAGAATGCATGGTAATTTGTATGTTTGGAGCTAGGGTATGACGATAAATTCAAAGGGAAGGATTTTCGCCTCAACTCAAGGGCAAAAGGAGGTAGTCTGCGAGGATTTAACAGAGTGAACTTCAATGAAAAGGAGCTCTAAGGAGTGAAGAGTGGGATCTACGAAATAACGTCGCGTTGTGGGAGAATTCTTGAAGAGAAAAAATACCTAAATATCGATGATGGCTCTCAGGCTGCGTTCACGAAGTTGTTGTGGGTTATTCATATAAGGTGGAAATATTTATTCTTGGTTGTCTTGTTTCCATTGGTTAATTGTGTTTATAGTTTTTTATATCATCACGTTTGTCGGGGGTCGAGTGGCTAGCTAGAAAGGGGAGCTTTGGTTTGTGTTATCCATTTGCATTGGGGAAGTTGGGGTGTCTGAGAACTTGTTGGCAGGAGGTGAATCATCACATTAAGTGTGGGCTACACCAACCCTTAACATGGTTGGCTTTTTGCTCACTGATTTTTGAACCATCACCTCAATTTTTTGCCACATAGACTAACATGTCTCTAGAGAATAAAGCTCGAGTGAAGGGGAATTAAACCAACTAACTACAAGTCGAGGTATTGTCCTTTGACATTTAAAAACACATTTTAAATATGTTGTTGTCCTTTTACATTCAAAACATATTTTAAACTAGCCTAGATCCATCTTAATTCCAGATCTACCAAGCTCCAAGAGGAATCAATTCTATTTTCACATTAAAAGAGGTTTGCATATGAGGAGATTTGATCCCTCTCGGCCCTTGGTAGATCCGAAGTTAAGATGAATCTAGGCTAGTTTAATTTGCCCCTTTAAATATGCTATATTCGACATGAATACCATGGGTCAATACCATGAAGTTATTTTTATTTTATTTTGACCAAGGAAAAATGTTTTTATGTTATTAATTTTATTATTTTATTTTAATTTTAATTTTCATGTAATTTGACTGAGTCAAAATATTTACAAGATAGGATAAGAGAAGACATTACAATATCTCTTCTACAGAATGTCTATTAGTGCAATAAAGAAAAATAATAATCTTATTAAACATATTTTGTAAATTACAACATATAAAAAAATAATAATTAGATTTCACTTTTTAACTCGTTTATAAAATAAAATTTAATTAAAATGATAGATCTTAGACTTTTGTGATCCATATTGTAAAATAATGGCTATAACAAATCTCAAGGCCTTAAGGCTTTTCAAAGAGCCTATAAAGAATCTAGGGTTAAGCTTTTTCGTGATGATCCTATCTTTAAGGTGCAACTCCCGTTTATCTAGGGGACCACTGACAATATTGCCCATATTCTTAAAAAGAATAAAGTTTCTGCTTCATTCAAACCCCTTAATACCATTAGAAATTTTCCCTGATCGGTTAAGGACCCTATTGACCCTAAAGACATGAAAGGGGTCTACTCGATCCCTTGTTCCTGTGGGATTCCCTACATTGGAGAAACTGGCCCCTCCATTATCCAGAGAATCCAAGAGCATGCAACAGACAATATGAAAAATTGTTCCCGCTCATTAGCTCTAGCTGAACATGCAGAGAAATATAAACACCATGTCTGCATTGAGGATGCGAGGGTCATTGCTAGGTTTTATCAATTTCACCATAGGAAGCTAAGAGAGACTATTGAGATTGAGAAGCATGCAATCAATCTCAATAGGGATGATAGTTGGAAATTAAGTAGGAGTTGGATTCCGACCCTCTCTTCTTGATTCCCCCCTGTTATTCCTCCTTTTTTTTAAAGTAAAGAATACATAAATTCTTAAATTATTTTATTTTAGTTTAATTCAATTTTGATGTCACCCTTATTTTATTGATTTTTCTTATTCTAAATTCTTAATATAAAAAAATAAAAATCAATTAATTAATTTATTAATAAGAATATTAATCTTATTCTAATGATTACTTTATACAATTTGATCCCTTATGATTTTATTTACTTTATTTAATTAAGTCGTTTAATATTATAAATGAATTTTATTTTAATTAATTTATATATATATATATAACTAAATAACGACTAATTTACAAAAGCTAGTTTATAACTAAATATTAAATAAATATTATTTTAATTAATTCAATAACTAATTCCTGATGGCTAACTCTGGACCCTAATGCATCCTTGCTATTTATTCTTTACAATTAATGGATCTTTTCAGCAGAAGATGAGTCGAGCAAAAGACGAGCATCCATACCTAAGAAATATTAGCAGCTAGCACAAGGAAAGATTAGTAGCCAAGGAAAAAAGGAGGAAAAGAGCCAACTAGATCTGAATGGGTTACCGGGAGGAGGGAAAAACCCTTAAGCCGACATTTGAACATGTCCACGATGTGAAGCAACCTTCGGGGAGCAGTTGAGGAAGCCCCATTTATTCACGTTGACTACACGGGTGAGACCGGATATGAACGCATTACCGGAGGAGGAAAAGACCCTTAAGTTCCAATTCATGAGAGACTACTTAAGTTCTAATTCAATTCAAGGTTTAGTTAAAGCGTCCATGCATGACTATTCTTGGCCAAGGAAGGTGCACCACTTAGCATAAGAAATATCTACTTAATTAGTTTTCAAAGATGGTGAAAAACATTGGATCAAGAGGCTTGATTCACCTTTGTATTTGTAATCTGTTCTGAGATTTTGAGGTCAATAAAATTAGTTTGGTCCCCATCCCCTATCAATAGCATGTTATTTTTATCTTATCATTACTAGAATTCTCTTGTTTGATTAAGTTTATTTGTGTCATATGTTATGTGGATTCATTCTTCCATTAGTTGTGTTGTCGCTGAGATGTACACCTTAGCATGGGAGATGTTCTCAACCCCACAAAGTAACACTTTGTAAGGCGCAACCCTCAGAGTAGGGGTTGTCACTCGAATCCCTACTCACTTCGTTTAAGCCCTCTCCTAGATAAGCTAATGGGGGTAGTCCCTAGAGGAAGAAGGAAGGAGAAAACTTGTTGAAGCAACAAGCCTTTGGAGACTATAGGCAAGGCAACTACTTCTCTAGGCAACTTAAATTAAGACTAATTAGCAAGTGTGTTTATTAATGAGCAATGCGTATCTCAAAAGATGGATTCGATTAGAATGGTGTGACAATAAAAAGATTAGCAAATACAAACAAGTGCCTTAAAATAATACTCAACCAAATATATCACTTGCACAATCGAAAAGATTTCAAGTTACGAGATAAATAATGTCCCAAGAGAAGATGTTAGTATCAAGAAAAAAATGCAACAAAGTACTTCCACTTCAAAAATATAACAATATCATAAGAATTAGTGACAAATACAAGAAAGATGGAACATGCAAATAAAAAGTGCTCACAAGATCAACAATGAAAAGATGTTAGACCAAGGTGCTAAGATGGTAAGATTTCCACAATTTAATTGAGACAACCTTATTTATGTGTTTATCCCTTAATTATCAATTAAATTTAAATGTTGCAAACACAAACACTTAAGGTCAATTAAATTTAAATGTTGCAAACACAAACAATGAGGGAATGTTGCAAACACAAACAATGAAGGATGTGAGCGAATGCTGGTTGAAAATTTGGTAATTGACTTTCGAAAAAGATAAAAATAAAAATTTAATTAAATAATATAAAGGGAGTTGTCTTTAGTGATTTTTGGACGGGAATCTTGTGGAAAAATTTGAAGTTAAATCTTGATTTGTATTATTTAAACTGGTTTTTTAACTACATATTTGGATTCAACACCTTGAAAAACCTCAACGACACTTTGATTGTGCAGGATTACCCATCAAACTTGTGATTTCAATATTGCTGCCGGAATAATGTTGGGAAATTTGACCCAAAAAGTCAACAAAAACACTTCCAAAAAGTCCAAATAAGACAACTCGGATATAAAATAATACTTAATTTTTGGGAACTTATACGAAACCGAAGTAATTTTGTTTTTTTTTTTTTCATTTGGAGGCGCACAACATGCGGCGACGATTGTTGCCCTGCATCTGGCGCGGACCAACAAAACCACGCGCCGGATTTGTGCCCTGCACTCAATGCCAGTGTTTTAGTTTTCGAGCGACCATGGTGGAAAAGCCGAATAAGCAAACAACAGCGATGTCGAGGAAGCGCAAATCAGTTTTTGCAGAGCAGGAAGAGGAGGAAAATGCAAAACTCAATAATCATATCGATAATCTCATATCCCACCAAATTTCCTTTATCAAAGATCCTGAAAAATCCCAAAGATTCAAGACCATTGCCTTCCTCACCGCCCACTTAAACTATGCATCTACTCTCACACTGAGTCAAAATATTAATAACACCCTCCAACAACACCTCTGGGATGAGACTGATCCTCAATTGGTCCAACACATCATCAAATTATTAGCGGATATTGCAGTTCGCCATGATATGCCTCAAGAGACCACTCACTCAGTAGTAAACGTTATGCACAAATACTTAGAAGCACATCACTATTTTGATGATTTTGTAACTACCCAAATCATCAGCTCTTTGAATTATATTTATAATCAAACAGGGGTAATCAGTGAATTAGATGGAGCCCTGGCATTGTCTCTTCTATGTACTGATAAAGTAAGCCTTCGGACAAGGCTGTTGAATCTCTTGGGTTTGTCATCTAAGAGTAAGAATGGAGAAAATAATGAACACGGGGAGCTTGCTTTTAAAGTTTTTGAGGCGTTTACCAAGGACCCATATCCTTCTGTCAGGGAGGCTGCATTGAAGGGTTTGATATCATTGCACAGGAAGGGTTTTCATTTGACCAAAGGCTGCTACAGACGTGCGGTTGCCCTTTTTCAGGATAAGGATGAACTCGTACGTTTGTCTGCCATTAAATTGGTGAGTAGCTCTTATATTTCAAGAAAATATTTGGTAGCAAATGTTGTTCATTTTTGGCAGTCTAATTTGTGATGCTAGCTGATTCTATAGTTATGTCATTTCTGATTTTTACGACAGAGTATTGTTATCATCAGTAAATTATGTTAAGTGTATTAATTAAATATTACTATTTTTATCCTTTTTATTTTTTATTTATTTCTTCCTGTTTTTCTTGTCTGGTCACCCTTACATAGGAAGAATCTTAGAATTATCATATACGGTCCACTGACACTGAGTTACCCCAATAAGGGTCGACAGCAAGGAAAGGGTCAAACTTACTTTCAGCTAAGATGCGACAACTATGGTGTGATTTTTTTCTTTCTTTTAAACCATATTTGGGAAATATTATATTAATCAAATTCTTGGCTGAATACACAGCAGTGTCTCAGGATTACAAATCTAGTGGAATGTTTACTGACAGCTTCAAGCTGTACTAAAATCAAAACCACAAGACTGTATAACAGCAAGATTACCTCTGAACAAAGGAACCTAGGAGTATATACCCTGTAGAAAATGCCTAACATAAGACAAAAATTAGCTTCCATACTAAATTATGCTGGAGGTAGAACCTTAACCAAGTCTTGAGAAGCTACAGGCTCCAGAGATGGAGCTTCAACATTCAAATCCAGGAGGATTGATATAGATGGACTAACAGAGTTGACAGAGGGAGAAGGAAGCAGAGAACCCTGAGCACTTCCATGCTGCAGCTCTCCAATTTGACTCCTCAAGCAGTTGATTTTGTCTTCTGCCCTTTGAATTTTCTGCCTGTGATCGATCAGGATATCCATTGCTGTGGTCATTTGCACTGCCAGGTGCTAATAATGGACTTGAAGCTGTGCCAAACTGTCCTGGAGATCAGTGGCTTGCCGCTTCACTAGGAGAGATTTGAGGGGCTTTACACCACCTAGATGAGAAGTTCGAAGCCGTCATCTACAAATCATAAAATATGCACACCACAATCCAGTCTGCCAATGCATGGACCCAAGAACTGAGCAGTCTGGGGGCCATAAGGAAAGTCTGAAGCATGTGGTAAGTCCCCGACTCCCCTGTATCAGAGCCATTGGCCAAAACCATAAGTTCTCATGATCCTGGGTGTACAGCGCCATGACTGCTGCGACGAAGGGATGGGACGAGCAAGAATTTCCATGAGTGTGACAATTAATGAGTCACCCATGCCTCGTGGCTGCCTGAGCCCAGACAAGACCCCGGAGTGTTGAATTTGTAGCTATTGTCGGTCTTCATAATTAATATTTTAGCCCTTGATGTATTTATAATGATAAATATAAAGCATATTCTTCATGCTATTGTCAAAAGATAAAATATATGACATATTCTTCATGTCAGTTTTTAAAAGAGAAAAATTGTGAATTTTGAATTTGAATTTTGGCTCCAAAGATGACCTGGTCGGCCCTCCGACAGGACAAGTTGGCCCAGCTTCTAGAGGCATCCATTCGGCCTCTCAAGACACTATATACACATACCATTTCGTCCTCCTCCAAGGGCAAGTAACTTGGTCTGTCTGAGGCCAGCAAAGAAGGTTTGTTTGAGGCCAGCAAATAAGAGGTCTGAGGCCAGTGAAGAAGGGGTCTGAGTCCAGCAAAGAAGTTTTGTCTGAGGCCAGCAAAGAAGGTAAGTTTGAGGCAAACGAAGAAGATGTATCTGAGTAAATAAGGATGAATCCGTGGCAGAGTTTCTGGGTTATCTGAGGAACAGAATCGAGTTTGTTTGAGAAAAGAAGGCTGAAGTTCAGTACTACCAGAACTGACTATTCCGAACTTGTTGGACAGCAGATTGAGTTGTCTTGTGGGCAGTTTGACCAGGTTTGACCAAGGCTGTTAGTTTGACTTTATGTTTTAGATGTATCTCCATTGACTTGAATAATTTCTCTAAGGAAAAAGGTTGCTGGGATTTTCCCCCTTGTGGGTTTTCCCAAGGTAAATGCTTGTGTACTTGATTTGGCTCTCTTTATGATTCTACTGTTCATTGTTGAAGATCTTCTGTTTCATTGCTTAATGATTAATGAGAATATGAAAGAAATTAAAGTGAATATCATTAGAAGTAATTACCAGTAGAAGACCTACGAAAATTCAACATGGTATTGTTATCCACCACCAGTGGGTGACCCCTATAGGAGAATTTTCTCCTAAATTTGTCTTCAGCTGGCAGCCATCAGCCCCTTGCAGCCACCTGATAGCTCGATGTGCTATTTTTCTCCGCCACCCGAGCCAACCATTGTGTGTCCTCGCTCATTTGTTATGAAAGTATGTTTGAAGGTGGGCCTTCCAACCCCGAAGGTATGGTTTTTCATTATGTGATTGCATGTTTATGCTTGCTTTATTTGGGCACACTTGGGCATGGATTAGTGGGGGGATTCGGCGGAAACAAAAGGTTTGGGCTGTACTCTTGTTTCGTTGCCTCAACTTTAGGGGTTGATCTTGTATCCTAGTCCCGTGGGATGTCCTTTATGGGCCATTAGCTTTAGGAGTGACACTATATGGGAAACCTTGATTTTGGTTGCGTGGTCCTGTTGACCACTGGAGTAGCACCTGATGATTATATGAAGACTCCATGCCCAAGGATGATCCAGAAGACACTTGTACCATCATATATCATCAGTGAACATAGTTTTTTAACGAGTTTACATCTATCTTCTCATCATCTTTCTTGTACCCAGATTCCACACCCTGCGGGGAATTGTAATAAGTGATACTAGTAATGATGATTTTTGAGTCTGTAATAGGCCTAATATGTTGAGACTCGATCAACAAACGAGTATACCTTGGAGTGTTTTTTTTATTTAGTTAATTATCCTTTCTTTTTTAGAGGCGGATAGTTTTCTAGGTTTTTTTCACTCACTTTTAACCCCAAAGTCGGGGTGAAGGTTTGAAGGTTGAGCCCCTAACACATCTTAGTGTCTAGAGTCGATATATATTACAATACTAGATCACACAAAAAATTTCGTGTAATTTGGTTAGGTCTAGGTAGTCATTTTTTAATTTTTAAGATTTCCCGCAAGTAAAAAATTGCAAATAAAATTGTATTTAAAATGTAATAAGTGTAGTCTAGAGAAGTTGTATGGGGTATGAGTAATAAAAATTACACTTCTCACCCTCAACTTCCTACTATGACACACTTTGAGGGGTTAATAATGTGTTTTGGACCCTTAAAACCCACATTTCCTAAGTTTAGTGGAAATTGTGGCATTTAATTAGGTTAGAATTAGATGAAATAGAGAGAAATAAATTATTCCATGTGAGAGAATGACGTGGAAATGACTTGGAAATTATCTTAAGTCAAAGAGTTGAGTCAACGGACATGTGGAAGATGACTAAGCATATTGCATCATAAATATACCATTATTTCATAAAATCGAATTTCCTAGAGATAAAGTAGCAGTTGCACATGTGGAAAATCAAATTTATTAGAGGAACTCATGTACTGAAGGAATATTCTACGGAATATTTAGAATGAAGATTTCGTGGGGCCTTCTCTCACTGTTAGTTCGAGTTGCTTCTACACTTAGCACTTCACATGGAGGATTTCGAGTTTCACTTGAGGAAATCACGCAGTTCCTAGGGATTTGCGCAGAGCATCTTTGGGATCATCATCTAAAGTGGCGGCACTTGGCTCGAGTTTGATTTGGTTTGATTGGAGTTATCTCATTTCTTGGATTCACTCATGGATGAGTTTACTATGCCATATATGGAATTCGATTTCCTTTGAGGTGCACATATGGAATTCGATTTTGCTCTGGTGTCTCTATCTTCTCCACATTGAACTTGACTTATCTTTCCTTCGGATTTGCTCTAAGTTCAGTTCTCACATGCATTCTTCCTTGGGATTTGCTCCCAACTCTCTATATAATGAGGCTATGTGCTCTCATATTGTATCAGGTTATGAGCTGTTGGTTTTGAGGAAACTCTACCATTTTGTACTTGCATACTTTTTTAATATAATCAAGATTTTGGGGTTATCCGGTTGGTGTCCTCTTGGCGTTATGAGGTGATGTCCTTTCATGCTATTGCTATTGTGTTTAATTTCTTTTGTATATGGAATTAATACTAGTTTATATTTGCAATCTTGCTTGGATTGATGTGTGCAAACTATCTTGCACATATCATTGATTTAGAGTAGTACTCTAAGGATAAACTTGCCAATTCATTTTAGGAGGAATGTTTGGTTTATCTTATTCATTATATTGCTCTAATCTTGTGCAAACTAATACATGTTCAAGTGTGTAGAAAAGATATTTTGTATTGTGTGCAAGAATCCATCTGGAAGTGGGATAAATTTCAATTAGATCAACTCACTCCTAGAGTCACGGCGATCCAAGACTCAGCCATTTTTTCGCTCCAAGTCTTCCATCCAACGAAGAGCAAAAGAGAGTTTTCTTACTCTATAGCTACTTGATCATCCATTTAAATTCAAAATACTTCTTTGATTCTAGTTCTTTCAAAGTTATATCTCCTATTCAAGAGTCATTTCCAATGCTAGCCCATAGGCTTGAGCATTGGGCAACAAGGAGCTTGAGGAGAAGCTTTGGTAAACTACTCACTTGTGTTTATGTAGGACCCCTCATGCTATCCAAAGACTGATTTCTAGGGATGCCGTAAGCACTTGGGAGAGAGTTGCAAACTCATTTAGGCCCTGGGCCTTTTGAGCCTTGTGAATCTCTTTTGGAGAGTTTTTTCAATCTTCAAGTTTATTGTTGTTATATTTTTGGGAGAGTCTAACTTTGTTAGATTCCTATCTTTGTAAAGTTCACTTTCATATTGTGGGTAACCTTCTTATACGCATTTTTACCCGCTTCGAGCGCTAATAAAAAATAACAATTTTGCTTGAATGAGCTTGAGATTTTTCTCATGGCATCCCCCTTCCTCTTTTAGAGGAGGGATTCTTGTGGGTGGACTAATTTTGCTTCACATGCAAATTTTTACTAATCTTGTATTCAAATTCCCATAGGCATAAGCTTCCAAATTGTAAACTTGAGAAAATCTCATCTTATGTGTAAACACTTCATATTTTGGCAAGTTTTAATTGTTTCATAATTTCTTCAAGTGTATGCTTCACTACTTTGTCAATTTATGCTATATTGTTAATTTCAGGTATGTTCTATGCTAGAGCAATTTATTTCAATTTTCACAGTTAGCTCAATACCTTTTCCAGATTAGCAATCACATTAGCGTTAAAGTAAACTGCAGATAGAACATAAATATAAATCGCAGAAGACAAGCCAAGACAAGAGGACACAGGATGTGGCGCTAACCAAGGACAAACCCCAATATGGGGAAACCCTTGATCAATTCTTCTTATATGTTCTTCAATAGTTTAGCAGAGAGAGAGATAGTACATTTACAACAGAAGTCAACACTTTGACTTATCTAGATAAGAGGATAGATCATCTCTAAGAAGATGATAGAGGAGATCAGTTGAAGACATGCTGCGTCAATTGATTCTCCAAAGTGACTCTTTCACCTATCGTTGTGCTGCACCTCATCATCATGCCGCACCTCTCTGTGCTGCACCATGTGCACCCATCATCACTATGCTGCATCTCATCATGCTTCACCAATCATGACTGTACCCATCAATGTACTGCATCATGTGCCATTGCTGTGCCATGTTGCCATACTGTCCTATGTGCTTGCAACACTATGCTTGCCATGTTGTCCCATTGTGTTTGCTGTAGCTATACCTTGCATGCTTGCTGTCCCAATGTGCATGCTTGCTGTACCTTGCATGCTTGCTGTCCCAATGTGTATGCTTGCTGTACCTTGCATGCTTGTTGTCCCAATGTGCATGCTTGCTGTCCCAATGTGCATGCTTGGTGTACTTACATCAGATCATTGTTAGGGGATTCTCTAATCATTCTAACAACTATTAGGACAACCTTCACAATAAGGTCACGGATTGGTTGGGGCATCAATGACAGTCCTACCAGCGCTCACACATCAACGACAACATCTGTCCCAAAGCTATGATCACCCTTCTCTAGCATTCCTAAACAACACGTTGGCTTGTTATACCCCAGCAGTCACAACTAGCCCTTACGCCCTCCACCAAAGTGACCCAAAAACAAGCTACTGCTCTAGCAATTAACTCGGCCTCCATTGTGGAACTCAGGCCTCCTCCACGCTGTCTTAGAGTCTCCCTCTCTTGCTGCGGTTAGGGCAATTTTAGACCTTTCATTCTTCCATAGACTACGTTAAGGTTCTAGGGCATCCATCTAGGGTAGAGACCCTCTTCTAGGCTGCGTTTACATTGCTGCCCTTCTTGACTGCGTATACCTCTTCATAGGTTATGTTAGGGCTTCTCCATAGCAGCGTTGAACCCTACCCTTACTGCAATATAAGAGCCTCCCTTTTGGGCAGCGAAGATTCTTCTCCATGAATGTAGATGAGGGCAACGTTAGATCTCTTCGTCTAGGGCTAGGGCAGACCTCCTAGATTAGCGTATTCTCTTAGGGATTCTTCCTTCCATTAAAACCCAAACAAATGGAGAGGAAGAGATCACAAGAGAGTTGTGAGTGTGTCCAAATGACTTTCAAGGCACCTCTATTTATACTAAAACGTTGAGCACATGAGGGGTTTATTTGGTTGCCTGCCGACCTTGACGAATTGTCCCATAACACAAATAAATTCATATCTCCATGAATACTTATCGGAATCGGATGATCTTTAGATCAATCCTACACCTGTCAATGAAAGGGACCCAAGAAAAATACAGCTGCCATAAATAAGATGACCCACATGGAGTTTGGCCGTAGTTGCCAATTTTAACATGTATGTCATCGAAGTTATTGGAGCACTATCATTTATTTGAAACAATTGTAGCTTAAAACAATCTATTCCATTTTACTTGTCTCTTTTCCATTTAATGGTGCAAACACATATGAACTTATTTACATTCTAGCCTCTCAAGTTTTGCAAACTATTTCTCTTTGAAGCATTTGCATGTAGCATTAGTTTAATTAACACAATTTGCACTTCAACTAGGCATTTTATTATAGGAAGGCCCCAAGCCTCATTAATTTTTTCTTTCAACATAAGTTGGTTGAAGCAAACATCTTAGGGACCCTCTACTAACTCCTCACTATGAGATCCATATCTTTGGGCAAGGGTGAGGTCTGAGGATTGAAGAGTTAAATTGTAATTTTGTTGTAGAGATAATTGATAAAATTAATCAAGAGCACTTTCCATTACATTTACTTTACTTGTCTCTTGATGGTTTGAGTTTTCATATGCAAAGTCTATTCCAAAAGCAAGTATTGTAATCATTTCAAACAAATGCTTTCTTTTCATGCTTCAAGTCTAATTGCATATTGATGCCTTGGTTTAGCACTTCCTTTCTTTTACGTTTCCATGTTAATTACTAGTTTTTGGGTTTTGGCAAGATATGTTTCACATGTTTTGATTCATAAAGTTGATTATCTCAAAAACATTTTGTATCTTACATATCTTGTGCTAACAATTCTTGTTTACATTTCAAAGTTACTTTGCTTTCTCTTTTGAGAGCATTGCATTTTACTTTGAGCAAATATATCTTTAAATTGTTGAGCAAATTCCTTATAAAGCACTAGTTTTATGGTTTAGATTGACATTGTTATTTCAAGTTGCTCACATCATATTTACTCATATATTTTTAAAAGTAATCCATTTTCACTATAACACTCTCCTAGAAACTCACAACTTTTAACTTAACTTTTCATTAGGGACCACCCCCCCTTAGCTAACCTAGGAGATAGCTCAAATGGAGAGAGTTGGGATTAGTGTGACAATCCCTTCTCTGAGTTCCCTGCCACCAACCACACTTTGTGGGGTTGAAGGCTTTTCTCACTAAATTGTAGGTAGGTGTAGGCAACAGGTGATAACAGGTCCCGCCTCTCGATACCACATATATCACTTCCCTTTGCTCATTACAAACCCTTTTCACATTCTCCCCATCTGGGTCCACAAAGTGTTAGTCTCCCCCTCCCCTTGTCCACACCTTGGGTCAGGCTTGGAATGATGCCTCGGAGGTTGATGCACTAAAAGAAAGATAAAAGCATAATATGGCCACATACAACAAGAAATGTACCTAAAAATGCAAAAGATGGTCGAAACAATAAAATTTAGCATGTAGGAAAAAGCCAAACACGAGCTCAATCCCTTATCATTATGGTCATCACCTTGGTTCCTAAGGCCCCTATGAGTGCCCCTCTCATCATTAAGGAACCAATGATTGTCCCAACCCTTGGTGGGTGATGCACTGCCCCACCTTAAGGGGGTAATCACTCCTACATCTTACACATTATGCTCTTATCCCCTTGAGCCCCGAGCAGTAAAAATGAAGAAAAATCGTAAAAGGCAAAAGGCATATAAAGAAGGGTGGAAAAACAAAGGCCGGGGTAACTCATGTACCACGATTGCTCCCTCCTACATTCATACACCCAAGGTATGGGCTTCCCTCATCATAGTTGCCCTTGTACCATGGCATGTGACTTGGAGCCTCCCCTATTGCCCCCACTCCATTCCATCACTATTTCACATGACACCTGCCATTTGATGGGTGTACCATGGACCTGTCATTCCCTTAGAGGTTGAAACCACCTAATATGATCCTTTATTAACTCCTCTTGCCAAGCAAGGAAATATTTGGGCATGTCTAAAGCCCCATTTGGAAGGGCATGCCATTATGAAGTGTCAACTTTTGCCCTTGATTAGCAAGCTTATTTACTCAATTGACTAATTGTACTGGAAGGTGAGAAGATGCATTAGATCTTATATAGGATTGCACTTGGGTTTTCATTTTGGACTTGGCCTCCCTATACAGGATTCAAGCCTTCCAGAGGGTCATAATGGCACTTGTAGGGTGAGTGTTGAGAGCCATGGGCCTTTAACCATGCGAAGCATTGATTGCCTCACCATGGGCTTCTTCAACACCACCACGTTGCTTGTTCATGCCCCAGTTATACAAAGATGATGATGCACTTGGACTACATTGCCCAGCGAGCTACACATTGCACCCGACACTTGGTCGCTGATCCAAGGCCCAAAGGAGGTTTTGCCTTTCCTGGGGAGATGTGGGAGGGCATGTGTCATCTTCTAGCCCTTATTGATAGAGCATCAACTTGATCTTGAGCCATTTGGAGACCCATGAGATCCATTTGGATCCCCTAAAGCCCAAATTGGGGTTTGGAGATGTTTTGCAGCATTTGGAGGGCATCCCCCTCTTATTCACCATTTTTGAGGCCCTCACTCTCATCATCAGCACATGAGGCCTCAACACTGCCCTTCTAGGCCTCGACGTCAGCCTAGCGTGGCCCAAAGAAGGCTTATTTAACTTATTTTATGAGCTATCATGGTTGGCTTGTAACCATGGGTGGGTTACTAGACATTTTAGGCATTGGAGGGGCTTTTTTTAATTTTTAAACTCTTAGATCATGTATAAATAGAGGAGGCCTAGCCTCACTCTCATGATCACACTTTGGATTTTCGCTCTCTCATTAGAGAATTTTGGACCTGCAATTTGAGGATGAATTTTAGACGAATTGGATGAATTTTGATATTTGGTTATTTCACCTTGGAGCTTCGCTTTGGCATTTTTGTGGATGGATATATTCTTCATTATCTTGTAAGTGCCCTTTTAATGCTATATTTCTAATTTGGTGAATGTTTAATGCATGGAATATTTTTAATGGTTATTAATGTGCCCTAGTTGATGAAAAATTGTTTAAAACATTGAAGCTATTGGAAATTTTGCATGTGTTACTCATGAGATAATGAATGAATGAACGTTCCTCGAGGATAATTGCATTTTCATCCTTGAATCTCCATAGTCATCGAAGTATAAAAATCTAGAAGTCGTTTTGTTGTTGCTTCCATCAAGGGTAGTGAAATTCCTTCTAGGTCTCCTTGAAGAGCGAATTGCCATTACTTGGTTTATCCTTGACTCCAATTCTCCCAATAGGCATGCATTGGTCTACTTTTCTCACCTCCTTTTACCTCTTTTTCTTCGTCCCTTCAAGGATAGGGAGGCCCCTCTAGGGTTTGGTGCGAATTTCAATAGGAGTGCATGTTTTGAATTCTGTCCTGACAAGACTCTTCCTTAGTGTCTCCTATAGGCATCCACAAGTTTTGAACGAATTCCTACAATGGAATCTCAATATAATAGATGCCCTAGCCATTGCACCAAGTGGGAACCCTAGATGCTATCCTTCAACTTGGGGATTCTTTGAAGGCTTTCACTTTAGTACTTGTTGAAGTATATCCTTCTTAGCCTTTTCTCTTGCCTACCTTGACCTTGGATGTGCCTATATATCATCATATATATCAACCCTAGGTCTTGTGTAGGATCCTTTCCAAGGGTTTTTTTGTGGAAAGTCTTCCTAGCTTCTCCCAAAGCTCGCATTTTCATTGAACCTTTCCATTGAATGAGCCACCTTGCCTCACTTTAAACCTATCCTAGACACATCTATCACAAGTGAGGAATATTGGGACTCCTCCCGTCGGTGAAAATATGAGAAGAGAAGGGGACTTAGACTGTGGTGACAATGGGCTTTTGTCCCAAGTGTTGTTGTGCTCTCTAGCTCTTGCCTATTTACTAGGCCTGCTAGTTTGTGCAGCAACATGTATTAAAACTATGGTATAAGAGCATCCTTGAAGAAGAAGAAGAGAAACTATGGTATAAGCTATCTAACCCTAGAAGTCAAGAAGCATGTCACAAAGAAAGTCAAGATCTGCCTTCTTGACTGAAGAAAATCTTCACTCTTTTCTACCAACGTCAATCATAAAATTTGTTGTGAAAGAGTCCTAGTTCAACAAAGCATATTTTAGAGATGTGTTCGTGACCCTAGTCAAGATTATGAACAGTGAAGCACCACCTGCATAAGACCCGTGAGTACCTGTGGGTCTTGGCGGGTTCTATAGCGAGCCGGGTCACTTGCATAGAACCCACGCTTAAGACCCTTACTCGGCCAAACTCGCATTAAGCCCGTGTACTGGTATAAGACTTGCGGGTTTGGCATAAGACCCGCATCAGACCCCTATAAGACCCGTCAAACCTTAGATTGCGATTTTTAGTTTTTATTTTTCTCTTTTCTTTTTTTTTTGGAAAGAAGTGGAGGAAAAGGGAAATTGGAGGCAAGAAAATGCTTTATAAGCACCTCCCTCCCTTCCATTTGTCATTCACTTGTCATTTGAGTGTTTGGCTCATTTCTATTAGTGTTGAGTGACTCCATTGCATAGTGAAGGAGCTCTTGGAGGAGGCTAAAGGAGGCTTCATCAGATCAGACCTAGCTTCTAGTAGGCTTCATGAACCTTGTTTGAATGTTTTCCATGTAAATTGTTTTTAATTTTTTTGTATTCATTTTTTTTTTGGTTTTCATTTTTTTTGGACTGAGGAGGACTGCCTCCTCAGCCCGCAGGGCCCTGTGGCTGAGTTTGTCAGCCACATAGGGCCGTTGTGTGGTTGAGAACAATGTTGCATGAAGTGGGGACAAAACGGGGACGTTTTTTGGAAGCGGGGACGCGGAAGCGTCATTTTCCAAAAATCTAGTAAGCGAAGCGTCTGCTATATATATATTTTTTATATTTTTTTTGCATTTATATTCAAAATAAACATCCCAAATACCAAATTAGTTGTAGAAGACATGAAAACATGCATATTTTTGCATAAATCAAGATAGATATGGCATCCATGATTCCATTGTAGTTACTAGTATGTACATCAATGATTAATTATTCGAGCATCAACCATCTATATTCTAGCAATTACAAACATACATCAAAATTTTAAGCATATTATAAAACATAAAACATTTAAGCATATTATAAAACATAAAACATAGATCATATTATGATTTATCTAGCAAGTGAGCAACTGTCAACATTTGTCATGTTCAAAATTCAAATAATAATGTTTACAAAATAGGTCACTTGGTCACCGCCAAGACAAAAAGGTTCAAATTCACAAGCCTACGAGTCTAATGATTAATCTATAACAAAAGTAGTAAATTGTGAATATATCTACTAATCTCTCCTCCTTCCACCACGAAGAGAACATGGCGGCGGGCCTCCATGTGGTGGCAATGAAGAAGATGGTGCCTGTGGAAGTTGTGGCACTGAAACTGATGAAGACGAACCCCTTGCTGTTGGTGTTGAACCATGGAACCTAGGAACCAAGGGACCAGATGGGCGTGGCATCTCAACTCGATCATCATCATCCTGGAATCGCTAATTGCATGCATGCTCCCAAATGGACTAGTGCTAAGCATATAGTTGCTCAATTATCTCGTATGAAACGCGTTTCGGAAAAAATCGAAACGCGTTTCCAAAAAACCGAAACACGGATCCAAAAAACCGAAATGCAGATCGGAAAAAACCGAAACGTGGATCGGGCTGTAAGGTTTCGAAATGGCAGGAACCACATTTTTCAGCCCGATCTGCGTTTCAGTTTTTCCGAAACGCGTTTCGGAGGGCAGATCCCCCACGGATCTATACGGATCGTGGATCGGGCTTTTGATTCTTGGGGGGGACATTTCCTGCAACACTGGTTGAGAAACTCAACCACAGGGCCCTGCGGGCTGAGGAGGGCTCACAAAAGAAGTGCAACCAAAGGATACAGGTCCAATTTTATTGGATACTATTGATTTAGAGTCCGATTAGGTTGTGGAGGAGGAGTCCCCTGATTTGAGTTGGCTTGATGAAGAGATCGAGGATCTCTCTAGTTTGCCATCTCAAATGGAGACTCCAAATACACCTGCCCCATAGTTGCTTTAGCCTTTTGATGTTAGCATTAGCTCCACGAGGGCTTATTGTAGGCGTGGTCGTCCATGAGTGATGAGACTCAAGATTGTTATGAGACAATCATTTATCATTTATGACATATGTATTTGAATTTTGAACTTGCTGACATTTTTGATGTTAATTGTGGAATCATGATTCCTTTTCTTATTCAGTATCTAAATGTTTTGCTTACAAAAATTGAATATGTTATGTTGCTTTTATAGATATGAGATGATGTTATGAACTATTGCATATATTATTTTTTATAATTTATAAGGATTGAAATTGTCATTAGTTTCTTTTTTGTGCTTAAAATTTACCATATTTTAAGTCCTTTTTTTGCATTTTGACAAGTCTTATACGAGTTTTATATTGGTTGTTCCCGAGTCTTATACGAGTTGACGAGTCAATAGACAGACGAGTCTTATATGAGTACGAGTCGTGCAACATTGATTATGAAGAAGTTCAAAATCATATGCCTCTGTATTACTACAGGTAGGCTGGCAACCGAAGTTTTATCTTGTACTAAGATTCATATAAGAAAGGATTGTGATCCATCCTTAAGCCTGAGAGAAGGCCGAAACATACTTGGGAGAAGATTGAAGTGTCAGTGAAGTTAGGCCGAAATAAACATCAGTTCATTTCAGTGGGCCGAGAAGGCCTCAAAGCATATTGCATAAGGCCAAAGCTCAAAACCTCAGGACTAGTACAAAGGTCAAAGTTACCTCAGAAAGTTACAGAGGTTTGAGAGCCTCAGTAAGTTGACAAAGCAGTCTCAGACAATTACTTCAGAAGGCCGAGGTTGCCTCGTTCTTGTTGCAAGAAGATCGAAGAGCTCAGGGTTAATGGTAGAAGGCTGAGAGATCTCATAAGGACCTCAGAGAATCCAAAATGACTAAATTAATTTATTTTGGTTTCTTTCTTTTGTAGTATAATTAGCTCACGTATTTGACTAATGCTTGAGCTTGAACTTGTGATGAAAGATGCTGATGTAATCATGAGTGTATTAAGCCTCAGTAACTAAGATAAAGGAATCTTAGGAAGCAATCAAAAGAAGGTTGAAAATATCTCTGTCTGGAGATTACAATGATTTCCAAAAATGAGTATGAGGATTGGGACGTCAGATATGTAAAGAGATCAGAAAGGCAATAAAATTTGCGGTTTGGTGCTTGAATAAAAGCTCCATATGAAGAAAGGAAATAAGTTTGCTCCATATGCTGAAGATGTCACATGCTAGGATTATTCAAAGTATGATTGGAGATCAAATTTTGGATTATGCAATGGCAGTCCAGGACTTGGTTTGATTAAGAGCTATAATATTATTTTGAAAATGATTTGCAAATTACATATTGGTTCCAAGGAAAGCACATTGTTTCCGTGCAAAGCACATTATAGTGATGAGTTGTTCAAAGACGTGTATGAGGCTGTGAAGTTATGAAGTTTGATGATTGGAATGTATCAAAAGTATGATTTGTTAGAGATCCTTGAAACCATCAAGGGTATTCTTAAAGAGGCCAAGAACCTCTGTTCCAAAAGAAATTCTAAGTAGGGTTGCGAGGGAGCGCCCCCCTCTCAAACCCGCTCTCGAAGCGTGTTGCCTAATTTTTTTTTTTTTTTTTCGCTCCCTAATTAAAGTAAAAGTGACATTCTCCTTTATCTTTCATTTTCATCATTTTACTTAAATTTTTAACATTACCATGAAATCACTTAGGATGTTTGAGAGTGGTTCTGACCTCATTAGATTTCATATGGAGAAAGTAGAATTTTAGATCTCACTCAAAATCCAACAGACTTATTTGTTTTTTTTTCGTTTGTTTTTAATTTCTTTAGGATTTTAGGATTGGGGGGAATGCAATGTTTCCATTGGATTTTTTCATGTACTAGGGTATGGAATTCTTCAAGAGCACCAATCCCTCTATGTACCTTGATGTTAATGACATTGGTTGTCGAACTCCTCTATCATGACCCTATTAAAAATATACCCATCACTCAAACAAAATCTTGACTTGACATGCTATGTTTTCTATCTTATGTTAATCCTTAGATGGCGATATTGATGAAGATTGTAACTACTAGATGATTGATGTTATATGGTTAATCCGTGTTTTTATGCTTTTTATAACTAATTCATCATTCTACTTGCTTTCTCAGAAATTAGACATTTCTCGTGGTAGCAAGAGGTCCAAGTATTAGCAATAGATAATAGATTTACTTGTCTTTTCTAGTTTCTAGTAGTTTTTATAACTGTTGACTCTTTCATATTTATTATGATATTTTTTGTAAACAATATATGACAATTTAAGTTTGAAGTTTGAAGTTGGCAATTATAACTCATTGGTAATGAATTATGAATATGATGCTTCGTGAAAGTTGAAACATTTCATTTCATGTTAGATATTCTTTGTTATCGTTTGGTTACTTGGTAATGGTAATGGTTACAAGTACAAGTTACAACTTTAGTGAACAATGATGATAAATGTTATATATCGAATTTTGAAAGTTTGAAACTTTATGATTGCTGAATCATGAGGCTCGATATGTTGTATGTTACTATCTTGTGAATGTGGTTGATGAGGATTATAACTTCTAGATGATTGATGTTATATGGTTCAATCCATGCCTTTTTTTTTTAGCTATTTCATCATTCTACATGCTTTTGTTGACATATATGCATCAAAATATATATAAATATATTATATAAAAATTCGCTCCCGATTTGCTCCTAAACCGAGAGCTTTTGAAAATGTCCCTCCCCGCTCCCGCATTCTGCTTCCACTCCCAGTCCCGCTCCCGCTCCCGCTCCTAAGTAACCTTTATTCTAAGCCCTAAGTTTTGAAGGCCACAATCCATTTTTTAAAAATCTGAAATACCTAAGTGTATAGAAAGGTTGCACACCAAGTCGCGACATAATTTTAAGGAGTATTCTTATCATACGAATCTCTGTTCAGATGTCACAAAATTCAAAATGCAATCACAATGCAAGTGTACTACATACAAAGGTGCTTGGATGCTCATGCTGATCAAAGGAATAAAGAGAAGAAGTTGCAAACCAATATGGTTTCTAAGATATAAGGCATAGATTGTGAAAATTCCTAGACTCGAAGAAACCCCTATTGCAGCAAATCTGAATCTACTTCACCTACTTGATTTTTAAATTACATTCATCAAGTTATTCTTCTGAATACTGAAGCAAATTACTTCTGCAAACTACACTTATTAAATATTTGATTTCATGAAACAGAAAACAGAGCAAAGAACAAGATAAATAGGACACCCTTATTTTTGGACACAATAGTCCCCGGAAAAACCCAATGCGGGAAATCGGTGCAGTAGCTTTGAGGGTTTATTATTATGCAGGAGAAATATCTGAATACAAATATAGGATGCTCATTTAGCAATCTTTACAGAGAAAATACTGGCGGAAAATCTAAATGAGTTTTACCTCACTTCACCCGACAGAATTTCAGTTGATCCGGCACAAAACTGGCTAAACCTGGCTATTTCTATGTCACCTCTTCTGCCCTTTGCATCAGCTTTCCCGGCAGTCTCGGCTATTCTCGACAGTTCCGGCTTCTGTCCTCTGCGTTAGCTTTCCCGGCTGTTCCTGACAGTTCTGGCTTTTGCCCTCTGCATTAGCTTTCCTCGCTGTTCCGTTAGTTCCCGGTAGTTTCGGTTGTTCCCAACAGTTTCGACTTTTTCGTGACAAGCAATTTTTCTGCTCTACTGGCTCTCTCTGCCTCTCTGTATGTATTCTCCGGAAAGCCCTTCTCCAGATTCTCACTGCCCCTCTGTCGCAGAATGATCACTTAATTCGAAATTCTTAGCAAACCCTGCCCTAGGAATCAAATTCTTCATCAATTCGTTCTCTCCGTGTGACTTCAACGACCGAGATTAAGTCTCTAATCAACCGCTAAGATTAAACATGACTTGATCCGCCTTCTAGATCATTCTCACCCATATTTTTATTAATACCCATTAATATTTTAATTTTCCTAAGTTTAGACTTAGGAACCCCATTAAAAATATTAATTATTTTAATAAAATACAATCCGGGTGGAATTTAACCAAACGGTTTTTGGGTTCTTTAGAATTCATGTGCCTTAGCTTCTCCACTAATTTTCAAGGCTAGAGCACTTCCGATGCTATAAACTAACACTCCCTCTTAGCGATGAAAGTGCTTTAGCAACAATGCCCAACTGCATGTCGCTGTGCTTCTGAAGCATCTCCTTTCTGCACTGTTGCTGCCACCAACACTGTGATGTTGCCGCTACAGTACTACTACCCATGACACTGCCACTGCCACTGCCATTGCTACATCTGTACTAGAACTCCCTCTCAAACACTGCATCTGCTATGCTGCTAGCACTGCCACTGCTAACACTGCATCCGTACTGCAACTCAGTTGCTGAGAGAAGCAATTGAAAAACATCCAAAATTAACTGAACTTAACTGTGTTCAACATAATACCATGAATGTTGGAATCCGACTGCTCGTCTTTGACGCTTTGAATCTTCTTCACTGTGCCAATTGCACTACTGCCAACCTTGCCCTGCGCTGATTAGTCTCTGGTCTAAGGCTACTGCATTGGTCTCTCCAATCAACCCATTGCATTATTTGACACTAAGTCCATCTCGCTACTGCTGAATCTTGGGCTCCTGTAGCAAGGAATTGATCCAAGAGGTGGACTCCTCAAGGATCCTGCCCACATGTAGTCCTCCTGACTACAACTCAATATCGCTCCATCTCCCTCCTGGAGATGCGTGGGCACTCATGGCATACTCTTCCTCGTCAATCTTTGCTTAACCAACCTTAGGGTCATGTTTCTCATCCTTATCCTTTTTCTTCAAAGGACATTGGGATGCATAGTGGCCCATCTCGCCACAACTGAAACATTTCACCTTCGAAATGTCCTTCTTTCGCTTCGGCTTCTGCTGTCCCTTCGATGCTAGAGCTGCGTTCTCCTCCTCCTCCTTTGTCTTTGTGCCACTCCCATTGCAGCCACTGAGGTTGACCTTCACTAGGTCCCTTCTTAATTCCTGTTGAAGAGTCGCCCACATCTCCTCCGATGAAGGTAGTTTTCTCTGCCCAATATGATTTGGACGAAAACTTGCCATTCATCCGAGACTCCATTTAGGGCTATCCTCACCATCGTGGTTGGCTGAGGAGTGGACCCCACTGCAGCAAGCTGGTCTCTAGTGTCCTAAAGACGCTGAAGATAGAGGTTCACCCCTTCTCCTTTTTGCATCAAAGTCCGTTGCAACTTCTGCTCTAAGTACATCTTCCGCTGTTAGGAAGAGCCTTCATACAGATATGACAAGACTTCCCACATCTCCCGGGTTGTATCCTTGCCCTGCAAGTGTGAGACCACATGATCTCGAACTCCATCGAGAATGAGCCTCTTTGCCTTCCCCTGCTCGGCCTTATACTTCTTCTTTTGATCGTTGTCAGCAGGAACATGGAGTGAAATCATTTTACTCGAAAAATTCAGAGTGAAGACAACAAGAAGAGCTACAGTCTCATTTAGCTCTTCTACTATCAACATTCAGAAATAGTCTTGATGATGGATCCCTGTTGGGATTTGAAACGTTGACAAAATATGGTTATTATTGTGGGTTCTCCGGTAACTAACTCAGAAGATATAAACCACAGATGTCTAAAATCCAGAATCATTTCCCTGTACGGAGGGGATACATGGAGTGAAATCATTTTACTCGAAAAATTCAGAGTGAAGATAGCAAGAAGAGCTACAGTCTCATTTAGCTCTTCTACCATCAACATTCAGAAATAGTCCTGATGATGGATCCCTGTTGGGATTTGAAACGTTGATAGAATATGGTTATCACTGTGGGTTTTCCGGTAACTAACTTAGAAGATATAAACCATAGATGCCTAAAATCCAGAATCATTTCCCTGTACAGAGGGGATACATGGAGTGAAATCATTACTCGAAAAATTCAGAGTGAAGATAGCAAGAAGAGCTATAGTCTCATTTAGCTCTTCTACCATCAACATTCAGAAATAGTCCTGATGATGGATCCCTGTTGGGATTTAAAACGTTAACAGAATATGGTTATTACTATGGGTTCTCCGGTAACTAACTCAGAAGATATAAACCACAGATGTCTAAAATCCAGAATCATTTCCCTGTACAGAGGGGATAGATGGAGTGAAATCATTTTACTCGAAAAATTCAGAGTGAAGGTAGCAAGAAGAGCTACAGTCTCATTTAGCTCTTCTACTATCAACATTCATAAATAGTCCTGATGATGGATCCCTGTTGGGATTTGAAACGTTGACAAAATATGGTTATTACTGTGGGTTCTCCGGTAACTAACTCAGAAGATATAAACCACAGATGTCTAAAATCCAGAATCATTTCCCTGTACAGAGGGGATACATGGAGTGAAATCATTTTACTCGAAAAATTCAGAGTGAAGATAGCAAGAAGAGCTACAATCTCATTTAGCTCTTCTACTATGAACATTCAGAAATAGTCCTGATGATGGATCCCTGTTGGGATTTGAAACGTTGACAGAATATGGTTATTACTGTGGGTTCTTCGGTAAATAACAAAGAAGATATAAACCACAAATGTCTAAAATCTAGAATCATTTCCCTGTACGGAGGGGATACATGGAGTGAAATCATTTTACTCGAAAAATTCAGAGTGAAGATAGCAAGAAGAGCTACAGTCTCATTTAGCTCTTTTACTATCAACATTTAGAAATAATCCTGATGATGGATCCCTGTTGGGATTTGAAACGTTGACAGAATATGGTTATTACTGTGGGTTCTTCGGTAACTAACTTAGAAGATATAAACCACAGATGTCTAAAATCCAGAATCATTTCCCTGTACGGAGGCAATACATGGAGGGAAATATTTTACTTGAAAAATTCAGAGTGAAGATAGCAAGAAGAGCTACAGTCTCATTTAGCTCTTCTATATCAACATTCAGAAATAGTCCTGATGATGGATCCCTGTTGGGATTTGAAACGTTGAGAAAATATGGTTATTACTGTGGGTTCTCCGGTAACTAACTCAGAAGATATAAACCATAGATGTCTAAAATCCAAAATCATTTCCCTGAATGGAGGGGATACATGGAGTGAAATCATTTTACTCGAAAAATTCAGAGTGAAGATAGCAAGAAGAGCTACAGTCTCATTTAGCTCTTCTACTATCAACATTCAGAAATAGTCTTGATGATGGATCCCTGTTCGGATTTGAAACGTTGACAAAATATGGTTATTACTGTGGGTTTTCCGGTAACTAACTCAGAACGACAACACTATTGACGTAGGCCTCGAGATCATATTCCTTCAAAGCAACTAAGATTCTGGTCTTCCATATGACATAGTTGGAGGCTCCGTGCAACCTGTCCTGATCTCTTAGCCCATGCGATGCCATTTCACCCACCTGTCAAACTGGCTCCTCTAGTCATTGCTTAGCGCAACTGCCCAACAAGTGAGAAATTTGAACTTTCTAGCGGAAAGTTCTCCGAGGAGAAAATTCCCCTACTACGTGCCTTCGTTCTTTTCCAGCGAATTTCTGCCTCGACAGAAACTGCGCCCTTCTAGCACTGCGTTGAGGCTCTGCGTCACTCCCTCTACCTCTGCAAGCTCACGATTCAAAATCGTACCTCTTTGTCGACTCACTAAGAGAGATATTTTCTCGAATCAACTTCTCGGCAAGGACTGCACAATCCCTCCAAGGGGATTCGAACTGTTGCCAAGTGCGACTTTCGGCCTCACTACTCAGCACTAGATCTGCTCTTTCCTCTTTCAAAATCAACCCTCTGATACCATGTGAAAATTCCTAGACTTGAAGGAACCCCTACTGCAGCAAATCTGAATCTACTTCACCTACTTGATTTTTAAATTACATTCATCAAGTTATTCTTTTGAATACTGAAGCAAATTACTTCTGCAGCCTACAATTATTAAATATTTGATCTCATGAAACAGAAAATAGAGCAAAGAACAAGATACATAGGACACACTTATTTTTGGACATAATAGTCCTTGGAAAAACCCATTGCATGAAAACCGGTGCAGCAACTCTGAGGGATTATTATTATGTAGGAGAAATATCTGAATACAAATCTAGGATGCTCATCTTGACGGAAAATCTGAGTGAGTTTTACCTCACCTCACCCGACAGAATTCCGGCTGATCTGACACAAGACTGGCTAACCCTGACTATTTCTGTGTCACCTCTTTTGCCCTTTGTGTTAGCTTTCTCGGCAGTTCCGACTGTTCCCGACAGTTCCTACTTCTGCCCTTTGCGTCAGCTTTCTTGGCTGTTCCGGTAGTTTCGATTGTTCCTGGCAGTTCCGGCTTCTGCCCTCTGCATCAGCTTTCCCGGCCGTTTCGCCAGTTCCCGACAGTTCCGGCTGTTCTCGACAATTTCGGCTTCTGCATGACATGCAACTTTTCTGCTTTGCCGGCTCTCTCTGTCTCTTTGTCTGTATTCTCCAGAAAGTCCTTCTCCCGGATTCTCACTGCCCCTCTGCTGCAAAATGATCACTTAATTCGAAATCCTTAGCAAACCCTGCCTTAGGAATCAAATTCTTGATCAATTTGTTCTCTTCGTGTGTGTTTCCAAACGAATCCCAAGCCTCCATTTTATAATTTTCCTGTTGAGACTTCAATGATCGAGATTAAGTCTCTAATCAACGGTTAAGATTAAAACATGACTTGATCTGCCTTCTAGATCATTTTCACCCATATTTTTATTAATACCCATTAATATTTTAATTTTCCTAAGTTTAGACTTAGGAACCCCATTAAAAATATTAATTATTTTAATAAAATACAATCCAGGTGGAATTTCACCAAACAGTTTCTGTGTTCTTTAGAAGTCATGTGCCTTAACCTCTCCACCAATTTTCAAGGCTAGAGCACTTCCGATTCTACCAAAAACTAACATAGATGGTTCCAAACAATGTTGCAAACATCTTGATAACATCCCGATTTTATCTCGAAACCACGATTTTTTGGCCTAGCCGACTTTTGCCGATTTTTACCAATATTTTGATGGTATCTTGATTTTGTCGATGTTTGCCGATTTTTATCGATATTTTCCCGATTTTTACGATTTTTTGGTTTTCTGGACCCTTGCTGATGTTAGCAACATTGGTTCCAAAGTTCGAATGGGCAGTCATTTGAATATGTTAGTATATTGAGTAAGCGTCTATGTCCAGATTATAAATATGCAGATGTTGCCGCTGTACGATGGGGTTTGTTGTATAAATATATTATTGTTTGGTAGTCAGAGATGTGTTGTGTTAATTTTTGTAGCATTAGATAGATGTTCTAGTCTAGACATTGGTTAGAGAGGCTAAGAAACACAAGATCTCCAAAACCTAGAAAAAGTTTTGGGAGAAAGCACCCAGAGACAACTCAATTAAATTAATTGTTCGATAATAAAAAAATGTGTAAGTCTAACTTAGGGAAATCGATTATTTAAAGAGAATTAATTGAAAACAGTTAGAATGCTCTAGAAACTCACACAAATTGAGTTTGAGATGATCTGAGTCGTTGATGGAGATATAATCGTGGCTGTTGGTTCACCAACAAGAAATTATAAGAGCATGACGATGGGGATGGAGATAGATACATTGAGTGAGTGGGTGATCTAGGCAAATCAAATTTCGTAGAGAGCAGAGGTTCAATCGGGAAGAGAATTCGAGCCAGAGATCAGAAGCAGAGGCAGAGGAGAAGCAACAAAGATTTTGGTGGAGGTTTCCAGTGCCAGAAGAGCCAACAAAGAGAGGTCGAGTTATTCCACAGGAGGTTGCATAGGGGCTTGCACAGGGCCTCAAAGCGGCAATTCGATTCAATCTGAGGAGAGGTTGATTCTGGTGCTAGGGCCGGGATAATTTTCCTGAGGACTGAAGAATCACTTCCAAACGCAGCAACAGGCAAGACGTCTAATTCAGAGGCAATTCCGGGCAGTGCGAGTTACAGGCTGTGCAAAGGCTTGCACAAGGGTATTCCGGGGCCTATTTTTATGGGCAGTGGTAGATTGTCGCAGTTGTCAAATATTAACAGTGTGAGGGAAGATGTTACAGGTGAAGACAATAGAACACCTTCCTCGCTAAGAAGGAGTGTTTGTTTTTGTAGCATTGGATAGGTGTTCTAGTCTCGACTTTTGTCAGAGGGGCTAAGAGCACGATATCTTCAAAACCCATAAAAGGTTTCACGAGATAAGCTTGTGAAATGCCTTAATTAAATCAATTAACCATCATTTAAAATTTTCCCAAGTCTAACTTAGGAACACTAGTTAATTAATAGTAATTAATTAAGGAAATGTGAGAATGCTTTAGAAACTCACACGGATTGAGTTTGAGATGATATTAGCCGTTGTGGGGATCTAATCATGGTTGTTCGCTCACCAACGAGAGATTATAAGAGTAGGACGATGGAAATGAAGATAGATATCTCAGAGAGTGTTCAACATCTAGTTGCAATGATTTAGAGCAAGGGTGCGGTTGAGCATTGAGAGGGAGATCGAGTAGCAGAGGGGCAACAAAATTTTGGAGTAGGAGAATCCAACATTTCTAGTGGCAGTTTGTCGGAGTGCCAGGGCATTTTTCAGTCCAGAGAAGGGGTTGTGCAGAGCACCAGTAAAGGAAATTCAATTAAGCTCAGGAGGAGGACGATTCAGTTGCAGGAGGCCGAGAAAATTTTCCAGAGGGTCGGAGGATCACTTTCAGATCAACAACAGTGTGTCATAGGCAGATTCGAGGCAGTTCGGAGCAGTTGCAGTAGAGGACTGTGCAACATCTGTGTAAAGGCTTGCACGGGGGTTCTTGGATAGCCAGTTCGAGTAATCAGATTGCTTGTGGAGAAGGGGAAAACTCCCTTAGGAATTTTGCAAGTATTTTCTAAGGGGCTTGCCAGTTTAGGCACCCAGTTGTACTTCATAAATTGTTGCATAAAAATATAAACCCTCAGCTGTTGCACTGGTTTTCCTAGTTGGGTTTTTCCAGTGACTTTTGTCCAAAACAATAGTGTCATTTTTATTGTGGTTGTGCTCTATTTTCTCATTTCCAATTTTGCTTTCGCAATGTATTTTATTTTTGGTGAAAATTGCAATAGTGATTTTATTCATTGTTTTGTCATAATAGCAAATAAATTGCACATAATAATATTTAGTTAGAAGAATAATTTCCAGTTGCTGCAATAGTTGAAAATTTCACATGTTGCAGTAAAAGGGTTCATTTGAATTCGATTTTGCGGAATGATTTGATATAAAGTTGTCAGTTTGCATGATGAACAATATTATTTTTGAGTAGCCTAAGTATATATGCGATTAGGGTTTTGGCAACATTTTTGAACTAGGGTTTGATTCTTTTGGAGAGAAAAGTTCTCAGATTATTGCTCTGTCTGGATCAAGAAGGTCTGTCATATTACCTATCTTGATGAAGACAACTTATTGAAAGATCCTTGATTGACATCAAGATGAAACATCTCTGTTTTTGATGCATGAAGACTCTATATATATTACTTGGACATTTGGGAAAGAGAATCTGTCTAGTGTATTAGACCTTACAAAAAGTGTAAAATGAGTATTGCAAAATTAGGGTTTGTAAACCCTAGATTAATTTTGAAGGATAATGAAGCCCTAGGGTTTGGAGATAAAACCCTAGCTAGATGTTTCTGTTGAAAGGAAGAAACCCTAGATCACGCAAGGAAGGAATGACATGGTGTCGATGATGAGGGCAAGGTTATTAAAGTTGCAAGATGGATGCAAGGAGGCTAAGGTTAAGGGGGAGTTGGCATTTCCTATAATCCTCAAAAGATAAGAATTTTACATTTCTCTACTTTGATTATTACTATTGTTGTTAGTTAGTCTTTTATCTTTGTATCCTTTGCTTGGTTGTAATTGTTCTTCTGTGATCTCTTAGTGAGGATCATAGGTACATAGCAAAAGTTGCGTAGGCTCTAGCAAGCATATGGAAGTAGTGGAAGAACGAAACAAAGCGTGTGACAAGAGGACTTTTTCTAGAATCGTGATTTGTGTTGAGAGATATTGTATGAGATTTGAGTTTAGATGGAGCATGCTCATCAACAAGTTTGAAATATACTTTAAATTTTGTCGAAGAGAAGTCAATAGCGACTTCCAAATAGTTCTACAAGATCCAATATGCAGTAGTTGGTGCTATAGACAAGTACAAAGCGAGAGTTGAGAGTAAAAGGTTCTCCCAGTAAAAGGGAGAGGATCATGACAATATGTTTGGTCTAGTTGTCAGGTACACTTCTGTTTGAAGTATTTTCATTGCTTAGAAAGTTGCACCAGGAGGATTCAAAGATCGTTTTTCTCAATAAATAGTTGAGGAAGAAGAAGTGTACATAGAGCTACCTCATGGCTTTAAGGTACATGAGAAGAAGTCTCATGATTGAAGAGGGCTTGGTACAACCACAAGCAGACACTTTAGGCTTGGTATTCTTGAATTTTTGGCTGATCTTATTATTATTATTATTACTTGTATCTGACGGAACCAGAAAGACATATGTGTTAGAGTCAAAGGGAGCAGCTGTGGCAGAGAGAATTGCTTTTGTAACAGAGGGAGTAGTTAGAGACCCTTGTTTTAGCTTTAGAGGGAGTTGACTATTGATTTGGGGTAGCATCGGATGTGCTTTAGACCTGAAAATTGGTGGAGAGGCTAAAGCACATGAGATCTCCAAGACCCAAAAATAGTTTGGGCAGATTCTAACTGGTTTGGGAGATATTAAAATAATAAATATTTTCAATGGAGTTCCTAAGTCTAAACTTAAGAAAAATAAAATATTAATGGGTATTAATAAAAAAGTGGGTTAGAAGGTTCCAAAAGTCATGGATCAAGCCAAATCTAATCTTAGCCGTTGATTAGAGATTTAATCTCGGCCGTTGAAGGACCAACAAGAAAAGTATAAGAGGAGGCTTGAGGGTCAGTTGGAAGACACACCAGAGTGATTAGTCATTCGATTTACTAGAGTGAGGTTTGCTAAGTAAAGTCGAATCAGTGATCAACAACGAGGGGCAGTGAGTACTGGATAGAGAGGCAGAGATAGTGCCAAGAGACTAGCACAGAGGCAGAGAGGCAGACGCAGAAGCCAGAGCAGGCCACATAGAGCCCAACAGAGACAGCGCAGAGGCTAGAGGGCTTGCGTCATCCATGCAGAAGGTAGCAGGAGTGACACAGAGGGTCCCAGAGGTTGCGCAGTGCCTCAAAGGGCTGACGCAGAGGGTTCTAAGGCTGATGCAGAGCAGCAGAAGGCTAACGCAGTGCTTTAGAGTTGCTGGGGAGGGTTTCGTGGGACAGGTTTTTTGAATACTTGTTTCCGAAAAGAGGTATTACTGCTGGTTGTTTTTTTTTGTCGGGTGAGCCAGTTTGGCACCCAGTTGTACTCAAGGAAATACTGCATAATAATAAACCCTCAGAATTGCTGCACCGGTTTTCCTGCATTGGGTTTTTCCGGGGACAAGTTGTTCACAAATAATGGTGTCACTTGTGTGTTTGTTTTTTTTAGTTGTTGATCTGTAGATGTTGAGACTGTATTGTGTTCATTTTGTTATTTATATGTTTTAAATAACTTGTTTAGAATTAACAAGTAGAAGAAATAAACCAAAAGACTACAGATTAGATTTCTAGCGGGTAATACTTAGAAATTTCAACATGGTATCCGAGGGTGGTTACAGATCACAAGAGAGTTGAAGGCATCAGCTGAAGTAGAGCATTTGTAGCAGAAGAAGGGTTGACGCAGAGGGACTGCGTCATCAGTTTGGGCCATAGAGAGGCCAACCCAGAGGTTGAGGAGGGCAGAAAAAGGCTCACACAGATTCACGCAAAGACCAGGAGGGTTGACGCAGTTGGTTGAGGGAGCATTTTTGCCAGTGCTTAGATTGCGCACAGCCTAGAGGCTCAGTCCTTCAGTTGCTAGGGCATAGGAAGCTGTGGGCAGTTTGTGGGAGCGAAGCTGGTGGGGTACTGTGGGTAGAACAATACCTAACAGGGCAAAACCAAGGTAGAGGGAGTTGCTACCGAGGCGAATTTCTAGCCAAGGAATCCGGATCAGTGTTGCAGGTGCACGAAAGATCGAAGAGGTGCAAGTTAATGATTGGCAGAAGGATTTCCAGAAGGGAAATTGAGACTCAGAGGGAGTCTAGCAGAGAACTTCTAGGCGGGAAGTAGAGAGACTCAGTAGGAGTTGAAGAGAGAACTTCTAGAGGGAAGTAGAGAGACTCGGAGGAGTCAACAAGAAGAGCAGAGAGATGACCATGATGGGGCTGAGCGATTAGGATAGGATGGAGTCATGGACGGGGCGCCCAACTTTGTGGTCTGGAAGGCCAAGATCCTGTCCATTCTAGATAGACATCGCATCAAGGCCTTTGCCTTGAGAAATGTGGCGATCCCAGTTGACCCGACTGATAATGAGAAGTACGAGGAGGCAATGGCTAAGGTGAAGTGCATCATCCTTGATGGGGTCAAGGATCATGTGGTCCAACATATTGCCGAGAAGGAGACTATAAAGGAAATGTGGGACGCCTTGAAAAAGTTGTACCAGCATACTTCCGTGCAGAGGAAGATGTTACTTGAGAATCAGTTGCGGTCATACTAGATGCAGAAGGGGGGGTAGATAGATCACTTCCTTGGTTGGTTGAAGGAGATCCGGGACCAACTGACTTCCATAGGGGCCATGCCGGATGAGGAGATGTTGGTGAGAACCGCACTTAACGCAATCTCCGAGGAGTGGGAGACATTTTTCTAGAGCATACTGGGTAGGGCAGATCTTCTAGATTGGGAAGAATTGTGGGCGACTCTTCGCCAAGAGGAGATCAGAAGGCTGAGCAAGACGTGAAGTAGCAAAAAAGGAGTCTGGATCAAGAAGGAAGAGGAAGAGGATGCAGCTCTGGCATCTGCAGAAAAGCAGGAGAAGAGGAAGAAAAATGATTTCTCCAAGGTCAAAATCTTCAACTGTGGGGAACTAGGGCATTATGCGAACCAGTGTCCGAAGAAGAGTAGTAAGGGAGAGGCATCTGACTCTAAGGTAGCGCTAGCGAAGGCAGAGAAAGAGGTCGAGGAGGATGACGATTGTGCCATGAGTGCTCATGTACCTCTAGAGAAGAGGTGGGGAGACATCGAGCTATAGTCAGCAGGACTATAGGCGATGGGGCAGGATCCTTGAGGTACCCAACCTCTTGGATTATACCTTGCTACGTGAACCCCAAAGAGAGAGTAGCAGGACCAGCGGATGTGGGTAGAGACGGATGCAGATGAAGCAGCATAGAGTGCTACAGTGCAAGAGTCCCCAAGCAACGCGAGGCTAGCAGGTTGTAACAGTGTGAGAGGCATAGAGAGTGTTGCAACAGTGTAGGATGGCGCAGAGAGGTTTGCAGCGATGCGAGATGCAGGGAGTTGTTGCAGCAACGCAAAGGTCAATAGAGGGAGCACTTGTTAGCGACAGAGAGAGCTTCAACGTCGAGAGTGTTTCTAGCCTGATAGGGATGTTAGAAGTTGGGTGATCAGTTACTTCTCAGTAATTGAGTTGCAGTGCAGTTGCAATTAAAAGTAGCACGATGCAACATGATGAGAGGGGGTTGCAGTGCAAATGCAATGTTGGGAGAAAGGATCAACAACAACACAAATGCAGAGGGAGTTGCCGTACGCATGCAACAGTGGCAGTGGTAGGGCCATGGGCAGCAGTATAGGATGCAACAGTGCAGAGGATGTTGGGCGGGGAGGCCTACCATCAGCATAGGTACCGGTACCGTATAATCAAAGTGATGCTTAGTGTGGAGTATTACTAGAGCACAATCCTTGCTAAGAGGGAGTGTTGATTTGGGGTAGCATCGGATGTGCTCTAGCCATGAAAATTGGTGGAGAGGCTAAAGCACATGAGATATCCAAGACCCAGAAATGGTTTGGGCAGATTCTAATCGGTTTGGGAGATATTGAAATAATTAATATTTTTAATGGAGTTTCTAAGTCTAAACTTAGGAAAAGTAAAATATTAATAGGTATTAATATAAAACTGGGTTAGAAGGCTTCAAAAGTCATGGATCAAGCCAAATCTAATCTTAACCGTTGGTTAGAGATTTAATCTCGGCCATTGAAGGACCAACAAGAAAAGTATAAGAGGAGGCTTGAGGGTCAGTTGGAAGACACACTGGAGTGATCAGTAATTCGATTTACTAGAGCAGGGTTTGCTAAGTAAAGGCGAATCACTGATCAACAGTGAGGGGCAGTGAGTACTGGACAGAGAGGCAAAGATAGTGTCGAGAGACCAGCGCAGAGGCAGAGAGGCAGACGCAAAAGCCAGAGCAGGCCACACAGAGACAGCGCAGAGGCTAGAGGGCCTGCGTCATCCACGTAAAGGGCTGCAGGACTGACGCAGAGGGTCCCAGAGGCTGTGTAGTGCCTCAGAGGGCTGACGCAGAGGGTTATGAGGTTGACACAGAGCAGCATAAGGTTGACGCAGTGCTTTAGAGTTGCTGGAGAGGGTTTCGTGGGACAGGTTTTTTGAATACCTGTTTTCGAATAGAGAGATATTACTGCTGGTTGTTTTTCTTTATCGGGTGAGCTAGTTTGGCACCCAGTTGTACTCAAGGAAATATTGCATAATAATAAACCCTCAGAATTGCTACACCGATTTTCCCACATTGGGTTTTTCCAGGGACGAGTTGTCCAAAAATAATGGTGTCACTTGTGTGTTTGTTTTCTTTCAACTGTTGATCTGTAAATGTTGAGACTGTATTGTGTAAAGACTGTAAATAATTTAAATAGCTATTTACTCTGAATAGAATATGAAATCTTCATGAACCTGCTTTAAAATTTAACAAAATTTCATATATCAAATTGATTGATTTGATGAGAAGTACCTACCTAGTTTCTCGTGGATGAAGAGGCTTCATAATTGCTCCAACTCTCGCTCCCATTACCAAAAGACCATAACCTCCTGGCCAAACTAAATACAACCTAGGTACTCAGTCCAGAATGCTTCTCAATTGCTGCAATCTGTTCCCTCGTGCCCAAAAACTTCAAAACAAACAAGGCTCAGTCCTTACTGTTGATAACTTCGTGTTACAAATTTTCCTCCTCTCAACTGTGCTTCCTCCAACCGCCCCTTCATTCTTTCCCCCCCTCTCAAGATAACCTTCCTTCTTTTAAGTCTCCATTCACCGCCTCCCTCCATCTCCGTGTCCTAATTTTGATACGTGTTGATTTTATAAAACAAAATCTTATTTGATTTGGTGATTTTATTCGAATATGTAAATTTGATTTGATAAAGTTTATTTATTATTTTAATGAATTAATTTAATTTATAATTTTAATTTAATTAATTTCATAAATTTTAATTTACAAATTAAAATTTTAACATTAAAACTAACATTTTCTGTTCGTTTGAGGGTTTATCATATATCTAGTGCGTTACATATGGGTCCATGCATACGTAGCTATCATATGGAGGCCTCGTATGTATGCTAATACTTGTATTTTATTTATAGCTATAGGTGGGTCATTACATACATCCCTCCTTCCAAAAACTTCGTCCTGAAGTTAGGGTTTCTAAAATATATTAATGATTATTATGAGTATATAAGTCTTTACATTACAAAATTGAATTTGCTTTCTTTAATATTTTAAAATTTTACAACTATAATATCCATGTTCTGCCCCAGTTGGTTTCTTAGCTATTCTATAATCATCCTATCCTTCCTAATCTCTTCCCCTTCCATCCTATCCGTCCTCTACTAGAGTATGCCATGGCATCAGCTATACTGGCTAACCATTCATAAGATTTTAAGGGTATCAACGTCGATTATATCAACCTAATTGCCCAGTAGGCATCTAGTAGTCGTCATCACATGTCTAGGGGAGCGTGATTCCAACAGTTCTTCCATGAATCGAGGTTTCAGAGGATAAACAGTGGGTAATACCTCCACCCCTCCTAGTGGGACCAGGGTTAACACCCTATCATGGAATCTCTTGAGCCTTAATTGTTTTGAAGTTTTTGTCATCACGTGGTCATGTTGGTAACGATGTTATCTGCAACATAAACACTTGTCCATACATTTATAAAATATGCATCAATATATTCAAAATAAATAGTTTATGTATAATTCATACATGTTAACTACAATATAACATACTTGGCCATATCCTACTCATGTTATTAGCTTTCATATTAAAATGTGATCATTCTTTTATTTCTATCTCATCAATCATATTGATATGCATAAATGAAACAAAATTATAATATCTTTATTCCCATTAGAAGCAAAATTACTCAAATATTTAAACTTTACTTTGATAACTATAATTCAGTAAGATTAATAACATATTCCGTCTTGGTATCCATGTACTAGTGGAATTAAACAGATAACATATCATAAAAATTTACTTTTATATGTGATCATCCAAAATGGTTCTGAGTTTCTGATTTAAAGTGAAGTAAATACATACAAAATATGGTTTAAAGTTCTTCAAAATTGACACAAATTGGGGTATTTTTGACATATGATTTCCGTATATTCTCAAGTGGCCGATCCAGGACTATACTTGTCCCACTGGACCTTAACTTGGTCTACCAGACGATTCTTGAGCTGTCGAACCCTATGTTCCAGTATACGTAATGGTTCGACCGATATGATTCCTTCGTCCGATACCTCCAGTTCCTTCTATTGAAGGTTATGAGATTGGTCAGTTATGTAATGTTTTAATACAAATACATGAAATACATTATGAACTTTATGCAAGTGAGGTGGCAGTGTAAGATAATAGGCGACAAGTCCAACTCTTTCCATGACTTTAAATGGTCCAATAAATCGGGGTGACAACTTTGTCCCTTCTCCGAATCGAATAGTGCTTTTATTTGGTTTGATGCAGATGAAAACCTGATTCCCTACTTCATATTTCCTATCAGTTCTGTGAGCATCAACATAACTCTTTTGTCTATTCCGTGCTTTTTTTAATTGCTGTTTAATTTGTTTCACCTGCTCCTTCATTTCTTGGATTAAATCTGGCCCTACTATCACTCGATCTTCTAACCTATCCCAAATTAACGGTGTTCTGCAAGGTCTGCCGTATAATGCTTCAAATGGAGACATTCCGATTGAGCTGTGGTAACTGTTATTGTATGCAAATTTGATTAAGGATAAGTACTTTCCCAGTGTTATTGTTGATCCATAACATACATCCTCAACATATCTTCAAGTACTTGATTTACCTTTTTTTTTGCGTCTTTGAGGTTTCTACTAGTTTCATCATTATGTAGATTATCTTCCGGATACATCGCATTAGGTTTCTTTCTGATCGACGTTTCGAACCAGCAACGGTTGTTCATCTTCAGGATGTGAAATATTATAGAAACACTGTTCTCATTTTTCTAATAAATAGAGATGAGATGCTTAGCCGAAAGATACTTGATTTACCCTTTATGTTTGCCCATTAGTTTCAGGATGATAAGTTGTACTCAAATTTAGTTGATTTCTTAAGGTTGACTGCATGCAAGTCCAGAATCTTGAAGTGAATCGTGAATCTCTATATGATATGATCTTTTTAGGTACTCCATGAAATTTGATAATTTCATTTATGAATACTCGAGCTACGTCAGCAATTTCGTAAGTATCTCTTACGGGAATGAAATGGGCACTTTTCGTTAATTTATCCACTACCACCAGAATAGCATTGTGTTTTTGAGAAGTAAGAGGTAATTCAGTGATAAAATCCATAGAAATGATCTCCCATTTGGTCATAGAAATGTCGTGAGGTTGTAAGAGACCTGCTGGATGACAATGATCAACTTTTACTTGTTGACATTCCAAACATCTTGCAATGAATTGAACAATATCACGTTTCATGCCCTATCAGAAGAAGAGTTTCTTGGTATCAGTATACATTTTCTTTACTCCAGGATGTGCACAATATACTGCTTTGTGGGCTTCCTTAAGGATGGTGTCTCGAAGATCCCTATTATCAGGAATATACATCCTTCTATGAAATTGTAAGATTCCATCATCTTCTAGTTCATATCCTTTAAACTTAGATTCTTTTGGCTTTTTACTATCAAGACTAGATCTTACCTTTAAATACTAGCTCTCTTTTATGAAATGTTCTAGTACTCGTTGCCTTAAGTCTACTTTGATAGGTGTGAGGGAGAATATCCGTGGTTTTCTGCTTAAAGCATCTGCCACTACATTTTCTTTTCCTTTAATATATGATATTCCAAAGTCATATTCACTTAGGAATTCACTTCATCGTCTTTGTCTAGCATTCAAGTCTCTTTGGGTGAACAAATATTGTAGACTTTGATGATCACTTTAAAGCGTAAAACTTCACCCCACTAGATAGTGTCTCCAAATCTTTAAAGCTAATACTACAATGGCTAACTCTAAATCATGAGTAGCGTAGAGTTCCTCATGAGGCTTTAACTTTCTTGAGACATACGCTATTACTCCTCTATACTGCATTAATTCTGCACCTAACCCATGTTTGGATTGCTCAATACATACCGTAAAATCTTTGTCCATATCAAGGACTCTTAAGATTGGTGCACTGGTCAGTAGTCTTTTGAGTTCAGAGAATGCTTTATTACATTCTTCAGTCCATTCATACTTGACACCTTTACGTTGAAGAGTTGTAATCGGCTTTGCAATTTTGGAGAATCCTTCCGCAAATCTTCGGTAGTAACTGGATAAACCCATAAAGCTTCGTACTTCATTTGCATTTTTCGATATTGGCCGTTCCATGATTGCTTTTACCTTCTCAGGGTCTACTGAGATCCCTTCACCTGATATGATATGACCTAAGTAATAAATCTTTTCCTGAAAGAACGAACACTTGGATAACTTTCCATATAAATGGTGTTTTTTGAGGCAGTATAATACTATCCGTAAATGGTCTTCATGCTCTTTCCCATTCTTAGAGTAGATGAGAATATCATCTAAAAAGACTTGTACAAATTGATCAAGATATTTGCAGAAAACACTGTTCATAAAATTCATGAATATTGCTGTTGCATTAGTTAATCCAAATGGTACCACAGTAAATTCATAATGCCCAAAGCGTGTTCGGAATGTAGTCTTAGAAATATTACTTTTAGAAATCCTTAGCTGATGATAGTCTAATCGAAGATCAATTTTTGAGAAGATAGCAACTCCTTTCATTTGATCGAAGAGGTCATCAATTCGAGGCATAGGATATCGATTCTTTATTGTAGCTCGATTCAAGTCTTGATAATCTATGTATAATCTTAAGGATCCTTCTTTCTTCTTGACAAAAATTACAGGAGCACCCCAAGGTGATATATTGGGTCAAATATGTCCTATATCCAATAGTTCCTTCAATTGAATTTGTAGTTCTTGAAGTTCCGGAGCTGTCATTCTATAAGGTGATTTAGAGATTGGTTGAGTACCAAGTTTCAATTCTATTGTGAGGTCTAGCTCTCTTTCGGGGGTAATCCTGGTAGTTCCTTCGGAAATACATCTGGAAATTCGATTAACACCGAATATTGTTCTAAGGATGGTCCTTTTTCTTTACTTACTTCTTGAATTACATATGTCTGACAACCTTTCTTCAAGCAACGCTTCATTTTCATTGCTAATATGTAGCGTAAAGATACTTTTCTCTTGATATCGTGAATTTGGATCGCCTCTTCTTCATCATTTATACCGAAAATTCTTTTCCCATAACAGTCTACCCAAACTTTATGAGTTTCTAACCAATCCATACCTATGATAAGATCATAAGTTCCTAGGGTTGTGACATAAACTTTCAATTTAGTCGAACAAACCCCTAGATCAATTTTGCATTGATCCACGCTTAAGTTTACGGATTGGAGTTTTCCTGAGGCCATTTCTACCTGTCTAAAATCATTTTGCCTGCGAGTTGCTAGTCCACATTTATTTAATGCATATGATGAAATGAAACTATTTGTGGCACCTATATCAAATAAGATTTTGAATTTTATACCATTAATAATACCCGAGGATTCCACTACAGTGGATTGGTGTGCTGCTTGATTGTTGTCGACTAATGCATGGATTCTATGATTTCCTTGTGTATTTGATATTGGTTCTTTTTCTGCCCTTTGTAATATACTTGATGAAGCTTCTGGACAATCACGTTGAAAATGTGGTCCTCCACATCCCCAACAATTAACCTGGGTCAATCCTCTTGAATCATATTGTGAGTTTCTAGATAAAGAGCTTCGCCCTTTCATACCGATTCCTCTTGAATTTCTTCCTCTATTAGCAGTTCCACGAGATTTCCATGGACTTGTGTTTGATGATTCAACGACTATAGTATTTAATTGCCATGGGAGCTCTTGTTCCTACATTTCTTGGGGTAAATCTATTACCATAAGGTGGTCTTGAGCTACTTCCCCTGAAGAAATTTCGGGGAGTCTTTCCTGAAAACCTTGATTGTAGAGGTTTTGCTGGTCCGACATCCTTTTTAGTTCCTAGATGATCTTCTGCATAACGGCCACATTCTACCGCCTCGGCTAGTGATGATGGTTTCCACATCCTAACCAAGGCCTTGATGCGAGGATTTAACCCCAATATGAAGCATTCAATTTGACGTTCATCAGAATCTAAGTAGTGAATGTGTTTCACAAGTTTCATAAACCTTATTTCATATTCTTCTACTGATTTATTACCTTGAATTAATGTATGAAAGGCTCCGGTTTGTTGTTCTTGAAAATATGGAGGTAAATACTTGGCACGGAATCTTTCCTCGAACAATTTCCAACATTATCCGTTGTGAGGTGTAGTTGTTTTTCCAGATTTCCCTACCAAATCAAGGCACTTTCCTTTAATTGAAATACAACAATTTTTGTTTTTGAAGAAGAAGAGTACTCTCTTAATTTAAAACATCTGTTTGTTCCTTCTAACCATGCCTTAGCACGTTCTCCAGCTCGTCCTCTTGAAAATTCAGGGAGTTTAATTTTCTGTAGCTTCCTAGAAATATCTTCCTTTGATCTTTTATATTCAAAATTCTTTGGTTCCGCTGAATTGGTTGCTAAGGGTTGAGGTTCTTCTTTGGTCTTAGCCATTGTTGACCCTTTTAATGTTTCCAATAAGGCTTCTAATGAGTGCATTATCACGGTCAACTCTGGTGCTGGAGCGATTGGTGTTGATGATGGTCTTGATGGAGGCGATGATGATGGTGGTGGCGATGGAGATGGTGATGACGACGGTGGTGGCATTAATGACGGTGATGCTGCCCGATCACGTCGTCGTCGCTGATATGTCCTTACCATCGTAGTGTTTCCTGTATACATAATAAAATTTGTAAAAATTTGAGGTATACTTTCAGATTTAACATATAGTTTTGCAATTTCAAATTTACAAACGGGTATAGTTTTTTTGGCTATTTTTACAAGTCTTACTAGTACTGAGGTCAAGGAGGGTGGTTTTGTGACCTCCTTGTCCTAACGCAGGGAATCCTACCCTAATGCATAATAATACTTATTCTAATGCATGAGTCTTTATAAACTTTTTTTTTTAGCACTGCAGTTCATGCCCTTTGTCTCCAGAATAGAGCAGATGAAGTAGGCATGGGTTTTGAAACCATGATGCGGTGTAGAAGTTAGTTTTCGAAGAATTTGGAAGTTGTTCGAGGTTCAATTTGGAAGTGCTGTTTGATCGTGGAATAGTTGGAAGTTGTTCGAGGCTTGTCGCCAGGGAAGGGCTTTTTAACAGTGGAAACATTTGGAAGTTATTCGAGGTTCAATGGAGCGGTCCGAAGAAAAACAAAAATATGGTGACAGGAAATCGAATGAAAACGAAGATGCCATTAGAAGCAAGGTCTTCTCAAAGCTGAAGCCTCTGTGCATTAAATTATTCCTTTTGCGCGAGCCAGGCCACAATAGGCCTCAGCTACTGCATTCGTTGACTGCATATGCATTGGCTTTCTTTTTGCCAGGGATTGTTAGTGGTTTGGCAAAGTGCTTGTGCATGTCAAAATCCATTATAGCTTATTCCTTCCAAGTAACTTCAGGTGTTGCTGGAAGTATTGGCGCAATTGAACAAGCCATTAAAGGTTTGGCTGAATTTTTAGTCGTATCCTTTGGAGATTAGAACAATACAACCCAACTAGAGGAGGGAGTTGCAGATGTTTATAATGAGGCTATGTCGGGACCTTTTGCAAGAAAGCCTCAATCAGCAAAGTCAACCTTGGATGCTCTTCGATATTTATCTGCATAGACCCAAGCTCAGAAAGTTCTTCAAGAAGCTTGAAGAGGGTAAAGTTATCTGAATCAGACAAGAAGGATACAGTTGAACGATCTTCAAAGAAGAGGAAGGAACGTCACTGACGAGGGAAGGCCGTCAATGGAATAGTTATTCAAATTTTAGATAACTTGATTAAAGAGGCACTCTTCTTTAGACAGAGTTCATTATGTTTGTAATGGAAGGCTTTATGTTTTCCGAGTGAACTGCTTTTTTATAATATATTGTCACAGAATTTTGGCTCTTTGTTCTTTGTTTTTAGAGGTTTTTAGATCAGGCAACCTTATCTTAACAGACTTAACAGATCCGAGAGTTTGAACATGGCTCTGATACCAAATGTAAAGACTGTAAATAATTTAAACAACTATTTACTCTGAAGAGAATATGAAATCTTCATGAACCTGCTTTAAAATTTAACAAAATTTCATATATCAAATTGATTGATTTGATGAGAAGTACCTACCTGGTTTCCTGCAGATGAAAAGGCTTCAAAATTGCTCCAGCTCTTGCTCTCGTTATCAAAATACCATAACCTCCTAGCCAAACTAAGTACAACCTAGGTACTCAGTCTAGAATGCTTGTCAATTGCTGCACTTTGTTCCCCCGTGCCCAAAAACTTCAGAACAAACAAGGCTCAGTCCTCACTTTTGATAACTTCGTGTTACAAATTTTCCTCCTCTCAACTGTGGTTCCTCCAATCGCCCCTTCGTTCTTCCCCCCCTCTCTCAAGATAACCTTCCTTATTTTAAGTCTCCGTTCACCGCCTACCTCCATCTCCGTGTCCAAATTTTGATACTTGTTGATTTTATAAAACAAAATCTTATTTGATTTGGTGATTTTATTCGAATATGTAAATTTGATTTGATAAAGTTTATTTTTTTCATGAATTAATTTAATTTATAATTTTAATTTAATTAATTTAATTAATTTCATAAATTTTAATTTACAAATTAAAATTTTAACATTAAAACTAACATTTTTTTTTCGTTTGAGGGTTTATCATATATATAGTGCGTTACATATGGGTCCACGCATACGTAGCTATCATATGGAGGCCTTGTATGTATGCTAATACTTGTATTTTATTTATAGCTATAGGTGGGTCATTACAGTATTGTGTTGATTTCGTTATTTATATGTTTTAAATAACTTGTTCATAATTAACAAGTAGAAGAAATAAACCAGAAGAATACAGATTAAATTTCTAATGGGTAATACTTAGAAATTTCAACACTGACCTCTAAGTTTGAGATGATGGTCTATCAAGCTAAGGAAGCAACCATAATTACCACAGCAGGATATGTTTCAGTGTAAGAGGGAGCACCCAGTTAAGGTGACAAGAAAGAAGTTGTGGTGGTGAATTTAGTAAGGGAACCAGATTAGTGTATGGTTGAGCCAAGGGATGTTGCTCAACATGTGTTGGAGTACTAACATGGTACAATTGGTCATGTCACATTCAATTTTGGTTTGAAATATGTCTCAAACAATGAAATACAATTGCTAGAATTCACAAATTCAGATTGGGATGAGAGTGCAGAAGACAAAAAGAGTTCATTAGGATATTACTTCTATTCAGGGTCCGTTATGATTTCTTGGATGAGTAGGAAACAAACATCTATAGCACTCAATATTGCAGAGGTCGAGTGTATTGCAGCTGGATTGGCAAGTTGAGAAGTAGTATGGCTTTAGAGGCTACTTGCAGGACTATCTTGATCAGGGGCAGGTGACGACCATGATGACAGGTCAAAGCACATCGAGATCAAGTACCACTTCATTTGTAACATGGTGCAGAAGAGAGTAGTGAAGCTCCAAGTACATCCGTACTGATGAGTAGATAATCGATATTCTTACAAAGCCTCTGTCCAGAGCAAAGTTTGTATACTTTAGGGACAAGCTTGGACTTGTTGAGAATGCCTCTCTCAATGAGGGAGTGCTGATGAGATAGCATCATTGATTGACATTCTCCCTGTGTCAAGTATGTTTACTTGAATTAGGGTGAATGGTTTGGTAGATGACATTCATTCTTCCTGTGTCAAGTATGTTGACCCATAGGAAGAATGGTCCTGGAGCATCAGGCCTCAAATTACTCAGATAGAGAGTGGCCTTTGGAGATTCACCATTTGTTAAAGATATTGACTAGAATGATGCTTAACCAAGACTAGTCTGTATACCATGTGTCATATACGCCTGAATTATGGTGACTAGTTGATGCTAAATGGTGTACCAGGTGTCATAAGTACTGAACCGGATTATGGTGAGGATATGCCATAGGTCAGAGGTACCAATCAAAATTATGGTAGCTTATTGATGTTGTTGGTTTACCATGTGTTATAGTTATTGACCAGATTATGGTAACCCGTTGATGCTATTGATTTACCATGTGTCACAGTTGTTGACCAGATTATGTTAACTTGTTTTACCATGTGTCACAATTGTTGACTAGATTATGGTAATTGGATTTGTTATAACCTTTTCTTAGAGAAATTTGTCAAAATGAGAGCATCTAGACTGTCATTATGAATACCTCCCTAGCTAAGGAGTGTTGAATTTTGTAGCTTGGTCAATCTTCATAATTAATATGCTAGCCCTTGATGTATTTATAATGATAAATATAAAACATGTTCTTCATGCTATTGTTAAAAGACAAAATATATGACATTCTTCATGTCAATTTTTAAAAGAGAAAAGTTGTGAATTTTAAATTTGAATTTTGGCTCCAAAGATGACCTGTTCAACCCTCCAAAAGGACAAGTCAGTCTAGCTTCTAGAGGCACCCATTCAACCTCTGAAGATAGTATATATACATACCATTTCATCCTCCTCCAAGGGCAAGTAATTCGGTTTTTCTGAGGCCAACAAAGAAGAGGTTTGAGGCTAGCGAAGAAGGTTAGTCTAATATCAACAAAGAAGAGGTCCGAGGCCAGCGAGGGAGGTTTGTCTGAGGCCAATGAAGAAGAGGTCTGAGGCCAACAAAGAAGTTTTGTTTGAGGCCAGTGTAGAAGCTAAGTTTGAGGCAAATAAAGAAGATGCATTTGAGTCAAATAAGGATGAATCTGTGGTAGAGTTTCTGGGTTATTTGAGGAACATAATCGAGTTTGTTTCGAGGAGAGATGTCTGAAGTTCAGTACTACCAGAACTAAATTGGACGAACTTGTTGGATAGTCGATTGACTTGTCTTGTAGGCAGTTTGACCAGGTGTGACCAAGGTTGTCAGTTTGTCTTTATGTTTTAGATGTATCTCTATTGACTTGAATAATTTTTCTAAGGAAAAAGGTTGCTGGGTTTTTCCCAGGGTAAATGCTTGTGTTCTTGATTTGGTTGTCTATTTATTATTCTATTGCCTACTATTGAAGATCTTCTATGTAATTGCTTAATGATTATTGAGAATATGAAAGAAATTAAAGTGAATATCATTAGAAGTAATTACTGGTAGAAGACCTACGAAAAATCAACACGGATGCCGCGAAGTGAAGCGTGCATGAAGAAATGAATTGTGGAAATTCCTAAACTCGGAATCCCTATTGAAACAACTGATATTACTTCTCCTACTTGTTAAACCATACAAGTTATTTACTGTATTCTACGGTAAATATCAAAGTAAATACAACTGCAACATTCACTATTTAAAATTAATATGCCAAAAGAAGAAACTGAACAAGGAAAAGATACAACACAATGACATAGTTATTTTTGGACAAATGTCCCCAGAAAAACCCAATGCGGGAAAACCGGTGCAGCAGATGAGGGTTTCTTTATTATTCTTCAGCAAAAATCTCATGTACAAGATACAACCAACATAATAGAAGAGGATTCTCTGTGAGAATTTTACAGACACTTCTCGGCAAGTTTTTGATCCAGGAGAGGACCTGCTGCCCCCTTTGCGTCTCACTGCGTCAGCCCCTGTGTGAGAACTACGCTATCCCAGCATCGCACTGTCTCTGTGTCACAGCCTCTGCGCTGTCCTCCTCTTGCTCTCCGTCTTCTGCCCCTGACCTTCAGACTGATGATGATACCCCCACTCTCTCCTTCTCACCTGCAACTTTCCCTCTAATTCGATTTTCTCTTGCCAAACTTCGACTAGTGAGAAAATCGAACTTACTCGGGGCACTGAGTCTCTACCTCTGGTGTGTTTCCAAATGCCCTTCGATGTCCTTCTTATAATCTTCCAATTGAGAATCAACAACCCAAATTAGATTCTAATCAATGGCTCAGATCATTTGGAATCGATCTTCGTCTTCTTCTAGAAGTTACACCCAGATTAATACCCATTAATTATTTTAATTTCCTAAGTTTGGACTTAGGGTCCCATTAAAAATAATTAATTATTTTAAAAAACTGTTTTAGGGTGGAATTTCCCAAAACGATTTCTGGTAATTGTGGAATACATATGTCTAAGCGTCCCTGCAAAATTTGAGACTTAGAGCACATCTGATGCTACCAGAAATCAACACTTCCTCTTAGCGAGGAATGTGCTCTAGCAATGTGACCTGCTGAAGCATCACACTGTTTTGTAACATCTCCCTTTGCGTTGTTGATGTCTGACATCACCGCCACCAACTACTGTGCAAATGATGCATCTGTATTGCAACTCTCTCTCATTCCTTGCCACTGGAATTGAGAGATTACCTGTTTACTGAAACAGATTCTCTAGCATACCCATCTGCGCTCTGAACTGAATGAACTTAGCTCTTCCTAGAGCGTTTGTGAGCATGTCTGCTACCTAATCTCATGTGGGAACATACTGCAGTTGTACTGCCCCACACTAAACACAGTCTTTGATGAAGTGCCATTTGATATGAATGTGTTTCGATCGATCATGAAATACTGGATTCTCAGAGAGTTTGATACAACTCTGATTATTGCAGTAAATCTTGGTCGCTTCCATCCTTTTTCTGAATAAACTCACAAGCAGTTTTCTAAGCCATATAGCTTCGCACGTAGCTATGTTGGTTGCCATATATTCAACTTTTGCTGAGCTCAGAGCTATCGACTTTTGCTTCATGCTGCACCAAGAGATCATTCCTGATCCAACACTGAAGCAGTACCTAGAGGTACTTTTCTAGTCTATTGAACTACATGCCCAATTTGCATCTGTGAATCCATTCAATTTGATGTCATCCCCTCGAGAGTATTTCAACCCATATCCGACTGTTCCATGCACATACCTCAAAATGTGCCTAACTGTTGCCCAATGCACACTTTTTGGTTCCACCATGAACTGACTAAGGGTGTTGACAGCGTAACAAATGTCTGGCCTAGTGTTGACCAGATACATGAGCGACCCAATGAGCTGTCTATACAAGGTGGGGTCCACCTCCTTGTCTCTTGATGCATCTATTTTCTTCCAGTTGGTGATCATGGGTGTAGCCATGGGTCGACAATCTTGCATTCTAAATCTCTTCAGAATTTTTGTAGCATATCTTCCTTGCCCAAGGAAGATCTCCCCATTCTTCTGCCAAACTTCCAACCCTAGAAAATAATGCATCAACCCCATATCCTTCATGTCGAATTCTGCTTCAAGATTCTTCTTGCAGTCCTGTATGAGCCTAGATGACCCTGTTAAAAACAAGTCATCCACATATAATACCAGAATAAGTGGCTCATTCTCTACCATTAAATAGTAGAGATTGGGATCAACATCACTCTTGATGAATCCCAACAGCTGCAAGTAACTATCAATCCGACCTTACCATGCTCTGGGTCCCTGCTTGAGCCCATACAGGGTTTTCTTTAATCCACACACATGAGTTCTCTTTTCATGCGTTTCGAAGCCTTCATGCTATTCTTTATACACCTCTTCTTCTATCACCTCGTTCAGAAATGCTGTCTTGACATCCATCTGGTGAATCTCCCATCCCATTTGAGCTGCTAGGGATATAACAGATTTAATAGAGGTATATCGGGCTATTGGGGCGAAGGTCTCTTCATAGTCTATTCCTTCTTTCAGTGCGTACACTTTTACCACGAACCAAGCCTTGTACTTCTTTATACTACCATCTGCAACATGCTTGATCTTGTAGGACCACCTTGATCCTACAATTGATATATCCTTTTGATCTAAAAATGGGGCACTTAGGCTTCTTGTCTAACTTACAAGAACCTCTCCCACTTCCAAAGCTTGAATTTTCCCAAGTCTATTTGATTAACCATGCGGAATTAAGAAATGCTTTAAAATATAGGCATATGCTTTTTTTTTTTGTTCGCTGTTATGTGCTTTAAAATCTGCTGTGTATGCTGATATTTAAATGTGCTTGAACATATACATAAATGCATATAACAGTGAATAATGCAGCAGTAAAACAATACACATAAGACAACAATTTAATGAGGAGTTCACCCAAAACTCTTGTGGGCTACGTCTCCGTGAGCTCTTGTCAATTTGACTTGGCTCTTTGGGATTATGGCTTAAATTCTTTTACAAGTCCATGACTCAACTCCATATGGTTTACAAATGAACCAATGGGCTCAGAATACCATCTTACCCCTGGCTGTTGCTGCAAACAGATCCAAACTCCCTTGGACTTGATTCCTTCAATCAGTGCTCCTGGCTGTCTTGAGCTTCTTCAAACACTGACTCCATCAGAATTCTGCATTTCCTCAACTGTTGAAGCTAACAGCACGCTCGAATTCAGACCGGCCCTGACTCTCTGGCTCTCGGGCTCTTTGTGGGTCTCTTGGCCTCTTTCGCTCCACCTCCCGCTTCTCTGTGGGATTGTGGCTCTCTGTCCCTCTTGGGATTAAGGCTCTTTGGGCTCTCATCTCTCTGTCCCTCGGCTCTTTTGCTCTCGGGTTCTTTGGAATCATTTGTTTTTGAGCTCCTCCTCGCTGGCTCTACAACAATGGGATTTATCTCTTGAGATGGCTCGAACTCCTCGAGTCCACCAAGAATAACGCTTCCGGCTTTCATGGATGGTTACCAAAGCCTCTTTGGTTACCCAAAACGCCTTCCTCTGGCCGTGCCTCTCTGGTCGTGCCTCCGACTATTCCTCTCTGGCCCTGTGGTTCTTAGGCAATCGAGCTCTCGGTCGCTGTCCCTTCACCTTCCTTCTGGAGCGTTTAACAATCATTGATAATGTCCCAAGGTATGGTGGCTACTTGTTTTGCACGGAAGGGCAATCAACGCTTTAAATTCCTCTGAAACAGTCGTTCTTTGTTTACATAGAGAACGCTATAAAAACACGGGAAAATTCGCAGAAAGCACAATTCCAGACTTGAAACATTATACAGAGGCATTTTGGAACCCTTTCGTGTTCGTAATATCGCATCGGGCTTAACTCCCTTTGTATTTCGTTTAATAAACGAAATACGCAATTACAAAGGAAATTGGCGCTTTTCGGACTTAAAAACACATACAATCGCATCTATAAACTTATCGGGTCCGCCTTCGATTGCATATCGCAATCGCAACAGGCAGGAGCCTCGATCCATGGTCTTAACGCAAATAGCGATGCGATATTCCCTATTAAATCTCCACCGTCCGATTAGACTCGCGATCCAACGATCCAGATGCGATCGCATTATTGCATATCGCAATATCGCGGTGCTACGGCCCGCGGGTCTTCCCTTATGACATACGCCAATCCGATACATATCGCCGATGCTTGATCTGTCGATGCCAATAATCGGCAATTGCATGTCGCATTGGCCTCGGCCTTTGTTAAGTCCTCCGTTTGGCTTTTTTGCGATGCGATATTTCCTCTTTGACCAATCAAACAGGGCCACGTGGCCCAATCCCGGCCTGCCATGTGTCAGCTGTGGATTGGCCCGTGAGCCTATACTTAAAATCAAAATTTTCAATATAGTTCGAATTTTAATGAAATTGCCTCCTTTTCTAAGGACATTGGACAATTTTCATTTTACAATATCTCTTTCATCCTTAGTCCATTTTGGTCCGTTCAAATTGCATCGGATTCAGAATGAACATATCTATGCAATGGGACTATTTCTGAGAGCAGCTTGCGATTTTGATTTTCCTTTGATTTACAAAGGATTTGTGCCATTTGGCACCTTTTACCTCTTGCATGAAGTCTTTTAGACTTAGAGGTTTTTTCAAGATCCATTTTTGGATCACGCCTTCCCACTAAAAGAACTTTTGGTCTCCAAAAGACTGATATATTGATCTGAACAGTAAATGAGAGTGACTCACCCTCTTTTTTCAGCCTCCCTACACTTTCCTTTGCATAGTGCCTCTGAACCAAAGTTTCTGACCACTTCCCTTCTTGGATGGGCTGGTCTTCCTAAGAAGAACTATCTTCGTCCTTGCCTTCCTGCAGAACTTCTACTGAAATGGTCATAGAAGGTAGTTTGAGCTTCTCTGGCTTGATCATTGATCCAAGGTGGTTCAACAAATGTGAAGTACATCTGCTCCACAAAACTTTTATTTGTACTTGTTTGACAAGCTGCCAACGACATTGTTAATAACAACAGGCATACAAACAACAACTGGATGGACTAAACTCCTACTTCAACAAAAGAAATAGATTTCACATCTTGTGAACACCTCCATGTCTTACATCTGGATACAAATGATGGACTAGTCAACAAGCCCACAAAACATGTCTTTAAGGCAAATGACCCTTCAAGTCAAGCATGTAGAAAAAGACCATTAATATTCTTTTCAAAAGATGAAACAATTTCATCACTATCTCCATTTGGAGCCCAAGTTAACTTTTCCCAAATCGACATTACATCCATGTTTACAACAAAGCAATCAGCCCTTCAAGTCAATCACACACACATGTTCCGAAAACAAGGAAAACATCAACATCCTTGTGTTCATGCACATCATCTCATGCATGCATTTCATCCTTCAACTTTTGCTTAAGCACATTGTACTTTCGAAGCTGAAATAAAATATAATGTTGCAACAACAAAGTGAGCTTCCCACTCAACTTCTCCATTCACCTTCTTAGTAAAATCCTGCAACTTGCATTCCATTAACAAAGAAATGCAAATAGATGCATTAATAGACATGCAATCTTAATTGGATAAGAACTCTAACCATTTCTTACCAATCCATTTCAAATGTCCTTCTTTTGTCTGCACATTAGCATCAACATGTAAATCATCTTGAGACACATCATTCATGGAATCTTCCTTTCCATTTCTGCCATTCTCTCTTTCCACCTTCTCCTTCAGCTTTTGTGGAAGCATTGCTGGATTCAGAGTCCAACACCTTTCAGCAAGATGCCCTTGCTTATGGCAGTAAGTGCACTGCATGTGCATCCTCTTGATAGCATGATTTGCCTTGTCCTATGGACCTTTGGCTTCTTGCTTCTTTTCCTTCTTTTGCTTCCTATATGTGGCCATTCTCTTCAAACATCTAGAAACATCATGGTTATCCAAACCATAAAAGGAACATGCAACTCTTTTTCCATACATGTGTGGAAATTCATCATGCTTTGCATGATCAAAAGGAACATGTTTAGAACTAGATTTATATCTGCCTCTTTCACCTTTATTGCCTTCATGAGGAGGTGAAGCAAATGAAGAAGTGGCTTGCTTTGGAACACCATCAAACTCTTCAAGGCTGTTAGAGTCTCCCAACTCTCTGGTTCAAGTGTGTGCTTCTGAACACCTGCATCCTGCAATTGATGTTTCAAGCTATTGTATACCTCTTGGATACAACCTTCACACTTTTGAGGTAGAGGACATGAAATGAAATTCCTTCTTGGGACTGTTTCAATGGCCTTCATGGCAGCTTTGGAACTCTCTCCATAAGACTGTCCATAGCCAAGACCCAAATATTTAGGCCTTTCCTCAACCATTATTGGTTCAATAATACCTTGTGCATGCTTTCCCAAGCCCTTGCCTTCATAGCCCATCTTGGACATTAGCTTGGAACCTATGCTTTTAGTATGATTTTCAACAGAAGCAATATGAGCATTCTTAGAAGAATTTGAAGACAAACTGGAATGGCTTACCTCTTCTTCAAGCTGATACTTGACTAAGACTTCTTTGGCAACAAAGTGCTGTGACTCTAACTCATGCATCTTTTTCAGGTTCATATTTGCAATATAAAGTTGCCTCTCCATTTCCTGCAGTCTGTCAGCAAGCAATTGCTTCTCTTTCTTCATGGAATTCAGCTGCTTTCTAAGTATGCTGCGCTTTTTTCCATCCTCATACATTTCTCTCACCATATCCATCATGGTGGATAATTTTTGCTTCATGTCTTCATCAAAGAGTCTCGTGAAGAGAGCAGAATTTGAGGACCCACTTGTAGAAGTTTTCATTATGCCAATGAACAAAAAAACTTCAACAAGATAAATAAAGAGCTTATTTAAGCAATCTCTTGCAACAAACCTCTTGTGCTTTGGATTGCCTTGAGGTCCTTTTGGGATAGAAGAATGCCTTCAACTCTTCTTCCTTCTTGTTCTTCTTGGATTGAGCTATCAATAGCTTTCCCTTCACCCTTGCAAACTCAGCAAGTAGTCAGTTTGCAAACAAGCATACAATCAGCCTATTGCTGTTCAAACACCTTTCAGACAAGCAATCTTTGCCCTGTCACTCAAGCATTCTGATATAATCCTTTCTTGAAGGTGTGGTTAATCAATCTTAAATTCTGATACCAACTGATCTGAAAATGGGGCACTTAGGCTTCTTGTCTAGCTTACAAGAACCTCTCCCACTTCCAAAGCTTGAATTTTCCCAAGTCTATTTGATTTACCAATGCGGAATTAAGAAATACTTTAAAGTATAGGCATATGCTTGTTTTTGTTGTTCATTGTTATGTGCTTTAAAATATGCTGTGTATGCTGATATTTAAATGTGCTTGAACATATACATAAATGCATATAACAGTGAATAATGCAACAATAAAACAATACACATAAGACAACAATTTAATGAGGAGGTCAATTTGACTTGGCTCTTTGGGATTATGGCTTAAATTCTTTTACAAGTCCGTGACTCAACTCCATATGGTTTACAAATGAACCAATGGGCTTAGAATACCATCTTACCCCTGGCTGTTGCTGCAAACAGATCCAAATTCCCTTGGAATTGATTCCTTCAATCAATGCTCTTGGATGTCTTGAGCTTTTTCAAACACTAACTCCATCAGAATTCTGCATTTCCTCAACTGTTGAAGCTAACAGCACGCTCAAATTCATACTGGCCCTGATACTCTGGCTTTCGGGCTCTCTGTGGGTCTCTTGGCCTCTTCCGCTCCTCCTCCCGCTTCTCTGTGGGATTGTGGCTCTCTGTCCCTCTTGGGATTAATGCTCTTTGGGCTCTCAGCTCTCTGTCCCTCGACTCTTTTGCTCTCGGGCTCTTTGTTCCTCGGGTTCTTTGGAATCATTTGTTTTTGAGCCACCCCTCGCTGGCTCTACAACAATGGGATTTATCTCTCGAGATGGCTCGAACTCCTCTAGTCCACCAAGAATAACGCTTCCGGCTCTCGTGGATGGTTACCAAAGCCTCTTTGGTTCCCCAAAACGCCTTCCTCTGGCCGTGCCTCTCTGGTCGTGCCTCCGACTATTCCTCTCTGGCCCTATGGTTCTTAGGCAATTGGGCTCTCGGTCGCTGTCCCTTCACCTTCCTTTTGGAGCATTTAACAATCATTGATAACGTCCCAAGGTATGGTGGCTACTTGTTTGCACGGAAGGGCAATTGGTGCTTTAAATTCTTCTGAAACAGTGGTTCTTTGTTTACACAGAGAATGCTGTAAAAACACGAGAAAATCTGCATAAAACACAATTCCGGACTTGAAACATTATACAAAGGCATTTCGGAACCCTTTCGGGTCCGTAATATCGCATCGGGCTTAACTCCCTTTGTATTTCGTTTAATAAACGAAATACGCAATTACAAAGGAAATTGGCGCTTTTCGGACTTCAAAACACATACAATCGCATCTATAAACTTATCGGGTCCACCTTCGATCGCATATCGCAATCGCAACAGGCAGGAGCCCCGGTCCATGGTCTTAATGCAAATAGTGATGCGATATTCCTTGTTAAATCTCCACCATCTGATCAGACTCGCGATCCAACAGTCCAGATGCGATCGCATTATCGCATATCGCAATATCGCGGTGCTACGGCCTGGGGGTCTTCCCTTATGACATACGCCGATCCGATACATATCGCCGATGCTTGATCCACCAACACCGATAATCGGCGATCGCATGTCGCATTGGCCTCGACCTTTGTTAAGTCCTCCCTTTGGCTTTTTTGCGATGCGAGATTTCCTCTTTGACCAATCAAACAGGGCCACGTGGCCCAATCCCGACTTGCCATGTGTCAGCTGTGGATTGGCCGGTGAGCCTATCCTAAAAATCAAAATTTTCAATATAGTTCGAATTTTAATGAAATTGCTTCCTTTTCTAAGGACATTGGGCAATTTTCATTTTACAATATCTCCTTCATCCGGAGTCCGTTTTGGTCCGTTCAAATTGTGTCGGATTTAAGATGAACAGATCTATGCAATGGGACTATTTCTAAGAGTAGCCTGCGATTTTGATTTTCCTCTAATTTATAAAGGATTTGTGCCATTTGGGTCCTTTTACCTCTTGCATGAAATCTTTTAGACTTAGAGGTTTATCCAGGATCCATTTTTGGATCACCTTTGGTCTAGGTACTACTTCCCAGACATCATTTGTCAAGATAGAACTGTACTCTTCTACCATGGCGTCTACCCACACTTGGTGTTGAATGACTTCCTAAAAGCTAGAGGGTTCTTCAATCTGTGATACCAAGGCTTGGTATTTGTCAAGCTGTCTACGCTGCCTCTTCTCGGTTCTAGGAGCTCTAACAAACTCCTCCGCATCCCTCAGTGTCTGTCGTACTTCCCTGTTGGTTCTACTACTAGTGGTGGGAGGCTCAATCAACTCCTCCTGGTACTGTCGTTCCATTTGCTGAAATTATCTGGATTTCCTTCTTTTGAGGAAATGCTGGTACTGGTTAATGTACTCGATCCAGGTGTCTGTCCTCCTGCTTATCCTCCTTGCTGCCTCTGCTGCTGCTGGAGTCTAGACCAATGTTGCACGAAGCGGAGACGAAACAGGGATGTTTTTTGGAAGTGGGGATGCGGAAGTGTCATTTTCCAAAAATCTAGGAAGCAAAGCGTCTGCTATATATATATATTTATATTTTTTTGCATTTATACTCAAAACAAACATCCCAAATACCAAATTAGTTGTAGAAGACATGAAAACATGCATATTTTTGCATAAATCAAGATAGATATAGCATCCATTGTACATTAATGATTAATTATTCGAGCATCAACCATTTAGATGCATCAACCATCTAGAATCTAGATTCTTCTCCTCTTGTCTAGCCTTTGCCTCTACCTCGATTGTCTAGGGATATTAGTCAACATTGCCCAATTTTGATCAAACTACCTAATCCAAGACTTAAAATATGGTAGAAAAAGCTTAACATGCTTGATCGATGATTTTGACTTAATTGAAAGGTAATTTTTAGCTAAGGGCATGACAAAGGAGTTCAACAATTAACACCACCAACACTAGGGTACATATAGGGCATGGTGCTCTTGATTAAATGCTAATCGCATACCTTCATACTTGATATAATCTAATGAAATGCCACAATCCCATTCATCCTGAATTCCTGAAAATTGTTAAAACTACTGAATTTTGAATAAGATATGAAATTCTATTTTCTCCATATGAAGTCCAATGAGGCTGGAACCACTGTCAAACATTGAGTCATTTCATGGTAATATTAAAAATTTAAGTAATTCATTTTCATCCTTTTACTTTAAGAATTTAACATTACCATGAGGGAGCATCTGCTATATTTATTTTTTTTTTTATATTTTTTTTGCTATATATATAATTTTTTCATATTTTTTTGCATTTTTTTTTATAATTTTTTTCGGAAGCTTGACGCTTCGTACGGACGAAGCTTCCTAAAATTTCCAGGAAGCACCAAAACGTGTTTTGGTTTTTCCGAAGCGTGTTTTGGGAGGCGCTTCCCCCATGCATCCATATGGATCTGTTTTGGGGGTTAGATCAGGGGGGGGACGTTTCCTGCAACATTGGTCTGGACTAATGGAACATCTACTGATTAACCTTCTGTTGACATCTCTCGATATTTCCTGAAAGCTCTATCTTCCATGAACTTCGCATCCTGTCTCACTACAATCTTCCTGCTGCTAGGAATGTAGATTCTATATGCCTTTCAGGTCTTGCTATATCCTATGAGGTACCCCTTTTTTGCAGTCTGATCCAGTTTACTGTTCTTTTCGTCTGGAAAGTGACAATATGCCTCCAAGTATCCTGAGATGACTTACTTCCGACTTCTTCTCAGTGAAGACATCCTCAGGCGTTCTCTTCCCCAATGCTCTGTGAGGAGTTCTATTCTGGATATATACTGCTGTGTTGCAAGCCTCTGCCCATAAGAATCTAGGCAAGTCCTGATCATACAACATAGCTTTTGCTGCCCCAACAATAGTTCTATTTTTCCGCTCTGCTACTCCATTCTGCTCCGGATTATATGGAGTTGTCCATTCTCTTTTGATGCCCTCCTTTGCGCAGAAATCTGTGAAGTCTTTGTCTGTATATTCTCCACCATTATCTGAACGCAATACCTTTATCTTTTTCCTTGTCATGTTTTCAACGAGAGCCTTAAACTCTTTGAATCGATCAAAGACCTCATCCTTGGTCTTTAAGAAATAGATCCAGGTTTTTCTAGAGTGATCATCAATAAAGGTGACGAAGTATTCGCCACCACTAAGAGCTCTTGTGGACATTGGACCACAAATATCTGAGTGTATCAATCCCAATACACATTCTGCTCTATTGTTGCTTTTGGAAAAAGATGCTTTAGCGTACTTCCCTAGTACGCATCCTCTACATAAATCATCATGCTCAGTACTAAGGACTGGAACTCCTGTAACAGTCTCTCTGATCATCCTTAGTGTTCCATGGTGTAAGTATCCTATTCGCCTGTGCGATAATTCATCTGGTTCCTTTTCACCATTATGACTGTTGCCTATCAGTGTCATTGGAGACTCGAGCTGCAACCTATACAGTCTGTTGCTTCGAGCTCCAATTTCTCTCTTCTTCCTCCATCTTGGCTGTTTGACATATACTTTCTTTCCAATGAAGTATACATCATATCCCTTGCCTTGTAACTGAGACACTAAAATCAAATTCATTTTTAACCCGGGCACATGCAGAACAGTGGTGGCTCAGACGCTGGTTCTTGCTTCCGTCTGAAATGCTATGGTGCCTCTCCCTACTGAAGTACACTATGTTTTGTTTCCCATAGTAATCTGGAAATCCATTTATTCTTCTTGATAGCTCGAGAAATATTCTCTCACTCCAGTCATATGGGCTGAAGCTCGGCTATCAATGTACCAAACATCTGCTGACGCTGGACTTGCTAAGCATGCAAATTCTTCTTCTAATTTGGAAGATAATTCAGAGACATCTTGAGTTTCCATCTTTGTGCTATTTTTCTAATGATCTTTGACGTTATCCTGCCCTAGTAGCTGCTTGCAGAAAACTGCGTCCCACCAGAAAAAACCTCTTCACTGAAGCTTTTTTGCGCTGTTTCCTTTGTTGTTGACAAATCTCAATCTGGAAATCTTACCTCTCTGTCGACTCACTTAGAGAGAGATTTCCTTCAAAAATCTAGCCCTCCTGAACTGCGCAAACCCTCTAGGGATTTGAATTGCTGCCTCTGCAGGAATTTCAAATTCCCTTCTTCCTTCAGCGCTGGGTCTTCTGGCTTTGTTCTTCTTGCTTCACCTGTTGCTCTGATACCATGTGAAAATTCCTAAACCCGGAATCCCTACTGCAACAATTGATATTACTTCTCTTACTTGTTAAACCATACAAGTTATTTACTGTGTTCTACAGTAAATATCAAAGTAAATACAATTGCAACATTCACTATTTAAAATTAATATGTTGAAACAAGAAACTGAACAAGGAAAATAAACCGAATTGGATCCATAGAAAGACTGTCGAGAACCATGACTGAATCAGGTCGAACAAATCTCTAAAGAAATCCAAAACAGTATCAAAAACACCTTGAACCAGTGGCCATGGCAGCCGACGTGGAACAACGAGGACCTTGGTCAAAGCGCGTTGACCGAGGCCCATGGAGACCGTGCAGGAGGCCAACGTAGGAGTCTCGAAATGGGAAAAGGACGAGGTTTTTGATGCGCGATTAGCGCCCTGAAGGGGAAGCCCGAGCACTCAGTCACATCGGGAGCTAGGAAACCGCGGGCGGAAAAAGCGAAAAATGCTAACGTACGAAGGCGGGACCCGCGCACTGGAAAATTGACGGTTTTGATTGGGGCACCCTTGAATGGTAAGAGGTTTTGGACAGGAGCGGAGCGATTCCATACACTGATCGACGCGTGGTAGGCGGAGGTGAGAGAAAACCGCCGTTGATCGTGCGCTATCGGTCGAGCAAGTCAACCGTGTGAAATGTGCGTATGACGTCGGATATGGAGGGCTTAGATTGGACGACTGAGGTTGCACCCGATGGAAAGAAGCGGAATCGATAGGGAATTAAGCCGCGTTTGAAGAGATTTGGAATCCGTTTGACCGCCATGGTGGAGGAAGAACGCATCCACGGTGTAACTGAAGAAACGAATCGACGAAGCATGCTGGCGCCATTTAGAGGAGGACAAGTGGCCACTCCCTGAGCGTTCATGATGACGCCGAACACAGGGAACTCCAAGCACAACTCCAGAAGGTGAATTGGCATAAGCGGAAGAGGAACCGAACATGCATAGGGATCGAATAACTAAAGCCATGAATAGAGAGTCGAATCAGTTAGAGTTGGAGTCAGAGTTGAGAAGAGTCCAAGCAACCAAAAGAGAGTAAATAGTGAACCCTGAGAGGAGGACTGAACACAGAGAACAGTAAAGCTAAGCAGAAGAGACAGAGGGTCGAGCTGACCATAGGTAGCGTCGAGCACCAGAGAGCTTGAAGATTCAAGCCTTCCCATAGAAGAATATGTCCGGATTGAGCATCACATTTGGCTCTTTCCACTGTAGACCAAGAAGTCATAGAGCTGGTAGGAAGAAAAAGAGTCTGTGTACTCCAAGTGGCTTGGGGAATCCAAGAACCACCTTGCCAAGCAAAATCTGCTTCAGGAGAACTCATATTGAGTCCCTGTATTGTAATTTCTCTGCTTAAAGACACAATAAAACAAGGCCACCACTGAAAGCTGGACCAGGGACGTAGCCCTGGAGGATAGGGTGAACTCTTTATTAAAATTGTTTGTGTCTTTGTGTTGCTTACTATATTTTTCTGCTGTATTTCCCTTTTATTGTCTGTGTATTGGCAATCTAATCGATCCGTTGTTTCAATAACACAGAACACACACTAGCACATGACTCTGTAATACCTTAGTTTAATAAATCTTTAACTGATGTCATTCATAGGGTGAATATCAGATCAAGTGGTATCAGAGCTCTAGGCTGTAAGGTTAGACAAGCTTGGGTTGGTATCGCTGTGAATGCTCACAAGATCAAAGATCAAATTAGGAGAAGGAGAGTTGGTGGAAACTAATCTTGAAATTGGGAGAGTCTATTCTCGAAAGACAATGTCAGAAGAAGGTTCTATAGGGCCAGACCCTCAATTCATAGAGATTTTCCTAGCTATAAAGTCTATGGTTGAAGAAATGTACAGAGACTTTAGAAAGCAAAAGGTGGAAAATGCATCAGGCTCTAAGCAAGAGAAAGAAGAATATGAGTCTCACTTCCATGACAACTCCAAAGGAAAGGGGAAAGAGGAAAACTTTTTCACACCTAATAGCCCTGTACATAATAAAAAAGCATATTTCATTAAGTTAGATGTTAAATTTGATTTGCCTATATATGATGGAGAGCTAAATGCTGAAAAACTGGACAACTGGATTAGACAAATTGATGTGTATTGCAGGGTACAGAACATAAACTCAAACAAGAGTAAGATTCAGCTGGCAAGCCTATGCCTAGGAGGCACTGCCTTGGTTTGGTGGGAAGGTAGAACCCAAGTTGACATGAAAAGACATGGCAAGACCATCTCTGTCTAGAGTGACTTTGTTTTTGCAATCAAAAAGCAGTTCTATCCATTGGCCTACATGCAACAAGCCATGATGAGTTGGCAAACTCTTCGGCAGTTGAAGGGGCAAAGTGTACAAGGGTATACTCAAGAGTTCAGAAAGAGAGAATTGACGTTGGGTATCTTACTAGACTCACCAGAGACTCTTTTGAAGTACATTGGTGGTCTACATAGCTACATGAAGCATACCATCCTCATTTTTAATCCCGCTAGTATAGATGACGTATCTGTACAAGCTACTCATCTAGAAGCTAGAGGAAAGAATGGAAATCCAGAAGTTGCATGACCATCCCAACCCACTGTCAGCAAGAGCAAGGAGAAAAGAAAACAGAAGAGGAAAGCAAGGAAGGCTAACACTGCATATAAAGCCAAAGCTTCATGCACTCATTGTAAAAGGGAGGGACATGATGATGAACATTGTTGGATTCTGCATCCAGAGCTGAGACCTAAGAAGTCCAAGGGCAAGAAGAAGAAGACAGCTGCAGCTATTCAGAGAGATTTGGGGTCAGACTTGGGAGATGAAACAACTATAGCAGCCACAGGTATAAAAGGTAAGAATTCTGAAGCATCTACTAGTAATTCTGCTCAATCTGTTATTGATGAAGAAAATGAGAGAAAAAGGCATGAGCTTTTCCATATTCGAGTTATTTCCAAAAATCAAAAGATTGATACTTTGTTTGATAGTGGCTCTCAAGTAAATTTGATTTCTGAAGCAATTGGGATTAGCAACTACACCTCACAAGAAACCATACCCATTAGGATGGTTGAATGATAAAGCACAACTACAAGTGACTAGACAGTGCAAACTCAAGTTTTCTTTTGGGTCAGCATTTGTAGATGAGGTTGAGTTAGACATAATTCCTTTGGATATATGTGGAATTGTTTTAGGAAGTCCTTACTTGTATGATAGAAAGGCTATTTTCTATAGAGTTGAGAACAAGTATCTATTGGTTAAATATGGAATCGAATACTTTGTAAGAGCTCATAAGCTCAAGAATAATTATACTCTCATAAACTCAGGATAAATGAAAAGAATGATTAATTCATGCAAACAATTCTTACTGATGGTTGTAAAGGAAAAGAAACCTGATAAAACCAATGTATTTGAGGGCTGTAATGCTGAACAACAAGCTGATATAGAAAAGGTTGTTTCAGAGTATGATGTTTTGTTTCAAGAACCTAAAGGTCTACCACCCAAAAAGGGAATAGTACATGATATTATTTTGCAGCAAGATGTTCCATTGCCTAACATTGGGATGTACAGGTTGTCTGCTTTAGAGAATGTTGAAATCAAGAAGCAAGTGCAGGAGTTGCTCGAGAAGGGATTCATCAGGCCTAGCACATCACCATGTGGATCACCAATCGTTTTGGTGAGAAAGAAAGATGGCTCGTGGAGAATGTGCATAGATTACCGAGCATTGAATAAGATAACAATAAAAAACTGTTATCCCCTTCCTCGCATAGATGATCTTCTAGATCAATTAAAGGAAGTTGTTTACTTCACCAAGCTGGATTTGCATAGTGGATACCATTAGGTTAGAGTTTCAGAGCAAGATGCATGGAAGACTGCTTTCAAAACAAAGCAGGGATTGTATGAATGGCTAGTTATGCCTTTTGCCTTAACTAATGCTCTTGCTACTTTCATGAGATTAATGAATGATGTACTCAAACCTTTTCTTGATGATTTTGTTATTGTGTATTTGGATGACATTCTGATTTTTAGTAAAACGTGGGAAGAACATTTAAAGCATTTTAAGTAGCCATTGGATGTTTTGAAAAGAGAAACTTTATGTTAAACTCTCAAAATGTGAATTTGGCAAAACATCTCTAAACTACTTGGGTCATATAGTAGGGGGAGGTGAATTGAAAATAGATCCCTCTAAAGTGGCAATCATTGTGAACTGGCCTAAACCCAGGTCTGCTACAGAAGTGAGAAGCTTCTTAGGAGCAGCACAATATTGGAGGAAGTTCATTTCTAACTTCTCCTCGATTGCAGCTCCCTTACATGCTTTAACAGGATTGAATAAGGTGTTTCAGTGGGGAGGCAAACATCAGAAAGCCTTCGACACCTTGAAAGAGAAAATTAGTACAACACCTGTACTAGCACTGCCTGATTTACAAAGACCATTTGAGATCCAAACTGATGCCAGTGACTATGCCATGGGAGCAGTGTTGACACAACACGGTAAACCCATATGTTATCATTCTGAGACTTTTAATCCTGCAGTAGTTAACTATCCTACATATGATAAAGAATTGTATGCATTAGTTCAGAGTGTGAAAAAGTGGAAACATTACTTAATGGGCAAAGAGACAGTGATACATACTGATCATCAACCACTTCAATATCTACACTCCCAAACTAAGTTGCAGCAATCAAGACATTACAGATGGATGGGTTTTCTACAACAGTTTCACTTAGTCATCAGATATAAAAAGGGCATACATAACAAGGTTGCAGACATGTTATCGAGACCCTTATAAATGCATCTGCCATACTTAAACATAATTCTGTGCTACATGAAAGCTACATAGAACAATATGCTCAGGATATAGATTTTAAAGATGTATATGCAACTTTGAGTCAAAGCAAAAGAGTAGAAGAATTGGACTATCATATAAAGGACCAACTCTTATACCATTGTGGGAAACTCTGCATTCCACAAATTGAGAGGATAAAGATAATTAGGGAAGCACATACTTCTCTGATATCAGGTCACTTTGGGGTAAGCAAAACAATTGCACAGCTGCAAAGATTCTGCTATTGGCCGAAAATGAATGAGACAGTTTCTAGATATGTAAAAGGGTGTGCTATGTGTGTTAAAAGCAAGCCCAACAATAGAAAACTAGGCTTGTACACTCCATTGCCATTTCCTTCTCACCCTTGGGAAAGTGTTTCCATGGATTTTGTTAGAGGATTGCCTAAATCTAGGAAAGGTCATGATTATCTATATGTTGTTGTGGATAGGTTCAACAAAATGTGTATTTTGATACCTTGTAGTAAACAGATCATAGCTGAACAGACTGCAAAATTGTTCTTTGAACATGTATGGGTTCATTTTGGATTACCCACTTCCATTGTATCTGATTGAGACACCCGATTTGTGGGGAAGTTTTGGTCTAGTCTGTGGGAACTGATGGACACCAAGTTAAAGAAAAGCACAACTTTTCATCCACAAACAGATGGCTAGACAGAAGTAGTAAACAGGACTGTGATCCAGTTACTAAGAGGTTATTGCAGTAAACATCCTAAGCTTTGGGATGAACACTTGTGTTATGTGCAGCATGCTTACAACAAAGCCAAACCCTCTTCTACACAGAGATCTCCTTTTGAGACTTGCTTTGGTTTCACGCCAAGGTCTCCTTTGGATTTTGTCTTTGGTAAAGATACCATGGTTGATGGACACAGTGATGTGGACAAGGCAACTAAGTTCATTGAACAGATTTAGGAGATCCATCAGGCAGTACAGGAATAGCTGGAAAAGAGCTAGGCCAAGTACAAGGCTAGGCATGATAAGCATCAGATGGAGCATAGTTTTCAAGTTGGAGACCAAGTCTGGCTGTATATTAGCAAGGACAGGATGCAAGGTGAAGTTGGACAAATGTCCCCGGAAAAACCCAATGCGGGTAGCAAATGAGGGTTTCTTTATTATTCTTTAGCAAAAATCTCATGTACAAGATACAACAAACATAATAGAAGTGGACTTTTTGTGAGAATTTTTGCAGACACTTCTTGACGAGTTTCTGATCCGGGAGAGGACCTGTTGCCCAATGTTGCACGAAGCGGGGATGTTTTTTGGAAGCGGGGATGCGGAAGCGTCATTTTCCAAAAATATAGGAAGCGAAGCGTCTACTATATATATAGTTATATTTTTTTTGCATTTATATTCAAAACAAACATCCCAAATATCAAATTAGTTGTAGAAGACATGAAAACATGCATATTTTTACATAAATCAAGATAGATATGGCATCCATTGTACATCAATGATTAATTATTCCAGCATCAACCATCTACAATCTAGATTCCTCTTCTCTTGTCTGGCCTTTGCATCTACTTCAATTCTGTAGGGATTTTAGTCAACATTCCCTAATTTTGATCAAATAGCTTAATCCATGCCTTATAATATGGTAGAGAAAGCTTAACATGGCTGATTAATTTTTTGGCTTGATTGAAGGGTACATAATGCTAAGGCCATGACAAAGGAGTTCAACAATCAATAACACCAACACTGGGGTACATATAGGGCTTGTTGCTCTTGATTAAATGCCAATCACATGCCCTCATATATGATGTAATCCAATGAAACGCCACAATCCCATTGATCCTAAAAATTGTTGAGTTCGCTGAATTTTGAATGGGATATGAAATTCTATTTTCCCCATATGAAGTCTTATGAGGTTGGAACCACTCTCAAAAATCCCGAGTCATTTCTTGGTAATGTTAAAAATTCAAGTAAAAGGATGGAAATGAGGGATAAAGGAGAATGTCACTTTTACTTTAAGAATTTAGCATTACCATTAGGGAGCATCTAGGAAGCGTCTAGGGAGCATCAAGGGGCACCTTGGGAGTATTCAGAAAGTGTAGTTCCTCATAGAACAGTTCGAAATTTCAAAAAACAAAAACAGAAAAAGCCCCGCGAAACCATCTACCTTCTCTCGGATCCGCTTGCGATCCGTGGTGGATACACACTCGAGCCTTCATAGGTCCACACCCGATCCTTTCTGGATCCGCGGATCGAGCAATAAGAACCGTAGATCGGGCAGTAGGAGCTGCGGATCGGGACCCCATGGATCTGATTTTCTGATCCGTGGTTTCGCTGAAGAATCGGTGGCGGATCCGTATGAGACGCAGATTTGCCTTTGGATCCTTTGGGGGCGTGACGGTTCTGTTGCCCCCTCTGCGTCTCACTGTGTCAACCACTGCATGAGAACTACACTATCCAACGTCGCACTGCCACTGCATTGTCCTTTGCGTCACAGCCTCTGCGCTATCATCCTTCTGATTTGCATCTTCTACTCTTGACCTGCAGATTGATGCTGATACCCCCACTCTCTGCTTCTCGCCTGCAACTCTCCCTTTGATTTGATTTTCTCTTGTGGAACTTTGACTAGTGAGAAAATCGAACTTACTCGGGTAACTGAGTATCTGTCTCTGGTGTGTTTCCAATGCCCTTCGATATCCTTCTTATAATCTTCCAGTTGAGAATCAACAGCCCAGATTAGATTCTAATCAATGGCTCAGATCATTTGGACTCGATCTTCGTCTTCTTCTAGAAGTTACATCCGCATTTTAGATTAATACCCATTAGTTATTTTAATTTCCTAAGTTTAGTCTTAGGGTCCCATTAAAAATAATTAATTATTTTAATAAAAATGTCTCTGGGTGGAATTTCCCAAAATGATTTCTGGGTATTGTGGAATACATATGTCTAAGCCTCCCTGCAAAATTTGAGACTTAGAGCACATTCAATGCTACAAGGAATCAACACGAATATCCATGTGATATTAAGGGATGGGATGATAACTATCGTGCTTATTGATCCTCAAGGTTCCTTCCGCTCACCAAGTTGCAAGCATGGCTAAGGAGTTAGGCACGGGATTATTATGCGAAAGGACGTGGAATGAGTGGACCTCTTGAATGAAACCTGTGAAAATTTCTGAATCTACACATCATAATTCCTACTGCAGTCACTGGTTTATCATCTCCTACTTGTTTCTACATTCAGCAAGTTATTTAATTATTAAACAATGATGAAAACACTATTGCAGACTACGCATACATACAAATCATGAACTATAAATAGAACGAGACAAATACACAAGGGACACCGTTATTTTTGGACAATCGTCCCAGAAAAACCCAATGCGGGAAAACCGGTGCAACAACTCTGAGGGTTTTCTATTATTAAGCAGTTGTTCTGAATACAACTCTGGGTGCCCTCTCAACAATCCAGTTACAGAGATAAAAATATACTGGCAGAAACCTAAGTTACAAAGATAAAAATATACTGGCAGAAACCTAAGTGAGATTACCTCACTTCACCAAGCAAAACCTCTCCATTCCAGCAATTGGACTGGATGTCCCTGACTACAACTGCGCTGCCTCTTCGCAGTAGCTGCGTGGGCTTGTGTGGAGCACACTAGGACACTACGTCAGCACTGCGTTGCCTCCTGGAGCTTTGACGTTAGCCTTCTTGGCTGAACCTACTGCTCCCTGGCTGAATTCATATTTCTGCTGGAGGGTGGCTCTACCCCAGCGCTGGAAATGTGTGGGCCCTTCTCGGCCCAGCGTCAGTCTCCCTGTGTCTGCGCTACCAGCTCTGGCGTCTCTCTGCCTCTCTCTGCTGTGTATTTGAGGTCCCAAAGAAGATCCTCCGACCTCAACTATACCTGCCCCTCTGCTGCAACAGATCACTTGTATGATTTTCTCAGCAAACCTCGCCCCAAAAAAATCAAACTCGCTGATCTTTACAGTGTATCTCCAACTGACCCTCAAGCCTCCTCTTATACTTTTCCTGTTGATGAATCAACGATCGAGATTAAGTTCCTAATCAACGGCTATGTTTAAAACAGAGTTGATCCTCCTCACTTAGAAGTTTCTTACCCATATTCTTATTAATACCCATTAATATTTTTATTTTCTTAAGTTTAGACTTAGGAATCCCGTTAAAAATATTAATTATTCTAATAACTCATCTGGGTGGAATTTCTCCAAACGATTTCTGGGTTTTGGAGATCTCATGTGTTCTGAACCCTCCACAAAATTTCGGAGCTAGAGCACATCCGATGCTACCCAAAATCAACAGAACCCATGCTTCTGTGATTTCTTTTGAAGATTGAATTAAGTTTCAAATTTGAAGGGGAAGATCCAAAGTGAAATGCCTAACTACATTTTTGGAGTGTCCCACAAATATCAAATTGTGAAAATGTAATGAGGTGGGTAGATTAACTCCTTGAAGAAGAGTGTAAGATTCCGCCTAATTATTAGATGCCTTGCCCAAGCTCCATGCCTATAGCAAATGTGCATCTCCTAGCACCTACCACCCCTGGTACACAATGGGGTAATTATTCAACCAAAGTTTTCAGTATTTATTTAACTATTTAATATTGAGTTTATCCTTTCTTCTCCCTGTTTTTCTTGTTTGTTGAGTGACACTTGATCTTTACATAGGAAAAATCTTAGAATTATTATATGCTGGCCATTCACACTGACTTATTTACCCTCCAAAGGCTTAACTGCTAGCAAAGGCTTAAGCTTACTTTCAGCTAAGATGGTACATTCTAGTATAATTATTACACTAAAGTTTTCCAGTATTTGCAACTAAACCCAAGCATGTAGCAGGGGTAGTCGGGGGGAAGCTCCGCTAGATTCAAAATAACTAGAGGATGAGGGAACAATAAGTCAAGGTCGAGTCTCTTTCTGGGACACAACATTGAGGACGCCTCTATTATATACGAGATTATTGCTCTATAGATATCTTAATGAATGATATAAGTTAGGTAGAATCATCATTATCAAGTTGATGGTTTAGCAAGCCATCGTGCTCCTCATTGAGCCAACACCCCACTAGCAAGATAGGTTAAATTACATTAAAGTCATTGATGCAGGTGATCCCTTACTTTCAAGAAAGAGGGGGAAATTACAAATTTTAAAGTCCAATCTAGTACAATTGGTATACTCCACAACCAATTGTATTGTGGTTGTGGAGTATACCGTGATATTACTTGTTAACTGGAATGATATGTCACTGGCAAGATAGGTTAAATTACATTAAAGTCATTGATATGTCTAACCCCTGTGGAGATGAATCCTCGCCCGCAAGTGCTCCCCTTGATCTCCACCTGTGGAGCATCTTGCCATACTGATGAAGTCCCCCACGTCATCAACGAATCACCAACACCCAATGGAAGATCAGAATGATCTCCCCTTGTAGAATCCATCTCATCCCTAAGGGTGTGAAAATTTCACCACTGAAATCCTATTGCAGAAACTAGAATTAATTCTTCTAACTGTAAATTAATTAACAGTCTATTTGCTACGACAAATATCGAATAAATCACCTGCAATCTTCACAAATAAAAAATACCGCGGAAGATAAATTGGAATTTGAGAAAATATTGACACACACAATGCATTTGACACAATTTTTTTGGACAAAAGTCCCCTTGAAAAACCCAACTTGGCAAAACCAGTGTAGCAGCTGAGGGTTTTTATTATTAAGCAACAGTGAGAAATTCTAAGTGCAATAAATATCGCCAAACTGGCGAATCTATTCAAGAGGAATATTGGCAAAAATTCTCTGAGGGAAATTACCCTCTCTCTGAGTAATCTCGACACTTGACTGCCTCTGAAAAGCTAGCCATCCAACCAGCTCTGCGCAGGCCTTGTGTCACCCTAGTGTAGTCCCTCAAACGCTCTGCATGAATCAACTGCCAATCTATACGTCCTGCCTGCTGCTGACTGAGAAACTATCTCTCCGACACTCTGGAAAAATTTCTTGGCCTCTGGAACTAAAAACGAGTTCCTCTTCAATTGGATCAAATTGCCCTCTTGAGGCTCTGCACTGCCTTTGTGCAGCCTCCTCGAGAAACTCTCGATCTCCTCTTTCTGACTCTACGGAATTGGAAAACCTCCTACGGACTCACTGGCTCTACCCATCTGCTTCCCTTCTTTGGCTCGAACTCTTCCGACAACTGTTGCTGCTCTCTAGAAAATCAAACTGCCTAAGGAAATCGATTTCAAGTGTGTGTGCTCTTCCATCTACCCATCGACTTCTTCTAATCTCACTGTGGGATTCCAATGACCAAGATTAAACCTTAATCAATGGTTGAGGTTATTTCCTAGTCGATCTGTGTGAGTTTCTAGATGATTCACACCTTTCTCAATTAATACTAATTAATTAACTAGATTTCCTAAGTTTAGACTTAAGAAATATAAAAAAAGGCTAGTAATCTAATTGAGACATTCTAGGTGGTATTTCTAGAAATGATTTCTGGGTTATGGAGAACTCCTGTGTTTTAGCCTCTCCACAAAGTTTTGAGACTAGAACAACTTTGATGCTACAAAAATTAACACTCCCTCTTAGCGAGGAAGGTGTTCTCATGCTGCACTACTGCTACAACACCCTGTGTTTGTATCACCCTCTGTATACGCTGTTGATGTCTGGCTATTGTGACTGCCTGCCACTACCCACCAACCACTTCGCAACTATAATGTTGCATCTATGTTGCTGCTAACACTACTATACTGCTGCCAACACTGCATCCGCACTGCAAACTTTCTCTCATCTGTTATTGTTGCAATTGCAACTACTGCAACTAAGAAGCATTCGAAATGTTGAATCAACTGTCTCTATGCCACATCTATCTCCTGAGCATATGACTGCAACTAGTCTTTGCATTGTCCACTAAGGAAGCTGCACCAAAATTGCACGACTCGTACTCGTATAAGACTCGTCATGGCATCGACTCGTCGACTCGTATAAGACTTGGGAACGACCCTTATAAGACCTGTATAAGACTCGTCAAAATACAAAAAAAACTTAAAATGTGGTAAATTTTAAGCACAAAAAAGAAACTAATGACAATTCCAATCCTTATAAGTTATAAAAACCACAAGATATGCAATAATTCATAACATCATCTCATATTTATAAAAGTACAACATAACATATTCGATTTTTGTAAGCAAAACATTTAGATATTGAATAAGAAAAGGACTCATGATTCCATAATTAAAATAAAAAATGTCAGCAAGCTCAAAATTCAAATACGTATGTCATAAATGATAAATGATTATCTCATAACAATCTTGAGTCTCATCACTCATAGACGGCCACGCCTAAAATAAGTCCTCGTGGAGCTAGTGGTAACATTGGAACACTGAAGCAACTGTGAGATAGGTGTATTTGGAGTCTCCATTTGAGATGACAAACTAGAGAGATCCTCAATCTCTTCATCAAGCCAACTCAAATCAAGGGCCTCCTCCACAACCCAATCAAACTCTAAATCAATAGTATCCAATAAAATTGGATTTGTATCCTTTGGTTGCACTTGTTTTGTGGGCATTCGAAGGTTGTAGTAGATGAAAACCAACTTCTCCAACCTCTCATGCTCCAACTTGTTTCTCTTTTTGCTATGGATGTGCTCAAACATTGACCAATTACGCTAACAAGAAGAAGCACTACAGGGTTGATTCAGGACTCTGATGGCGAATTCTTGTAATTGTGGTGCCTCAGTGCCACAACCTATCCACCGATGAGCTGTAAAAAAATAACAACAAAGATTATCAGTTTGCAATGCCAAACATATAAAGAGAACTAGCAAAATTACAAGCTAAGTTCTAACAATTTGCACTTACAAGGGATTTTTTTGTCCTTGAGACGTTGGCTTGAGCTGAATCCAAACATGCCAGATGCTTCCTTGTACATATCTCATTGTAAGTTGATTGTCCTGAATATCTACATCCAGGAAGAATATCTACATCCAGGAACATCTTCTCAATGCATATCATGACACCTCTCATCACCTCGGGATCTCTTTGAATGCTAGACCCCTCATTATAGAATAAGCTCGGATTGAGATATGCTCCTGCTGCATGCAATAGTGAATGTAGTATCCTGTCCCACCTAGAATCAATAATTTTCCATATAGGGAGATATTTAGATTCATTTCCCTTATAGAAAGTCTTGATGGCCTCTTTAGCACTGTCCATGCCCTCATAAACATATCCCATTGCAGGTTTCTCTCCATCCATCAATCTCAAGACTTTCACAAGTGGCTCAGTGACACTGACAATCTCAGTCACTTTGTCCCACAAACTATTAGCAAAGACAAATGTTTTCACAGACATTGCTTCCGGTTTTGTGCTATCTTTCCAGAATACCCATTGCTGGCTACAAAATATTCTTCTCAAAGCTTGGTACTCATACAAAAGGCTTTGGAGGGAAAGAAAGTTTGTAGCAAACCGTGTGATAGCTGGGTGACTAAGCTCACCTTGTGCGAATTCCCTCATAAGGTTCAACGCCCAAGCATGTTTATAAATATACTTGGTAATATGCTTGCATTCTTGCATAACGTCTTGCACCCACTCCAACTTCCCAATGTCCTCTAGCATCAAGTCTATGCAATGGGCAACACACGGAGTCCAAAAAATGGTGGGATATTTGGCACAAAGCAACCTTCCAACTGCCACATAATTTGCTGCATTGTCCGTGATTACTTGGACAACATTTGCAACCCCAACTTCCTCCACCACATCAGCCAACAATGAAAAAATCTAACGTGCATCTTTTACGTTTGTATATGCATCAATGGATTTTAGGAACATGGTTCCTTTAGGGCAAGCTACAACAAAATTTATTATTGTTCTACCCCTCTGATCTGTCCACCCATCAGACATAATTGTACAACCTGTAAATTTCCATGAGCTTTTAATGCTCTCCAATTGTTCCTTGACACACTCAAGCTCCTCATCTAACTCTTTCCCCCTAAGTACATTATAAGATGGGGCTTTGTATCCAGGGCCAACACATGCAATGGCATCCACCATGGGCTGATAAAAATAAGACTTTGCATAGTTGAATGAAAGACTGTTATGGTACCGAAACCTCCTCATTGCCATATCTGCCTCCTTCCTCTTCTTATCATTGAAACTGTCCAAGGTTGGTTGAGATCCTGGAGTTGTACGAGAACTGAAGAAAGAAGAGGTTATACTCCTATTTGCCATAGCAGTTGAAGAGGAGTTACCAATACTTGGACTTTGAAACTGTGTTTCACTCTGAGATGAAGATCTACCTATCCCAACAATCTCATCCTTCCTTCTTGCCCTCTTAGAACTTGCTTCTTTAATGGATTCCAAAGCAGCTACCATTTCAATAGTGACTTCATGAGGGCAACTTTGACAACATCCCACACCATGCCCAGGAATTCTGGCTAGGTGGTATTTCAGCGTGTTTATGCCTGCATGCATTGTGGCATTGCAATAATTGCACTTGATATTGTGGTCATTACCGAGAATGATTCATTGACCATGTGCCCAGTCGGATCACGAGACCGTCTGAAACCCTTTGGTGGCATGGTAACAAAATCTAGAAGAATTTTTTTTTTTTTGGTTTGGATTTTTTTTTTAATTTGCAATTTTTTTTTTGGACAGGGTCATTTTGTGGCTGAGAAACTCAGCCACAGGCATTTCCAAACAATTTTTTTTTTGCAAACATACAAAAAAATTTAAAAACAAAAAAAACAAAAATAAATACATGGAAAACATTCTAACTAGGTTCATGAAGCCTGCTTGAAGCTTAGTCTAATCCAATGAAGCCTCCTTTAGCCTCCTCCAACAACTCCTTCACGCTCCTTTAGCTTCACTCTCAAGTTTCAACACTCAAACAAATTAGCCAAACACTCAAATGGCAAGTGAATGAGAAATGGAAGGGAGAGAGGTGCTTATAAAGCTTTTTCCCCCTCCAATTTCCCTTTTGCTCCACCTCATTTCCAAAAAAGAAAAAAAAAGTAAAAATCAAATTTCTAGACATTTTGGGTGTTTTGATGCCCGAAGGGTCTTATAGGGGTCCGATGGGAGTTTAATAGGCTACCCGCGGGTTTGATGCGGGTAGCTGGGTCTTGTACAAAACCCACAGGGTAAGGGTAAAGACCGCGGGTTCTATGTGGTTCACCCGTCTTGGCTTATGACCCGTTCTTACCTGCGGGTACCCGCAGGTTTCATAAGGGTGGTGCTTCACTGATCTACACTGCTGCTAACTCTGCTACTGAGCCTCCTGCTTTGATGTCAGCACTTCTCTGCGCTTCTCAACACCTGACTGCAACTAGTCTGCAACTGTCACTTGGGAATCTGACTACATCAATGACACTGATCCATTGTGCTACTGAATATTGTGGGCCCCTATAGCAAGGTAATGATCCATGAGGAAACATCATCCGATGCACCCTCGTCGGAACCTGCCCAACTACTCATACTGCTGGATCCTCGCTAGACTCTGAACTCTAATCTACTCATACTACTACTGCTGAAATATTCAACTTGCAAATTAAACCAAAGACAAGAAAGACTCCAAATGTAATAGATCACGTAGTTAATGAATGCAATTATGAGATTAGATCCAAACTATGATAACAATGAAACTACTAATGCAAGAGAAACAAGTTATTGATCTAGATCTAGGAGAAATGGAAATGAGAAAGAGGATGCCTCCTTAAATAAGGAGGCGGGATACCGTGGGATAGAGATCCCAAGCTCCCTCAAGAACAAGATTTTATTATTATATTACAAGAGGAGTCCTTTTGAAAAAGGGAAGGGACTCTTCAATCTCAAGGAGGATTACAATGATGAAAGAGAACTCCACAACCCAACCTCCTCAAGAGACAAAGATGAATTAGATCAGCTATCAATTATAACTCAAGAGTCAAAACACCTCAAGCAAGGCTGATCCAACCCTCAAGGGCACTCAGCCTTCAACAAAAGATTATACGAGTTACAAGAGAGCCCACGACTTGAGGAGGAAAACCTTCAAAACCTTACGGCCAGCCCAAAGAATTAATGAAAATTTGTTATTTAAATTTTATTAATTTTTTTATGATCATTCTCTTCACTTCAAAAATTTCTGGCTCCTCCAATACTATCAAACCCTTTGCTTCAGTCAAGGAAAAGGGTCTTTGACCTTGGAAAAATAGGCCTAAAATGATATGCGGCTTCCCTAAATTTTTTTGCAAAGGATGTCAAGCTTTTGAAATCGATTTTATGCCAAAAACATGTGGAGAAACCCTTAAACTTTTTGTTGAAACACCTGCAAGAGACAAGGGTTAACAAACCTTCAATGGCAAAAGAAATGGAGCCCTAGAGGCTTGCGGCCAAGGGAAAACAGGCCTATAATGCCTGCGGCCTACAAGAAGGAGCTTGTAGAAAAATTTACGAGCCACAAAAATGATACCCAAACCCTTCTTGATTCCAAGAATAACCCCTCAAGGTTAGCGGCTAGCAAAAAAATGAGATTTGAAGCAAATAGTAACAAAGAACCCCAAGCGGAATCCTTGAAAAAAAATTGCAAAATTTTTATCGAAGTGAAATCCCTTGAGAAATTCGGTCTTGAGGCAAAAGAAGTCCTCAAAACCCTTGCGGCCTTCCAGAAAAGGCTAGACGACTCTTAAAAATAACTTGTTGACCTCCAAAGCCCTAGCCATCTAGGTTAGGAGGCTAGTCCTAGCATCTGAAATTGATATTCTTCAAAATCTTGATGGGATCAAACCTGCAAACAATATGTACAAATAGATCCAAGCCAAAGTCGACGCCTTCCTTCAGATCTGCAATGGAAACTCAAGAAAACCCAACAATATATACAAATAGGTGGCAATATGTACAAGGTTAGATGGAGATATATACACAAGATCTATTCACAAATTTAATAATACAAGCTCTTTAAGTAGCAGATCTATTCATCAAAGCACTAAAATAATTTTGAATAGATTTTGAAAATGTTTTAAATTTAGATCAAGAGAAAATGGTAAGGAAAACCCCTTTTCTTATTCGGATGATAAGCCATCAAGTGACCCACTATGGGTTCTTCAACTTCTATGCTTGGCTAGTTGGTTAACTCAACCGAGAATGTCCCCAAGTATCCAAGATCTGATCAATAATAATATTTCCACACACTTGATAGATAATTGTTAGACACAGAGATTTGGATAGCACAGTGATAGAGGAGTCTAAGGGTTTAACTGGAAACCAATAGATCTGCTCTACATAGTGTGTTTATCCAAATCTAAACAATGATGCAAGGTAACTATACACCAATGAATCTTCAAGAGCTAATGGAAATAACAATATGAAGCACTAGTAGAACATTAAACACGAGATCAGAGAGATTATACAATTTCAAAGAAGAAAAACACCATAATTTTTCCCTAAATAATTTTGTATTATTGCTCAGAAAAATATTACAATGATAGCAAAAGCTTCGCTTGACCAAGAGCTCAAGATTACATGATGATGCAATGAGGAGCTTAGAGCTTCCTTATATAGAAAAATGAGAGCATGAGAGCCTCCATGGGGAAAAACAACTAGTTGGACTTCACCCATGGCTTGATCCTTGTCAAAAAATTTCCAACCTTTGATTACTACTGCACAGATCTCTAGAAAAATTCGACTTGATGGATGTGCTGGATGGACCAATCTTTGACTCCTGGGTGGTTTTGGACCATTGGAAAATCTTCAAAAATAATTTCCTTGAAATTCCCTCATTCAAAACAACCACTTGGTGTTGGAAATACTGAGAGGGAGGGTGAATCAGTGTTTCTTTTCAATTGTTATTTTTCCAATCAAAACATTTATATTCAGAACACAAGATGAACAACAAGAATAAATGCTTTTATTAATATAATCTTTGCAGTAAAATAGATACAATATATATATGGTTTCAATCTATTGCCAAGCACCAACTTGGACTTTTGTGAGGCTCCAACCTCCAGAGCACCAACTCTGTTTTGTCATGGCACCAACCTTAGACTTAGGAGCACCAACTCCCAGGACACCAATCCTTCCAGTTCTGAGGCACCAACCTCAAGGACACCGATCCTTCCAATTCTGAGGCTCCAACCCCAAGGGCTTCGACCCAATCTTGTCAAGGCATGTTTGATAGTGATTCTCTACACCCAAAACTCTTCTTTACTGAATTCTGTCTGTTTACAGCTTCACTGTAGTCTCCATGCTACAACATCAATGGCAACCAGTCTTCATATGAAGAAGTCTTTACAACTCTTTATACGGTCCACACAAAGTCTGCAAAAGTTATCTCATGATGATATCAAATAGCCATCATGATCTCTGATATTGTCTCCACACAACTTTAGTGAGTCTACTATTAGCTGCACTAAGCTCTGCACAAGAACCAACTCTCAGTTTCAAGCCTCTGTTCTACCAGTCACAGTAAATGCTTCAGGCGTGACTGCTTCACATTGTTCTCTTACTTCCCAGAAACAAAATCACATATGCTTCAATGCCAGTGCTGGCTACTGCTCCCTTCAAACGATGTCAGATAAAACTTTATTTATTATATCACAGAATTGTTCTTCAGAATACTTTCTGTACTTAATTAATTCATCACAGGTCTGAGTCTTTCACAGGGTAACAAGATCAACAGAGTTGCTTGTTCTTCGACTGCTTCCTGTCCGGCTGGACCTTCGTCTTCCTTCTATCCTGCTGGACCTTTGACCCTTTTCTGTTCTGCTAGACCTACGACTTGCTCCTTTCTTCCAGTTCGCCAACAAACTTTGAACCTTCCTTGTTCATTGTTATAGATGCCTGATACGCCTGACCTTTTGGCTTCCTCCTTGCTCTCTTGAGCTTTTGCTTCCTCTGTGCTCGCTCTTCGGCTTCATCTGTCTCTTCAGATTCATCAAATTCTTACAGGACATGTTAATGCAGAAGAGAGGCCGTATTATAATAATATTGCATATTAAAGAAATAACTACATCAGAGAGGCCCCCCTTTTTTTCAATATTCATACAATGGACCCAAACCTATCAGAAGCGTTTATTTGACTTTAAGCCTCGGGCAACACATTTATCGGAACCACAGGAATACACGGAAATACACCCTCTGAACACATAAGGCCAGACTTCAAATGCACTACCCCCGCATCTATAACTTCATCGGGTCCGCTCCTCCACAACTTTATCGCAATCGACAGATTTGCACATAACATAGCCAATTCCCCGATACCCAGACGCGATATTTTTTTTAACTGTTTTAATAACTCCGTCGGGTCCATATATATATATGTATCGTAATCGACGCTTTCAATGTGGCAAGGTTTTACAAGAGGCTTGCGATATGCGACGGATGCGATAATATATTAAATCATATTGTAATGGTTAGTCGGGTCCGTATATTATTGCAATCGATACTTTCAATGTGGTAAGGCTTTATAAGAGTCTTGCGATATGGCGAATGCGATGTAACTTTAAAGTGTATTACAATGGAATCCTCGGGCCCGAGTATTGTATCACATCTATATATATATATATCGCATATTTAATGTGCCATCCTTTTATAACTTATGATATGATATTAAGCGGTATTCCTTAGCGATCCTCCACTGTTGATCTGCTCACGATCCGACGGCCAACACTTAACCCGATCAATCGAAAACCGTCTGTTGATCCTTCGTCGTCAATCAACCTGCGCTGGATCCAACGACCTGCATGAATTTTGCGTGAGCAATTTGCAAGGGAAATAACCACCTGAAAAAGTGGTTTTCTCTCTCCACCCTCGTGCTACGTGTGACTCGGTCGATGGAATCGGGCGCTCTCCTCTAAATACCACTTATTGCCTAGTGTCTGCCCGAAAACCATTGCCACTGTTACAAATCCACCTTTTGGAATATAACCATGTGCATTCACTTTGACTTTAACCCGATATATGTGGTTATATACTTTAACATGATATATACTCCTCTGCTCTTTTCTGGTCTGATATGACTACGCGATGGCTTCTGATGCACTGCTCCAATAACTCTTCTCTGATATTCCTTCGATATCGCTTGATATGGCTCCTCTGTTAACTGCTCTTCCGCTAGCTTCTCCTCCTGATGCGTGTTCCTCTTTGTTCCTTCTAATGAACAATATGGCTTCTCTGTTAACTGCTCTTCCGCTTGTGCACCTTCGATATGTGTTTCTCTTTGTTTCTCATGGCTTTCAATGACCCTTCCTCTATGCTTCTCTTGCTCCTCTAATCGGTCTTCCCTTTGGATTCCGATAGTTCTTATTTGACATATATTACATGCGATACAACTGATATGGCTCCTCTTGCTCCAATAGGTCTTCCTTTGGCTTTGCAATGTCTTTCAATGAACTTCTCTGATACCCTGCAATACTCTTAAGCATAAGCGATAGCTTTGATATGCCTCCTTTGTTAACTCCTCCGTTAAAAGACTCTTACTCATGGCTTGGCTTTCCTGATGGCCTTGCTCCTTGGCTTCTTGCTCCTATTTCTTCATGGATCTACTTTGCTTCTCCTTGGCTTCATATCATCATTTGTATCCTAGAATATTGCCATATAGACATACTCCTGATGCTTCATGGATCTGCTCTACTTGGCTTCACGTCATTGTTTACTGTCCAGAATATTGCGATATTGACATCAATGACAACCTAGATTAACAATCTCCTCCTTTGTTATTGATGGCAATATTCTTCTTCTCTCCCCCTTTGACATCAATGGCAAAGGAGTGCACAAGGACTCCCCCTGTCAAACTGCTACTCTTCTTCATGAATAGTAGATCTTCATGGGTCTGTTACTCCCCCTGTCATAGTGCTCTTCTTTTTACTCAAGATAGAAGGATTGCTGCAACTAGCACATTATCCCCTCTTCATGTCTCAGAACTACTTTATCATGGCTTCAACAATGCTTAGAGATTCTTCACTTCAATGCTTCTAAACAGATTGCAAATAGCCACACACCAAATGTTCAAGTCCAAGTTTTTATGCTTCAATCCATATTTTGTTGTCTCCACAGTCAGAATTAAGGGGCCTTCATAGTCCGATCAAGAGAAAAATTGCCACTGAAATTGCTATCTTTCTTCAGATCCAAGTTCCTTTGTATCTCTATGCTTCTTCTTAAGTTACTGAGCTATATTCCACCGCACAACATTCTCCTTTCTATAGTCTTTTTGATGAACCATATTTTCCTTGCGTTCTTCTAAAAGTTTCTGCAAGTTATCTCCACTAGTTGATTTTTATATTTAATCTGTGACTGTCTTTTAAATTCTTTTCGCTGATTGGCATCTTTTTGCAATGCTTCAGTTTTGTTAGATGCTGCCAACTGTTCTTGTTTCATACTTCATTCCCGGATGTATTTGTTTGTTTGAAGGTTGCCTTTATTTGTGTCCATAATTTACCTGTTCTCACATTCAATACCTGAGTCGAGGCATAAACTTCTGTAATAACAACAATATGGTTATTTGCCCTATTTCTCTAGTATTAGATGACATTCTTTGTTGTTTCAATTTCTACTTAGTGATCAAGTGGAAAAACATCTTCAACACTAGTCCAAAGAATAGTTAAGAGATCAAGTTCTTCAATGGAGTGCTCCTGAGAAATGATCTTTATTAATGAATGATTGTTAATATAGCTCAACAAGGATTTCATAAGGACCCTTTCACTAATAGCTTCTGCAATAATGATCAAGAATCACAAGCTCCCCCTAACTGTATGCATCTTCTCTTTTGGCAAAATCTTTCTATCAAATGCTCAGGTTGTCGAAGATCAGGTCAACAACATGTGTTGTTGGCTGGAGAGTTCAAGGGACTTTCGGATTGTATTTGCTTTCTTCTCCATACTTGTGTAACTTTCTTCTTTTGCAAAATCTTTCTATCAAATGCTCAGATTGTCGAAGATCAGGTCAACAACATGTGTTGTTGGCTGGAGAGTTCAAGGGACTTTCAGATTGTATTTGCTTTCTTCTCCATACTTGTGTAACTTTCTTATTTTGCATAGTTCTAGCTTGTGTAAGAGCCCAAGTTAAGTTACAATCACGTGCCATATGACCAATGTTATGACACTTGAAGCATTCTACATTGTTCATGAATAAGAATTCATGATTTCTTCCTGCAAAATTGTTCCTTGGAGATTGTTGGGGACCATAATATCTATCTTTATGATATGCTTTACAATCTTTTGCCATGTGACCAAAGTTTGTACAAGAATAACAATAACCAAGAAATAAAATTTGGTACCTGGGAGATGGAGATTTCCTTGATGTACTTCTGAAGTCTTTCTGTCTTGAGATCCTTTGATGATAACCATTGCTTCTAGCATCCTTGACATTATCTACATTTCTTCTTGGAGCAGGGTTTCTTCCATTGTTGCCTTGATTTTTCTCCTTGCCTTTGCTGGAGCTGGGAGCATCACCATTTCTTTCTGGCTTCTTCACATCCCTTTTGTTTGAAGCATTATCATTCTTGTTTGAGGATTCACTTGCATACCCGAGGACTGATTTATCAAATGGACATCTTTGATGGCTGAGCATGTCATCCAAGGCTTGAGAGCTCTTCAAGGTTTTGTTCATCCCTTCAACCTTTTTCCTGAGGAAGACAATCTCTTCTTCCAATCTTTCACACTCATATTTCTTCTTAGCAAGTTGTTTCTCAGTTTCTTCCTTGATATGAGCAGCTTCATTTGCTTCTATTTTAAGGGAGATGATATCTGACTTCATTTTGAAGATTTCTTCATTTTCCTTTGCTAGACTGCTCTCCATTTCTTCCTTGATCCTTGTAGCTTTACATGTTTCGGCCTTGAGAAGTTTGATGTTAGATTTTAATTTGAAGATTTCTTCATCCTTTGCTTTTAGTTGACATATCATGGTGTTTCTCTCCTTTTCTGCTTCATCGACCTGTTCTTCTATGATTGCTAATGCTTCCATTGTCTTCTCAGCTCCTTGTGCTAACTTTCTTGCTTCTTGTAGTTGACTTGACAAGGTATCTTCCCGTTTCTTTGCTTTATCCAATTGATTTTCATGGGTATGACTTCATGATGCTTTCTTTTGTTTTGATGAAATTCCTTCTTAAGCTTGGCAAGCTCTTCATCCCTTTCTTGTACTTGAAGCTTGACAAGATCAACTTTCTTCCTTGTTTGGTCTTGGTCACCAGCTAGTGCTTTCTTCTTAAGTTCCTTGTTTTCCTTTTTGAAATTGATAATCTCTTCCATGGCAGCAATAAGTTGAGCAAGGAGATCTTCTACAAAATCTTTTTCATTCTCTTCATCTTCTAGATCTTCTTTAGCCTTGATATCATCATTCTCATTTTCAGCTTTTGTGATGGGTTTTGGATTTCCTTCTTGATTTCCATCATCTTCTTGACTGATGGTCATGGTCAATGCTCCTTTTGAGTGAAGGTCATGAAGTTTGTCCCATATACCTTTTCTTGACGAACATTTTCCTAAATTGTTCTTTATAGAATCAGGTAGCCCATTCAAGATTGTCTTCATTGCTTTTTCATTGTATTCCTTGGATTCTCCATCCATCATGCTATAAAAAATTACTGATTTCCAGATTTCAGTGCCTTGAGTCTTTAAGAAATTCCTCATTCTTGCTTCCCATATATTAAAGTTTCCATTGAACCATGGAGCCTTCTCAAATTGATTGTCTTCTATTTTAGTGGTAGAGGGAGACACATCCTTAGGAGGATTGGAGACTTTCTTCCTTGACTTCACCGTTTGTGTTCTAAAGATCAACCTTCGAGCTGTTAGGCTTTGAATGAAGGTACTGGCTCTGATACCGATTGTTGGAAATATTGGGGGGTGAATCAATGTTTCTTTTCAATTGTTATTTTTCTAGTCAAAACATTTATATTCAGAACACAAGATGAACAACAAGAATAAATGCTTTTATTAATATAATCTTTGCAGTAAAATAGATACAATATATATATGGTTTCAATCTGTTGCCAAGCACCAACTTGGACTTTTGTGAGGCTCCAACCTCCAGAGCACCAACTCTGTTTTGTCAAGGCATCAACTTTAGACTTAGGAGCACCAATTCCCAGGACACCAATCCTTCCAGTTCTAAGGCACCAACCTCAAGGACACCGATCCTTCCAATTCTGAGGCTCCAACCCCAAGGGCTCCGACCCAATCTTGTCAAGGCATGTTTGATAGTGATTCTCTATTCCCAAAACTCTTCTTTACTGAATTCTGTCTGTTTACAGCTTCACTGTAGTCTCCATGCTACAACATCAATGGCAACCAGTCTTCATATGAAGAAGTCTTTACAACTCTTCATACTGTCCACACAGAGTCTGCAAAAGTTATCTCATGATGATATCAAATAGCCATCATGATCTCTGATAATGTCTCCACACAACTTTAGTGAGTCTACTATTAGTTGCACTAAGCTCTGCACGAGAACCAACTCTCTGTTTCAAGCCTCTGTTCTACCAGTCACATTAAATGCTTTAGGCGTGACTGCTTCTCACTGTTCTCTTACTTCCCAGAAACAAAATCACATATGCTTCAATGCCAATGCTGGCTACTGCTCCCTTCAAACGATGTTAGATAAAACTTTATTTATTATATCACAAAATTGTTCTTCAGAATGCATTATGTACTTGATTAATTCATCACAGGTCTGAGTCTTCCACAGGGTAACATGATCAACAGAGTTGCTCGTCCTTCCATTGCCTCCTGTCTGGCTGGACCTTCGTCTTCCTTCTGTCCTGCTGGACCTTCGGCCATTTTCTGTTCTGTTGGACCTACGGCTTGCTCCTTTCTTCCAGTTCGCCAAGAACCTTTGAACCTTCCTTGTTCACTGTTATAGAAGCCTGATATTCCTGACCTTTTGGCTTCCTCTTTGCTCTCTTGAGCTTCCGCTTCCTCTGTGCTTGCTCTTCGGCTTCCTCTGTCTCTTTGGATTCATCAAATTCTTGCAGGACACATTAATGCGGAAGAGAGGCCGTATTATAATAATATTGCATATTAAAGAAATAACTACATTAGAGAGGCCCCCCTTTTTTTTCAATATTCATACAATGGACCCAAACCTATCGAAAGCATTTATTTGACTTTAAGCTTCGGGCAAAACATTTATCGAAACCACAGGAATACACGGAAATACACCCTCCGAACACATAAGGCCGGACTTCAAATGCAATGCCCGCATCTATAACTTCATCGGGTCGGCTCCTCCACAACTTTATCGCAATCGGCAGATTTGCACATAACGTAGCCAATTCCCCGATACCTAGACGCGATATTATTTTAAACTATTTTAATAAACCCGTCGGGTCCATATATATATCGCAATCAGCGCTTTCAATGTGGCAAGGCTTTACAAGAGGCTTGCGATATGCGACGGATGCGATAATATATTAAATCATATTGCAATGGTCCAATCGAGTTTGTATATTATCGCAATCGGTACTTTCAATGTGGCAAGGCTTTATAAGAGTCTTGCGATATGGCAGATGCGATGTAACTTTAAAGTGTATTACAATGGAATCCTCGGGCCCGAGTATTGTATCGCATATATATATATATATATATATATATATAGATATATATATATATATATATATATATATATATATATCACAATCGCATATTTAATGTGCCATCCTTTTATAACTTATGATATGATATTAAGCGGTATTCCTTAGCGATCCTCCACCGTTGATTTGCACACGATCCAACGGTCAACACTTAACCCGATCAACTCAAAACCGTCTGTTGATCCATTGCCGTTGATCAACTTGCGCTGGATCTAACGGCCTGCATGAATTTTGGGTGAGCAATTTGCAAGGGAAATAACCACCTGAAAAAGTGGTTTTCTCTCTCCACCCTCGTGCTACGTGTTGCTCGGTTAATGGAATCGGGCGCTCTCCTCTAAATACCACTTACCCCCTAGCATCCGCCCGAAAACCACTGCCACTGTTACAAATCCTCCTTTTGGAATATAGCCACGTGTATTCACTTTGACTTTAAGCCGATATTATATACTTTAACCCGATATATGTGGTTATATACTTTAACCCAATATATACTCCTCCGCTCTTTTCTGGTCTGATATGACTCCATGATGGCTTTCGATGCACTGCTTCAATAGCTCTTCTCTGATATTCCTCCGATATTGCATGATATGGCTCCTCTGTTAACTACTCTTCCGCTGGCTTCTCCTCCTGATGCGTGTTCCTCTTTGTTCCTTCTAATGAACAATATGGCTCCTCTGTTAACTGCTCTTTCGCTTATGCACCTCCGATATGTGTTTCTCTTTGTTTCTCGTGGCTTCCAATGACCCTTCTTCTATGCTTCTCTTGCTCCTCTGATCGGTCTTCCCTTTGGATTCCGATATTTCTTCTTTGGCATATATTACATGCGATACTCCCGATATGGCTCCTCTTGCTTCAATAGGTCTTCCTTTGGCTTTGCAATGTCTTTCAATGAACTCCTCTGATACCCTACAATACCCTTAAGCAGAAGCGATAGCTTTGATATGCCTCCTTTGTTAACTCTTCCATTAATAGACTCTTACTCATGGCTTGGCTTTCCTGATGGCCTTGCTCCTGTTTCTTCATGGATCTACTCTGCTTCTCCTTGGCTTCATATCATCATTTAGTATCTGAGAATATTGCCATATAGACATACTCCTGATGCTTCATGGATCTGCTCTACTTGGCTTCACATCATTGTTTACTGTCTAGAATATTGCCATATTGACATCAATGACAACCTAGATTAACACTTGGACCAAAAAATTCAAATTCCCTTGGGAAAATATTTTCCTTCCAGCCCAATAATTCTTTTGAATCTTTTCTGCCTTGGAAATGAGACTTTCCTTCATTTTGAATTTGATCCCTTTTTTGAAAGTGTACATTCCCTTTTTAATTATTTTTCCACTAGGAGAAATTTTTATTTTCTCTCATTTTATTTTTTTGATCAATTTCTAGCTAATTATTTTGCCATAAAATAATAATAATGTCTTGAGGGGATTTATTTTTCCACTCTCAAAGTGTGTCTAGATAGAAAGTTTAGGAGTTGAAGTGTAAAATTAAATACTCATAACCCCTAGAACCTCTATAGACAACACTTTTTACATCTTTTCATAAAATATTACATGAAAATCCCATATAGAAGGGGAATTTTGACAATAAAAACATGACCTCCAGACTTAACCAAATTCTGCAACACTTTACAGATGATCTAGTATGATAATTTACAGACTCGATACATGAGGACTCACCTAAGACCTTACCGTTGAGCTCCACTCTAGGTTTGGGGCATAGCTTGGGAGAAAAACTCTACCAATTATAAATGTTTAAAAACACAGATAATTGGCAGAGTAAAAGAAAAACTCCCTAGAGTGAAACTCTTTGGTAAAAATTCATAGGCTTACCTAGATGTTTTACATGGCTTTATAAACATACTAGAATCATTTTTACATTAAGGCCCACAGGGCAGCAGAATTTGGATTACATATAAAGACTAGAAACTGTATGATGATGATGAAATCAGAAAAAAATTGACTGCTCTGAACTGTACTCTGCTCATGGGGTGGTTGGCACATCAGTGGTCAACAAAACCAACTTGTAATATGTTAGCAATTGGTCAGTTATGAGGTGTTTGAAAGAGTCAAACTACCAAATAATTGGATAAATTGTATTTTTCACATTATATTCTTGACTCCATACTAATTAACTTCTTTATCACCATCATCTTTCCCATATGTTCATGTGTTTATCGCCTTTTAAAAACTAGCACCACTTCAGATGCTTGATGGTGCATGGCATAGGCTTGGTGTGCCTGACCCTGTGGGAATCAAATCAGCTACCTGCATAGCAAACCCTGATTACTGACAATGCCTGAGCAACAGTGGCACCAACTGATTTAGCTAACCCTCAATGCTTGTCAGCCTGCCATATTATTGCAAGGTGGACTGCTATTTAAAAGTAAGGTTGTCATGCTATTTGTAATTTTGCAGCTCTATGTATGATGGCCTGATTTTTAAGAGTAGGGTTGTCATGCTATTCATATCTTGCTGCTCTATGTATGTTGGCCTGTTATTTAAGGACTGTATCATCTTCTATTTAGGGAGTGGTACAGTGATCATCAGATCTATTACAAATGCCATTTAATGAATGGTTAAACAATTATTTAACATATGATACATTTCTTTTTTAAAGCATGATATATGGCTGTAATTTAATGAGCAACACAGCTGTCCTTTATTATTTTTAATACAATCTCTGTTTTTACATTGGATTCTTTTTCAGAGCTGTAGCATAGTAGATTCCCAAAACTGCACTGTTTTATGCTTCATGTATTGTACTTTTATAGATATATATTGCACTTAACTTGGAGTGGTGTTAAGCAGTTTCTTGATATTTTGTAAATAACGTGCCTGGAGTTCAATGTACTGTTTTTGATCATGTATTAACATTAGTGTAATTTTGTTCTTTTCTTGTATTCAACCAAGTGGTTGCATTTTCATTTAAAGTTTAAACAAACCAAAACACTTGAAGCTTTATACGTAAGATTCTTGAGAATTTTAAGTAGAATCGACTGTTCAACCAAAGGTTAACTGTCCAAATAGCGGTAGTATTCATCTTCTACAAACTATCCTATTTAAGAAAGCTTATGCTGTTTAAAATATCATGCACACTGTTAAAGGCTATGTTGTAGGTTCATGAATATAATTTGAGTTCAAATATTCCTGTTATCTAGTAATGGTGTCTAAGGAGTTTGGTTGAAGAGGCAATTTTATCATTCCATTACTCCTCTTCTTCCTTGCTTTCACCCAAAAGATTGCAATATCATTCATGTTGTGAGAGGCCTTAATGATTTTATCTTTATATGTAAGATTCTTGAGAACTGATAATTTCACATTTATCCATCAAAGAAAAAGCACAGAGCTCATTAAATTCTCTTCACATTGGATGCTGTTATGTAATGTATTTTTTTGCTACTATGCAATGGCAGGTTTCTGAATGGGTGAATATGTTACACCAAGTAGAGGAAGGACAACGTACAAACCAAATAAATGAGGCATTTCTCCAGGTATGAATTTTCCAAGAACTCCATTTTAAGTATTTGAGTCTCTTGAAATACATTCTATTTATAGGGAGTGTTACCGAGTTGGAAACAGGAGACTTTTAAGCCTGATAGAACTTTCCATCATTTTCATAGGGATTTTTTTGCAGTGTCTTGAAATTATGATTAGAATTTCAAAGTGAATAAACTAAGTTGAATTTAGGAACAGGAGACAGGCTAAGTAAGAACTCTGGTCATCCAGCTTATGAATGCACAGAATCCAGAAAACTAGTAATGATAAAACTAAACATTCTGTCAAAATTAGCAAATCTAGACAAAATTTTCTGTCATTTAAACTGTTTAAAACCATACTATAAAATTGAACTTCTATTTTCATTTACATCACAAGCTCTAAACTGTTTGCTTTAGTAGATGTTACCCACCAAAAAGTGGGTATCCCACAGAGGAAATTTTTCTCGTCCTTGGACAGTCAGCAAGCCAGCAGCCCCCTATTGATCAGCACATGACATGATGCAATGGATCCTCCACATATATGCTTCAGTCATATTTCTTTCTCCCATTTGGCATTCCTCTTTGAAGGAAGGTGGGTCATCCATCGGCAGGTGCTTTTATCATTTTGCAATCATGTGCTTTTGCTTATTGTTTTGGGGCATACTAATATGAATTGGCAGGTGGTCTGGATGATTGACCAATATTGACTGTATTCTTGTTCCCTCATTTCACTTAGGTGGTTAGTCTTTGATCCTAGTCTAGTAGGATCTCCTCTGAGGCATTAGAGTTATAGGAAGGACACTATTGGGAAGGCTTTGATTGAAGTAGTGTGCCCATGATATCACATACTTACCACCTTCCATCATTCCCTTTATTCCTCATCCATTCTTTGGGCAGGTGGTCATTGGTGGGCACCTTCTCATCCTCATCCTTGGGTTTGGGCCGTAAAACATTGTCCTAAAGGTTGATGTTCTTAAAAGAAAAATAAAAGCAAAGAAAGTCACATTGAAAGAAAAAGGAAAAATGAAAATATAGCTGGTACTGAAATTAGTGCTTGGCCTAGCATGAGCTCTACCCCCCTCATCAACCATCAGCCGGTTCCTAGAGCACTTGATGCTCCACACATCAAAAGGGAACCCTTGTATTGTCCCAACCTCGATTAGCAATAAATCACCTCATTTTAATGTTGAAATGTGTAACTAGGTTCGGTCTTCATAATGACATGTAATTGTGACTTTTGTAAATGATGTGAAGAAGAAAATAAAATTATTTTTGTAAGGCTTGGTTCATGGGTTTCATGAGCAAGGGATTTTATTTGTTAGTGGCTCCCATTGAGAGCCTTAGGATTTATCCTTTGAGTCAAAGAGTCAATGTCATGTATGAAGAGCTCTTCTTGAGCATGTGCCAAATATATATATATATATATAAAGCCCTCCAATGACAAGCACAAGTCCCTCTCTTAAAGTCGGCCTCCAAACGAAGTAAAGATCTCATGTTGGCCTTACCTTATGGAGACACATCAGTTCACATGGGTCATGTCAGCTTATTTATGAAGACCAACCAACGTTGCATGAAGCGGGGACAACGAAGCGTCATTTCCCAAAAATCTAGGAAGCGAAGCGTCTACTATATATATATTTGTTATTTTTTATTTTTTGCATTTATATTAAAAAAAACATCCAAAATACCAAATTAGTTGTAGAAGACATGAAAACATGCATATTTTTACATAAATTAAGATAAATATGGCATCCATTGTACATCAATGATTAATTATTCCAGCATCAACCATCTACAATCTAGATTCCTCTGCTCTTGTCTAGCCTTTGCCTCTACTTCAATTCTATAGGGAATATAGTCAACATTGCCTAATTTTGATCAAACCGCTTAATCCTAAGTTGCAGGAAACATTGGAGAAGGGTTCGTTTCCAGCCGGAAACGAAACGGAAACGAGGAAACTTGTACCGTACGATTTGGAAACGTGTTTTTGGCCGTACTGGCCCGTTTCTCGAGGAGGAAACGTGGCCAGTACGGCCGGAAACGCGTTTCCAGGCCGTACGACGGAGTTTCCTCTTCTAACTTGACTTTTTCTTGTATTTTTTATTTTATTTTTTCGCTTCTAATTTTTTATTGTGCGACTAAAATATCTTCTAGATGCCTCTCAAGTTATAAAAAAGAGGATTTTTTTAATTGGGGCAGCCTAATGTTCAAGCCTATGGCCCTAGTGTTGATATGCAGTTTATGGTAATGTTAAATTCTTAAAGTAAAAGTGACATTCTCCTTTATTTTTCATTTTCATCCTTTTACTTAAATTTTTAATATTACCATGAAATGACTCAGGATGTTTGAGAGTGGTTTTTCCCTCATTGGATTTCATATGGAGAAAGTAGAATTTTAGATCTCACTCAAAATCCAGCAGACTTATCTGTTTTCAGGATTTTAGGATTGGGGGGATTGCAATGTTTCCATTGGATTTTGTCATGTACTAGGGTATGGAACTTGTATTTAATCAAGAGAACCAAGTCCTCTATGCAGGGGAGACTCCCAATAATCAAGAGCACGTAGGATACTAGGGTATGGAACTTGTATTTAATCAAGAGCACTAAGTTCGTTCGACTATGTAGGAGGAGACTCCCAATCAAGCACAAGGCAAGAAATTAGAAATTTCTCATGGTTGATTTTGGATATTGCTATTTTCATTATGTGATCATTCACGAGTAAATGTGATGTAAATTTAGAGACTTATAGTTTATGCATTGACAATTGACAATTTAATCATAATGTAATAAATTAGAATGTATCATATATGCTTTATGATTGCACATATTTCTTAAATGTCCTAATATATATATATATATATATATATATATAATCTATATATATATATATATATATTTGCGTAAAATTTGGGGGGGTCACGTTTCGTACTCGTGCCGTTTTCGGAAACTCGTACCCGTTTCCCCGTTTTGTGCAACTTAGGCTTAATCTAAGCCTTATAATATGGTAGAGAAAGCTTAACATCCCTGATCAATGATTTTGACTTGAGTGAAGGGTACCTAATTGTTAAGGCCATGACAAAGGAGTTCAACAATCAATAACACCAATGCTGGGGTACATATAGGGCTTGGTGCTCTTGATTAAATGCCAATCACATGCCCTCATACATGATATAATCCAACGAAACGCCACAATCCCATTGATCCTGAAAACTGTTAAGTCTGCTGAATTTTGAATGGGATATGAAATTCTATTTTCTCCATATGAAGTTTGATGAGGTTGGAACCACTCTCAAACAACCCGAGTCATCTCATGGTAATGTTAAAAATTTAAGTAAAGGATGGAAATGAGGGATAAAGGAGAATGTCACTTTTACTTTAAGAATTTAACATTACCATTAGGGAACATCTAGGAAGCGTCTAGGGAGAATCAAGGCGCATCTTGGGAGTATTCAGAAAGTGTAGTTCCTCACATAACAGTTCGAAATTAAAAAAAAAAAAACAAAAAAAGCCCCGCAAAACCCTGTGAACCGTCCACCTTCTCTCGGATATGCTCGCGATCTGTGGTGGATACACGCTTGAACCTCCACAGATATGCACCCGATCCTTTCCGGATCCGCGGATTGGGTAGTAGGAACCGCAAAGTGGGCCCCACAGATCCAATTTTCCAAGAATCACCAAAAAAAGATGGAACCGCAGATTCAATTTTCCGATCCGCGGTTCCGCTAAAGGATCGGTGGCAGATCCGTACGGGATTCGGATCTGCCTTTGGATCCTTGGGGGGGGATGGTTCCTGCAACACTGACCAACCACTATATAATATATATAGGGTGAAGGCACTTTGCATAAAACACAGTTCTGAAGTTTGGATTCTTTTGTAGTTTTGGTGGACAATTACAGTGAAAAGTTCGGATGACAAATCACAGTACAAAATTCGGATGGGTAAGGACAACGAGGAGATTTAGAGACAGAATTCGGATGTCTCTACGATTTTTGGATGTACAGTGGCAAAATGAAGTTCGCATAAGGATGCACACTGAGTTTATGATTCGGTGCCATCACTGCTAGAAGAATTCGGTGCCTCACAGAAGAAAGGTCACAAGTATGTGATAAAAGATCTTAGTGTTGTTACAAGGAAAGAAGGTCTCGTTGGTATCTCAGAAGGCAGTGAATATGGTTCAGTGGTATATCTTCAGGGTTCGGTGTTACATCTAAAGAAGAGGTTCGGTATCCTTGTCTAACACAATGACCATAGTTTGGTGTCATCACTTATGGTAGAAAGTCTGAAGTAGAAGGAACCCAAAGAGAGCAATCGAGAAGGAGGAAGAGGACTTATGTCTTGGTTGTGGAGTAGCTTATAGGTAAGGGGTCTTGGTCTTAGTATTCCTCAATTGGAATCTCTATAAGAAGAATTTGTGAGGGTTTTCCTCTCAAAGAGTGAGAGGTATCAGAGCTAAGGTGTCAAAGTCAAGAAAAAGGGCATGCAGTCAATAGACACTCAAGGATCGAGTTTCAAGGAAGGCATCAAAGCAAAGTGAAGAATTTGAAGAATCAAACCCTAGATCAAAGAAGAAAGTCTACTTAAGAAGTCTTGGGATCATCAAATAATCAGGGCCAAAGCCTTATTTCCACTCAAGGTGAATAGATCTACAAATCAAGGCAATTAGAAGTCTACACCAACAAGTGTTGTCGAAATTTCTAAGTTTAACCCGTTAGAAATTCTTCCTGTACTATGTGGTTTATTTCTTCCTACTTGTTTAATTACTTAACAAGTTATTTACCATGTAAATACTGAAAATAAACACAAGTACAATATCAACATCTACAGATCATCAACTGAAAGAAAACAAGCACACAAGTGACAAAGTTGTTTTTGGACCAATGTCCCCGGAAAAACCCAATGCGGGAAAACCGGTGCAGCTATTTAGAGGGTTTTATTATTATGTAGTTTTCAGAATACAAATAGGGTGCCAGAAATGGCTCACCCAACAGAGAATGCCCTCGGTAGTAGTACCTCTCCTCGGAGACAGATATTCCGGCTGATTAATCATCGGATGAACGATCCCACAGCAACAATTGCAGCTTGCACTGCTCTGCGTCACTCTAATAGGGACTGCATCACCCTACCCGGCTCACCAACTCCCAGTCTGTCCCACGAAATCCTCCCAGCGCTGCCTCTTGGCCCTGCGTCAGCTCTGCTAGCCTTTGTGCAACTTCTGAAGCTTTTGCGTCAGCCCTTAGACCCTATGCGTCACACATGCTGGCCTCTCTTGGCTCTGCGCAGCTCCTAGCTGCCTCTGCGTGGCACCCAACTGCCTCTGCGTCAACCTTTCCGGGCTCTGCGCTGTTTCTTTGTTACCAACTCTACCTCTGTTATGTATTCACTGCCCCTTGCTGCTGATCACTGATTTGATTTCTCTTAGCAAACCCTGCTCTAGAAAATCAAATCATTGATCACTTAGGTGTGTTCTCCAACTGACCCTCAGGCCTCTTCTTATACTTTTCTTGATGGTCCATCAACGACCGAGATTAAATCTCTAACCAACGGCTAAGATTAGATTTGGTTTGACCCATGACTTTTGGACCCTTCTAACCTAGTTTTATATTAATACCCATTAATATTTTATTTTTCCTAAGTTTAGACTTAGGAGCTCCATTAAAAATATTAATTATTTTAATATCTTCCAAACTGGTTAGAATCTGCCCAAACCATTTCTGGGTCTTGGAGATCTCATGTGCTTTAGTCTCTCCACCAATTTTCATGGCTAGAGCACATTTGATGCTAACCCAAATCAACACTCCCTCTTAGCAAGGATTGTGCTCTAGTAATACTCCACACTGAGCATCACCCTGATTATCTGGCACCAGTCCCTGTGTTGATGCTAGGCCTCCCCGCCCAACATTCTCTGCACTACTGCATCCTGTACTGCTGCCCATGGCCCTGCCACTGCCACTGCTGCATCCGTATGGCAACTCCCTCTGCATCCATGCTGCTACTGGTTCATGCTCCCAACACTGCATCCCCTCTCGTCATGCTGCATCGTGCTACTATATACTGCTACTGCACTGCAACTCAGTTACTGAGAAGTAAGTAACTGATCCACCCAACTTCTAACATCTCTGTCAGGCTAGAAACACTCCCAATGTTGAAGCTCTCTCTGCCGCTAACAAGTGCTCCCTCTACTGACCTCTGCGCTATTGCAACAACTCCTTGCATCTCGCACCATTGCACACCTTTCTGTGCCATCCTGCGCTGGTGCAACACTCGCGTGCTTCTCGCATTGTTGCAGCTTGCTAGCCTCACGCTTCCTGGGGACTCTTGCACTGTAGCACTCTCTGCCGCTTCATCCGCATCCGTCTCTACCTACATTCGCTATTCCTGCTACTTCTCTTTGGAGCTCCCGTAGCAAGGTATAATCCAAGAGGTTGGGTGCCTCAAGGATCCTGCCCCTCATTGCCTGTAGTCCTCCTGACTACAATTTGATGTCTCCCCACTTCTTCTCACTTGGCACATGAGCACTCATGGCACAATTGTCATCCTCCTCGACTTCTTTCTCCGCCCTCGCTGGTGCTGCCTTGGTCTCAGAAGCCTCTCCCTTGTTCTTCTTCCTCGGATACTGGTTCGCAAAATGACCCAGTTCCCCACAATGGAATCACTTGACCTTGGAGAGGTCCTTCTTCCGCTTCTCCTGCTTTCCCGCGAATGCTAGAGCTGCATCCTCTTCTTCCTCCTTCTTGATCTTGACCACTTTACCGCTACTCCCTGCCTTGGTCAACCGTCTGATCTCTTCTTGTCGAAGAGTTGCCCATAGTTCTTCCCAATCTGGAAGCTTCGTCCTCCCCAGTATGCTCTGGCTAAACGCTTCCCAATCCTCGGAAATTGCGTTCAGTGTGGTCCTCACCATCAATTCCTCATCCGGCGTGGCCCCTATGGAAGTTAGCTGGTCAGGGATCTCCTTCAATCGACTAAGGAAGACATCTATCTCCTCTCCCTTTTGCATCTGGTGTGACCTTAGCTGATTCTCTAGGAGCATCTTCCTCTGCACGGAAGTATGCTGGTACAATGTCCTCAAAGTGTCCCACATCTCCTTTGCCGTTTCCTTCTCGACAATATGTGGTACCACATGATCCTTGACCCCATCAAGGATGATGCACTTTGCCTTAGCCATTGCCTCCTCGTAACTGTCATTAGCCACTGGGTCAATTGGGATAGCTATCGTTCTCGAGGCGAGGCCCTTGATGCGATGTCTGTCTAGAATGGACAAGATCCCGGCCTTCCAGACCACAAAGTTGGACGCTCTGTCTAGCCCGTCCTGATGTCTCAACCCATTCACGACCATCTCTTTGCTCTTCTGTTGACTCCTCTGAGTCTCTCTACTTCCCTCCTGGAAGTCCTTTGTTCGACTCCTGCTGAGTCTCTCTACTTCCCGTTTGGAAGTTCTCCTCTGGACTCCCTCTGAGTCCCGATTTCCCTCTTGGAAATCCTTCTACCAACGTCGAGTTGCCCCACTCCGATTGTCTGTGCAACTGCACCACTGATCCAGATTTCTTGGCTAGAAATCCGTCTTGGCAGCGACTCCCTCCTCCTTGGTCTTGCCCTGTTAGGTACTATTCTGACCACAGTACCTCACAAGCTTCACTCCACAAATTACCCACAACCTCCTATGCCCCAGCAACTGAAGGATTGAGCCACTTGGCTCTGCGCAATCCCGACACCGGCAAATTAGCTCCTCTAGCCAATTGCGTCAGCCCTCCTGGCCTCTGTGTGGCTCTGCGTGAGCCTGATTTTGCCTCCCTTAGCCTTTGCGCTGCCTGTCTCTGACCCAGAATGATGACATAGTCCCTCTGTGTCACTACTTCCTCTGTCGCCTTCTGCAATGATCAGCTCTGTCACTCGGGACAACTGATTCTGCTGCAAATGCTCTGCTCGGATGATGCCTTCAGTTATCCTGTGACCTACAACCACACTCTGATACCATGCGAAATTTCTAAGTTTAACCCGTTAAAAATTCTTCCTGTACTATCTGGTTTATTTCTTCTTACTTATTTAATTACTTAACAAGTTATTTACCATGTAAATACTGAAAATAAACACAAGTACAGTATCAACATCTACATATCATCAACTGAAAGAAAACACGCACACAAATGACACCGTTGTTTTTGGACCAATGTCCTCGGGAAAACCCAATGCGAGAAAATCGGTGCAACGATTCAGAGGGTTTTATTATTATGCAGTTTTCAGAATACAACTAGGGTGCCACAAATGGCTCACCCAACAAAGAATGCCATCGGTAGTGGTAGCTCTCCTCGGAGACAGATATTTCAGTTGATTAATCACCAGATGAACGATACCACAACAACAATTGCAGCTTCCACTGCTCTGCGTCACTGTGATAGGGACTGCATCACCCTACCCGGCTCACCAGCTCCCAGTCTGTCCCACAAAATCCTCCCAGCACTGCCTCTTGGCCCTGCGTCAGCTCTGCCAGCCTCTGTGCAACTTCTGAAGCTTCTGTGTCAGTGCTTAGACCCTCTGCGTCACACATGCTAGCCTCTCCTGGCTCTGTGCAGCTCCTAGCTACCTTTGTGTAGCACCCAGTTGCCTTTGCGTCAACCTCTCCGGGCTCTGTGTTGTCTCTCTGGTACCAACTCTGCCTCTCTGCTATGTATTCATTGCCCCTCGCTGCTGATCACTAATTTGATTTCTCTTAGCAAACCCCGCTCTAGAAAATCGAATGACTGATCACTCTGGTGTGTTCTCCAACTGACTTTTAAGCCTCTTCTTATACTTTTCTTGTTGGTCCATCAACGACCTAGATTAAATCTCTAGTCAACGGCTAAGATTAGATTTGGCTTGATCCATGACTTTTGGACCCTTATAACCTAGTTTTATATTAATACCCATTAATATTTTATTTTTCCTAAGTTTAGACTTAGGAGCTCCATTAAAAATATTAATTATGTTAATATCTCCCAAACCGGTTAGAATCTGCCCAAACCATTTCTGGGTTGTGGAGATCTCATGTGCTTTAGCCTCTCCACCAATTTTCATGGCTAGAGCACATCCGATGCTACCCCAAATCAACAAATGTGTTGGATCCTACAGTCCTTAGCAAAAGACCACAAAGACCTTCATCAAGATGAAGAGATCTACAAAGCAAGGCAACCCAAAGTATAGATATTCAAGAGAAGCACTTCAACGACAAACATCATATCATCTCGGAGAAAGTTGAAACCCTAGAAGCATTTCTGATCTTCACTCATTCACTGCTAAAGAAGTGGAAGTATCTTGAAGGCGAGAAGGCATTATCTTCATCTTCAAAAGCTATAAGGCAAGTTCCCTCTCATTGAAGCTAGGATCTCCTCCTTATCCTGGAAAAAGATCATCCGAGGAAGCAACAAAACATCCTCATCTATCACCATCAACAAAAGAAGCTAGATCTAAAGGCGTTGACATCATAAAAGGAACAATCTCCTTTATTGAGGAAGGGCTTTTCATTTGGAAGAAGATCATCCAAAAGGGGCACTAATACATCTTCTTCAAGCACCATCAAAGTGATCAAGTTGAAGATTTCATCTTCACTTGTCAAGTAAGTATCTTTCATTATATAATCAAATTTGGTAAAATGACTTCGTTTTGCTAGGAGATCTATAAGCTGGTTGGGTCATCGAAATTCCTTGCATGAAAAAAGAGGAAAGACATAGTCCTCAAAGAAAGTGAAGTCATTGAACATATCAATGAAAAGATCTCCTCTGAATAAATGGAAAGGGATTCTTATGAAAGGTCCCCTCATATAGCAGGATTGGAGACATCTAAAAGAGATATGATAAATTGGTAGAACTATTCTCTAAAGATGCGATAAAGAAAGGTCATATCACTTAGATTTGATCGACACAAAATTGTAGGTATCAAAGGATGAAGGGATATCTTCATAAGATTTCAACAACAAGATTTGGGAGAGATGATAAGGAGATAATCATCATTGTTCTAAATGCACTAATTGATGAACAAGGTAACAAATGTCTATGAGGATAAGAAGGCTATCCCATTCAACAACTTGTGGTTTCTATGCAAGATAGAAGAAGACAGGTTGAGGGCAAAAAGTATTCAGACATTTGCCGAAAGGAAAGAAGAACATAGCTAAGAATCAATGCTATACAGGAAAGATTTTCCTAAGCTTAAGAAGGGCAATAACAAGAAAGATAGAGAAGAAGTCCATTTCACCGAAGAAGTGGAGAAAGCTGAAAGAAGGAAGTCCAAGGAAGAGGAAAAGAATTAGAAGTAAGAGCTTGTGACATCACCATAGGAAACATGAAGGATGTCTAATAGTCAACTATGAAGGATATAGCTCTTGGGAACCTCATTGGAAACTTAAGGAAGAAGTCATCCAGGACAAGTCTCATCATACATCAAGTCAAAAGGAAACATCTGCTGGATAGGGATATGCAAGATCCTTAAGATTCTCTGATGGAATCCTCATTGGAGGGTTCACTGATCTAGAGAGGAAGCAAGTGTTTCATCAAGAACTCCAAACTTGTGGAATTCATGGGATAATGGTATGATGACATAAGAGATGAAGCAGATCAAGGGGTTGAAGATGTTTTCAATCAAGGAAGCTGCTGAAAGAAGCCTAGATGACCTAAAGGTAAATGAGGTATGTATGCTTATATTCGACTTTATAAAGTCATGTTGTATGGTTGCAGGTAACATGGATCACTGCTCGATCTTGAGAAGCATGATCAAAAGAAAGGAATCTCTTCCTATGAAAGGTTGCGGGAAGGCATGGGTCACACTACATGAAATCAACATAATATGTCGTCATATGAAGTATGAGGTGGTTGACTTCAATTGAGAAACTTTGAATGGAAGCTCTTGGGAATGAAATGTGTGAAGAAAGGAAGAGATTGTGAGATACACAACCATGGTAAAGGCAATCAACATCCAAAAGACTAAGAAATCTCCCAAAAATATATGAAGACTTTGATGGAAGTCTAGAAAAGATGGAGGCCCTTGACAATGGATATCTTTGGGAGAAGTGTCAACATGTATGTGTGAAAATTCCTAGACTCGAAGGAACCCCTACTGCAGCAAATCTGAATCTATTTCAGCTACTTGATTTTCAAATTACGTTCATCAAGTTATTCTTCTGAATACTGAAGCAAATTACTTCTGCAGCCTACACTAATTAAATGTTTGATCTCATGAAACAAAAAACAGAGCAAAGAACAATATACATAGGACACACTTATTTTCGGACACAATAGTCCCCGGAAAAACCCAATGCGGGAAAAGCGGTGCAACAACTATGAGGGTTTATTATTATGCATGAGAAATATCTGAATACAAATATAGGATGCTCATCTAGCAATCCTTTACAGAGAAAATACTGGCGGAAAATTTGAGTGAGTTTTACCTCATTTCACCCGACAAAATTCTCGCTGATCTGGCACAAGACTGGCTAACCTTAGCTATTTCTGCGTAACCTCTTCTGCCCTCTGCGTCAGCTTTCCCGGTTGTTCTCGACAGTTCTGGTTGTTCCCGACAGTTTTGACTTCTTTCCTCTGCGTTAGCTTTCTCCACTGTTCTGATAGTTCCCGACAGTTGCGGCTGGTCCCGGTAGTTCTAGCTTCTACCCTCTGCGTCAACTTTCCTGGCTGTTCCGACAGATCCCGGCAACTTCGGCTGTTCCCGATAGTTTCGGCTTCTGCCCTATGCGTAAGCTTTCTTGGCTGTTCCGGCTGTTCTCGACAGTTCTGGGTTCTGTCCTCTGCGTCAGTTTTCTCGGCTTTTAGGTAGTTCTCAGTAGTTCTGGCTGTTCCCGGCAGTTCTGGCTCTTGCGTGACAGGCATATTTTTTGCTCTATTGGCTCTTTCCGCCTTTCTGTTTGTATTCTCCGTAAAGTCCTTCTCTCGGATTCTCACTGCCCCTTTGCTGCAGAATGATCACTTAGTTCGAATTTCTTAGTTTCCTAGCCCCAGAAATCGAACTCTAGATCAATTTTCTGTCTCTGTGTGTTTTTTTAAATGAACCCAAAACCTCCATTTTATACTTTTCATGTTGAGTCTTCAACAACCAAGATTAAGTTTCTAATCAACGACTAAGATTAAAACATGACTTGATCCGCCTTCTACATCATTCTTACCCATATTTTGATTAATACCCATTAATATTTTAATTTTGCTAAGTTTAAACTTAAGAACCCCATTAAAAATATTAATTATTTTCATAAAATACAATTCGGGTGGAGTTTCACCAAACGGTTTCTGGGTTTTTTAGAACTCATGTGCCTTAGCCTCTCCACCGATTGTCAAGGCTAGAGCACTTCTGATGCTACCAAAAACTCACACTCCCTCTTAGCGAGGAAAATGCTCTAGCAACAATGTCCACTTGCACGTTGCTTTGTTTCTGAAGCACCACCTTTCTGCATTGCTGCTGCCACTAACACTGCGCTGCTAGTGCCCATGACACTGCCACTGCCATTGCTGAATCTGTATTACAAGTCCCTCTCAAACGTTGCATCTGCTATGCTACTATCATTGCCTCTGCTAACGCTGCATCCATACTGCAACTCAGTTGCTGAGCGAAGCAACTGAAAAACATCCAAAATTAACTGAACTTAACTGTGTTCAGCATAATACAATGAATGTTGGAATATGACTGCTGCTGATTCTGACCCTCTGAATCTTCTGCGCTGTCGTTGAGTCCTGCATTGTGCCAACTGCACTGCATCCAAACTTGCTCTGCGCTGATCAGTCTTTGGTCCCAAGCCACTGCATCTGTCCTCCAAACACTCCACTGCATCATTTGACACTAAGTCCATCTCGCTATTGCTGAATCTCGGGCTCCCGTAGCAAGGAATTGTTCTAAGAGGTGGACTCCTCAAGGATCTTACATTTAGTCCTCCCAATTACAACTCAATATTGCCCCATCTCCCTCCTGGAGATGCGCGAGCAATCATGGCAAACTCATCCTCGTCAATCTTTGCTAAAGCAACTTTAGGATCATGTTTCTCATCCTTGTCCTTTTTCTTCAAAGGACACAGGGATGCATAGTGGCCCATCTCGCCACAACTAAAACATTTCACCTTTGAAATGTCCTTTCGCTTCGACTTCTGCTGTCCCTGCGATGATAGAGCTGCATTCTCCTCCTCCTCCTTCGTCTTTGTGCCACTCCCACTGCTTCCATTGACATTGACCTTCACTAGGTCCCTCCTTAACTCCTCCTGTTGAAGAGCTGCCCACGTCTCCTACCATTAAGGTAGTTTTTCTCTGCCCAATATGCTTTGGATGAAAACTTGCCATTCATCCGAGACTCCATTCAGGGCTATCCTCACCATCGCGGTTGGCTGAGGAGTGGACCCCACTGCATCAAGCTGGTCTCTAGTGTCCTGAAGAGGTTGAAGATAGAGGTTCACCCCTTCTCCTTTCTGCATCAAAGTCCGCTACAACTTCTACTCTAAATATATCTTCTGTTGTTCGGAAGAGCCTTCATACAGAGAAGACAAGGCTTCCCACATCTCTCGGGCTGTATCCTTGCCCTGCAAGTGTGAGACCACATGATCTCGAACTCCATTGAGAATGAGCCTCTTTTCCTTCCCCTGCTCGGCTTTGTACTTCTTCTTTTGATCTTTGTTAGTAGGAACAACTACAACACTATTGATGTAGGCCTCGAGATCATATTCCTCTAGAACAACTAAGATTCTGGTCTTCCATATGACGTAGTTGGAAGCACCTTCCAACCTGTCCTGATCCCTGAGCCCATGTGATGCCATCTCACCCAACTGTCGAACTGACTCCTCTAGTCACTGCTTAGCACAATTGCCTAGAAAATGAGAAATTCAAACTTTCTGGCGGAAAGTTCTCTGAGGAGAAAATTCCCTTCTACGTGTCTTGGTTCTTTTCGAGCAGATTTTTGCCCCGACAGAAAATACGCTCTTCTAGCACTGCGCTGAGGCTTTGCGTCACTCCCTCTGCCTCTGCAAGTTCAAGAATCGGAAATCATACTTCTTTGTCGACTCACTGAGAGAGAGATTTCTTCGAATCAGCGTCTTGGCAAGGACCGCGCAATCCTTCCAAGGGGATTCGAACTGCTGCCAAGTGCAGCTTTCAGACTCATTGCTCATAACTGGATCTGCTCTTCCCTGTTTCAAAATCAAGGCTCTGATACCATGTGAAAATTCCTAGACTTGAAGGAACCCCTACTGCAGCAAATCTAAATCTACTTCACCTACTTGATTTTGAAATTACATTCATCAAGTTATTCTTCTGAATACTGAATCAAATTACTTTTGCAGCCTACACTAATTAAATGTTGGATCTCATGAAACAGAAAACAGAGCAAAGAACAAGATACATAGGACACACTTATTTTTGGACGCAACAGTCCCTGGAAAAAGCCAATGCGGGAAAACCAATGCAGCAACTCTGAGGGTTTATTATTACGCAAGAGAAATATCTGAATACAAATCTAGGATGCTCATTTAGCAATTCTTTACAGAGAAAATACTGGTGGAAAATTTGAGTGAGTTTTACCTCACTTCACCCGGCAGAATTCCGACTGATCCGGCACAAGATTGGTTAACCCCAACTATTTCTGTGTCACCTCTTCTGCCCTCTGCATCAACTTTCCCGGCAGTTCCGGAAGTTCTCGGTAGTTCCAGTTGTTTTCGGCAGTTTCGGCTGGTCTCGGTAGTTCCGACTTATTCCCTCTGCGTCAGCTTTCCTGGCTGTTCTGGCAGATCCCGACAGTTCCGGCTTCTGCCCTCTGCGTCAGCTTTCTTGGCTGTTTCGGCAGTTCCCGACAGTTCTGGCTATTTCCGACAATTCCGGCTTCTACTCTCTGCGTCAGTTTTCTTGGCTGTTCCGGCAGTTTTGGCTATTCCGGCAGTTCCAACTTCTGCATGATAGGCAACTTTTCTGCTCCGCTGGCTCTCCTCGCCTCTCTGTTTGTATTCTCCGGAAAGTCCTTCTCCCGAATTCTCAATGCCCCTTTGCTGCAGAATGATCACTTAGTTCGAATTTTTCAGCTTCCTAGCCCTAGAAATTGAACTCTAGATCAATTCTCTCTGTGTGTGTGTTTTTTAAAGGAATCCAAAGCCTCAATTTTATACTTTTCCTGTTGAGTCTTCAACGACTGAGATTAAGTCTCTAATCAAAGGCTAAGATTAAAACATGACTTGATCCACCTTCTAGATCATTCTCACCCATATTTTGATTAATACCCATTAATATTTTAATTTTCCTAAGTTTAGACTTAGGAACCCCATTAAAAATATTAATTATTTTAATAAAATACAATCTAGGTGGAATTTCACCAAACGATTTCTGTGTTCTTTAGAACTCATGTGCCTTAGCCTCTCCACCAGTTTTCAAGGCTAGAGCACTTCCGTTGCTACCAAAAACTCACACTCCCTCTTAGCGAGGAAAGTGCTCCAGCAACATTGTCTACCTACGTGCTTCTCTGTTTTTGAAGCACCACCTTTCTACACAGCTGTTGCCACCAATACTGTGCTGCTGCTGCTACTGTACTGCTGCCCATGACACTGCCACTGTCATTGCTGCATCTGTACTACAACTCCCTCTCAAACGCTGCATCTGCTATGCTGCTATCATTGCCACTGCTAACGTTGCGTTTGTACTGCAACTCAGTTGCTGAGTGAAGCAACTAAAAAACATCCAAAATTAACCGAACTTAACTGTTTTCAGCATAATACAATGAATGTTGGAATATGACTATTGCTGATTCTGACCCTCTGAATCTTCTGCGCTGCTGACAAACTTGCTATGCGCTGATCAATATTTGGTCCCAAGCCACTGCATCTGTCCTCCAAACACTCCACTGCATCATCTGACACTAAGTCTAGCTCGCTACTACCGAATCTTGGGTTCCGATAGTAAGGAATTGATCCAAGAGGTGGACTCAAGGATCATGCCTACATGTACTCCTCCCGACTACAACTCAATATCGCCCCATCTCCCTCCTGGAGATGCGTGGAAACTCATGGCAAACTCATCCTCATCAATCTTTGTTGAAGCAGCCTTACGATCATGTTTCTTATCCTTGTCCTTTTTCTTCAAAGGACACTGGGATGCATAGTGGTCCATCTCGCCACAACTGAAACATTTCACCTTTGAAATGTCCTTTCGCTTTGGCTTCTGCTGTCCCTTCGATGCTAGAGCTGCGTTCTCCTCCTCCTCCGTCTTTGTGCCACTCCCACTGCTGTGATTGAGGTTGACCTTCATTAGGTCTTCCTTTACCTCTTCTTGTTGAAGAGCCACCCACATCTCCTCCCATTAAGATAGTTTTTCTTTGCCCAATATGCTTTGGACGAAAACTTGCCATGCATTCAAGACTCCATTTAGGGCTATCCTCACCATCGCGGTTCGCTGAGGAGTGGACTCCACTGCACCAAGCTGGTCTCTAGTGTCCTGAAGACATTGAAGATAGAGGTTCATCCCTTCTCCTTTCTGCATTAAAGTCCGCTGCAACTTCTGCTCTAAACTGCTGTTTGGAAGAGCCTTCGTACAAAGAAGACAAGAGTTCCCACATCTCTCGGGTTGTATCCTTGCCCTGCAAGTGTGAGACCACATGACCTCGAACTCCATCGAGAATGAGCCTCTTTTCCTTCCCCTGCTCGGCTTTGTACTTCTTCTTTTGATCGTTGTCAGCAGGAACAACTACAAGAGTATTGACGTAGGCCTCGAGATCATATTCCTCTAGAACAACTAAGATTTTGGTCTTCCATATGACAGTTGGAAATTCAAACTTTCTGGCGGAAAGTTCTCTGAGGAGTTTATTCCCCTTGTACGTGTCTTGGTTCTTTTCCAATGGATTTTTGCCCTGACAAAAAATACGCCCTTCTAGCACTGCGCTAAGGCTCTACGTTACTCCCTCTGCCTCTACAAGCTCACGATTCGGAAATCGTACCTCTCTGTTGATTCACTCAAAGAGAGATTTCCTCAAGTCAGCTTCCTGGCAAAGACCGCGCAATCCTTCCAAGGGGATTTGAACTGCTGCGTAGTGCAGCTTTCGACCTCACTGCTCAGCACTGGATCTGGTCTTCCTTGTTTCAAAATTAACGCTCTGATACCATGTGAAAATTCTTAGACTCGAAGGAACCCCTACTATCGCAAATCTGAATCTACTTCACCTACTTGATTTTTAAATTGCACTCATCAAGTTATTCTTTTGAATAATGAAGCAAATTACTTCTGTGGCCTACACTAATTAAATGTTAGATCTCATGAAACAAAAAACAGAGCAAAGAACAAGATACATAGGAAACACTTATTTTTGGACACAATAGTCCCCGGAAAAACCCAATGCGGGAAAACCGGTGCAAGAGCTCTCAGGGTTTATTATTATGCAGGAGAAATATCTGAATACAAATCTAGGATGCTCATCTAGCAATCCTTTATAGAGAAAATACTGGTGGAAAATCTGAGTGAGTTTTACCTCACTTCACTTGGCAAAATTTCGACTGATCCGGCACAATACTGGCTAACCCCGACTTTTTGTGCGTCACCTCTTTTGCCTTTTGTGTTAGCTTTCCCGACAGTTCCAACAGTTCCCGGCAGTTTCGGCTTCTGCCCTCTCCGTCAGCTTTCCCAGTTGTTCCGACAGTTCCCAGTAGTTCCGGCTGGTCCTGATAGTTCTAGCTTCTGCCCTCTGCGTCAACTTTCCTAGCTGTTCCAGCAGATCCCGGTAGTTCCGACTGTTCCCGTCAGATCCTGCTTCTGCCCTTTGCATTAGCTTTCTGGGTTGTTTCGGCAGTTCCCAACAGTTTCGACAGTTCCCGACACTTTCAGTTGTTCCCGGTAGTTCCGGCTTCTGCCCTCTGGATCAGTTTTCCCTGCCGTTTCGACAGTTCCCGACAGTTGCAACTGTTCCCAACAGTTCCGACTTCTGCGTGACAGGAAGCTTTTCTGCTCTACTGGCTCTCTCTGCTTTTATTCTCCGGAAAGTCCTTCTCCCAGATTCTCATTGTCCCTCTGCTGCAGAATGATCACTTAGTTTGAATTTTTCAACTTCCTAGCCCCAGAAATCGAACTCTGGATCAATTCTTTCTCTCTTTGTGTTTTTTAAAATGAACCCCAAGCCTCCATTTTATACTTTTCCTTTGGAGTCTTCGACGACCGAGATTAAGTCTCTAGTCAGCTACTAAGATTAAAACATGACTTGATCCACCTTCTAGATCATTCTCACCCATATTTTGATTAATACCCATTAATATTTAATTTTCCTAATTTTAGACTTAGGAATCCCATTAAAAATATTAATTATTTTAATAAAATACAATCTGGGTGGAATTTCACCAAACAGTTTCTGGGTTCTTTAGAACTCATGTGCCTTAGCCTTTCCACCAATTTTCAAGGCTAGAGCACTTCCAATGCTACCAAAAACTCACAATATGCAGGATGTTGATACTTACATGAAGATGTCATGATGAAAGACCATCACAAAGGTAAGTCTGATTTGAGTGTCATTTCTTACTTTGAACAAGTATTTGGATGGGCTTATGCAGGACTGCCAAGGGAAGAACTGTGGATGTCTTCCTAGAGGACCATGTAGAAGGATGTAGGATCCTTCCGAAGAAGGCAGCATGAAGAAGGTAACATGACATGAAGCAAGACCAGATGTACACTGATGGATCACTTTATGATGAAAGGAATGATGACATGACTGACTCATGGATGAATGTGATGGATGGTCTGTTCCCTATGAAGAAGCCACAAGAGATGAAGACTCCTTGACAAAGAAATTCATGACATCGAAGCAAGGATCTCTTCAAGCAGCTGGTTGAGGAGCTGCTGTAGGTCCCTAATTACGAGGGAGCCTGAAAACAAGTTTCTTATTTCGAAGAAACTTGGAAATTCCTAAGCCAAGAGGGAGCTTAGGTACATTCCTTCCGTAGGAATGAGTACATTCCTTTATTAGAATTGATATGTCCTCCCTAATTGAGAGGGAGAGGTAGACACATCATTCTGGTCTTCACTTGAGAAGACATAATGGAGGATTGGGTAATCATCTGGCATCCGATATTCTTTGAGGATGAGATAGGCATCCAATATAAGAGTAGTCGTGGACCGATATTCTTTGAGGATTGGCTATCCAAGATAAGAATAGTACAAAGTAGGTCATACTCTGTGAACACCTGGGTGGAGTATGTACCTTGAGGGACAATGATTATGGTGTCTATGAATCATTGGTCTCGCCAGCATTATGCTCTGATCATGTGAATAGAGTTGTTAGTCAAGGCCTTGCTATGTGACAATGCTGGTTGACATGATGCTGTACAGATGGGTTACCAATCTGATTTTTCTTATGATAAATTCTTCAGATTGAGATTGACCAAGTACCATTATGAATACCTCCCTAGTTAAGAGGGAGTGTTGAAAAGTGTAACTAGGTTCGATCTTCATAATGACATGTAATTGTGACTTTTGTAAATGATGTAAAGAAGAAAATAAAATTATTATTGTAAGGCTTGCTTCATGGGTTTCATGAGCAAGAGATTTTATTTGTTAGTGGCTCCCATTGAGAGCCTTAGGATTTATCATTTGAGTCAAAGAGTCAATGTCATGTATGAAGAGCTCTTCTTGAGCATGTGTCAAATATATATATGTCTATAAAGCCCTCCAACGACAAGCACAAGTCCCTCTCTTAAAGTCGGCCTCCAAACGAAGTAAAGATCTCATGTCGGCCTTACCTTATGGAGACACATCGGTTCACATGGCTCATGTCGACTTATTTATGAATACCAACCACTATATATAGGGTGAAGGCACTTCGCATAAAACACAATTGAAAAGTTTAGATTCTTCTATAACTTTAGTGGACAATTACAGTGAAAAGTTTGGATGACAAATCACAGTACAAAATTCAGATGGTTAAGGAGAGCGAGGAGATTTAGAGACAAAATTCGGATGTCTCTATGATTTCTGGATGTACAGTGGCAAAATGAAGTTCGCATAAGGATGCATGGTGAATTTATTATTCGGTGCCATCATTGCTAGCAGAATTCGGTGCCTCACAGAAGAAAGGTCACAAGTACGTGATAAAAGATCTCAATGTTGTTACAAGGAAAGAGGGTCTCGTTGGTATCTCAGTAGGCAACAAATATAGTTCAATGGTATATCTTCAGTGTTCGGTGTTACATCTAAAGAAGAGGTTTGATATCCTTGTCTAACACGGTGACCACAGTTCGGTGTCATCACTTATGGTACAAAGTCAGAAGTAGAAGGAACCCATCGAGGAGGAGGAAGAGGACTTGTGTCTTGGTCGTGGAGTGGCTTATAGGTCAAGGGTCTTGGTCTTGGTATTTGTCAATTGGAATCTTTGTAAGAAGAATTTGTGCGGGTTTTCCTCTCAAAGAGTGAGAGGTTTTGTGTTAAAATTGGAAACTAGGGCCAAACTCCATGAGGATCACCTTATTCATGGCTGATAATATTTTATCTAGATTCCTCTCGTCGAGAGGTGTAGGATTGATCTAAAGATCATCCGATTCCAATAAGTATTTGTGGAGATATGAATTTATTATGATTATGGACAAATTGTCAAAGTCGGCCAACAACTTATGTAGGCTCAGAAGCCCAACAGACACATCTATTCATCATCAACGTTTGCATATAAATACATGATGTCTCCTCCTCATTTGGACACACACTTCTCATACATCTCTCTCTCTTCTGCGCAGAAAAGAGTCTCTTTCTCTCTCCTGCGCAGATAGGTCTCTCTCACACGTGGGAAGGAAGGACACAGTTTTCTAAGGGTTTACAAACTGCAGATTGGAACTTTGACCAGTGTTGACCAACATTCTCTCTCTCCTGACTGCCCAGTAGGTGAAGCTGACTCTCCTTGGAAATCCACAATTTTTGGCACAGGAATCGAGGTGATCTGACCTCCAGTTTGGAAGATATTGATTGCCCTAGTTTAGGGTTGATGCTGCTAATGCCGATGATACTGATGCCGCTGATGTCGATGATGCTGATGTCGCTGATGCCGATGATACTGATGCCACTGATGTTGATGCTGATGCTGCTAATCTAGGGTTTGATGCTGCTGATATAAATCAGATTTTTGTACTATTTCTCTCTGCTGAATTATTGAAGATAAAAGAAAATTTGATCAAAGGGTTTCCTCATATTGGGGTTTGTCCCTGGCTAGCCGCCATATTTTGTGTCCCTTGTCTTGGCTTGTTTTTCTGTTGATCGTTTAATGTTCTATCTGCACTTTACTTATGTACATGTGATTGCTAATCTGTGGATAATAATAAGAAAGATAAGTAAACTGCTCTAAGCATAGAACATACCATAATTTAACATGGTATCAGAGCTGAGGTGAAGACAAAGCCCAAGCAAGAGCAAGAGCAATCACCGAAGAGAAGGTTGGCAAGGCTATCTAAAAAAGAACTATGGGGTCCTCAACACTCTTCCCCGCCGAAGACAAGCTCCGTGAAAAGCTTGACTATCACGGATGGAAGATGTCTCTTGATCTAACTTTAGAAGATCAAGAAGTGTTGGACCATGTGAGAGGCAATATTGTTGAGCCTCCATCAAATGCATCTGCTGCTGCCAGGAACAAATGGAAATCTGGAGAAGTCAAAGCAAAGAAGATCATCCGGGACTCTATCGACAAGCGCTTGGTGGCCTATGTTTTTGAACTGAACACCTCCAAGGAAATCTACGATAGACTGGATGTATTATATGTACCTGATCTCAAAAGGAACCTGGTGTCCATTTTGGCAATGGAAGACAAAGGCTACGGGGTGGTTTTCAGCGATGGCAAGGTACATGCATGGAAAAACAATATTAAAGATGTCTTCACTCTTGGGTTTCGAGTTGATTCATTATATCAGGTCGGAGGAAGTCCGCTAAGTGTCATGTCTTGTGACACATCTCTTTAGTCCGAACTATGGCATCAAAGGTTTGCTCACCTTCATTATAAAGCTCTACCTGATGTAAGAAAAATGGTGACCAGAATGCGCGAGTTCAGAATATAGCAAGAAGGTGTATGTCTTGGATGTGCCGAAGGAAAGCTAAAAAGGGGACCATTACCCTCAAGCCAAAGCAAGACCTCCAATATATTGCAGTTAGTTCACTCAGACATATCTGGTATGATGCATGTGAACTCCTTGGGAGGATATTCATATTACCTCATTCTTACAGATGACTATTCTCGCAAGACTTGGATATGCTTCTTGAAAAAGAAGGATGAAGTGTTCTCCTGGTTTTGACACTTCAAAGCCTTGATCAAGAATCAAACCGAAATGAAGATCAAGATCTTAAGGACTGACAATGGGACTGAATATGAATCTAATGAGTTTCATGACTTTTGTAAAGAGGCTAGCATTAAGAGGGAGACTACTACACCATACACTCCTGAACATAATGGTGTGGCAGAAAGGAAGAACTGTACGATTATGGAAGCTGTTTGTGCTATGCTTCATGACCAAAGACTTCCAAAGTTTCTATGGGCCAAAACTGCAAACACCGCTGTATATGTACAAACCGATGCCCCCATCAAGCATTGGGTTCCAAAATTCCTGAAGAAATGTTCACCGGTAAGAAACCATATGTATCTCTTTTTAGAATTTTTGGAAGCCCTGTATATTTTCATGTGCCAAAAGAGAAAAGGAATAAATTGGGTGCATCTGGAAAGAAAGGAATCTTCGTGGGCTATAGTGAAAATTCTAAGGGCTATAGAATCTATGTAGCCAGTCAAAGGGAAGTCGTGATTAGTCATGATGTCACCTTTGACGAAGATATGGCTCTCGGCAAGGTGAACAATCTTCCTACTGTGAGGAGCTCTTAAGAAGCTGACACCAGGGAACTGAAAGAAAAAGATGATGAAACAATGCCTGATGTGGAAGAACCCATGGATCCTATTGATCCTCCTCCACCTGAGCCTTCCTCTTCTAGGAAGAGGCCTTCATGGCTTAGGGGGACATTTGATGATGCTAAACGACACACTGCACCCTGAGGAACCTTCCGTGAAAGTAAGAAACCAAACAGGTATCAGGGATACTTGACCATCATGAGCACGATCATTCAAAATGAGCCTTCATCATTCTCAGATGTTGTCAAGCATCAAGTATGGAAGGATGCTATGACCGAAGAATATACGGAAAAGTATAAGGCTCGTTTTGTTGCTCGTGGCTTCTCCCAGAAGGAAGGTATGGACTATGACGAGATATTTGCACCTGTTGCCAGATATACCACCATCCGCTCGATCATAGCCCTTGCGGCTTCACAAGGATAGAAACTGCATCAGATGGATGTCAAGAACACGTTCTTGCATGGTTCGATCAAAGAAGAGGTCTACGTGGAGCCACCCGAAGGATTTGAGATTTATGATCGAAAATTTCATGTGTGCAGGTTGAAGAAGGCCCTCTATGGGCTGAAGAAAGCACTCCAAGCATGGTATGAGAGGATCGTTAGGTACTTGATGAAGCTGGGATTCACTAGGAATGAAGCCGATCCCAACCTTTACTTTAAGGTTGAAGATGACAAACCTCTCATACTGGTGCTGTATGTTGACGACCTCTTTCTAACAGGTGCAGACCCTCTCATTCACAAATGTAAGAGGGAGTTGGCTTCTGAATTTGAAATGAAGGACCTAGGATTGATGCACTATTTCCTAGGAATTGAAGTTTGGCAGAAGCTAGGGGAAATTTTCCTATCTCAAGGAAAATATGTGGTGAAGATATTGGAAAGATTCGATATGGTGGACTGCAAGCCTGTAACTACCTCGATAGAGCTTGACTTCAAAAAGTTAAGCTGTAGTGCTGCTGGACCTTGTTCTTAGTGAACTCCCTTCCAGATATATGCTTTGCAGTCAACATGTTGAGTCAACATATGGTTGAACCTTACCACATACATTGGATTGGTGCCAAGAATTTGTTGAGATATCTTCGTGGTACAATTACTTATGGGTTAAGATACACTGCCGGAGATGTGAGACTACTTGGGTATACTGATGTTGATTGGGTAGGCAGTGTGGTGGACCGAAAGAGCACTTCTGGGTGCTGTTTCTCTTTGGGATCTGCTTCGATATCCTGGATGAGCAGGAAGCAGAAGTTGGTGGCTTTGAGCACCGTCGAGGTAGAGTATATTGCTGCTAGCATGGCCTCCTGTGAGGCAGTCTGGTTGCGAAAGCTCTTCAGTGAGCTATTTGGATTTACATTGGATAGCACCGCGATTCGGTGTGACAACCAGAACGGGATCCGATTATCAGAAAATCACGTATTTCATGATCGCTCCAAGCATATCGATATCAAGTACCACTATATTCGAGATATGGTGCAGCGAGGAGCAATAAGGCTCCAACATATCGGTACAGATGAACAGGTCGCTGACATTCTGACAAAGCCCCTAGGAAAGGTCAAATTCCTGACTTTCCGAGAACGACTTGGTGTCATTCAGAGACCCTCTGATGAGGGTCAAGTATGATGTACTGAGCTCTGGGAGCTCCAGGGGGGCGCAGGGTACTTCTTGGAGCGACATATGACCATAGGGTGACTCACCATCCCCTGTTGGTGCACTTTGTACAGGGTAAAAGGTTCAACCTTCCCCTGTGACACCTTGTGGCGACTATGGAACAGGATGATTAGTTCTCCTGTGGGCTAGGATGATTCGTTCTCCGTGGCGACTATGGAACAGGATGATTAGTTCTCCTGTGGGCCAGGATGATTCGTTCTCCGTGGCGACTATGGAACAGGATGATTAGTTCTCCTGTGGGCCTGGATGATGTGTTCTCCATGGTGCTTGTGGGACAGGATGATTCACTCTCCCGTGGACAGGATGATTCGCTCTCCTGTGGACAAGATGATTCGCTCTTTTGTGGGACAGGATGATTCGCTCTCCTGTGGACAAGATGATTCGCTCTTCTGTGGACAGGATGATTCTCCCTCCTATGGACAAGATGATTCGCTCTCTTGTGGGATAGGATGATTCGCTCTCCTGTGGACAAGATCATTAGTTCTCATGTCGAGGCATCCTACCCATGCAGTCTGGGATTCATGGGAAGTACCTCTCATTTGATCAATGAGCAGGAAATGAGGATAGGGACCATAGTAGTATCGATGGACGCATTGTTGTATCTACTGTACTCCCTATGCTAGGATGACCTTCATTGATCTAGGATCAATGATACTAGTTTGGGACCAGTGAGAGTGGTACCCACTATGACATTGACTTCGGGTCAGTAGAGGACCAGTCTAGGACCACTGGTACACACTCTGAGACTGACTTCGGGTCAGTGGAGGATGGTATGATACATCCTCGATCATTTCTTCTTCTTCATAGTTCGAGCAACACAGAATAGAGCAGAGCATAGCATAGCAAGGCAGAGCAGAGCAAGGGTCAAGCTGTTTAGGGCAGTGCATTTGATGGATGAATAGTAGCGACGGTCAAATGAATTGCAGATTGAGTTCTCCCTAGTTGAGAGGGAGTGTTAAAATTGGAAACTAGGGCCAAACTACATGAGGATCACCTTATTCATGGCCGATGATATTTTATCTAGATTCCTCTCGTCGAGAGGTGTAGGATTGATCTAAAGATCATCCGATTCCGATAAGTATTTATGGAGATATGAATTTATTTTAATTATGGACAAATTTTCCGGCCAACAACTTATGTAGGCTCAGAAGCCCAACAGACACATTTATTCATCGTCAACGTTTGCATATAAATACAGGATGTCTCCTCCTCATTTGGACACACACTTCTCATCCATCTCTCTCTCTCTCTTTTGTGCAGAAAAGAGTCTCTCTCTCTCTCTCTTTTGTGCAGAAAAGAGTCTCTCTCTCTCTCTCTCCTGCGCAGATAGGTCTCTCTCACACGTGGGAAGGAAGGACGCAGTTTTCTAAGGGTTTACAAACTGTAGATTGGAACTTTGACCAACGTTGACCAGCATTCTCTCTCTCTTGACTGCGTAGTAGGTGAAGCTGACTCTCTTTGGAAATCTGCAATTTTTGGCACAGGAATCGAGGTGATTTGACCTCTGGTTTGGAAGATATTGACTGACCTAGTTTAGGGTTGATGCCGCTAATGTCGATGATACTGATGCCGTTGATGCCGATGATACTGATGCCGATGATGCTGATGCTGATGCCGCTAATCTAGGGTTTGCTGCTGCTGATATAAATTAGATTTTTGTACTATTTCTCTTTGCTGAATTATTGAAGATAAAAGAAGATTTGATCAAAGGGTTTCCCCATATTGGGGTTTGTCCCTGGCTAGCTGCCACATCTTGTGTCTCTTGTCTTGGCTTGTTTTTCTGTTGATCGTTTAATGTTCTATTTGCACTTTACTTATGTACATGTGATTGCTAATCTGTGGATAATAATAAGAAAGATAAGTAAACTTCTCTAAGCATAGAACATACCATAATTTAACATTTTGGCCCTGGCTCATAGCCTACATTCTGTGTCTCTTGTCTATTTATGTTCATGCATTGGTTATTGTTTGATGAAGAAGAACACTAATAATCTAAGACAAAGAAGATTCTAACCTAATGAAGTAAAAAACATTCACAAACAATTACTAATCTAAGAGAAATCACAACATGCTAATGCTCTAGATTTCTCAAGAGTCAACAATAAATGCTAAATCTCTCAAATGCCAGCTTGTGCTCTTGAGCTATGCACCCATATCAAAGCATTATCATAAAGAATTAAAAGGCGAATGAAAGGGGTGGAAAAAACAAGTTGAGGAAAGGGGCAACTCATGCCTCCATGATTGCTTGCTCCTTACATCTATACACCCAGGATGTTGGACTGCTATTAATTGGTCACTTGGTTATGGGACATGGCCTTGAAGTCTTGCCCACTCCATTACCACCATCTACACTTGCATCTATGGACTGATGGGTTGCCCTGGGACCTGTCACTTCCCCTTAGGAGGTGGAAACACCTAATAGGGTTATCCATCTCACAATCCCAAACATAAGAGAGAACACCTATACAAGACTTGGCCTAGTTAGATATTTGATGGTGATCTTTGTGTGAAGTATTGGTTGTTCCCTTAACTTTAAGTATGGTCCACTACGATGCATCCACCGTTTTAGTTACCTAATTATTGATTGTTTTACGCTTGATCTTGAGAAGGTTTTGTCAGGTGGTCCATATCGTAGCACAAATGCTTCTAAAGGTGATTGCTCCACCTCCTCAACAGAGCAGTCGAAGTTGTACTATCCAGTGCAAAGAGAAATATTGACTTTGATGGTTTAGTGTTGTCTACCTAGAGCAGAGCATTGGGCTATTTGAGGGCTTCACACGATGCTTGACAGCTAGACGAGTCCCCAGATGTTGAAACGTTGGTCCCATGATGCTTAATGTTGGAGATATTGATGATGTGCCTAGTGGACCCAAGAAGCCTCCAGGCTGGCCTTGACATTATTTGATGGGCATCGGTTGATCTAGAGCCTAGTTGATGATGGTTGTCCTTGAGATGACAAGCGAGGGCTTGTACATCACCTTGGAGCCCCAATGCTTGCGCTAGTTGACACCATGTCACCCCTTTTCCTCTTGTGAGGGTGATGTAGAGCACTTATTGCGCATGGTGTCTTGGCATGGAGATACTTTTGATGGTTTGTACACGATCCTTGAGCACTTCTTGGAGTGTGGAGCACATTTTATCCCTTGCCTCACATTTTGAGGACTTATTTAGCTCATTTGGAGGTTGATGTCACGCTATTTGAGCATTTATTCTCACATATATGGGTTTTTATGTCATATTTGTCTTGTTTTTGAGCTATGAGGTTGGCTTGTGACCTCTTTATTGTAGAACACTCAAAAGAACTTGTCTTTAGGGTTTTTAGATCATTTTACTTGTAAAGCGAGTGGAGAAATGCTCGTATAAATAAAGCCTCCCCCTCACTTCCATTTTCATCATCACACGTGAATTTGGCCTATCTAAAGGGGGTTTGATTTTCTTCCTTATTCACTATTGCGGCATAATGTGATCTTTGTGGATGTGATTTGTCTTGAATGTGATTTTGGCTTGGAGACATTATTATGGGATTGAAAGAAGAGCTATTATGGAATATTTTATAAGTTTATTGTTGATTATTGATAATTTTCATACTTTAAATGTTTTAAGTAGGGTTTCTATTGCTTCATGTCTAAATGCTTATTGTTACTGATCTTTTGAGCAGGGCCGATAAGGTCTTGGCAGCCTTGCTAGATGGGCACACATAGGGAAGGACCCACTGTCACCTCGGCCTGAGTCCCCGCTATTTAGGCCCAACACCTTGTAATCAACCAAGGAAGAGTCCCTTAATATTCCCCTATAACTTTGGTTTATGTCCAGTGCCTTATATGTAGTCAATGGGGTGGAGGTGTTCTTGAATTGTCTATTGTCCCACATAAAAACAATGCTAAAATCAAAACAAATTTCTACAAGAGATATTAATAGCCAAAATATTTGAAATATATAACATGTAACCTATGGGTTTTGGTCTACAGGAATTACCCTAACCAAAAATATGATTATTTCTTGATTTTGAGGTCTGGTTCCATGATCACAAAAGGAAGTATGAAGGAGTTATGAATCAAAATAACTTGTCCTGTATGCCAGCCTATAAAATCTGCATAAAAACGCTTGGAAAACAAACTATTTTGCTGTAACAACCAATCTACTATGTGAAAAACACCTCTAGGGAGCTACCCAGAGTGTAGAAAGGCTAGAGGGTGATTGTAGAGGCTTTGGGGTCTCCCATCTATCAGATTTGGGCTGAAAAATCAATTTCCAACTGGCTAGAAATTGATTTTTAGATTTCATGGTTATGTTTAATAATCCATAGTTTTTTCTAAAAAATATTATTCAATTTAAATAGTTGGAAAATAAATTTTATTCATCACTAATGTGAAAACTCTACTAACAAAGAAGTAGAGTGTTGAAAATTACAAGTTCTAGTGCAAGATGCTTACCTGTAAGTCTATAGAACTTGTTTTTTGATGGCTGAAAACACAGGTCCAACAAGCAAAACACCCTCTTAACCTTGTAATCTGCAACCAAAAGGCTAGATATAAGTGTGAAATGCACGCAATGATAACTTGTAACCTAATGGGGCTTAGATTTAGCAATTTATTTAGTATTCCTCAACAAAAGCTAGTTGTAAACTAATATGGTAGCTAAAAACCAACAAACAAGAATCCTATCCTAATGCAAAAAAGTAAAAGAAATTTGAAGAATTTTTAGAAGAATTTATAGTTTTTGGTTGTTGGAATTTTTTACCTGTGCCTTGGAGTTTCACCCTTTACTGGAGTCTGAAGTAGATATCTCTCTAAGTCGATATGCATGGTTTATGTCCAAGGAGTGGGCTTGGTCCTTTAGGGAGTCGCCCTCACTTTGGCATAATTCACTCTGCTATCTTTGATTATCTTTCGGAGTGACCCTCTTATGTGGCGTCTCCAATCTTGCTCTTTGTGTGCGGCAAGATACGAAGCCCTTGAGATAATAAAGCCTTCTTACAAAGCGGTTTACAACCCTCGCACCGATTTACTTGCAAAACCAAAACAAACAATTGGGGAATCATAGTTGTTTACTTCCATGTAGTGTATTAGCTTCTCCATTGCAAAGAACATTAGTTTTAGGATAAATCTATTGGTTAGCAAAATGGAATTAGATTAAAAATAATTCAATACTCAATGGAAATAGCGAGAAGAAACAATAACCGCTCCACAATTGTACAAGAACAAATGTTTGCAAAATGAATGGGCTCTTTTCATTAAATAACACTTTTCTCAAGTGAACAACAACGATTTACAAATGAGGAGAGGCTAGCCTTTTATAGAAAAAATTATAACAACTAGTTTGACTCTTGTTGAATAATATATTTACTAGTCATCCACATGTTGGAGACTTGCTAAATTAACTCAAAAAATAGTACTATAAATTTTTAATTCACCCACATGGGGGTCAACCTAGACAAATTTCCACAATTTAGTTCAAGGTTCTCTTTGCTCATGGTCCATTGCTCAACTAATTGGTTCACCGGGTCTCCAATGGCTAGTTAGACTCTCTAATGGCTAGTCGACTTCACCAACGACTATTTTTGACTTGAATTTTCCGTTTAGTAATTTCTCTTAGCCACATGGAAGATGGATCTCCAATGCCCTTGACCTTTTGACAATTTCGGCACCTGGGTATGTTGAAATTGGCCTGGATCTAAACTGGGTATATCTCAGAATTTTCATATCTTTCCTAACCTTGCCATGTTATCACCTTCTTGCCACATCATCATACCTTGCTAGAGTTGTAACACCCTTGGAAATTTGGAGAAACAAGACATGGGTTTTGTTCTTTTAATTTTGTAGGCTAATTTTGACATATTATATGTCAAATTCTATTAATGTTTGCCCCTCTTAAGCCTCTTGGAAACCTGTCCTGCCTCATCATCACGCGCAAGTGGATGGATCTCTAACGCCCTTGAGGATTTGCAAAATCTGAAATGCGGGTATTGTTTGTCTCATTGAGTAGACCACTTTTGACGTCATGCATGTCACAAATGACCCAATGATTTGCTTGTAAATCTCCTTGGAAGCTTTTCCTATATTGTTGACCAAGTTTGATCGAGCTGTAACTAGCCATTAGATGCTCAGATTGGGAAAATTCCACATGGCATGGAATCCTCTCATCATGCTTTATAATATGAGGATGGGTTGACTTTCTAAACACCTAGAACATTTTGCATTGGGAGTCGTGAACTGCATCGGGGAACGCGAATGTTGTCACGAGAGACTGCTATGCTATTAGAGCTATCTTGATTAATATTGTACCAAGGCCAAGGTCACCTACAAACTCTATAGACACTAACCATGTGGAATGACATAGGTGCACCTTGAAACATGCTGGATTGGCCCATACACCAGTGATATCCCCCACAAAATGTAGGCTACCATAAAACTGTGAGTCCTCATGAGAAGGCTCCCAAGGTCCTCCAATCTGGTCAGGGACAAGATCACTTGGTTGAAGCTTTCAAGGAATAGGGCATGGTTTGACCAATTGCTATGAATACAGACTCACACTGACAAGACACTGGCCTAAGAGACCTAATATAGGGCCTCACATTGTTTTTACAAGGCTTTGACTTATGACCTTGGGCTTACAATGGTGGTGAATGACGTAAATGAAAAAGTCTATGTACCCCCATTGATAGAGGGGTAACAACAGACTCCAACTGCAAGACACATTCTCATCTTGGGAGGATGTGATAACCTTAGAATCTCTCACCTATCACCGGAAATCTCAACATTAAGACATTAGTACCCTATGAGAGAATTAGACAAAAGTCGTATCCCTCCCTACATAGTAATAAAATCAAAATGAAATGAAATCTATTATAGGAAATGAAAAAACATCTTGTTACCACAAAATCTAGCAGGCCTTGGAGAGGGAAACCCGACAAGATAAGAGCTAGACAAAGTGCTAACAATGGGGTAGAGGCCCAATGTCATCTCAGCCAAACCCCCCCGCTCTTTATGGATTTTCATTGATGGGAGGAGTCTCGATAAAGGAGAGAGATCACTCAAATTAGATATGCTAGGTATATGACACAGAGTAGTGATCATGCTAGATCTCATTCAAGAGAGAGACTCAATAATCGTACAAGGCTTCAAAGAAGAAAAACACTCTCAAAGAGAAAGTCAAGAGAAAAAGGCTCAAGACCTAGGGTTTTGAGATTTTTCGATGGTGATAGGTATTCATAAGGTCAAGGCCCGAGAGAAAAGGCTTCTTGAGATATACTTCAACAAGTACTAAGCTCATAAAACCTTAAAGAAAGTCCTTAAGTTGAGGGGAAAAGAAACTAGGGTTTCCCTCTTGGAGCAACCCTAGGGCAAGAGATTTTATGGATGAAATTTGAGTGGATTCCCACACAATTGATAGCTTAGGTAGCCTAGACCTATCTCTTGATGTTTAGACTCTCAAATCACCAAAAAGCCTCCTCCCTAAAATTTCGCTGCAATCCCTAGATTTTCACCCTAGCCTTAAAAGGATTGATTTTAAGGAGACAAAATTATTGAGATAATTTAGGATTGCTCACCCATGACTTGGACCAATGCCTTGCCCTTTAAGCATATGGAGTCAAGGATGTGATAGATAAGCCAAATTTGTTGCTAAGGAGGCTGAAATTTGATGCCCTATGTATCAAAATTCTAGTTTTTACGCATTCAATGATAAATGGAGTTTGATGGAGAGTTATAAGAATTCCTCCACTATGAACATTCATTACATGTTATACCTTGAGTAACATGTGCAATTCTGAACTAGATAGCCTACAAAATTAATTTTCAACAAATTAGGGCACAAATTAACATAATCTAGAAGCAACAATTCCACACATTAGACAAAATCAAAATGATAATCTTCAACAATAGGTGCTTACAAGATAACATGTAGTATATTCATCCATTCACCAAATGTTAAGTTATGGTATGTTTTATGCTTAGAGCAGTTTACTTATTATTATTATTATCCACAGATTAGCAATCACATGTACAGTAAGTAAAGTGTAGATAGAACATTAAACGATCGACAGAAAACAAGCCAAGACAAGAGACACAAGATGTGGCGGCTAGCCAAGGACAAACCCCAATATGGGGAAACCCTTTGATCAAATCTTTCTTTAGCTTCAATAATTCAGCAGAGAGAAATAGTACTTAAATCTGATTTACATCAGTAGCAACAAACCCTAGATCAGCCCTAAACTAGGGCAGACAATATCTTGCAAACTGATCGTCGGATCGGCTTGATTCCTTCACCAAAAAATGCGGCCTTCTGAGGAGAGTCAGTTCCACCTACAACGTAGTTTTGAGAGAGAGTCTGATGGTCAAACTTTTGATTTGTAGTTGCAGCCCTAAATTCTGCGTCCTTCCTTCCACACGTGTGAGAGAAGAGTCCCTTTCTGCACAGTAGGAGAAGAGCCTCGTTTCTGCGCAAGAGAGAAAGAGAGATGTGATGAGATATGTGTCTCCAAATAAGGAAAAGACCTCCTGTGTTTATATACAAATGTTGATGATGAATAGATGCGTCTGTTGGGCTTCTGAGCCTACATGAGTTGCTGGTTGGCTTGATAATTATTCCATAATCAAAATAAATTCATATCTCCATAAATACTTATCGGAATCGGATGATCTTTAGATCAATCCTACACCTCTCAATGAGAGGAATCTAGGAAAAATATTATCAGCCATGAATAAGGTGACCCACATGGAGTTTGGCCCTAGTTGCCAATTTTAACACTCCCTCTCAACTAGGTAGAACTTCATCAACAATTCGTCTGTCTGTCGCTACTATTCATCCATCAAATGCACTGCCCTGTACAGCTTGACCCCTGCTCTGCTTTGCTCTGTTCTGCCTTGTGCTGATCTGCTCTGCTCGAATTATGAAGAAGAAGAAGTGATCGAGGATGTATCATACCATCCTCCACTGACTCAAAGTCAGTCTCAGAGTGTGTACCACTGGTCCCAGACCAGTCCTCAACCGACCCGAAGTCGGTGTCATAGTGGGTACAACTCCTACCACTGGTCCTAGACCAGTATCATTGATCCTAGATCAATGAAGGTCATCCTAGCATAGGGAGTACGGTAGATACAACGATGCGTCCATCGGTATTACTATGGTCCCTATCCTCATTTCCCTGCTCATTGATCAAATGAGAGGTACTTCCCATGAGTCCCAGACTGCATGGGTAGGATGCCTCGACAGGAGAACTAATCATCCTGTCCACAGGAGAGCGAATCATCCTATCCAGTGGAATCCACAGAGAACTAATCATCTTGGTCCATAGGTGAGCGAATCATGTTGTTCCACAATCACCATGGAGAACACATCATCCAGGCTTCACAGGAGAACTAATCATCCTGCTACACAATCGTCATGGAGAACACATCATCCAGGCCTCACAGGAGAACTAATCATCCTGCTACACAATCGTCATGGAGAACACATCATCCAGACCTCACAGGAGAACTAACCATCCTGCTACACAATCGTCATGGAGAACACATCATCTAGACCTCACAGGAGAACTAATCATCCTGCTACACAATCGTCATGGAGAATACATCATCCAAACCTCACAGGAGAACTGATCATCCTGCTACATAGTCGCCACGGGGTGTCACAGGGAAAGTTTTGATTCTTTTACCCTGTACATGTACACCACCAGGGGATGGTGAGTCACCCTGTGGTCATATGTTTCTCCAAGAAGTACCCCGCGCCCCCCCCGGAGCTCCAAGAGCTCCATACATCATACAAGACCCTCATCAGAGGGTTTCTGAACGACACCAAGTCGTTCTCGGAAAGTCAAAAATTTGACCTTTCCTAGGGGCTTTGTCAGAATGTCGGCGACTTGTTCATCTGTACCGATATGTTGGAGCCTTATAGCTCCCCGCTGTACCATATCTCAAATATAGTGGTACCTGATATCGATATGCTTGGAGCGATCATGAAATATAGGATTTTCTGATAAACGAATCCCACTCTGGTTATCACACAGGATCACGGTGATATCCAATGTAAATCCAAACAGCTCACTGAAGAGCTTTTGTAACCAGATTGCCTCACACGTGGCCATGCTAGCAGCAATATACTTTGCCTCGACGGTGCTCAAAGCCACCGACTTCTGCTTGCTGCTCATCCAGGATATCGAAGCAGATCCCAATGAGAAACAACACCCGGAAGTGCTCTTACGATCCACCACACTGCCTGCCCAATCAACATTAGTGTATCCAAGTAGTATCACATCTCCGGCAGTGTATCTTAACCCATAAGTAATTGTGCCACGAAGATATCTCAACAGATTCTTGGCACCAATCCAATGTATGTGGTGAGGTTCAACCATATGTTGACTTAGCGTGTTGATTGTGAAGCATATATTTGGACGGGAGTTCACTAAGAACATTAATGCTCTGACAAGTTGACGATGGCATTTCGTAAAATAGGTCCAGCAGCACTACCGCTTAACTTCTTAGAGTTAAGCTCCATCGGGGTAGTAACAGGCTTGCAGTCCACCATACCGAATCTTTCCAATATCTCGTCATAGTCTATACCTTCCTTCTGGGAGAAGCCACGAGCGACAAAATGAGCCTTATACTTTTCTGTACTTCCATCTACTGCATGCTTTATCTTGTAAAGCCATTTAGAAGTGACAACTGTCTTGTCCTGGGGTCTGGGAACTACTTCCCAGACATCATTCTTCATAACAGATTCATACTCTTTGGTCATAACATCCTTCCATACTTGATGCTTGACGACATCTGAGAATGATGAAGGCTCATTTTGTATGATCGTGCTCATGATGGTTAGGTATCCCTGATACTTGATAGGTTTCTTACTTCCACGGAAGGTTCCTCGGGGTGCAGTGTGTCCTTTAGCATCATCGAGTAGCCCCCTAAGCCAAGAGGGCCTCTTCCTAGAAGAGGAAGGCTCAGGTGGATCAATAGGATCCATGGGTTCATCCACATTGGGCATTGTTACATCATCTTTTTCTTTGGGCTCCCTGGTGTCAGCGTCTTGAGAGCTCCTTAAAATAGGAAGATTGTTCACCTTGCTGAGAGCCATATCTTCGTCAAAGGTGACGTCATGACTAATCACGACTTCCCTTTGACCGGCTACATAGATTATATAGCCCTTAGTATTTTCACCATAGCCCACGAAGATTCCTTTCTTTCCAGATGCACCCAATTTATTCCTTTTCTCTTTCGGCACATGAAAATATACAAGGCTTCCAAAAATTCCAAAATGAGATACGTCAGGTTTCTTACCGGTGAAAATTTCTTCAAGAGTCTTGGAACCCAATGCTTGATGAGGGCATCAGTGTTGTACATATACGGCGGTGCTTGCAGCGTCGGCCCATAGAAACTTCCGAAGTCTTTGATCATGGAGCATGGCACAGACAACTTCCACAATCGTAGGTTCTTCCTTTCCTTCACACCATTCTGTTCAGGAGTATATGGTGTAGTAGTCTCCCTCTTAATGCCAACCTCTTTACAAAATTCATGAAACTCGTTAGATTCATATTCAGTCCCATTATCAGTCCTTAAGATCTTGATCTTCTTTTCGGTTTGATTCTCGATCAAGGCTTTGAAGTGTCGAAACCAAGAGAACACTTCATCATTATTTTTCAAGAAGTATATCCAAGTCTTTCAAGAATAGTCATCTGTAAAAGTAAGGTAATATGAATATCCTCCCAAGGAGTTCACAGGCATCAAACCAGATATGTCTGAGTGAACCAACTGTAATATATCAGAGGTCTTGCTTTGGCTTGAGGAGAATGGTCCCCTTTTGAGTTTTCTTTCGGCACAACCCGGACATACACCTTCTTTCTCTACTCGGAATTCGGGCATCCCTGTCACCATTTGTCTTACATCGGGTAGAGCTTTATAATGAAGGTGGGCAAACCTCTGATGCCAAAGTTCGGATTGAAGAGATGTGTCACAAGACATGACACCTAGCGGACTTCCACCGACCTGATATAGTGAATCAACTCGAAACCCAAGAGTAAAGGAATCTTTAACATTGTTTTTCGATACACGTACCTTGCCATCGCTGAAGGTCACCTTGTAGCCTTTGTCTTCCATTGCCGAGATGGATACCGAGTTATTTTTGAGGTCAGGTACATATAATACATCCTGTAAGTGGATCGTATTACCTTGATTTAATTTAAGAGAGACATTGCCTTCACCTTTCACGGGATATTTCATATTATCTCCAAGGACAATTTCTAGGTTAGTTTCTTTCTCTGTCAGATTATGGAGAACTTCTTTGTAACCAGTGAAGTGCCTTGAGGCACCACTATCAATAAGCCAATTTCCCAACGAGTCTGGAGGAGCAGAGGTAGATAGAGCAGCTGGTAGATAATATTCATCATGTTTATTGTCAACAGTGTTGTTAGATTCATACCTGGAATTTCTAGCCTTCTTGAATGATTGTCCTCTTCCTTGATTTCGAGCACTCCTTTTACCTCTGCTATTAGATTTGCCATTCCTTTGATTGCCATGAGAGGGATTTTGATCATCGTCCTGGTGAGAGTTCCTTCTATCAGGGCATTCCCTTGCATAGTGACATGCTTTATCGCAAATGTAATATCGTCATTTTCTTCCACCCTTAGGTCCAACCTTTCTTTTGATTTAGTCCCAGAATTATTTTTTTTCTTAGCATGAGAAGAAAAGGTAGCAGGAGGACCTTTAGGCATGGACATTTCTTGCTCTTTTATCCTTGTTTCTTCTTGAATGCATCTTGCCATTAATTCCTCGAAACCAAGAATTACGTTATTGTTGAGAAGAGTAGTCCTGAACACGTACCATTCGGATGGTAATCCTCTAATGGGTTGAGAGTGCCATTTCCTTATCAGTAATAATTTCTCCAATAGATAGGAGATCGTTCTTGATCTCGGTGATTCTTAAGAAATATGCTTACATGCTCTCATCTTTGCCCTTCTTAATTTCCTTCAGCTTATTTCTAAGAAAAAACTTGATTTGCATCATTAACTTTAAATAAACTCACCAGTCTATCGTAGATTTCCTTGGAGGTGTTTAGATCGGAGATGTAGGCCACCAAACGCTCGTCGATAGAGTCCCGGATGATCTTCTTTGTTTTGACTTCTCCGGTTTCCCATTTGTTCCTCGCAGCAGCAGGTGCATTTGATGGAGGCTCAACAATATTTCCTCTCACATGGTCACACACTCTGTTATGTAAAAAAATTAGTTAATTTTAGGTTATTATTTAATTCTAGGTTTAATTAGATGAAAGGGCACGATCATAAGATCATGCCCTTTCCCAAAGGGTGCCCATGGCGGTATATAAGCCAGGCAACCCATTGTAAACATTCATCATCTGTAATTCATCTTTTTAATAAATATTTATATATAAATTTCTGCATATATCTTAAGTTTTCTGCTTCATCTGGTATCAGAGCAGGGTTCTGCACTACCTGTCCACTGCACTTACAACTGCAACCCTGTGCGTATTCTCGGCTCCGTCCAGTTCCATTCTGCGTCATCCACCCTGTGTCCATCCGTCCGCAAATTCCTGTCGTTGTCCCTCGTCGTCTCCCTCCGCTGTTCTCGTCTGCTGTCCAGTCCGCAACACCGTGTCACTGCTGTTCCCATCCACTCCTGTCTGCAGCGCCACACCATTCGTTGTCCGCCGTCCGCACCCATTTCTTAACCCTCGTTATCTGGCCACGTCTGCCGTCAAACCTCTGCGTGCCGTTTCATTTAAATTCATTGTGTCGTTTCATTTAAATTCGTTGTGTCGTTCCATTTCAATATATATATTTATAACATATATAGTTATAACATATATATATATATATATATATATATATTTATAACATATATTTATATTAAATATTTATATATTATATAACATATATTATATATAATTTATTTATATATACGTATATTATATAGTTATATTATTAATTCATATATATGTTATATATATATATTTCATAACTTTATTTAATTATATTATATATTATATATAATATATATAATTTAATTAATTAAATTTATTTTAATTAATTAAAAAGTTATATATATATATATTAATTTAATTAATTAAATTTATTTTAATTAATTAAAATTTATATGTATAAAAATTATTTTAGCTAATAAAAAAATAGGGGGAGGAAAAATATTTTAGCTGGTAAATAAATACACGCCCCCGCAAACCAGCTCAATGTCGACAATGACAATGGCGGATTTCCAAAAAAGGTTGTTGGATGTAGAGCATAAGATAAATAACAACCACGACGAGGTCAGTAAAAGATTAAATGAAGTCGAGAGCAAGCTGGGGGAGCAAGCGGACAAAATCAAAAATCTTGAAGATACGACAAATCAAATAGAGATAAAAATGGAAAGTCAACATGTCCAAACAGGAGTAAACTTCAAAGAGGTCTTAACAATGCTAAAAGTTCTGTGTAAAAGGTCGAATTGTACGCCCGAACAACTGCTAAAAGAAGGTGAAGAGAATCAAGAACACCTTTCGTCAGATTCAACTAAGTCCACAGACTCTCATGACAAAGTTGAATCCCCAAAAAAATCAGTGACACCCCACCAAGAAGCGAGTAACACAACCTTTACAAACAAGCAACTCTGGGATAACTTTACCAATCAACACCCTTTTTTCGCTCAACCAGTAGCAACATACCAGCGACGGGCAAAAGTCGAGATGCCTAAATTCGATGGAAACGAAAAAAACAATGTTGCATGGATAAATAAAGCAGAAGAATACTTTGAGATATATGACATCACTGACGATGACGAAAAGCTCAGACATGCATCCATGAAAATGGAGGGAGAAGCATATAACTGGTATATGTGGTGGAAAAAGACAACACATGTCATTAGCTGGAGGAAATTTAAAGATGCATTCTTCAAAAGATTCCAAGGTGTAAAGGAAGAAGAGTTCTTTTCAAAACTCATCAAACTACGACAAAAAGGAAGTGTCGATGAATACACTCAAGAATGGGATACCTTAGTAACATGAGTACCTGGGTTATCAGAATCTCGTCTAATTCAGTCATACATCTCGGGACTCAAAACCCATTTACAAGCAGAACTTGAGATGCATGACATTACATCTATAGAAGTAGCAAGACGAAAAGCAAAAACCGCCGAAAAGAAATCTGAACCAATATTTTGGTCAACAGCGGAAAAAGCTTATGCAAGACGAAGGATACCCCAGTATGTGGACTCAAATAATACAAGATATGTTCCACCACATCGTCGTGAAGATGAAAAATCTAATGTGGAAATGCAAAGGATAAAAGAGGGTAAATGTAAACGTTGTGGTGAGAAATGGGACCCCAAACATAGATGTGCTAAAGGAAAAGAACCAAAGAACCTATATAATTGTGAAGCAACCAATGATTCAAATAGTGAAGATTATGACATAGAAGACATAGAAGACGCCCCAGAATTCTCACCAAAACTAGATGATGGAAGTATTCCACAAGTGTCATTATCAGCTATGACAGGTATATCACAACCTCAGACTTTAAAGTTAAAAGGACACATAAAGAAGAACAATGTAGTGGTTCTCGTCGACTCTGGAAGCACACACAATTTTTTAGATGCAACCGTGGCAAAGAGACTCAATATCTTTTCATTTCCCTTACCAAACATGAAAGTGATGGTAGCTAATGGTAAGAAGATTGAAAAGGTAGGGAAATGCCATAAGGTCAATTTGCAGATTCAAGACTTTAATCTAGAGTCTCCATTCTTCACGGTACCGTTAGGAGGAGTAGATGTAGTCTTAGGTATCCAATGGTTACGAACTTTAGGTACTTATGCCGCCAACCATCAAGTACAATTTATAAAATTTAAATGGGGAGGTCAGAAGTACAAGCTACAGGGATTCCAAGCACCAGAAAATCAAGTTGTATCATCATCTCAGATGATGAAACTAAGTCGAAAAGGAGCACCCGCTTATGTAGTACAATGTCACCAGTTAGAGATGTTATCTGCAAATATGACCAGAGAAGAATCACCAGAGATTCAAGACCTACCTATGAAGATGCCGCCTAATACGGAAATTGAGCGTAGAACAGAAGTTAAAACAGAGTCAGACCTTGTCAACATCAAGCCATACCGATATCCACATCTCCAAAAAACGGAAATTGAGAGATTAATCCAAGACCTTTTACAGTGTGTGACTTTGATCATTTTGGAATATATAATCAAGTGGAAAGACTTGCCGAAGAAAACGCTTCATGGGAGAATGAAGCATTTTGTCAACAACATCCGTCGTTACGTATGCTTTGAGGACAAAGCATTCTTTCGAGAGGAAGGCAATGTTATGTAAAAAAATTAGTTAATTTTAGGTTATTATTTAATTCTAGGTTTAATTAGATGAAAGGGCACGATCATAAGATCATGCCCTTTCCCAAAGGGTGCCCATGGCGGTATATAAGCCAGGCAACCCATTGTAAACATTCATCATCTGTAATTCATCTTTTTAATAAATATTTATATATAAATTTCTGCATATATCTTAAGTTTTCTGCTTCACACTCCTTAATCTTCTAAAGTCACATCGAGAGACATCTTCCATCCGTGATAGTCAGACTTTTCATGGAGCTTGTCTTCGGTGGGGAAGAGTGTTGAGGACCCCATAGTTCTTTTAGGATAGGCTTGCCAATCTTCTCTTCGTTGATTGGTCTTGCTCTTGCTTGGGCTTTGTCTTCACCTCAGCTCTGATACCATGTTAAATGCCGACGTCATCACTGCGTGGGCCTCTTGGAGGCATGTGTGGAGCTCCCTTGGTGCCAAGTTGAGTTAAGAGGGCTTCAAAAATCTTCCTCTAGGGGTTGGCACCTAGATCTCCATGCAAATCATCGTGTGGGCCCCAGTTTTGTGTTTGGGGCACAAAATGGGTCTCATGGGTCTCCTAGTGATAGAATAAGAATTCTATTCCAACGTTGAAGGCTCAGAGAATAGTGCTAGCCCTCCTATGTCTCAAAGGGTGAGACAAACGTCATCTGGGCCTCGGATCAGCTGCACACTGCTAGGCCGGTTGGGGCATGTTGGTCCAAGTACATCATCTCGTGAATAATATGTGGGCAAAGCACAAACTGCCGAGGTGCTGTAGGTTCCCATGGAATGGAATGATGGTTTGCAAGTGATAGGATTCCCATGGCTCTCAACGCTTCACCTGTAGGGTGTCATATGCTCCTCTAGTGGACGCAGGACCCAGTTAAGTTGCCCAACCCATGATGAAAACAATCTGCCAATCACACATAATGTCTAGTGTTGCATCTTTACCATTAGGTACAATTAATCATTAGTGCATCTAAGTGAACCAAGTTTGTTAGTCACGAGCAAATTGAGACTTCATATGGAGTTTCTCTCCCAAATTTGGGGTTTTGATCACGTAATAGTGTTACCTCCCTAGATAGGAGTGGCTAATGGACGATCCTATTAGGTGTTCCCAACCCATAAGGGGAAAGACAGGTCCCTGATACATCCTTCAATCAATAGGTGTTATGTGAATAATGATCTAATGGAGGTGGAAGAGGGGTCTCAGGGCCAAATGCCATGGTCAAAGGGGTAGCAATGATGAGTAAATCCAAGTTCTGGGCATATAGATGTAAGGAGCGAGCAATCATGGATGCATGAGTTACCTCGACCTTTGTTTTCCCACCCCTCTTATTGCCTTTTTCCTTTTCTTGATTTTTCTTTGTATTACTACTCAAAGCTCTAGGAAATGAGAGCATTATGAATGACGTGTATCAGTGTTTACCCCCTTAAAGGTGGGGCAGTTCATCGCCCACCAGGGATTGGGACGTGCAAGGGTTCCTTTTTATGATGTGATAGGGCATCATCGGCTCCGGGAACTGGGTGATGGCCATAATGATAAGGGGTAGAGCTCATGCTTGGATTTTGCCCATGTGCTAATTTTAATGTTCCGACCATCCTTTACATTTTATAGTTTTCTTTCTTTTTGTTTCTTGCTTGTGGCCACGATATGCTTTTTGTTTTCTTTTGGCTACATCAACCTCCAGGGCAGTGTTTCCAGGCCCCGACCCAGATATGTGGGCAAGGGGAGAGGTGTGCCAGTGCCCTGTGGACCCAGAGAAGGGAAATGGTGGTGTTGTCACGCAGATTGACACGACAACGCTCAGACCGGGGGCTGTCACTCTGATCCCCGATCCCTCCGTTTAAGCCTGTCTCCCACGGCTAAGGGGGGTAGACCCTGTGAGATGATGAAGACCAACTGTTGACCAGCTGGTTGGGAGACACGAAACACGATATTATAAGCACTAAAAGGATTTGATTAATTTAGCAGACCAGTGCCTTAAGTGATTGTTGTTAAAACGATTACTTGTTAGATGATATGCAAACATAAACCGTGAACATCAATCATTTGTCATCACAAGATATCAGTTAAACTCACAATGCTCTTAGAATGACCAAAACGATATCCAGCAACTGAGAAAGATGAATGCTTTAAACCACCACGAGAATCATAAATCATTAACCAGATATCATATTAGTATCCAGACTTGAAAATTTAAATCTCAACATAAAAGATATAACATGGTAATTCCCTGAGGAAAACAACTGAATCTGGCAAAAAATTCCACGATGCTTTTTATGCTTTTCAATCTTTTTTTTTTTAAATATCAAAACTAAAAATCTAAACTAAGCAAAATTTAAAATTTAGTCAAAATGAAACTAAACTAAATCTAAATTCTAAAGAAATATTATGAATGAATCCTAAAAAAAAACAAAACTTAAATCTATTTTTATTTAAATTAAAATCTAAAATTATAAAATCAAACAAAACCTAAGTCTAAAACATAAACATTTTTTTGTTTTTTGTTTTTTTTTTTTGGACCCCAAAGTCTTCTTTTATTAACCAGAAACAGATTTACAAGAGAGCTTCTTCAGTACCAGACTCACAGATCTTATATCCATCATCTGAAATGACCCCTAGCACCCTATATAAAGGAAATGATCCCAACGGCTAGTTCGAGTGATCCATGTCGAAATGATCTCGACCGTCGATGAGGATCAAGACATCTCTTAATCTCATCCGTCGAAATTGTTAACTTATTATTAAAATAATATTTTGCATGCATTCACTTAAAATATTATTATTTTATTATTTTAGGGTTTTTGCTCTATTTTATGATTTTAATTTTTTTTTTAGTTTTTCATTATTTTATTATTTTATTAAATGGATCATCGAACTAAGCCTTCGGAAACATCACCTAGGACCTAGGACTTAGGACTCATGAGGGGATTTAAAACATTTTTCAACCCTCAAGACACATTACATCATGACTTTTACAATTTACATCTTAAGGGGACAAACCCACTTAACATAGACCCCCATAAACCACCCAGTTTCTGCGACAAAACTATAATCTAGCAGATTAACACACTAGGATTCTCCTAAAATTCGAATGACAAAATCAATCCTGGCTTTGGGGTCAGGCTGAAGGAAAACTCTGCCGATCGTAGATCGGTGAGACGAAAAACCTTTCGGGACGTAGATTATCATTAGAAAGTTAGGTCCACCTAGGCAAATTTACATACATGACTCTGATCTACTAAGATTATTTACAATTCATACATGCAGACTGGGTTTACAATTAAAATGATCAAGCTGTTGATGACTGCAGGCTGGCACGGACACATCGTTCAGGTGCTACCCCTTTCTGCCAAGAAAAGAGGGAGTACTGCATGGGAAGTTGACCAGTAGTGGTCAACATCTGGCTCTACTTGGGGACACGTTGCTGCTTGCAGGAATGTGAGAATCCAGAATCTGCATCCACGCAACACACAACAAAATATAAGTAGCGTCCATCCCAAAAATCATCATATAACATTAAGCACAGGAAAGATATAAGCTCTTCATTTATTAACTAATCTAGAAAAGCAAATCTAATCCTAAAACCGAAATGAAAATGCTGAAATGACAAGTAGGGTTAGAAATACAATACAAAGGATGCCTCACGGCATCAGATGTGTTCAATATAGTGCATACTGAGCATTTGCCTGCTTTCAGGCAAATCTGTCGGCTGCTTGTCGGATGTGCCATGTCCAATTCTGCATATGGTAGGACTTTTTCCTATCTGAAAATCAAGCTGCTCGCGGCCGTCTGACGTGTCAAATCTTCTTCTTATTTTCTTTCTCTTGCGCTTTTTCTTTCTGGCAGGTTGAATTACTGATGATCTGGAACTTTCTGTCTCAAAGCTATAAGATGAAGTATGTAAGATATGCCTGACATGTCTTTCTTTATCTTGCATCTGATCTTTTATCATTCTTAAGTCTATCTGGATCACCTTCAATTAACCATCTTTCATTCGAACCAATGACCTTCTCATAATAAGATGGAGCTTGTTGTGACAAATGAGAAGGCTCCTGATCTGTTGATGTCCCCTGGTTTCTCTTATCCTCTGACCATTGTTGAAACTTTTGAACATGTACTTTAATGACATCCATCTGACTAGAGTGTTTAACCTTTAAATCACTGATTTGCCTGGCATGGTCTTTTTCCATATCTTTTATTACTTTATCGGTCTTTTCCTTTAAGTTCATCAAGAAATACTGTGTAGAGTTTATTTCTTCTTTATGATTTGCTTGCATGGTGGCCAACTGATGATCCATAATTAATAACTTGTTTTGCAGAGAATCAATTTCCCTATCATGATCAGCTTTCATGGTCGCCATATTTTCTTCTAAGCCTGACATCTTGCTTTGCATGAATCTAATTTCTGTTTCATGATTAGTCTTCATGGCCTCAATTTCTTTAGCATGCTGATTTTGCATAATCTCTATCTCCCTATTACGTTTTTCAAGGTGGGTGCACAAAGTTCTCACGTCATTGACATAATTAGTTTGATTAGCCTCCATATTTTTTACCAGCATCATTAGTTCTTGTATAATTTGCTTTTGCTCTTCCTTTTCATTGTCATTTATCCCTGATTTTTCACTATCATAAACTTGATCTACAATATTTCCGGTGGATGACACATTCTGATCTTGAAAACTTTCTTCAACAGTTGGATTTTTTATAAGACTACTTTCTTTCTTTTGCACAATTTTAGAGGTAGAAGGCAAGCTGTTTGGACTATCATATCTATCTTTAAAAGCATTGAGAATGTCTTGTAAAGAAGTGAAAAAATCATTAGGAAAATTATTAAACCAATTCAAGGCATCACCTTCTAAAGAATGGACAAATAGACGCATCTTGAAATCTTCATGATTATATTGAGGAAGTCTACAATATATGATCATTACACAAGTAAACCTGTTTAAATGCTGTCTAACAGCGACCGAATCACCACCCGAGAACTTAAATAATTTAGAAATGGCCTCTTTCGGAAGATCATGGAGATTATCAGTAAAATGACATGGTTTAAATGAATAATCCATGATGAACAATAAGGGATCAAATGGACGATAGAAAGAGATTTCTGCTCAAGAAAATTAAGAGATGAAAGAAGTGGAGTCGCCACTTGAACAATGAATCTGATTCTAGGATCCAAAAAGTAACCACAAGCAGATATGAGGAAAGCTTTTTGTCTGGGAAAAATGAGAAAGTGGAGTCGCCACCCAAACAAGAAACAAACCGAAGAGATGCTACTGATATGGCGAAAAAGAAGGCAATAAAAGATCCAAATGATAACCCAAAAGGCTGAATTTGCCAGCTCAAAATAAGAGACGAGAAAGATGAGAAGGTGAATGTCAATGAAACTTCCAGGAACAAAAAAACTCTATCCCCGGCAACGGTGCCAAAAAATGTTGTCGCGCAGATTGACACGACAACGCTCAGACCGGGGGCTGTCACTCTGATCCCCGATCCCTCCGTTTAAGCCTGTCTCCCACGGCTAAGGGGGGTAGACCCTGTGAAATGATGAAGACCAACTGTTGACCAGCTGGTTGGGAGACACGAAACACGATATTATAAGCACTAAAAGGATTTGATTAATTTAGCAGACCAGTGCTTTAAGTGATTGTTGTTAAAACGATTACTTGTTAGATGATATGAAAACATAAACTGTGAACAACAATCATTTGTCATCACAAGATATCAGTTAAACTCACAATGCTCTTAGAATGACCAAAACGATATCCAGCAACTGAGAAAGATGAATGCTTTAAACCACCACGAGAATCATAAATCATTAACCAGATATCATATTAGTATCTAGACTTGAAAATTTAAATCTCAACATAAAAGATATAACATGGTAATTCCCTGAGGAAAACAACTGAATCTGGCAAAAAATTCCACGATGCTTTTTATGCTTTTCAATTTTTTTTTTTTTTTTATATATTTTTTTTAAAATATCAAAACTAAAAATCTAAACTAAGCAAAATTTAAAATTTAGTCAAAATGAAACTAAACTAAATCTAAATTCTAAAGAAATATTATAAATGAATCCTAAAAAAAAAACAAAACTTAAATCTATTTTTATTTAAATTAAAATCTAAAATTATAAAATCAAACAAAACCTAAGTCTAAAACATAAACATTTTTTTTTTTTTCGTTTTTTTGCTTTTTTGTTTTTTGGACCCCAAAGTCTTCTTTTATTAACCAGAAACAGATTTACAAGAGAGCTTCTTCAGTACCGGACTCACAGATCTTATATCCATCATCTGAAATGACCCCTAGCACCCTATATAAAGGAAATGATCCCAACGGCTAGTTCGAGTGATCCATGTCGAAATGATCTCGACCGTCGATGAGGATCAAGACATCTCTTAATCTCATCCGTCGAAATTGTTAACCTATAATTAAAATAATATTTTGCATGCATTCACTTAAAATATTATTATTTTATTATTTTAGGGTTTTTGCTCTATTTTATGATTTTAAATTTTTTTTTTTTTTTTTCATTATTTTATTATTTTATTAAATGGATCATCGAACTAAGCCTTCGGAAACATCACCTAGGACCTAGGACTTAGGACTCATGAGGGGATTTAAAACATTTTTCAACCCTCAAGACACATTACAGCATGACTTTTACAATTTACATCTTAAGGGGACAAACCCACTTAACATAGACCCCCATAAACCACCCAGTTTCTGCGACAAAACTATAATCTAGCAGATTAACACACTAGGATTCTCCTAAAATTCGAATGACAAAATCAATCCCGGCTTTGGGGTCAGGCTGAAGGAAAACTCTGCCGATCGTAGATCGGTGAGACGAAAAACCTTCCGGGACGTAGATTATCATTAGAAAGTTAGGTCCACCTAGGCAAATTTACATACATGACTCTGATCTGCTAAGATTATTTACAATTCATACATGCAGACTGGGTTTACAATTAAAATGATCAAGCTGTTGATGACTGCAGGCTGGCACGGACACATCGTTCAGGTGCTACCCCTTTCTGCCAAGAAAAGAGGGAGTACTGCATGGGAAGTTGACCAGTAGTGGTCAACAGGTGGAATAGGGCTTATAATGTGTGGAGGGGAGTGAAAAATTTGGAACGGTAAATGGGACCACGCTACCAAAAATGGGGTTTCCCAAGTAGTGCCCTTCCTAAAGCCGTAGGCCAATAGGGGGGATCACACAGGACTAGGACTGAAGATTAACCCCCCATTTAAGGCGAGGGAACAAAACCACAATCAAAGCCCTTCCTTCTTCCAAGTCACCCATTAATCAATGCCCAAAATGCTCAAATGAAAAACAAGCATAAGCATTGGATTGCACAATGAAAAACATACCTTTTAGGTCGGATTGCCCACCTTCTAACATGTGCTCTTGACAAGTGGGCAAGGAAACATACAATTGATGCAGGGAGTGGAGATAAAGTGGCACATCACATTGGCTACTAGGTGGCTCTCAGGGGCTGCTAGTTGCTGACTGGAAGAAGATGAATAGGAGAAAGACTCTCCTAGGGGTACCCACTTTTGGTGGGCAACACATCCAATTGACAACATAGAAATATATCAAGGAAAAATATATAACTAACCTAAAACATGAAAATAACATCACAAAAATAAAACATAAATTGAAATTACAAAATTTTTAATCTTATCCAATGCTCATGCTAAAGGGCTTATTCATCCTATTCTAACCTAGATATGCAAATGTTTATTGTAGTCATCATTCATCATGATCAAAATCGCCTTAGATTTTAACTTGGAATTATGTTAGATGACAAATATTCAAGATCATCTTTGATAAGCTAGGCTGCCTCAAACTAATATATTTGTTATGACCTATGTTACCTGACACGTCCAAAAGGGTCACTTTGCCGTGAATGTATGGTGCCAGATGGATTAATGAGGATACATGTTGGACATGCATTTGGAACGTGTCTTGTTCACAAGACACATGCCAAATGTGTGGCCTACATGTACCCTCAACGTGTCCCACAATTCAAATGCATGTCTCTCCAAAAAGTGTATCCTTTGTCTTACTGATAGGTAGAGGGAGGGAGTGGTTGAAGGGAAAGACAAAGACGTGGGATGTGTTTCTTGATGATATGGGTTTCAACAACAATGTTGAGTTGGCGTTAGCCAACTTGGATCTTAATGAACCAATTGTAGAGCTGGTCACTTTTGATGATGGTGATCATCTTGAGGGGTCATCATCCACATCCGTAGATGTAGATATTGGAGTGGATATAGAGGAGGAGGATGGAGGAGAGAGTAGTGGCAGTGATGCTGATTTTGATGATGATGACATGGAGGAGGACTACTGATAGCCATGAGCTATGAGATTCTTCAATCTACGGTTCTAGTATCTACCCTATTTTGTATTTTCCATTGGCATTCCCACTTGCCATGGTCTGTGTCAGACACTTGTATTTCCATGTCCTTCGTGTCCTATGTTAGGTGACTTAGGTTATGACGTAAATGTAGAATCTAACTGATCTTTCTGAATTTGTGATTTTATATTTCTTTGCTAGGTGCTTCTAGCATATTGATCTTGGAGTAATCTTAAATGTTTTACTCTTGTTGAATTTGTTTGATGAGTGCTTATTTGTGAAAACTGATTGTGGCACTTATGCAGTTGTGTACTATCTCAAGGGATATGAATATGAAAGTAAGAAGTGAAGCTCTTTATGCTCTTGGAAGATTGGGTCCCTTATCTGAAAGTGTGTTGCTTCAAGCTTTGAGTAAGAAGATTTTGGGGCAAGCAGCAAAGAGGGTATCAAATAACTTTTCTAATGGAACTCCTGAGGGTGATAGAGACCTAGCATGCCATGGCAGAGGATTAGATCTTCTCACCCTTAGCGCTGCTGGAGCTTTTCTTCATGGAGTTGAAGATGAATTCTCAGAGGTAGTTATCGATTTCTTTTCGGTATGGTATCTTCTGCATGAGGCTTTTTCCCTTTATTCTTGTAAGAATGCACAATGCACCATAAGTTATAATTCATAATCATACTGACATCTTCCCAAAGATGATAGTCTTATAATAAATCATTTCCTATTCCGCTAGATCACTTACACATGTTAGTCTTGTCTTTTTACTATTTTGTTGTTATTATAGAAAGCCAACTCAAAAATAACTATGTACATATTTACAAATGAACATTAGGACTATGACTTCTAATGATGACATAAAATGTCTCTGTGTGTTTGTAGGTTCGTATAGCTACCATTGACACTTTGATAAGGCTCAGTGGATTCTCTAAGAAATTTGCTGATAATGCACTGGACTTATTGATGGATATGTTGAATGATGATTCTACGGAGGTTCGCATGCATACCTTGCATGGTTTGCTACACATGGCTCATGTTAACCATTCGACAGTGCAGGAAAAACACATGCATATGGTACTGCCTGATGTATCTTCATAATATCTCTTTAGATCCTACTAAATTTGATGAGAGTCGAGAATTAGTATTAGGCGAAAATTAAATGATGTATTATATTTGTATTTGTATATTTATGTTTGTAACTCCTATTGAAGAGACATCTGTACATCTCACCAACCACTCCACCTAATTCACCTAGAAATTGTAAATTTATCAACAAAATCTTGAGAAAATTCTCTCTCTATATATATGTTGTACCATGTGTATTATTGCAGCAATTCCTCACACTTTTTTATGTTAGTGCTGTCATTTTTGTCTTATCAATTGGTATGAGTTGGTGATTAGAGCTTTTGGGGACTTTGCAATTCTGGTTTCATTGGAGATTCTTCTTCCTAGAAATTTCCTCAAAGTCTCTTCTTACTTTAAAATTTGCACGTTGCTTGAGTGATTCATGGCTTGCTGAAGGCTTATAATATTTTGAGATTGTTGGCACACAGTAGCATGCTGTTGCCCAAGCCATGCCATCAGATTCTCTAACTTAGTTTTGTGTGATTCTACCATTTTTCATCAAAATTCTGCTACTTTTCTGGCAATTTTCTACTCCCTGGAAATCCAACAGGATATTTGCTTGAACTGTGCCAAAACCAACAGAAGTTCCACTTGGAAGGGACAAAACACGCAGAATTTCTTCTTGAAACGTGCCAAAACTAGCAGAATTTCCAACACTCGCGTGACTTGTTTGCAGAAGTGTTAAAATTGATTGAATTCTTGCAGATTTAAACCATTTTTCTGTCGATTTCTGCTGCAGATAAACAACATCTACATGACTTCGTGATGTGTTGCATAGGAAACTGAACCTTCACAGCAGTTCAACATCATCCAGCTCCTGGCTGATCAGTTGCAAGAGCAACAACATCAGCAACCTGAGTTCTTGGTTGAGCAAATTGCAATATAGAAGTAGCAGCAGAATGAGCTTTGGGCAAAGATGATTTAGGACATGATGTCCATGTTCCAACAAATGATGGCATCGATTCATGACAACAACAGGGGCAACAACCACAAAACCTGCTCTTTGCCATCCCCATTGATATGAGAAGAATTTCTTCCTATTGCAAGTAGGAGTACTTAGGGTTGCTGCTATGGTTGGCTGCATGGGAGGGATAAGATTGAGTGTTCATCTAGAGCAAATTTGGTGCCTTTCTCCCCAATTGGACGGTGGACCTCTGTCAAGTCAAATGAGTGCCTACCTAAGGCATTCCCTAAAGGAAAGCCTTTTGGTTTCTCAAGTGACTGCCTACTGCCAAGAGAGATCAAGAAGTGATGTTAGAAGGGGGCTCTCCTTTCTTTCTCACTGAAAGAAGAAAAACCAGATGATGGCTCCCCTCTCCTCTCTTTCCCATTCATTCACTGGTGGATTTGGTCGCTTCAATGGCTGCGAAGTGCGATACTAGGTCCTCAAATGAATCTGACATTGTCCAACTTCTGGCCAAACAACTCTAGGAGCAACAGTCTCAGCAAATGGAGAAATTTATTGATCAATTTTAATGCTGCGAAAAATTTCATTCTAGGATGATGCAAGACACGCTGTCAATGTTCCAGCATTTGATGGTATAGACTCAACAACCTCCTCCACAACCTGTGCATTTTAGCAATTCCCAATATTCACCCTCCTTTCATGTTGGACACAGATATCTTTGACCTCCACTTTCATTGATTTTCCAGTGGAGATAAGCTTGACAAATGGATTTGAAATGGATAAGCTTAATGACATTGACCAACATAACTAGCTCTTAGAAGATCATGGTGGTGGAAATACATGTTACCCACCCAAGTGGATAACCCTTAGGAGAAAGTTTTCTCCTATTTGTTCAGCTTGCCAATGAGCAGCCCTATGATGATCCACAGATAGCTAGCCTCAAAGGCTTTCCATCCATGCTCTTGTCAGTGTTCTATTTCATCTAGGTTGCTCATGACATGAAGGTGAGTCATCTATTATAAGGTACATTAACCATTTTTGTAATCAAGTGCTTTCATTTAATGTTTAAGGGCATTCTAGTATGGATCACAGGTTGAATTGGATGATAGACCACTTTTGGTTGTATTCTTGTTCCCATGCTTCACCTTGGTGGTTATCCCTTGCCCCTAGTCTAGTGTGACCTTCCTTGAGGCCTTTCTTTCCACTGTCTAGGAGGGGCACAAATAAGATGCATCTATTGATGTTGCATGTCCATGGAAATCCATTTTTGACACTTTCTATTGCTCCCTTATATTGGAAACACTGAGAGGGGGGTGAATCAATATTTCTTAGCAATTAGTAACTTATTAATCCTTTCAGAGCATTAATTAATTTTCAGCAGTATTTCAGAAACATAAAAAGCTAAGTTGCATTGAAACAAATATGGGAACGGATATGGATACGGGGTTTGAAACAGATATGACAAATTTTCAAAAAATCTGGATACGATATGACAAGGAAATGACACACACACACACCTATGATAAAATAAAAATTTCATATTATCATTGATCTTTTAGTCTTTAGAATCTAGATTCTATATTTAAAAATACATAATCATCATCATGAGTTCAACATAAACAAATCATCATCATCAATTGAGTATAAACATTGTCATCGTCATTGTTGTCAGACAGATTGTCTAGGCAGCACGACAACGCTCAGACTGGGCGCTGTCACCCTGATCCCCGGTCTCCTGTTTAAGCCGTCTCCCTAGGCTAAGGGGGGTAGACCCTATGGGATAAAGGAAGACCAACTAGGAATCAACTGGGTTGGGAGACACAGAGAAGCAAACACGCATTGGAGATTTTAATGATGGATAACTTGATGAATTTAAATGACTAAATCAAATTGATAGATTAAACGCCAATGAAAACAAGACACGACCACAAGACAAAACCAATTATAGACTAGTTCCTTCGATATCTGAATTGACCATCAATTAAACAAGTTATCCAAAATGGTTTTCACTATGTCACAAAAAGCGACAATTATAAATAATCCACTAAAACGGCCAACACTGTCACATGCAAAAGATTCCAGAGTTAAAACGATTATCGTTAATGACCAAGATCTAGAATTAATCAATCCTTTCCAAGAGCCAATATGATTTATTGCGCTAGAATATATGAGAGTTCAACATCAGAGATACCAAGGAATTTAAAATTAATCAACGGGTCAAAAATCGAAATTTTAATGGGCCATAGGCCACATTAAAACTTTTTAACGTTTAAGCGAAAAACCCCTTAATTTAAATCTTTAATCAAAAAATTTAAAATTTTTAGAATTTGTAGAATTTTTTAAAGATTTTTAAATGTTTTTGGACTTTGAAATTATATATTTTATAGATTTAAAATTTTTTGATGTTTAAGATTAATTTTTTTATTTTTTATTACTAGAAATCTAGTTTTTAGATTTTTTATTAAATGACATAAGCTAATGAAATAAAAGTCAAAGAAATCAAATTTGTTTATTTTTTTATAATTTTTTTTAATGTTTAAAAATAAAAACTAAAAACCCTTTTATGATTTTTGATTTATTTTAAAATCAAAATCAAAACAAATCTAAACTTAAAAAAAATACAGAGCAAAGAACTAAAACCTAAGTTAAAAAATCTAATGAATCTAGAATGCTAATCCTAACTCTTAACTAAAATACAAATAAAAGAATTAACCTAGCCTCAATGAAACGAGACCCTTCATATTACAAAAATAAAAATAAACTAAAAAAGGAAATTGCGGCTAACGAAATGTATATAACAAAATCAAATGCGTAAAGGAAATCTAACCCTCACACATTAAAACCAGCAGATATAAATTGAAATGTGCCTTTTTTTTATTGCGCCCTGCAGGTTTGAGACGGCGGAGAGGTCGGCGGTGCTACAAAAGATTGCTTTGCAGGTATGGAAGGGAGGAGTTGACAGCAACAATAAAGAGCAGTGAGTGAGATGACAACGAGAGGGATGAGCTGGACGGAGGCAACGATGATGGCGAAGCACGCAACGGATTGAGTGAGAAAGGGAATAGCTGTGATGTTGCAGTTTTCATTTTATTTTTATGTCTTTTGCAGGCTAGTCGTGGAGTGATTGCGTGAGGAATAGAGAGGAATGGGTGTGGTTGAGAGGGTTTTTTCGTTGTTGTAAAAAACGTTTTATAGGCAGAGGCATGGGGGAGAGTTTGATGAATAAGGAGAAGGGATCCGAGGGAAATGAGGGTAGGTAGCATGCAGGTGAGGGAAGGCTACGATGAAAGCCGCAGAGGGAGGAGCTGCCACGATGGGGAATGAATCAATGTTCTGGCAGCGAGGGGTAGGTGTTGCGGCTAGGTGAAAGGCTGTGTATAGAGCAGAATGCAGGTGGATTTGCGTGGATTTGAATGGCCAGCGCTGCAGCTTGAAGGACGCAAATCTGGAGGTTTGGACAGTGCACACCCTGAAAAAATTTCTAATTTTCCCGCGAAAATGAAACCCCAGCAGACAAATGGCTTGGAAACCTCGATTTTCTTCAGAAAACTTGAAATTTTTTTAAATCCTTCCGCTCTTGATGAAAACCCTTAAAATATTCCAGATTATATTTATGCTTGAAATTTAGCAGCAAAACCCTCAAATACTTCTGAATAAAATTTATATGTTCTGCCTCAGAAACCCATGTAAGATCGCCTCTAGATAGACAAAAGTCTAAAACCTTGGACTGCAAAAATGATACTCCTGCAAGAAAATTTGGGTCTGAGATAAATACCCCTACAAGAGCTGATTTCTGAGGAAGATCTTACCTCCAGGGCCTAGATCTGGCTTCAAACAAAATTTTTTCCTCAGATCCGCAACCTGCAATGACAAAAAAAACACCCAGAAACAAAATATGCAAAAAAAATAAAAACAAAACTAAAAACCCTAAAACCAGCTAAATAATTACAATATTCACAGTTTAAAGGCTCTAAATATCCAGATTTTGTTAGTATACCACAAAAATATTTTCAGAATTTTAAATTTTACATGAGATGCTTTAGAAAACCCTTCATGCATTCACAAGAAAAATTCAAATGATAAGCCTGGGATCAAAACTGGCTGGGCTCTTTGGAAAATGCTTTCTCGGGAGTTGTCTGGTTGTGCCAAGAACTTTCCCAAATGCCCATTGATTTTCGAAATCTAGATTTTCCTGCATAGCTTACTTCAACCATTAATGAAGGAGAAAACGATACTAAAATGCAAATGTAATGGAGATACCTGCCATCATATTCATAAATTTAACTACCATTCAAACCCTAGCGACTAAACAAGATATCTGTGTTTAAAATCACTCTTCATAAAGCTATCATCAATGGCTGAAATTAAAATCATGCACATAAATAAAACATCTTAAAACATTTCCAGAAGAGTAACACCAGCAAGATTTCAACCCCAAAGTCTTTCTTTATTGCACATGAAAAATGACTACAAGAGAGCTTTCTTTAGCACACGACTCTAAGATTGAATGATCTTAAATGACCCCTGACACCCTATTTAAAGGAAAACTTTCCAACGGCTAGGTCGAGTGATCTATGTCAAAGTGATCTCGACTGTCGATGAGGATCAAAATCTCTGTTAATCTCATCCGTCAAAATTTTAAGTGCATTTAATATATTTATTATTAAAAATTAAAATTTTGCATTTATTTCCTCAAAACTTTGACTTATTATTATTTTATTTTATTTTTTTAATATTTTTATTTATTTTTCATTTTATTTTTTATTTTTTAATTTTTTTTTAAATTTAATTAATTAATTAATTATTATTATTTTAATTGGACCCTCGAACTTAGCCTTTGGCAAAAAACACCTAGGACCTATGAGGGGATAAAACATTTTCTAACCCTCAAGACACTTTACATCCTGATTTTTACACTTACATCTCAAGGGGGAAAACCCATTTAACAAAGACCCTCATAGACTACCCAGTTCTGCGACACAAATATAATCTAGCAGATCAAGTAATTTGTAATAACCTAACCGAATAGTTAGAATTATTTCCAAATTAATTTTACACAAGAACACTAGGATTCCCCTAAGATTCTAATGACAAAATCCATTCCGGCTTTAGGGTTAAGCTGAAGGAAAACTCTGCCAACCATGGGTTGGTGAGACAAAAAAACTTTCCAGAACGTAGTTCATCACTAGAAAATTTGGTCTACCTAGGAAAATACATACATGACACAGATCTGCTAAGATTATTTACAAATTTACACATGCAGACTGGGTTTACAACATAACATGATCGGGCTGATGATGACAGTTGAATGGCACGGACATATCGATCAAGCGCTATCCCTTTTGCGAAAGGGGGGTGTACTGCTATGGGTAGTTGACACGTAGTGGTCAACATTTGGCTCTACTTGGGGACACGTTGCTGCAATGTAGGAATGTGAGAATTTAGAATATGCATCCAGGCAACACACAACATAACATAAATAGCGTCCATCCAAAAATCATCATTAAGCACATGAAAGATATAAGCTCTTCATTTATTAACTATCTAGTAACATGAAAAGTAAATCTAATCCTAAAATAGAAATGAAGATGCTGAAAAAACAAGGAGTAGGGTTAGAAATACAGAGGATGCCCCATGGCATTAGATGTGTTCAATATATTGTATACTGAGCATTTGCCTGCTTTCAGGCAAATCTGTCGGATGCTTCTCGGATGTGCCATGTCCAATTCTCCATACGGTAGGACTTTTTCCTATCCGAAAATCACGCTGCTCGCGGCCGTCTGATGCATCAAATCGCCTTCTTGTTCTCTTTCTCTTGCACCTTTTCTTCGTGGTAGGCTGTATCACTGATGACGTGGAAAATTCTGCTTCAAAACTTTCATATGAAGTATGTAAGATATGCATGACATGTCTTTCTCATTGTGCATCTGATTATTAGTTTCCCTTTTATCCAAGTCACCTTCAATTAGCCACTTTTCAATGGAACAAACGACCTCATAATAAGATGGAGCTTGCTGCAGCAGATAAGGAGGCTTCTGATCTATTGACGTTCCCTGGTTTCTTTCATCCTCTGACCGCCGTTGAAATTTCTGAACCTATATTGTAATGGCATCCATCTGACTAGAGTGTTCAACCTTCATAGCACTGATTTCCCTGGCATGGTCTTCTTCCATGGTCAATAACTTATTCTGAAGACATATCTGATTAGCTTCCATGTCTTTTAATACTTTGTCGTCCTTTGCCTTCACGGTCATCAAGCAATGTTGTATAGAGTTTATCTCTTTCTTATGATTTGCTTGCAGGGTAGCCAACTGGTTGTTATAATTGAATCTCATGATGGTCATTTCATCATTCATAGTTGACAACTTGTTCTGAATAGCACTTATTTCTTCCTGAAACCTTGCTTCCATGGCAGTCACTTGATTTGAATGATTGAGTTCCATGATCATCATATTTTCCTCTAAGCCTGATAACTTGCTTTGCATAAAATTAATTTCCCTGTCATGATTAGCTTTCATGGTCTCAATTTCCTTAGCATGCTGACTTTTCATGTTAGTTACGTGATCAGAGTGTTTAAGTTTCATGATTTCCATCTCCTTATCACGTTTTTCCAGGTGGGTGCATAAAGTTTTCATATCATTGGCATAATCAGTTACAAATTTTTCTTGATTGATCTCCATATTTTTTACCAGCCGCATTAGTTCTTCTATAACTTGCTTCTAATTTTCCCTTTTATTGTTGACATTGATTTTACAATTTGTCCCTACTTTTCCACTATCATGGATTTGATCTGCAATGGTACAGGTGGATGGCACATTCTGATATGAAGAATTGTCTTGAAATCTTTCATCGACAGTTGGACCCTTCATAAGATTACTTTCATTCTGTTGCACAATTTTAGGGGCATAAGGTGAGCTATCTTGATAACCATATCTATCTCTAAAAGCATTGATAATGTCTTGTAAAGAAGTGAAAGAGTCTTCAGGACAATTATTAAACCAATTCAAAGCATCACCCTCTAAAGAAAGGACAAATAGACGCATTTTGACACCTTCTTGATCATACTGAGGAGATCTACAATATATGAACGTTATACGATAAAACTGAATCACCACTCGAGAACAAAGGTAATTTAGAAATGGCCACTTCCGGAATATCATGGAGAAAATCAGTAAAATGACATGGGCTAAACGAATAATCCATGATGAATAATGAGGGACCAAATGGATGATAGAAAGAGATCTCTGCTCAAGAAAATCAAGAGATGAAAGCAGTGGAGTCGCCACTTGAACATGAATCTAACTCCATGATCCAAAAAGGAACAAGCAGATTTGAGGGAGGCTTCTTGTCTGGGAAAAATAAATGAGAAGAAATGGAGTCGCCACCCAAAAAAGAAACGAACTGAAGAATAGGTGCTGAAGGTACAATGATATGACGAAAGATAAGGCGATGAAAAGATCAAATGACGCCAAAGAATGTTGGCCATTTGACAAGCTAATGAATGGTGGAAAAGATGAGATGATGCCAAGAAATGTTGGCTTTGCCGGCTCAAATGAGAGATGAGAAAGATGAAAGATGAATGATGAATGAACCAAGGACAGAAAAAACTCTATCCTCGACAATGGCGCCAAAAAATGTTGTCGCATAGATTGTCTAGGCAGCGTGACAACACTCAAACCGGGGACTGTCACCTTGATCCCCGATGTCTCCGTTTAAGCCGTCTCCTTAGGCTAAGGGGGGTAGACCCTATGGGATAAAGGAAGACCAACTGGGAATCAACTGGGTTGGGAGACACAGAGAAGCAAACAAGCACCTGGAGATTTTAATGATGGATAACTTGATGAATTTAAATGATTAAATCAAATTGATAGATTAAACGCCAATGAAAACAAGACACGACCACAAGATAAAACCAATTATAGACCAGTGCCTTCGATATCTGAATTGACCATCAATTAAACAAGTTATCCAAAACGATTTTCAATATGTGACAAAAAGCGACAATTATAAATAATCCTCTAAAACGCCCAACACTGTCACATGCAAAAGATTCCAGATTTAAAACGATTATCGTTAATGACCAAGATCTAGAATTAATCAATCCTTTCCAAGAGCCAATATGATTTATTGCGCTAGAATATATGAGAGTTCAACATCAGAGATACCAAGGAATTTAAAATTAATCAACGGGTCAAAAATAGAAATTTTAATGGGCCATAGGCCACATTAAAATTTTTTAACGTTTAAGCGAAAAATCCCCTTAATTTAAATCTTTAATCACAAAATTTAAAATTTTTAGAATTTGCAGAATTTTTTAAAGATTTTTAAATGTTTTTGGACTTTGAAATTTTATATTTTTTAGATTTAAATTTTTTTAATGTTTTTTATTTTTATTTTTTTATTTTTTTATTTTTATTTTTATTTTTTATTATTAGAAATCTAGTTTTTAGAATTTTTATTAAATGACATAAGCTAATGAAATGAAAGTCAAAGAAATCAATTTTTTATTTATTTATTTATAATTTTTTTTAATGTTTAAAAATAAAAACTAAAAACCCTTTTATGATTTTTGATTTATTTTATAAATCAAAATCAAAACAAATCTAAACTTAAAAAAAAAATACAAAGCAAAGAACTAAAACCTAAGTTAAAAAATCTAATGAATCTAGAATGCTAATCCTAACTCTTAACTAAAATACAAATAAAAGAATTAACCTAGCCTCAATAGAAACGAGACCCTTCATATTACAAAAATAAAAATAAACTAAAAAAGGAAATTGCGGCTAATGAAATGTATATAACAAAATCGAATGCGTAAAGGAAATCTAACCCTCACACATTAAAACCAGAAGATACAAATCGAAATGTACTTTTTTTTAATTGTGTCCTGCAGGTTTGAGATGGCGGAGAGGTTGACAGTGCTACAGAAGATTGCTTTGCAGGTATGGAAGGGAGGAGCCGATAGCAGCAATAAAGAGCAGTGAGTGAGATGACATCGAGAGGAGGGATGCGCTGGACGGAGGTAGCGATGATGGCTAAGCGCGCAACGGATTGAGTGAGAAAGGGAATAGCTGTGATGTTGTAATTTTGATTTTATTTTTATGTCTTTTGCAGGTTGGTCGTTGAGTTACTGCGCGAGGAATAGAGAGGAATGGACATGGTTGAGAGGGTTTTTTTTGTAAAAAACGTTTTATAGGCAGAGGTGTGGAGGAGAGTTTGATGAATAAGGAGCAGGGATCCGAGGGAAATGAGGGTAGGCAACACGCAGGTGAGGGAAGGCTACGATGAAAGCCGCAGAGGGAGGAGCTGCCACGATGGGGAATGAATCAACGTTCTGGCAGCGAGGGGTAGGCGTTGCGGCTAGGTGAAAGGCTGCGTATAGAACAGAACGCAGGCGGATTTGCGTGGATTTGAATGGCCAGCGTTGCAGCTTGAAGGACGCAGATCTAGAGGCGTGGACAATGCACAACCTGAAAAAATTTCGAAATTTTCCTGCGAAAATGAAACCCCAGCAAACAAATGGCTTGGAAACCTCGATTTTCTCCAAAAAAATTGAAAAAATTTTAAATTCTTCTGCTCCTGATGAAAATCCTTAAAATATTCCAGATTATATTTATGCTTGAAATTTAGTAGTAAAACCCTCAAAGACTTCTGAATAAAATTTATATGTTCTGCCTCAGAAACCCATGTAAGATCGCCTCCAGATAGACAAAAATCTAAAACCTTGGACTGCAGAAATGATACTCCTTCAAGAAAATTTGGGTCTGGGATAAATACCCCTACAAGAGCTGATTTCTGAGGCCAAATCTTACTCTCCAGGGCCTAGATCTGGCTTCAAACAAAATTTTCTCCTCAGATCTGCAACCTGTAATGACAAAAACAAACACCCAAAAACAAAATATGCAAAAAAAATAAAACCAAAACTAAAAACCCTAAAACCAGCTAAATAATTACAATATTCACAGTTTAAAAGGCTCTAAATAGCCAGATTTGTTAGTATGCCACAAAAATATTTTCAGAATTTTAAATTTAACATGAGATGCTTCAGAAAACCCTTCATGCATTCACAAGAAAAATTCAAATGATAAATCCGGGATCAAAACTGGCTGGGCTCTTTAGAAAATGCTTTCTCGGGAGTTGGCTGGTTCAGCTGAGAACTTCCCCAAACGCCCGTTGATCTTCGAAATCTAGATTTTCCTGCACAACTTACTTCAACCATTAATGAAGACGGAGAAAACGATACTAAAATCCAAATGTAATGGAGATACCTGCCATCATATTTAGAAATTTAACTACCATTCAAACCCTAGCGACTAAACAAGATACCTGTGTTTAAAATCACTCTTCATAAAGCTATCATCAATGGCTGAAATTAAAATCATGCACAAAAATAAAACATCTTACAACATTTCTAGAAGAGTAACACTAGCAAGATTTCAACCCCAAAGTCTTTCTTTATTGCACATGAAAAATGACTACAAGAGAGCTTCCTTTAGCGCACGACTCTAAGATCGAATGATCTCAAATGACCCCTGACACCCTATTTAAAGGAAAACTTTCCAACGGCTAGTTCGAGTGATCCATGTCAAAGTGATCTCGATCGTCGATGAGGATCAAAATCTCTTTTAATCTCATTCGTCGAAATTTTAAATGCATTTTAATATATTAAAAATTAAAATTTTGCATTTATTTCCTCAAAACTTTGACTTATAATTATTTTATTATTTTATTTTTTATTTTTTAATTTTATTTATTTATTATTATTTTAATTAGACCCTCGAACTTAACCTTTGGAAAAAAACACCTAGGACCTATGAGGGGATAAAACATTTTCTAACCCTCAAGACACTTTACATCATGATTTTTACACTTACATCTCAAGGGGGAAAACCCATTTAACAAAGACCCTCATAGACTACCTAGTTCTACGACACAAATAGAATCTAGCAGATCAAGCAATTTGTAATAACTTAACCGAATAGTTAGAATTATTTCCAAATTACTCTTACATAAGGACACTAGGATTCCCCTAAGATTCTAATGACAAAATCCATTCCGGCTTTGGGGTTAGGCTGAAGGAAAACTCTGCCGACCATGGGTCGGTGAGACAAAAAACCTTCTGGAACGTAGATCATCACTAGAAAATTAGGTTTACCTAGGCAAATACATACATGACATAGATCTGCTATGATTATTTACAAATTTACACATGCAGACTAGGTTTACAACATAACATGATCGGGCTGATGATGACAGTCGAATGGCACGGACATATCGATCAAGCGCTCTCCCTTTTGCGAAAAAGGGGGTGTACTGCTATGGGTAGTTGACACGTGGTCAACAGTCATCATCAATGATTATTATAATATTCAAGTTGGCACCTTTGATTAAAATGTCAATACCCACTCACAGTTTCAAGGAATATGAGAATGTTTTCAGAGTCACATCATACTTCATGAAATTATATATTTTTCTAATGAATTTGACAACACTAACGCAAAGGCAACATAGGGAATTTGACTTTGTAAATAGTATGTTGCACAATATCTGGGTCTAGACTCTAAAGGAGTCATTGTTGAAATTTGGTACCGGAGGACAGGTGGTTCCCTAAGGCTTTGATCTTTGGCCTAGGGAAAAGTGTCCAAAAGAATTTAATTTTTCTCCTAAAGTAACTTTATAATTTTTTATAAAGTTAAATCTAATTTGAAAGTGACTTTAAGTGATAAAGTTACTAAGTCTAATTTTAAAGTGACTTTTATAAAGTCAATGAAAAATTAGAAAGGAAAAGTGACTTTGGAAATAAATGACTAAGTGGGTCTTTATTAAAGTGGAGTGAATTAAAAAAATAGAAAGTGAGATTTAAATGTGCATTTAATCTCAGCCATTGATCTAAATCTATTTCAGCCATTGGATTTAGGGATCACCCAAAAGTCATTTAGGGTTGGGTTAAGGGAGGAAAAGGAGGAAAAAGATCATTCATTTTCTTTCATGAGTAGATTGAGAGAGAGAGAGCAAGAGAGCAAGGGAGATTTCTGGACAAGGAGGAGAAGGAGGCAGCAGCTTGGCACACATACCAAGGCAGCATTTAAGCAAATCCTTACAGCTGAATGTGCAAGCAGTAAAAGGCAGATTTTTCTTGAGCAAACAGCAAAAGGCAGATTTGTTTTTGCACAGAAATCGAGGCAGCTGATTTTCTGCACAAAATCGAGGTCCGTACAGCCTGTCCGTACAGTCCGCACAGCCGTCCGTACAGCCGTCCGCACCATCCGTACAGCCGTCCGTACCGTCCGTACAGTGGCCGTACAGCATTGTGTTGCTGTTTGGAAATTTCTGGTGGGCTGTGAGGCTCAGAAATCGAGATAAGTTGTAAATTTGTTTGCTGATTTTTGCTGAAAATTTCTCACTGTAAAAAGGCATTTCCAGAAATAAAGAAGAGCTCTCAAACTGGTTTTCCCCAAGAGTTGTAGGGGGTTTTTCCAGGGTCAAGTTGACCAAAAATCACTGAGTTTAAATGTGTTTTAATGGCTGTTTTTAATTGCTGATTTTTATTTCTGCAATTTCCAGCATTCTGAAAAAATTTCCAGAATTTGTGTTTTCAGCAATATTTATTTTTTTCAGTCTGTTAAATGTATGGTTATGGGAATGGGCATTTAACTACATGGGAGAAATAAGGTGAAACTGAAAACTCGGGTGGGAAACAGAATTTTTACATGGTATCAGAGCTTGAGTGCTGAAGGGCAGTTTGGGACAGCAAAAGGAAAAAAATACAGCTGCTGATTTTTTCACTCAGAAAATTCCAGCAAGCTGATTTTTCATAAACAACAATTTTATCTTTACCACAACAGTGCTATTTTTCAGTTTTAGGACAGCAAGATGTCATTGGGATTGAGGGTGGAGGATAGGTTGGATGGGCATACAAATTACAGCGTTTGGAAGGAGAGAATGCAGAGTATCTTTGAGGAGGCAGAAGTCTGGGATATCATGGTGCATACAGCACAGCACCCTGTTGTTGTGCCTACTGATGCTACTCAGTCGACAACTTATAATAGAAAGAACAATAAGGGTAAGAGGCTGATTCTAGACGGAATCAAAGACCATTGCATTCCTCATGTGAGAGGAAAGAGCAATGCCCATGAGATGTGGACAACATTGTCCAATCTCTACCAGAGTACCAATGAGAACCGGAAGATGGTCCTGAAGGAGAAGCTGAAGAACATTAAGATGGGGAATGATAGTGCAGCTGGATATCTCACAAAGATTACCAATGTGAGAGATGAGTTGGCAGCGATTGGAGAGGCCATTCCATCCACTGAGTTGGTGCGTATTGCAGTGAATGGCCTCCCCCGTTCATGGTTGAACTTTGCTGATGGGGTTTGTGCACGTGAGACCCTTCCCACGTGGGAGAGGTTTTGGGATGATTGTATTCAGACAGAGATCAGGAAAGGACAGCTTGGGGCAGCCAAGCCAGTTGAGCAGGATGAGGACGTAGCACTGGTGGCAGGAGGCAAGAAAGGCAAAGGGAAGAAGCAGGCTTCCACAAGCGGTGGTGGAGGCAAAGGCAAAGGTAAAGGTAAACAGGGTAACTCACAGAAGGACTATTCCAAAGTGAAGTGTTGGAATTGTCAGAAGATGGGACACTATGCAGTTGTGTGTCCGGAGAAGAAGAAGAAGAAGGGGAAGAACCAGGATGTGGCAGCTTCAGCTGAGATTGAGGACTTTGCAGGTCGTTTTGACCGGGAGTTTGCGTTCATTACATGTGAGTCCTCTAGTGCAGGATCACCTGCCACACAGGTTCAGAGGGAGCATGCTTTTCCCTCGATTAGCGGAGCATCTACAGGTATCTGGTATGTGGACAGTGGGGCTTCACGTCACATGACAGGAGTCCGGGAGTACTTCTCAGAGCTTTCAGAGAGTGGCACTGATATTGAGGTAGTACTCGGTGATGACAGAGTTGTTAGAGCAGTCGGGGTGGGTACACTGACATTTCAGAGGGAGTCCAGACCTCCCTTGAAAGTGTCAGATGTTCTTTATGTGCCAGGGATGAGGAAGAACCTCATATCCGTCTCAGCTTTGGAGGACAGAGGATATGAGGTACTGTTCAGGGGAGGACAGGTGTTGATGTATCCCAGGGGCACTCCAGCTGATTCAGCTAGAGTGATAGGTGTACGCCATGCAAAGGTGTACAAGTTTGCATTCCAGCCCCTTTTGGCATTGAGCAGTAGTACCGACAGCAGAGCTAGCAGTTCTGAGCTGTGTGAGATTTGGCACCGCAGGATGGGACACATGTATCATGGAGCCTTGAGGACATTGCGGGAGATCACTACAGGTGTGCCAGATTTCAGTACTGATCACTTTGATACTTGCAGAGGTTGTGCGATGGGCAAGTTTGCCAAATCCCCTTTTCCCAGCAGTGACAGCAGAGCGACGGGGATACTTGATTTGATTCATTCCGATGTGAGCGGTCGGATGTCTCATGTTTCCTTGAGTGGATATGAGTACTATGTCTTATTCATTGATGATCACTCCAGGAGGACCTGGATTTATTTCTTGAAGACCAAGAATGAGGTCTTCAATCAGTTTCAGGAGTTCAGAGCTCTTGTGGAGACTCAGACAGGTCGAAAGATCAAGTCCCTGAGGTCGGACAATGGAGGAGAGTACACCCTTGGAGAGTTTGTTGACTATTGTGCGGAGGCAGGCATTAGGAGGGAGTTCACTGTTCCTTACAACCCCCAGCAGAACAGGGTTGCGGAGAGGAAGAACAGATCCATCATAGGGGCTGCCAAAGCCATGTTACATGATCAGGGGTTGCCATTGTTCTTGTGGGCAGAGGCCTGCAACACCGCTGTTTACTTGCAGAACAGGAGTCTGCATCATGCCTTGGGGCACATGACTCCGGAGGAGGCTTTCTCTGGGAAGAAGCCTGATCTTGGTCATCTTCATATCTTTGGATGCATTACATACTCCTATATACCCAAGGAGAAGAGGACCAAACTAGAGCCCACCGCAGAGAAGGGTATCTTTGTGGGCTACAGTGAGACCTCAAAGGCCTTTCGGATTTACATTCCTGCACAGAGGAGAGTTGTTGTCAGACGGGATGTGAAGTTCGAGGAGGACAGGGCCTTTAGGAGGTCACGGGAGTTAGAGTATCTGGATCAGCCAGACCTCAGCAGCAGTTGAGTCAGTCGCAGGGATCCAGTGGGCAGGGATCAGGAGGATCCGGAGGTACATCTATGAGGATGTCAGGTCCATCAGTGAGCAGTGGCTCGCCGAGCCAGAGGGGTGGTGCTCCGGGCAGCATGTAGAGCAGTTCACTAGGGAGTCCACTGATGGACAGTTCACACGGTACCTCAGCTTCTACAGGTTCAGGTGCAGGCAGGAGGACAACAGACAGACAGTTAGGAGTTCAGGCTACTGATGGTGATGAGGAGGAGTTTCATTCTCCTATGGGAGAAGCATGCTCAGGGAAGAGGAAGCCCAAGTGGCTTCAGGACACCTTGAGAGATGCCACATCTGTTGTTGAGCCGAAGAGGCCGGTCAGAGAGAGTAGACCACCTGAGAGGTTTTGTAGTTATATGGCGATGGTTACCAGCATCCTTGACTCTGAGCCTTCTAGCTATGAGGAGGCAACTAGCCAGCAGGTCTGGAGAGAGGCCATGCAGGAGGAGTATTCTTCTATCATGAAGAATGATGTTTGGGAGGTGGTGCCGAGGCCTGAGGGCAAATCCGTGGTTACTTCCAGATGGCTTTACAAGGTAAAGCATGCTGAAGATGACAGCATTGAGAAATTCAAAGCGAGGTTTGTGGCTAGAGGGTTCTCCCAGGTGGAGGGAGTTGATTATGAGGAGACCTTCGCTCCCGTGGCTCGATATACTTCGATTCGCTCCATTATATCGATAGCAGCAAAGATGGGTTGGAAGATCCACCAGATGGATGTGAAGACCGCATTTCTCAATGGCTTCATACAGGAGGAGGTGTACATTGAGCAGCCACAGGGCTTTGAGGTGCATGGGAAGGAGTCCCATGTGTGCAGATTGAAGAAGGCCCTTTATGGCCTGAAGCAAGCTCCCAGAGCTTGGTACTCCAGGATAGATGCATACTTGCAGGGGATGGGTTTCACAAAGAGTGAGGCAGATCCGAATCTTTACTTTATTGTGATTGGTGAGGAGCCTCTCATTCTGGTGCTGTATGTGGATGACTTGATCATTACAGGTGCAGAGAGACTCATAGAGCACTGCAAGAGAGATCTTGCGGCGGAGTTTGAGATGAAGGACATCGGCTTGATGCATTACTTTTTGGGTTTGGAGGTGTGGCAGGAGGAGGGGCATTTCTTCCTGGGGCAGGGGAAGTATATTGTGGACATCCTTAGCAGATTCCACATGGAGGATTGTAGACCCATGTCGACACCGATGATCACCAACTGGAAGAAGCTTCATGCTTCGGATTCCGAGTTGGTGGATCCCACATTGTACAGGGAGCTGATTGGTTCCTTGATGTATTTGGTCAACACTAGACCAGATATTTGTTTTGCAGTCAACACGATGAGTCAGTTTATGTGTGAGCCTAGGAAGGTTCACTGGGTGGCTGCAAAACACATTTTGCGGTACTTGCAGGGGACAGTGGATTATGGTCTGGACTACAGGCAGGGAGATGGAGTGAGATTGGCAGGATACACTGATTCTGATTGGGCAGGTTGTGCTTCTGATAGGAAGAGCACTTCAGGGTGTTGTTTTGGGTTGGGTTCAGCAGTAGTGTCATGGTTCAGCCGGAAGCAGCAGTCAGTAGCACTGAGTTCAGCGGAAGCAGAGTATATGGCAGCCAGTCTAGCTAGTTGTGAGGCCATCTGGCTTCGCAAGATGTTGTTTGGCTTATTTGGTCACAGCCGTTGAGACCTTCAGTGATTTACTGTGATAATCAGAGTTGCATTAAACTCACGGAGAATCCAGTATTTCATGACAGGTCAAAGCATATCGGGATCAGATATCATTTCATCAGAGACTATGTTCAGAAGGGAGCTGTGAAGCTTGAGTATATTTCCACGGATGAGCAGGTTGCAGATATTCTTACCAAAGCCTTACCATGGGGCAAGCATGTCTACTTCAGAGACAAGATGGGTGTGGTGAGGAACACCTTCCTCGGTAAGAGGGAGTGTTGAAATTTGGTACCGGAGGACAGGTGGTTCCCTAAGGCTTTGATCTTTGGCCTAGGGAAAAGTGTCCAAAAGAATTTAATTTTTCTCCTAAAGTAACTTTATAATTTTTTATAAAGTTAAATCTAATTTGAAAGTGACTTTAAGTGATAAAGTTACTAAGTCTAATTTTAAAGTGACTTTTATAAAGTCAATGAAAAATTAGAAAGGAAAAGTGACTTTGGAAATAAATGACTAAGTGGGTCTTTATTAAAGTGGGGTGAATTAAAAAAATAGAAAGTGAGATTTAAATGTGCATTTAATCTCAGCCATTGATCTAAATCTATTTCAGCCATTGGATTTAGGGATCACCCAAAAGTCATTTAGGGTTGGGTTAAGGGAGGAAAAGGAGGAAAAAGATCATTCATTTTCTTTCATGAGCAGATTGAGAGAGAGAGAGCAAGAGAGCAAGGGAGATTTCTGGACAAGGAGGAGAAGGAGGCAGCAGCTTGGCACACATACCAAGGCAACATTTAAGCAAATCCTTACAGCTGAATGTGCAAGCAGTAAAAGGCAGATTTTTCTTGAGCAAACAGCAAAAGGCAGATTTGTTTTTGCACAGAAATCGAGGCAGCTGATTTTCTGCACAAAAATCGAGGTCCGTACAGCCCGTACAGCCGTCCGCACCGTCCGTACAACTGCTCGTACCGTCCGTACAGTGGCTGTACAACATTGTGTTGCTGTTTGGAAATTTCTGGTGGGCTGTGAGGCTCAGAAATCGAGATAAGTTGTAAATTTGTTTGCTGATTTTTGCTGAAAATTTCTCACTGTAAAAAGACATTTCCAGAAATAAAGAAGAGCTCTCAAACTGGTTTTCCCCAAGAGTTGTAGGGGGTTTTTCCAGGGTCAAGTTGACCAAAAATCACTGAGTTTAAATGTGTTTTAATGGCTGTTTTAATTGCTGATTTTTATTTATGCAATTTCCAGCATTCTGAAAAAATTTCCAGAATTTGTGTTTTCAGCAATATTTATTTTTTTCAGTCTGTTAAATGTATGGTTATGGGAATGGGCATTTAACTACATGGGAGAAATAAGGTGAAACTGAAAACCGGGGTGGGAAACAGAATTTTTACAGTTATGACATAGAAATATTGTCTAGTATCACCGAATATAATGTAACTTTAATCATTGTAAATAACAACGTCTACACATTATACATTGGACTCTATTCAAGTAGCTACAACAGGAGATGCTCTAGGTAGCTACAACCTAAGATCATATGACCAAGAATCAAGATAACACAATTTAAGCAATTAAATATTGTGAAGTATGATACTCGTAAAGAAATGCTGAGAAATTTAACTTAATGCAAAGAAATTGCTTCCACCAGCGAACTTTGTGGGTAACAACTTTCCTTCTTGATTTCATAGATAACTTATGAGTTTCCCTTCCAAATTCCAGGTTTCCATCCTTTAGATCTGGCATTAAAACTTGTTGGCAAATACCTCTATCATGTTATGAATCCTTTTTCAAGATAAATGTTCACTTTCAGATGAGCTGTAATCAGTGGATATAAGGTCTGCAAAGAATTTAGCTGCATTTACATGCTCTGGACAAACAAACCTGGTATATATTCTTGCAATAAACTTATAAAGTGCCTAGAACATTGGAAACCTAGAAAACTGGAAACTTGGAAACTTGGAAATGTATCCATATTTTCTGGAAACGTATCCAAATTTTCTAGAAACGGATCAAATTTTGTTGAAACTCCTTTGAAACGTTTCTGATCTTAGGTTGGCCGTTTTCGAAAAAGTGAAACGTGGTGGAAACGTTTCCATGCCGTTTCCAAGCTACTTTGTATGCATTTCTGTATCCGAAATGCTGAACGACGTTTTTGGGAGTTGGGGGTAGTGTTTCCAGTAACTTAGTAAATAAACAATAGATAGTGAACACAAATATTTTTAGGTTGAAAACCCCCTCCTGGTCAAAAACCACCGAACGCTTTTCTAATAAGTTCTTTTAATATTCAGCTATAACTGAAAAGAAAGCCCCAACTTCCTAGAAATCTAGAAAAGCATTCATTCCATAGCTCCCACTGGAAAGACGCCCCAATGCCTTGGTTTTATTAGCAATTAGTTGAAAGGATGCTCCAACACCCTAGCAAGCTCCAACTTGCCTTGGCACCACCCTACCACCCTGAAAAAGACAAAAAAAAATATAATATTGAGGACCCCCGTAGCAAGGACAATGGTCCACTTACAATGACATATAATGACTTTTCTTCAATTGACAAAAACCATAAGACCTAAAACCCTTGTACCAGCAAAAACCACTATGATTCTTGACTCTTACAATTCCCAGTACAATAATGCTTTTACAAAATTTCACAAGACTCTGAAATTACAAACTATAACCAATGCAAATGAGGATGTTGCTGATGATGGCACTTTGAGTGCTTTTTTGCCTTACTGCTGTAGAGAATGATGTGACTACTCTTCCTTCACTACTGTGGAAATGTTGAAGATGGTTGTCATATACTGCTGCTGTTGTAACACTACAAGGCCCTTCAACTGTACAATACAATTTAGATCATGATACCCTTGTAACAAAATTACAAAACCATAACTGCAATTCTACAAAATGTGAGTTGATGCTGATGATGAAGCTTGGAGACTCTTTCTAGAGTAGACTGAGTGGCAAATATGTGTCATGCATTTTCCTTGATCAAAGATTGGCCACCAGGTACTGCTGCCTTCCGAACACAAGCATTAAATAACTATACCCAAGAGCTGTTACTGATAAGTATGTTCTTTGCTTAATTTCTAAGCGAATATCTTCAAATGAGCAGAAATAGGTCTCAACTCTCAACTACTTGAATATTAGTTGCAAGTCACAAAGATATTTCAACGATAGAAGAAACCCTTGATACTGTACAGGAATGTAGGCCGCACTTCATAGATTTGATGTCACTGTGGCTTGAACCTCAATGAGTCGGCTTCAACACTGTATTGTTCATTTTAGCATATATATATATAGAGAGAGAGAGAGAGAGAGACCTTTATAATGACCCCATGACCATAAAGGTTTAGTCCTCTTACTGCTAAAAAATACACCTATGAATCTCAATGTAGGCCACAAGGAATGGAACTTTTGTGGCAATGTTAATTCCCTAGACAAGGCCGAAACGACTTTTGCAAAAAAAAAAAAAACTCGCTGACTGAGCCTTGAGTGTCCTAATCAAACCATAGGCAACCTTATACATAATTCAGACTGCTTCTGTAATATTTGTGCCCTAATAAGGTCCGAAACTCAAGCTTCATACCAGATGCTTGAACCTACAAGAAGATAAGTTTGTCTCAATCGTAGGTCTTGTGTGCCCTAGAGGGCCAAGAGCTACAAAAAAAATCCTCTCTGCCTTTGTGAGAAGGTGCCCTAATGAGGGCCGAGAACTACACCTGCAATAAAAAATAATGCCCAAGTGAATCCCAACACCCAAAGAAAAATTAGGATAAAAACACTTGTTCTGAAACTCTTAAATTGGACCAAAACTATTATCAAGTTTCTACAACAAAACTTCGTTATTCTATTGAAGATATGCCTCTCTTCCAGACCTTCGCTCATCCTCTTGCAAGGTGACTTCCAAAATGTAACTCCAAATCAAAAGAAAAATAGCCAAACCCTATCCTCAACAGATTTCTCCATTGACTCCTCAAAGGACCGAAAAATTTAGAGTGATATCCCTATTGATTTCTTATTTTAGTTCATACCTTTTGAGGGAGATAAAGACTTCTTTTTATAGATGATCCCTTGAATAGAAGGGGCTTCCAAAAGTTGACAGTTGGAGGGCTTTTAGGAGATAAATTTTGAATTGTGCATGCCTTGTAGCCCAAGCAAGAAGGCTGTCCGCCCTTAAGGTGAATGGATTTAGCCTTTAATGCATGAAGGAGACTTCTTATGGGTGCAAAACACTTGTGATGCCCTCCTCAAGATGATTACTCCACAAAACATGATAAAGAACCCTTATGCTTGATGTCTAATGACACACAACAAATGAAAGAGTACCATGTCACCACCCCTTGTGGTTTTTCCCACTCATTGGTGTCTTTAACTTCAAGCACGACCATCTCTCAAAGCATGAAGAACTACATGGCGTGCCACATACCACTAGAAACATCTTGATGAGGAGAATCCATTAATGATGATCGTGACACGATAATCCATGAATTGCCATGTCATTTTGAGCGACAAAAGGTAGGTGCTACTTGAGTTGACATTAATGACAACCATCTATCAACACCTTATATCGATGTCCCATTTTCTGGTTGATTGCTATCTGTCACCAGTGTTGGTTCCCTGTCTTCCTCATCCTTGAGTAGGGGTCTGGAAATTTTGCCCTAAGAGATTGATACACTAGAAAGAAAAGTAAGAGCACGAGCCATATTGATAATATGAAAAAGATTGGCTGGGATATACAAAAGTACAATAGAAAAAAGCCTTGCGTGAGCTCTACCTCCCTCATTAGCCCTGACCTAGTTCCTGGTTAATGCATGAGCTATCAAAATGAAAGGAACTATGAACATTCCAACCCTGATGGACAGTTAACTGCTTCACCTTTAAGTGGTCAATGACGCGTAATGACAACTTGTAACCCAAGCTATGCAAGAAATAGAAAATCAATGAAGAAAAAGGCACACAAGAGGGGTAGTAAAAATAGGTTGAGAAAAGGGGTAACTCAAGTCGGGGTAACTCAAGTCCCATTATTGCTCTGTCTTCACATTTTAATGCTCAATGATGATGGAATTTCATGGCTAGTACAAAGATTGTGGCCTCCTCTATGAAGTAAACCCCTACCATATCACCAACCACCTATTGATTGATGGGTTGGCCCTTGAACTATTCCTCCCCTTAGGGTTGGAAGCACGTAATAGGGCCTTTTGATAACCCTCCCATATCTAAGCATGAAAACTTGTTTACAAATCATAAGCTAAGAAGACATTTGAAGATGATGCTTGGGTGAAGTACTTTGGTGCCTTTTGCATTAGATATGGGCCACTATGTTACTCTAATTGTTATTTTACCCATGATGATGGTCTCACTTGATTTTGAGGGTATGTTTCAAATGGTTATGCCTGGGGACATTTGTTATCCCTTCGACCATTGTATAAGGATTTTCCAAGCCTTCAGAGAGGATGTCCAACCCCATTTAATGACCATTATTGAGGATAGTTGACCTTGGGATGTATCCAACACTGATGATGACTTTCTCTTCTCCCTCGAGAGTCTTAAATGTTGTACATTTGAGCTAGGACCTTACCTAGAGTGCCGATGTACCCTAGAGACGACAGAGCACCCCCAAGATGGCATTGTACCTTCCTGATGTACACCACCTTCTTTTTGAGCTGATTTGATGATAATGATTACTTGAAATCCCTTTGGAAGGGATGGTGCACGTTATATACATGATGATGTCATGCTATAGCCTTGTGATGTCACGGGATTGGTTGATGATGATGTATTGATGAAGATGGTTTTGCTTGATGATTGGACACCTTGCTGATGAGGATATGGGCTATTGAGTGAGGAGCACCTTTTTGACCCGCCCATAGCTGATCATGATGGAGACAAGCACTTTTAGAGGATGATGTAACCCATGGAGGTATTTTTGCTCACAGATGTGGTCTAAAAGGAGGCTTATTTTTATTTTTGTCATTGAGGTAGCTATCTTTGAGGCCAACTTGTGACTTACTTGTAATCACATATTTTAGTATTTTTAGGGCTTTTATACAATTTCAAAGCTAAATTGACTTGTTTTCCCTCATATGAATAGAGGAAAATCAATTTAGCAAAGTATAACATACTCATTAGGGAGTGCACACTAGTGTCTCTTTTCTCTTGGATGCATTAGAGCATTGATTAAAAAAGTTGTCCTGTGAAGGATATTTTGAGTGGAAGGAATTTTCTCTTGGATGATAATGTGATTCTATGGTGATTTTGTGCAAGTTTATTGTAAGCAGCTTGTTCCATCTTGTAATTGTTATAGAACTAGGGTTTCATTGAAATTTTCATTGTGTAAGATTTTTTTTATGGCTCTAACATCTCCTTTTGCAAGATTATCTTCTAGTTTCCAGCAAGGAACCTTAGTATAACTTCCTTGTCTATTTATTTTCAGTGAATTGAAAGTCAGTAGGGGTTTAATGAAGAGACACGCCATTGTAGCCATTTCTCTCTCGTGACACTTTTTCAATCAGTCCTCAATGAAAGACCTTGCCTTTGAATCTATTGTCGCCCAAAGTGTACACATAGGACACAACACTTAGAGCAGGGGTTGTCACCTATTCCCTACTCACTTCATTTAAGCTCTCTCCAAGACAAGCTATGGGGGTTAGTCCCTAAAGGTAAATGAAAGAGGAAATTTTTTTGGAACAAGAAGTTCTAGAGACTAAGGGCAAGACAATTACTTCTCTAGACAACCTCATTTAAAGCTAAAGCTAATTGGCAAGTGTAATTACTAATGAGCAATGTAAGTAATAAAAATAAATTCAATTAGATCAATGAGACACTTAAAATAATGAGTGAGATACCAGTGCCTTAATAACAATGCTCAAAATATGAATTAAAGTACTTGCGCAATAATAAACTATATCTCAAGATATAAGATAAGCAATGCTGCAAGACAATGTTAATACAATAGATCAAGAGATTAAAACAATTGGATATGAGCAATGAGAGATAGGCTTGCAATATAAATAAGACTTGTACTTCAAGTAAAGATGATATTCAAGAGACAATAGACTTGAAAATGACAAGTTCAACAATGTAAGATTTGCAAGTATGAAATGAGCCCACAATCCAATTTACGTTAATCAATTGAAATGCAAGATCTACCTATGTGAGATGCAAGATCTTGGTTAATTTTAATTATATGCCTATTCTAAGGTGAAGACCTTCTCCTCAATTATTGAAGCAAGTCTTAGAACAAGGTTGTTGGGAGAAGTGATGGGGAAGGAGGCTAAAGCCTCATTAAAGATGCCTACCCAAGACTTCTAGCAACCCAAGTGCCTCTGTTCCTACAAGGGACTCGACCACAAGAAAACTACAAGGTCACTCGTTTTAACCGTTGTTTAAGGGTCAAGCTTCTCAAATTGGATATGAAGAAGGTTGACCTATCTTTCTATCAACCAAGCTTATGCTTGGAGGTAAGTATTAAAAATGCAAGATTAGGATGCAAATGCTTCAATGAGATTCAATAACAATAATGCCTCAATATAGGAAACTTATAATCAAGGTTTATGATAGTCACTTGAAACACAAGATTATTAGCTTGTAACAATGACAATGAAGCGAATTTTAAGATTACTCAATGAAACAAGATAGATGCAGTTAGATTAGATGTTTAGAGCAATGCTTGAAATGCCTTTAACAAGAAATGCTTCTTAACATGTCCTTTACTTATATTAAACAATGGAAACAAGTAAAGTTATATGATAAAAGCACAAGTGAATGATGACAAATGAGATTACTAACAAGATGTTAGAGAGATTACTTTAAATCTTCAATTGCAAGTGAAACAGAGACAAGAACACTTCCAAATGCAAATAGATCAAATAGCCAATGCAACTTAAGAGATCGGATCTAAACTATGATAACAATGAAACTCGCAATGCAAGAGTGATAAGTTAGTAAAGTTAGATCTAAAGACTAAGAGAAAGGGAAAGAGAAAGAGAAGCCCTCCCTTTTAAATAAGGAGGTAGGATACCATGGGATTTGAGGTCCCAAGCTCCCTCAAGAACAAGATCTCCTTCTATTATGTTACAAAAGAGGAAGTCCTTTTGACAAAGGGAAAGGACTCCTCCACTCAAGGGGATTTACAAGGATTGAAGAACTTCACAACACAACCTCCTTAAGATACAAAGGAAAACCATACCAGCTATTGATTATGATTGCAAACACTTCAAACAAGTTGATCTAACCCTTCAAGGGCCCTCAACCTTCAACAAGGAAAACAATCAGCCATCAAAGCTCACGACCTAGGTGAAGGAAGGCCTCCAAGACCTTTTGGTTAGCCCAAAAAAATGATTTAAATTTTTTCTTTGAATTTTATTAAACTTTTATGGTTAGCTCCTCTAGGAGCTTTTGGCCTTGAAGAAGAAGGCTAAATAATATGTGACTTCCTTCAAAAACAAATTTACAAGTGAGAATAAGCCTTTGAAGATTGATTTATGCCCAAAATTTATTGTGAAACCCTTTCAAAATTTCGTTGAAACTCCTGCAAAATCACAAGGGTTAGCACAAAAAATTAAAGGCAAGGAGTAAAAGCCCTAGAGGGCTTGCGACATAGTTCTATTCTTTCTCTCAACCACTCCATTTTGTTATGGGTTATACGGTACTGTGGTCTCTTTCCTAATTCCAATTTTTCTTTTTTTTAGCAGAAGTCTTGAGCTGTTGTCCACTTCATGTCCACTCAAGTCATGGGATGGCTCGACATCTTCCTCAATCTCGATGTAAAGGACTTGGTTCTCACCTTCATCAAATGTACTTGTTGATCCCAGAACAAGAGCAAGAGCAATAGTAGAAAAGTAAATAGACATGAGGAAAGTATACATGGTGATGAGGTAGGTCTTTCTTTCTTTCCTAGATGTGAGAATTGCTCCTTCATTATCCTTGCACCGGCTTCCTCTTAAAGTTTACTCTTCTTGCACTATTCTGCACCTTGATGATCTTCAGGATCTGCGTTTCTTGATCGTATCCTCATCAAGAAGTTAGTTAAAGAATCATTCAAATATTCATGCAGGAAGAATTACCAATGATCTATAAAAAAATCTAAACAAGAGCAGTGACACAAAGAAACAACATAAGACTTGAAAATAATTATTTTTTTTTAACGGGGATTGAAGGAAGCTGTTAGCTCCCTCTTGATTTGGCCTCTATAAGTTACTACTGTCAATCAGTCATATGTCATTGGCAGAAGAAATGCATATTCTTGAACAGCACTTGGCAAACTCCATCATGATCCACTCTAATCTCAGGCTTTTCAGAAACCATCTTTCTCACATGAGGTAATGCTTTATAGTGAAGATGAGTCAACTTTCTGTGCCACAACTTATATTGATGGTTACTTATCATGAATCAATGCATGAATAGGTTTTCCATTGATTTTATAAAGATCTTCAAAACTTGATCCCAGAGTGAAGGCATGTAATAATAATTATACATATTGACTTGATTGCCCGCAATGATATTAAGTTATAATCCATCTTTGATCGCTGCAAAAGAGATTAGTTTAGAAAACTGTCATTACATCTTTTGCAAAAGTGATGATAGTATTGTTATTAAACTCCCATAACTTTTCTCATATAATGTGAGAGTCAGAATCCCCTTATCTTCAACATTCAATTTCTATCAATTATTCTTTCATAACCTTCTATGCATTATACCATTTTCTTGCACATGCATAAATAGAAATAAAACTACTCTTTACTTTTGCATGCATCAACAAGTACCAAGACCACAACTATTAAACAAATGCAACACCTTAATTACTATCATATCTTGGGTTCCTTGAAATCTTGGAAGAATAGTAGAAGTAAAATTTCAATAGTAAAATTCATCGGTAAAATTTCAGTAGTAAGATTTCAGCAGTAATATTTTAGTGGTAAAATTCAACAGTAAATTTCAGCAGCAAATAACAAGAGATATTTCAGCTGTAAATCTGATATTTCAGCGGCAAAATGAAAGAGAAATTTCAGCAGAAAATGAGCAGCAAGTATAGGGAACAACAAAAGATACTTCAGCAGAAAGAGAGCTAGAAATGGAGCGAACAATAAGATATATTCCAACAGAAAGAGAGCTAGAAATGGAGTGGACAACAAGATATATTCCAATAGAAAGAGAGCTAGAAATGGAGTGGAAAACAAGAGATATTCCAATAGAAAGAGAGTTGGGAATGGAGCAGACAACAAAATATATTCCTGCAGAAAGAGAGCAGGAAATGGAGCAACAACAAGAGATATTCCAGCAGAATAAGCGCTGAAAATGGAGCTTGTCTTCACCAAAGCTCTGATACCATGTTGAAATTCTGATGTTCTATGCTGTAACAATCACTTATTACAAATCTTATTTATGCTACAATATTAGATAAACAATTGTAGATAGAACATAAATCAAATGCACAATAGAAGACAATCAAGAATACAATGAGACAAAGAATTTAGGTCCAATAACCAGGGCAAAACCCACAAGGCGAAAACACAACCAGATTCTTCTTCTATTAGAAATCAATTGTTTAGCAGATATACAAAGTACAATGAGAGATCAAGAGAATGAGTAAGTTCACCCAAATTTGAACAAGTTGTAGCATAAAGATCATTAGTAGCAGCAACAAATGCACACATTGAATCAATCTTCCCTTCAACTGAATCAACACTGAAACACTGAATCAACCTTGGCCCACCAAGTTTTGCTCTTACTCTCCACGTCTCTCTCTCACAAATTTTTTCAACTCTCTCCAACTCTTTCTCAAGTTCGAATTCTTCTTTCACAATGCACAAGTAGTGAAGGGAGAAAGAATGAGGCACATCTATATAGGAGGAGCAACGAATCCATGCCATAAAGGAGGAGTAACTCACATGCCAAGAGGAGTGTAACTCATGCCCATTTAAGAAATGTAACTCATGCCATTAAGGAGGTACACATGCCTTTGTAACTTATGCTTTTAAGAGAGAGTGTATCATATGCATTAAAGAGTGCATAAGAGGAATCTTTTATGACATGCTTTTATTGAGTGTAAGAGAGTGCAAGAGAATCTTTTATGACGTGCTTTAATTGAGTGTAAGAGAGTGTAAGAGGAATATGCCATGCCAATAATGAGAGTGTAAGAGAACATTATTGAGAGCCATGATTGAGTGACTTGATTTCGTTTTAATAATAATTTAATAGTATCATAAGAATAATAATTTAATATTATTGATATTTTTGATGATTAAGTCGAAATTGAACTATCAAGATTGATTGATGATCAGATTGGATTTTCCATCAACAATACTTGATTACCAATTGATGCAAGGTGATTTAATATTTTTGGAAAGGGATACTTGAGACTTTCTATTTTTAGAAATTCATCCCTAAGCTGCCAAATTTTCAACAAGCATTCCCTCATATCCTTGATTGTTTGTGTTTGCAACATTTAAATTTAATTGATAATTAAGGGATGAACACATAAATAACGCCGTCTCAATTAAACTGTGGAAATCTTACAATCTTGGTACCTCTTGTCTAACATCTTTTCATTGTTGATCTTGTGAGCGCTTTTTATTTGTAGGTTCCATCCTTCTTGTACTTGTCACTAATTCTTATAATATTTTTATCTTTTTGAAGTGGAAGTACTTTGTTGCATCTTTTTTCTTGATACTAACATCTTCTCTTGCAACACTTTTTATCTGGTAACTTGAAATCTTTTCCATTGTGTAAGTGATATATTCGGTTGAGCATTATTTTAAGGCACTTGTATGTATTTACTAATCTTTTTATTGTCATGCCATTCTAATTGAATCCATCTTTTGAGATACACATTGCTCATTATTAAACACACTTGCTAATTAGTCTTAATTCAAGTTGCCTAGAGAAGTAGTTGCCTTGCCCATAGTATCCAAGGGCTTGCTGCTTCAACAAGTTTTCTCCTTCCTTCTTCTTCTAGGGATTACCCCCCTTAGCTTATTTAGGAGAGGGCTTAAACGAAATGAGTAGGGATTAGAGTGACAACCCCTACTCCGAGGGTTGTGTGTTACAAAGTGTTACTTTGTGGGGTTGGGAACATCTCCCATGCTATGGTGTACACCTCAGGCGACAACACAACTAATGGAAGAATGAATCCACATAACATGACACAAATAAACTTAATCAAACAAGAGAATTCTAGTAATGATAAGATAAAAATAACATGCTAGAGAAAAGGAGATGGGGACCAAACTAATTTTATTGACCTCGAAGCCTCGGAACAAATTACAAATACAAAGGTGAGTCAAGCCTCTTGATCTAATGTTTTTCACCATCTTTGAAAACTAATTAAGTAGATATTTCTTCTGCTAAGTGGTGCACCTTCCTTGGCCAAGAATAATCATGCATGGACGCTTTATCTGAACCTTTGAATTGGAACTTAAGTAGTCTCTCATGAAAGGCACAATAATCTATAATGTAAGTGGATAAGATTGCATGCAAAGCAACTGGACAAACAAGGTTGAGTTTATAATTGGCCACATGTATGTTGAAATTCAGAAGTTCCATGGTCTAACAATTACTTGATCCAATAACTTCTTTAATCTGCAATGTTAGTTAAACAATTGTAGATAGAACATAAACCATATACACAATAGAAGACAACCAAGAACTCAATAAGACATAGTGAGTTTATGTCCAATGATCAGGGCAAAACCCACAAGGGGAAAACCAAACTAGATTCTTCTTCTATTAGAAATCAAATGTTCAACATAGATACAAAATACAATGAGAGAATGGAGAAGTTTACCCAAATCTGAAAAAGATCTCTGATAGCAGTAGTTGATGCAAACACTAAATTATTTTGGTTCAGCGAGTTTTGTTCGTACTCTTCAAGAATCTCTCTCTCTCTCTCAATTCTTCTCTAGTCTCTCTAGTTCTCTCTTTTTGAAGTTTGTACTCTCCTTTCACAATGCACAAGTGAGTAGTAGAGTGGATGAGAGGCACAAATATATAGGAAGTGCAAGGGGGTCGAATTCATGAAGGAGTAACTCCCATGCCTTGAGGATAAGTTACATATGCCAAAATAGGAGTGTAACTTATGCCATAAAGGAGGTACGCTTGCCTTAGTAACTCATGCCATCATGAGGGAGTACACATGCCTTAGTGACTTGTGCCATAAAGAAGGAGAACACATGCCTTAGTAATTCGAGCCATTAGGGAGAAGTGTAACATATGCATTAAAGAGGTGTAAGAGGAATCTTTTTATGACGAGTCATTAATGTGTGTAAGAGAGTGTAAGAGGTGCGTAAGAGCATTCAAGAGAGAGAGGAATGACTCCATTAAGAGAGAGAGAGAGAGAGAGTAATGTATCATTTAATGAGAGAGTTCGATTTGCCATCAAGGAGAGAGATATGAAGTGGCATGATTGATTGCCAAGTAGGAGAGGTGACATGTAATTCCTCTTTAGATAATATTATAGTATCATAAGTGTAATAATAATAATATTAATAATGTTGATGATTAAATAAAAAATTAAACAATTTAGATTGATTAAGGATAAGTTCAGTGATTTTCCATCATCTATACATGATTAACAATTGAAGCAAGGTGACTTACTACTTTTGGAAAGTCATGGTTGCAATGATGGACATGACTTTCTATTTTTAGAAAATCACTCTAGAATAGTCAGAAATGAAATTTTTGTTGGCATTATGGCTAATGTGTTGTCCTTGATGGAAAACTGCTTAATAAAGATGTACTTGATGTCAACATTGTGATAACATGATGACTATAAAACTCATGCAGATTGGTATAGATGCTAGAGAGTATAGGGACAGAGAAATGACAACTCAGTTACAAATGGATGACAAAAGTGAAGTTTGAGAAAGTATACGTGGTTCTTATGAAGAAGGGTCGCGTACATGCACAGGTCTTGTGATTAAAAGTCGCGTAAAAAATCTGAACCATAGAAATCTGGATACTAAGGGTCATTACCATGGCATTGGCCCATAGTAATTAGAGCGAAAATGTTCATTTGATCCTGTCAACAAATACTAACGACATTACCAAAGGATTTACCTAAGTTATTGGCTAAGGAAAAGCTATATAAGGAGATGGAGATCAAGGTGTTAAGTGTGCAAATAAATGAGTTATTCATATGTGATTTGATTTGAAATAGGTATGCACCAGGGAGCAAGGAGAAGACTCAGATCTGATAGAGTAGTAAAGACTAATGAATACACTTGCTTGATTTGTTTATACTTGTAGCTAATAATGGTAGATTTGTGGCTATACTCATGCTGTAATTTGAATATTTGACAGTGAGGTTTGCGTAATGGGAATTGTGTCTGCAGTGAAAATTTTCAGATCTGTACACGTTTATTTCTGAATAGTCGCGCACATACGTGGAGCTGTTTCTGAGTAGTCACGTATATATTTTGTGAAATGTTTTTCAGTATGTTGAGATCTGTACGTGGGTGTCTTACAATATAAGCACATATATATGCTGTTATGCTTAATAACTGTCGCGTATATATTCTGAGTCAGATCTGATCAGGGTTTGTAGTGCTGCTTGATGATAACTGTTGATGATGTTTGTTCTATTTGCTACTGTCTGTCAATGATGTCTCTATGATCTGTGTCTGACAGTGTTGGTTGGGTTGATTGTGGATTGGAATATTGATTGATGAACAATGTGGTGATCTGTGATTGGTTTAGTACTTGATTCAGTAAGTGGTTTAGTGTTATAGTGAGCTAAATGATTAAGTGTTCAACATTCTGAGATTTGTACGCAGGTTTTATGCTAAGGAAGTGCGTATATACGTTGGTTCTCTTAAGAACAGTGATGTATATATTATGAAATTCATTTGTTTTGGTTAGGTTCTGGATTCAGTGGCTTGATGCTTCATAGATTCAGTTGATTTAGTGGTTCAAATTTGTGGTTCAATATTTCAGTTTGGATATTGGTTTGGGCTTATTGTTGGTGTGGGTCCAGTATGAAAATTTGATGAAAGGTGGCCTACAGGTTGTTTTATGATTGTTTGACAGGTGGATCTAGTCTGAAACATTTTGAAATTTGGTCCACAAGGTGCTGAGGGTTGCAACCTTCAGTGAGGGGGTAGGGGCTTCCTTCCGGGAGGAGCCGATAAACAAGATTAGGGGGTTGTAGCTCCCTTCCAGTGGGTGCTGGAGAGCGAGTGGAGGTTGTAGCCTCCTGCAGGTGGGTGCTTGCGTATTGGTAAGAGTTTGCACCAATACTAAATGTAATGAAGATTTTATAATAAGAAAGAAGACAGGGACAATGACAGCGGTGGTTTTCTCCCACATTGGGTTTCCACCTAAAAATCTTGGTGTTCTATGTGTGTTGCTCGTGCACTGTGACTTATCTGTTCTTTACTACATACTGGATGGTTAATGAATTAATAATTTAATGGTTAAATTAACTTACCGATGAATGTTATGACAAATTAAGTAAACTAGATATACACTATTTAGATTCATTGAAGTCGTGTACATATGCTAGTTGCATGAAGAACAATAGCGTATATAATTCTGAATAAGAAATAGAAAGTTTGAAGTGAATTAAAATATTAATTCACTCCTCCCCCCCCTTCTTAGTATTTTTCCTAACAATTTTTTATAAGGAAATTCATCCCTTGTTGGGAAATCCAAGGAGTTGGCACTTAAACGATTTCCCTTATTAATGACATTATCTTGTGATGTTTTCGTTATTATTATTGTTTCTTTCAATTTATCTTTTCTTACCATCAAGACTAATGCCAAGCAACAAATAAAAGAGTACACAAGATGTAGGCACGCTGCTAAGGCAAAACCCAACTCTAGGGGAAAGCCCAATGAAAATTCTTCCTTCAGTAGATTCAAGATGAGATGACCAAGACCCTTACAACTGAGACTCGAGACTCCCTCCATCCATCAAGTCAACCTTGTCATTCTTCAGTTCAATAGCTCCTATAGCAATCATTTTTCTTCACACTTAGATTCTTGCAATGACACCGATATTATATGACTGTAGTAGTACTAGCATCAAAATTGTGATAGCACTGAAACAATGGAGACCAAGATTTCATCACTGTGATAATATCAAGACATTCACTGTGGTAGCAATGTGATAGCACCGAAACTGTGAGACAAATATAGCATCGTGTCACTGTGATACATCACCGAACTTGTCGAAGCACTGAACTGTGGTAATCTTGAAATGTGGGAGCACCAAACTATGGTGACACCGAAATGTAGTTATCATAATATTGAATTGTAATCCTTGTATCCTATTTGAGCTCCTGCAATGACACTGAAACCTTGTCTCTGAAATGTCTTGTCTGAATTTCTATGATCACTGAAACTTCTCTGAAATATGCGAGCTCTGAACTGTGATTTATGTGAAGTACTTAGGATGTTATATATAGTTGTTGCCACATGAAAATTGGCCGACATGTTATCATGAAGAGTTGTGTCACTGTTATTGAGACGACATGTATATTCGAACAATTGTGTAGGCCGACATGTGATCACCTTATGGAAGCCAACTTGATTGAGATTCTTTCAACAACAAGGAGATTTTGATTGATGGAGGAGTCTTCACAAATTGACTTTGACAATACCTTAAAGCCTTTAATGTAGGCTTGACCTATACATTTGACCCAAGCATGAAACCCATGCTTTAATAAGTTAATAATAAAAAATATTTTCTTTATTCTTTTGACAAGTACATTACAAGATGACTCAAATACATTAAATGAAGACCGAACCTAGTTACATTTTCCAACACTCCCTCTTAACTAGGGAGGTATTCGTATTTACATATATTCAAAGAGGTACATGGAAGATCTCAAAACACATCATCTATGAAGAAGTTTAGGCACCAGAATGCCATGGACTAGATTCCTAACCAGGGCAATCCATCCATTGGTCTCTCAATAATTTAGGCACCACAATGCCACGGACTAGATTCTTGACCAAGGCAATCTATCCGGGTGGGACTGAGATGGACTCAAGCTTTCAGCCTCTCTAGGTACCATTAGGCTTACTTGCTAACCATCAACCCAGAGATCTTGGTGTGTGTCACAGCTCAATGACCAACTCCACCCTTCCAACTTCGGGACCTAGACATTAACACAAAGTGCTGGCCAGATGTCCTCCTAGGCAATGCTTCACTCACAAAACCTCAACACCCCTTGATCCCGCAGATCAAGAACAACAAATCTCTCCCGTTCAAAATGATCGGTAACCAGCATGCTATCAAAACGTTCAAGAGATTTACCTGTACAAACACAACCCCAATCAATAATATACTTTCACATGTAGATAATCAAATACAAACCTCCGGGGTCTTCCAGACAACTTGATGTTGATTCTCAACTTTTCATAGTAGGGCTATCAACCGAACCTTTGACAGAAGATTCCTCAATCATACACTTTTCCTTTCCTAGCAACATATTCTTCAATTGGATCTGACTTTCCTTGTTTCAGCAACACCTCAAAATTCATTCTCCAATTTCCTTCTCTCACTCATTGTCTTCACTAATACTTATGATTGTTAGTCCTAGTCTAGTGCATGACACATGAAGTAGAGAATCATATCTGTGACTCCCTCTTAAACATAAAGGATCTAATTATTCCTGTAGAAGGAATATTCTCAACCATCCTCTTATCTTGGGGAGATTCCTTTCATTCAAGCTCCCTCTTAACCTAGGGAGATTTCATCCATACTCCCTCTTAACTTAGGGAGTTCTACTTCTTCTTTACGACATCAGAGAATCTTTCATGGCTTCCGTCCTTCTTATTAGAGTCATTCATATATCATGCTTATGCCATTGATCATCTTCACCAACTTGAAGATGATGTACCTGCACAACTTAGATAACAAGTACAACCAAAATTATAGAAGCATGAAGTTAGCCATATCAAAATCTTATAACAACGGAAGCATTTAGACATTACAAACATAATCAACAAGAGATTATATTTCAATACTTCAACTTCTTGCCTAGGTTTAGTTACAAACCTTAACTCACATTCATAGCTCATCAATCAAACTCATTATGTCTAGGGTTTCAATATTCTTTCAATGACAATTTCCTTCATATAGCAAACCCTAGAAACAAATCAAATCAATGAATCTAACGACTTTTAGAATTCATATGTTAGACTCCTAGATTTCACATATGAGCTTCAACAACCAAAACCTATCACAACTTAATCGACATCATGACTAGCATCTACTAGAGTTTAATGTAAACCCTAGATTTCCATTTACAAATTCTCAGCAATCACCATATAAATTCATAAATCCCAGACGGTTATACATACTAGAGAATTTAACTACTACTAGGGTTTAGCTACTAAACCCTCGATAAACAACATCATCCTAGACCATCAAACTTTAACTAAGGCTTGTTTCCAAACCCTAGTACTCATGACCATTAACACTTAGGTGAACACATATATCTAGGAATTCATGAACATATCATAAACACATCATATGTCTAGCAATATTAATATGTTAGACATATACCGACCTAGAACAGGCTAGGGTTTCAACTAAAAGGACACATACCGAGGGTTTCATTCTTAGGACTCTAAATACATAACAAGGGTTTTGCTCATAGGCCAAACCAAATCCTGAGGATCTAGTGTTTCAATTCATAACATAGCAAACCCTACTTTTCCAGAACTTCAAAGGTTCGAGATTTTAGACAACATTATTTCAACCCTAACAAGTTAGGGTTCTCATGATCATACCAAAACCCTAACCATGACATCATCAATATATCAATCATAATAGCGATTTCTTTAGACTTTATCAATAACCCTAAGTAGATTAGGGTTTCATTCATTTTCAACATACCCTTAGGTTAGGGTTTTCCAGAGAACCAGTCTAGGGTTCTATAGAGTCAATTAAGAATATGAGGGGGATAGATTTATCAAATGATGAATCACCCAAAGCAAGAATCATTATGATTCAATATAGCTAGACATAATGATGTTAGTAATATATTATCAAATGAATAAACATTTATTATAAGGAAATCAATGTTTTGTAGTTTAAGACATACCTTTTTTCCTTGACAAACCTAGTAGGGACTCCTTGAAGTGCCATGATATTTTGTACTTGTAATGAATACTTCTAGACAAAACATGAGATACCTAGAATATGATGTTAGCTCTCAATCTATATTTTCTAACAATGGAGGATGGAATCCTTTATATAAAAATCAAATTTATCTTTCCGTCCAATTAATACTAAGATTTTACTTGACATCCTAGATTGCTTTATAAATCCTAGAAGGTTTAAGGTTTAAGGTTCTTGTATGTTCGTACCTCGACTTTACATACCTTGAACTTCTTTAATTGAGAGATCAATGTTTTATAGGACTTGGTGCTCTTCCTGAAAACTGTAAACACATTGTTAGACGACTAAAGCACAACAATCACAATACTTACTTGTGTTAGAAGTTGTCCTCAATCTGTTGAATGTTGTAGATAAGGCTTGCAAGAAAATCGCTAATCACTTTGAATTTATTTGAACTCGATCACTGTGATATACTGAAACTATGTCACTTGATTCCATCGAAAACCTTTTGAGCAATATATATCTCTTCTAGATGTGAATTCATCGATCCTTATTCTCTGAAGGTTGATCCAAATTTCTTCACTGTGATACTACTTCACTGTAATATTACCAGATCTCCTTACTGTAATATATCACCGAGAATCTCATTGTAGTGCGAGTTCTGTGGTCCCTGAAAACATATCGAGATTATTATCATTGCACTGAGATCTTGTCATTGTACTAAGACCCCATCAATATATATAGCGAAGTCATATTTTCATCACACTGTGCCTTCACCGAAATGAAATGCTTAGAATCCATTCTTGAAAGGATCGAACTGTCTCACTGTAGTAGTATCGAAACTTCCTCTTTGTGGCAACATTGAAATATCATTGTGTTGTCACCTTGAGGGATCTTGATTTAATTGTCATGATCTTTAAGGCACATGCAAGCAAAACTTCTTACTGAGAGAGCTTCAAAGATGTAAAACTGCGTTTGACCTTAACCATAGCTCTGATACCATGTTGGGAACTCCAAGGAGTTGGCAATTAAACGATTTCCCTTGTTAATGACATTATTGTGTGATGTTTGTGTTATTATTATTATTTCTTTCGATTTATCTTTTCTTACCATCAAGACTAATTCCAAGCAACAAATAAAAGAGTACACAAGATGTAGGCATGCTGCCAGGGCAAAACCCCACTCTAGGGGAAAACCCAGTCAAAATTCTTCTTTTAGTAGATTCAAGATGAGATGACCAATACCTTTACAACTTAGTGTTGATTTCTGGTAGCATCTGATGTGCTCTACGTCTTGAATTTTGCAGGGACGCTTAGGCACATGTATTCCAAAGAACCCAGAAACCGTTTTTGGAAATTCCACCCAGAAATAGTTTTATTAAAATAATTAATTATTTTTAAAGGGACCCTAAGTCTAAACTTAGGAAAATAAAATAATTAAAGGGTATTAATATAAACTGTGGGTGTAGCTTCTAGAAGAAGACGAGGATCAAACAATGATGATCTTAGCCATTGATTAGCTTCTAATCTGGGCCGTTGAATGTCAACGAGGAGATTATTTAAGAAAGCTTGAGGGTCACTTGGAAAGACACACAGAGAGTTCAGAAGTTCGATTTTCTGAAGCAGAGCAGCTGTCGGGAGAATTTCGATAGTGAGCTTTTGTAGTGAGGGGCAGTCGAAGGGAAATCTTTCTCGGCCGGAGGAGGCTCAACAGAGAAGGCAGAGGGAGATCTAGCAGTGGCAGCACTGAGCTAGAGGGGCTGACGTAGAGCTACACAGAGGCAGCGCGAAAACCAAGAGGGAGTCTGAAATTTGCAGAGGGAATTCGAGTTTCAAAAGCTGGGAGTTGGGGTGTGAGATCGAGAGGCAGAAATCGAATCACCTAGGCAGCAAATCGACCAACCAGAGGATTGACGCTGTCCCCAATGAGCTTGACATTGCGCTGACACAGACACTGCACAGAGGCAACCAGAAAAGCCGGGGGCAATCTTTTTGGGGCTGGATTAGCCAGGATTCCCAGTGATAGTGTGAGGTAATCTCACAAATCTCGTTGTCAGGATTATTCTCTGTAATTGGATTGCCGGGAAGGCTTCAAAGATGTATTCAGATTTTACTACTGCATAATAATAAAACCCTCAGAGCCGCTGCACCGGTTTTCCCGCACTGGGTTTTTCTGGGGACATTTGTCCAAAAAATACTGTCACTTGTGCATCTTTCTCTATTTGTTCTGTTCTTGTTTTGGGAAAATTAATTAAGTGAAGGCTGCAATAGGTGATTCGGGTGGGATTCTCAAATTTTCAAAATTAGACTCGAGACTCCCTCCATCCATCAAGTCAACCTTGTCATTCTTTAGTTCAATAACTCCTGTAGTAGTCATTCTTCTTCACACTTAGATCCTTGCAATGGCACCAATATTATATCATTGTAATAATACTAGCATCGAAACTGTGATATCACCGAAACATTGGAGAACCAAGATTTCATCACTGTGATAATATTAAGACATTCACTATGGTAGCAATGTGATAGCACCGAAACTGTGAGACAAAAATAACATAGTGTCACTGTGATATATCACCGAACTTGTTGAAGCACCGAACTATGGTAATAGTGAACTGTGAGAACACCGAACTGTGGTGACACCGAATTGTAGTTATCATAGCATTGAACTATAATCCTTGTATCCTATCTGAGCTCCTGCAATGACACCGAAACCTTGTCTCTGAAATGTCTTGTCCAAATTTCTGTGATCACCAAAAAACTTCTTAGAAATATGCGAGCTCTGAACTGTGTTTTATGCAAAGTACTTAGGTTGATATATATAGTTGTTGCCACATGAAAATAGGTTGACATGTTATCATGAAGAGTTGTGTCACTGTTATTGAGATGACATATATATTCGAAAAATTGTGTAGGCCGACATGTGATCACCTTATGGAAGTCAACTTGATGGAGATTCTTTCAATAGTAAGGAGACTTCGATGGATGGAGGAGTCTTCACAAATTGGCTTTGACAATAACTTAAAGCCTTCAATGGAGGCTTGACCTATACATTTGACCCAAGCATGAAACCCATGCTTTAATAAGTCAATAATAAAAATTCTTTTCTTTATTCTTTTACCAAGTACATTACAAGATGACTCAAATACATTAAATGAAGACCGAACCTAGTTACATTTTCCAACATCCCTTAGCTGCCAATTTTCAACAATGTATCCAACTCAACTAGTGCACCCACCTTATCGATAATAATTAATTCTTTTGCCATAAATAATCTCCCCTTTAAGTACTTCTTGCATGGATAAGATATAAACTTTCCAAACATACCTTGAGTGAAAGATATGTATTTTTAAAATTATTTTCGTCTTTATCCACGCCAAGGTGCATGCCAATATCCTCATGCTTGTGAAATTATAAATACGAAAATTATGTTTTTCTACTAATTCAACACATGGCACCATCTCTCCCATTAATCATCATCCTGTACGCACCACCTCACTACCTAAAAATAAGCGTACTAAAAACAATAGTGAACTCTCCTAGAAATAAAACTTCCAAATCTAAATTTGAGCCTCCGAAAAAATTAGGAACTTTAGAATGCCAAAATAAATAGCATGTTAAAAATAGATGCTCCTAAAATAACACTACTTCATATGTCACTGCAAATAGGTTCATCAAACTCATCTATCTTTAAAGAACTTTGATTTGTGCTCTATTTTTCCATGTAAGCCCTATAGCCCTAGTTGCTAAAAATACTAGTCTCACAAAACACCTTGCATGTCATTAGAAATAGTCTCATTAGACTCACATGGAGGCAAAGAGTCCAAATATATCATTAAATCCAATGCGTGAACATTGAAAAAGTCAATTGCTAAAAATAATAGTGTAACAAAATTGCATGCATGTCACATGCAATATACCAACAACTGCTACATATGCACATGAACGTTGAATGTGGCATGAATCACCTTTGAATCTCAAACTGTGAAACTGGATATGGTCACCATGTTCAAATTGATCTTTGAAACAAATTGTTTGAAATTGCTATACCAACAAGCTTCTGAAGGATATCTGTTAATGGATAAGCTTGATGAAAAAAATTGTGCTAACATGAGAATTGCATGTGTTGATTCTAAGTGTTAACGCAATCTAAGCCAAGACTCCAAACCATGCAACAAGCTCCATGCAATTGTGTAGGCTGAGTCATCCTCAAGTTTGCTAAGACTTCACAAGTATTTGCTCAACTTTCTAAGGCTATCAATGTTTGTTGAGCCTTGATTTTGACGGCAAGTTGTTGAATGCTCACTGTTGTCTCAATTTTTGGTTGAGATAAGATAAGATAATTTTATTAATGTCCAATGAATGACCACAAAAGTAGTTAAATGAGACTGAAAGATACATCTAGTACGAGTATAATGTGGGAGTGCAAACACAACTCCTAGAAAATGCCAAAGCTAAATCTAGATAAAATGAAGTAAAGAAGGATACAACAATAGGATAGCTTCATAAACATGTATATAATTTGATCAAAGGCCCCCGGTGATGTAGAAGACTAAGTGAAGAAGTTCGGGGTTGGAGGTTGATGATGTCAAGAATGCTCGAGTCTGATAGTCGACGGCAAGGGGGACAACAATGGTGCTAACTCACTATCGGAGTCTTCTGGATCAATGAAGTGTCTGGTTGCACGATCCAAGTGGGGGGGTGTAGGAGCAAGGGATACTCCTAGCATTTGAAGTTGAAGGAAATAAGCTTTAGATAAGTCTTTGGCTGCTCTGCTGGGGTTATGGAGGAGTGCGTTGGGGGGGGGGCACCCTACTTGAGAACCTTACGGAACTAATCCATTTGACACTCTGGGTGTGAGTGAACTGATGTGTAGTTCGTCACCTCTGCATTGGTCTCGAGGATACTGATTGGCCTCCCAAAGGGGGGGGGGGCTTGCGGGAGACCCGAGCTCTCACTGTTCTACTATGTGAAATACTTTGGAACTTAGCTCATTGCTTGTTGCTTCAATCATCCAGATCGACCTGAAAGTATGATGTTCGTCTAAATCATCCTCAAGTGAGGCAGGGTATGGAGGATCTGATATTTGTGTCTGAATATCTCCCTAATGAAGAGGGCTAGGCATCTATGGGTAGTAAACTAGAAGAAGGTAGAGAGGGATCCTCATAAATCTCTATAGAGGTAGTGGTAGCACCATTTGATCTTATAGTATAGGGGGCACCTAAAAATGAGGCGTTGCTCTGTTTTTGGTTCTTGAAGGTGACACATCTGGTAAATCCTATTAGATCTTGGTATATTGTGGTCAATCTCCACTCAAAATTGACGAGAACAGACCCCAAGCTAGCATAAAGGGATCCTGGATGAGTGTGTCTAATGTCTGTGACTCTGGGCGTCTATGGGGCACAGACGATGTTGAGAGCTGAATTGACTTTCTAACTCTTGTAATTTTGGTTTCAAGCAGGTTAAGATGAGGGTTGGAAATATCTATGCATTTTGACCAAATAATCAAGAAGATTTCAAGGGACTTGTTATTTGTGAACATGGTTGGATACGAAGTTATTAGAGCTGGAATAGGGATCAAAATAGATTGAGGTTCAACTAGTACAAAACTAGAATCAAACTATAACTGTCTTGAGGGTGAATGTAGGAAAATGGCACTGCGTGAATAATGATACATGTCCAAATTAAAATACATAGTCATTGAGGCTTTAAATGGCCTCTAGAGTCCAAAAAACACCATGCTACAAAAAATAACTACATATCATCAAAACCATTGCCTATATTGGGATCCTGATCCTTAGTAGCATCCTTTGTCTCCTTCTCTAGCCTTTGCCTCTACCTTGATCCTCCAAAAACATTAGTCAACTTGCTCCATCTGAGCATTAAAATAAGGTAGAAAAGCTTAACATGAATAATTAGTGATTATGGCTTGAATGAGGTTATGTTTATACTAAATTCATGACGGAGCAGTTCAACAATAAACAACACCAACATTGGGGTGCATGGAGGGCTTGGTGCTCTTGATTAAATGCCAATCCCATACCCTTATACATGATTGATTCCAATGGAAATGTAGCAATCCTGTCAATCTTCAAATCTTGAAAACTAGTCTGTTGAATTTTGAATGGGATATGGAATTCTACTTTCTCCATATGAAGTCCAATTGTAATGTCCCTTTCTGAATGATAATTTTTGGAGAGCGACTTAGTAGCCTATTTGATTCTTGTAGGCTATAGTTGAAAAAGGGGGATCAATCAATTTAATTGTTTAAATGTCATTTGTGTGAAAAAACATGTAAAAGTGACATTGAATAATTAACTTAAAAAAGTGTTATTAAGTGACTATGGGAGGAAAAACGAGGAAAACTTTATAAAGTCACTTTATATTATTTAATTGAGCAAGAAAAGGTAAAAAGGTGAAAGAAAGTGTCAAAGCGAAAAAGGGTTATAAAATGGAGACCCATGGTATAAACCAATGGTATTCTCAGGATAAAAGAGAGATTGGAGCTCACTCTTTGGGCAATTTTGATTATTTTCTCAAGTTGATTTTGAGATCTCTTGCAGCTTGTGTGTGTGTGGGGGTAAAACCCCTAAGAGAATTAGTTTTGGTGATGAAACAAATTTACCCTAGTTGATCATACGGAGGAATTACTTAGATTCTTCACAAGAATTCATTGCCGAAGAAGAAGATTAACTTTTTGGGCCAAAACGAGGGTTCAACCAGAATTAGTGTGGATAGATTTAGCTATCAGCTATTCGTGGTGTTGATTTGTGGTAGCATCGGATGTGCTCTAGCCATGAAAATTGGTGAAGAGGCTAAAGTACATGAGATCTCCAAGACCCATAAATGGTTTGGGGAAATTCTGCCCGGTGAAGGAGATATTAAAATAATTAATATTTTTAATGGGTTCCTAAGTCTAAACTTAGGAAAATAAAAATATTAATGGGTATTAATATAAAACTGGGTTAGAAGGTTCTAAATGATATGGATCAAGCCAAATCTAATCTTAGCCGTTGATTAGAGATGTAATCTAGGCCGTTGAAGACTTAACATAAAAAGTATAAGAGGAGGCTTGAGGGTTAGTTGGAGATACACCAGAGTGATCAGTCAGTCCGATTTTCTAGAGCAGGGTTTGCTAAGAGAAATTGAACCAATGATCAATATTGCAGCGAGGGGTAGTGAGTGCAAGGCAGAGATTGTGTCGGAAGACCAGTGCAGAGGTAGACACAAAGTCAGAAGGAGCCACGCAGAGGCCAACAGTGACTGCGTAGAGGGCCTGTGTGAGTGACGTAGAGGCTGTAGCGCTGATGCAGAGGCAAGAGAGGCTGCGCAAAGCCTCAGAGGGCTGACGCAGTGCCTCAAAGAGGTGTTGGAGAGAGTTTCGTGGAGCAGACTTTTGAATATTTGCTTCCAAAGAGAGGTATTACTGCCAGCTTTTTTTATCTCTGTCGGGTGAGCCAGTTTGGCACCCAGTGTATTCAAGAAAAGCTGCTTAATAATAAAACCCTCAGAATTGCTGCACCGGTTTCCCAACTTGGATTTTTCTGGGGACGATTGTCCAAAAATAATGTTGTCCCTTGTGTGTTTGTCTATTTCTTTCAGCTGTTGATTTGTAGATAGTTGAGACTGTATTGTGTTTATTTCAGTATTTATATGGTTAAACCGTTAAACAACTTTTTAGTAATTAAATAAGTAGGCGAAATAAAACACGTGGAAGCCAAGGGAGGCTGAATTCATCAGTATATCAGCAAAATATGAGGGTTTTGTGTGGGCCATTTCAGCCTGATTTTACTGTGCAAGATCAGCACATTTCATTCAGCCAATCAAACCAATATATTTGCCGAGTCATGGCATTTCAAAGGGAGGTCGAATCAGCTTATCAAATTGTCCCAACAAAGTGATTTACATCAGTTTGTCAAAAGAATTTCAGAGCTGCCATCTTCTTCTTATTCCCTAGCAAAATCGTGTGGGCCACTCTCAGGTTCCCAGAAACTGAATTTTTTGTTGTATCTATGAGGGGCTGCCTGGCATATTAATGAATCATATTTAGTTGGCTGAGTTGTTGCTGTAAAAGTTTTATTTGTGGCTGTGTTATTAATGTTATTTTGCTTGTGGTATAATTGGTGTAAAGGTTTCATGCAGAGTGTTTGATGAAATGTCTTTGAAATACTTCATATTGGTTTGCATGCAAAATGTTTGAAAGATAAAAATTAAAAGTTTTTCAAATTTGGTGGATAATTTAGTAGGGGATATTACACCAATAAGGTTGGAAGCACTCGCAGACAATCTGAAACAACTAACAGTAATGTTGAAAATTTAAATAAAAGGATAGAAAAGGAAAGATAAACGAGAATGTCAACTTTACTAAGAATTTAATATTACCAATAATTATCGAGGAGTTATTTTTTTTATTTTCGTTTCATTCTTTTAATTTATTATTTTTTTGTCTTCTACCCTGGAATTGTTGTTGGTCCTACAGACTGATTCACAGTGGGAATTGGTCTAAACTGGTCAATTCGGTGATGAGCTGTCTTGTTGGTCTGGTTTAGAGATTGATTTGGGGGCTAAGGGGTATTGACTGGTCTGGACTTCCAGCTCTGGCTCGACCGGCTGGCTCCAGTTTGGACTGCCAGTTCTGACTCAAACAACCCAGCTATGGCTTGGACCACCAGTTCTAGCTCAGACCACCTGTCTCCAGCTTGGACTGGATGGTCCTGATAACTATGGTTGGATATATTGTCAAAAATCACATTAACTTTAACAATAGTAGCTATTAGGTTATTTAAAGTGCCTCGCTGCCCTTACAAAGGGAAAATAGGATTCAACAAAAGGTAAAACCATGAATGCGACAAATTATCCATTAACATGCATTGGAAAACGTTAATTAGATTCTTTGTTGTTCAGGAAACGAATTTGTGAACATAGTGACTTCAACAATAATCAACAACTAGATAATGCAAGCAATGAAAATTCTATATATTTAAAAGCTACACATAGTAAATGTACAATGCTGTTATCTTCTTAGTCTTATGACATGCTGGAATTATGCACATTCTAGATATTTAAAAGCTACACGTAATCAATGTGCAATGTAGTTATCTCTTAGTGTTGACATGCTGGTTCATGAGAAATGGTTAGCCAAAGCAATGATTTCCTTCTGATAACCTTCAAATATTTGAGTTCTTTTAAGGATAATGGTGAAAGTCTGGGGACTATAATTGTTGATGGTCACACATTTAAGTAGCTAGAAACTTTAAATCTGATGTTGTGAGAGACAGACAGCTCAGTGTTTCATGCAGCTTGCACTTACATCAGTGGTAGTTCCTAGCTATTTCATTTACATTGCAGCTTGTGCAAAGTTCCATACTATTTATCTATTTTATTTTATTTTTTTGTATATTTTTTATATCAACCAAATGTATCAATACTTACCAGTTATTTTATTTTGTGTTGTCTTGAATGTGCAAAATGTTGTAGTTTCTTGGTATGTTCGACGACATCAACTCTGATATACGTTCTGCAGCAAGGAAACTTCTTGGTCGAATAAAGCTACCCAGCATATCTATGTTTAAAATGACAATTGAAGCCCTTATGACTAATCTGGACAAGCATCCCCAGGTTTTCTACCATCTATTCTTGTCCCTTTCTCCCTGATGCATCTTTTTCTGTGATGGTTTTACAAACGTTTGCTTTCAAATAACATACTAGACTTTGGAGTAACATTTGAAGGTCTCAGTGAAAACTAGTGAATGGAAATGCTACCAGTGTTTATTTACATTCAAAGTTAGATAGATATAATGAAATATACTTAAGATTCTTTATGGTTATAGCATCATTGGCAATGGTACTTGAAGAGCTGAATCTATCGATTTGCCATGGCACATGAGAATCTGGTTTGGATCTTAAAGTCTCTGACACAAACTGTTAAATTATGGTATGTTCTATGCTTAGAGCAGTTTACTTCTTTTCTTCTTATTAGCCACAAACTAGCAATAACATATACATTAAGTAAAGTGCAGATAGAACATTAAATGATCAACAGAAAACAAGCCAAGACAAGAGACACAAGATGTGGTGGCTAGCCAGGGACAAACCCTAATGCGGGGAAACCCTTTGTTCAAATCTTCTTTTATCTTCAATAGTTCGGCGGAGAGAAATAGTACAAAATCAGAATTCTATAGTTTTATATCAGCAGCAGCAAACCCTAGATTAGCAAAGTCAAACTTGGTCAAACGAGTTGAAATTGACTCCAATATGCTTGGTCAATTTCTAGTCAACTAGCCCTCGAACAGCCTGAAGAAACAGCCCTTGAACAGCCCCAAAAACGCAGTCAATCTGTCGTTGACTGAAGTCAACCTGCTGCCCAAAACTAGGGCAGTCAACGCTGGTTAAACCTGTGGACGGATTGCCTCGATCTTTGTGCCAAAAACTGTCGCCTGCCTAGGAGAGGCAGCCACACCAAAACTGCACCCTTGATGAGTCAACGCTTGGTCAGCATAGGTCAAAGATGCCTTCAGCTGTCTCGGTCAACGCAGTGAACAATTTCTGCATCCTGTTTCAGCTTGCGTCTTCTTGCTTCCCACGTGTGAGAGATCCTCTTCCTTGTCTATACCCAATCATACAAGGAGAGAGAGAAGAATAAGAAATGATGAGATGATTTGAAATGAATCAATCTCACTTGTATTTATATGATTTGTGCCACACATTTAGTCGCTGGGCGACCTTGACAATTTGTCAGGTAATTACAAATAAATTCATATCTTCATAAATACTTGTCGGAATCGGATGATATTTAGATCAATCCTACACCTCTTGACAAGAGGAATCTAGGAAAAATATCAGCTGCCATAAATGAGGTGACCCACATGGAGTTTGGCCCTAGTTGCCAATTTTAACACTCCCTCTCAACTAAGGAGAACTTCATCTGCAATCCGTTTGACTGTCGCTACTATCCCAACCATCAAATGCACTGCCTTGCACTGCTTGGCCCTGCTTTGCTCTGCTCTACTCTCCTTGAACTATGAAGAAGAAGAAATGATCGAGGATGTATCATACCATCCTCCACTGACCCGAAGTCAGTCTTAGAGTGTGTCATACCACTCTCACTGATCTTAGATTAATATTATTGATCCCATATCAATGGAGGTCATCCTAGCATAGGGAGTACAGTAGATACAACGATGCGTCCATCGATAGTACTACTAATGGTCCCTAACCCCATTTCCCTACTCATTGATCAGATGAGAGGTACTTCCCATGAGTCCCACACTGCATGGGTAGGATGCCTTGACAGGAGAACTAATCATCCTGTCCACAGGAGAACGAATCATCCTGTCCAACAGTCGCCATAGAGAACTAATCATCTTGTCCACAGGAGAACGAATCATCCTGTCCAACAGTGGCCACGGAGAACGAATCATCCTGGCCCACAGGAGAACTAATCATCCCGTCCTACAGTTGCCACGGGGTGTCACAAGGGAAGGTTGAACCTTTCACCCTGTACATAGTGCACCACCAGGGGATGGTGAGTCACCCTGTGGTCACATGTCGCTCCAAGAAGTACCCCACGCCCCCCTTGGAGCTCCCAGAGCTCAATACATCATACTCCACCCTCATAAGAGGGTCTCTGAACGACACCAAGTCGTTCTCGGAAAGTAAAAAATTTGATCTTTCCCAGGGGCTTCGTCAAAATGTCAGCAACTTGTTCATCTGTACCGACATGCTGGAGCCTTATTTCTCTCCGCTGCACCATATCCCGAATATAGTGGTACCTGATATCGGTATGCTTGGAGCGATCATGAAATACGAGATTCTCCGATAAATGAATTCCGCTCTGGTTGTCACACAAGATCACGGTGGTATCCAATGTAAATCCAAACAACTCACTGAAGAGATTTCGCAACCAGATTGCCTCACAAGAGGCCATAATAGCAGCAATATACTCTGCCTCGGCGGTGCTCAAATCCACCGACGTCTGCTTCCTGCTCATCCAAGATATCGAAGCGGATCCCAAAGAGAAACAGTACCCGGAAGTGCTCTTTCGATCCACCACATTGCCTGCCCAATCAACATCGGTATATCCATGCAGTCTCACATCTCCAGCGGTGTATCTCAACCCATGAGTGATTGTGCCACGAAGATATCTCAATAGATTCTTGGCACCAATCCAATGTGAGTGGTGAGACTCAACCATATGTTGACTCAACGTGTTGTTGCAAAACATATATCCGGCCAAGAGTTCACCAAGAACATCAATGCTCTGCTGAGTTGACGATACTTTGTAGTATTTCGTAAAACGGGTCCAGCAGCACTACCACTTAACTTCTTGAAGTCAAGCTCCATCTGGGTAGTCGCGGGCTTGCAGTCCACCATACCGAATCTCTCCAATATCTTCACTACATATTTTCCTTGAGATAGGAAAATCTCCCCAGGCTTCTGCCAAACTTCTAGTCCTAGGAAATAATGCATCAATCCTAGGTCCTTCATTTCAAATTTAGAAGCCAACTCCCTCTTACATTTGTGAATGAGAGGATCTACACCTGTTAGAAAGAGGTCGTCAACGTACAACACCAGTATGAGAGGATTGTCATCTTCAACCTTAAAGTGGGTCGGCTTCACTCCTAGTGAATCCCAGCTTCATCAAGTAGCTATCGGTCCTCTCATACCATGCTCGGGGTGCTTACTTTAGCCCATAGAGGGCATTTTTCAACCTGCATACATGAGATTCTCGATCATGAATCTCAAATCCTTTGGGTTGCTCCACATAGACCTCTTCTTTGATCGAACCATGCAAGAACGCGATCTTGACATCCATCTGATGTAGGTTCCATCCTTGCGAAGCAGCAAGGGTTATGATCGAGTGGATGGTGGTATATCGGGCAACAGGTGCAAATATCTCGTCATAGCCTATACCTTCCTTTTGAGAGAAGCCATGAGTGACAAAATGAGCCTTATACTTTTCCGCACTTCCATCAACTGCATGCTTTATCTTGTAAAGCCATTTTGAAGTGACAACTGCTTTGTCTTGGGGTCTGGGGACCACATCCCAGACATCGTTTTTCATGATGGACTCATATTCCTTAGTCATAGCATCCTTCCATACTTGATGCTTGACAACTTCTGCGAATGACGAAGGCTCATTTTGGATGATCGTGCTCATGATGGTCAAGTATCCTTGATACCTGGTCGGCTTCTTACTTTCTCGGAAGGTTCCCCTGGGTGCTATGTGCCCTTCAACATCATCAAGTGTCCCCCTAAGCCATGAAGGCCTCTTCCTAGAAGAGGAAGGCTCTTGCGGAGGGGGATCAATAGGATCCATAGGTTCTTCCAGATCGAGCATCGTCTCATCTTCCTTTTTCTTTGGTTCCCTGGTGTCAACTTCTTTAGATCCCTTTTGAGTAGGAAGATTGTCAACTTTGTTAAGAGCCATATCTTCGTCAAAGGTGACATCATGGCTAATCTCGATTTCCCTTTGACCAGCCACATAGATTCTATAGCCCTTAGTGTTTTCGCTATAGCCCACGAAGATTCCTTTCTTTCCAGATGCACCCAATTTATTCCTCTTTTCCTTAGGCACATGAAAATATACCGGACTTCCAAAAATTCTAAAATGAGATACGTCAGGTTTCTTACCAGTGAACATCTCTTCGAGAGTCTTGGAACCCAATGCTTGATGAGGGCATCGGTTTTGCACATATTCACAGCTTCAGCCCATAGATACTTCAGAAGTCTTTGATCGTGAAGCATAGCACGAACAACTTCCACAATCGTACGATTCTTCCTTTGCGCCACACCATTCTGCTAAGGAGTATACGGTGTTGTAGTCTCTCTCTTAATGCTAGCTTCTTTGCAAAAGCCATGGAACTCATTGGATTCATACTCAGTCCCATTATCAGTCCTTAAGATTTTGATTTTCTTTTCCATTTGATTCTCGATATAGGCTTTGAAGTGACGAAACCAAGTGAACACTTCATCCTTCTTTTTCAAGAAATATATCCAAGTCTTGCGAGAATAGTCATCTGTAAAAGTGAGGTAATATAAATATCCTCCCAAGGAGTTCACAGGCATCATACCAGATATGTCTGAGTGAACCAACTGCAATATATTGGAGGTCTTGCTTTGGCTTGAGGGGAATGGTCCCCTTTTGAGCTTCCCTTTGGCACATCCTGGACATACACCATTTGTCTTGCATTAGGTAGAGCTTTACAAGGAAGGTGAACAAACCTCCAATGCCATAGTTCGGACTGAAGTGATGTGTCACAAGACATGACACCCAACGGACTTCCTCCGACCTGATATAATGAATCGACTCGAAACCCAATAGTGAAAGCTTCTTTAAAATTATTTTTCCATACACTTACCTTGCCATCGATGAAGGTTAGCTTGTAGCTTTTGTCTTCCATTGCCGAAATGGACACCAATTTCTTTTTGAGATCAAGTACACAGAGGACTTCTTGCAAATGAATTGTATTACCCTAATTCAATTGAAGAGTGACATTCCCTACGCTTTTCATGGGATATTTTGCGTTGTCCCCAAGAACAATTTCCAAGTTGGTCTCCTTCTCTATCAGATTAGAGAGAGCTTCTTTGAAACCAGTGAAGTGCCTTGAGGCACCACTATCAATAAGCCAATTTCCCAAAGTGTCCGGGGGAGCAGTAGTAGAGAGGGCCGTTGGTAGACAATATTCATCTTGCTTATTGTTAACAATGTTAGATTCATACATAGAGTTTCTTGCCTTCTTGAAGAGTTGTCCTCTTCCTTGATTTCCAGCATTTCTTTTACCTTTGCCATTGGACCTGCCATTCCTTTGATTGCCTTGAGAGTGGTTTTGGTCATCGCCATGGTGTGAATCCCTTTTATCAGGGTGCTCCCTCGCATAGTGGCCCATTTTGTTGCAATTGTAACATCGACCTTTTCTTCCACCCTTTGGTCCAGCCTTTCCTTTGGATTTAGCCCCAGAATTGTTTCTTCTTTTAGCATGAGAAGAAAAGGCAGAGGGATGGCCTTTAAGTGCGGGCATTTCTTGCTCTTCCATCCTTGTCTCTTCTTGAATACATCTAGCCATCAATTCCTCAAATCCTGGGATGACATTATTGTTGAGAAGAGTAGTCTTGAATATATACCATTCAGGTGGCAGTCCTCCAAGAGTTGTGATAGTCATTTCCCTGTCAGGAACTACTTCCCCAATAGATAGGAGATCATTCTTGATCTCGGTGATCCTTAAGAAATATGCTTGCATACTCTCATCTTTGCCCTTCTTAATTTCCTTCAGCTTATTTCTAAGGAACAAAACTTGATTTGCATCATTAACTTTAATTAAACTCACCAGTCTATTGTAGATTTCCTTGGAGGTTGTCAGCTCGGAAACATAGGCCACTAGGCGCTTGACGATAGTCCCGGATGATCTTCCTTGCTTTGACTTCTCCCTTGGACCACTTGCTTTTGGCAGCAATGGATGCATTTGATGGAGGCACAACAATATTGCCTCTCACATGGTCCAACACTTCCTGATCTTCTAAAGTCGGATCGAGAGACATCTTCCATCCGTGATAGTCAGACTTCTCATGGAGCTTGTCTTCGGCGAGGAAGAGTGTTGAGGATCCCATGAAGTTTTTAGGATAGCCTTGCCAACCTTCTCTTTGGTAATTGCTCTTGCTCTTGCTTGGGCTTTGTTTTCACCTCAGCTTTGATACCATGTTAAATTATGGTATGTTCTATGCTTAGAGGAGTTTACTTCTTTTCTTCTTATTAGCCACAGATTAGCAATCACATATACATTAAGTAAAGCGCATATAGAACATTAAACGATTAACATAAAACAAGCCAAGACAAGAGGCACAAGATGCGGTGGCCAGCCAGGGACAAACCCCAATGCGGGGAAACCCTTTGATCAAATCTTCTTTTATCTTCAATAGTTCAACAGAGAGAGATAGTACAAAATCAGAATTCTGTAATTTTATATCAGCAACAACAAACCTAGATCAGCAAAGTCAAACTTGGTCAAACGAGTTGAAATTGACTTCCAATATGCTTGGTCAATCAACTAGCCCTTGAACAGCCTGAAGAAACAACCCTTGAATAGCCCCAAAAACACAGTCAAACTGCTGTTGACTGAAGTCAACATGTTGCCCAAAACTAGGGCAGCCAACGCTAGTCAAACCTGTGGACGGATTGCCTCGATTTTTTGTGCCAAAATCTGCGGCCTGCCTAGGAGAGGCAGCCACACCAAAACCGCATCCTTGATGAGTCAACGCTTGGTCAGCTGCCTCAATCAAACTCGGTCAATGCAGTCAACAATTTCTGCGTCCTCTTTCAGTGTGCGTCTTCTTGCTTCCCACGTGTGAGAGATCCTCTTGCTTGTGTATACCCAATCATATAAGGAGAGAGAGAAGAATGAGAGATGATGAGATGATTTGAAATGAATCAATCTCACTTGTATTTATATGATTTGTGCCACACATTTAGTTGTTGGCCGACCTTGACAATTTGTCAAGTAATTACAAATAAATTCATATCTCCATAAATACTTGTCGGAATTGGATGATCTTTAGATCGATCATACACCTCTTGACAAGAGGAATCTAGTAAAAATATCAGCTGCCATAAATGAGGTGACCCACATGGAGTTTGGCCCTAGTTGCCAATTTTAACACAAACAAACTCAAATGCCACAACAATACTACTTTGCATAGCGAAATCTACACACATTAGTGAATCAACTAGTGCACATGACAATTTTTAACTTTTCAAACCCACTACATGTTATATTACAAACTAGAATACAACAGTCTTAGGGCTCCTGTACCAAGGATCTTGGCCCTTACATACAACCCTGATACAAGGACACAATTAGGGCTTGGTGTCAGTCACTTTGACCACCAATCTACCTTGAACAAGGCACACTTGATCTACTTTATTATGTGGCGCCCCACAGCCCTTTCAATCCACATGCCCTGAACACATTCGGCGGGTCTGCTTGCCTCCCAACTGCTGATCACTCCAGCCAGCCACTATCAATGATCACAACTCCTTTTGTGTCACTGAACTTTGGCTCATCGATTTGCCCACTAGTAGCCCTCCTGCTCCATTAGGATGACTGATCATTAGGTCTTCTAGAATAGCCTACTTTTCACTGAAGTCTGTCCATCTGCAATTTCTGAACTAGGGCTCCAACAACCTGCCTTCTAACAATCCATGGCTCCTTTCATAATCCTGTACTTGAGGTCTTCAAACATTGCATCCTGCATATGAAGATCACTGTTCACAACTTCGTTTGTGAATAATGCTCTCTCTTCCAGGTCTGCCCACTTGTGAACAATGTTGTCACATCGGATTGGTGGTCCTAGGGCCTCCAAAAATGCCCTACCTCTCTGACATATCAGATGCTCGCACTTCCTGCACTGGCCACTTGAAGTGATTCTGGATGCTCCAGAATGCTGCACCTAGGGCACACAAAATTGCCCTACTTCTGTGACACGTGGGCCTCTTCTATCACTATTCTTAGGGCCTGAATCTGCCCACATACAGTCAGTCCTTGGATTGATATAGGGCTTCAATCATATTGCTGTTCCAAACTCTCAAACTGACCTCCAATACTTCATTATATGCCTTCTCTAGCCTTCCTTTATCCACGCCAACAACTGCTTAAACTTTTGTCCAACTCAGTCATACTTATGTGCATGAGTTAGGGTACTCACGACCCTCTTTGGGATTTGTTGACACCTAGAAACCCTTGCACAAATACACTCAGGTCTGCGGCCCTCATGTAGGGATAAACACGTGTCAACACCATAACTAGGGTCTCGACCCTTCTACTCATGAACATATATGACCGAGTTATTTAACCTCTTGGACAGACCCAACCTGGGGCAGTGTATTCTTGGAAGGAAGCCCTAGCTAGGGCTCAAACAATTTCTGTCCTAAACCTTTAGGACGGCTCCTCCATCTCCTTGCATCTAAGTAACCGGATTCGTTATATAGGGGCCACATGTCCGAATCCTGCGAATCGGACACGATTCGCTGGGGATTCGAATCCCAAAAGGGGACACGTCGTGTCCTAACGGGATTCATATGAATCCCGTTAGGACACAATGTGTCTCGATTCTGGGATTCGAATCCCCTAAATTGAAACCCGCACTCTTAAAAAGGCATTGTTCCTTATGTGTTTTACCATATTTCTCTTTCAGTTTTGCATACTTTGAGCTGTGGGAAGAGTGGTTGAAGGTAAAGACAAAGATGTGGGATGTCTTTCCTGATGATATGGGTCTAGACAGCAGTGTTGAGTTGGCATTGGCCAACATGGATCTCAATGATCCAGTGCTAGAGCCTGTTAGATTTGATAATGGTGATATTTTAGAGGGGTCATCCTCCACACCAGCAGATGCAGAGGCGACTATGGATACAGGGGAGGAGGAGGATGCAGAGGAGAGCAGTGGTGACCATGATGATGAGGACATTGATGCTGATTCTGATGATGACTCTGAGGATTGATGACTCATGAGTCATGGGCTACCTATTGCCTTGAGGCTTGTATACCTGTAGTTGTTTTATATTTTCTATTTCTATTTGCCATTGGCATTGCACCAACACTACCTATGTAACACATTTTGATTTGATGACTTAATGAGAAAACTACTGCGGTCAGTGTGTTTATCTTACTATCTTGTAGTTGTAAGTTGTCTTTCATTTATGAATCATGATTTATGTGACCACTGACATGTATTTGAATTTTGTATGTACTATGCATGCTATAGATGAAGATCTATGTTTGAAATCAATGAATTTGTATCATTAATTAGAATTTGTGTAAGAAATATCTAATTTTTAATATATATATATATATATATTTTTTTTTTTTTTTCTTAAATCTATATATATATATATATATATATATTTTTAATAAAATAATATATAACGAATCCTACGTGTCCTGTTCTGGGGGGTCAACGTGTCCGAATCCGACACTCGAATCTCCGTATCCTATGAATCCCGAATCCCCGTGTCAGGTGACTTAGCCTTGCATTCAATCAACATGAGGAACCAGATTAGGCACACCTTATTTCAAATGTCTTGCTGTACGTTTTATGCCACTGTTCTTGTGCATAGACCATGAGTCCTTCAGCCTCTTTTAGGATACCTGTTCCATCTACAGGTGTACCCTAAACTCAGCCTCCAAAACTCCTTGTACCTGTGCAAAACCCGTCTCACAAACCCTATGCGCTGGACCTTTAGCTTGTGTGGCTGCACTTCTGCAATAGATCAGGGATCTCGACCTTCTAAGACAGAGCTTATGCCTCTCCTAATCACAGGTTGCAGGGTCTCGGCCCTATTCTAAGGATCTCCATATCTGCGGCCTGATCTTGTGAGGGTTTCACACCATCTTATGCACAGATCTTCTCCTCCAAGCTCAGCCTACAGTTCCTCCTTCATGGCCAAACCAGATCTAGGGAGACAGAACCATCCTTGTGCTTGTTCCACGCTTGGCTTGGCACCTTAGGTCTGCGGCACCTGAGACTTTCCCTCCTCTTGACGAATGCACTTGAGATATATCAGATTTAGGCCTTCTCTAGTAGCCCTATTGTTGGAAAACTGATTAGGGCAGCATATTTAACTTATCATTTTCTTTCTTTGACATTTACTTGTGATTTAGGTTCCTTTTAACTTGATTATGTTAATGTTCTCTTCATCAAATAAATGCCAAACACAATAAAGATCACATGAACACAGAATATAGGCTCCATGGTAGGGGAAAGCCCCTCCAACAGGGGAAAACCCAAAAGAACTTCTCTTCTTATCAACTTCAAGGGAGATTTCCAAGACCAAACTTTAGAGCAGGGCTCCCATCAAGTCGACCAGCCTGCCTTCCCACACAAATGGAGTAGATATTCTTCAAGATGAGGCTCTCCTAGCCTTACAGTTCTGCAACTCTTCTTTGTAACCTTGGATCTGAAACTTCTTGCATATATATATACTGTCAAAGAAGAAATAACAGAGATTTTTATGCTTCAGATTTCTCCTTTATTGTCAGCTCTTCTAGCCCTCTTCGCACCTATAGTCTTGGCCGCAGATCAGATAGAAAACTCGTACTTTCTCTTGATCCAAATGAAGTTGTGTATCCTCTTTTGTATAGCTGTCCAAGTGGCTCAAATAGCCCTCTCTAGGCTGACATGAGCAGGGCTGGCTGTCTTGACTGATGGAGCCCTTTAGACTCTTATAATTACAAAAATAATTTTCTTTTCTTTAATACAAGAGCCTAAAAGGGTCTTTTACATAATTACAATGACCAAGACTTAAGGCAAAGACCTAGAAGCATACAATGGATGCTTGACCTATTGACCAAATGACATAAGCATGAAACCCATGCTTTATAAATAACTTTTCTTTTACATTTTCTTTCTTGATCAATACATAAGAATTACATCATGATATGAAGATCGATGCTAGTTACATCATGATATGAATTACAACATGATATGCTAGAAAACAATTATGAAGACTGATACTAGTTACATTTTCAACACTCCCTCTTAACTAGGGAGGTTTTTATAATTGTTCAACTGATAGTAGATACAAGGATGACGTCAATTTGAGGTGTTCCAAGAAGATTACAACATCATATCTAATGCTAGATACTATCAAGGCCAAAAACTGCCAAGGTATTAATCAAGTGTCATCAAGGCTACCTGCCAAGACACTAACTCAATAAGGACTAAGGTGTCATCAAGGCAACTTGCCACTATAGGTACCATCATGCTATAACCTTGGTATCAATCCAACTGGATATAGATACTATCTAGGCCTCCATACCAAGACACCAACCCTCACAGGGATCTAGGTATCATCAAGGTCAAGATATCAACACTAAAACAAAGCTCCATACCATCAAGATCAAGATACCCTCCCACACCAGGATCTAAACATCATCAAGGCCAAACTATAACTGAGATCTCAATACCAACTAGGCCAAGATGTCCTATCAAGTACCATCATACAGGCATGCAGCCTAAGGTACTCATATCTCCGCCTCAATGAAATCAATCCAAGCATGCTTATCAAATATTCAAACTTCTCAGGGAGAGATCAACACTTCAACTACTTGTTCATCCATTCGAACATACTATAGCTCCATGACCCCAACTAGTATCAAACTTCCAATAGATTGGTTCTTTCTATCAATATGCTAGCATAAAATCTGGGGTCCTCAACTATTCTGATGCTGCTTAGGTCATCACAATATCCAAAAAAATCTTGACAAAAGCTTCCTTTTCCAATCTTCTCAAGCAACACTAAAATCAGCCCTGGCAACTTCTAAAAAACAACCAAGTCTTGTTCACGACTTATCAAACACGAATAACCATTAGCAGTGCTTTAGCCATTCTTCGATCTCATTCTTTCGTTATGTCCTTTACAAGACGTACGACTGCATGACATATGAAGCAAATAATCATGTCTTGCCTCTCAACTTTGTGGAGGATATACACTTTCCTTCATCCAGTGCCCTCTCAACTTGGGAGATAAGTCTTGTTAAATTTTGCAGATTTAAAATTTAATTTTTGAGATCATAAACCATAGAAGACAGTCAATGAACAACAAGACACAGGATTTGGTCCAAGACTAGGGAAAAACCCACAACAAGACACAGGATTTGGTCCAAGACCAGGGAAAAACCCCACTATGGGGGAAACCCTTTTTAAAATGCTCTCCTATTAGATCGTTTTCAAATATTCAGCAGAGATATATAGTCAAAGTATAAAACCCCTTTTACAAATAACAGTAGTAACAACCCTTTTTAATATGAAAACTTCAAAATACCACCACAAGGCTCCAAAGGCTTCCAAAACAAGAGCAGTAGACACAAGTGCGTGAACAAAGTGCACAAGTACGGGAGCTAAATACTGAGAGCAATATTATCCAAATGCACGATCAAAATGCTATGGAAGTGAGGGCAATATACCAACAATCAAACTCTAGTGCGAAAGCAATATCAAGAATAGAATATCTCTGGAGCGAGATCAATACAAGAGCTAAATACTTCTGGTGTGAGAGAAATACCAACTACAATAATACTTCTCTGGAGAGAGAGCATTAACAATAGCAAATAACAAAAGCAGAAACCACTGGTGCGAGAGATGAACAAGAGCTTTGAGATACAAGAGCTAAATACTTTTGGTGTGAGAGAAATACCAACTGCAATAATACTTCTCTGGAGAGAGAGCATTAGCAATAGCAAATAACAAAAGCAGAAACCACTGGTGCGAGAGATGAACGAGAGCTTTGAGATCTGTCAATAGATCTGCCAAACAATAGATCTACCAGATAATATATCGGCCAAACATTAGATCTGCTAGATAATAGATTTGCCAAACAAAAGATCTGCCAGATAATAGATCTGCCAAACAATAGATCTGCCAAACATTAGATCTGCCAGATAATAAATTTGCCAATGATGATAAGAGATTTGCAAATCTGCAATAGATCTGCTACTGATAATAAGAGATCTGCTACTGATAATAAGAGATCTGCCAATGATGATAAGGGATCTGCAATAGATCTGCTATTAATAATAAGAGATCTTCCAGTGATGATAAGAGTTCTGCGAATCTGCAACAGATCTACTACTGATAATAAGAGAGATAAATTACTGATGCAAGGGATTGATCATCAATGCGAGAGCTAGATCACCAAAGTGAGAGAGAGAGAACTCGATGTATTGCAAATGAAGGCTTCTCTTCAATATATATAAATTTTTGAGGAAAAATCGCTTCCTTGAATTAAGTGTTTTGGAAGCTCCTAGAGTGATTCGTTCGAATTAGATAACTTAAGTGATTTTATTTTGCACATGTCTAATTGAATCACTTAAGTGATTTTATTTTGCACATGTCTAATTGCTCTATAAAATATTTTTGAAATAACTTTTGCTCTTATGAAAAATACTTTGCTCTTGAGAAATAATTTGCTTCAAGGGTGAAAGGGGTTAATCACATAAAGTGATTTCTAGGGAAATTTCTCCCTAGTTGCCCAAAAATTCAACACTCCCTCTCAACTAGGGAGGAATTTCCATCAATAAAGCCAAAACTGCTGTACCTGTCAAATCATCATGACTCATGCTGAACATTCTCGAATCTAAAGAAGAGTACTCATGGTAGGGGAGCTACTGCTACCACCCTGAATCCAAGCTCAACCAAATAAAGGTTAAGAATCCACAATAACTTAGCTCAAAGGCTAGGAATCCATGTTGTTCAAGAACACCAACATCTATGCTCTTCAAGAAAATCAACATCTTTGAACTTGGGTGAGATACAACTTACCATGACTAGTAAGGATCACCATCCGATCTCAAGTAGCCAACACCCATTGGCCAGATGGGTGGGAAACAAGATGCATGACTGGGGCATACTCCTGATTGGAGGCCCCTCATCCCTAGGAGCTCACTAGCTCAATTCGTCATCCTAGGGAGCTCAACCAAGGGGGAAGAGAACACATCTCAGTGTGCTTGATCAACTGGGTCCCAAACCTCGAAGAGGTAAATCCCTTAATCCAAGCATATCTCTGAAGACTAGAAATTTCTTCTTGGACAGTGCTTTGGTAAGTGTATCAACAATCTACTCATCGATTTGAATATGGTGGAGTCTCACTGCTCCTCTCTGTACCATGTCTCAAATGAAATGATATCTGATTTCAATGTGCTTGGATCTACCATGAAATACAAGATTCTCGGACAATAGGATCCCACTCATATTATCACAAAATATCATTATAGTATTCAAGACTTGTTCAAATAACCCTCCAAAGAGTTTTCTTAACTAGACAACTTCACAACTAGCTAAGCTAGCAACAATATACTCAGTGTTTGCAGAATTGACATCAACTGATTTTTGTTTCTTGCTCATCCAAGAGATCATGGCAGATCCCAAACTGAAACAACATCTTGAAGTGCTTTTTCTGTCCATAATGTTTCCTGCCCAATCAACATCAATATAAGCATGCAACTTTATGTTGCCAACAGTATATCGAAGATCGAAATTAATTGTCCCATGCAAATATCTAAGCACATGCTTAGCAGCAACCCGGTGATTATGTAAAGGCTTGGTCATGAATTGACTGAAGGTGTTTACACCATAGCAAATATCAGGATGAGTGTTCACTGTTGAAATTTCTAAGTATTACCTGTTAGAAATTTTATCTGTATTCTCTGGTTTATTTCGCCTACTTGTTTAATTACTTAACAAGTTATTTAACCATATAAACATTGAAATAAACACAATATAGTCCCAACCATCTATAGATCAACCATTGAAAGGCATAGACAAACACACAAGGGACACCGTTATTTTTGGACAATCGTCCCCGGCAAAAACCCAACTTGGGAAAACCAGTGCAACAGTCCTGAGGGTTTTATTATTAAGAAACTTTTCTTGAGTACACATGGTGTCAAGCTGGCTCACCCGAAAGTGATAAAAAATCTGGTAGTAATACCTCTCTTCGGAAGCAGATATTCAGAAAGTTTGCCCCACGAAACCCTCTCCAACACAATCTAAAGCACTGCGTCAGCCCTCGTGGCCTCTGCGTCAGCTTGAAACCCTCTGCGTCAGCCCTCTGAGGCTCTGCACAACCTCTCTAGCCCTCCGCGTCACTCCTGCAGCCTTTGCATGGATGACGCAGGCCCTTCTAGCCTTTGCGCAGTCACTGCTGGCCTCTGCGTGGCTCCCTCTAGCTCTGCGTCTGCCTCTCTGCCTCTGCACTGGTCTTCCGGCACTATCTCTACCTCTCTGCCTCGTACTCATTGCCCCTCGCTGCAACACTGATCACTGGTTCGATTTTTCTTAGCAAACCCTGCTCTAGAAAATCGAATTGATTGATCACTCTGGTGTATCTCCAACTGAACCTCAAGCCTCCTCTTATATTTTTTCTGTTGAGTCTTCAACGACTGAGATTACATCTCTAATCAATGGCTAAGATTAGATTACATCTTTAGAAGAGGATATAAATTCCATTGTATATATCCTTCCATGTTTGTTTTGATATTTGTATATGCCTTTTTGTAAATATATGATGTAGTTTGCAATAAAAAAGTATTATGGCCTAACATAATGAACTCTCAAAAGCATCCTGTCATTTTTTTGGCATGCTAAACCAGTTAGAAATCAGCAGAGATTCAGCTGAATCATGATCCTGGTCAAATTTCTGTACTGAAAGATCTGATTCTGCTACTTTGTCAAAGGTGGTTAAAAATGTATCTTGGGGAAATACTTGGGAAAAAGTTGGGATGATTCAACAAAAATTGGCAAGCATTAAAAATGCAAAATAATCTTTTTATCCAATTAGTTTAATATATGAACTTACTGCAATTAGTATGTCTTTTATAAGAGAAATTTTGCAGCATGATTTTTTCAAATTTTTATTAAATCATGTATTTTTCTTTTTCTTTTCCAATTTCTAGTTTGGGGATGAACTTGGGGAAAAACTGAAAATCACTGATAAATCGATATTTTTTGCAACAAAAGTGCACACACATACTATTTCACTGTGATTAATTAAACTTGTAGACACAAGGAGAATATACGCTCAAAAGTTGATACTGAATTATTCTTCTAGCAGGTTGAACTTTACATTCAAGATTTTAATGCACCTTATTTCTTATGTATGTCACTTGTGAATGAGATAGATTCTCTGTCAATTTCTCATTCTCACTGTCATTGACCATAAACTTGTAGGCACTTAGCAAATGGAGAATATATGCTGAGAAGTTAATATTTCCTTATTCCTCGAGCAGGCTGTACATTTGAGTTTATAATGCAACTTGTTTCTTATATTTGTCACTTGTGAATGAGATAGATTCTCTCACATTCTCACTAAATCATTGACCATCTATTTACCTGATGGTTAACTGTGGTAGCTGATTCTTGTCATATGCTTATAACCTAAAAATATTAAACTGAAAGTGTATTGTATAATTTGTTGACTTTTGTAGCTCAACCAAGACATAGTAGATGATTGAAGAATATCTAGAATTGTTCCTGCATAGGCAGCATATACCAAGTAATTCAGCTGGGAATATTTAGTTGGTGAATAAGACCTTGCTTTGTGTTGAAGTGTGACTGGTCTTTGATGGTTGATCTTTCTTGACTGCAGGATGAGCAAGATATTATCTCTGTTATGTATTGCATGGGCAAAAGCCATGGCACATATATCTTGTGCTCTGCGAATGAATTTGTACAACAGGTTTACATTCACTTTCCTCTTGTATGCTCAGTATTTTAGCCACTGGTGTTTTTCACTCACAACACTTTTAGGTGGTTAAGTTTTATGACTTATAAATTTTCTTCCAGAGTTTCAGTTTTCTGATCTATCCAATTAGAAAATGTTCATAGCTGGGGTTTTCTAGGTTCCTTTTTGTCAAGACAAAAATTCATATGCTTGTTTTCTGCAAGTATTAAAATTATTCCAAGGATTCCCGTTTTGAAAAATGATTGTGTTCAACATAGCTGAAGTTGTTCTACTTGTATCAATTCCTGAACTCTATCTTGCTATGAGCTGTACGACTTGAAATCTATACATACTAATAGAAGCTGGGGAGATGGGCCACCTTCTAAGCATTCTATAACCAAGAAATTGACCAAATCATCCATTTCATTTGAATCTTGCTTGTTGCTGCCTACATACCATAGTCGATTGGAATTGTGTCAAAAACAAATTTTTTCGTTAGATGTTATTTCATATTTAGCAAAACATTCTCACATGCAAGATTTATGTACGGATCCAGTATTCATGGAAAACTCAAAATATTTCTTTATTACGTTAAAATGAAATTAAATATTAACACAAATGAGCTGAAATCAGCATCCTATGCTCTTAAATTCTGAAATATTGATAAGCATCTTAGTCTGAGACTTAAATATTAGTTGTGCCCAATATGTGTTGTAATGTCAAGTTTGTGGTCCAAATAGGCTAGCTCAGGACTTAGATTTTGTGTGGGGGAAACTCAAGTGATTTGAATGAACCGTCAATAAATGTTACCTTTGATTGATTCTTTAATCTCCTTCTCGGGGATGAGAAGGTGGGGGGCGTTAGTTTCTTTTGCACCTAGATTCAGATTCAGTGCCCAATAAAATATGCTCAAAACAGGAAATAAAATTCAGGTCTGTTTTTTATACACTAAACACACTGGATTTTTGGACATGCACAGCAGAAGTAAAAACAACAATGAAACCAAACACATAAATAGTAGGACACATTTACCTCGGAAACTCTTGTTGCCGCAAAATCTAGCAGACCTTGGAGAGGGGTACCCTACAAGGTTATCACTAGACTAAGTGACAACAATGGGGTGATGGCCCACTGTCACCACAACCAAAACCCCCTTGCTCTTTATGGATTGTCATCAATGGGAGGAGTCTCTGTATAAGGTCACCTATAAGGGATATTCTAGGTATAAAGGTATAAGATGACCAAGAGGCTTCTAATGGAAAGATGCAACTTAAGTACAAGGCTCCAATCAATGAATGAAGACAATTCACTCTCCTTAGAGATGTCAAATTTGTGAACCACAAGACCTAGGGCTTGATTAATAGGTTGAGATTTCGGATGGCCAAAGGTCAAGGTGTAGATAAAGGGTTTCCAACAATGTATTCAGCAAGGATATGGCACATGAAACCATCAAGAAGCCCCCAAGTTGAAGCTAAATCCAAACTAGGGTTTTGACTTAGGGCAAACAACTAGGCAAGCGAAATTATGGACAAAATCGGAATGAATGCTTACCAAAGGGGAATGATTTTGAGGCAACCACTCCACCCTGTTGATTTTGGGTAGCATTAGATGTGCTCTAGTTCTAAAATTTTGTGGAGGGACTAGAACTCATGAGATCTCCAAGACCCAAAAATTGTTTGGAGAAATTCCACCCGGATGAGGAGTTATTAAAATAATTAATATTTTTAATGTGTTCCTAAGTCTAAACTTAGGAAAATAATGGGTATTAATAAAGATATGGGTGAGAAGCTTCTAAGAGACGAGGATCAAGTTTGTTTTAATCTTAGCCGTTGATTAGAGACTTAATCTCGGCCGTTGATTCATCAATAGGAAAAGTATAAGAAAAGACTTGAGAGTCATTTGGAGATACACTGGGCAAATATTCAGTAACCTGAGGGAAATCGATTCTCAAGGAGGAGTTCGATTTCAGAGGGAGAGTTGTAGGGTGAAGGAAGAGGGAGAGCTCTGACGCAGTGACGTAGAGGGAGAGCTCTGACGCAGTGTAGCAGTGACGCAACTCCTAGAGGAGGTGACGCAATTCCAGTGCAGAGCTTGGAGTAGCCATCATTGCCTAGCACCAGGAACAACGCAGTCACCTGTGGGGTTTGTTCATCTGTCTCTGGAGAGAGGTACTTTTGCCGGGTTTATTCTCTATTGGGTGATCTGGATTTGGCACCCTAGTTGTATTAATAAATCTTCTTAATAATACAAACCCTCTATATGCTGCATCGATTTTCCCGAATTGGGTTTTTCCAGGGACAATTGTTCAAAAACAACTATGTTGATGTGATTGATTCTTGTGCTTGTATATCACTGCTATTTTCTCTATGTAATTATGTGATAATTGCTGTAGAATTTATTTTAATGTTTACTGAAGAGTGTCGTGAATAACTTATTGTGGGAAATAAGTAGGAGAAATAAATCAGTTACTGCAGTAGAATTTCGTGTTAGAAATTTTCACATGGTATCAGAGTAGAGATCAGGCAACATGATTGAAGAATCTACTATGATTCAGGAGCTTGATGCTGTGGCATCAACTCAGAGGGACTCACGCAGATCTCCAGAGAAAGAAGAGAGCACGAAGGATATGGATCATGATTATTCTATTTTAGCTTCCAGACTGGTAGAAGAAGTCGCGTGCCTAGCAAGTTCTGCCTCCTCTGAGGTTTGGTATATAGATAGTGGAGCTTCTTGGCATATGACAGGAATACGAGAATGTTTTTCAAATTATCAGGAAGAAAGGATGAACTTCCAGATCACCATGGGAAATAAGTCAAAATGTACCCTCGTAGGAAGAGGTACTGTAGTCTTTCAAATAAAAGCAGGGGATCGACTTTGAGCAACCAATGTGCTACATGTGCCAGGATTGGGGATGAACTTACTCTCTGTATCTCAGCTTCAAAACAAGGGCTATGACGTTTTCTTCATTAAAGAGAAAGTATATGTCAAACACCTGAGTTGGAAAAAGAAGGCCCAGATTGGAGTCAGAAGTAACAGGCTGTATAGATTACAGTTATAATCTCCAATGGCACTGATAGGCAACAATGGGGAAAAAGATTTGAATGAACTATGGCACAGGAGGATGGGACACTTACACCATGGGGCTCTAAGAATTCTCGGGAGAACAGTATCAGGAGTTCCAGAATTAAGTACCAAACGAGATGATGTATGCAGAGGATGCGCACTAGGCAAGTACGCCAAGGAAGCATTTTTTAGAAGCAACAATAGGGCTAAGAGTGTTCTGGGATTGATACACTCAGATATCTGCGGATCCATGTCCACAAAAACTCTTAGTTGTGTCGAATACCTCGTCACCTTCATTGATGACCATTCCAGAAAGACTTGGATCTACTTTCTAAAAACCAAGGATGATGTTTTCGGTCGATTCAAAGAGTTTAAGGCTCTAGTTGAGAATCTGATAGGAAAGAAGATAAAGATATTGCGCTTAGACAATGGTGGAAAATACATCGACAAGGACTTCACTGATTTTTGCGCAAGGGAGGGCATCAGAGGGGAGTGGACAACCCCCTATAATCCGGAGTAGAATGGAGTAGCAGAAAGGAAGAACTGGACTATTGTTGAAGCAGCGAGGGCGATGTTGTATGATCAGGATATGCCCAAGTTTCTATGGGCAGAAGCATGCAACACGACAGTGTATGTCCAGAACAAGACTCCTCATAGGGCATTAGGTAAGATTACTCCGGAGAGTGTCTTCACTGGTAAGAAGCCTGAGGTAAGTCATTTCAGGATATTTAGGAGTTTGGCATACTGCCATGTACCCAAAGAAAAGAGGAAGAAATTAGATCAGATTGCGGAGAAAGGATATCTTGTGGGATATAGAGAGAATGCTAAGGCATATAGAGTCTATCTTCCGGGGAATAGGAAGATCGTAATTCGACGAGATGTAAAGTTCATGGAGGACAGAGCTTTCTTGAAATCCAGAGAAATGCCTTCCAGAGAGCAGTCAAAGGATGATTTGTTGGTCCAGCCTCTTCGACCAACAGAAACTAGCACTAGTATTTCTCCTAAAGGCAAAACTCCAGAGGTGGAGCCTTAGGAAGAGGAGCAGATAGATATACCCACTACCAGTGGTAGAATGAGCCGGGAACTTCAACAGATACTACGAGATGCAGAGGATTTCGTCGGGGTGCCCGGGAACGAGAAAAGGGATCATAGACAGCCAGATAGATACTAAGCCTTGGTGGCTTAGATTGGAGAACCCTCCAGTTTTCAAGAGGCCGATCAACATCAAGTATGGGTAGATGCTATGGTGGAGGAATACAGTTCCATAATGGTCAATGATGTCTGGAAAGTGGTACCTAGGCCTTAGGATAAGTCAATTGTAGGGTCGAGATGGCTCTACAAATTCAAATACACTACAGATGGCAGTGTGGAAAAATACAAAGCCAGGTTTGTGGCTAAGGAGCTTGCTCAGAAGGAAGGGATAGAATACATAGAAACCTTCGCCCCAGTAGCCAGGTATACTTTTATTAGATCCGTGATATCCCTTGGAGCACAGATGGGGTGGGAGGTTCACCAGATGGATGTCAAGGTGGCATTCTTGAATGTGGTAATAAAAGAAGTATACATTGAACAACCAAAGGGTTTTGAGACACATGAGAAGAAATCTCATGTATGCAGGTTGAAGAAAGCTCTGTATGGGCTTAAACAGGCACCTAGAGCATGGTACGGTCAAATTGATGGCTACTTGCAGAAGATGGGATTCATCAAGAGTGACGTAGATCCTAACCTCTACTATCTGGTTGTAGAGAATGAGTCTCTAATCCTGGTTTTATATGTGGATGATCTCTTTCTGACAGGCTCATCCAAGATTGCAAGGAGAACTTAGCCACAGAATTCGACATGAAGGATTTGGGACAGATGCATTATTTCCTGGGGTTGGAAGTTTGGCAGTAGAAGGGTGAAGTTTTCCTTGGGCAAGGGAGATACGCTACAAAGATTTTGAAAAGGTTCAGAATGCAGGACTATAGACCTATGGCTACTCCAATGATCACCAACTGGAAGAATATTGATGCATCCGAAGATAAAGAAGTTGATCCCACCTTGTACAGGCAGCTCATAGGGTCCCTGATGTATCTGGTCAATACCAGGCTGGACATTTGTTACGCTGTCAACACCCTCAGTCAGATCATGGTGGAACCAAAGAGGGTGCACTGGGCAACAACCAAGCATGTTCTCAGATATATACGAGGAACAATCGAGCATGGACTAATGTACACCCAAGGCAATGACATCAGGTTGAATCGGTTCACTGATGCATATTGCGTTGGAAGTTCAGTAGATCGGAAAAGTACCACTGGGTATTGTTTCAACATTGGATCATGAATGACCTCCTGGTGTAGTAGGAAACATAAATCCGTGGCTCTGAGCTCAGTTGAAGTTGAATATATGGTAGCTAGCACAACTTTGTGTGAAGCCATATGGCTTAGGAAATTGCTTGTGAATCTGGTCAGGAGAAAGATGGAGGCGACCAATATGTTGTGTGATAATCAGAGTTGCATCAAGCTCTATGAGAATCCAGTCTTTCATGATTGGTCGAAGCACATTGATATCAGGTGTCACTTTATCAGACACTGTGTCCAACGAGGGGCAGTACAGTTGAGATACACCCCAATAGGAGAATAGGTGGCAGAGATTCTCACCAATGCTTTTGGAAGAGCAAAGTTTGTTTACTTCAGGGAGAAGATGGGGATGGTGAATAATCCGTTTTAGTAGCAAAAGCAGATAGTATAAGGAGTTGCAGTGCAACAGTTAGCAGTGGCAGTGCAATGAGCAGCATATTCAGAGGGAGCTGCAGTACAGATGTAACAGTGACAGTTGCAGTGTCATGGGCAATAGTACAGGTTGCAGCAGCGCAATGGGTGAGGGGCAGTTGGCCGAGCATCAACAACGTAGAGGATCGATGTCGTGGATCAGTGTGATGCTTTTATTGGGAAGTATTGCTAGAGCACATTCCTCTCTAAGACAAAATGTTGATTTTGGGTAGCATCAGATGTTGAGTTGGGGTAGCATCGGATGTGCTCTAGCCATGAAAATTGGTGGAGAGGCTAAAGCACATGAGATCTCCAAGACCTAGAAATGGTTTGGATAGATTGTACCCGGTTTGGGAGATACTAAAATAACTAATATTTTTAATGGAGTCTAAACTTAGGAAAAATAAAATATTAATGGGTATTAATATAAAACTGGGTTAGAAGGTTCCAAAAGTCATGGATCAAGCCAAATCTAATCTTAGCCATTGATTAGAGATTTAATCTCAGCTGTTGAAGGACCAACATGAAAAGTATAAGAAGAGGCTTAAGGGTCAGTTGGAGAACACACTGAGGGAGACCAGTCAGTTTGATTTCTAGAGCAGGGTTAGCTAAGAAATTCGAACTAGTGGTCTGAAGAGCAGCAGGACGTAGTGGGCGCGGAACAGAGAGTCGGGAACAACACCAGAAGATCAACGTAGAGGTTGGAGAGGCAAACGTAGAGCCTCTCAGGCAGACATAGAGGCAGCAGATTGCGTACTCACTGGAAGGCCTGCGTGGGTGACGCAGAGGTTCAGTGCTGATGTAGAGAGGCAGGTGCTGATGCAGTGGCTTTGGGAGCTGCGTAGGGGCCAGTAAGCCTAACGCTGAGACTGGGAGAAGTGCTAGAGAATTTGTTCTCTGTTGGGTAAGTCAGTTTGGCACCCAGTTGTACTGAAGAATTGCTGAATAATAAAATCCTCCTCTGTTGCACCGGTTTTCCTGCATTGGGTTTTTCCGGGGACATTTGTCCAAAATATCTGTGTTGATGTGTTGATTCTTGTGCATGTGTTTGTCTCTGTATTATGAGGCGATATTTGCAGCGTAATTTATTTTAATGTTTATTGAAGGGTTTTGGTCAATAACTTATCGACAATATGTAGGTAAAATAAGACAGTTGTTGCAGTGATAGAATTTTCACATGGTATTAGAGCAAGTAATCAGAGAAAGGAAGGGAAAATCAACTATGAGTCGAGACCATGATGCAAATGCATCTATGTCAGAGACTCGCACATATTTTCAGAAAATTTCACAAGAGACAGTAATTTCGATTTCTCTATGTTGGCTTTCAGGCTGGAAGAAGAAGTGGCTTGTGTGACTAGCTCTACATCATCAGAGGTATGGTATATAGACAGTGGAGCCTCTTGGCATAGGACGGGAATCCGGGAATGTTTCTCAGATTATCAGGAGGAGAGGATGAACTTTCAGATCACCATGGGGAACAAAGCAAAGTGTACTCTAGTAGGGAGGGGTACCATAGTTTTTCAAATAGAAACAGGAGAGCTGTTCTGTGCTACCAATGTGTTGCATGTACTAGGGTTGGGGATGAACTTACTTTTCGTGACGCAACTTCAAGGCAAATGCTGTGACGTTTTCTTCAGCAAGGAGAAAGTATATGTCAAACACTCGAACTGGAAAAAGGAAGCGCAGATCGGGATCAAAAGTAACAGGATGTATAGACTACAACTAGAATCACCAATGGCACTAATAGGAAGTCATGGAGACAAGGACTTGAATGAACTATGGCATTGAAGAGTGGGACATTTGCACGATGGGGCTTTGAGAATTCTCAGAAGCACTGTAACAGGAGTTCCAGATCTTAGCACGGAACGAGATGATGTATGTAGAGGATGTGCTCTGGGAAAGTATGCTAAAGCAACATTTCCTAGAAGTAAAAACATGGCTAAGAGTGTACTAGGATTGATACACTTAGATATCTGCGGACCTATGTCTACTAAAGCTCTTAGTGGTGCCTAGTACTTCCTCACCTTCATTGATGACCACTCAAGGAAAACTTGGATTTATTTTCTGAAAACCAAGGACGAGGTTTTTTGTCGATTCAAAGAGTTCAAGGCTCTAGTGGAGAATCTGATTGGGAAGAAAATAAAAGTTTTGCGCTCAAATAATGGTGGAGAGTATGTCGATAAGGACTTCACTGATTTTTGCGCTAAGGAGGGCATCAAAAGAGAGTGGACAACTCCTTACAATCCGGAGCAGAATGGAGTAGCAGAAAGAAAGAACAGGACTATTGTAGAAGCAGCTAGGGCCATGATGTATGATTAGGATATGCCAAAATTCCTATGGGCAGAAGCATGCAACACAACAGTCTATGTTCAGAATAGAACTCCTCATCGAGCATTGGGCAAGATTACTCCAGAGAAAGTCTTCACAAGGAAGACACCTGAAGTCAGTCATTTCAGGATATTTGGGAGCTTAGCATATTGCCGCATACTTGAGGAAAAGAGGAAGAAGCTGGATCAAACTACAGAGAAAGGATATCTAGTGGGATATAGCGAAAACGCTAAGGCATACAGAATCTATCTTCCAGGGAGCAGGAAGGTAGTAGTTCGACGAGATGTGAAGTTATGGAGGATAGGGCTTTCAGAAAATCTCGAGAAATGCCTTCTTAAGAGCAGTCAGAAGAGGAGCCGTTGGTCAAACCTCTTCAACCAATGGAAGTAAAGAATTCTTCTTTGGATCAGGGAGAATCACAGGATGAAGAGGAGCTAACAGAAGCACCTACTGGCAGAGGAAGAATGAGCAAGGAACTTCGTTAGATTCTGCGAGATGTAGAGGACTTCATCGGTGCGCCAAGGAACAATAAGAGGGAGCGAAAACAACCAGATAGATATCAGGCATTAGTAGCTCAAGATGGGGAGCCTGCCAGTTTTCAGGAGGCAGCTCAACATCAAGTTTGACTGGATGCGATGGTAGAGGAGTACAACTCCATAATGGTGAATGCTGTCTGGGAGGTAGTGGCAAGGCCCCAAGACAAATCAGTGGTAGGTTCGAGATGGATCTACAAGATTAAATACGCTGCAGACGACAGTGTTGAGAAATACAAAGGCAGGTTTTTGGCTAAGGGGTATGCTCAGAAGGAAGGAATTAACTACGAAGAAACCTTCTCCTCGGTAGCCAGGTATACATCCTATTAGAACCGTGATATCTCTTGCAGCACAGATGGGGTGGGAGATTCATCAGATGGATGTCAAAATGGCATTTCTGAATGGGGTGATAGAAGAAGAGGTATACATTGAACAACTAGAGGGCTTTGAGACACATGAGAAGAAGTCTCATGTATGCAGATAAGAAGAAGTCTCATGTATGCAGATTGAAGAAAGCCTTGTATGGGCTTAAACAGACACCTAGAGCATGGTATGGTCGAATCGATGGCTACTTGCAGAAGATGGGATTTGTCAAGAGTGACACAGATCCAAATCTCTACTATCTGGTTGTAGAGAATGAACCTCTAATCTTAGTATTATATGTGGATGATCTTTTCCTGACAGGATCATCTAGGCTCATCGGGGATTGCAAGAAGAATCTAGCCATGGAATTCGACATGAAGGATTTGGGACGAATGCATTATTTCCTGGGGTTGGGAGTTTGGCAGGAAAAGGGGGAGATCTTCCTTGGGCAAGGGAGATATGTTACAGAAATCCTGAAGAGATTCAGGATGGAGGACTGTAGACCCATGGCTACTCCAATGATCACCAATTAGAAGAAGATTGATGTATCAGAAGACAAGGATGTTGATCCCACCTTATACAGGTGGCTCATAGGGTCCCTGATGTATCTGGTCAATACCAGGCCAGACATTTGTTACATTGTCAATACCCTCAGTCTGTTCATGGTGGAGTCGAAGAGGGCGCACTGGGCAAAGCCAAACATGTTCTCTGGTATTTATAGGGAACAGTCGACTATGGACTCTTGTACACCAGGAGTAAGGATATCAGATTGAGTGGATTTACTGATGCAGATTGGGCTTGAAGTTCAGTGGATCGGAAAAGTATCTTTGGGTACTGTTTCAACATTGGATCAGGAATGACCTCCCGGTGCAGTAGGAAACAAAAATCCGTTGCTCTGAGCTTAGCTGAGGCTGAATATATGGCTGCGAGCACAACTTCATGTGAGGCCATATGGCTTAAAAAACTGCTTGTGAACCTATTCAGAAGAAAGATGGAGGCGACCAGGATCATGTGTGATAATCAGAGTTGCATCAAGTTCTCTGAGAATCCAGTGTTTCACGATCGGTCAAAGTATATTGATATTCGGTGTGACTTTGTCAGAGACCATGTCCAACGAGGAGTTGTACAGTTGAGCTACACTCCTACAAGAGAATAGGTGGCAGACATCCTCACCAAGGCCCTTGGAAGAACAAAGTTTGATTATTTCAGGGAAAATATGGGGATGATAAAGAATCCATTTTAGTAGCAGAAATGGGGGTGATGTTGCAGTGCAGTAGCAGTCAACAGTAGCACAATGCAACATGGCGAGAAGAGATCGCAGTGCAGATACAGTGTTGGGAAAAAGGACCAACAATAGCACGGATGCAAATGGAGTTGTAGTGCAGATGCAACGTTGGGAGAAAGGACCAGCAACAACACTGATGCAGAGGGAGCTGCCATACGGATGCAGCAGTGGCAGATGCAGAGCCATGGGCAGCAGTACAGGATGCAGCAGTGCAGAGGATGTTGGGCAGGGAGGCCTAGCATTAGCACAAGTACCAGTGCCGTATAGTCAGAGTGATGCTCAGAATGGAGTATTACGAGAGCATAGTCCTCGCTAAGAGGGAGTGTTGATTTGGGGTAGCATCGGATGTGCTCTAGCCATGAAAGTTGGTGGAGAGGCTAAAGCACATGAGATCTCCAAGACCCAGAAATGGTTTGGACAGATTGTACCCGGTTTGGGAGATATTAAAATAATTAATATTTTTAATGGAGTTAATGGGTATTGATATAAAACTGGGTTAGAAGGTTCCAAAAGTCATGGATCAAGCCAAATGTAATCTTAGCCGTTGATTAGAGATTTACTCTCGGCTATTGAAGGACCAACAGGAAAAGTATAAGAAGAGGCTTGAGGGTCAGTTGGAGAACACACTGAGGGAAACCAGTCAGTTCGATTTCTGGAGCGAGGTTAGCTGAGAAATTCGAACTAGTGGTTTGAAGAGCAGCAGGAGGCAACGGGTATGGAACAGAGAGTTGGGAACAACACTAGAAGATTAGTGTAGAGGTTGGAGAGGCAGACACAGAGACAACAGACTGCGCAGTCACTAGAAGGCCTGCGTGGGTGACACAGAGAGGCAGGAGCTGACGCAGTAGCTCTGGGAGCTGCGTAGGGTCCAGTAAGCCTGACGTTGAGACCGGGAGAAGTGCTGGAGAATTTGTTCTTTGTTAGGTAAGTTAGTTTGGCACCCAGTGTACTGAAGAATTGCTGAATAATAAAATCCTCCTCTGCTGCACCGGTTTTCCCGCATTGGGTTTTTTCGGGGACATTTGTCCAAAATATCTGTGTTGATGTGTTGATTCTTGTGCATGTGTTTGTTTCTGTATTATGACGTGATATCTGCAGCATAATTTATTTTAATATTTACTGAAGGGTTTTGGTAAATAACTTATCGGCAAATAAGTAGGTAAAATAAATTAGTTGTTGTAGTGATAGAATTTTCACATCGGATGTGCTCTAGCTCTGAAATTTTGTGGAGGGACTAGAACTCATGAGATCTCCAAGACGTAGAAATCGTTTGGAGAAATTCCACCCGGATGAGGAGTTATTAAAATAATTAATATTTTTAATGTGTTCCTAAGTCTAAACTTAGGAAAATAAAAATATTAATGGGTATTAATAAAGATATGGGTGAGAAGCTTCTAAGAGATGAGGATCAAGTTTGTTTTAATCTTAGTCGTTGATTAGAGACTTAATCTCGGCCGTTGATTCATCAATAGGAAAAGTATAAGAGAAGACTTAAGAGTCATTTGGAGATACATTGGGCAAATATTCAGTAACCCGAGGGAAATCGATTCTCAAGGAGAAGGAGTTTGATTTCAGAGGGAGAGTTGCAGGGTGAAGGAAGAGGGAGAGCTCTGACGCAGTGATGCAGAGGGAGAGCTTTGACGCAGTGTCGCAGTGACGCAGCTCCTAGAGGAGGTGACGCAATTCCAGTGCAGAGCTTGGAGCAGCCATCGCTGCCCAGCACTAGGAACAACGCAGTCACTTGTGGAGTTTATTCGTCTGTCTTTGGATAGAGGTACTTCTGCCGGGTTTATTCTCTATTGGGTGATCCAGATTTGGCACCCTAGTTGTATTAAAAAATCTGCTTAATAATACAAACCCTCTATATGCTGCACTGGTTTTCCCGAATTGGGTTTTTCCGGGGACAATTGTCCAAAAACAACTGTGTTGATGTGATTGATTCTTGTGCTTGTATATCATTGTTATTTTCTCTATGTAATTATGTGATAACTGCAGTAGAATTTATTTTAATGTTTACTGAAGGGTTTTGTAAATAACTTATTGTGGGAAATAAGTAGGAGAAATAAATTAGTTACTGCAGTAGAATTTCGTGTTAGAAATTTTCACACACCCTTGATATTTAGAGTTTCCAAAAGCCAAAATTTCCCTTCCTAGCTAATTTGCACTAGGCCCTAGGTGGCTGGTTGGCCTTAAGAGGACCGAATTAGGTAAAGAGAGAGAAAGAGTAAAATTTATGGATAAAGTTTGACTTGATCACTGACAAAGGATGGTTAGTGCCTAGTCTTAGGGTTGTTGGAGTCTATGGGTTCTTTAGTTTGGCTAAAACTCGCAAAGGAGTAAGGATATTTTGATGCCCTAATATCAAAACCCTAACTATTACGTTTGGGAGGGATTGAAAATCACTTGGGAGAGCTAATGTAAGATCACCAAGGGGATTGCCATTCATATATCATACAATGAGTAATGCATGCAATAAAATGACCTACCTTCAGTAAGATTGATATTCAACAAAATTAGGGCACAATATTTAACCTAGGTCACTAATTTATTCCATACAATAGACATAAAATAATTTTTTTGGCAAATAAAGGCACTTACAAGATAATATATATGTACAAGTCAATCATTAATCCAAGGTAACTTCTCCAAAGACAGGACAATATCTCCAAGACAAGGTTTGCTCCATAGATCACATCTCTCAAATAGGAAAGGAGGCCGAAATTCTCAAGAAGAGAGGTTGAGTTCACAAGTGATGATGATGAAAAATGTAATAGTCCTCTCCTCTATTGATGAGGAGGAATATTTCCTAATTAACCTAAAATCCCCTAGAAAGACAAGTAAAATCATAATAATGCATTGTGTTACAAGCCAACCCACTGGCTTAGACATAAAATCAAAGAATTGCCCACATTTGTGAGCCGTGAAGCCTTATTATGTCGACATCATCCATCAAATAAGCTCCATGTGGGATGCTTTGAGACTCCAGGGTGCGATGAGTGGTGTAGAAGCCTCTAAAAATCATGATATGAGGGTTGGCCCTCAAATCTCTGTCAATATCTCTTTGTGGACCCCAAAATCCAGTTTGACCAAAGGTGGTCTCCTGGGTCTCCCATTGCTCAAAATGTCCATCTCTGCTCCAATATTTGAGGGTTTTCTAGGTGTTACTAGCCCTCCCAAGTCTCTGAAGGTGAGACCATCCTCATTTGGGCTTTGGATCAACTTCCATCTCTCAGAGAGTGCTAAGGCCGACCTGGGGCATGTTGGTGCAAGTGCATCATCCTAAAGAATCATCAAATATAGTGCAAAGAGGTAGAACGTCCTAGGTGTAGAAGGTGCATAAGGTAGGTATGATGTGTTGCTACTGCTCAGAGACCCAAGGCTCTCAACACTTCACCTATGGTGCCAGTATACTTCTCTAGGGTCTAGGTATCTGTGGGTAAGGTGCCCAGATCATGGGCGGCTAAACCACCTGACAATAACAACATAAAATCTAGCGAAAGTAACTAGTCATTAGGGAAAACAATCATTTTTGCATCTAAGTGAACCAAGCTTGAATGTAAAAGGCTATTTATTTAATACGTCAAATAAGGCTTCCCTTCCAAAATTGGGGCCTTGAACTCGAAATGGTGTTTCCTCCCTAGATGGGAGTGGCTAAAGGACAACCCTATTAGGTATTTTAGCCCCTAAGGGGAAGTAACATTTCCTCAGTCCAACCTTCAATTGATAGGTGTTAGTGAATAATGATGGTAACAGAGGGGAGAAGACTTCATGGCCAAGTGCCATGGTCAAATGGAACAAAATGATGGGGATCCACATCGTGAGTGTATAGATGTGAGGAGGAAGCAATCATGGATGCATGAGTTACCAACTTGACCTTTGTTTTTCCACCCCTCTTGTATGCGTTTTTCTTTTGCCTATTTTTTTTTTGTATCACTGCTCATAGCTCAAAGGGTTAGAGCTTGCTTTGAATGATGTATAGCAGTTGTATTACCCTTTAATGATGAGGCAACTTATTGCCCATTGGGGTTGGGACGTGCAGTTGGCAGCATGGTGTTGGCATTGATTTCAACCCTCAGAGACAATCAGCCAGTCAGATAGTTTTGTTGGCATTGATTCCAACAGATTGATGAGGTTGCATGGTGTTTTGATCAAGTCTGTTGGTTTACAGGGTTTTGACAAGATCGTTGCAGATGGCCTGAAATAGCAGTGGCAGATCTGGATCAAAAGTTTTATGTTTTTCCTCATTAAGTGTACAGACGTTGGTTCAAAGAGGCAAAACAACAGACCTAACTTTTACAGCCCAGATTTTCTTTGGCAAGTCCACGTCCGCATCTTGGATTCAACATGCATAACCTGTGCCTGTGCTTGTAGGTGCGCAAAAGAAATTATCGCGAGCACAAACCTCAGTAATCGCCCATGGTAGAGTTTTGACAGTTAGAATGAGGTGGTTTGCAATGTTGTGGCTAATCTAGTCTCCAATGAATGGTGTGAACGTATTAATTCATCAAGTGATGATGTAGTGGATCGATCGAGTCGTTGTAGTGGATTTGGTCATCTACTGTTATAAATGAGTTAATGCATTGTGGTTGACTTGGAAAGCCATCAAACATTACAGTTGATTTTTCTTGTGGTAATTAAAGGGCCGAGATCTATAAATTAGCAAAGCAATTTGACCTTTGAGTGTGAACGTTTGAGTTATTTGAGGAATTTTTTTTGGCACCTGTTGTCGCGCAGATTGACACGACAACGCTCAGACCGGGGGCTGTCACTCTGATCCCCGATCCCTCCGTTTAAGCCTGTCTCCCGCGGCTAAGGGGGGTAGACCCTGCGAGATAATGAAGACCAACTGCCAAACAGTTGGGTGGGAGACACGACACACGATATGATAAGCACTAGATGAATTTAGAGATTTAATAGACCAGTGCCTTGTGGAGTTAATGTTTAAATGATTACTTTTTAAATGGTATAGAAACATAAACCGTGAACAGTAATCATTTGTCATCAGCTAAATCACATGACCAAAAATGATATCCTGGCAACTGGAAATTTTTGAAGAGATGAAAGCCTGAGAACCATGAATTGTTAACCAGACATCATATTTCGTGTTTCGACTTGAAAATTTCAGATCTCAGCATGAAAGATATGACAATTACTGAAAATAACTGGATCTAAAAAAATTCCACAAATATTTTTTTTATTTTTTTTTTTAAATATTAAAATGAAATCTAAAGATTATTCTAAAACTAAACTATTTAAAAAAAAATAAAACTAAATCTAAAAAAAAAAAAAAATTATAAATTTTTTTTATTTTTTATTTTTTTCCTTTTTTATTTTCCATGTTATAAAAACTGAAAATTAAAAAATCTAAAAAATATAAAAACTTAACACTTAAAATCTATTATAAACTAAAACGTTAAATGAAAACCTAAGCTTAACCCATTAAAAAAAAACTAAATAAAACAAAACAAATTAAAATCTAATTAGAATTAAAATCTATCTAACCAAGCCTAAGTTCTAACGTCTAAACCATGCTATAATCCGAATAACCCAAAGGAAATCGAAATTTATCTGAACGCACATATAACTCAGAACTGAAACTGAACCCTTGACTAAAATGTAGCCACGCCTTGCATATATCGTTACCTTGGCTCAGTGAAAATTTCGGATCGCGTGGAGAAAAACCTGGGCAGGGATAGAATGCGGCGGACAGAGAAAGACTTAAATCAATTTGAAACTTACCTGAGCGTGATTTACCTGGCCCGATGGAATTTGTCAATGCGATTGAATGATTTTGAATGATTGAATGATTTCGATACGCAGCAAAACTCGTGAGGAAAATTGTAGTCACGCCTGGGTATGCCTTTGCTTTCGATGGATAAATCAGATTCATGAATCGCTTGACCCGTAATTTGAAACGCAGTCATTAAAACGCCATCGAAACCCTGGACCAGCCGACCATTGATACCTCCTTACAGCTTCGATTCCTCACACGCACGATGACATCGATCCGCAGAAATTTTGCAGGTTCAATCAGTGTTGAACGCGTGGGTATCCGAATCGTGTTGATTGTGGATTGATTTTGGAATGCAGGTGAAATGGCTGGACATTGACGGCAGACAGAAAGGAAACTTGAATCGGCTTGACGCTGGATACGCTGTCTGACGGATTGTGGTGATGCGTCTCAATTTATGTCTTTTATATAAACGGATTTTATTACTTGAGGCAGTTCTGCGTTGAATGATGTCGGACACCTTCGATTTAAACCTGGTTTTGCTGCGGGATCATCCGAACTGTGCAGACTTTTGAGTTTTCTTGTCTTTTGGCTGCTTAGATTTGAGACGGCTTTGGTGACCGCAGAATTTCAATGGAGCCACTATACAAAGGCCGCTACAGAAGCTTGATCTAATTGCCAACGTGTATCTGCATCCTTCATTGCCTTGTGCGGGCTTCTCATGGCATAATTTTTCAGCCGTAGTACCAGCAAACAACAATGCTCTCCCTTTCAAAACGTTTCAGCACCACCTTTGCCGGCAGAAAGTGACGCAAGTCTGGCAGTGCACTGATAAAGAGAACACATTGACTGAAAATAGATTTGCAGGCTGGGCAGCCGTAATTGCAAGAAAACAAAACCCTATACCTGCAAACACAAAGAAAACAAAACCCTAATGATATATGCACAAAATCAAAATCAAAACCCTAGATCAACTGACTAATTTACAGATCTTGGCCTCTTAACTGCCAGATTTAACAATAAGAGCAGAAGTGTTTTCAGTATATCAGAAATTTTGAACTTCACTGTGAACAGAAAGAAAATCTCTCAATGTAAAACAGAAAAGAAACTCTTAATGATTAACCCAGGGAACAATCAGCTGGGCTCTGCACAGAAAAGCCAGTGGGAGTCGGCTGGTTCAGCCTAGAACTTCCCCAAACGCCCACAATTTCCTTCAGAAAGGTTTTCCTGCACACCTCAAGCAACCATCAGCACAGAGAGAAAGAGTGCTGCTAGATCTCAGAAAATAATGGAGATACCTGCCATTATTTCAGAAACCCTAGCAGCCCTCAAACCCTAGCAGGTGAACAAGATACCTGTGCTCACACTACTCTTAAAAAAACAAGCTATGATTAACGGCTAAAAACTGAAATATGCAGAAAATTAAAGATCTCACAGCAATCCCAGAGAGTAACACCAGCACGATTTGGACCCCAAAGTCTTTTTATTAACCAGAAAATCAGATTACAAGAGAGCTTTTCAGTACAGACTCACAGATCAGATGATCTGAAATGACCACCTAAGACCCTATATAAAGGAAATGCCTCCAACGGCTAGTTCGAGTGATCCATGTAGAAATGATCTCAACCGTTGATGAGGATCAAGATATCTCTTGATCTCATCTGTCGATTTATTAACTTAAAATATTATTATTTTATTAGTTAGGGTTTTTGCTTCATTTTTTAAATTTTTTGTTTTTTATTATTTTATTATTTTTATTCATTTTTTAATTTTTTAATTCATTTAACATGGATCACTGAACTAAGCTTTCGGAAACATCACCTAGGACCTAGGACTTAGGACTCATGAGGGGATTTAAAACATTTCTCGACCCTCAAGACACATTACATCATGACTTTTATAATTTACATCTCAAGGGGACAAGTCCACTTAATACAGACCCTCATAAATCACCCAGCTCTGCGACACCACGATAATCTAGCAGATCAACACACTAGGATTCTCCTAAAGTTCTAATGACAAAATCAATCCCGACTTTGGGGTCAGGTTTGAAGGAAAACTCTGCTGATCCGTGGATCGGTGAGACGAAAAACCTTCCGGGACGTAGATTATCATCAGAAAGTTAGGTCCACCTAGGCAAATTACATACATGACTCATGTCTGCTAAGATTATTTACAATTAATACATTGCAGACTGGGTTTACAATCAAAAAGATCAAGCTGCTGATGATGGCAGGATGGCACGGACATGCTGATCAGGTGTTGCTTCTTTCTGTCAAGAAAAATGGGGTGCACTGCATGGGTAGTTGACCAGTAGAGGTCAACAGCACCGATGCTCATCCATTATAGATCTGAGTTTGTTTTTCATTCTGTTATGGCACAAGGGATAAGAATGGTGGATTGACGAAATAGCAATTCGACATTTGAGCGTGAGTGTTTGAGTTATTTGAGGAATTTGTTCTGGAACAGGGGATATAAGAATGGTGGATTGACGAAATAGCAATTTGACATTTGAGCATGAGTGTTTGAGTTATTTGAGGAATTTGTTTTGGCACCAACGCTCATACATTATAGATATGAATTTGTTTTTCTTCTGTTTTGGCACAGGGGATATAAGAATGGTGGATTGATGAAATTGTGCTTGGTCTGGAAGAATCCTTTGAGGTCTCGCATTGTTTTGGACCAGTGTGATCAATGGGAGATACCATTTTCTGAATAATCTATTGCAGAGACTAGTTGCCATCATATGCAGAGTGTTGAGACAAAATGAAAAGTTTGATTGATCAAGTGTGAACCTGATCATCGTATAAAAGGAGCCTAAAAATGTGAACATTGATCTAGTCTACAAGTTGTCATGTGGTCATTGTAATGGTTCGATTTGGTCCAGAAAGTTCCGTTGACTTGGTGTTAAAAGTGTAAAGGCGTCAATGGTGGATCTGGTTGTAATAAATTGTTTGATCTAGTCATGTCTTAATATGGTCCAAGTAATCTGATCTCGTCCCCATGTGTGATCACATTGATCATTAGAGTATTGTGTGATCTGGTCAAAGGAAGAGTTGATATGCTCAGTTCGTGGAGGTATGGTTGATTTGGAGCATTATTTTATTTATACCCAAAGTGTGAAAATTTCTGAATCTAACACATCAGAAACCCCTATTGCAATATCTGGTTTAGTATCTCCTACTTGTTCTTTACATTAACAAGTTATTTAATAACATAAACATTGAAGTAAACATAATTGCAACCTTCACAAATATACATATCAACAACTGAAATAAACTTAGGCAACACAAGGGACACCGTTATTTTTGGACAATCGTCCCTGGAAAAATCCAATGCGGGAAAATAGTTGCAACATATATGAGGGTTTTATTATTAAGCAGATTTCTGAATACAACTAGGGTGTCGGAAATGGCTCACCCTTCAGAGAATATCCTTGGCAGTAGTACCTCTCTCCGGAGACAGATATTCCGGCAAATCAGCAACGGATGATCAACCCCACAGTGACTGTGACTGTTCCTTGTGCTGGACAACGAAAGCTGCTCCAAGCACTGCTCTAGAACTGTGTCACCCTCTCTGAAACTGTGTCACCCTCTCCAGGCTGATTTGCTCTCAGTCTGCCCCACAGAACCTCCTCAGCGCAACCTCTTCAGCCCAACGTCAGCCTCTATAGCCCTCTACGCTGTCTGCCTCAGTCTCTGTGGCTTTTGCTTCAGCCTCTACAACTTCTGCGTCAGCCTCTGCGACTTCTGCGTCAGGCTTTGTGTCCTCTGCGTCAGCCTCTATGGCTTCTGTGTCCTCTGCGCTGGCCTCCTTAGCCTCTGTGTTAGCCCTCTTAGGCTCTTTTCTGCCTCTTCCGACTCTTTGTTGCCTATTTGATATGTATTCTTTAGCCTTGGATCAAAATCCCTTGTTGAACTACCCCTCATTGCAACTGATCACTAACTCGATTTCCTCAGCAAACCCAGCCCCAGAAAATTGAATTCTTGATCTCTCTTGGTGTGTCTCCAACTGACCCTCAAGCCTCCTCTTATACTTTTCCCGTTGATGATTCAACAACCGAGATTAAGTCCTTAATCAACGACTAAGATTAGATTTGGCTTGATCCTCGTCTCTTAGAACTTCCTCACCCATTTTATATTAATACACATTAATATTTTAATTTTCCTAAGTTTTGACTTAGGAACCCATTAAAAATATTAATTATTTTATTATCTCTTCATTTGGGTGGAATTTCTCGTCTTGGAGATCTCATGTGCCTTAGCCTCTCCACCAAATTTCATGGCTAGAGCATATCCGATGCTACCAAAAAACAACGCTCCTTCTTAGCGAGGAATGTGCTCTAGCAACAGTTCAACATAGACACATCACACTGATCCTCCGTGTAAGAGCCCTAAATTCGAAACTTAAGAGGGTTTAACAATAATTTGTTCATAAAATACCAGAATATGTAATTTAAATACAGAATTTAAACAATTTATCTTAGGAATACCAACCTGTCTGCTCTGCTGCAAATCTTGTTCTGGCTGCGTTACCAAAACGGCCAAAACCTCCCTGCCGAACTGGGTACAACCTAGGTACTCAGTCTCAGAATGCTTTCCAATCGAAGTAATTTGATCCCCCGTGCTCAAAAACTCCAGTACAATCAAGACTCCTTCCTATCTGTACCTTTGTGTTAAAATTGTTCTCCTTCCTCCCCTGAATATTGTGCTCCCAAGCAACAAAAGATTCCCTTTCAGTCCTACTCCCTTCTCCTTTTATTTCTTAGAACCACCGCTTATTCATCTTTCATTGCCTTGGTTGTGTGCCCCCTGTCTTATTACGTGGCTCCTTACCGTGAATTAAAGAGATAGTCATGTTTTATATTGACACTCATCACTTACGTTGTGCTTTTGTTATTAATATTTATTTAATATTTTATTATATTATACCTTTTAATGTTTAACCTTTAGTATAAAGTTACTTCTTTTATAACAATATAACTCCTTTTAAAACTTTAGTAATTCAAAATTTAGAACCTTTGGATAATGTTCTAAAATACATATTCCAGTATATTATTTTTTGTGAGTTAGATATTTATTTAATATCTTCAACACTTACATCATTTATCCTGTGCTTAAAATGTCTTTATAATTTAATATGACTACTAGTGTAGTGTAGGCGACACATGCATGTATAGCTATCATATGCATGCATCGTCTGCATGCTAATAATTCACATTTCGTTTATACTGGTAGATGGGTCATTACATACACTCCTCCTTCAGCAAACTTCGTCCCGAATTTAGGTTTTTATATAATATATTAGTAATTATTTAATGATTAATATAATTTATGTTTAATGTGAGGACACTATAAAAATTATGTTTTGAACATTTATAGGTTTTCAACTTTAATAGTTATACCCTATCTCAGTTGGGTTCCCAAGCTATTCCAAAATCATCCTATCCTTCCTAATCTCTTCCGCTCCCATCCTATCCGTCCTCTACTGGAATATGTCATGGCGTCAGTTACACTGATCTAACCATTCATAAACCTCAAGGGTGATAGCGTCGACTATATTGACCTGATTTCCCAGTAGGCATCCAACAGTCATCATCACACGTCTAGGGGAGCGTGATTCACACAGTCCTCCCATGACTCCAGGTTTTGGAGGATAAACAGTGGGCAATACCTCCACCCCTCCTAGTGGGACTAGGGTCAACACCCTATCATGAAATCTCATTGAGCCTTAATTGTACTGAAGTTTTTGTCATCACGTGGTCATTTTGGTAACAATGCTATCTGCAACGTAAACACTTGTCCATATATTATAACATATGTATCAATATATATAAAATAAACAGTTTCTGTATAGCTCATATATGTTGTTATCTACAGTATAACATACTTGGTCATGTCCTTCTCATGTTATTGGCTTTCATATTGAAATTATAATCATTCTTTTATTTCTATCTCATTAATCATATCGATATGCATAAATGAAACAAAATTATAGATATCTTCATTCATATCATCTGAAGAATCTGAGCCCTTCAAGCTCTGTGTAATCACGGCTTGGGCTAAATTTGCTCCTCCCGACCAACTGCGTCAGTCTTTCTTGGCTGAGATGGATGACGTGGCTCTGCGTGAGCCTGTTCTGCCCCTCTCTGCTTCTGCGTTGACCCTTCTCTTGGCTGAGAATGCTTATGCAGGCTCTGCGTGAGTCTTTGCGTCACCCTCTTTGCAACGCATCACTCCTCCTCTTGCCTCTTCAACTCTGGAACAACGCTGTCTCTCGGGACAACTGTTTCTCTGCTGCAAATTTTCAGATTTCTTCCGCAGGTGTCTTCAGTCCTCTTTGATCTGCAATCCCTCTGATACCATGTGAAAATTTCTGAATCTAACACATCAAAAACCCCTACTACAATATCTGGTTTACTATCTCCTACTTGTTCTTTACATTAACAAGTTTTTTAATAACATAAACATCGAATTAAACACAATTGCAACCTTCACAAATATAAAGATCAACCACTGAAATAAATTGAGACAACACAAGGGACACCGTTATTTTTGGACAATTGTCCCCGGAAAAAACTAATGCGGGAAACCGGTGCAACATATATGAGGGTTTTATTATTATTAGGCAGATTTCTGAATACAACTAGGGTGTCAGAAATGGCTCACCCTTCAGAGAATATCCTTGGCAGTAGTAGCTCTATTCAGAGACAAATATTAATGTGGGAAAACCGGTGCAACATTTATGAGGGTTTTATTATTAAGCAGATTTCTGAATACAACTAGGGTGCCAGAATTGGCTCACCCTTCAGAGAATATCCTTGGCTGTAGTACCTCTCTCCAGAGACAGATATTCCGACAAATTAACAATCGGATGATCAACCCCACAGTGACTCTGACTGTTCCTTGTGTTGGACAATGAAAGTTGCTCCAAGCACTGCTCTGGAGTTGCGTCACCCTCTCTAGAACTGCATCACACTCTCCCGGCTGATCTCCTCTCAGTCTGCCCCACAAAACCTTCTCAGCGCAGCCTCTTCAGCTCAGTGTCAGCCTCTACAGCCATTTGTGCTGTCTGCGTAAGCATCTGCGGCTTGTGCGTTAGCCTCTGTGTCCTCTGCGTCTACCTCTATGGCTTCTGCGTCCTCTGCGTCAACCCTCTTAGGCTCTTTGCTGCCTCTCTGATATGTATTCTTCAGCCTTGGATCGAAATCCCTTGCTGAACTGCCCCTCATTGCCACTGATCACTAATCCATTTCCTCAGCAATCCCAACCCCAGAAAATCGAATTCTTGATCTCTCTTGGTGTGTGTCCAACTGACCCTCAAGCCTCCTCTTATACTTTTCTTGTTGACGATTCAACGACCGATATTAAGTCCCTAATCAACGGCTAAGATTAGATCTGGCTTGATCCTCGTCTCTTAGAACTTTCTCACCCATTTTATATTAATACACATTAATAATTTAATTTTCCTAAGTTTAGACTTAGGAACCCATTAAAGATATTAATTAGTTTTAATATCTCTTCATCCTGGTGGAATTTCTCCAAACGATTTCTGGGTCTTGGAGATCTCATGTGCCTTAGCCTCTCCACCAAATTTCATGGCTAGAGCACATCCGATGCTACCAAAAATCAACACAAAGCATTTAGCAACAAAATGTTGGATGATATGCATAGTTAATTTGATGAAAAACGATTGCATTGTGAGTGGCGTGAGTTTTTGAGATAGGCGCACATAGAATCACAGAGCTGATAACATACATCATACACTAGTGCAAATGGAGTGAAAAAGGGATAGATCGATGGTGAGTGTTTTTGTGCTAAAGTATTGCCAAGTGCACATTGTGTAATGATGAAAATATATTTGAGGAAGTGCACGAAATTTGGATGTGTGCGTGCAGAGCCAGTGTGTTGAATATCTATAGCATAGCGCAAGGAGTAACAAATTGCGATAAAGGGACAATGCATTAAGGCATTTGATAGTGTAAGTGTGCATGGTTTGTGCATGAAGAGTGATTGATGTCAAGGCATATACTTGGTGCTTGGACAAAGTCGATCCCTGTAGCAGTCCTGCGAATCAAGTGCGCATTGCAGAGATAGAATTTGCTACGTTGTACCAATTGGTTAATTGTGATAGAGTATGTTTGCTAGTGTGATTGAACTAAGCAAAGCTTTGAGGCAGAGCACATGGATCCATCCCCTGTAGTAGTGTTTTGAAAGTCTGGTGGCAAAGTATGGACAAAAAGCTTCCATCGCAATAAAATGTTGGTGTTTTGTCATGATTAATCTTACTAGTGTTTGTAGGGATTAGTTGCTACTGGTTGGGATAGAGTATACATGGTAGAGAGGCTTTGTCAAGAGTTTTGTTGTCATAACATTTGTATGCTTGTAGCCTCTACACATTGATGTGATATGGCCTATAATTTATATGGTTGTAGCTTAATGTATGAGGTCAGAGTTTATAATTTGTATGCTACAACTAGACGTATTGAGAAGGCTTTGTATTGTTGAGTCAGCAGGTTGTTTGTATGTTGCTGTATGAGCAAAGGACTTGTGACGAGATACTTTGGTTGTAATCAGCAGAGTGTTGAGTTAGTGTTTGTTGTCAAGAGGCTGAGGTTGGAGTAGAGTGGCTAACAGAGTTTATGCAGGGTGTAGCTATTGATCTAAGGTAGTGATTGCAAGGTTGCAGAGAAGCTAACAATGTTTGTTGTAGGGGTATACTGTTGTGCAAATACCCATCATATTTTGTTGATGCTACATTCAATAGTATATGTATGAGTTCTTAGTGTTGCAAAGTTATATATGTAGGCCATGTACTTTGTGTGAATTCATGTAATACAAGTATGAGATCAAATTAGTTGCTATAAGTTTTTATCATGCTTTTTGTCGCTCAGATTTTATAGACACTGCGACAATGACTTAGGTCGGGGTTGTCACCCTGATCCCCGACCTCTCCGTTCTAGTTGTCTCCCAATAGCAGGCTATGGGGGTAGTCCCTATGGAAATGTGAAGATGAAGGACAAGTTGGAAACCAACGAGTCCGAGAGACAAGATTGAGTGGCCTGGCTACTTGGTTAAATTAAGCAAGATTAAAAGATTAGATTAGATTGAATTGTGAGACCAGTGCCTTATGGAGTCAACTTCTTGCTTATTATCAATTAAATGCCAATTAACCGGATGGACAATCACTGCTTAAATGCCTTACTAACCTAAATGAAGTGCAAATCCTATCAACTAGGTTAAAATGAAAAATCTTGGTTAATTTTACGTGCCTATTCTAAGTGTGACCTGTTACCCACCATTTTGTGGGTGATATCCCTAGGAGAATTTTTTTCTCCAAGATGGTCCTCAGCCGACAACTAGTAGCCCTTTGCAGCCACCAATTAGCTCATTGTGCCTTTTCTTCGCCACCTGAGCCAACCATGTGGTCCCTCGCCCATCTACCATGATCGTATGTTTGAAGGTAGGCCTCCCGAACCTAAAGGTATGCCTTGTCATTTGGTAATTGAGTATTGTAGTTTTCTTATCATGGACACTTCTGGGTATGGATTAATGGGGGGATTCAGCAGAAAAAATTGGTTAGGTCTGTGTCCTTGTCTCCTATACCCCTTTTGGATATAACCTTGCATTCTAGTCCTGTGGGATCTCTTTTACTGACCATTTGGCTTTAGGGATGGTATTTCACGGAAAAGCCTGATTTTGGTTGCGTGGTCCCGTTCTCTTATCTGCTTACATTACCCCCTTTCCACTCATTATTACCCCATTCATCATCTCTCCCACTTGGGTCCACATAGGGTTAGCTCGCCCCTTCCCCTTGCCCACATCTTGGGTCATGGCTTGGAATGATGCTCAGAGGTTGATGCAGCTAAATAGAAAGATAAAAGCATATTTGGCCACATTCAACAAGGAAATGTACCACAAAATGCAAAAGATGGCCGAGACAAACACATTTATCACGTGGGCAAAAGCCAATACATGAGCTCTACCCGATCATCATGGCCATCACCCTAGTTCCTACTAGTTCTATGAACTCCTTCATCATATAGGAACCCATGATTTTCCCAACCCCTAGTAGACAATGAACCGCCCTACCTTAAAAGGGGATATTTGCTGCTATATCTTATACATCATGCTCTTCCCCCTTGAGCCCCGAGCAGTTAATCAAAGAAAATCATAAAAGGGCAAAAGGCATATAAAGAAGGGTGGAAAAATCAAGGTCGGGGCACCTCATGTTCCACGATTTCTCCCTCCTATACATTATAAACCCAAGTGTAGGCTTTCCTTTATTAGCTACCCTTGTACATTAGCAGGTGGCCCAGAGCTACCCCTTGTCATCCCCTACTTCATTCACCTATCTGTCACATGCCACCACCTTTTGAAGGATGTACTTTGAATATATTATCCCCTTTAGAAGTAAAAACCACCTAATAGGATATTTGATTAACCCCATTTGGAGTTTAGGAGACATTGGCACATCCTGAAGCCCATTATGGAAGGGCAGACCATCTTGAAGTCCCTGTTGAAAAGTGTAACTAGGTTTGGTCTTCATAATGACATGTAATTATGATGCTATGTAATGAGATGTAAAGAAGAAAAATAAATTTATTGTAATGCTTGCTTCATGGGTTTCATGAGCAAGATATTTTATTTGAGTCGACTCCCATTGAGAGTCTTTAGGAATTATTTGTCATCTAGTTATAAAATGATAGAGTCATTGTCATGTAATAAAGTCATGTTACACTTTGTATAGAGTCAAACTTGTCTATGTAAATTATCCTCCAAGACCTTATCACTTATCCTCTTCAAGATGACCTACAACGAGGGAAGAACATGCTAGAAGAAGTCGGCCTAACCTCTAGTGATCATGTCGGCCTAAAGGACATGAGATGATCCAAAATCTTTTGCTTATAGATGTGTTAAAAAATTACATGCATAAATTGTAGCTTAACATAGAAGACTTAATGTGCACATGAGAGAAGAGGAGAAACACATAAAGCATGAAAGAAGACAACAAGACTTGATAACGGAGTTCGTCCAACTTGGACTATGTCTCCAGGCCTTGCTCAATCAATGGGGAAGCCTTCATTCATTAAGTGGCATGAGAAAGAAGAGTACAAGCATCAGTTACAAAAAAGGAGTTTTATACCTCCATATTGAAAAATGGCCGAAAAATGCAGAACTCTGATGGAGAAACAGACAACGCCATTGCATTCGTGGCGTCGAGAAGTGTTGAAACCATATAAAATTTTTCAAATTCTAACAAAGTGAAAATTCGGCCCTCCTGCAAAATTTTGCCTCGAACTGCGTGCATTGCCTCCTCTCCCTTGGGTGCACTGATGAATTGAGTGTTAAATAAAAAATGGCTGACAGATTTCTCAAGAATGCTGTTGGCGGAGTTGGTTTGAGATCCAAATATTGGGGAGGAGGTCGGGCTAGGCGCGCTTTGGGCAGCCCGCCCACCTCACCTGTCCCCTACTCCAACTCATTTAAGTGGCGGTTGAGGTTGGGTCTGCGCCCCAAGGGCCAACCCACATTTTATGCTAACAGTCCTTCGTTTTAATGTTGGTGGTTGGGTCCGTTCCCCAAGGGCTGACCCACCACCTTAACTTTGAGCTTACGGTTAACGGATCCATGGTGTGGGTTCCGTGGGAGGGGTCGGGGGTCGTGGCGCGCCCCTCCACTATTATTTTGTTTGTATGCGGATGGAGTTGGGGTGGCGGGGTTGGTGGCCAGCCACCCCTTTTTTTATATATATTTTTTGTGATATAAAACAAACTATGCATTTTTGGAAATTCGGTTTTGGACCGAAGGAGTCTTTTTAACGAGGCCATGATTTTGCCCGAAATCTAGCCGGAGTTGGTTGGATTCCGTCCGCCGGAAAAGTTCAAATTATGCCTTCATTAATCTTGCCCAGTCATCAAAAGTCAACCCAACTTTGACTCCCTCTATCTCCTTCATCCAAACTCGGATTGGAGTGTCGTTCGCATCGTTGGAATCAGGGCGACGAGCACTTCGATTTGATGTCAAGTTCATCACCTTTCCACCACTTTGAATTTTGAGCCTTTTCCCTGCCACTAGTGTCTGGAGATCCTCCTGGATCAATCCTCCCCATTGAGGAGCTTTTGGACCGCCAAAAGCTTTATCAGTCAATTGGCAAGTGAGGGAATTGTTTCCTCGCCCTTTCTTTTTCCAACCATTTTGTCCTGCTAGGGTGCATCCCCTTGAAACCAATTCGAAGGTATTCCACATCTCCTCATCTTGAAGTCCTGGTTCTTCTGTCAAGGATGATGTCTTCAGGTAACTCATCGAGATACTCTGGTGCAAGATCATCAATTGTAGGAACTGTGCCCACCTCCTCGGCGTCCATAATCAATGGTGGCTCATACAACTTTAAGTTCTCCACATTCACTACAAAGTACATTTGCATATATATCGACAAATCGAGACGAAAGGCATTGTTTCCAATCTTCTCCAAAATGGTGAATGGACCATACCGGATTGGTCACAACTTCTTCCCTTCTCCCTTCATCCTTTCCTTGCTGATATGGAACGACACTTTGTTGCCCACTTGAAATTGATGGTCTACTCGGTGTTTTTCATGTCGAGCCTTGTAACGGGCTTGACTTTTCTCCAACTGCTCCTGTACTGCTTGGTGAATCAACTGGATCCGTTGAATGAACTGCTGCGCTTTGTCCCTGTCATCATGTCCACTGGAGTCATCTTCCCTTCCAAAGACCATATCAAAAGGGTCTTTTGGTAGGTAGCCAAAACATGTCTCAAATGGTGAACGATGCGTAGATGAGTGCACTGCTCGGTTGTAGGAATGCTGCACATATGGAAGATGCTCATCCCACAACTTAGGATGTTTCCCACAATAGCCTCGCAACAAGTGTACCACGGTGCAGTTGACAACCTCTGTCTATCCGTCAGTTTGTGGATGAAATGCCGTGCTTCTTTTCAACTTGGTGTCCATCATCTTCCACAAGCTGGTCCAAAACTCTCCGAGAAAGCAAGAGTCTTGATCTGACACAATCGATGTGGGCAACCCAAGATGGATCCAAACATGCTGAAAGAAAAGTTAAGCAATCTGCTCTACAGTGATATGCTTTTTACAAGGCATTAAAATACACATATTACTAAAATGGTCAACGACGACATATAAATAGTCGTGAATTTTCGTAGACAAAGGCAAACCTCCTACAAAATCCATCAACACACTTTCCCATCGACGACTCGGAATAGGGAGTGGTGTGTAGAGCCTAAGTTTTCTATTAGAGGGCTTTGAAATAGAACACATCACACAATGCTTCACATAACGAGTCATAATGTTCTTCATATGAGGCCAAAACCAAAATCTTTGTACATGACACAAAGTTTTTTCAATACCAAAATGACCAGACACAAGGGAGGTGTGGGCATCCCGGATTATATGTACCCTTTCTCTTGTGGGTATGCACAATTAGCCAAGGTGTTACAATAGTTTCCCTGCAAGTGATAGTTGTCCACCTGTGAACCATGGGTTAGTTTTGCATAAATCTCCTTAAAGTCATCATCGTTAGCATATTGTTCAGCATAACTTTCAAAAGATAACGAAGCATTATGCAAAATAACAAAAGCAGAAATAGGAGGGCGAGATAGCATATCAACCACTTTGTTGCTAGTGCCCTTCTTATACTTTATTACCAGATGAAACTGCTGAAGAAAACCCATCCACCTGAAATGACGAGATTGCTGCAACTTGGTTTGTGACTGAAGATACTGCAAGGGCTGATGATCCGTATGGATGATGGTCTCCTTGCCGATCAGGTAGTGTTTCCACTTTTTCACACTCTGGACCAAGGCATATAATTCCTTGTCATAAGTGGGATAGTTTATCACAGCCTGAGAGAACTTCTCTGAATGGTAACATATCGGCTTCTTTTGCTACATCAATATAGCTCCCATGGCATATCCACTGGCGTCTGTCTCGATCTTGAATGGCTATTGGAGATCTGGTAAGGCCAAGACTGGTGCGGTGCTGATCTTTTCTTTCAATGTTTCGAAGGACTTCTGCTGCTTTCCTCCCCATTGAAAGACTTGCTTTACACATGTCAATGCGTGTAAAGGTGCTGCAACAATAGAGAAATTGGCAATAAATCTTCTCCAATACTGTACTGCACCCAAAAAGTTGCGAACCTCGGTTACACTAGTAGGCTTAGGCGAATTTACAATTGCTTCAACTTTAGAAGGATCAATTTTCAGCTGACCATGACCAACAATATGACCTAGGTAAACCAAAGAGGTTTTCTGAAACTCACACTTTGACAATTTTACATAGAGTTTTTCGTTTTTAATACATCAAGCACTTTCTGCACATGACATACATGTTCATTCCAACTTTTACTAAAGACAAGAATATCATCTAGATATACAAGAACAAATTCATCAATGAAAGGCCTAAAGAGATCATTCATGACCCTCATAAAAGTGGCTGGAGCGTTGCAAAGTCCGAATGGCATCACCATCCATTTGAACAACCCCTATTTGGTCTTGAAGGCGATTTTCCACACATCCTGCTTTGCAATTTGGACCTAGTGATAACCACTACATAAATCGAATTTGGTGAAATAGATAGCATTCTTTAACTGATCTAATAAGCCATCAATGCAGGGAAGAGGGTAACGATTTTTTACCGTGATTTTTTTTAGTGCTCGGTAATCCACCCACATCCTCCATGTGCCTTCTTTCTTTAGCACTAAGACAATCGGTGAGCCACATGGAGAAGTGCTCGCTCTGATGACCCCTTGGTTCAATAGTTCCTGCGCGTGCTTTTTGATCTCCTCCATCGCAATGGTCGACATCTTGTACATGCTAATATTAGGTAAAGGAGCATCATGCTGCAAATGGATCTCATGTTGGATTTCCCTCTTCAGAGGTAATCCCCTTGGTTCCTGAAAAATCTCATCATAGTTAGAAATTAATTCACATAATTCCTTTTTATGTACATGATCACAACCTTGGAAAGCATCGGATAATTCTGCATCTTTTCCCCTTACAATCATAAGCATGCAACCCTTACTGGAATTCACCAACCTCTTCATTTGTCCTGCACTTACAAGGCTGCCATTGATTTTAGTTTGATGAGCCCTTACAATATATTCTACCCCATCTTTTGTGATTTGGTATTTGTTTTCATGACGAAAGAAGATTGCCTTTCTATCATATAGATATGGACTCCCTAACACCATGCCACAGATATCCAATGGTATCACATCAAGTTTTACCTCATCCACTAACTTAGAAGCGATCACAAATTTAACCTTGCACTGCTTAGTTACATTCAGTTTTGCTTTATCATTTATCCATCCAAGTGGGTAAGGTTTTGGATGTGGTTTGGTTTCCAAGCCTAGCTTCTTTACCAAGGACTCTAAAATTAAGTTTTCTTGGGATCCAGTATCAAATAGAGTTTCCACTTTTGTATGATTTATGATAACTCTAATATGAAATAGCTCAATTCTCTTTCATTCATTAGGAAGAGACTCATCTATTGAACTAGTACCTTCATGTGATTCAAAATTAACATGAGGTGTAAGAGTACCTTTTGTTCCAGCTGCTGTGATCAATGCTTCATCTCCTAAATCAGATCCAAGGTCTTGCTGCACAGTTGCCATTGTCTTCTGCTTGCCTTTTCCTCCATACTTCTTTGGTCTCTTTTCTGGGTACTGTTTCCAACAATGATCGTTGTCATGACCTTCCTTTTTGCAGTGATTGCAATAAGGTCTTTCTCCTTCATCTTTCTTGGTTGATGCTGTCCTCTTCTCCTAACCCTTTCCTTTCACTTTGGGTTTGCCATTTGGAGGTTTGAAAGGTGGTTTCTTGAAATGATCATCTCTTTCATTTTTGCCCCTGTTCTCAAGATGAATTGCCTTCACACTGGCAGAGTCAATAGTAGTTGGTTTAAACAATAATAATGAATGTCTAAGGTAACTATGTAATGATCCAATATACTTAGTTACTACTTCAGGTGAGTCAAGTGCAATGTCCAAATTAAGTGCCAGTTTTCTAAATTCCTCTATAAAGCTTTGAACATCCTGACCTCTACCTTGCCTTAAGTATTGCCAATCCATTAAGGCTTTTTGTTTATAACCCAAGGGATAGAATTGTTCCTTTAATGCAGAAATGAAATTAGGCCATGAGGAAAGAAGATTACCCACACTCTTACTGCTTCGCAATTTGCTCTCCCACCAAACGAGAGCGGTGCTACTCAACCGAAGAGAGGCCAGTTGAATCTTTGCCTCGTCCTCTTCGATTTGCTGAATCCTGAGTAGATTTCAATTTGCCGAATCTAGTTGTTAAGATTTTCTGCATTACTTTCACCATTAAACATGGGAAGATCAAATTTGACATCTAATTTAAAGAAAGGTTTCTTAGATGCATCCCTTGAATTTCTATGATGATGGTAATGAGAAGAACTTTCACTCGTGGAAGGAGAAGGAGGGGGTTCTTCTCCACCATTTCCATGCACTGAACCTTGTTCTTCTGGATTTCTCTCTTCTGCTTTCTCCAGCCTTGAAAGCAACTGCCGAACATTCTCTGCCATTGTATAGAAGGTTTTGCGGAAATTGCGCTCCTCTTCATGATGGGCCTCTTCATCTACCATGTTTCTCCTTCGATGTGCATGCCCCACTTCGGGATCGAAAGAATTTAGTTTCCCTTCACCTCTTCGGAGCCTGTTTCTTGTTAGCATACAAACATGCAATTCACATCTAAAAAAAGACTTGCTCTGATACCACTTGATCCAAAATCTTTTGCTTATAGATGTGTTAAAGAATTACATGCATAAATTGTAGCTTAACATAGAAGACTTAATGTGCACATGAGAGAAGAGGAGAAACACATAAAGCATGAAAGAAGACAACAAGACTTGATAACAGAGTTCGTCTGACTTGGACTACGTCTCCGGTCCCTGCTCGATCAATGGGGAGGCCTTCATTCATTAAGTGGCATGAGAAAGAAGAGTACAAGCATCAGTTACAAAAAAGGAGTTTTATACCTCCATATTGAAAAATGGCCAAAAAATGCAGAACTTTGATGGAGAAACGGACAACGCCATTGCGTTCGTGGCGTCGAGAAGTGCTGAAACCATATAAAATTTGTCAAATTTTGACAAAGTGAAAATTCGGTCCTCCTGCAAAATTCTGCCTCGAACTGTGTGCGTTGCCTCCTCTCCCCTGGGCACACTGATGAATTGTGTGTTAAATAAAAAATGGCTGACGGATTTCTCAAGAATGTTGTTGGTGGAGTTGATTTGAGATCCAAATATTAATGGGGAGGAGGTCGGGTGGTCAAACCCCACCTCCTCCCTTTTTTACATAACAAAATTTTTAAGTGGGAAGGGAGGTCAGGCTAGGCCCGCCTTGGGCGGCCTGCCCACCTCACCTTTCCCCTACTCCAACTCATTTAAGCAGCGGTTGAGGCTGGGTCCGCGCCCCAAAGGCTGGCCCACCTTTTATGCTAACGGTCCTTCGTTTTAATGTTGGTGGTTGGGTTCGTGCCCCAAGGGCCGGCCCACCACCTTAACTTTGAGCTTACGGTTAATGGCTCCATGGTGTGGGTTTCGTGGGAGGGGCCGGGGGTCGTGGCCCGCCCCTCCACTATTATTTTGTTTGTATGCGGATGGAGTTGGGGTGGCGGGGTTGGTGGCCCGCCACCCCTTTTTTTATATATATATTTTTGTGATATAAAACAAACTATGCATTTTTGGAAATTCAGTTTTGGACCGAAGGAGTCTTTTTAATGAGGCCACGATTTTGCCTAGAATCTGGCCGGAGTTGGCCGGATTCCATCCGTCGGAAAAGTTCAAATTATGCCTTCATTAATCCTGCCCAGTCATCAAAAGTCAACCCAACTTTGACTGCCTCTATCTCCTTCATCCGGACTTAGATTGGAGTGCCGTTCACACCGTTCGAATCAGGGAGACGAGCACTTCGATCTGATGTCAAGTTCATCGCCTTTCCGCCAATTTGAAGTTTGAGCCTTTTCCCTGCCACTGGTGTCTGGAGATCCTCCTGGATCATGAGATGAGGTGTATATAAAGCCTAACTCGACATCATTTAGAAGCAAGTAACTCGACATTCATTCGGTGAAGAAGTGTGAAGAAGAAGGGCTACAAAGAAAAGTGTGAAGAAGTGATAAGAAGAGTTTCTTCTGGGGAAGCAAAGGAGGATTCTTCTGGGCATAGCGAAGAAGGTTTCTTCTAGGGTCATCGAAGAAGAGTTTCTTCTAGGGCAGTGAAAAAGGTTTCTTTTGGGGCAGTGAAGGAGGTTTCTTTTGGGTTAGCAAAGGAGAGATTTTCTTCTGGGTTAGCGAAGGAGATGTTTTCTTCTGGGGATAACGAAGGAAGGATTCTTCTGGGATACTTGTTCTGGGTAACCGAGAGAGAGATCTAGAGACTGAGATTCTCTAGAGGAAGCCAGTAAGATCATAAAGACCGAGTTTCTCTAGGAGAAGTCGAGAAGAAGCGATGTGAAGTATAGAGACTGAGTTTCTCTAGAAGGAGCCGAAGAGAACAATTCGAGATCAAGAAGAAAGTCGAAAAAGGGAAGAGGCAGAGCATCAAGGTTAGTGACAAGGTTCTTGGGAGGATACTAGAGTCAAGGGTCTTTGTCATGGTCTTGGTACTCATCAATTGAGAGGTTTTGGCCCTAGTTGACAAGCCTACACACTGTGTCACTTGTCTTTTATTGTGCATACTGGTAATTTTCTTGATGAAAAGAACACAATAATAACATAATGAAGAAAATACTATAAGCTAAGAAGTAAAAGTATATCACAAGCAATTATCAAGTAGAGAAATATTTTAACTATCCATGTACTAGATTTCTCAACATGGTATTGTTGAAATTTCTAAGTCTGACACGTTAGAAATCCCTATTGCATTATCTGGTTTATTTCACCTACTTGTTTATTCCATTAACAAGTTATTTATACATATAAATACTGAAAATAAACACAAATGCAGTCTTAACTCATATATAGACTAGCAACTGAAATACTAGACAAACACACAAGGGACACCGTTATTTTTGGACAATCGTCCTCGGAAAAACCCAAATTGGGAAAACCGGTGCAACAATTCTAAGGGTTATATTATTATGCAGTTATTCTGAGTACAACTGGGTGCCAAACTGGCTCACCCGACAGAGAAAATAATCTGGCAGTAATACCTCTCTCTTTGGAAGCAAATATTTTGAAAGTCTGCCCCACGAATCCCTCTCCAGCTCAATCTGAAGCTCTGCATCAGCCCTCCTAGCCTCTGCGTCAACTTGAAACCCTCTGCATCAGCCTTCTGAGGCTCTGCGCAGCCTCTTCAGCTCTCTGCGCTACTCCTTCAACGTCTGTGTGGATGATGCAGGCCCTTTTTGCCTTTGTGCTGTCTTTGCTCATCTCTTCGTGGCTGCCTCTGGCTTTGCGTCTGCCTCTCTGCTTCTGGCCTTTGCGCTGTCTTTGCTGGCCTCTGCGTGGCTCCCTCTAGCTCTGCGTCTACCTCTCTGCTTCTGCGCTGGTCTCTCAACACTATCTCTACCTCTCTATCTTGTACTCACTGCCCCTTGCTGTAACTCTGATCACTGATTTGATTTCTCTTAGCAAACCCCACTCTAGAAAATCGAATGACTGATCACTCTGGGGTATCTCCAACTGACCCTCAAGCCTGCTCTTATACTTTTTCTTTTGTGTCTTCAACGACCGAGATTATATCTCTAATCAACAGCTAAGATTAGATTTGGCTTGATCCATGCCCTTTAGAACCTTCTAACCCAGTTTTATATTAATACCGATTAATATTTTATTTTTCCTAAGTTTAGACTTAGGAACTCCATTAAAAATATTAATTATTTTAATATCTCCTTAACCAGGTAGATTCTGCCCAAACTGTTTTTGGGCCTTGGAGATCTTATGTGCTTTAGCCTCTCCACCAATTTTCATGGTTAGAGCACATCTGATGCTACCCCAAATCAACAGGTATTAGAGCCTAGGTGCTGAAGACAAGAAGGGGTATTCAATCAAGAAGACATCAAGCAGTGGAAGAATTATCGTATCAGATTCAAGGACCACTACGGTCAAGATCTTCAAAACCCTAGATCAAAGAAATATATTCTAGCAAGAGTCTTGAAATTATCTTCAAGAAGGAAGTAGGAAGAAAGACAGAAACCCTAGAAGCAATTCAAAGATCATCATTCATACATCACCAAAGAAGTGGAAGCTCTTCAAATCTAAGGAAGATTAGATCGAAAGGCAATCTTCTCTCTATTGAAGAAAGGATCTCATTTGAAAAAAAAAGATCATCCTAATGAAGAAAGAAGGTAACAAAAGATCAGATAGAAGGGATCAATCAATAACAAGAAGAAAAGGGAAACTTGGAAAGTTTGGTCCTCCAAAGAAAAAGAAGAACATGGCTAAGGAAGATGCTACGATTGTCAGAAACTTGGGCAATATAGAAGAGATTGTCCTAAACTTAAGAGGGACAAGGGAAGAAGCCCATATTATTGAGGAAGTGAAAGAACCCGAGACAAAGAAGCTTAAGAAGAAAGAAGTAAAAAGATCTCTACTATGACTGAGATAATCTTCTTCACTAGAAGGTACTTGTTACTTGTAATTTATAGATAAGAAGCAATGTAAATAAGATAAGGTGCATTAGATTATAGCGTCATGGAAGAAGCATTAGAAGTAATGTCTCTTGACATAAGAAATAGAAAGGATGTTTGGAATAAATTCTATTAATTACAAAGAATGGGAGCTCTAGGAAACCTCAATGAAATCTCAAAAGAAGTAGAGGTCATCATCGGCTGGGATCATCATACAATAGTCAATAAGGAAACATCTACCAGGTGAGGATATGGAAGATCCTCAAGTTTCTCTGATGGAATCCTTATCAAAGGATTCACCGATCTCAAAGGAAAACAAGTGTTTTATCAGGTATTCCAACTCGTGGGATTCAAGGGATGATGGTATGATGACATAACAATGAAGCAGGTCTAAAGAATAAAGCTCTTTCGAAGCTGCTATAGGAAGTTTGGATGACCGAAAGGAAAGATGAGGTATGTATGCTCACATAGATTATTATGAAAGTCATGTCATATGGTTGCAGATAATATGGATCACTATTTCCATCTTGGGAAATATGATCAAAAGAAGAAGGGATCTCCTCCTCCAAAAGATTGCAGAAAGGCATAAGTCACACTAGATAGAATCAACATAATATGTTCTCATGTGAAAGATGAGGAAGATGACTACAATTGAGGAACTCTAATTGGAAGCTCTTGGGAATGAAGTGTTAAAAGAAAGGAAGAGATCGTGAAAATATTCAACAAAGATAGAAGGCATTCAACTTCTGAGACCAAGAAGAGTTGACCAGAATATCTTTCACACAGATATGAAGACTTTGATAAGAGTCGGGATAAGATGGAGACCCTTGACAATGAATATCTTTGAGAGATGTGTCAACATGTATGCAGGATGTTGATACCTACAAGAAGATGTCATGGAGAAAGACCATCACAAAGGTAATTTTAATTTAAGTATTCATTTCTTATTTTTGAACTAATATCTAGATGGGCTTATGTAGGACTACCAAAGGGAAGATTTGTGGATGATTTCCAAGAGGACCATATTGAGGGATGTAAGATCCTTCCGGAAAATATGGCATGAAGAAAGCAACATGACATGAAGCAAAGCGAGATGGAAAAACTGATGGATCACTTTCTGATGAAATGAGGACATGACTAACTCATGCATGAAAGTGATAGATGGTCTGTGCCTTATGAAGAAGTCCTCGAAAGATGAAGACTCCATGACGAAGAATAAATTCATGACATCGAAGGAAGGACTTCTTCAAGCAGCTAGTTGTTTCACATGAGGAGCTGCTGTAGGTCCCTAGTTAAGAGGGAGCCTGAAAAGGAGTTTCTTACTTGGAAGAAACTTGAAAGTCATAAGCCAAGAGGGAGTTCAGGTACATTCCTTTTTGGTAGGAATGATTACATTCCTTTATTGGAATATGTCCTCCCTATTTGAGAGGGAGAGATAGACATGTCATACTGGTCTTCACTTGGGAAGACAAAATGGAGGATTGGGTAATCATTTGGCATCCGATACTCTTTGAGGATGAGATAGGGCATCCAATAGAAGAGTAGTCATGGAGGACCGATATTTTTTGAGGGCTGGGGAGTCCAAGATAAAAATAGTCCTCATGGAACACACCTTGAATACTCGGGTACAGGATGTTCCGAGAGAGACAATGATGAGAGTGTCTATAAATCATTGGTCTCGCCAGCATTGAGCTCAGATCTGTTGAAGAATCAAGGGCAAATTAGGTGTAGTGTGATTCTTCTTGACTTGATAACAATATTTGGAGTCTTTTTACTTTTTCTTCTTAGCTTAATCTTCTTCTTCTTATTAATGCATGTGTGTGTACTTCATCAAATTGCTACCAAAAACATAAGAACAAGAACACATGATGTTGCCTTTCTGCTAGGGCCAAAACCTCTCTTCTCTTGAGAGGAAAACCCTTTAGTAAGTTTCTCTTATTGAAGCTTCTTATTGATCAATGCCAAACCCTAGACCCTTGACAAGAATATCCTCCAAGTAAAAGTCAAATCCTTCCTTCTTCCTGCACTTTGTTTCTTGGCACTCTGTCCTCCTCCTTTCGGCACTTCGTTCCCTGACACTTCGTCCTCCTACTTCTTTCGACAACTGGTGATAGACCTTCTTATGCTTAGTTCTAGAAGAGATATTTCTCCTTGATCCTTAGTGAACTCTTTCACATAAGGTGATGCCTTCTCTTAACCAACCGAGCTTCTTCTTGATGTGAAGTTGCAGACTTGATGTGACAGCACCACAACCCTAGTTTTTTGCATGTGTGGGAGGTTTCCCTTAGGTTTTGACCCTTGTCTTCTTCGCTTGAGAGAGTCTCTTCTTCGCTATAGTGGGAGGCCTTATAGGCCTTAGTTTCTAGCCCAAACAATGAGAGATATGGGATTGATGTGCTGTTGTTGTTATGACCGCAGAGAGGCCTCTTTTTCTTGCACGTGTGACTATGTTTGACCCTTAGAGCAACCCCTTAACCTTTGGTCTTGTCTTCTCCTTCTTTGTGTTGATTTGGGATAGCATCGGATGTGCTCTAGCCACGAAAATTGGTGGAGAGGCTAAGGCACATGAGATCTCCAATACCCAGAAAGGGTTTGGGCAGATTCTAAACAGTTTGGGAGATATTAAAATAATTAATATTTTTAATGGAGCCCCTAAGTTTAGGGGCTAAACTTAGGGAAAATAAAATATTAATATGTATTAATATAAAACTGTGTTAGAATGGTTCAAAAGTCATGGATCAAGCCAGATCTAATCTTAGCCATTGATTAGGGACTTAATCTCGGCCATTGATTTGTCAACAAGAAAAGTATAAAAGTAGGCTTGAGGGTCACTTGGAGAATACACAGAGGGAGATCAGTTAGTTCAATTTCTAGAGCGGGGTTAGCTGAGAAATTGAACCAATGGTCTGGTGAGTAGTTAGGAGGTAGAAAGTACGGAGCAGAGAGGCGGGATCAACCACTGGAGATTAGTGCTGAGGCAGGAGAGGCAGACACAGGGCTTTTCAGGCAGACGCAGAGGTACCAGAAGACTGTGCAGTCACTTGCTGGGCCTGCGTGAGTGACGCAGAGAGGCCTAGGGCTGACGCAGAGGGTTTGACAGCCACGCAGAGGTCAGCCGGGTTGATGCTGGGATTGGGAGAAGTGCTGGAGAATTGTTTCTCTCTATGGGTAAGCCAGTTTGGCACTCTATTGTACAGAAGAATTGCTGAATAATAAAATCCTCCCTTGCTGCACGGGTTGTCACACATTGGGTTTGCCCTAGGACTGTTGTCCAAAATATCTATGTCGTTGAGTTAATGCTTGTGCATATGTTTGTTTCTGTATTACAGTGTGCTATTTGCAACAATATTTATTTAATGTTTATTGAAGTAATTTCATAAATAACTTATTGTGGAATAAGTAGGAAAAATAAATCAGTTTACTACAGTGATAGAATTTTCACACTTCGCTGCACTAGAGGCTCCTTATACTCCACTTCTTTCACTCTTTTCTCGAATTCTCTTGCTCGCTAATTTCAGAGGTGAGTTCATTGTCTTTGGAAGAGTGGAAAACCTCTATATATAGAGGACTATCCCTCCTTTAGACCGACTTGAGGACAGTAGGCTGACTTGTCTATTTCTTCATCATTTTGCTGCTTGAAGGATGTCGTTGCAAAGAGGAGACTTTGACTTTGCTTGGAGGTATTCTTTTTGACTTAATACAATTATATACATGGTGTAACATGCCTTTAAGGTCTTCAATATTTTCTTTTGACTATTTGACTCACCTATAGCACTTTAACATGTGCTAGACCTATTTCAATGAGCAAAAAACTCATTGACATATATTATAAAAATAATATTTCTTTTCTTGAATAAATACAAATATCAAAAGTACATTTATGAAGACCGAACCTAGTTACATTTCCTTCAACACCCCCTCTTAACTAGGGAGGTATTCATACAACCTTACAAGGTGTTTGGCTATGTTTTAATTTTGAAGAATTCACATAAGAGAAACCGGATTGGCAATCCATCTGTTATAGTATCATAGTAACCAACATTGTTTCCACGACAAGGCCTTGATTGACAAATCTATCTCTCAATAGATCAGAGCACAATGTTGGCGAGACCAATGACTTATAGACACCTTAGTCATTGTCTCTCAAGGTACATACCCACTCGGGTGTTCACTAAGTATGACCTTCTAGGACTATTCTTATCTTGGGTTCCCAACCCTCAAAGAATATTGGTCCTCTTGCCTACTCTTGTCTTGGATTCCTGTTAGGCCCCTATACTACTAGTGTAACCCCTTATTGTTATTAGTACAACCCACTTATTATATTGATGTACCCATGTAGTGCCCATATTGTTACTAATGTGCCCCATAGAAGCCCACTATTGTTATTATTGTGCCCTTACATTATTATTGTTATGTCGGCTCTGATTATGTTATGACCCCTTAGACTCCTATATATAGAAAGGAGGTCTTTTCATTTGTATCATCCAAGAATTGTTCGTTTATGTAATGTAAAGGAGGTTGCCCCCTCGAAGATGCTGAATTCTAAGGCATTGATCTATCTTTTCTATCTTTTCTTGAGCTGGTTTCATAACATTTGGTATCAGAGCTTTGGATTCTAGGGTTTCGCTGCTCCAAACAAGTCATCATGGAATTTTCGCTATAACTTTTTTTCTGCGACGTTTCAGAAGTTGCAAAAAAAACCCATTTGAGAAGAAATCGCGCTGAACCTCGGGTCTGAATTTCAGAGCTTTTCGCGCTATATTTGCGGAGATATGATCTGAGGAAGTTGGTCTTTTTGCAGACTCCTGAATTACATTCCAAACAGGTGACCTTGGGAAAATAGTCATAACTTTCTCTCTGAGCATTGGATTGAAATTTGTAAGAAGGTACAAAAAGAGGACGGAATGTAGTTTCTTGTATATCTTTTTCAGAGCCAAAGGTCGAAAAATTGACACGTGGCACTTCATACAAGTTCGCTCTTCTGGAAAGGTCTATAATCAGGTCATCTTGGGAGATTGTGCATAACTCTTTTTTGGAGAATCCAATTTGGATCAGATTGGTGGCATTGGAAAGAAGACACAGAGGGCTACTACAGGTAGCAATTTCAGAATTTAAATATACGAAAGTACAGAGTTATAGTCGTTTCAAGATCGAGGTCCTAAAATCAAGAAAAAGCAAGATGAGGAAGTTTGATGGCAAGGATCTGGTAAATTGGATACTTCAGATGGAGCAATATTTTTATCTACATGGTGTACAACTGTTAAAAGAATATCAAATGAATTAATTAGGAATGAGCCAACAACTCAATGATAATACAGAGATATTTACAATAATAGAAACATCAGGTTTCTATGTAGACTAAGGAAACAATCAGTTTCATCTAAGAAACTGCTAAAAGAAAAAATAGCAACAGCTAAAAGAATGAGCATTAAATAGAAATAGACTAATATTCTAATACCCTCCCTTAATGCTCAATCTATTTACAACACCAATAGACCCTCGGAATTTTACAAATTTATCAGGACCAAGAGGCTTGGTGAAAATGTCGGCGGGCTGCTCTGTTGTGGGAACATATTGCAACTGAACTGAGCCGTCCTCAACCAGCTGGCGAATGTAGTGGCAATGAGTTTCCACATGCTTTGTTCGTTCATGAAAGACTGGATTCTTGGCAAGTTTGAGCACTCCCTGATTATCACAAAATAAAGAAGTAGGCCCGGTCTGGAAAACATGCATATCTGCAAGCATACGTCGAAGCCAAACTGCCTCACAGGATGCCTTAACTGCTCCCCGATACTCTGCTTCTGTTGAGGAGAGAGCCACTGCCTGTTGCTTCTTACTAGTCCAAGTAACAGCACCAGATCCTAGACTAAACACATACCCAACTGTAGATTTACGGTCATCAACCGACCCTGCCCAGTCAGAGTCAGTGTAGCCACTGAGAATAGGATTGGAACTGCGAGTATATAAGAGACCATAATCAGAAGTACCACGCACATATCGTAGCACTCGCTTTGCTGCTATCCAATGATCAGCTTTAGGAGCTGACATGAAGCGGGAAATGTAGCTTACTGCAAAACTGATGTCGGGTCTGGTAGCAGTAAGATAGATGAGACTGCCCACTAATTGCCTGAATAAAGTTTCATCCACAAGGGGAGAGGGTGACTGTGCTGAAAGTTTGAGCCCTGGTTCCATAGGAGTCGTGGCCGGTTTGCAATCTTGCATTCTGAACCTTTCCACAAGATTTTTGGCATACTTGGACTGAGAGAGAAAGATCTGATTTTCAGTCTGCGAAACTTCAACCCCCAGACAATAATGAAGAAGTCCCAAGTCTGTCATCTCAAAAGTGCTGCATAGATCTTGTTTGATCCCATGGATCAAATGTGCAGAGCTGCCAGTAATGATAAGGTCATCCACATAGACAACCACAAACAAGATATCATCACCAGCAGTGTTGCGGGGGAGCGCCCCCCCCCCCCCCCCTCGCTCCCGCTCCCGATCCGCGCTCCGGGCGGGAGCGGGTCGGGAGCGCGCTCCCTAAAAAAGAAATCGCTCCCGATTTCGGGAGCGTTTTGCCTTTTTTGCATTTTTTTTTTGTAGTAATGTTCGAAATGCAATTTTTTTTGAAAGAAACAAATAGTTTTTGAGTGGGGCAACTTAATGATCAAGTCTAGGCCCTAGTATTGATATGCTATTCATGGTAATGTTAAATTCTTAAAGTAAAAGTGACATTTTCTTTAATTTTCATTTTCATCCTTTTACTTAAATTTTTAACATTACCATGAAATGACTCAGGATGTTTGAGAGTGGTTTCGTCCTCATTGGATTCCATATGGAGAAAGTAGAATTTTAGATTTCATTCAAAATCCAGCAGACTTATCAGTTTTTCAAGATTTCAGGATTGGGGGATTGCAATGTTTCCATTGAATTTTGTCATGTATTAGGGTATGGAACTCATATTTAATCAAGAGTACCAATCCCTCTATGTACCTTGATGTTAGTGACATTGGTTGTCGAACTCCTCTATCATGACCCTTCTAAAAATGTACGCATCACTCAAACAAAATCTTGACTTGACATGCTATGCTTTTTCTATCTTATGTTAATGCTTAGAGGGTGATATTAATGACAAAGATCCCTATACAGATACAAAGGTAATGACAAAGATACCTCTGGATATTAATGCTTGGAGGGTGATATTAATGACAAAGATCCTGATTTTGCAACAAGACCAAAAAATTAGACATTTCTCGTGGTGGCAAGAGGCCCAAGCATAAGAAATAGATAATAGATTTACTTCTCTTCTCTAGTTTCTAGTAGCTTTTATAACTATTGACTCTTTCATATTTATTATGATATTTTTTTAAACAATATATGACAATTTAAGTTTGAAGTTGGCAATTATAACTCATTAGTAATGAATTATGAATATGATGCTTCATGAAAGTTGAAAGTTGTTTCATTTCGTTTCATTTTATAACATTTCATTTCATGTTAGATATTATTTGTTGTAATGGTTACACTTAGCTTACAAGTACAACTTTGGTGATCAATGATGATAAATGTTATATATTGAATTTTGAAAGCTTGAAACTTTAAGATTGATGAATCATGAGACTCAATATGTTGTATGTTACTATGTTACTAACTTGCGGATGTGGTTGATGAAGATTATAACTTCTAGATGATTGTTGTTATATTGTTCAATCTATGCTTTTTTTTATGTTTTTTATATCTAATTCATCATTCTACATGTTTTTGTTGACATATATGTATCAAAAATTAAAAAATATAAATATATATATATTTTTAAAAAATCGCTCCGGGATTCGCTCCCAAACCGGGAGCTTCTGAAAATGGTCGCTCCCGCTCCCGCTTCCGCTCCCGCTCCCAAGTAACATTGATCACCAGTATGCTTGATATACAGATTTGCATCAGATGGGCTCCGCTGAAAACCCTGATCTGTCAGGTACTGATCAATTTTCATGTACCAAGCCCGAGGAGCTTGTTTCAATCCATAGATTGCTTTAGCTAACCGACACACTTTCTGTTCTTGACTAGCAACCTTGAATCCTGGAGGCTGCGTCATGTAGACTTCTTCTTGGAGATCACCATTTAGGAAAGCACTCTTTACATCCATTTGATGAACTTTCCAATTGAACTGAGCTGCTAGGGCAAGGACAAGCCTTATGGTACTCATTTTGGCTGTAGGAGCAAAAGTCTCCTCATAGTCGATGCCTTCCTTCTGTGAGAACCCTCGAGCCACAAGACGAGCTTTATACTTGTCTATGGTTCCATCAGCTTTGTATTTCACTTTATACACCCATTTGTAGCCTATGGGCTTTTTTTCGGCAGGAAGATCAGAAAGTGTCCAGGTGTGATTCTTCTGAAGACTCTGGTATTCGGCTTCCATAGCCTGTTCCCACTCAGATGTACCCTTAGCCTCTGAATAGGTTTGAGGCTCAAAAACACTGTGTAGGTTAGCCATAAGAGCAAAATTGACTGTAGACTGTTGTCTGTTCTTATGTCTAGAAGTTCTACCTTCAAGGAGCTCATCATCCCGGAGATCACCAATGGTTTTAGCCCACCATTTAGGCCGAAGAGTAGAAGAACCAATATCAGGAGTAGAGGAACCAATATCAGGAGGAGGTGGAGAAGACTCAAGAGCAATAGGGGCAGCAAGGGGAGGGTTAGTTGCTGGAGGAAGCTCAGATAGAGTATTATCAAATACGGATGCGACATCATCCCTCCCATCAGGTGGACCGACCGGAAGAAGAACACTGTGAGGTTGATCCTCAGAACATTGCTCAGAAGAAGAAAACTGAAAGAATCCTCTGTCTTCATCAAATACTACATCTCGACTGAAGCTAAGACGACCAATGGCTATATCTATCAGCCTATAGGCCTTGTGATGATCACTGTAACCTGTCATCATGAGTTTCTGGCTTTTGGAATCCAACTTAGAGCGCTTAGCAGGTGGAATCCAAACATATGCAACTGAGCCAAATACTTTGAGGTGACTGATCTTAGGCTTACGACCAGACCAAACTTCTTCAGGAGTTTTCCCTTTAACAACCTGAGTAGGTGATCGGTTAAGAAGGTAAACTGCAGTAAATACTGCTTCAGCCCATAATTTGTTTGGGACACTCCTGTGTTGTAACATGGAACGAGCCATTTCAACAACCGTGCGGTTGTGACACTCGACAACACTGTTCTGCTGGGGAGTGTAAGGGGTGGTTAATTGACGTTTGATGCCATGAATATCACAGAAGTTGGCAAAAGCTGAGGAACAAAATTCCCCCCCATTGTGGGTCCTAAAGGTCATGATATTACAACCAGATTCTTTTTCAACTAAGGTTTTAAACTTCTGAAAGGTACTGAGAGCATCAGATTTATTTTTTAAAAAATACACCCACATCTTTCTACTGAAGTCATTTACAATAAGTAAAAAATATTTGCAAGCAGTGATAGAAGCTGTATTCATAGGACCACAAATATCAGCATGAAGTAACTGAAGTACCTTAGATGCGCGCCAAGATTCTCCATTTTTGAATGAAGACCGATGTTGCTTTCCCGCTTTACAGGCGCTGCATACCCCCAACTGCTGAGTCTGAATATCAGGTAATCCTGACACAAGTCCCTCCCGAGAGAGCTGAGAGAGATACTGCATATTTAGATGCCCATATCGCTGATGCCATAGAGTGCTGATGGGAGAGACACTTGCTGCTAGAGCCACTTCTGGAGAGTCACCGGTGTCAAGTAGCCTGTATAGAGCATGGTCCTCTAGGCCAACAGCAACTGTTAGACTGGTCTCCCTGTCAATGATGGAGCACTTGTGTGCACTGAACACAACATCAAGCTGAGGAGAATTCCTCATAATCTGGCTGACAGATAGCAGATTAATCTCCATACCGGGAACATAGTATACATTCAGAAATATAAGTGTGCGTCCACCAGACTGAATTTGAACTGTACCCCTGCCAGCTATAGTGTACTTTTCACCTCCACCAAATACCACGGAATCACTGAAAGGTGAGAAGTCAATAAACCAGTCACACCTGTGAGAGAAGTGGCGTGATGCACCAGAATCAATGTACCATGCAGAGGAAGGAACATGTTTTGAAGACCTTTTAGCCATAAAGGCATAAAAGGCAGAATCTGTCTGCTCGGAATGTTCTGCAACATTTGCTGTCTGATGTGGCCCTCCCTGTTTCTTCTGTTCAGAAGCAATCCTCTGTCGGCAATCTTTCTTCATGTGACCGAACCTGTGACAGTAATTACACTGCACACTTTTCTTCCTAGCAGGATCAAAAGGCTGAGAATAGCCTTTCTGCTGAAAGGACTGAGAGGACTGGTATTTTGCAGCAAATGCATTTTCCGAGGGCACTGATGAAGCACCACTACCAAACTGCTGTTTCCACCGATCCTGCTGCAGAAGTTTGGTACATAAATCTGGAAACTTCAGATCAACATTTGTGGTCGTAATGTTGAGAGTTTCTATGAAGTGTTCATAATATTTCGGTATTTTCAGAGTAATGACTACCATATCTTCTTCCTCCATGGTCCGACCAATGGCTTCGAGCTGATCTCGAATGTCTTGATTTTGTTGAGATGTTCCTGTAAAGACATATGTTCATCCATCATGATGGAGAACAACTGATTTTTGAGAAAAAATGCTCTGCTTTTGTCAGATGTCTCGTGCAGTTCTTTCAACTGTTGCCAGATTTTGGCAGCGGTCTTGCCAGAAGGAATCTGTGGTAACTGATCATCAGCGACAGAGAGCTTGAGAAGCATAACAGCCTCTCGATTTCGATCATCAAATTTATCTTGATCGGTACCAGCTGTACCGGGACGAGGCTCTTTGCCCAAAATGAGTTGATCAAGATGCCTGTATTCAAAAATGGTCAGCATTCTTTGTTTCCAAATGTTATAGTTGCTGCCATTAAAGCGTTGATTTCCTTCTAACATCAGATTGGTGAGCGTGGCCATTTTCCCAAAGACAATACAGAAGTCTGACACTCAAAAAATGTAGCTGCCTGCTAAAAATTCCTCTTTCAGGATGACTGTACCAAACCTTAACAAATTCTGTTTTGAAAGAAATAGACTTGCGCAAGAGAATAACTCAGATCTGTACCAAATCTTGAGTCAGGTCAGTCTTCAATGAGATTCTACAGGACCGTAATATAGATCTCCAACTGCTTGCAATGGTTATAAGTCTGCACGGATTGCTCTAAATCGAGTCCTCCACAAAGTTGAGTCATAAAAATCCACAAGATTAAGTCTTCAGACAACCGAATTGTTTGTAGCCGTTCTGAAAAGAATACCAACAGAATCTCTGCACTTTTAAGCACAGGTCGAAGATATTGAGGTGTCGTATGCAGGTCTGTAGTCGTTCTTCAATGTGTATTCGCTAAGAAAACACAGCCCAAACGGAGCTCAGAATGACCCTGAATACGTTTTACTGTGTATCGATCACCGTCACGTAAAAATGCCGTCACTATAATCTGAAGAATGCCGTCACGTGGTGCAAGCGGGGCCGGACGGGATTCGAACAGGAAGAACAGAAATGCGAGGTCTAACTGTAATGCCTGGAATGGAGCTTCGAGGTCGGAGAACGTGTTGACGAGAATACCCGAAGCCTTGGAATACGAGAATGTGCCGCTGGAAAGTGCCTGAAGCTGGAAGCGTTATATGCGATGACTGCACATCGAGCCTTCCATTTCTGTTTGCAATACAAGCAGACAACAGAGTTACGTCGACTTTGTGAACTGGGAAACGTATAGGACCGTGCTTGAAATACTTCGTAACAATTCGAAGTTGGCTAGTCCTCGATTCGAAGCTGTTCTGGTCCGATCTCTCAGATCACGTGTTCTAAAGACTGCTCCGACGATTGGCTTTCATTCCCCTCTATCGATTGATAGTAATTTTTGCCCTTTGCCGTTTTAGAACTTGGGCCCCCCGGGGTTTCGAATCTTGGTTCTTCGAAGGCGTCGGCGGTCCTGCACGACTTCCAAATTCGTTGATCGGGTGGCCACGAAATAAACAAGACTTCAAAACAAATAAACTGATCAACCGACAAATCGATTGCTGCCCCCGGATTCGAAATGCCGAATTTTAATTTCAAGGCAATTTCACGATTCTGTGCACCGCCACAAAGTTAATTCCTCATAAAATGATAATGCAGGAGAAGAATCCCTTTCTGTATCGAGATTGATGACTGTAAGCTTTTATCACAGTGAGCAACGCCGAGGCTAAGACTCAGTGAAGGCTACCTGGCTTACAGAGGGCTCGACCTTAGAAAGGAATGAAGGAACTCAAGAGATTAGGGTACGAAGAGGATAGCTGATCAAGAAATCTACAGACCCTGAGAGCAGTTTCGAAATGAACTACTGAATTTTTCAAACTATGAAAAATTATTTCGAAAAAAAATTCCTGTGCTCTGATACCATAAAAGAATATCGAATGAATTAATTAGGAATGAGCCAACAGCTCAATGATAATACAGAGATATTTACAATAATAGAAACATCAGGTTTCTATGTAGTCTAAGGAAACAATCAGTTTCATCTAAGAAACTGCTAAAAGAAAAAATAGCAACAGCTAAAAGAATGAGCATTAAATAGAAATAGACTAATATTCTAATAACTGTTACAAAAGGTATGTATTGCATCTTCGTATTTAGAACCGGATCAATTTTTATGGTATAAAGGGCTTTGTTCTCGTAAACAACTTGTTACGTGGTCAATTCTCACGGAGGAAATGATAGCACATTATGAGGATACAAAGAGCAACACCTTCTTTAGAGCAACACCACAACAATTGGAAAGAGTAAAAGGGCTTTGTGACATATTTGAAAGTAAAATTATGGCAACAAGGAAGTCTACCCCTCACAACTTTAAAGATGGATGTGTTGTTTCTCCTAGCCTTCCACAACCTACAAGGGCCACAACAACTGGAAGAAAAAAGAGAAAAAGGGCTTTGTTACAATTGTGACAGTAAATGCATTAAAGGTCATAAGTGTGCTGAGAAGAAATTATTTTACATAGAGTATGAAGAGGAGGAAGAAAAGGATCAAGAAACATCAAAAGAAGAGGATATATGTCAGGACCCGACCCGAGAGAAAGAAGAAATGAATCAGAACATATCTTGTAAACTATTGGCAAGAATGACCACTCCTCAAACTCTCAAGATAGAAGGACACATCAAGAAGAAAAAGGTGCAAGAAGTGAAAAATCACATCAAGAAAGAAGAAATGAATCCAGCCATATCTTGTAATTCACTGGTCGGAATTACCACTCCTCAAAATATCAAGATAGAAGGACATATCAAGAAGAAAAATGTTCAAGAAGTGAAAGATCACATCGAGCGTCAAGAAATGAATCCGACCATATCTTGTAAAGGATTGGAAGAAATTACCACTCCTCAAACTCTAAAGATAGAAGGACATATCAAGAAGAAAAAGGTTGAAGCAGTGAAAGATCACATCGAGCATCAACAACAAGTTCTCCAACTTTTAAAGGATAACACCACTTCGGTGCAAAATCAAATGAAACAACAGGTAGATCAACATCATAGTGAAAAATGTTTTGATGTAGGCGACTGGGTATTTTTACTGCTACATCTAAAGCAAGCTATTTATGAGAAGGAAATGTTAGCAATACTACATGCACTTAAAAAATGGCGACCTTACGGAATGGGAAGACTCTTCAAGGATGAGGATGTGGAAGCATTGTTTTGTGCTATTTCTATTATCCAACTAGATTGGATAAACGAAGCAAGGGATGAATGGAAGAAGGACAAAGAAGTATGGCCACTTATTCAAAAGTTGCAAAAGATCCCAATTCAAACAATATTGCTAGATATTGAAAAGGAAGGAAAAATCATATTGGAACTTGGAGCAGTCACAGGAACAAGAACCCGACAGCTACGAAATCGATCAATTTCACAGTGTCTCATTAAGTGGAAGAACTTACCCGCTGAAGATTCCACATGGGAGGACAAGAATTTTATACAAAAGCATCAAGAACTACTCAAGTGTTGAGGACAACGCTTTTTGAAGGAGAGGGGCATGTTAGGCCCCTATACTACTAGTGTAACCCCTTATTGTTATTAGTACAACCCACTTAACATATTGATGTACCCATGTAGTGCCCATATTGTTACTAATGTGCCCCATAGAAGCCCACTATTGTTATTATTGTGCCCTTACATTATTATTGTTATGTCGGCTCTGATTATGTTATGACCCCTTAGACTCCTATATATAGAAAGGAGGTCTTTTCATTTGTATCATCCAAAAATTGTTCATTTATGTAATGTAAAGGAGGTTGCCCCCTCGAAGAGGCTGAATTCTAAGGCGTTGATCTATCTTTTCTATCTTTTCTTGAGCTGGTTTCATAACAATTCCCTACACATCGTCAAAGAGTATCGGATGCTAGATGATTACCCAATGCTCCCATTCTTTCTTCCCAAGTGAAGACAAGAATGTTGTGTCTATCACTTCCTCTCAATTGAGGAAGACATGCCCGAGTATCCTTTGACAGGGTACTTGTCCAAGTTCCTTTGTAATTGGGAACTTGTTATAACTCCCTCTTAGATAGGGACTTGTCCATTCATTAGCAACTTCTTCTTTGTGGGTCCTTCAGTTGCTTGATCTCCTTCCTTCCTTTGATATCATGAAGTCTTTGTTTGAACTTCTTCTTGGTAGGGCATCATCCATCGATCACTTTCCTTCTTGGTTTGTCATGTCATTGCTTCCTTCGTGGAAAGTGGCCTTCTTGTCATATATTAGGTTCTCTTGTCATCTGGTTATTCCTTTTCATCTTGTCTATGCTTCAGACTACTCTTTACATGGATGATTCTTTGTACTTGCTTGTTCCCATGCTTTGATCTAGAAGCCCTTCATGACTTCATCCTGATATTGCTTCAACATTAAATGGTGCTTTTGTTAGATGGCTTCTTCATCATGACATCTTCGTAGAGTAGAATCAATTATCTGCACCTTCTATATCTCCAAGGCCTTCATAGGTGTCAAGGGTTCTTTGATCTTTTTCTTTCTTAGTCAGAGTTGTCTTGCCTTCTTTCGGGAGTTGTCTTAAATGGATCTTTGTTAGATAGTGATTCGTTGTGATCATGGTGTTCTTCACATGCTTGATCTCTTTCTTCACTTGCTTCTTCTTGGATAGATTGGTCAACCACCTTATGCTCCTTGTGGGAGCACTTCTTCATTGCTTGCTTCTAGTGCTAGTCAGCATTTCTTCTTCACTTGCTTTTTAGTCAACAATCTTATACTCCTTATGTGAGTATTCCTTTTTGTTGACCTTCATAGCATTGTAGTACATGCCTTCGAGCATGTCATTGGTGAAATATATTCTTTCCTACTTGATCATATCATAGAACTATTCCCATGGCACAATAATATACATATAATAACATGACTAAACTTTGATGCATACATACCTTATCTTGATTCTCCTTTGATCATCTTAGCTTCATTTGGTTGTCCTTGGTGTGGCCCTTCTTGCTTCATCTTAGCTTGCCTGCATATCATCCTTTTCTTGAATCCCATGAATGGGATTCCCAATGAGACATCTGCTTTTGTTTATGAATCTTCTTTTGAAGATTCCATCATAGGATCTTGAAGACCCTTACCCTGCAAATGTTTCTTTCCTTTTGATGATGGAGGTCTTCTAAGATTCTTAATCATGATCAATTTTCTTTCATTGTGGATGAGGTCCTATACTAGGTATGCTCCTACATGAATATCTTGAACTATATCTACCATGCTTCGATTAGAAGATATTTCTAACCATGCATTTTGTTCTCATTTATAAATGCTCCTTCTACAAGAGCATTTTGAACTCTGTACATCATGCTTCTAGATTCTAGAAGATGTTTCTAGCCATGCAATTTTTATCAATGTTCCACCAGGACTCTAGCGCGGGGAGACGCACAGGGGGGATGTGTGGGAGTAGTACCCTCAAAGTTTAGGGAAATTTCGGGGGTGCGGGGGGACGTCGGGGTATATATATATATATATATATATAAAATTCAAGTTCATTTTCAATAATGAAAGCATAAATAGACTAATAGTAATAGTAAATACATTGATCCACACATAAAATTTATATTCATAATTGAATGAAATAATTACATACATTGATCCCTCCCATCATTCATTTTGATACATACATCATTCATCCATACCATGAGATTCAATAATGAAACATTCAAATACATTGATCAATGTCATTCATCATTCTATAATCTACATTGATTTAAAAATAAATTCATCATTCTAGAATCTAAATTAAAATTTGAAAGAAAAACAAACTAGTATATTACTAATATACTGTATACTAGATACTGAAGTTTGAACACTAAAATAGTAAATTACTGAATTCAAAATTGATATAACCCAAAATCTCAAACTTAAAAATAGTTAAGAGTGAGGAATTAATAATTGGTCTGAGGTCATCAATATCTAGTGTCAAACAAAGTTAAAACTAAAAAGTAAAAATGGACAATGAGGATTGAAAATAAAATCAACATCAAGGAGTCAATCTCAATGATTGGTCCTCTACATTAAGTGTTATTAGACAAATTCGAGGGGGGACGCATCCCCCCTCAAAAGGGGATGCCCAGAAGCACCATTTTTGGGTGGGTGGGATGCCTAGAAGCACCCCTTTTGGGGAGTCGCATCCCCCAAAGGGGATGCCCTGAAGCACCCCTTTTGGGGAGTCACATCCCCCACAATGGGGAAACGCACCCCCAGGCGTCCCCCCATCCCAGGTGCGTGAGGAGTGCATGCACCCGACCCTGGGGGACGTGTCCCCGTGGAACATTGATTTTTATTCTATTGCTACATGCTCCTATACTACTCAAAACTTTGAAAGAAGACTTTAAGTAAAGAGTTTGACTTAGTCATAGTAGAGTTCCGGAGGATCTTCCTTCTTTTGCTTCTTGTCTTCTTCTTTCATTTCTTGAGTCATATGAGCTTCTTCCCTTTTTATTTTGTTATTGTTGTCCTTCTTCAGTTTAGGACAATTCCTTTTGTAGTGTCCATATTCTTGGCATCCATAACATTGGATTTTGGACATATCTTTGTTGTTTGTTCTTTGCGGACCAAATTTCCCAAATTTTCCCTTTCTCTTGGCCATGGTAGCAAATGCTTGCTCCTTTGATCCCAAATCTTCCTTTGCTTTGAGTCTTGTTTCCTCTATCTTGCATAGAGACCACATTTCACTTAGTGGGGTAGCTTCCTTCTTTGGATATATGCTTGATGTGAAGTTGCCCCAATTCTCAGGTAGAGCATTGAGTACTACAGTTGTCATTTCTTTGTCGGACATGACATCCCCTAGCTCTTGAAGTTGATCTCTCATCTCAGAGATCTTCATGAAGTAGGGAGCTCTTCCTTCCTTTGATATCTTCATCTTGTACAATTCATTTCTTAGAGATATCACTTATCCAGCAGTGGTTACTGAGAATAGCTTTACTAGTTTATCATAGATTTCTTTTGATGTTTCAAATTTGGAGACATAAGGAATGATAGAGTCCTTGATAGATTCTATTAGAATCCTTTGAGCTCTTGTCTCATCCTTATTGTACTTGGCTAAGGCTTGGGTTTGTTCCTTAGCAGGGATAGTGATATTCCCTTTGACATGTTCTAGAAGTTCATTCTCCTTGAGAAGTAAATCAGTCCTCTTCTTCCATGCAAGAAAGTTATTGGTACCCACCGATTTGTTGCTTTCCTTGCAAAAAGACATTGATGTATATTCAAAAGGGGACATATACTTACTTGATAGATTTTTAGATGTAGTGGATTTGCTTTCTCCTTGAAGACTTGATGGCTTGCCTTCCTAGGATCTTGATGTTCTTCAAGTTGCCTTCTCCAAGTGGACTTGCTTGATGATGAGATTTGCTTGGTGACTTGTAGATGATGTAGGTCCCTCTTTGATCTGCTCTTCTTTGTAGGTGCCTTTATGTAAGGCTCTTCTTCTTGCTTTGTATTCTTCCTTTTATGAATGATAGATGGTAGGCCTTCTTGTCCTTGAAGTGATTGAGACTTCTTGGCTTGATGCTTCAACTTTGTAGATGTCTTGCCTTGATGAGTCACCTTATAGGTGTTCTTGAGATGCCCTTTCCTTAATGTGACACCTTAGCTCTGATACCATGTTGAAGAATCAAGGGCAAATTAGGTGTAGTGTGATTCTTCTTGACTTCATAACAATTTGTGGAGTCTTTTTACTTTTTCTTGTTAGCTTAATCCTCTTCTTCTTCTTATTAATGCATGTGTGTGTACTTCAACAAACTGCTACCAAAAACATAAGAACAAGAACACAAGATGTTGGCTCTCTGCTAGGGCCAAAACCTCTCCTCTTGAGAGGAAAACCCTTTAGTAAGTTTCTCTTATTGAATCTTCTTATTGATCAATGCCAAACCCTAGACCCTTGACAAGAATATCCTCCAAGCACAAGTCAAATCCTTCCTTCTTCCCGCACTTTGTTTCCCAACACTTCATCCTCCTTCTTTCAGCACTTCGTTCCCCGACACTTTTTCCTCCTACTTCTTTCGGCAATTGGTGATAGACCTTCTTATGCTTAGTTCTAGAAGAGATATTTCTCCTTGATCCTTAGTGAACTCTTTCACATAAGATGATGCTTTCCTTCTCTTAACCAACCGAGCTTCTTCTTGCTATGAAGTTGCAGACTTGATGTGTCAACACTGCAGCCCTAGTTTTTCACACGTGTGAGAGGTTTTCCTTAGGTTTTGACCCTTGTCTTCTTCGCTATAATGGAAGCCATTCCGATGGTGGAGTTGGGAGAAAAGCCAAGCCGTAGCTTCGAGATCAAACTTTGCCCTAGCATCCAAAGGCTAGTACTTTATAGGATCAATTCAACACCTTCAAGTGAAAATTATTTGTTTGATCCTTTTTCCCACCTTGTCTAGGGTAAGAACATCATTGATTTCCATACTCTTTCCTCCTACCCTAGACTGGGTCCACTTGGTCCCGTTCCTTTGAAAAGACAATTCTTGAAGAACCATCCAGGATACCAATTTCAACAAGGATTTTAGGGATTGGGAAACTCCTTCACAAGTCATATCCCATTAACCTAACCCTAAAATCCTCCCTTCCTTTCCCTAGAAGACATTGTACCTTGCTTAGAAAGCAAACAAGCGCCATCGTGATTTATCTATCATTGGTGACTCCATTATATGCTGGGTCTCCTCCCAATGGTGAAAGTCCGTAAATAGAAGGGAGCCTTAGCTGAGGTGATAGTGGGCTAAGTCTCCATTTGTTGCCATTGGCCTAGCATTTACCGTTTATGAATCCCCTTTAGGTCCCCTGCTAGTTTGAGCAATAACATTTTGGCGTTGTTGTCGGAGACACGAAACATGTGCTTTGTTCCCTGTACGACATTATTGATATATCATTTGGCGATTCCATTGGAGGAATGAAGTCCTAGTTCCTCATTGAACTTCAAAGTCAATGCTTGTAGGGTGAAGCAGGCATTTGTGAAGGCATTTTAATTCACCCTGACGGCTCCATTCTGGCATTATATGCAAGATCATGAAAAATGGTTAAAGAAAGTATCCACAACATTAGCCCCGAAGAAGAGCAGGACCTATGGGAAAGATTGGATTCGTGGTTTGAGCTTTGTGATCATCTAATAGAGCACAAGAACGAGGACTTCATACTCAATTTGTATAACAAGAGTAGGTCAAACCTCGACAGCATAAGGCAGGAGTATGAAGAAGGGCCCACAAATTATCTCTTCTTGGAGCTTGCTTATTATACTGGTGCATTTAATTCCTTGTCTCACAAGATCAAGGAAAATATGGCTCATTACTAGATGAGGATTTGGATGACCAGGATGACCAAGAAAATGAGGATGATGAGCAAATATCAGTTATGGAATTGGGGGCCAATAATAGTGAAGTAAAAGACATCTCCTCTAAGGACGACAAAGAGTTGGATCCTGAAAGCCTCCAAATTACGTAAGAAAGAATGGATGAATATAGTAGGTCATGCAGGGGGTTAGTAAAGGAATGTAATTCTAATGAAGTTTTCTCCCGTTTATATGATGAAGAGGTGAAGCTTCATAAGATGAAATGTGAATATAAAGAGAACCCTACTAATGCTCTCCTCCTAGAAGCATATTACCAAAATCATGTAACAAATATCTTAGCCATTGTTCTTCAAGAGAAGAGAGAAGAAGAGGGGTCCCGCTTATCAATCAACCAAGATGAAGACGACCTTGAGGATCTCGGTGATGAGCAGGAAGATGAGTCCTCGTTAGGGCCGCAAGATGGACATGACGATTTTGAGAGCATGTTTTGAGGAGAATGAGGCTATGGAAAGTAGGGCCGAGACTGACCTTACCTCTCTCAAGGGTATCACTCTTGATGACTCTCCTTTTGAGAACCTTGAGGAAGGTGATCCCACGAGCTCCTTAGAAGATGACATTGGAGATTACTTCCGCATTGAAAAGGAGAAAGGGGAGATTGTTGGGCCTCAATTCGACTGTGCACCTATTTATGATACTGACAAAGAAGACGAGGTTAAGATTGGTTTTCCCTTTATCCCAAAAATTACTTGCAATGACATATCCATTGATACCCTTGGGAAGGAAAATTATTATTTTCCCTTGCATGAAGAAGGACAGTTGTAGGTGATTGATTCTCCTTTTAATGAAAACCCAATCTTTGATGCTTATAATGAGGAAAGCAATGAGGCTCCTACCTACCCACCTCATGATTATACATTCAAATCACTTGAGCCTCTAGATTATGGGGAAGGAAACCCGTTGAATATGACACTTCACCCTCTCCTTAATGAATATGGGGAAGGCCAGAAAAAGTAATTAGTTGACACTTGAGGGGATTAATTATTTTTCCACCCTCATATTTTAGCCATGGTGTCTAAGTATGAGGGACCATGCACTAAAATATTTTTTACATAAGATTTGACAAAATTCAACCCTCAAAGGGGGAATACCCGTTTGTTATAGACCCTCAAAATACACGCCCAATTATGTGACACAATATGATCTAGTAGACGAAGTGACTTGTAATAAAATAATTTAGCTAATCAACTTAAATTATTCCCAAATCGCTTTTACAAAAACGCGACTAAAACACTAGGACTTAACTAAAACTTTGACGATAAATTCCACCCTAGATTTGGGGTGAGGCTGGAGGGAAAAATCTTCCGATCATTTGTGTTTAGAAACACAGATAAATTAGTGAGATGAAAACCCTCCTAGGATGAAATTCGTCACCAAAATAATAGGCTTACATAGGTTCTTACATACATACACGGTCTTACTAGCACCATTTGTATTACAAATTTTGCAGAATGGGTTTATAATGACTCAAAAAGCTGATGGCTAATGATCTTGATCTTTTGAAAAATATGGTACAACTGCTTCCTTGGAACTTTGACCAAATGTGTGCAACAATGCTGAGAGCCATTTTATGCTGTTGAGGTCATGTCATTACTTGGATGGTTAGTGAGAGTTTGTTGTTACTTGTTACTATGTATTGCTGCTAGGGTTTGGCAGCATGTTGTCTTCTATGTTGAATGAGGGAGTTTGCTGGTGTCCATGGTTTGATGAGATGATTGTGAGAGAGATTGATGTTGAATTTGTCATGAACAGAGTATAAGTGGATTGTTATATGTTGTAGGTTGAGATTAGTAGTGAGAGCAGATTGGTGTTTCCAAGGTTTGGTCGTTGTTGAAGTGATGCTAGGGTTTGCTTGTTGGGGTGATGAGAATGAGTTTGATGCACAATTGATTGCTTATAGCAGAGTTTGTATTGCAGAGTGTTAAGGGCATGCTACTAAATTGAGAGTTTTGGGCAGAGTTTTGTTTATGAGTTAGAGTCTATTGCAGAGTGTTGAGAGAAGAATTTGTATTCAATTGTTTTGAGGTATTTTCAGTATTGAGCTTAAACGATATAGTGGGCCTAGTCTAATGTCATGTCCCCATTTTTATTTTCCTCTTAGTGCAACCAGGGTGGATTTCTAGGGCACGAGATGGCTAGGTCATGGGAGCAGGTTTATGTCATCCGGGGTTCCGAGGGAGTTTTGAGGAGTTTTTATGGGATCCAATGGCATTCACTTAGCATATTCCATCATTTGCACAATTTGCTTTTCGTTCCGTTGCATTCCGACAACTTTCAAAAAATAGCATTATTATGGGGCCTAACTTAATTAATTATGCTCGAGGTGGCACTCCAGGAAGATTAGTTAATGGAACACCTCAGTGTAATCGCTCGTTGGAACCGGAACAAGAAGATCTACAAGATGGGATGCTGAGAAGTGACTTTCAGTGGCCAGGGAGAGTATTGTGGCCAATTTACCATTTTCCCACATTAAAAAGATATTTTAATTGAGGGAAATGTGCTCAATGATTAAAATAATAATAAAATAGGAATTTCTAGAGGGGTCCATCAGAGATATAAAAAGACGAGGAGGAGGCCATTAGAGGACATTTTTGATTTGATATTTCTTCTTGTATGAGAGGTTGAGAACTCGATTCTCCACATCATTGATAGCCCTAGGACGGAAACCCTCGAGTGATTCAATGAGATTGGGCGAGTACCCATCTCCCCTTCGTGAATTCATCCTGAATTCATAGGAGAGCTTAGTAGTTGCATTTCAGTTCAATTTTGGAGGGCCGGTTTCAGCATTGGAGCAGATTTTTTTGGACACTAGATTATCTATCTCAGCTATTTTAGCATATCATCATGTACACTCTTTCAGTTATTTATTATAATGAAAGCTGAGATTATTTCTGCTCATTGTGTTATTGAATTGCATGCAATCGATTGATGATATTTTACATGGAAATTTTCTGCTAAATGAATGGTATGGACAAATTCTGGGTGAGTTAGATTTTTGCAAAATTAGCCGAATATCCCATTTGGGATATTACATTGGTATCGAAGCTGGTGTTTTGTCCAGCGTGGAGGGTTTAAGGATTTCATCTATTTTGTCGAAGTCATTATTTTGTTGGAGAAGAAATTTCTTTCATGAAGTCGGGGCAAAGATCAGGAGTACAAATATTTTATTTCATTGGACAAATTTTTAATTGGCAAGAATTACAATTTTTTTTTTAAATCCAAAAATCCGCGGCTAATTAATTTGAAGTGGGGCTCATAAAGTATATGAAGAGGCCAACTAGTTTTTGAAAAGGGGATTAATTTTCTTGTATAAAGCCAAAAGTTTTGGCATGGAATATTATTAAAAGGGGAACGATGAGCAAATCTTGATCAAAAGACAAAGTCTAAAGTTTATAAAAATCATGGTTTAATTTTTGTTGCTGTCAAACATTTGTAAAGGGCCAACGTTTAATTGCCGCAAAATTATTTTTAAGGGGCTGATTAATCATCCACAGGAACTATATTTGCAAAGGCTATGAATTTAGCTGAAGTAGAGACTCTTGCAGATCATGGGCATTTGATGCTCAAAAGGAATCCCTCAACGAAAATTTGTCAATTGCAGGGATACTCAAATTTTCCACATAGGGGCCAAAAAAATTGTTGTGGTAGCAAGACGAATCACAAGGAGGGTTAGGAGGTCGTATGCTTCAGTTAGTGCCAAAGAAGATATATTCAAAGTGGTTGATTGCTATTCTTTCCCTTCTAGATCAAAGAGCGGAAACTTATAACCTGAGTGGAGGTCAATTTTTTTCAGTTTGTGGTAGTAATAATTCCTCCAAGGTGTGAGGATTTCTCATTGCATAATTTCCAGAATTCAACTCACATGAAGGTCGGGCATTTCTAGAAATAGAAGAAGCCAATCGTTCCAGTTAGTGGACGTGTTCTTACTCCAGGGTTAGATTACCAGATCTCTACGATTTGCTCAAGGTTTCCATCATCATAAAAACCCAAGCAGAGGCCGAGATTAATGTATACCAGCAGAGCATTTCCAGACTGAGTTTGTGCACCATTTTGAAGAGCCGAGTACAATTTTGGGTGACAGATAAAACTTGTAAAGGAGGGCGAAACACTTTGAACATCTAGTTGTATTTTTTTTCATAGTTGATTCATCCCTGGGCCACATTGTTGTTGATTTGGGGTAGCATCGGATGTGCTCTAGCCACAAAATTTGGTGGAGAGGTTGGGGCACATGAGATCTCCAATACACAAAAAGGGTTTGGACAGATTGTAAACAGATCAAGAGATATTAAAACAATTAATATTTTTAATGGAGTCCTTAAGTCTAAACATTTAACACGCGGAAAAAATTTAGTGTGGGTTAGCCTAAAAATCTTGCTAGGGAAATTAAGACCAAGTAATCGATTAGTAGCAGCTGCTTAGATGAATGACTATTTTATATGAAATGCAGATCCTAAAACTAATGTGAGATGTGTAAGAACTATGAATAATTTAAACAACTATTCCCTATGAACAGAATATGAAATAACAGAATATTACAGCCATTGCAGAGATAGTAAAGGCTTCTAAAATTAAACATCATGATCCTATGATAAAAATTCCTGAATTTTATAAATTTAATTGACAGAACCAATGAAAATACTTACCTGTAATCCTACGGTCGATGATGCCTCAAACTACTTCTGCTTCGGTTACCAAAAGACCAAAACCACCCAGCCAAACTGAGCAGAACCTCGCTACTCAATCCAGTAAACTTCTCAGTTGAAGCAGACTGTTCCCCCGTGCCCAAAAACCTCAGAACAAGCAAGGCCAAACTGTTCTTGATGATAAACAAACTCTGTCTATAAGCTTTTCTCCTATATTTTCCCCCCTTGCCTCCAACCGTCCCTTCCTTCTTATAAGTTTCCATTTACCGACATCCTCCATCACTGTGTCTAAATTATGATACGTGTTGAGATTTTTTTATAAACAAAATCTGATTTTATTTTATTTGCATATCTTAATTTGAAATAAAGTTTATTTATTTATTTCAATGATTTAATTCTAATTTATTTAATTTATAATCTATTTAATTTATAATCTATTTAATTTAATTAATTTATTTAATTTCATAAATATTAATTTACTATAAGTGGGTTATTACAAGATGCAATAATCTTGGTTAATTTTAGTTAAATGCCTATTTAAACGTGAACCCTTCAATCCTTTCTGTGTTGAGCCTGATTTCGTAGTAATTGGAAGAGAGAAGATCAGGAGAAGCACGCTAAGGTGTGATTAGCGATACCTCTTCGGAAATTCTAACATACCTGGTGCCTCCGACACCGCAGAGAACTGTGGCTCTGACGACTACAAGGTCACCGTTTTAAGTACTATTAAAACAGGCTTCTCAAGAAAAGATAGATGGAGATCTATCTGTCTATCGACCAAGCTTATGCTTGGAGGTAAATTTTGTCTATGCAAAGTTAACTTATATGCAAATGCACCGGAAGATGAGATGAAGTTAGACTCGAGAATGGGAAAACACTTATGCTGCAAAATCCCTCAATTACCCAAATGAAATGCTCGCCTTTTTTTAGATGAAGACTTAGAAAATAAACTCTTGAAGATACTATAATTAAAACACCAGCTTATTTCAAATCTTCTTGATACAATTTAGCTCAAAGAGAACAAAAACAACTTTGCAATTCGATATCAATGTCAACAGATGCTCAAAAAAATACTCAGTTTATGAAACAAATGATATGCATTTTATCACAATTCCATGACAGAGTACTTAATTTTCAGAAATTAATTTTTAGGACAGCAGTAAGAAAAACTTTATGACAGCAGCAATATGACAATGAAAACAATGAGCTATCAATGATATCTTTATGCCAAAAATTTACCGAAAATTTTCCAAACTTGCCCACATGAATTATCAAAATTTTTCAGCCTGTTGTGATGTGATTTCCATAATTATATCAGATCTGATATACTTATTACAGCCAACAACTAAAACATGAAATAACCTTAATGATGAATGCCCAACTCAAGAAATTAATTCCTTAATGTATTAGACAAATTAGGAACTGATTTTAGGCTAACCCACATGAAATTTTTCCACTGTTATATTAATATTTTTAATCGAGTCCCTAAGTCTAAACATTTTGGCCTTCCACATGCCAAAGTTGGAGGCTCCATACAACCTTTCTTGATCTCTCAAACTTGTTGCAACCATCTATGGAAAATCTAAAATGTAGTGAACTCAAATAAACTGGAGAAATATCTGAAGAATTCGAACTAGGCTAAAAACCCTTGACTTTTCTCTTCTTGTGTTTGCGCAAATCTTCCTTCTACCCTCAGATCCACTCTGATACCATGTGAAATTTTGATATACTATTGCAATCACTAGTTATTATTCACCTATCTGTTTAGATTATTTGTTTTTTGCAATTAAATTGCATCAAATACTGAATAAAACACGACTACCACTTCACCGAAAAATCAATAACCATAGGGACTGAGAAAATTATGCACACAAACACACACACATATATTGAACACCAATATTCTTGAATAATTGTCCCTGGAAAAACCCCGAAGGGAAAACCAGTTTTTCTAATGAGCATTTTATTATTAATTCTTCAACAAATTAAAGAGTACACCAACTACTTGCCTTACACTGGAAAAGCTCCGATAATTTTCCTCACTGGCAAATCGATCTGGAAACACAATGTTTCCTTCTGCAAAACCTCATGGTGTCCTGCCTGCAACTCGCATTCTTGCCTGCAACTTGCACTAGCTACTTTGGAAATGCGTACGACCCTCCTGGAATTCGCACATCCTCTGGAAAATTGTTCATGCAACGTCTTCTTCCTCCTACAACTCTACTGGGCAACTTACACCTCCTTCGGCAACTGGAAATCAAACTGCTGCCCAATTATGCGCACTGGTTAACTCACACTAACTAATGCGGCCTTACTATAGATCAATTCGACCTCTATTCCCTTCTCTCAGAATGCTAGAATCTCATGAAGAATACCTCTGAAAATCTCTCAATTTTTCCTCCTGAAACCCTTGCTGCTGGTATCTCTGCGCTGCCTCCACACCCTTGCTATTGTTAAACTCACATGGAATGTAAACAACGAATATGAAAGATAAGCATTTGATTGCATATATCATTGACATGATATACATTTATAGTACATGGTGTGACCCTTGGATTCATATTCCAAGTGGTCTCTTGGACTCTAGTGGCTTTTCACATTCCCCACACCAACCCATAGAGGATTAGGTGTCCAACATTCCTCCCCTTAATCTGAATGGGTATGTATGAGTCCAAGAAGAGAGTTGTAATACAAAATGTTCAAAAAATGCATGGCAACACTAGGGTGAATGTGCTCTTTGAAATGTTGGTATAAAGGGGGTAGTTTAAGGATGACCACCAACACTGGAACACTTAGTGTAGTTCCGGGAACTCTTCCAAATCTAGCATGAAGCTGAGGTCTTCTGCTAGAGGAAGTGCTCCTAATGTTTTGAAGAGGGAAACCTTCAACCTTGAAAGGGAGGTTTCACCCCGCATAAAAAGGGAGAACCTCAACCTGAAAAGGGAGGTCTCAACCTGTGATGGTTTAAGGATGACCACCAACTCTAGAATGCTTAATGCAATTCTTGGAACTCTTCCAAAACTGGCAAGAAGCTGAAGTCTTCTGCTAGAGGAAGTGTCCCCAATTCTTTGAAGAGATGTCCTAACCCTACATAGATGGTTTAAGGCTAATCATCAACCAAAGGCATGCTCAAGGGCATCTTTGTCTCTGGCTACAACTCTGAATTTGGTATGGCAAGTTGTGGCTCAGGCTCACTTGATATGGCTTTGAAGCTTGTAGATGACCATCACTTCCCCCCCTGTCAGATACAAGGTGAGATGATGGAGAAAACTCAACTGCAACATTGTTCAATACTCTAGAACAAGTATTGACATATGACTGAAATATCTTCTTGGCTGTTGAAGCCCATTGCCGAGAAGGGATCCATCCAAGATGAATCTTTGTTCTTGCAGGAGGCTTGTTTTTGAAGCATCTATTTGAAGAATGAGTGGTTTTATGACAATGCTCACATGGATGAAGATCAAAACAATGATCTTTCATATGGCCAAATCGGTCATAGTGTTGGCATTTAACAACTTTTGGTTGCAAATGTGGACGAGGAGAATCTGGAACAAGTGAAGGTGAACTGTCATGAAGGAATCCAACATTCTGAAACTAGATGGGCTTTGAGTAATCTGGAATGTGAAGGGAAACCTCCTTATCATATCCAAGATCTGTTTTGTGCTTGTTATGGACAAGCTCTTCCCAAGGTCTGATGACCGACTTGGATACCATGCAGGCTGAATTTCTGCATCTTTCTGCAAAGCTTCTCCTTTATTGGGTACAAGATCAACCTTATTGATTTGTTGCTTATGGGAGTCTATCTCAATGTTCTGAACAGAAATAGGTTCAGAATGATGACTCCACTACTGCAATTCTTCTTGTTGTAGCTTTGACTCGAGTTGAAGAAACTCGATCATTTCCTGTGCATGTTGTAGACATGTTTGAATGTCGACAAGAGTGGTTTTGTTGATTTCTACTTTGTCATAAACAATTGACTGTATTAAAGTATTCAGTGGCTCTAATACATTATTAATTTGAGCCATTTTGTCAACAAATCAACCTCAACAAATAAAGGTGTCGATTTCCAACAAACATGCACCTTTCAACACTTTTTATAAACTGCCATTATTCTTTATGCCTTCATTATACATTGTGTCATTGATACTTTGATTACACCACCAGACTTGCAAGCATTGCCTTACTTCACCTAGCAGCAGAACGACCTAGCCTTCACTTAGAAGCAATATGACCTGATCTTACTCATTTTCGACATCCGAAGATGAATCAAACTCTAGAGAACTTTGAATTCTTGGCCATGAAGATAGTAGCTTGAGAATTCTCAATCTCAGTGTTCAAACAATTTTGGGGCTTCTTAATAATGATAAAATAATCCAATTGAGCTCCCTTTTTCTCCTTAATACAGGTTAGCAACAAAATATAATTTCTATTACAGGTATTACTCAAGCCTCAATTTTTGTTTCAATGTACCCTTATGACCGTCGATCCTCCCATCCACCACCTGCACACTAATCTCTCTTAAATCTGAGGGCCGCCAAATCACTATTTTATTGAACCTCGAGTCAAGACCCTATGTTGTCCAACTATTTTCAAACGCTAAACTTTAGCAGCTCTTGTGAGCCCCACGATAACATTCAAGCTGGATAAAGCATCAAAGTTTCTTCATGGTGGTGTTGGACAAGCATTGGAAAGTACTGCAGCTGGAAGACCATGGCCTAGTACACCCATTGTTGCATGCAACACTCTAGGCTCAAAAAGTGCGTAGGTGGCATAGAGGGGAGGTCAAGCAAGATAACCATTCTATTGTTGCGTAGAGGGGAGGTCAACCGGTGGAACAGGGAGGTAAGCAATAACACCAAAAACAACGCACCGTTGGTTGGGGACCAGGGATTGGAGAGTGAAGTGCACCACTATGAACCCAAATATTGTTTGCCCATGTTGCCAGGAGCGATTGGTCACTATTGATATCGATTCAGAGGAGTTGGAGAACTTTGCAAGGTCTGTTGTGGCATTGGCGTGCGGAAGGGAGTTAAAGGCAAAGTTTGTTAGTTTTCAGAAATGGCTAGATAAACATGGCCCCTATGAAGCACTTATGGATGGTGCAAATGCAACCTTTTTTCTGCAACCTATACACGCCTTCACTTTTTCTACAACCTATACATGCATTCACTTTTTCTGCAACCTATACATGCCTTCAATATTTCTCAGATAAATGTTGTTGCCAATGAGCTAAAATGAATGAGTCGATCAAAGAAAATGCCACTCATTATCTTGCACAATAGATGTACAAGAGGAGGACTTTCCGATAGGCCTGGAAATAAACAATTAATTAAGAACTCGAGAAAAGTTGGTGCACTTTACATCATTCAAAGGAAATGGATTTCTATATTGACAGAAAGGGGGATATGGTAGGAAAAGTAACAGTGCAGAAATGGAAGAAAACGTGTGCAATGGGTGAAACACGGTCGCATCCCTTCGCTGTGGACAATGCTTGGGAATAAAACAAATCTATTGGACCTTGGGAAGAGAACATGAAACATTTCTGACAGATGAAGCGGAGAATCGACAGAACTAAGTAAACGTTGGACTGCTCAGAGTGGCAGATTTGATCAATTTAGAGGCAGATTTGTCAGGCGTGGAAAAGAACTCAGTAAGATTCATGCGAGAGGTCACATTGATAGGCGTGTGGCAAGGAAAATGTACCTATACCTTGTGAAATCCGCTTAGTAATGAAATAGGTATGTATGCACAGAGTAAAACGCTCTATAAGGTGGTAGTTCTAATCTAAAGAAAGGCAGAATTGACATGTATATAGAGACCACAAAACAAGTGGCTCAAATTGGAGCAGGGTAGGAGAATGTCAACTCTGATACCATGTTAAACTCACATGAAATGTAAACAACGAATATGAAAGATAAGCATTTGATTGCATATATTATTGACATGATATACATTTAAAGTACATGGTGTGACCCTTGGATTCATATTCCAAGTGGTCTCTTGGACTCCGGTGGTTGTTCACATTCCACACCAACCCATAGAGGATTAGGTGTCCAACAACTATCACTACCAATCTGTGTCTTGATGTTCTACTGATCTTGTGTGTTTTCCAAGTGACCCATCTATCTCTTCAACGACCATGATCTAATCTCAATCGATGGCTAAGATCATCTTGACCCCATCTCATGACTTTTCCAAAAGTCTCTAGAGAAAAATCGATTTACCCCAATTAATATTAATTAATTAAGCTATTTCGCTAAGTTAGACTTAGGAAAATTAATTAACTACTTAATTAATTCTAATCAAGGCCTTTTCTCATGAAACCTTTTCTGGGTATTGGAGAAAATGTGTTCCCTAACCTCATAGACACAATTTGAGACTAGAACACCTGTCCGAGCTAGACAAACTCACAAAAAATTCAAAGCCAAAGGGGAGTGCAAAATACATAAGGAACATAACACATGTGGGGTAGGGTGCACCTAAATTAGAAGGGATAATGTCATTGAAAATAACATATGGTGATCACCCTTACAAGGCTTTATTGATGTAGGTGCTCCCTTAAACCATGAGTCCTAGTAGTTCCTACTCCATGAAACCCACCAAACATCCCAGGGTATAAGAATACCCATCAAGGTAAGGCGTCACCGCCTGTTACCCACCACTTTGTGGGTGATATCCATAGGAGAAAATTTTCTCTTAGATGGTCCTCAGTTGATAACTAGCAGCTCCTTGCAGCCACCTGAGCCAACCATGTCGTCCCTTTCCCATCTATTATGATCATATGTTTGAAGGTGGACCTTCCAATCCCGAATGTATGGCTTTTCATTGTGTGCACTGCGTATCTTTTTTTACTTATCATGGACACTTTTGGGCATGGATTAGTGGGGGGATGTGGATTAGGTCTGCACTCTTGTCTCCTCTGCCCAAGTTGATGCTTAACCTTGTATCCTAGTCCCGTGTGATCTCCTTTATTGGTTATTAGCTTTAGGGGTGGCACTACATGGGAACCCTAATTTTGGTTGTGTGGTCCCACTTCCCGACTCCACATACATCACCTCCCTCCATTCATTATAACCCCATTCACCATATTTCCCATTTGGGTCCACAAGGAGTTAGCCTCCCCCTCCACTTGTCCACACCTTGGGTCGGGCCTGGAACGATACCCCAGAGGTTGATGCAACTAAAAGAAAAGGAAACAGCATAATTTGGTCACTCTCAACAAGAAATGTACCATAAAATGCAAAAGATGGCCGAGACATACATGTTTGGAACGTGGACAAAAGCCAAACATGAGCTCTACCCCAGTGATTATGGCAATCACCCTGGTTTCTTGGGTCCCTCATATTGACCACTTTCATCATTAAGGAACCCATGATTGTCCCAACCCCTGGTGGGCAATGAACTGCCCCTCCTTAATGGGGTAATCACTACTATATCCTACACATCATGCTCTCATCCTCTAGAGCTCCAAGCAGTTATGAAGAAAAATCAATCAAAAGCAAAAGGCCATATGAAGAAGGGTGGAAAAACAAAGGCCGGGGTAACTCATGTACCACGATTTCTCCCTCCTACATTCATATACCCAAGTGTGGGCTTCCCCTATTGTAGCTACCCTTGTACTGTGGAAAGTGGCTTAGAGCCTTCCCTGATGCCCCACTCCATCTCATCTTTATATCATGTGTCGCCTACCACTTGATGGATGTACCATGGACATGTCACCCCCTTTAGAGTTTGAAACCACCTAATAGGGTCCTTGGTTAACCCCCTTATTGAGCTTGGAGACACCTGTACATGCTAAAGCCTGCTATGGAAGGGCATGCCACTATGAAGTGTTCACTTGATTCCATGATTTGTGAACTCTTTTACTCGATTACTCTAATGATTTGTTGTACTAGAAGATGAGGGGACACATTGGATCTTATACAGGATTGCAAGTGGGTCTCCATTTGGGGTTTGGTCTCCCTATACGGGATCTAAGCCCTCCAGAGGATCATATTGGCATTTGTATGGTGAGCGTTGAGAGCCATGGGCCTCCACCATAATAAAGAGCAGATTGTCACTTCACGGATCCCTCAACGCCATTCATTGATTGCTCGTGCTCCACCTTTTGGATGACGATGATGCACCTAGACCACCATGCCCAGCCAGCTTCACACTTGCACCACACACTTGGAAAATGTTCCAAGGCTCAGATGAAGATGTGTCTTACCATAGGAGACAAAGGGAGGGATTATGTAGTTGATTGCTCATGTTACACCTTTTGGATGAGGATGATGCACCTAGACCATCATGCCCAACCAACTTCACACTTGCACCACACACTTGGTAGATGTTCTAGGGCCCAGATGAGGATGCGTCTTACCATGGGAGACAAAGGGAGGGATTATGTCATCATTCCAGCCCTTACAGATGGTATACATGCATTATCGATCCACTTGGAGACCCATGAGGATGTCATTGTGCCCCCACATCCACTTGGGGACACCACATTGGATTTGCTTGGATATCAAGGGGCCACCCCCTTGCTCACTGTGTTTGGAGCCTATTCTCTCACATTGGCACAATGTGGACTCCACTAGGCCTCTTCAAGGGCCCAATGAATCATTGTATTCACTATTTTTCCCTCTTGAGAGGCTTCATCTTTGTATTATTGAGTTATCTTGGTGGGCTTGTCACCAAGTCATGTCACTATTGTACATTATTTTATTATGTGGGGCTTAATTAGGCCAATTAGCCTATTCGAACCCCCTTATGGATTGTATAAATAGATGAGAGGTTCATTCATTCCTCTCATCATCGCTTGGATTGGATTAGTATCTCTTGAGATTTTCGCACTTGCTCTCTTGGACGAAATTTTGGAGTTACTTGATGCACTATGATGTTTGGATTTTCGCTATTGTCTTTGGAGCTTCTTTCTATGTGAAGATGATGAATGGATATACTCTTGCCTCTCTTGTAAGTGAAATTTAATGCCATTTTGTCTTTCTTACTTGTCTAATGCATGAAATTTTATCATTGTTCTTGTATGGGCACTAAATAATGTGAAATTCCTCTTAAGTCTTGAATAATTGACATATTGCATGCATTGCTCATAGAGGGAGGGATCGAATGTTCCTAGAGGCACCCTAGAAGGTTAACAAGCCTTGAAACTTCATCTCCTTTGCAAATCGAAGTGTAAATCCCTAAATGACTTAGTCGCTACACTTGGAGGGGCTAGAAAAATTCATCTAGGGCTCCTTAGAATATGAAAATTCTCGATCTAAGTGTATCTTGACTCCATTAGGCCCAAGAAGCAAGGCACTAGTCCTCGCATTCCTTTGGTCGTCAAAATAACCCTTCTTTTCTTCCTCTCTTCCAACTCTAAGCCTAACCCTAAAAGGCCTCCTAGGGCATCACACGAAATCATTTGCAGCCATCAAAAACTCTTGAAAATCTGTCTAGAACTGTGCTGAGTCTCCTTGAGAGGTCCTCTAGTTTTGAGCTCAATCCGACAGTGGAATCCTAAGATATCGCAAGCCCTAGCTTAAAGACCGTTCTTCTCCCTAGGTTCCTTTGGGTTACTGTCTTCACTTGGATCAATGCACATAAATTCCAAGAGAAAATTTCTCCTTTGATCCTCTTCCTCTCCCTAACCCAGTCAAGTTCATCCATTGTTGATCAATCCCATACCCTTGACCTAGTTTGGGTCCACTTGGGTTCTTTGTGGTCCCACAACTTTGTGACTCAAATTCCACGCGGATTACATTGAAACTATTTCTCCTTTAGGATTCTTAGGTCTAGGATACCTCTTGTTAAGGAATATTCTTCAAATCTAGTTCTAGGTGCCCCCTCATCTCTTCTTAGAGAGCCAATCACCTTGCTTCCAAAGCAAGTAAGCCAATTACCTGAGCCTCTCATGTGAATAGGCTTTAAGAATCACTCCACATCTTATCATTGATCTATCTATCCTCGTGATTCCTCTCATATTGGGACCCCTCCCGTTGGTGAAAGTCCATAAAGAGCAGGGAGCTTTCGTTGAGGTGGTAGTGGGCTATTGCTCCATTATTGCCACTTGACCTAGTAGTTGCTCTATAGGATCACCTCCTAGGACCCCTGCTAGTTTGAGCGGTAACACTGCCCACCAGGGGGAAGTTAACAATAAGGCAAACATATCATGAAACTAACAAATATCGAGTAGCCATGGCCGTCCATGCCAATGGGGATCTAAGAGTCACTTTCACAAGATAACACACACCCACATGGCTTTATAAGGCTGTAAGGAACATGCTTTGAGCTTATATAGTGTGGCCAAAAAGTTTTGGAGTACCCCTACTAAAGGAGGGGACCCGAATTGGCTTTCGATCACCATGAAAGACCCTTTTCTTAATCACTTCTCAAAGGACTCTTTACATGGGATGAGGATGAGGGGGGAAATCCATCTCGATCCTCTTAATCTGGAGCACAAGGCTGTATTTATGTTGAAATGATTGATAACACTTTTCGAAGTAATGAAATCTGTACCATTTACTTAGTTTTTTATGAACTTTGGTTCACCCTTTAGTTACACTATGGTGTTGTGTAGTAGGACCAATGTTGCAAGAAACACCCCCCCCGGATCTAAACCGAGACTTGTGTCCCGTACGGATTTGTGGGTGATCTGCCATCGGATCTGCGGTTCAGAAATTCGGAACTGCGAATTGGGCCGGAAAACACGGTTCTTGGAATTTCAAAATCGTGTCATCCCTATCTGTAGTTCTAGATTTTCGAACCGCAGATCCGACAACAGATCCGCCTTAAATCCGTAGCAAATCAGGCACAGATCCGTATGGTTCTTGAGCCGATCCGATGCCTGATGGGCAGTTCCGCGAGGCTGACCCAATCTTTTTATTTATTTTTATTTTTATTTTTGTCTAACTTGAGTCAGGGGAGGGTTTAGGTTGAGTTAGGGAAATGATAGATGGGGATAAAACTCATTTCCTCACTCTTGTATTTTTGGAGGGCTTGGAGAAGAGAGGAGAAGAGAGCTTGGAGAAGAGAGACTTGAGGAGAGCTTGGAGGAGTGAAGGAGGAGGAGCTAGGGGTAGTGAAGGAGGAGGAGCTTGGAGGAGTAAAGAAGGGCTTTCATCTACAAGAGCCAAAGAGGTAAGTGCAAACCCCAAACTCCCTCATTTTTCTGTCATTGTTGTTTGTATTTTTTCTCCTCCCTCTCCTACTCTTTCTCATTCTTTCTTCTTGTTCATTTCATTGCAAGTTGTCTATCTATATTCATATTCTAAAATGGTGTTCTTTTGGCTTCTATGTATCATTCCACTTTTGGTTTTCATGATGGCAAGGGGGAGTAAGAATAGAAGGGAAGAAGAACAAGAGGATAGTGGTCCCCATATGAGTGACCCAATGTATGATGAGGAGGAAGGTTTGAAGAGGAAGGGGATGAAAAAAACACTGAAATGCTAGAGGGGAAAGCTGCATTGACACCCTTGTGGAATTTTGTGACCAAACTTGAAGGGGGAAAAGGTGGTGGAAGCTACAAGTTTTTATGCCCTCATGGTTGTCATAGAGGAAAACCATATAGTGTTTCATATATCCGTATGGGGAGGTGTCTTTGTGGGGTGTTGGACAGTGATGACAAAAAGGGTGCTACGGGGATAGCAATTTGCCCAAAGGTTCCAACTGAACAAAGAAGAAAATACATCCAAATAGAGGAGGCTACACAACAGAAATACAAGAAACAAAAAATTCATTCTAAATCAAGTGCAACCTCTAGATTTGGTAGCTCATCTCCTCATGGTACTTCTGCAACCTCTGAAAGTAAAAAAACAATAGGGGATTTCCTAAATGTTGCTGGGAGGGATGATGTGGATGGAACGATAGTCCAGATTCTTTGTGCTTGCGGTGTACCATTCAATGTGTTTCGCTCTCCCTATTGGCATGATATGGTTAAGGCCATCAATGAAGCCCCAAAAGGATACAAGAGCCCTAAAGATGAGAAAGCTAGAACAATGTTATTAGAAAGAGAAAAAACAAAGGTTCAAAGAGCTTTGACACAGTTTACAAATGAGTGCGTGGATTGTGGGGTATGCATTGTATTAGATGGGTGGACAAATGTTAGAAATCAACATTTGATAAATGTTCTTGGTGTTTTTGCTAGTGGTGCAGTGTCTATTACATGTCATGACTCCTCCTCTATCAGTGCAACTGCCCAAAACATTGCAGATCTCTTATTGCAGTGAATCAAAGATGTTGGTCCTAATAATGTGGTTCAAGTGATCACTGATAATGCAACAAATTGTAAGGTAGCAGGAAAAATTATTGAGCGTACTCATCCACACATCTTTTGGTCCAGGTGTTTGGTGCACACATTGAACCTTTTGATGCATGATATTGTGAAGCATAAAGAATGTGGATGGATTAATGAGCTTTACAAGAGAGGGAAGCAACTCATTAAATTTGTCACAGGGCATACAAGGGTAAACTACTTTTATGGCACTTACTCCAAGTTGCAGTTGCTTAAACTTGCAAAAACAAAATTTGCAAGTTATTACCTCACCTTTAGGCGGCTAGTGAAGGTGAGACAAGCTTTAACTAATATGGTGACCTCTGAATCATGGGAGGAAATTAACACTGATAGAGATGGTGCTAATGTAGCAAAGGACACTATTCTTGACAGTTACTTTTGATCACAGATTAAATATGTTTAGCAATTCACCAAACCAATTTATTACATGATCAAGTTTGCAGATTCAGATCGGCCAATGATTGGGGAGGTGTATGAGAAAATGGATATCATGTTGGGGCAGATTAAAGACATTGTTGACCCTAGAGATATCACCTTGTACAATTATATTCATGCAGAGGTGGAAAAACAATGGGAAATGCTAAACATTCCACTGCATGCCTTAGCATATGTTCTGACACCTAAATCCTATCATCCATCATGGCTTTCAACACCAGCACCAAGGGGGGGAGCAAGAGAAAACCACACCTAGATCCATAGGTTCTAAATGGTTATATGAAAGCATTGGATAAATTAGTCCTTGATGAGGAGTCTGACATGCTACAAAAACATTTGAGCAAATATACACTTAGCACCAGCCCATTTGGGAGCATGCTGCAATTAGAGATCGAGAGAATTTATCTTCTCTTGAGTGGTGGAACATGCATGGAGGTGCTACTCCACTTCTACAAACTTTGGCATTGCGGGTGCTATCACAGGTGGTAAACACTTCTTCTACAGAGAGGTGTTGGAGCTCTTATTCTTTCATCCACAATGTTAAAAGGAACAGGTTGAGTTTAGACCAGGCAAAGAGCTTGGTTTATGTTCACTACAACTTGCGATTGTTGTACCATTATTGTGATGATGCAAAGACTAATAAAGACCTTAAGGTTTGAGACAAAAATCCAGAGGAGCCCAAGTTGGAGGATGGAGTGTTGGTATTAGAGCAATTGGATGATGCTCTTATCCATGATGATGATGACCGAGTTGAGATGCCACCCCCATCCGGTCCTTTGATTCCCAGGTTCCATGCTTCAACACCAAAAACAAGGGCTTCATCTTCATCAGCTCCACTGCCACCCACCTTCTTCTTCATTGCCACCACGTGGAGGCTCATGCCCCGTTTGTGTTGGAAGGGGAGATTAATAGATATATTCACAGTTTACTACTTTTGTCATAGACTAGACTTATAGTCTTGTGATTATAAAATTTTTTGTCTTGCTCTTCCTGGTTCAATGTGTACTCGAGTCTTGGTGGTGGCCAAGTGGCCTATTTTGTAAACATTATTATTTGAATTTTGGACATGACTCATGTTGACAGTTTCTCACTATTGATTTGGGGTAGCATCGGATGTGCTCTAGCCACAAAATTTGGTGGAGAGGCTAAAGCACATGAGATCTCCAATACCCAGAAAGGGTTTGGGTAGATTCTAAACAGTTTGAAATATATTAAAATAATTAATATTTTTAATGTAATCCCTAAGTCTAAACTTAGGGAAAATAAAATATTAATGTGAATTAATATAAAACTGTGTTAGAATGGTCCAAAAGTCATGGATCAAGCCAGATCTAATCTTAACCATTGATTAGGGACTTAATCTCTGTCGTTGATTTGTCAACAAGAAAAGTATAAGAGGAGGCTTGAGAGTCACTTGGAGAACATACTGAGGGAGACCAGTTAGTTCAATTTCTGGAGTGGGGTTAGCTGAGAAATTGAACTAGTGGTCTGGTGAGCAGTCAGGAGGCAGCAAGTACATAACAAAGAGACGGGAGATCAGTGTAGAGGCAGAAAAGGCAGACGCAGGGCCAGAGGGAGCCATGCAGAGGCAGCGGAGACTACGCAGAGCCAACAGGGCCTGCGTCATCCACGCAAAGGTTGCAGGAGTGATGCAGAAGGCCAAAGAGGCTGCACAGAGTCTCAACAAGTTGACGCGGAGGGTTTTAGACCACGCAGAGGTCAGCAAGGCTGACGCTAGGATCCAAAGAAGTGCTGGAGAATTTGTCTATCCATGGGTAAGCCAGTTTGGCACCCTGTTGTACTAGAAAATTGCAGAATAATAAAATCCTCCCTTGCTACACCGGTTTTCCCACATTGGGTTTTTTCCGGGGACATTAGTCCAAAATAGTTGTGTCAATGTGTTGATTCTTGTGCATACGTTTGTTTCTGTATTACGATGTGATATCTGCAGCAGTATTTATTTTAATGTTTATTGAAGTGAATTCATGAATAACTTATGGTGGAATAAGTAGGAAAAGTAAATCAGTTACTGCAGTGATAGAATTTTCACATGGTATCAGAGTAAGTAATCAGAGATAGAAAGGGAAAATCAGTTATGGGTCGAGACCACGATGCAGAGGCATCCATCTCAGGGGACTCACACAGATTTTTAGAAGATTGCACAAGAGAAAGAGATTTCGATTTCTTTATGTTGGCTTCCAGGCTGGAAGAAGTGGCATACATGACTAGTGCTACATCATCAGAAGTATGGCATATAGACAGTAGAGCCTCGTGGCATATGACGGGAATCAGGGAGTGTTTCTCAGAATATCGAGAAGAGAAGATGAAATTTCAGATCACCATGGGGAACAAGGCAAAGTGTACTCCAGTAGGGAAAGGTACAATAGTTTTTCAGACAGAATGGGGAGAGCAGTTTTGTGCCACAAATGTGCTGCATGTACCAGGATTGGGTATGAACTTACTTTTTCGTGTCACAACTACAAGGGCTATGACGTCTACGTCATCAAGGAAAAGGTATACGTCAAACACCTGAGCTAGAAAAAGAAAGTGCAGATCGGTATCAAAAGTAATCAGTTGTATAGATTACAACTAGAATCACCAATGGCACTAATAGGTAGTCATGGGGATAAGGACTTGAACGAACTATGGCACAAAAGGATGGGTCATTTGCACCATGGAGCTCTGAGAATTCTCAGGAGCACTGTAACAGGAGTTCCAAATCTGAGTACGGAACGAGATGATGTATGCAGGGGATGCGCTCTAGGAAGTATGCCAAGGCGACATTTCCTAGGAGAAAACACAGGGCCAAGAGTGTACTAGGATTGATACACTCAGATATCTGCGGACCTATGTCCGTCAAAGCTCTCAGTGGTGCCGAGTATTTCCTTACCTTCATTGATGACCACTCGAGGAAAACTTGGATTTATTTTCTGAAAATCAAAGATGAGGTTTTCTGTCAATTCAAGGAGTTCAAGGCTCTAGTGGAGAATCTGATTGGGAAGAAAATAAAAGTTTTGCGCTCAGATAATGGTGGAGAGTATGTCGATAAGGACTTCACTGATTATTGCGCTAAGGAGGGCATCATAAGAGAGTGGACAACTCCCTACAATTCGGAGAAGAATGGGGTAGCAGAAAGAAAGAACAGGACTATTGTAGAAGCAGCTAGGGTCATGCTGTATGATCAGGATATGCCAAAATTCCTGTGGGCGGAAGCATGCAACACAGTTGTCTATGTTCAGAACATGACTCCTCATCGCGCATTGGGCAAGATTACTCCAGAGAAAGTCTACACTAGGAAGACGCTTGAAGTTAGTCATTTTAGGATATTTGGGAGTTTAGCATATTGTCACATACCCAAAGAAAAGAGGAAGAAGCTGGATCAGACTGCAGAAAAGGGATATCTGGTGGGATATAGCGAGAACGCTAAGGCATACATAATCTATCTTCCAGGGAGTAGGAAGGTAGTAGTACGATGAGATGTAAAGTTCATGGAGGACAAAGCCTTCAGAAGATCTCGCGAAATGCCTTCCGAGGAGCAGTCGAAAGAGGATCCGTTGGTCATGCCTCTGCAACCAACAGAAGTGAAGAATTCTTCCTCAGGTCAGGTAGATTCTCAGGATGAGGAGGAGGAGCGAACAAAAGTACTTGCTGGTAGAGGAAGAACTAGCAGGGAACTTCATCGGTGCTCCAAGGAACAGTAAGAGGGAGCGAAAACGGCCAGACAAATATCAGGCATTAGTAGCTCAGGATGGAGAGCCTGCCAGCTTCAAGGAGGCAGCGCAGCATCAGGTCGGCTAGATGCGATGGTAGAGTATAACTCCATAATGGTGAACAATGTCTGGGAGGTGGTGTCAAGACCTCAAAGACAAATCTGTGGTAGGTTCGAGATGGATCCACAAGATCAAATATGCTGCATGTAATGACCCACCTATAGCTATAAGTAAAATACAAATATTAGCATACATATAAGGCCTCCATATGATAGCTACATATGCATGGACCCGTATGTAAAGCACTATATATATACTAAACCCTCAAACGAATAGAAATGTTAGTTTTAATGTTTAAAATTTTAATTTGTAAATTGAAATTTATGAAATTAACTAAAATTAATTAAATTAAAATTAGAAATTAAATTAAATCATTAAAATAATAAATAACCTATTAAATCAAATTTAGATACTCGAATAAAATCACCAAATCAAATCAGATTTTGTTTTATAAAATCAATATGTATCAAAATTAGGACACGGAGATGGAGGAAGTCGGTGAACGGAGACTTATAAGAAGGAAGGGGTGGTTGGAGGAAGAAGGGGGGGTCAAAGGAGGAGGAAAATTTGTAACACAGAATTTTCAACAGTAAAGACTAAGCCTTGTTTGTTCTGAAGTTTTTGGGCACAGGGGGAATAGAGTGCAGCAATTGAGAAGCATTCTAGACTGAGTACCTAGGTTGTACTTAGTTTGGCTGGGAGGTTATGGTCTTTTGGTAACGGGAGCGAAAGCTGGAGCAAATCTGAAGCCTCTTCATCCGCAGGAAACCAGGTAGGTCCTTCTCATCAAATCAATCAATTTGATACATGAAATTTTGTTAAATTTTATAACAGGTTCATGAAGAATTCATAATCTGTTCAGGGTAAATAGCTGTTTAATTATTTACAGGCTTTACATTTGGTAGATTTCATAATCTGTTTAGGGTAAATAGCTGTTTAATTATTTACAAGCTTTACACTGTAGACGGCAGTGTTGAGAAATACAAGGCCAAGTTTGTGGCTAAGGGGTATGCTCAAAAGGAAGGGATTGACTATGAGGAAACGGTGAAACCTTCGCCCCAGTAGCCAGGTATACATCTATTAGGACTGTGATATCTCTTGCAGCCCAAATGGGATGGGAGATCCATTAGATAGATGTCAAGACAACATTTTTGAATGGGGTAATAGAAGAAGAGGTATACATTGAACAACCAGAGGGCTTTGAAACTCATGAGAAGAAGTCTCATGTATGCAAACTGAAGAAAGCCTTGTATGGGCTGAAGTAGGCACCGAGAGCATGGTATGGTCGAATAGATGGCTACCTGCAGAAGATGGGGTTTGTCAAGAGTGACGCGGATCCGAATCTCTACTATTTGGTCGTAGAGAACGGGTCGCTTATCTTAGTATTATATGTGGATGATCTCTTTCTAACAGGAGCATCCAGACTCATGGAGGATTGCAAGAAGAATCTAGCCATTCGATATGAAGGATCTGGGACGAATGCACTACTTCCTAGGGTTACAAGTTTGGCAGTAGAAAGGAGAAATCTTCCTTGGGCAAGGGAGGTATGTTACAGAAATCTTGAAAAGATTTAGGATGGGAGACTGTAGACCTATGGCTACGCTAATGATCACCAATTGGAAGAAGATTGATTCATCAGAAGACAAGGATGTCGATCCCACCCTATACCAGCAGCTCATAGGGTTCTTGATGTATCTGGTCAATACCAGGCCAGATATTTGCTACGCTGTCAACACCCTCAGTCAGTTCATGGTGGAACCAAAGAGGGCACACTAGGTAGTAGCCAAACACGTTCTCAGGTATTTAGAGGGAACAGTTGATTATGGGCTCATATACACCAAGGGGAAGGATATCAGGTTGAGTGGATTTGCTAATGCAGATTGGGCAGGAAGTTCAGTGGATCAGAAAATACGTCTGGGTACTATTTCAACATTGGATCAGGAATGACCTCCTAGTGCAGTAGGAAACAGAAGTCTATGGCTTTGAGCTCATCTGAGGCAGAATATATGGCAGTAAGCACAACTTCGTGTGAGGCCATATGGCTTAGAAAACTACTGGTGAACCTATTCAGAAGAAATATGGAGGTGACCAGGATCATGTGCGATAATCAGAGTTGCATCAAGCTCTCCAAGAATCTAATGTTTCATGATAGGTCGAAGCATATTGATATCCGATGTCACTTTGTTAGAGACTGTGTCCAACGAGGAGCTACACTCCTACAGGAGAACAGGTGGCAGATATCCTCACCAAGGCCCTTGGAAAGTCAAGATTTGACTACTTCAGGGAAAATATTGGGATGGTAAAGAACCACTTTCAGAAGTAGAAATGAATGTGTTAGTAGCATGAATGAAGAGAGAGTTGCAGTGCAGATGCAATGTTGGGAGAAAGGACCAGCAGTAGCACAAATGCAGCAGTGGCAGTAGCAGTGGCAGAACCATGGGCAACAGTGCAAAGGATGTTGGGCAGGAAGGCTTAGCATCAGCACAGGAACCGATGTCGGATGATCAGGGTGATGCTCAGTGAGGAGTATTGCCATAGCACAGTCCTCGCAAAGAGGGAGTGTTGATTTGGGGTAGCATCGGATGTGCTCTAGCCACGAAACTTGGTGGAAAGGCTAAGGCACATGAGATCTCCAATACCCATAAAGGGTTTGGGCAGATTCTAAACAGTTTGGGAGATATTAAAATAATTAATATTTTTCATGTAAACCCTAAGTCTAAACTTAGGGAAAATAAAATATTAATGTGAATTAATATAAAACTGTGTTAGAATGGTCCAAAAGTCATGGATCAAGCTAGATCTAATCTTAGCCATTGATTAGGGACTTAATCTCGGCCGTTTATTTTTTAACAAGAAAAGTATAAAAGGAGGCTTAAGGGTCACTTGGAGAACATACTGAGGGAGACCAGTCAGTTCAATTTCTGGAGCGGGGTTAGCTGAGAAATTGAACCAGTGGTCTGGTGAGTAGTCAAGAGGCAGCAAGTACGGAACAGAGAGACGAGAGATCAGTGCAGAGGCAGAAAAGGCAGACGCAGGGCCAGAGGGAGCCACGCAGAGGCAGCAGAGACTACACAGAGCTAGCAGGGCCTGCGTCATCCACGCAGAGGCTGCAGGAGTGACGCAGAAGGCCAGAGAGTCTATGCAGAGTCTCAACAGGTTGACGCAGAGGGTTTCAAACTACGCAGAGGGCAGCAGGGCTGACGCTGGGTTCAGAAGAAGTGCTGGGGAATTTTTCTATTTGTGGGTAAGCCAATGTGGCACCCTGTTGTACTAGAAAATTGTTGAATAATAAAATCCTCCCTTGCTGCACCAGTTTTCCCACATTGGTTTTTTTCCGGGGACATTAGTCCAAAATATCTATGTCAATGTGTTGATTCTTGTGCATATGTTTGTTTCTTTATTACAATGTGATATTTGCAGCAATATTTATTTTAATGTTTATTGAAGTGATTTCATGAATAACTTATGGTGGAATAAGTAGGAAAAGTAAATCACTTACTGTAGTGATTGAATTTTCACACTCGGTAGATAAGTTAGTTGAATGTTTGATGATTTTATTCTCTAAATGTTTTATGTTTTATGATATGCTTAAAAATTTGATGTATATTTGTAATTGCTAGAATCTAGATGGTTGATGCTTGAATAATTAATCATTGATGTACAATGGAATCATGGATACCATATCTATCTTAGTTTATGTAAAAATATGCATGTTTTTATGTCTTCTACAACTAATTTGGTATTTGGGATGTTTTTTTTTTAGTATAAATGCAATATATATATATATATATATATATATATATATATAGTAGACGCTTCCAAGACGCTTTGTTTCCAAGACTTTTGAGAAATGATGCTTCTGTGTCCCCGCTTCGTCTCCACTTCATGCAACATTGAGTAGGACTTGAATGTTTAATGACCTTGTGGGCTGGGATTTGACAACTATCTCGAAGAGGCATTTCTTCTAGTTTCCTTGCTTCTCTATGAAAGTTCCCACATTCAGTTCTTGACAACTGTGCATCTAATTTAGATACCACTCTCTTTGCCAACCCATTAGCTATTTGATTGGCTGATATTTAAACATTGATAAGCCAAATTTCCTCTATGTTTCCTATTGCTTCTTTTATCCAATCAATCTGAGTACCTAACTCCCATTAGGGTTCTTTGTTCTTGTTTATATAATCAATCAATATTGTAGAGTCACCCTCAATCTTAATTCTTTGGAGGCTAAGTTGCAGACAAATATTGATCCTGAAATTAGGGCATCCATTTTAGCCTGATTGTTTGCTATTGTCCCTGAGAACTTGTGATATCTTTCCTCCTAAGTTGCACGAAACGGGTATGAGTTTCCGAAACGGGCACGGGTATGAAACGTGACCTCCCCAAATTTTGGAAACAGGGAAACACAATATATATATATATATATATATATATATATATATATATTAGGACATTTAAGAAATATGTGCAATCATAAAGCATATATGATACATTCTAATTTATTACATTATGATTAAATTTTCAATTGTCAATGCATAAACTATAAGTCTCTAAATTTACATCACATTTACTCATGAATGATCACATAATGAAAATAGCAATATCAAAAATCAGCCACAAGAAATTTCTAATTTCTTGTCTCGTGCTTGATTGGGAGTCTCCTCCTACATAGTCGAACGACCTTAGTGCTCTTGATTAAATACAAGTTTCATACCCTAGTACCCTACGTGCTCTTGATTTTTGAGAGTCTCCCCTGCATAGGGGGCTTGGTTCTCTTGATTAAATACAAGTTCCATACCCTAGTACATGAAAAAATCCAATAGAAACATTGTAATCCCCCCAATCCTGAAATCCTGAAAAACAGATAAGTCTGCTGGATTTTGAGTGAGATCTAAAATTATACTTTCTCCATATGAAATCTAATGAGGGCGAAACCACTCTCAAACATCTTGAGTCATTTCATGGTAATGTTAAAAATTTAAGTACAAGTGACATTCTCCTTTATTTTTCATTTTCACCTTTATTTTTCATTTTCATCCTTTTACTTTAAGAATTTAACATTACCATGAACTGCATATCAACACTAGGGCCATAGGTTTGAACATTAGGCTGCTCCACTCAGAAAATCCTCTTTTTTATAACTTGAGAGGCATCTAAAAGATATTTTAGTTGCCCAATAAAAAATTAGAAGCAAAAACATAAAAAAGAAATACAAGAAAAAGTCAAGTTAGAAGAGGAAACTCCACCGTATGGCCTGGAAACGCGTTTCTGGCCGTACTGGCCACGTTTCCTCCTCGAGAAATAGGCCAGTACGGCTGAAAACGCGTTTCTAGGCCGTACGGTACGAGTTTCCTCGTTTCCGTTTCGTTTCCCGCTGGAAACGGACCCTTCTCCAACGTTTCCTGCAACTTAGCTTTCCTCCATGATTTCTACAAACTGCCCCGGCCCCACTCTAATCCCAGCTTGCCCTTTGATGTCCCTTAATAGTTCAGTATGATCCATCCTTCTCTTGGGTTCTTCCATCCCTGTTGGGGGTTTTCAGGTTCCCATATTATCTATCCATTTTTGGGAGAGGTACTTTTATTTAACATTTTTGAAAATATTTTTGACATGCGACTTTATGTAGTAAATGATCCAGAAAGAGAAAAAATCTAATCATAAACATGAGGGTCTTCTAAGCAATCACAATTATCTCTCAAGAGGCATTATTCTTTGAGATGAATAATCTAACTATATTCCTTCTTTTATTTGAAATATCCCTCAGCATTGCTCAAGAAGTTAATTTCATTGCAAAAATTTACCTGATTATTAACATTAGAATGCACTAGCACAAAGTCTGAATCGTATGCAGACATCTGTTATTTCCTAGAAATGAGAAACTTAAAATCAGCAAAAGGAAAACCTTTACAATGATGCCAGTTAAGTTGACTGCTTCACCCAATACATTTTATATCCTGATAGGTCCCATTCATCCCTGCTTTAGTAAATTGCGCATCACTGATAGCATCCTTGGAGATCATCAGCTTTCACTGGATTGTAAACCTTTTCCATAGGGTGAAATAGTTTTCCTCAACAAATTTACCATTCGTTGGAGATGAGCTTTTGTGCTATTTTTCTGTCAGTTTTGCTGCTTATTTTTTCTCCTGCAGATCCTTTTGGAGAAGAGGAGCGGGCAACTTGATTTTGGTTAAGATGAAGGTTGTGTCTTAAGAGCAAGGAAGGATTTTAAAATGCTAATATAATGTCAATGGCTGCAGATAACAGCATATTCAAATGAAGATTTAGGTTTGGATCAACCTCAAGTAGCAGCGTTATTGATCATGATGTTGGCAGCAGAAGTCTCAAATGTAGGAATCCGCTTTCAAATCCCAAAAGAGGTGGTTTCATATGCGAAATATTTCCATGGAAAGTTCATTAGTGCTCTGGGATCAACTGTAACTGTAAAAATGCAGAGTCCACCTTCAGACGATTGGCAGAAGAGTTCAGAAAACAACAATTATGAAAACTTGATTGCATCAAGTTCTATAGTTCCATATCAGGATGAGGGAAAGGAGATATGCCAAAGATTTAGATGTGAAACAAATAATATAAGACCACAGTTCACAGCATTAGATATGGGGGATGGATTTCCAAATAATTTATTAAAACATTGTGAGACATTGGCAAAGGACGTTGATGGACCTGAAATGAGACAACATAAACGAAATTCTCCATGTGAAAGTGAGATCTTACATACAGCTACAAATATTCTCAGGGTGGTTGCTGCGACTTGGCCTTTGATTAAACAGAGGGCATTAGTTGATGTCCTAAAGACTTTGAGGTGAGAATCTTCCTTTGGTTTCTGTCCCTTCAGTGTATTCTGACTTCTAGATTAGTTATACCATGAATGTTTTTAGGGATAAATTGTTAATTTATTTTTAGGTGCAAAATATAGTTCCATCCATGAAATCATTTTAATTCCTTTTTTCTATGCTCGCTACTTTATTGCTTCTTGTATGTGTTGAAGCTTGCATAAGAATGTAAACATTTATGCAAATGCAGATATACCAATCTTAATGTCAGTTGTCTGCTTATTGCATTATCATTGTTTGTGCAACATTGAGTAGAACAGATATCGATCATGTAACAGTAAAATTAGTTTTCATTCCTCTGTTTTCTCTTTGCATGGCATATATTTTAGCACTAACTTCCATTTGGATTGGAACATAGTGAGTGCAGGGAAGACTTGGGAAAAATTGAAAGAAATTTTGAAGGGCCTAGCTCTGTGATAGCCTTTTCATCTCTCTATATATATTCAATTCAGTTTTTAGCAAAGCTGTGGGCCAACTTGATACCTGGAAGCTGCCGAAATACATATCATTCTGGAATAAATTCACCAGAATGCTTTCTGCAACAATTAGACAAAGCATTAAGACGAATGGGGAATTGCTTTTTGGGCCTAGGTGAAGAACAAGAGCTGCACATACTTGAGCTTAATGCCCTCAGTTATATGTTGAGGTTGTCTGCGTCAGGACTAAATGTACATTCCCAAATATTTACCAGATTGAAGTCCATAGTTTCTACTGCTGAGGTCCTCTATGAAGGACTTGGATTGGAGCATTCTGACTTTTTAGAGCGAGTTAAGAAGCAACTTTGTGATGACGATCCAAATTTATCATGTCTCTTGAAACTTGTTCAGGAATTACCTAAACATTTTTTCCTTGAACCCATATTTCTCAGTGAAGAACTTAAAGAAATTAGAGCAGTTTTGCTTGTTCCAGAAAATAGCTATGAGCGACCTCTTAATTTTGTAATAGGTGTGCCTATTGGAATTACCTTGCACATCACTTTGTACAATGTAACTAGTGAACACAGAATTTGGTTGTTGATGGTATTGGGAGACTCGGTACAATATAACCAAATAGATGTCAATGAATTTGAAGGAAATGGTGGAGTAAAATCTGGTTCAGTTACTGTGCCATTTTACGCTGCGAAAAAAGTTGCATCATGTTTCTTAGAAGTTTCTGTTACAATGGAATGCCCTTTTGCATTTGGGAGAGTCCTATTAAATAGATTTCAGGCTGGTCCAAAAGGGGAACTAGTTTCACTATCCAATGTGGAAAAAATTGATATAGTTGCATGTATCAGGAAGAGATCAAACACATGAATTGGAAATTGTTCCTGTCAATGTCATTGTTCTCTCCCTTGTGCAAAGGGAAATCACCTTTATGGTTCATTTATAAGCTACCTTTCCTTTTTTGTTTTTCTTACTTTCTTTTATTGGTACATTTATCTTTTATTTTTCTGTAAAAATTTCCCTATTCATTTTGAGTATGCATGAAAACTGTAGAGTACATGTTTTAAAAGCCATTCAATATGTAGGATTATAACTCCACACCTTGCTAGAGGTTTGTGAAATCAAGTGATTTCATAGCTTTGCAATTTCTTAAGAACCTAATTTCTTCGAAGTAATAAATGTGAAGTCTTCTTTAAAATATCTACTAATCTTCTATACATTTTATCAAATTTCTCTTTAAAGCATCCCAAATACATTGTGTCTAGAGGAATATATTAGAGAAATGGTTTTCCTCGTACTTGCCATGATCTAGGTGCCCATTTAGGGCCATCCAAAAAATGGTCTTGATATTGGTAGTTTTTGGGTCATATACGGTTGATACATATTTTGGGGCCTACCCATACACTTTTTGAGGTTTTGATGTGTAATGATTGAGCATCTGGTTGAAAATGCAATTCCTTTTTCCAACGAGTTAAAGAAGACTTGAAATGGAGCAAGAAGAGAAAATTTATGGTCTTGGCTTTTTCTCAGATAGTTTAGTCACTAGTGTGCAAACTCTTTTTCTAAACCATATTGAGTTGGAGCTTAGTGTGCACACTTAGTCAAAGCTTCATGGTCTGGTTAAGGTCCTTGCATCTTAGGGTTTTGGTCTCTTTAGTTTTTTCCACATTATCATAAGACCTCTAAGATTAGTTTTTTGCGAAGTTGCATAGTAGAGGCATCTCTTGTCAATGATAGATACCACCATTCTAGCAATTGTATTTGTACAATGTTTGTCGCCATCCTTCTAGTGATACAATTTGGTTTTCATTGTATCTCCATGTCACTTTCTAGGTTAATGCTATCTTTCGTTTTGTTGTCAACATAATCTAAATTAGTGGTATCAGAGCAATTTGTGCTCTATTTTTTTTTTGTGGTTTCCCCCCACAAGCTCAAAGTAGAGGGAGTTGGGCCATGATCTAACTAATCCTAGTGATGATGTTCCTCACTAACCTAAGCAACCTTTCTTGGTGAAGGAAATGGAGTAGAAAATTTTAACAAGCTTTGTTTTAGGAAGTTCTTGAGTGATAAAGGAGCTAGATGATGGATCATTTTGTGCATATCCTTCAATGACTCCCAACAATGACAAGGGCGCCTTTGGCAAAATAGTGATTTTGGAGGACCAATACCCTTCAAGGTACAAGTTAAGTTTAATATCCCTCTACTGAAGTCAAGATAGATGCAAAAGAGTTGGAGAGATGATTAAATCAGCTAGAGGGTTTTTTCTTTATTTGCAACTTTTCCTATAGTGAGAAGATCACCTTTTCACTCTTGAAGTACCTTCCCCATGTAAAGCATTGGTGGCATACCTATTATGTGAAACATGTTGGAGATGATTTTGAAACACATGTAACAAAACCCACTTGGGGGTATTTTTTCATTGCCCACAAAGAAGAGTATTTACCTATTGGAAACTATGAAAACAAATGAACGAGATGGGCAATCTTCTCTAAGGTAATGACTAGGTTGTGCTAAAGTACACCAATGTCTTTGATACCCTATGTGCTACATTATGTATCAAGACATTTGAGTGGCACTTGGTTCCAAAACATTGTAATAGCGTGCATAGATACATCTATACATAAATGTAGTTTTTGGACTTCTCGTCACTTGGAGCAATTTACTATTACATTGTTAGGATTGAATAATTTTTTTAGCAAAATTGTAAGGAAGAGTTTGGGGTCGAGAATTAGCAACAAAAAGAAGGGAACTGAAACCTTAACACTTCAAAAAGGACATAGCAAGGATAACCTATCTCAAGATACCTAGTGAAAGCAACATATAGAGAACACATGGAAGTTAAAGGACATGGGAGGATGGTGCAACACCCATAAAATCCCTTGGCACAACAATGACAAAGTTATGTTCAACCATGGTTATTAGATGAGCTTAAAGCCTCAAACTTGATTTAGTGTGAAGGCCACCACATCCTATGGATGGGGAAATAAAATGGATCATCAACATAGAATCCAATGTCACAATCACCGTTGCAAAGGTCACTAAAGGAGCTTGGGGAAGGTGATTGCCTCTTCCACTTGCAAATGTAGGTGAAGGGGACATCACTTCATGTCATTGTTGGTAGCAATTGTCAAGAGAACTTGATCTTAGTTGAGTTTGTGAAGAGAATGACATTTCTAATAATGTAAAACCCCTAGCTATACACCATTGGTTCCTTGAGCTAGGGTCAAGACATCCATGTAATCAACAATGCCACCTACAATATGTTGCCAAGCTCGTCAAATATGACATACTATGTGACATTACTGCATTTGAAGTTTGTGATTTCTTTTAGGACAACCATATATGTGGAGTGTCGGCCTCATATTATCATCATTACCCGAGGATATTATCTCTAGATGATATGATAGGTAGCCTTAATCACTATAATATTTGTAATCACAACAACATTTTTGTGTACCCTTTTAATGTCCTTACATTGTCCTAGCATCCTTATAGTGTCTTTCTATGGGGCGGGGGTGATATAAAGAAACACAACACAAATTGAATGTTAGGAGGATTCTAAGGATGCAAAAAGGGATGAAATAATGACACAAAAAAGGATGCAACAAGAACACAATGGACATGTGAGAGACATAGAAAAGGGACGCAAAGACAAAATACCAAAGGGACCATCATGCACCCTTTTCTCCAATTTGTGCATGAGAGGATGCTAGGAAATGTTGCAAAAATGACCTATTTTAGTACTTCATTCCACAAAAACCCCAAAGAAAGATGCTCTAATACCAATTTAAACTATAAATGGGTGTGGACATGTTATATCCCAATGAGGATTCAAGGGGCATGTGAAGGCTATGGACAAAGCCTTAAAGGAAATTTTTTGGGTTTGTTATGTATTATTTTGGTCAATGGTTTTGGTCCATTGTAAACTAATTCTAGTTAAGGAATTAGGGTTGTAATCTAATCCATGTTTAACCATTAGGGGCTTCCACAGTTACAACATATTAGATATCAAATTTGAGATTAACTGTGTAAAATAAGTCATTAACCTATGACCACATAAACTTCTTAAACTCAGATCTATCAAGCATCGAGAAGGGTCAAATTTGCCGAGGTCTTAATATTTTTTATCATTTAGTTCCAAGTCATGTATTGATTCCTTAGATTAAACGATAAACAAATTACACCTTAAGAAATTTGATTCCTCCTAGTGCTGGATAGATCCAAGGTTAAGATGGGTTTATGCTAGTTTATTTTTTTAGATGTGACATACATATTTAGTTGTTTGTTTGTTTATTTATTTATTGTTGTCACAGACATATGTATATACATTATTATTATTTGTAACATTTTCCACATACTAGGTTGTAAATCACCTTGCTACTGTCAATGCAATCTACTATGAATCGAGTCCAATCATTTTTTTGTTGGTTATCAACAAACAAAAAAACAATCATTTTTCTAATTCCATTAGTAACTTATGTGCATAAATAAGTCTTTGTGTTTTATTTTTATTTATAAATTAAGTAGACATTTTTTTCTCTATTTCCATTACCGACTCATAATTAGAAGTAAATCGTTGTTAATATTACTATTGTCATGTAGTAAAATTAATAATACTTTCTATTTCTAGTTTTAACTCAAAGATAACTTGTAGTTTTTTACTTTAAAGCTTGTATTTTTAAAATTTGTTAATATAAGTATTTTTTCATTATTTTTCAATAGTGTTATCTATGCTTGCGTGACAGTGTCTCCTCCATATTGGGCTTGTTACCACTCAAACTAGTAGGTTTTCCAAGGTCTCTGGGCTTTGCTAATATGGCACGCACAAGACAAATTTCCACTCTTATATCGACATGTGTTCCCATTCTTTAAACCCACTCCTACTTATGGGACGATTCCCTATGTAAAATGCTTCACCTAGTCATTAATATACTAGTGCCTTAAATGGGGTCTTAAGTGAAAAGACAAGGTAATTCTTTCTTATTAAACTGATTTGGAAATGATATTTACACCAAAAAATAGTGTAGACCAATAATGTAATTTACTCAAAAATGCTTAAAAGAGTAAAAATTCAATATACTTACCAGAGATACAAGTTTTCTTTAAAGTATGCATTTAGTAAGGGGCTATCTTGTGTTTTTCTACTTGCTTTCTTGTGACCGCAAATTTGAAAAAAATGCAAAAAAACACAAGACACAATAGAGAAACTCCCTTTCCAGGGCTAGCCACAAGTGTCTATATGCTTCAGATTGATAATCTAGGGATGGGAGAAGCTCAAATAACATGTATATGTCAATTTTATGTTTCCTAAGCTTTAAATCTACAACAGATTTGCATTTCCAACAAGTTGAAAACTTCTTGCAGAGGTCTAGGGGTCAAATTCCCATTTAGTGGAAACCCATAAATTTATCTAGCTTGTCATTTAACTTTTTAAGTATTGGAGTAAGCTAGAAATAGTCGTAAAACAATGATATCAACTTGATAAATAAATTTGGAATCTAATGCTTATGGATGTATACTAACTTGGAAAATGTCCATGTGTTTTGAATTTTGTTGGGTTTAAAGTATGTATTGCTATAGATTAATGTAGATCTGCAAAATTAACTCAATATACCATGTGAAATATGTATGAAAACCCAAAATAAGGTATATCTTTCCTTTGGATAAAATTTGAAAAGTGCATGCTAGTAAATATTTTTATTTTTATTTTGATAAAAGTAGAAATCGAAAAGATTGAGTTTTAAAATAAGATGTTTGCTAAGATATGCTTACCTTAGCCCAATATTACCTTCAAGTGTCAGGTTACAAATCAAAAACACTTTTAAGTTGACCTTGTACTTTGGACATTGCGATGAGTTTGGAGTCAAAAACACTCTGTCGCCCCCATCTTTGCCTAAGATAGCTCCATAAGTCCTCAAGTTCAACTAGGAGTGACTTCTAGTGAAGCATCTCCGATTTTCAGATTGATTATGAGATTGGAAGAGATCTTCACCTAGTTGAAGACACCCTTGATGAGGGTTTGTCCAACCACTAGATCCAATAGTTCCAACCTCCAACAAGTTTGCAATGAATAGCATCTTGGTTGCACCCTCCGTGTGTTATGTACCTAGATCAAAATAACACAAAGATATAAGAAGAGATAAATCAACGAATTGATAATAAGCCACTTCAAGGGGGCAACCTCCTTTTACATCACATAAATGAAAAATTCTTGGATGATTCGAATGACATGACCTCCTTGGTATATATAAGAGTCTAAAGGGCAAAACTATAATTAGGGCCTACATAACAATAATAATGTAAGGACGCAACAATAACAACATAGGGGCTACACTAGTATTATAGAGACTTAACATCATAGGGGCTGCACTAGTATTATAGGGACTTAGCATGTTCTTCTTAAAAAAATTGTTGTCCTCTACACCTGAGTAGTTTTGGATGCTTTTGTATAAAATATTCATCTTCTCATGTGGAATCTTCAACAGGTAAGTTCTTCCACTTAATGAGATGCTCTAAAATTGATCAATTATGTAGTTGTCAAATTCTTGTTTTAGTGATTTCTTTAGGCTCCAATATGAATTTCCCTTGCTCATCAAGTTCTAGAAATATAGTTTGAACTGAGATCTTGTCACCAATAACCTTCTTTAAACATGAAACATGGAAAATTGGGTGTACTCGCGAAGATGCAAGCAACTCCAATTTGTATGCCATAGTACCAATCTTTTGCAACACCCTATAAGGGCCATAGTACTTGGGTTATACTTCTTAACTTGCTTGAGGGACATTTGTTTGTATGGTTGTAGCCATAAAAATACCTAATTGCCCACATCAAAACTTTTTTCATTGCAATGTTGATCTCCTTATTGTTTCATTCGATTTTGTGTTGGAATCATGTTTGTTGAAGTATGTAGCTATGACTGGTCCTTATAAATGTACAATTTGTACTTGTAATAATAAAATATAAACTACATTTATGACAAAATAAACGATTTGAAGCATGTTCTTCATGCTTGCAAGAAAATAAGAAATTTGAATTTTAAATTTGTACTTTTCCCTCCGTAAGAAACCAAGTAGGCTCCTCTAATTGCTCAAGTAAGCTCAACCTAAGTTGCAGGAAACGTGGGTAGAGGGTCTGTTTCTATATGGAAATGTGGAAACCCGTACGGTACGGCCCAAAAATGCGTTTCCATCCGTACTGGCCCGTTTCTCGAGGAGGAAACTTGGCCAGTACAACTGGAAACGCGTTTCGAGGCTGTATGACAGAGTTTCCTCTTGTAACTTGACTTTTTCTTGTATTTTATTTTTTATTTGTTCGCTTCTAATTTTTTATTGGGTGACCCAAATATCCTCTAGATGCTTCTAGATGTCTCTCAAGTTATAAAAAAAAGGAGTTTTTTTAGTGGGGCAGCCGAATGTTCAAGCCTATGGCTCTAGTGTTGATATGCAGTTCATGGTCAGTTCATGGTAATGTTAAATTCTTAAAGTAAAAGTGACATTCTCCTTTATTTTTCATTTTCATTCTTTTACTTAAATTTTTAACATTACCGTGAAATGACTCGGGATGTTTGAGAGTGGTTTCGCCCTCATTGGATTTCATATGGAGAAAGTAGAATTTTAGATCTCACTCAAAATCCAACAGACTTATCTGTTTTTCAAGATTTCAGGATTGGGGGGATTACAATGTTTCCATTGGATTTTATCATGTACTAGGGTGTGGAACTTGTATTTAATCAAGAGAACCAAGCCCTCTATGCGGGAAAGACTCCCAATAATCAAGAACATATAGGGTACTAGGGTATGAAACTTGTATTTAATTAAGAGCACTAAGGTCATTTGACTATGTAGGAGGAGACTCCCAATCAAGCACGAGACAAGAAATTAGAAATCTCTCGTGGCTGATTTTGGATATGTCTATTTTCATTATGTGATCATTCATGAGTAAATGTGATGTAAATTTAGAGACTTATAGTTTATGCATTGACAATTGACAATTTTATCATAATGTAATAAATTAGAATGTATCATATATGCTTTGTGATTGCACATATTTTTTAAATGTCCTAATATATATATATATATATATATATATATATATATATTCGCGTTTCCCTGCTTCCAAAATTTGGGGGGGTCACGTTTCGTACCTGTGCCTGTTTCAGAAACTCGTACCCATTTCCCCATTTCGTGGAACTTAGAGCTCAACCCTTTTATGGCACCCATTTGACCTCATTGATGGCTATATAAAGGAGACATTTGTCCTCCCTCTTGGACACTTCGATCTCACATCTAAAAGTCATCTATCTCTGCAATCTATGAAAAATACGAGTGAGGAAGGCCGAAGTGAAAAAGGATAAGAAGTGACTTGTATGACCTTGTTTGTAATGTACCTCCATGGCCTACCTGGAAAATAACCCCTAATTCCCCAATTTTTAAAAATTTCCTTAGTTATAATTAAGATTTCATGTCCTCTTCTTCTAGCTGGATGGTCACGTCACATTCAAGAGGTAACCTTATACCATAGACCCATTAATTCTTCTTCATCGAATGATTTTATATATATATCCACAATTGGAAAGAAGGAGGAACCATAGCATGCAAGCATCAAGCCCCGCATGGTATCGATATCCTCGACCCTTCGATATAAGATTAGAATTTACCTCCTAGTTTCTCTGCATGCCTCTATGCCAATAACTTGTCTCCACACTAGTAAATCCTGGTTACTATAATGCATGCGTAAACTTTATAAATTATTCAGATAATCACATGCACCACTTTCATCACATCTACTCTTCAATCAGATTGCTCAAAAGTGTTTTTATCCACTTAATAGGACATTCTACTACATAAGGATGCATTATTCTTAAGCAATTGACAAAATGCAAATCGATCCTTATTGGGTATACATGCAATAGAAAATTTGACCATCATAGATTATACTATTACCTACATTATACTATGATAATCCGCAACCATCTACCACTATCTGCCATGTTAACCAGAGGCTTTATATAACAGTAAAAGCTCCTTCACTAACATAATAATATTGCCACCCCGGATGCGGGTGTATAGCATAGCGTTTAGAACGATGGCGGCGAAAAGGCAGAGAAAGTGGCTCAACACAAGTGCCAGCCGGCATCGCACAAACAATGATTTGATATCTCAGTCAGTAAACATTAATGATGCAATAATGCAGCTCACCTACTCCTGCAAATATGTTAGTATTGTGGATACTCTTCTCTATATGTTACTCCGTCTCGCTCCTCTCTCCGACACTTGCAGGTTTGGCAAGGTGGAAGATAGTCCACGCTACTGGCGGTCTTAGAAACCAAACGACGAAAAGCGTAGGGGATGGTATGCTTCCAACTCCCTTGGTCGCCCCCTCTCAATCCTATCAACGGCTGACTGTTTAATTCCTATAGATTTCTTCAAGATGCCGAGACTGCGCACCAGAATGATTAGCAGAAGGGGCAACTCACGAGGTCATGTCTCCCGTCAGCCCTCCTCTTCTACCTCAGAAACTTTGTCAGAGGCTTTGAATTTTCGGTTTGACAGGTATCCTAAAACTAGAAGTGGACACGGCGGAGGTCGAGGGCGTTTCCTCTCAGAAGAGCATTCTCTCCATCCCAATTCCCAGACAGTTCGCTTCCGCTTCCCGTGCACCCTTGGCAGCTCCTCCTTCACAGCATCAGTTACTGTCGAGCTATGCGAGGCTTCTGATGATTGGGAGGCTGACAGTTCGGGACACCCTTTGGTTCCAAGAATGGAAGACCAGATGGCTACAGTGCAGACTTTGAATGTTCAAAGTAACACCCAAGGCGGCTCAGCAACCCAGGAAGCTCCCTTCCAAGCCGGTCCTAGTGCCCCTTCATGTGGAAGTCCTTCAGGAAAAGAGGGCCGACCCTCTAAAAGTGAAACCCTGATCCATATGGCTGCCGCATAGTTGAAGAATCACCTTCAACACAACATGAAGAATGATCAAGTCGGTGCCTTATTGTTTTTGTCCAATTTCTGTTTGAAGTTGCTCACTCCCATCCAAATTCACAGTATTTTCATGGTTCCAGCTCTCAAAACTTCAGTTTTCAATTTCGGCTTTACCGGTTACCCATGTGTGGGGGGTTCACTCCTGTTCTGGTTCAGTATGTTAATGGGTCACTGTCTTGGCAGCGGTTGTGTTGTTCCTTTCTCTTGTCCTGGTATTCCGTCACTGTTTTCAGTTGTCTCAAGTCTCAAAGTAAGTCAGTATGCTGGTCTTTTGGTCAATGTCCTAAGCAATTTTTGTAAGCATGCCGACACATCGGCTAGGAATCTCGAGGCCTTTGCCTCTCTGTATCAAAATTTTTGTATCAATATAGGAGTAGTCATATTAAAAAAAACAAAAAAAAACAAACAAACAAACAAACAAAAAACAAACAAACAAACAAAACAAACAAACATAAGAAGATTGCCATTAGATTCATTTGGTATCCTACTCATTCATGCACATAAGAATGAAATAAGCCAAGACTGATAACATATCCAATACTGAACCAAATAAAATAATCACATGAAGGGAAAGAGACTGACATACAACCATTCCACGCAAATGACACCAACTAAATCTCACTTGGAGGGAGGAGCACCACCACCCAGCCATGAATCACCTCTGATTCCCCCCGAGTTGAAGATCTTGCCAAGGATCAACTATCCTCAATTGATCTTTCATGATTTCGTTACCATTACTGGCGTCCCACTTTATGGATTTTTCCTTTTGCCTAGGTCTTATCCAGAAAAGCTCGTTTTTATCTCCCACGACGCTTTTCCACATAAAAGCTTGCCTTTATCTCCCGCAAAGATTTTATGTTCGATGGATCTTTATCTCCCATCCAAGCTTATCTAGAATCATATCTAGAAGATTTATCATGAAAGATTCATCTCTATACCATTCCTAATGGGATTTGGCAAGCATCTCCTCTCTCTTGGTGCTCCACCCTCCAAGTGATTTATTTTATTAATTTATTTAATAATACATTTGCTTTTCATATTACATATCACCTAGCTTTCCTCAGCTTAGGTGTAGAATAGTTTAACCCACAAGGAGGGTATCAAACTTAGTTTTCCTCAGCTTAGGTTTAAAAACATTTAACACACAAGGGAGGATATCATACCTAGCTTTAACTTAGCTTAGGTTTACAATAATGTAGTACACAAGGGAGGAGTGTTACATTGTTCAAGCAAGAATAGAAGGCCGAATACAATTCAAATCTCTGTGGACCAATATGAGATTACAGTCTGAATATCTGTGATGTTTCTCTGTAGAAAAGTTCGAGATTATAGTCCGAACCTTTGTGGTGTTTCTCTTGGAAAATTATGAGATTATACTCTGAATCTCTATGGTGTTTCGGTGGTATATCACTGGTCAAGACCAAACTTCCGTGGTCTGGATATAGGTTGAATTTAGGCCTTTTGGAGCATACCTATCTGAGATTGTGACCGTGTTCTTGGAGGTTACTTTGTGGACAGATTCATGAGGGCTAACTTGGTTTCTTAGTAAGAGGTTGAGCCTGCCATCTATACTAGTCAGTTGTCTATCATTAGACTTTGACGTATCTCTTATTGAAAGGATCTCTCTAAGGAAAAGTTTTTGGGTTTTTCCCCTTGGAGTGGGGTTTTCCCAAGTAAATTGTTGGTGTCTTTTGTCTCATTATTTCACAGTGATCTCTACTGCTCTACTGATCTTAATGGTTGCAAGTTTCTAAGTGTCACTGCTTGATGATGTAAATTTTCTAAGAAATTAAAATTTATCATTGGAAGTAGTTACCAGATAGAAAATTGCTCTAGTTTATGTTGCATCTAGAAAAATCAACATGGTATCAAAACTATGGTAAAAGAGTAGCCCTGAAAAGGAAGTCATCTAGTCATCATCTAGGGCTTAATTTGTCATCTAGCCCTATTTACCCTAGTTCAAGAATCAAAGATTGGATTTGCCCAACCTTTGGGAAGAAAACTTGACCTACTCGATGTTTTAATAATGCCTTAACTCTGAAGGTCCAATCACAGAAAAGATCTTGACTCAATTTTGAAATCAAAGCAATCCTTAAACTCAAAAGTCGAGGATCTCAGGAGGTGTCTTCCAAGCCAATGAAGGAATAATTGTTACAATAATCTTCAAATACTAAAGTTATCTTCAGAAACCAAGGATATGATCTGGTGTCTCTTTCGAAGAAGCACCCAAAAGAGTTTAAAAGGGTCCAATTTTCATTAAAGGTACGAAAATATCATAAGCAATCTACACAAGCCTCAGAAAAGGTAAACGAAGTAGCCTTTTTTCAAAGAGAAAAAACATAATAGATTATGTTAAGAAGATATAAAGATCTGTATACATGATCGAAATCTATGAGAATCAGCTGGAAAACATACAGCTGATCCGTTAGTATGACTGATGAGGCAGCATGTAACATATTGTCACTAATATGAGAAAGCCAACAAAACCGGGAGGCACTGAGCCCAGCATGAGCAAAAAGCAAAACATATAGGCATGAGGGTCCATCAACATAACAAATAGTGGCGCTTCTTGAGAGAAGCAGACCTTTCTAAAAAAGATTGAGAAAGAGAGAAACATAAACCTCCACAATTAACGCTTCATGGGGGAGGAGCAGGATCGCCATAAAAGTTTTTTATACAATAGGAGCTGAGACAGCAAGCCAAAATCTGTAAATACACCAACATTGTGAGTAGAAGGTCCAAAAAGTTGTAATAGAAGCAGAGCTGGACTTGTGATTAATCTGCGGGGGGCAGAAAGCCCGTGATTGAGATCAGGATAGAATCAAGGGGCAATCTGGAGTTCTGGAAAATGCAATCATTTCTCCATTTCCAAAGAAACCAACAGGTGAGGATAAAAAATGAGCGCCAGGAGGGATTCTGAGCGCTCCACCAATTGAAGCCATCCTGTACAGATGAAAAAACTTGATGAGAAAAACCATATATCAAAGATAAATCATACCAGATTGATGAAGATGAGGCACAGCTGAAGAACATGTGAGAGTTGGATTCAGCTTCCGAAAGGCACATTTGGCATCTGCCCGGACCCTACCATCCCTTTCTTTGGAGAACCTTCCAGGTGAGATTCCTGTCCGAGAAGAGAAGCCATGAGAAGAGAATCATCTTGAGTGGACAGGAAGCTTTCCAAAATTTGAGGGGGAAGATGGGGGAGGAGGGCGACTGTCCAGATAAGAATGCAGCATAAAGATCTCTGACGCCAATAGACTGTGATGATTTCTGAAGTGACCAGATGAGTTCATCCTTGGAACCCGATTGAGAGAAGCCTTTGCTGGAAAAACCATTGATAGCCGATGACCATAAGGGACGAAGAGAGTGGGGCATAGATAATTCGGCCGCATCCTTCCATACAGGGGACTGAGATGACCAAGTTTTTATTAATTTATTCCATGTGAAAAAGCCCCTGGAGAAGAAGAAAGATAGCAAAGCGGGGGGAATCATCGATTCCAGATTGTGCATAGTTGAATCAATGCCAATAAAAATGCTGGATCCCGAGAAAAATTCCCATCTTAAATTCATCAAGAAGAGAGACTGGATCTTTCTAAAACTTTTCCATATGGGGGAACCCCTTCTGATGCCCAAAGAGCGTCTTCTGTACCAAAAAACCATACTTTTTCCTTTGAGGTATTTTTGATTAATGATAGTGCTCCATTGACATTTCCCATATATTCCTTTGAGAAGGGATTTGCATAGAAGTGCTTTGCCAAAAGTCGGCATGTGCAGAAGGCCCCAACCGCCCAATACCTTCGGACTTGAAATGGAATCTAGCTTTACGAGATGGATCTTAGACTGATATGATCTGCCGCCCCATAAAAAAGTGGCTGCCAGAGAGGACATTTTACTTGTAATGGATGCAGGAAGAAGGAAGAGGTGGCCCCAATAAACTGCCAGTCAATGTTTTTAAAACCGGAACCGGTGACCGGACCAGTCCACCTAATGAACCGGTTTACCGACCGGAACCGGTCTAACCGGGACTGGTTTGGTCTAAACGAACCGGTTTTAAAAAAATACATTAAATAATTAATTTTTAATGAAACAAAACTATTTTTAAGATGTAAAACCATGATTCCAAGCTAATAGAGACAAAATATGCAAAGTTTTCTCATTTATATACCATGCAAAGGTGAATATATCAAAATGGCACCGAGTGCAATACATATCATCGACAAAATAGCAAAATACATAAGAAATGAGGCTCTAAATGGCCTATAAAGTCCAAAAACAATGCTGCAAGCTATGAGGCCATTGGCCTACTACAAGTCTACAGTGTACACATGATCAATCATCAAGTCCATCACCACTACTAGACACAGGATCATCATCAGGAGCTACATAGACATCATCTGGTTCAGAGTCTGAGGATGCCTCAGCCTGATCTGCAACATCAGTATCAATGCCACCAATGACAATAGAAGTGGACCTAATGGAAGCACGAGTTTGTCGACCTGCATGACTAGTGCCTTCCATTGGTTCCTTGCCTTTCCTTGATGCCGCTACTGATCCTGGTTCTGATGCCGCCACATAATCTGCCTCATCCCCCGCTAAAGCCATGTCGATATCAAAATCAGCCTCAAACACAGGATCTTCAGTCTCCTCCACCCATTCTGATGTTGGATCAATATCGTCCAACACAATGGGATCTAGATCAGGTGATTTGCTCATCATTTGGTTCCTCCTCAGTCGAAGGTTGTATTGCACAAAAACAAGATCATTTAACCATTTTTGTTCCAAACGGTTTCTCTTCTTCGTGTGTATGCGCTCAAAAACAGACCAATTGCACTCACAACCTGAAGCACTGCAAGTTTGACTGAGGACTCTAATTGCAAACCTTTACAATTGAGGACACTGGCCACCAAATGACTCCCACCAATGTGCTGCAAAGAAAAAGACAATAATTAGTAACTTAGTTTATAATTTGAATTGTAAAGAACGTAAATAATTTTAACTTGAAATGAAAAACAAAATGGAAGTTGGAATTGCTTACCTGGTTGGTCCACATCTCTTGCCATCTTTGCCAAGTTTTTGCCAAAAGTACCACTTTCCATATTGAAAATAGTAAGATGTCTATGTATTTCCAACTGGTCTACATGGTTAGGGACCATGCACTCCAAGCAATCAATCAATCCAGCTCTGACCTCCCCATCATGCTGATCTCCTAGCCGATTTTTATAGTGATACCTTGGGTTCAAAAAATACCCGGCTGCATGTATAGGACGATGGAGTTGATTGTTCCATCTGTTATCAATGATCTCCCATATACGGCCATATTTAGCTAACCTGTCTTTGTAAGTTGCCCGTATCTGCTCCTTTGCCTGATCCATAGCTTCATAAATGTAGCTCATGGCCAATCTTTCCCCATCCACCAACCTTAGCACCTTAACAAGGGGCTTGGTAATTTTCACAAGCTCTACAGACCTTTTCCAAAAATAAGTGTCTAACACTTTCTTTTTGGTGTCTTTTCCATCTGGTCTACGAGCCCACCGAGATTCAGACCATTCTTCAGAGGAAAACATTTTCTGCAAGTTTTTATGTTGACCATTGAGACATTGCAACGTGAGGAAGTGAGTTGCAAATCTCGTAATTGCAGGCCTAACAAGCTCTTTGCCTCCAGTGTGTTTCCTCATTAGGTTCAATACCCATGAGTGGTTGCAAATGTATTTTGTAATGCACTTGGCATGCTCTACTGTGTTTTTTACCCACTCCACTTTGCCTATATCCTCAAGCATGAGGTCTATGCAATGTGCAGCACATGGAGTCCAAAATATCGTCTTATATTTGGCCTCAAGCATCTTTCCAGCAAGAACATAGTTTGAGGCATTATCAGTGATGACCTGCACAACATGCTGCTCCCCAACTTCCTGAATAACATTATCCAAAAGCTCAAATAGAAGGATTTCATCCTTTACCTTATCAGATGCATCAACTGATTTCAAAAACATGGTTCCTTGAGGGCAAGAAACAAGGAAATTAATGATAGTGCGGTTCTTTCCATCGGTCCATCCATCTGACATAATGGAACAACCTGTTTTGAGCCATGACTCTTTAAACTCAACCAAATACTCATCAATGGAAGATATCTCTTTTTGCAAAAGAGCTCCCCTCAAGTCATGCATACTTGGGCCTTTGAAGCCCTTTCCTGCAGCTATAACAGAGTCCCACATAGCTTGGTAATAAGGTGAGCGAGCAACATTAAATGGGATATCTGAATCATACCACCATCTAGCAATGTATTGGTGAGAAGTTTCTTTGCATTGTTTTTTCCAATGTTGATCCAAAGTGGGTTGAGAACTTGGCTGGGAGGAAGTGGGATTAGATTTAGAAGAGGCAATGTTGGCAGGAGATGAGAAATAACTTTGGATGTTTGCTCTCTTTGTTCCTTTTGATGGTTGACCAACTCCAATAGAAGGATGAACATAGTGAAAGGGGTCATTGGTGGAATGTATAGAAGTGGAGTCTTGAATCTCATAATCATCATACCCAATCTCTTTCATGGCTTCTATTAATTCCCTCTTCCTTGCAATTTCATCTTGGATGGCCTTCTCCCTAGCCTTATCCTCATAAAATTTTTCAAGCTTGGCAATGTATTCTGCCCTAATAGGACCTAACAGTTCTTTTGGTGCATCACATGGCTTTACTTGGCCTCTTACCCCAGCCAAGTGTTGTTTCAACCTAAGAATACCCCCACCTCCAATAGATTTATGGCATAATTTGCATATCATTTTTCCATCAATTACATCACAATGAACCCATGCACTGTCCTTTCCTTTTGGAGCCATGTTTGCTTGAAATAATAACAATTTGCAAAGAAATCTGCCATTTAAAAAAAGTTGCAGCTAAGCAAAATGGAAAACCAAAGATAAATGTAGGAAAACAAATGCACATGCAAGGCTCAAGCTACAAAATTTGATAGCATAGAGCTAGAGAGTTTATAGCATACATGATAGATCATAGAAGTGAGAAGTTTATAAGTATAACACATTAAAAAAAAATTCATGGACAACAGACTCAAATGAGGAATTATCAAGTGCAAATCCTTACCTGGAAATGCAAACTAGCTCCCTTAGCCTCCTCTTGAAGATGGCAGCTCCATTGACAGCTACACACTATCTCCAAAATAGCTCCAACTCCAACTCCAAGATGACTACTTCAGTAAAAACTCCACACTCTCCAAGCTCACAAACAAACTCACAAACACTCCAAATCAGTTGTGTGAGACAAATGAGAGTGAGAGGGGTATCTTATAGCTTGGAGAGGGTGTTTTTGGAGGGAAAATACCTTTACCTCCCCCCCAAAACCCCTAAACCACAAAACAACAACGCTTTTTTTCATGAATCGGTGGGCTTGCCATAAACCGAAATCGGCCGGTTCCGTCCTAAACCGGCCGGTTTTTATCGGTTAGGGCCAAAATTTGGGCAAACGAGGGAGCTGACTGGGTTTTTAGGCCGGTTCGGATCGACCAGCTATCTAACCGGCCGATTTGACCGGCTACCGGTTTTTCTGAGCGGTTTTTAAAACTATGCCGCCAGTTGAGAAAGAACGGACTGGACCAATATATATCTGCCCGCCAGGGATAAAAAACGCATCTCCCAACATGAGATTTTGTTATAAAAGTGCTCGATCAGCCACTGCCAGTCCCGTGCGCGATAACCTTTTGCTTTTAAGTGGAATCCAAGATATTTAAACCCATCCTTTATCAAAGCAAGTTTTATGCCAAAACGTGCAGCAATCCATTGAGCTAAGTCCGGATTTGATTCATTATGATACAGCGTGGACTTGTCTTTATTGATAGAGAGGCCCGATGCGGATTGAAATTTCTGGAATATCACATTTAGGCAAATCCATGATGATTTACATAACATCGCGAAAAGGAGAATATCATCTACAAAAAGGTTATGAGAGAGGGAAATGTCCTTGCAGATCTTGATCGGCCTGCATCTCCCTTCTGCAACGGCCAAATTGATCTGAGAGCTGAGGGAGTTCATCACGAGAATAAAAAGAAGAGGTGAAAGAGGGCAGCCTTGGCGAAGGCCCCTCTCCGCTGGAAAGAAAGTAGATGGGATGCCATTTATGAGAACTGAGTAATTGACGTTTTCAACACACGCCATAATCCATTTAATTCCCTGTGCTCTTAATCCAATTTTTGCAAGAAGGATTCGAAGGAAGCCCCAGTCTACACAATCGTAGGCTTTTTTGAGATCTATCTTCAGGACTGCGGCATCTATATTGTTTGATGTGATTGAGAAGAGGCATTCCTGCGTCATAGCAACAGCGTCCAGAATAAGTCTATCTTTTAAAAAGGCATGTTGTTCCTTTGATATGAAGGAATTTAGAACAACCTTCAACCTTTCCGCAATAATCTTTGATATAATTTTAAATAGAGTATTGCATAGGGCTATCGGCCTGAAATCGAAGAAAGATTCCGATTTGTCCTTCTTGGGAATAAGAGCTATAAAGGTGGCGGATAGCGCATTGTTTATATTCCCAGACATGCGGGAGGCATCCACCATGCGCAGCAAATCTTCTTTGAACAGATCATAGAAATGACAGAAAAACTCGATCGGCCAACCATCAGGGCCCGGGCTTTTGTCCCTTTTGAACTTTTTAATGGTGTCGAGAAGTTCCTCATCCGTAATTGGCTTAAAGAATTGATCATTTGCGCCCTCATCAAACATTACAGGCATCAGTTCCACAGCCCATAAAGAGTCATATGCATTGCTATCCTGCCTTTTATAATGATTTTGAAAAAATCTTGTGGCTTCTGCCGAGATATCCTGTTGAGTGTGGTAGAAACCCCCCTTGCCATCCTCAATCTTCCAAATGGAGTTTTTGGCCCGTCGAGCGTTTGCGAAATTGTGAAAAAACTTAGTATTTCGATCACCCTCCCTGAGCCATGTCGCTCTGCTTTTAAGCCTCCATAATGCTTCCTCCTTTTGCAGCAGCTCTTGTTTCTTTTTTTCCAGAGTTCTGATGAGGGTTTTTTGATCAAAAGATAGACCATTATAATGGACCGAATTAGAGAGATAACATATTTCTTTTTTGATGTCAGATAGCTCCTGTTTGTCCATTCTCCTCTTCTTGATCTGCCAATCCTTTGCTGCTTTTCTCAGCAATTGAATTTTTTCCCGGAAAGTAAATAAGAATGCCTCTTCAGATTGATGAATATCCCTCCAAGTGTTTGCAATGAGTTCATTGAAAGATTTATCCTCGAGATGGGATCTATTAAATTTGAAAGGGTAGCCCAACTTGCAATTCATGTTCACCCATTCGAGGAAGATGGGCCTGTGATCCGAGGAAAGCTCCAATCCCGTTCTAGCGACAGGCATCCCCCAGCTTTCAATTATGCTGGCATTAATAATAAAGCGATCTATTCTTTTAGCAATGTAAGCTGAGCCCGTCCTGCCGTTTTCCCATGTTGGTACCAATTTTTCAGGAATTATATCTACTAAATTTCTATTTAGAAGTTCCTGACGCATTTTATCAGCCATGCGGTCCTGCTTTCTACAACAGCCCCAGCATTCCGCAGCGTTGAGGGTCAGGTTTAGATCACCCGCTATTAATAAAGATTTTATGTCTAGTATTTCAGAATCAAACAGCTTGTCCCAGAAAGGAGATCTGTCCCTATAGGGCGCATATATATTCAAGATGTTGATAATCTGAGGCCTTCCTCTGATAGAAGCCGAGAGGAGAATCCCAGCACAACATTTGAAGGCCTTTGCTCTGACCGAGACCGGGTTCCACAAAACTGCCAGACCACCAGACATACCTTCCGCTTCTGTGGCAACCATATACCAACTGGGGAACATTCTTCTGAAGAAATCCAGAGAGACTGAACTTGAATGCATTGTTTCCCGCATGGAGAGACCGCCAAACCGAATATGCTACGCCTCTGTCAAGAAGGCCGAGAATCTAATAACTAAGTATTAGTTCAACCAAAGGCCGAAAGGTTTCTTAATCTCGCAGACCAAAGAAAGCCACAAGACTTGTTGAAGGCCGAAGGATCTTAGACAATCCAAGAATCTGGTCTCATAAATCCGAAGCCCTTGTCGGAGGTCCGAAAAAGTTTCAAGGAGTCTTAATATTAAAAAGGTCGAAGTCTGTTCTTTCTAAAGAATATCCATCTTAGCGGAAGTACCTTAATGCAACCTCAAAAAAAATTGATAAAAATTGATTATCATTAGAATAGTTGAATCATCTCAGTCTACAATTCATTTGATGAAGCATACCATGTTCTCAAGGATCGAAATCTCAAAATTGAAAGTCCATTTGAAAAATCTGAGTAAGCTTGGAAGTATCTCTGACATGCCAGTAGAGACATCCTTGTGAACTCTGGGAAGTGTTTGACTTAAAGTAAGGTGATTAATGCATCAAGTCAAGGCATAAATGCATCATAAGGTGTTGAAAGAAGCAACTTAAGAATTGTAAAGTATGATTATTACTGAGTCAGAGGGCGTTAAAAGGAATATTGAAGTTGGCAATTAGTACTGTGGGTTTTCCCTTTTGTTTAACTTTGAGAAGTTTAATAAAGAAGGATCAAGTCTGTGATCGTGATACAAAAAATTGCTTCTCATAAATCAATATCATCCATGATCAATTCAAAGTCCATTTACAATTACAAGCATCAAGTTGGATGTGAAGATCAACAAAGCTATGACTGGTATTATCATAATTCAATCTATCTAAGTTTTTTTTTTCATAGTCAAAAGAAAGATCTCGTGTATGCTTAAAAGGGTCTATATCAAAGATTGAAAAAGACGATGATTCACTTGCAAGATTGTCTAGTCTGTTCCTTGGAGAGATCACCAATGACAATGAATATCAAAGGAATCTCCTCATTCATTGATGAGTTTTTCAAACAATATTTGATCACAAAAACATCATTAATATATGGCATGAGATTTATCTTGATCAAATTGTGGCTCAAAGAAAGACGTAGTCACATAAGAGAATTATACTGAAAGATTGAAAAAGGGATATACCGAACATGTGAAGTTGATGCCTTGATCCTTGCATTGCATATATTTGAAGGAAGGATACTTGAAGAATGGCATGCTAACCATCTTGGTGTGTTGGATCATGATCAAAATGATCTATATAAAGAGCTACCTTGAAGATGATGCAAAGCATTGACATTATTTTGCTAACATATACCTTTTGCTATGACATGGAAGTATTGAGTTAAGTCCAGACTAACCCCTTCTTAAAAACATGAATTAAGAGCCTCCTTTTCTTGTTTCTATAAGCCAAAGATGTAATCAACTGAAGATATGTTCTTGAATGCGCCTACTTCTAATCATGTATCTATTGCTATGGATGACCAGATGTTGAATGCTCAACCTAAATTAATAAAGACTATTTGTTGCATCATGAAGTGAAGACCACATCTTTCAAAACAAAATATTGTTGGTGCTACTTGGTTTGAAGAGTCCTTTATTGATGACAATGATGAATTTAATTTGGATATGAATAGTGGAGATCTACAAAATCCTAGTTAGATAAAGGGACCGGGTAAGAAAGCCCTAAGGTTTATAGACAAAACCCTAGGATTGATTGCTTCTGCTGAAAGAACAAACCCTAGCTCTGGACTCAAAGGGAGTAGATAGATCAACCAAATTGAAGCTTGTTTTTTATTTATGTCAAAAATAATTCAGTTGTGACTTCCGAAATGAAGATTGCTAGAAGTACAAAGCGAAGGATTACCTTAGTAAGAGGGAGAAGACTATGAAGTCAGGCACCTCGAGCTTGAATTGATATTTGTTGAAATATTTATTGAGATCCTTCAAAAATCTAGGCATGTTGGACTACAAATCCATGTACACCTCTATGATAACAATTTTGAAGAAGCTATGAGACTTTGTTGCTGACTTGGTTGATCCTACTAATTGGCTTGTTGAACTATTTGCTGCATGGATTTGTAGATTTTGGTTGGGCTAGATGTTCTAAAGACATGATGAGCACTTTTGGATATTGTTTTAGCTTGGATATCATGGATGAGTAGGATGCAAACCTTTGTTTCACTTAGCACGACTAACGTGGAGTATACAACTGATAGTTCTGCCTGTTGTTGGCTTTGAAAATTATTTGTTGGTTTGTTTGATCAGGTGCTGGAATTGACTGTGATATATTGTGACAATCAAAGTTGTGTGAAGATTTTTGAGAATATGTTTTTTCATGACAGGTCAACACATTAAAATCAAGTGTCACTATATCTGAGTTTTTTTCCAAAGGAGAGTTGTGAGGCTCAAATACATTTTTATTGATGAGCAAGTTGTTGATGTTTTGACAAAGCCACTATCCCAGATGAAGTTTTCTTTCTTCTGTGAGAAGCCTAGAGTGGCTGAGTATTCCTCTTGGAGAGAAAGAGCATTGAATGTACAACATCATGAGAATAACAATATTCCTTGGGCTTGGCTGAGAAACCATGGTTTATGTTTGGGAAGATTGTTCTGATTATTCCCTTAGGTCATTGAGTTTGACTAAGAAACCATTATGGTTGGGGAGGTTGATTCCACGACTTGGAGTGATATTTAAGGTCATTTTGTTTGACTGAGAGACCAATGGGTTTGGTCGGGGTGTTAGGTCCCTACAATACTAGTGTAGCCCCCTATTGTTATTGTTGTGCCCTTACATTATTATTGTCATGTAGGTTTTGATTATATTGTGACCCCTTAGACTCCTATATATTGAAAGGAGGTCTTGTCATTTGTATCATCCAAGAATTGTTCATTTATGTGATGTAAATGAGGTTTCCCCCTCAAAGAGACTATTTCTCAAATCATTGATCTATCTTTTTGTTGGCATTATGGCTAATGTGTTGTCCTTGATGGCAACCTACAACATTGTGATAACATGAAGGTTATGCAAATTGATACAGATGCTACATATGGTATGGACAGAGAAATGATAGTTCAGAGATAGATGGATGTTAAAGGTGAAGTTTGAGAAAGTATACACGGATCCTATGAAGAAGGGTCGTGTACATATGTGGGTCCTATAAGGGAAAGTCGTATACATAATCCGAACCATGGTAATTTGAATACCAGGGGTCTTTACCATGGTATTGGCCCATAGTAATTGGTGCGACAACGGTTATTTGATCCCATCAAAGAATATTAACAACATTACCAAGGGATTTACCTAAGGTATCGACTAAGGATAAAACTATATAAGGAGATGGAGTTCAAGGTGTCAAGTGTGCAAGTGATGAATTGTTTATGAATGATTTGATCTGAAACATGTGTGCACCAGGGAGCATGGAGATGACCCAGATCTAATAAATCTAAAAGAAATGCATATTGCTTAATCTGTTTGTGTTCGTGGCTAACAATGATAGACCTATGATGATGGTATGAATATGCATACAATGATGTATGACTGTGACAATGTGTAGGCCAAGATTTGGGTTTGACAGATTGTGAATGTATAATTAAGTGATTTTAGATTTGTACGTTCGCTTTCTTCTGAATGGTTGTGTACATACGCAGATTTGTTTCTGTAGGGTCATGTATATATTTTGAGATATGGTCTACAATTTGTTGAGATATGTATGCTGGTGTAATTTATGATAGTCACATACATAGACATATTTATACTATGGTAGTCGCGTATATATGTTAGGGTTTTCAATGCACTTTGATGATGACACCTGATGAGTTTTTCTCTATTTTCTGTTGTCTATCAATGATGTCTCTATCTTGATGATTTGTGTCTGACTATGAGGATTGGGTTGGTTGATTGGCAATGATGCTATAGTGTGGGGATCTGTGATTGGTTCAATATTTTGTTATTGTTCTATGTATGGTCCAGTGATTGACTCAACATTATATTTATTCATGATTCAGTTTGCAGTAGTTTAAGATCTGTATGCAGGTATGATACAGAGGAGGCGTGTACATACGCGAGTCTTATTCAGTACAATTGCATACAAATATGATTTTTGTTAATTCTGGTTGGGTTCTACATTCAATGATTTGATACTTCAAAAATTCAATTGATTTGCAGTGTTACCGTGTCTGAGATTCATTGCTTCAGTTTGACATGTTTGTTTGGGTCTAGTTTGAAAATGTGATGAAAGGTGGCCTACAAGTTGTTTGATGATTGTTTGACATGTGGATCTAGTCTGAAACATTATGAAAAGTGGTCCACAAGGAGTTGAGGGTTGCAGCATTGAGAAAGGGGGTAGGGGCTTCCTTCCAGTAAAAGTTGGTAAACAAGATTAGGGAGTTGTAGTTCCCTTCTAGTAGGAGCTGGAGAACGAGTAGAGGTTGTAGCATCCTACAGGTGGGTGCCTGCGTACTGATAAAAGTTTGCATCAGTACAAATGTAATAAAATATTTTCTTTATATTATAAGAAAGAAGACAAAGACAACAACAATGGTGGTTTTGTCCCACATTGGGTTTCCACCTAAAAAATCCCGATGCTATATGTGTGTTGCTCATTTGTTTTGATTCTTTTATGTTCTTTACTGCATATTGATTAATCTACTAATGCAATGATTAAAGATAGTCATCTGATAGAACACATGAAAAATCAGTAAACTGGATATACGTTGGTTTCTTTCTCTGAAGTAGCGTACATACACAATTTGTTTTAAGAACAATAGCATATTTCAAAATATAAAATTTGAAAGTTCGAGTTTAAAATACTGATTCACCCACCACCACCAACACCCTGCCCTACCCCCCCTTCCTCCCACTCCCCATCCCAACACCCCCTCTTAGTTTTTCCCAACAATTGGTATCAGAGCAGGTCCCTTAGAAGAAGCATTAGGGGAATTTTGAGGTCTAAAATGGGCCTCCTAAGGAAAATAATAGTGGAAATAATAAAATAAGATTAGATTACATCATCAAATTTTAGAGTGAAAAAACAAAAAACTACTTTTTGAACTTGTATTTTCAACTTATCTCCCTATGAGTTTACTTAAATTTCAAGCGGGAACACTTGTTGGATGCATAATTTGATTCATCATCCAAGGAGTACCCATGTTGCATAATTTCGATGGACCCTTCTACACGAAAATGAGAAATATATGAAAAACGTGATTGCAATCACATTTTTTCATGTATTTCTCATTTTTCATATAGTAGGTTCCATCAAAAGTATGCAACATGGGTACTCCTTGGATGAGGAATTAAATTCTTCATCCAACGAGTAATCCCACTCGAAATTTGAGTAAAACCTTAGGGAGATAAGTTGAAAAAGTATTTTTATTATTTTATTATTTTTTAATATATTTACTTTTTTACCCCAAAAATGGTAAATCAACCCCCATGTTTGACATCATCATCCGTAATCCTATTGGTTCTTATAAATTTTATTTGGTTGTACATTTTTCTTAGGAGGCCCATTTTAGACCTCAAAAGTTCTCTAATGCTTGATTGCTTAAAAGGAGATCTATCAAGAAGAGTAGTCAAGAAGGAGCATTTTCTATTAAGCCACCTTTGTTTAATGGAACTAACCTTGTCTTTTGGAAAGTCAGAATGAGAGCATTTTTGTAGTCACCTTGGAGCCGATGTATGGACAATTGTTGAAGGTGGATATCAATACCCATCCTCCATTCCCACAGATGATGCCGGGAAGAAACAATATGAGACCAATGTGAAGGAAGTCAATGCTCTCTTAGGAAGCTTGGTTGAATCAAAATTTGTGAAGGTCATGCAACTGAATACCACAAAGGCTATATGGGACAAGATTATCCAAAGCTATGAATGTGACACTAAGGTAAAAAATTCTAAACTTCAAACGCTTAGAATTCAACATGAGACCCTTAGAATGCATGATGATGAAAGTACTGCAAGTATTTTCCTTAGAATAGATGATATCGTTAACTCAATGAAAGATATTGGTGATGAAATAGAGGATTCTACTGTTGCTGAGAAAATTCTAATATCTCTAACCTCAAAGTTCGATTCCAAAGTCTCTTCCATTGAAGAAATGCAAGGTTTGAAGAATCTCACTATTGAACAACTCCATGGGATTTTAACAACTTATGAAATGAGAAAAGGAGGTCCATCAGATATCAGAGAAGAAACATTCAAGGCTACATACAAAGGAAAGGAAAATGAAGAGCTTAAGGAAACATGTTACATTTTAGACGAAGAATAAGCAAATTTTGTGAAGAAACTTTAGGTAGGAACTGGCAGGTTTAGAGGTAAGCTCCCTTTAAAATATTTTGCCTGTGGAAGAGTAGGTCACTATGCTGCTAAATGTCCTTATAAAAAAATCATGAGAAAGGGAAGAATGTTCTAAAAGGGAATGTTAAATGAAGTTTTGATAGCAAGAAAATATTTTATACTCATGAAGATAGTGAATTCTTCCAATAATGAAGATGTTGAATCTGATCAAGATTATCAGTTGCTTATGGCATTTGAAGAAAAATATGTGGATGAATCTAATGATGTTTTTATGGATTCCCTAGAAGAAAAGGAAAATTGTATGTACAAGGAAAATACTCTTGTTGAAGAGATAACTCAGCTAAAATATGTTTAGAAGAAGCTAAATTAGTTGAAGAAGTTTCAAAGAAACACGTTCTAGAAAAGGAAAGGCACTGTGAAAATTTAGAACTTGGAATAGTGGGTCTAAGAAAGGAACTTAAGAAAACAAAGGCTCTAAATTTTAGATTTGCTAAAGGAACTGAGAATTTAGAAGAAATCATCAAAGTACAATGCTCTCCTGTAATCAAGACACGCCTTGGATACAATTCAAATGGTGAAACATAAAAAAATTATGAAATCTTCTGAAACAGGTACAGAAAGCTACATCAATGCAGTAAAAGGAAGCAATCATCAGAATTGTAGTTCTTAGCAAAAGAATGAAGGATTAAACCCTTCTCATGCAAAACAACCTTACCATAATCAAAGGGAAAGCTACTCAAGAAGGTATTATACTCCCAGTTATTCCTACTTCAATGGTCAATGCTTCACTTGTCACAATTTTGGTCACAAAGTTATTCATTGTGTTGCTTATAAAACTATTATGACTAGAGAAGCAAGAAAACAAAAGAATGAGATCGGGGAAAAGAAATATTCTTATAATGTTTTCTCACCTCTTCATAATGAAATTGAATGTTCTCTTTGCAATAACTTTGGTCATAAATAAATTGAATGTAGAAGCAACATGGGGCCGTCTTACCAGCATGAGCAAAAGATAATACCACCCAAGGTACGGAAAAAGAAAATTATAGATACTGAAAATTGTGGTCTAGCTTTGTATGCAGGAGATCAATAAAATCTATGGTACATTGACAATGGATGTTCAAAGCATATGACATGTGACAAAGATAATTTTATTTCTTTTAACGAAATAAAGAAAGAAAATAATGTAACTTTTGGTAATAACTCAGTTGCTGCTATCAAGGGAAGAGGAACTGTGTTGTTGAAGAAAAGGGTCAAGGCTGGAAATGTATTATTTGTTGATGGATTAAGATATAACTTATTAATTTTTAGTCAAATGTGTGACCAAGGGCATGGAGTTATTTTCAGATCAAAGAATTGCATGGTAAGAAATATGGATACAGATAAGATCATAATAAAGGGAACAAGAACTCCAGGCAATGCCTATGTCTTAGAAGGCGACCAAGAGCATTGTTATTTAAGTAAATCTGAAGAGAGTTGGCTTTAGCATAAAAGGTTGGGACACCTTAAATTTTCTCAATTATATGAATCAAGCAGAATGGGAGCAGTTCTTGACTTGCCCAACATCTCTCCACCTGAAAATAACATCTGCAAATCATGTCAATTTGGTAAGCAAACTAGAGTTCATTTTAAAGCTAAGGAAGGTGCTTCAAGTAAGCCACTTGAACTTATTCAGACTAATTTGTGTGGTCCTATGAGAAAGAATTCTCCTCGTGGTGAACAATACTTTATATTATTCATTGATGATTTTACAAGAATGTCTTGAATTGACTTACTAAAACATAAAGATGAAGCAATTGATAAATTTAAAGTATTAAAGGCTCTGGTAGAAAATGAGTTAGATTTGAAAATCAAATGTCTTAGATCTGATAGAGGAGGAGAGTTTATATCATATTAGTTTTTCAATTTTTGTGAACAACATGACATCAAAAGACAATTTTCCATAGCTAAGACTCCTCAACAAAATGGAGTGGCAGAAAGAATGAACAAAACAATCCAACAAATTTCATGTGCCATGCTTGATGAGTCAGGAAGACCTCACACCTTCTGGGGAGAAGCAACACATACAACTATGGATATACTTAACGAAGTTCATGTTTGAGTAAACATTGATAAAAATCCACATGAACTATGGTTTGGCAAGCATGCAACTGTCAAACACTTCAGAATTTTTGGAAGCAAATGTTACATAAAGAAAAATGATGATAAGCTTGGAAAGTTTGAATCTAGAGTTGATGAATGAATCCTTCTTGGATACTCTTCTAGAAGCAAGGGATATAAATGTTATAATAAAAAGGCTTCAAAAGATTGTTGAATGCATAGATGTGATAGATGTAGCACCCACAAGTACCAAAAGAGAAGCACTAGCATATGACGAAACTCTCCCTACTACAAGCCAAAAGGTTGTAGGAGAAGGAAATAGAGAAGCATCAAAAGAAGGAAATGAAAATACAAATACATTAGAATAGACTCCTTCAAGGTATGTTCAGAAAAATCATCCCGAATCTCAAATTCTAGGTGAAAAGGAAGCAAGAATACAAACTAGAAGAACTCTTATTGGAACTTCTAGTTACTTAGACTTACTATCCATAATTGAACCCCAAAATATAAATCAAGCATGCAAAGATGAATGTTGGGTTAAGGAAATGCATGAAGAACTTGATCAAATAGAAAATAACCATACATGGGAATTAGCACCAACGCCTCGTGATAAAAATGTTATTGGGACAAAATGGGTGTTCAAGAACAAACTAAATGAAAATGGAGAAGTTATTCGAAACAAATCAAGACTTGTGTTGGGCGATTTAGTTGTCTGCTAAATCCCTGTCATTTAATTTATCAATCCGGGGAATCGTAAACTTAGAAGCAAACCAATATATATGGGACCTTAGATGAAACAGGTGCAAGAAGTTTGTTTAGAATGGAAATGCATATTACAAATCTAAACTATCAGATCTATTCTATGAAAGCATAAAAATAATGTTTGATCAATGGAATTATTTTACTTTAGAAGATAGAGAAGAGTCTCTTGTTCAAGAGTCCTGGTTGTCCTTCTACCATCCTTCTATAATAACATTGCCAAACACCTAAGAAAGCAGGAAAGAAAGCATGTAAATGAAAGCAAGTAAATATTGTTTTCAGTTCAGTTCTTAATGGAGAAGAGTCTCCTAACTTAAGAGGACTTGATTTCTCTAGATACTGAAAGGGAATCAATATTCACATAAATGTAATCTAGGAAAGCATAAGAGAAAGTAAATCTTATTTCAATTTAATCTAGCTCATGAAGAAGGGACTCCTAACTTAGGAGGTCCTGGTTTTCCTTCTCACATCAAAACTAGCTATTGAAAGGAGATCAACCTTCACACAATAAAACATGGCCACCACATGAATTCATACTAAAATTATCTACAAGTATTTACAAGAAAGAAATAAGATGAACATTAGAATTGAAATTAGTATATTCAAAACATTATTCTACAAAAAAGTGTACTTATCTCAGTATGGGGATCCTTCCATTCCTCAATGAGCACACATGAACAATTATCACACCTTAAGAATCAAACAACACTCATAACTCATGATTTGGAGAAAATGGTATTATTCATGTTGAATGAACAAAAATCTAATGCTAATGAATAACTGATAATTGTTTTCTCTCCCTCCTCCTCCTTCATTACATGATTTGGAGGATGCTCCTCTTATTTATACATGAATTAGGGATATCTACTCAATAAATGTAGATCCCTTAAATATCTACTAGACCCACACTTGTCTCAACTTATCCCTAAATACTAGAAACAAATCCCATGACACATCAAAATCTCCATGATCTTTCTCCTTGGAATATGGTCCACCTCTTGAGTTGAAATTCGAATTTGATCTTGGGAGGCCACATAAGGGTGCCTTGGAAGCTTCCAAATGATCTACACTTGTCATCAAACTCAAGCCACTTTTAGGTATAAGCAAATACATGTTATTTCTCTAACTTTTAATCATAAATTCACTCTAAATACATGAAATTAATAACTTTGGAAAATGAGAATATAAACTCATATGGTAATAGAAATATAGGGTGATGTAATGATAATATGGTGAAATGAGATGACAAAATGAGGATAAAAGGTGAAAATGGAGTGAAAATTAAGGTTAATTTGGAGGCCCAACATACTCCCCAACTTAAGTTATTGCATGTCCTCATGCAATCTATTGCACTGATCATGATTTGATCTTTTGAATTGTCTTGCTTTTACATGAACTCTGGCTGATGTCAATTTTTTTAACTTCACATATTTTCCTTTTTGACAACTTTGTTCCTTTTTTGCAAAGTCTTCTCTCTTAAAAACATTTGCTTGCAACATATTATTTTGGTTGGTTCTTGTGTGACAACCAAAATTTGTTTAGTATTGATTCTTGTGTAACAATACTTTCATTATTTTTGTGTTGCATCAAAAGACTTTGAAAACATTTAATCGAGTGCAACATATTAGTTTGGTTGGTTCTTGTGTAACAACCAAAATTTACTTAGTATTGGTTCTTGTGTAACAATACTTTCATTGTTTTTGTGTTGCATCAAAAGTCTTTGAAAACATGTAATCAACCTTTCTTTCTTTGATCATTATTTGCAAAACATGTAACATTTGAATCATAATGCAATAGTAGTTGTTTGGAAAAAGTATGTTGGTTAGAAAAAGTATGTTGGGTAGGATGATATGTGTAGAAAGGATATATATGACATATGGAAGGTGATAATGGAATATGGATGTGAATATGAACATGGTGAAACATTTTCCAAAAATTATAATTTTAGTATTAAAGGAATTGTATGATAAAAAGCTAGGAAAGAACATACCTTTACTTACCTGAGTGGACAAACTGTGTATATGTAGAAATGTGTAGCTCCTGTTGTTGAATCATGGAATGAAGAATACAAGAATGTGATCTGTGTCTTGGTTGCATATATGATGGATGAAGTCGAGAATGTAGATCCTTTATTACTGCTACTGAAACTGTTCCAAAGTAATCTGCTCCTGAGTCATATAGTCTTCATCTCGTCCCATATCGTGGCACAATTCTTTCCATGTGAATGAATGTCTCGATGTCGAACATGGAAAGAAGTCATTGGATTACCGACCATTGATGAATGTCGTTAACCAATGCGAGGCAAACTCACCATTAATGTCAATGAGTGCCAAGGTACCCAAGTACATCTTGCGAAGTGCGAATGAATGAGCTGATGTCGAGCCACTTGCAAGATCCAACAAACAAGGGACATTAATGTATTCCCATTGTTCGTTGGCGAGAAGAATTGCCATTAGGGCATGCAAGCCTCAAGGTAGTAATAGTGACTCTAGTCTTTATCCCAGATAAGGTGCTGAGGTCGATGGGTCAAGACTTGTTAGAAGGGAGGCCTTAAGGAATCCTCCATCATCTAACACGAGTATGAAATAATGATTTTGAAGGACCATAGATGGAAAATTTGCATTGAAGCAGGGTTTATTTGGAAGAAAAGGAAAATGGGGTGACTCAGCTTTGTAAGGGAGCTGAATGACTTTATTCATGGGCTTACAGGTTAGTGAAAGAGACAGGAAAACGACTGTGAAGGAAAATAGAATGGAAAATTTATCAAGGTTTTATTTGAAAATATGGAAAGGAAAATGGAATGGAAATTTTATTGACTAGAAAATGAGTAGAAGTATAATGGCGAATGTAAAGGGAAATGAGGTGAATGTTTATTAACTAAAGAAGCATGGATGCAATGAAGATACTGGCATCTAAAAGGCTTGCAAGTGATGGATATGATGACACTCTCCCCCTTGGCTTATCCGAAAGCATGTCCTCATGCTTGAAATGGGGTCTTTAAAAGACACCGTTTGCTTGTGCTCATTTGTTTATCTTCCTCGAACCTGCAAAAACTTAGTACTTTTTCTGCAATAAAATGTAAGTTTATCACAATAGAGAGGTGATCAATCTCGCTATTTATGACATTTACAAAAAGAAACTGAGAATTGGTACTAATGAAACAAATTCTTGAAAGAAAAACCAAAAGAATTTTTACCTGTCTCAAAACTAGTGCCTCATTTTACCTGTTATGTCTTGTCAGCAATTTCGTCAATCTTGAACTGTTTCAAACTATTTTGAAAGCTTTCTCATTGTGTAGATCTCGCCAAGACCTTTCCAACGACGCTTAAATCGTCGAAATCCGATGTCGTATGAAAAAGTAATGTTGCTTTAAAATTTTAACAAAATGATAAAAATGCGCTACATAAGTGCTACGTGGCAACACCATGGAGTGCCACGTGGGAAAATCACTGACTAATGATGTGGAAAAACATGGCCAATGTCACTCTAACTCTTTATGGTTGATGTGGCAAATAGTTGACACAGGCAAAGAGTAAATTGCCACATGAACCACACACACGTAGAAGCCTTTATTTGACCAAAAATTCTTTCAAATCTTAAGCAAACAACAACCTTGAGATTTGAACTCTTAACGTAACTAATAAATTTACCCTTACAACGTCCATGAATGTTGTATTATTAATTGCTAAACTAATTTTTTTTTTTATTTTGAATTTAATAATTAACCAATATTATCAAATAATAATAGAAGAATTTAATGAGGATTCAAACTAAAATCGCCGCCACCATTATCGTAACAACCCATCAACGTGCCAAGTTTCAACAACCTTTGCTAGCGTGCGACGGCGCCAGCATCGTTTTTCAACAAGACACTGCCTGGCATGCATTGTCTATCGAATTTTTTTTAAGCTCATCAAACTGATTTTCTATTTATTAAGCCACAAGCGGTTCCTTCCTGTTTGCAATCAACACAATTTATTCTGTTTCAAACTCATTTGCTTACCTGCAAAATAGGATCTGCTCAAAGGATTTGAATATGGATTTATACCAGGTTTTTATTTGCATATTCGATGGGGATCCCCCAACATCTTTGTGACCCAAAGCTGACATTCTGGGTTCTCATCCTTCCACGACCTCGACGAGATACTGGACGACCTCGACGAGGTACTGCAGTAACCTGTGCTTTATTGGCAAAAGATATGTTAGGAGCTTCGTCCATTAGAAATCGGGTTACTTGTTCAATGTTTGGGTCTCTTTCCTGGACGACCACCGTCCAGGTTCCACCTTGCCATTGCAAAGCGGGCCGTAAATCTGAACTTGATAATGCTGTTGTCTAGTATGTAGACCGCCCAGAGCGCCTCCTCAGAGGGAACCAGAGGGAACCAATGAGAAGCCTGCATGCCATTTCATTTTTATTTTTTAACCTCCAAACCCTCGCTGCAATCCATCATTCCTTTGCCTTAAAGGATTGTTCGTTCAAACCCTCGTTTCAGTCGCAACTTGATCTGTTCGTTGGCCTGTGCAAAGCCGACTCTCACAAAATTTATTTTAGGTCGTTTGTTCTCATCCCTCTCAATAATTTGCTTTTAAATGCATATCTGTTTGCGAAATCAACACGCAGTTTATCAATAAACAAGCCATGTTTAGACTTACGCCTCCCAGGTTTTCATCTTTGTTATTTAGGTTGCAAGTGTAAAAAAAAAGACGGGTGGATGGCCAAGCTGGATTGAAGCCAGTTTTGAAATCATGATTCGGCCTGTTCAATCCACTTACAAAATGTCGTTTTCAAACCTTCAGTGCGTTGTTTCAACCCTCACTTTTTATTATATGCAGCGTTGTTAATAATATCATGGCCTTTTTCTTTTTGATAATTTTTAATGGTCGAGGGTTTTTTATATTCATACAATTTTTTTAAATTTTAATTTGTTTTGTTTTTGTATGAATTCCTTTTATGAGGGTTTTTTATATTCATACAATTTTTTTTAAATTTTAATTTGTTTTGTTTTTGTATGAATTCCTTTTATAATTTCTTTTAATGCATATATAATGATTTTTATTATGAATTTGTTGCCATGAGTACGTGGGTGGGATTTTGTATTTTGTATTTTTTAATTGTTTTGTTTTTTTTTAAATGATTTTGTTTTGTTTTTATTTTTTAATTCATTTTTAATGTTTTGTAATTTTTTTATAGTTTGTATTTTTATTTTATTTTTTAATGTTTTGTTTTTATGTTTCATTAAAAAAAATTCAAAAATCATTTATTTAATAAATAAATTGGAGATCATTTTTTTACAATCAATAGCAATTTTAGATCTCCTAGTTATTTATCTAGATCTATGATTTTTATTGTAAAATTTCAAGGCTAACTTGTTCAATTTCCTTTTCTGATCTTCCAGGTCGCAACAAGGCACAGGAGGAGAGCATACTTATTCAAACTGAAAATATGATCCTACCTACTCTATGCTAATTGAAGATTACAAACTATTACGTGTAATTAAATTTCCAGTGTAACCATTCACGCAATAGTAGTAAAAATATATTCATTTTCAATTTCGCAATTTTAAAATGAAAATATACAAGGATGATCGAATCTAGTTTTTGTGAGTATGATCTAATGAAATAAAAACAAAATCGATCTAACCTTGTACTTGTTTGAAACCATCGAAACCACTTGTCGATAAGGCTTTCATAGGCGTGATTTCCATTCTCATTCAGATCATGCTGCAACTTCTCTTCGTCCTCCTCATTCTCCTATTCAAACAATGGTTCATTGTCAGATATACAGGATGATTCTTCAAATGTTAATTCATTGTTTTCTTCTAGAGGAGTAGTTAAGCTTTTGGATGCTGTCAAGATCTCTTCTTCGCAAGAAGAGGAGATCCTAACATTTGCTAGGATCTGAGCGAGTTGTTCCAAACTTATACTCATCATTTTTCCATATATACATATGGATCTTTATTGTATTTTTGTTTTTTTTTTAGTGACTGGGGGGTTTCTGATTTGTGTTCTATTTCTATGTTTTCTATATGAGAATAAACTTAAATGAAAATTCCTAAATGCAATTAACCCTAAATGATCCTAAATAAAAATTCTTCCTAAACAATCTTCTTAACTAGCTTACATCTAAGTTTGCTTTCCCCGGCAACGGCGCCAAAATGTTGGGCGATTTAGTTGTCTGCTAAATCCCTGTCATTTAATTTATCAATCCGGGGAATCGTAAACTTAGAAGCAAACCAATATATATGGGACCTTAGATGAAACAGGTGCAAGAAGTTTGTTTAGAATGGAAATGCATATTACAAATCTAAACTATCAGATCTATTCTATGAAAGCATAAAAATAATGTTTGATCAATGGAATTATTTTACTTTAGAAGATAGAGAAGAGTCTCTTGTTCAAGAGTCCTGGTTGTCCTTCTACCATCTTTCTATAATAACATTGCCAAACACCTAAGAAAGCAGGAAAGAAAGCATGTAAATGAAAGCAAGTAAATATTGTTTTCAGTTCAGTTCTTAATGGAGAAGAGTCTCCTAACTTAGGAGGACTTGATTTCTCTAGATACTGAAAGGGAATCAATATTCACATAAATGTAATCTAGGAAAGCATAAGAGAAAGTAAATCTTATTTCAATTTAATCTAGCTCATGAAGAAGGGACTCCTAACTTAGGAGGTCCTGGTTTTCCTTCTCACATCAAAACTAGCTATTGAAAGGAGATCAACCTTCACACAATAAAACATGGCCACCACATGAATTCATACTAAAATTATCTACAAGTATTTACAAGAAAGAAATACGATGAACATTAGAATTGAAATTAGTATATTCACAACATTATTCTACAACAAAGTGTACTTATCTCAGTATGGGGATCCTTCCATTCCTCAATGAGTACACATGAACAATTATCACACCTTAAGAATCAAACAACACTCATAACTCATGATTTGGAGAAAATGGTATTATTCATGTTGAATGAACAAAAATCTAATGCTAATGAATAACTGATAATTGTTTTCTCTCCCTCCTCCTCCTTTATTACATGATTTGGAGGATGCTCCTCTTATTTATACATGAATTAGGGATATCTACTCAATAAATGTAGATCCCTTAAATATCTACTAGACCCACACTTGTCTCAACTTATCCCTAAATAATAGAAACAAATCCCATGACACATCAAAATCTCCATGATCTTTCTCCTTGGAATATGGTCCACCTCTTGAGTTGAAATTCGAATTTGATCTTGGGAGGCCACATAAGGGTGCCTTGGAAGCTTCCAAATGATCTACACTTGTCATCAAACTCAAGCCACTTTTAGGTATAAGCAAATACATGTTATTTCTCTAACTTTTAATCATAAATTCACTCTAAATACATGAAATTAATAACTTTGGAAAATGAGAATATAAACTCATATGGTAATAGAAATATAGGGTGATGTAATGATAATATGGTGAAATGAGATGACAAAATGAGGATAAAAGGTGAAAATGGAGTGAAAATTAAGGTTAATTTGGAGGCCCAACAACTTGTATGCAAAGACTATGTTCAACAGGAAGGGATAGACTTTGAAGAAACGTTTTCACCTGTAGCTAAACTTGAAGCCATAAGAATGTTTCTTGCATTTTCAAGTTTTCATAACTTTAAAGTATATCAAATGGATGTTAAAGCTGCATTTTTAAATGGGGATCTAGAAGAAGTTTATATTGAACAACCTGAAGGGTTCATTCTTGGCAATGATAAAAATCTTGTTTGCAAACTTAAGAAGGCATTGTATGGGTTAAAACAAGCTCCTCATGCATGATATTATCATCTTGATAGGTATCTTCAGTAACAAGGCTTCAAAAAGGGTTCTGCATATAACAACCTATATATCAAATTTGATAAAGAAATTTTTTTGATAGTTGTTGTCTATGTAGATGACATCATATTTGGAAGCAATGTAGAATCTATGAGTCAAGGATTTGCTTCAGTTATGAAACAATAATTTGAAATGTCTCTACTTAGTGAACTAACATACTTTCTTGAACTTCAAGTTCAAAAAACTAAGAATGGTATCTTTGTCTCTCAAACCAAGTACCTCAAACAAATTTTGAAGAAATATGGAATGGAATATTGCAAGCCTGTATGCACACCAATGGTAACATGATGCAATCTAAGTCAAAATGATGATTCTCCTTCAGTCAATCAACTAGAATACAGATCTATGATTGACATCTTGCTCTATCTTATAGGTACAAGACCATACATTAGCATCAGTTGGCATTGTTGGAAAATTTCAAGAAAATCCTAAGGAAACTCATCTCCTAGTAGTTAAGAGAATATTCAAGTATCTACAAGGAACTCAAGATTTTGGTCTATGGTACCCCAAAAATGCAGAATTTGCACTTCATGCTTACACATGTAGATTGGGCAGGTAATGTTGATGATCATAAGAGTACTAGTGGAGGAGCATTTTATTTAGGACCTTGCTTGGTTTCATGTTTCAACAAGAAACAAAGTTCTATCTCTTTGTCCATTGTTGAGGAAGAATATGTTGTTGCTACATCTTATTGTACTCAACTTCTATGGATGATACAAACACTGCAAGATATTCAAGTCACTTATACTCAACTTGTTCCTATTCTTTATGACAATACTAGTGCAATAAGTATCTTTGAAAATTCTATCGTACACTAAAAAAATCAAGCACATTCCAATCAAGTGCCATTTTCTGAGAGAGAAGGTGCTTGAACAAAAGGTCAAACTGGAATATGTTCCTTCCAAGGAACAAGTTGCATACATATTTACAAAGCCACTTCCACATGATTACTTTGAATATATCAGACATAAATTAGGAATGATTCCAGCCTCATCACTCTACTGATTGTTCTAACATGTATATCATGTTCAAGGGGAGTTGTGTCTGTAAATTACTTTTCGTATGTGGATGGTGTGAAGGACAGTTGCATATATACGCGGTTTATGAGTTAGACAGATGCATGTACCTCTTAGTGATTGAAAAAAAAAGTGGCATAGATTCAGGGGGAGCCTCCTATATGCCTTCATCATTTCATGTTTAGTTTTCTGGCTCTGACATTGGTTTGTTGTAGTCTTTTAGGTCAAGGGGAGCAGTTGTTATGCCCCTAATAGTACCTTGTTGGCATTATGATTTCTTGGGCATGTCTTGTTGCATATCTTTGCTTATTTTTGGATGTTACTACTGAATATTTATATGCTAAAGTTATGTCTCTAGTTATCAATGATGCATGGATTCCAAATGATAAAGTTATGAATGATGCTATGCTTGATGAGGAAGATGTGTATGTTATGGTCAATAATGATGTTGGTTGTTGGTTTTCTGGAGTTACTTGGTGATGCTTGGAAGCATTGCATACTTGGTCCATGTTGATGATGTTGATGATGTTGGAAAGTTTGATGCTACATTGCTTGATCTTACATAGCTTCTTGATCATGTTCATGCTGCTGCTATGTTTTTGTGATTAAATGTTCATATTGCAGGTTCCTACATGGTGTATAGTGGTTGCTGATGACTATCATGATCTTGTTACCTCATTGTTGAGGTCTCGATTTTTTGTTATAATTGTCAATGTCTCTTGATGTAAAGGTCATGAAAAGACCCATATTGTAAATCATTGTAAAATTCAGTCATATATGGGATATTGTGTTGAAAATAGCAACAATAAATGATAAATATAGAAGTGCTAAATTTAGTACTGCTATAAATAGCATTTCGGGATACCTTCCTATTTTAGTTAGTCCCTGAACTAAAATAGAGAAGTAAAAATTTGAATTTGATCTTAGTAGTTGTTTGTAAAATAATTAATTAATTCACCATGAGTTAATTAGTTGTGGAAATTCAAACATGAAGTCTATGTGGGGACATGCAATAGTTTCTCCATTGATTGAGGAATTTATCCATCAGTTAAAGAGATAAGGATGAGTTGTAATATTGAGTTGTAATTAGTTGGCTCAGTTAACTGAGTCAAGTCTAGTTAGATTAATTCAAACAATTTGTTGAATTAATTGTGAGTTCAGTTAGTTAATGCATGCATGCATGTAACTACTGCACTTCAGATAACTGAATATTCTCTCATAAATAACTCATGCATGTTAGTTCAGACAGAGACCTAGTTGAGATCAGATGGAGGGACAATGTACTATCAGTTGTTATAATATTCCATTGTGAATATCCCTTGCATGCAGAAGGAATTCTTTCCTTGAGGATTGTGTAGTTACTTCTTCAGGTTTTGTGAGTGTGATGAGGCCAATTCACACATGTGGCATCACTGGACCCCAAGAAAAACTGTGCAAGGAAATTGAGGCTTGGAGGGCTTGAGGAGGACATATACTGTGTCTATTCAGTCTGTGAGTTGTATTGTTTGATTGCAAAGAGAGCAGGATAGCTTATGAGTTGATTCTTTTTGTAACTCGAACATATTTCCACTTGTATGATAATACAGAGATTGGGGTTTTAGGCTGAGGCTTTCCCCAGGTTATTTCTTCTGTGTTATGTGTGATTGATTTCTCATTCTTAGTTATATGTGTTCTCATTGATCTTTCTCAATTCAATTAAGCTTCTGCAAAGTTTGTTGTAGAAGTAGATCTTATATTTTGCTTTAGTCTATTGCATAATCTATTGATCTACAGTGGGAATTTATACATGGTATCTAAGCAAAGGTGATCAAAGGAGAGAATTGTATACAAGAAGGGAGAAGTTCGAAGTTTGAGGTTCCTGAATATATAAATTGAAATCTTATCACATCTCAATTTCACCAATGGCGTTTAGCAGTTTAAGACTCGAGTATGCCCTTGATGGCAACTCGAATTATATAGCCTGGAAGGATCGCATGGAAGCAGTATTAGAGGATAACGGTCTAAAGGACTTCATTGATCAAGAATTCCCCACGCCGACTGATGCTACTCAATTGGCGGAATGGAAGAAATGTGTGGCTAAAGCAAGGAGAATCCTTCTGGAGGGAGTTCGAGACCACATAGTCTCGAGTCTCCATGGGGAGACACCCTTTTCGATGTGCAAAACATTGAAATATCTATATTAGAATAGTAGTGATCAAAGGAAGCTGGCGCTGAAAGACAAGCTTCAGAAAATCAAGTATGAAAAGGGCGACATGATTTCTACATATCTAAACAAGCTCACCGCCCGTAGGGATGAGCTTGGAAGTGTAGGGATCACGACTGCTGATGATGAGATGGTGAGTCTTGCACTCCTTAGTCTTCCTAAGAGCTGGCATAGCTACCAAGACTCAGTTAATGGAAGAGAAAAACTGCCAGATTGGGAACAACTTTGGTCAGATCTAATGCAGGAGGAAATAAGAAGAAGCACCATAGATGGATCCTCATCGAAGCAAGATGATGAGGAAAATATAGCCTTAGTGAGTAAGGCGAGGAAAGGGAAAGGGAAGGTGTCCCATCCCAAATCCAGTTCTTCCCATGGTGGGAAGAAGTTTGACAAATCGAAAGTGTGATGATTTCATTGTCATGAAGTGGGCCATTATGCTACAAATTGTCCACAGAAGAAATCCAAGAAGGGTTCCTCTAAGGGATCTAATGGTGAGGCACTGGCCTCATATTTTGAGCTGGATTTCTCGCTTATTGCATGCATGGTTTCATCCATGGTGCGATGTGTGTGGTACCTGGACAGTGCAGCTTCATTCCACATGTCAGGTGACAAGAATCTTTTCAGTACCTTGGAGGAGAAGGATCTCTAGATGCAGATCAAGATGGGAAATGATGGAAAGTACCGTGTTTGAGGTGAAGGTACGGTTGTGTTTCAGAGGGAGCATGGAGCTCCCCTCACCCTGACTGATGTAAAGTATGTACCAGGTCTGAAGAAGAATCTTGTCTCTGTTGCTATGCTAGAAGATAAAGGCTATGATGTAGTATTTAGTAAAGGAAAGGTATTCCTGAGGCATATCGATACTGGACAGAGAAAGTGAATTGGGATTCGAGTAGAGAATCTCTACAAGATGGAGGTAGACGACTGTGTTGCTTTGAGTTCCAAAGCTGAGATGGTGCAGAGCCAAGATGTTGGCGAGCTATGGCATAGAATACTGGGCCACTTGCACCATGGAGCCCTGAAGATCATGCAACAGATTTCTACCGGATTATCCAAGGGAAAACTTGAGTATAAGAATACATGCAAAGGTTGTACCTTGGGTAAGTATGCGAAATATTCCTTTTCGGATCGAGATAGTAGAGTTGGAGCAATTTTGGAGCGAGTTCACTCAAATGTTTGTGGACCTTTCTCTACAACCTCGACCGCTAAACAAAGGTACTATGTTATTTTTATTGATGGTTTTTCTCGTAGATGCTGGATCTACTTTATACAAAAGAAGGATCAGATCTTCTTGAGTTTTTGTGAGTTGAAAGCCTTGGCAGAGAAAGAATTTGGAAAGAAAATAAAAGCCTTGTGTAGCAACAATAGTGGAGAGTATGTCTCCCAACAGTTTAAAGACTTCTGCTTGCAAAAGGAATTAAATGGGAATTGACGGCACCCCATAACCCACAACAGAATGGGGTGGCCGAAAGGAAGAACAGATTGATTGTGGGTGTAGCTTGAGCAATGTTGCATGACCAAATCCTACCACTGCATTTGTGGGTTGAGGCATGCAATACAACAGTGTACTTGTAGAAAAGAGGCCCGCACTATATACTGCGGATGAAGACACCTATGGAGGCGTTTTCCGAGAAGCGACCTTATGTAAGTCACTTCCGAATCTTTGGATCATCAGTTTACTATCATGTGACAAAAGATGCCAGGAAGAAGCTAGAGCCAATAGCTGAGTTGGGAATACTTGTGGGGTACACGGATACACCCCACAACTATAGGGTGTACCTACCTACCAGTCAGAAGACTGTGGTACGCAGGGATTTTAAGTTCGACGAGCAGAAAGCCATGCGATTATCACTTAAGAGGGAGGTAAAGTTGCATGTAGAGGAGGAACTTTCAGTTCCTAAGGAGGAGGAGCCTCATATTGATGCAGAGCAACCACATGTAGAGGATCTGGGAGTGGAGACATCCACTCATTCTGAGACTTCCAGAGATGGGAAGAAACGCTTAAGGGAAGTTGATAGGTTGATGCTCGATGCGTGGGAGAATGTGGGACAGCCATCTTCTTAGCGCAAACAGAGGAGGTCGCCCGAGTAGTACACTAGGTACATGGCCCTAGTTGGGCAATGTGTAGATATCAAACCTTCTTCATTCAAGGAGGCAATGCAACAACCAGTCTGGGTTGATGCAATGGTAGAGGAGTATGACTCTATCATTTAGAAAAGTGTGTGGGATGTTGTCCCAAGACCTCATGGTAAGTCAGTGGTGAGTTCCAGATAGATTTACAAGGTAAAGCAGGCAGCTGATGGCAGTGTTGAGAAACATAAGGCAAGGTTTGTTGCCCAAGGTTTCTCACAGGTCGAGGGGATCGACTATGATGAGAATTTTTCTCCCGTAGCAAGGTACTCATTGATTAGATCGATGTTGGCACTATCATCTCAAATGGGGTGGAAGATCCACCAGATGGACGTGAAGACATAATTCCTCAATGGGAAGATTGAGGAGGAGGTGTACATTGAGTAGCTAGAGGGTTTCGAGACCTTCAATCGTGAGTCGCATGTGTGCAGACTCAAGAGGGCTTTGTATGGGCTGAAGCAAGCACCCCGTGCTTGGTACACCAGGATCGACAAGTATTTCACCAGATTGGGCTTCAACAAGAGTGAAGCAAATGCGAACCTTTACCACATCATGGTAGAAGGTAAACCATTATCTTTATGTCGATGATCTGATTTTGATAGGTGATGATCAACTGATATAGTCTTGCAAGGAGGACCTTGCAAGAGAGTTTTAAATGAAAGACATGGGTCTTATGCACTACTTTCTAGGCATGGAGGTGTGGCAGAAAGATGGTGAAGTATTTGTGTCTCAAGGCAAGTATGCCAATGAGATACTCAGGCGCTTTCACATGGAAAAGTGTGAACCCATGCAGACTCCTCTAGCTGGGAACTAGAGGAAGGAGGATGCTACTTCAAGTGAGGTAGTAGCTGCTACTGTTTATCGGCAGTTAGTGGGTTCACTTATGTATCTGGTGAACACACAACCCAACTTATGCTTTGCGGTGAACCAGCTGAGTCAAGCTATGGTTCAGCCTACCAAGCTGTTTTGGAAGGTAGCGAAGCATGAGCTGAGATACCTCAGAGGCACATCTCAGTTCGGATTGTGGTATAAATGGATAGATGGAGTGAAGCTTCAGGGCTTCACAGATGCAGATTGGGAAGGGATTCCATCAGACCGGAAGAGCACTTCTGGAGGAATATTCAACCTTGGTTCAACTGCAGTTTCCTGGTACAACAGGAAACAAAGATCAGTTGCACTTAGCTCAGTAGAGGCTGAATACATGGCTACTAGTTAGGTTGCATGTGAGATAATTTGGATGAAGAAGATTCTAGTGGGATTGTTTAGTCAGAGGATGGATCCTACTTTGATCTACTGTGATAACCAGAGTTGTATCAAACTCTCCAAGAATCCAGTTTTTCATGACAGGTCCAAGCACATTGATATCTGGTATCACCATCTTCGAGACTATGTGGTCAAGAGGAACATGCTATTGTTGTATGTTTCGATCGAGGAACAGGATGCAAATATTTTGATGAAGGCATTGTCAAAATGAAAGTTCGAGTTCCACAAAGACAGGATTGGGGTTACTGATAATCGCTTTCTTGTTGAGAGGGAGTGTTGAAAATAGCAACAAGAAATGCTAAATATAGAAGTGCTAAATTTAGTGCTGCTATAAATAGAATTTCTGGATACCTTCCTATTTTAGTTAGTCCCTGAACTAAAATAGAGAAGTAAAAATTCGAATTTGATCTTAGTAGCTATTTGTAAAAGAATTAATTAATTCACCATGAGTTAATTAGTTGTGGAAAATCAAACATGAAGTCTATGTGGGGACATGCAACAGTTTCTCCATTGATTAAGGAATTTATCCATCAGTTAAAGAGATAAGGATGAGTTGTAATTAGTTGGCTCAATAAACTGAGTTAAGTCCAGTTAGATTAATTCAATTAGGTTGTTAAATTAATTGTGAGTTCAGTTAGTTAATGCATGCATGCATGCAACTGCTGCACTTCAGATAACTCAATATTCTCTCATACATAACTCATGCATGTCAGTTCAGACAGAGATCCAGTTGAGATCATATGGAGGGACAATGTACTATTAGTTGCTAGAATATTCCATTGTGAATATCCCTTGCATGCAGAAGGAATTATTTCCTTGAGGATTGCGCAGTTACTTCTTCAGGTTTTGTGAGTGTGATGAGGCCAATTCACACATGTGGCATCATTGGACCCCAAGAAAAACTGCGCAAGGAAATAGGAGGCTTGGAGGGCTTGAGGAGGACATATTCTGTGTCTATTCAGTGTGTGAGCTGTATTGTTTGATTGCAAAGAGAGCAGGATAGCTTGTGAGTTGATTCTTTTTGTAACTCGAACATATTTCCACTTGTATGATAATACAGATATTGGGGTTTTAGGATGAGGATTTCCCCGGGTTATTTCTTCTATGTTATGTGTGATTGATTTCTCATTCTTAGTTATATGTGTTCCCATTGATCTTGCTCAATTCGATTAAGCTTATGCAAAGTTTGTTGTAGAAGTAGATCTTGTATTTTGCTTTAGTCTATTGCATAATCTGTTGATCTACAGTGGGAATTTTTACATATTGGGAGTAAGTCATGAAATGTATGTAATCTCATTATGTTGGGACATTGATGTAATTTTTTTTATCCAATATGGAAACCCCACAAGTTGGGTAATTAATGTAAAGAGTCATTGGTCATAGGAAAGGTCATTTGGTTGAGTCCTCAAGTCTTGTACTATATTGAATACCTTCAAAAAGTTCAGCATATGCTCAGGGGGAGCATGGTCAGTATGCAGTCCTCATATTTAGCAGATCAGACCTCCAACAATCCTCTTTACAAAGGGGGGAAAAGCCTTCATTCAACATTGGTCAGCCATTTTCCCTTGATGTCAAAGGGGGAGAGAAGCTTGGTGTTTGGAGAAGAATGTAGATGAGAAGTCTTGATATTTGTGGGTGTGTTTGCAGGTTTTTATAGGTAATGGCCAAACACCACAGTGGTTGTCATCAAGTCCAAAAGTGGAGATTGTTGGAATTATGGCTAATGTGTTTTCCTTGATGGAAACCTACTTGATAAATATATCAACATTGTGATAACATGAAGGTTATGTAGATTGATACAGATGTTATAGATGGTATGGACAAAGAAATGATAGTTTAGAGACAAATGGATGTTAAGGTGAAGTTTGAGAAAGTATATGCGGATCTTATGAAGAAGGGTCGCGTACATACACAGGTCCTATAAGGGAAATTCTCTTACATAATCTGAACCATGGTAATTTGAATACCAGGGGTCTTTACCATGGTATTGGGCCATAGTAATTTGTGCAAAAACAATTATTTGATCTTATCAAAGAATACTAATGACATTACCAAGGGATTTACCTAAGGTATTACCCAAGGCTAAAACTATATAAGGAGATGGAGTTCAAGGTGTCAAGTGTGCAAGTGATGCATTGTTTATAAATGATTTGATCTGAAATAGGTGTGCACCAAGGAGCATGGAGATGACTCAGATCTGATAGATCTGAAAGAAATGCATATTGCTTAATCTGTTTGTGTCCATGGCTAACAATGATAGACCTATGATGATGGTATGAATATGCATATAATGATGTATGATTGCGACAGTGTGTAGGCCAATATTTGGATTTGACATATTGCAAAGGTATGATTAAGTGATTTTAGATATGTACTTTGGTTTTCTTCTGAATGGTCGCGTACATATGCAGATCTGTTTATGTAGGGCCGCGTATATATTCTGAGATATGGTATACAATTTGTTGAGATCTGCACATTGGTGTAATTCATGATATTCATGTACATACACATATTTATACTATGATAGTCGTGTATATATGTTAGGGTTTGTAGTGTGCTTTGATGATGACACTTGATGAGTTCAGCTCTATCTTCTGTTGTCTGCCAGTGATGTCTCTATCTTGATGATCTATGTCTGACTATAATGATTGGGTTGGTTGATTGGAAATGATGCTACAGTGTGGGGATTTGTGATTGGTTCATTATTTTGTTATTGTTCTATGTATGGTATAGTGATTGATTCAACATTACAGTTATTCATGATTCAGTTTGCATCAATTTAAGATCTGTATGCAGGTATTGTACAAAGGAGGCACGTACATACGTGAGTCTTATTTAGTACAATCATGTACAAAATTTAATTTTTGTTAATTCTGGTTGGGTTCTACATTCAGTGATTTAATGCTTCAGAAATTCAATTGATTTGCAGTGTTACAGTGTCTCAAATTCAGTGCTTCAGTTTGACATGTTTGTTTGGGTCCAGTTTGAAAATGTGATGAAAGGTGGACTATAGTTTTTTTGATGATTGTTTGATAGGTGGATCCATTCTGAAACTTTCTGAAAAGCGGTCCACAAGGAGCTGAGAATTGCAACCTTCAGAAAGGGGGTAGGGGATTCCTTCTAGTAAAAGTTGGTAAACAAGATTAGGGGGTTGTAGCTCCCTTCCAGTAGGAGTTGGAGAACGAGTAGAGGTTGTAGCCTCTTGTAGGTGGGTGCTTGCATACTAATAAGAGTTTGCATCAATACAAATGTAATAAAACATTTTCTTTATATCATAAGAAAGAAGACAAAGACAACAATAGTGATGGTTTTCTCCCACATTAGGTTTCCACCTAAAAAATCTTGGTGGTCTATGTGTGTTGCTCATTTGTTGTGATTATTTTATGTTCTTTACTACATATTGATTAATCTACTGATGCAATTATTAAATATAGTCATCTGATAAAACACATGAAAAATCAGTAAACTAGATATACGTTGGTTTCTTTCTCTGAATTAGTGTACATACGCAGGTTGCTTTAAGAACAATAACTTGCATATTTCATAATATAAAATTTGAAATTTAGAGTTTAAAATATTGATTCAGCCCCCTCCCCTCTCAATATTTTTCCCAACATTTTTCTTCTATTTTGTGAGCTGGTTGCATAACATTTGGTATTTGTGCTTTGGATTCTAGGGTTTCGCTGCTTTAAACATACCATCTTTGAATTTTCGCTATAAATATTTTTCTACAAGGCTTATAAAGCTGAAATTTTGACCACATGGATCCAAAATCTTGGTGAATTTTGTGTAAAAATTTCAGATCTTGGTTCGCTATATTTTCTGAGATATGGTCTAAATAAGTTAAGGATTTTGCATGCTCCAGAATTCAGTCTCTAACAGGTGACCTAGGGAAAATCACCATAACTTTCTCTACAAGCATCAAATTTGAATTTCATAAGATTTTGATGTAATAGCACGAAATATAGTTTTTCACATATCATTTTCAAGGCCGAAAGTTGAAACAATGACACGTGGAATTCCGTACAACTTTTCTCTACTAAACCAATCCATAACCAGGTCATTGTGGGAGATTGAGCATAACTTTATCTTGAGGAATCCAATGTTGGTATGATTTTTGGCATTGGAAAGAAAACTCAGAGGGATACCACAAAACAAAATTTTAGACATTGGAGAGCCAAAATACAAAGGTACAACTGTTTCAAGATTGAACTCCTAAAAACAAGAAAAATGTGTGTATTTTTGTTTTTTTTACATGTGCGTAACTTTTCTTTGAAAAATAATTTTTAAGTGATTCAAAGGAGCATAGATATCTTTGGTTGATTCCAAAATGTCTCGAAACAAAAAAATGAATAAACCTAGTAAGAAACAAAAAATCTCTACTATGAAGCATGAAGAAGAGGAAGAAATGCAACATGATATATCAAACTTATGAGACCAATTACAACAAATTTCGCTCTCGCAAAGAGTAACCAAAAATGAACTAGAAGCTAAGGTTGAAGGCTTCAAGGATGGATTAAAATCAGACATGGAAGCTAAGATGGATGGTTTGAATAATGGTTTAAAAGCAAACATGGAAGGTTTGACAAAGTTGCTGTAAGAAATGCTTTCTAATGGCATAAAGGTATTCCATGAAACTCATGATGAGAACAAAAGAAATGTTAATCATGATTTAAAGTCTCTAAATTTGGATTGAAGACCAACCACATTCCAAATATCAATATGATAAAGTTTGATGGCAAGGATTCAGTAACATGGATACTACATATGGAGCAATATTTTTATCTACATGTGCAACACACACAAAAGGTACACTTTGCATCTTTATATTTAGAACCCAATCAATTTGTATGGTATTGGTGGCTTTGTTCTCGTAAACCACTTTTCACTTGGTCAATTTTTATGGAGGAAATGATAGCACATTATGAAGATACAAAGAGAAACACCTTATTTAGCCAATTGATAAATCTCAAACAAAAGGGTTCAATGGCGGAACACATTGAGGACTTCCAAAAATTGAATATCAGGGTAACTCATATGCCAAAGGAGCATAGGATTGATGTCTTCATAGGGACTTTGAAGGATAAAAGCCAACATGAGGTTCACCTTTGGGAACCTGATTCATTTGAGAAGGAATTCAAGGTGGCAAGAAAAGTTGAAAGAAAAATTATGGCAACAAGTAAGTCTACCACTCAACTATAAATATGGAAGTGTTGTTGCTCCTAGCCTTCCACAACCTACGAGGTTGACACTGCAACAATTGGAGGAAAAAAGAGCAAAAGGGATTTGTTACAGTTGTGATAGCAAATACACTAAAGTGCATAAGTGTGCCGAGAATAAATTATTTTACATAGATTGTGAAGAGGAGGAATAAAAGGAATAAGAAACATAAAAAAAGAGGATATACACCAGGAACCAACCCCCGAGAAAGAAAAAATGAATCCAAAAATATCTTGTAATGCATTGGAAGGAATTACCACTCCTCAAACTCTCAAGATAGAAGGATATATCAAGAAGAAAATGGTAATAATGTTGATTGATTCAGGTAGTACCCATAATTTTGTTCATTGTAAGATAGCCAAGGAATTGAATTTCTTTCTATATCCAACACCAGAGTGTCAAGTGATGGTTGCAAATGGAGGAACTATAAATTGCTTTAGAAAGTGTCATAATATCAAACTAACCATGGGGGAATATTTAATAGTCCAATGCTTTCCATTCCAATGGGTGGTGTTGATGTTGTACTAGGAGTCCAATGGTTACAATCTTTGGGGACAATAACTTTTAATTTTCAAGAAGTCTTCTTGAATTTTTTTGGGAAGGAAAGGAATTGAATTAAGGGGTATTGCAGGGAAACTAGGGAAGATAATCATATCTAATGGCATGAAAAAGATTTTGAAAAAAGAACAACGAGGTGTAATTTCACAATTATTCTCACTAGAGGTTCAAACATCAAAATCATCTGTTTCTCTAGATCTCTAAAAATTCTTGGACAATCATTCCAAGGTATTTGAGACTCCCAAAGTCCTCCCACCTATTTGTGATTATAATCATGCTATTCACTTGATTCCAGGAAGTGTTCCTCCAAACATCAATGCTTATAGATATCCCTATGCCCAAAAGAGTGAAATTGAATGTATGGTTGCAAAAATGCTAGAGGATGGTATAATTCAACCTAGTCAAAGTTCTTTCTCTGCTCTAGTAGTATTGGTGCACAAGAAGGATGGATCATGGCATATGTGTCCAGATTATAGACAGCTGAACAAGCTCACTATTAAAGATAAATTTCTCATTCCAGTCATTGATTAATTGTTGGATGAATTACATGGAACAATTTACTTCACTAAGATGGATCTTCATTCAGGATATCATCAAATTAGAATGAAGACTAAATACGTTCCATAAACAACATTCAGAACTCATGAAGGTCATTATGAATTTTTTGTCATGCCTTTTGGCCTTACTAACGCACCTTCCACATTTCAAGGTTTGATGAATTCTATTTTCAAACCCTTCCTTAGAAAATTTGTGTTAGTATTTTTTGATGATATACTAATCTACAACAAGTCTTGGAATGATAACATTCAACATGTTGATTGGGTGCTCAAACTATTGGAGGAGAAACAATTATATGCAAAAACCTCCAAATGTTTCTTTGGAGTATAAGAGGTGGAATATTTGGGTCATATTGTATCTTATGGGGGTGTTAAGGTAGACCCTAACAAAGTTAAATCCATTAAGGAATGGAAAATCCTCACAACCATAAAACATCTTCGAGGATTTCTTGGGTTGACAGGGTATTATAACAAGTTTGTTAAAAATTATGAGAGAATAATAGTGCCTCTAATAACATTATTGAAGAAAAATGCATTTTCTTAGACTCCAGAAGAAACTAAGGCTTTTGAGCATCTTAAAGAAGAAATGTGCCAAGCACCAGTCCTAGCTACACTAGACTTCACAATTTTTTTTATTGTGGAATGTGATGCCTCAGGAAATGGAATTAGTGTTGTTTTAATGAAAGAAGGAAAACCCGTTGCTTTGGAAAGTCGTCCAATCAAGAGAAAGTATTTACACAAACCTATTTATGAGAAAGAAATGTTGCCAATACTACATGCATGAAAGAAATGACAATATTACCTAATGGGAAGAAACTTCAAGGTAAAAACGGATCACGATAGTCTTAAATATTTTTTGGAACAAAGATTTCCTTCAGAAGAGCAAGAAAAATGGGTCACAAAGATGTTGGGTTATGACTCTCAATAAATGATGAGGATGTGGAATCATTTCTCTATGCCATTTCTATTATCCAACCTGATTGAATAAATGAAGCAAGGGATGAATGGAAGAATGACAAAGAGGTATGGACACTCATTCAAAATTTGCAACAAGATCTCAGTACATCTGATACATTTATCTGGAAAAATGATTCATTATGGTACAAACATCATTTATATCTCTGTAATAATTCCCAACTTAAACAAAAGATTCTTTTATAATTGCACTCCTTCCCCTTAGGAGGGCACTCAGGATTTTTAAAAACTTACCACAAGGTCAAGAAGGATTTTTTTTGGGATGGCCTTAAATATGATATTCAGAAGTTTGTGGCAGAATGTTTGGTTTTCCAACAAAATAAAGTTGAGATAATAAAGACCCTGAGTCTGTTACAACATTTAGCCATTCCAAGTCAGCGTTGGGAGGATGTCTCAATGGATTTTATCATAGGTTTACCCAATTCTGAAGGGAAGAGTGTCAAAATTGCGGTAGTTGATATACTTACAAAGTATGCACACTTTTTTGCATTATCTCATCCTTTTAAAGCTAGTACAGTTGCCACTACATTTATGGAAACAATTCAAAAGCTACAAAGAAACCCACAGATTATTGTAAGTGACAGAGATCCCTTTTTCACTGGAAATTTTTGGGCGAAATTATTTTCTTGTCTTTGTACTCAATTAACTCATATCTCATCTTATCATCCTCAATCTGACGGGAAAAGTTAGATAGTGAACAAATGTTTGGAAGGATAACTCGGTTGTTTTGTATATGATAAACAAACACAATGGGTCAAGTGGTTACCCCTGGTTGAATGGTGGTATAACGCTTTCTTCCATATTGCAGCAAAAATGATCCCATTTATGGCACTTTATGGATATCATCCACCATCCATCACATCATATTTAAGAGAACATTCTACGGTTCAAGCAGTGGAAGATCATATCAAGCATTAACAACAAGTTCTCCAACTCTTAAAGGATAACCTCACTCTGGTGCAGAATTGAATGAAACAACAGGCATATCAACATCATAGTGAAAGAAGTTTTGATGTAGGAAATTGGGTATTTTTAAGGCTATAACAATACAAACAAATGTCCCTCAAGCAAGCTAATAAGGATAATAAATTATCACCCAAGTATTATGGTCCTTACAAATTGTTGCAAAATATTGGTACTATGGCATACAAATTGGAGCTTCCTGCATCTTCCCGAGTACACCCAGTTTTCCATGTTTCATGCTTAAATAAGGTTATTGGTAACAAGCTCCCAGTTCAAATAGTATTTCCAGAACTTGACAAAGAAGGAAAAGTCATATTGGAGGCTAAAGCAGTCACAGAAACAATAATTCGACAACTATGGAATCGACCAGTTTCGGTGTATCTCATTAAGTGGAAGAACTTACCCACTGAAGATTCCACATGGGAGGATGAGAATTTTATACATAAGCATATAGAACTACTCAAGCGTTAAGGAAAACACTTTTTTGAATGAGAGGGAAATGCTAGGTCCCTACAATACTAGTGTGACCCCACTATTGTTATTGTTGTGCCCTTAAATTATTATTGTTATGTAGGATTTGATTATATTATGACCCCTTAGATTCCTATATATTGAAAAGAGGTCTTTTCATTTGTATCATCCAAGAAACGTTCATTTATGTGATGTAAAGGAGGTTTCCCCCTCGAAGAGGCTATTTCTCAAGTTGTTGATCTATATTTTCTTCTATTTTGTGAGCTGGTTGCATAACACATGGACATTGATTTTGAGTACTCTCCTTGGGTCATTGTATTTGACTGAGATACCATGTGGTTAGGGAGATTGGCTCTTTTGACATCGAGATCGAGATTCCTCCCTTAGGTCATGTAGTTTGACCAAGACACTATATAGTCGAGGAGTTTGATATTGAGATAGGGATTCTTACCTTAGGTCATTAGGCTTGATTGAATGACCTTTGTTTATGGTCGAGGAGATGGACCATGTGTACTCTCTTAGGTCATTGGGTTTGACTAGGAGACCATTGGTATGATTGGAGAGTTCGATCTTGATTACTCCCTTGAGTCATTGTGTTTGACTGAGAAACCATTACGTATGGTTGGAGAGTTTGGCCTCATGAATGATATTGATTGACCCCATGGTTAGTTGGGTTGACCTTGATGCCATTGGTTTTGGCTTATGGAATGAACTTGATGCTGTCAACCTTTCCTTATGCAGAGATTTATACATTTGAGAGAGAGATTGTTTGACCTTTCAATTTGTTGACATCTTGACAGTCTGAGTACCTCCCTAGCTAAGAGGGAGTGTTCAAGTATGTAGCTATGGCCAGTATTCATAAATGTACAATTTGTATTTGTAATAATAAAATATAAATTATATTTGTGACAAAAGAAATTATTTGAAGCATGTTCTTCATGCTTGCAAGAAGAGAAGTATTTTGAATTTTGAATTTATAATTTTCCCTCCACAAGAAACCAAGTCAGCTTCTCTAATTGCTCAAGTCAGCTCAATCCCTTTATGGCACCCATTTGACCTCATTGATGGCTATATAAAGGAGACATTCATCCTCCCTCTTGGGCACTTCAATCTCACATCTAAAAGTCGTCCATCTCTGCAATCTACGAAAAATACAAGGAGTGAAGAAGGCCAAAGTACATAAGGAGAAGAAGTGACTTGTATGTCGTTAACAAAGTTACCAGATTAACGAGAACTGTTCCTAGTTTTTTTTTTTTAAAGATCAGAAAAAATCACGATTTTCATGCCAATTTTGAAAAGTGTTGATGCAACATCAACCTTTTTTCTGGAGCATATTTTTCATACTTTAAATTTTCTTATGCCTTAAGTATGGACATTTTTTTAAAAACATTTGTGATTTACATGTTGATTTTGAAAACTGGTGATGCAACATCAACCTTTTTTTAGGGAGGGCTTATTGTTGACACTTTAAGTTTTCTTATGTATTAAGTATGGATAATTTTTTTAAATGTTGGTGATCTTCCTGCTGATTTTGAAAAGTGTTGATGCTACATCAACCTTAGAGAGAGATTCTTCGGCGAAAATCACATGGAAAATCATTTGTCGACGCGTTTCGAACCAACAAGTGTGGTTCATCATCAGGACAAGTTGAAGAAACAGATCAAGCTAAGCAAGTTGAAGAAACAGATCAAGGTACATCAACCTTTTTTTTTCGGGGTCATACTTTTGACACTTTGAATTTTCTTATGTTTTAAGTATGCACATTTTTTTTAAAGTTGGTTATTTAACCATTTTTCAAGCTTTTTATTTTTATTTTTATATATTTTTTCTTCTTGAGATGTTTGTTTTTGTTGGAAATACTGAAGGGGGGGGGGGGGTGAATCACTATTTCTTACTATTTTTTTTAATTGTTCTAGTGATTGCCAAAAGCATATATAGATATGTATATGTACACACAGAACACAGAAACCAGCAGCTGGAATAAATGCTTTTATTAAAACTCAAGATAGTGCAATGAAATAAATACAATATATGTATATATCCGACTGTGAATAGTTTCCAAGCTCCAACTTGGACTTCAGTGAGGCTACAACCTCTAAAGCACCAACTCTTTTTTGCAATGGTTCTGCAATTAGGAGCACCTACCCCTAATGACTTTAGTCTTGTTCAGTTTTGAGGCTCCAACCCAATCTTGGTATACACTAGTATGTTGTTGCACTCTATTCAGTTGAGGTTCTCTCACTCCTACTCTCCTGCCTCTGCTACTTCTACCGCCTCCGCTGCTTCTGCTACCTCATGCTTTGGTTCTTCACCACAACAACATCCCCAACAGTTCTCTGTTTTTACTGTTTTATACATTCTCATGCCTTTTTCCATTCGTTTCCACGTACTCACTGGCTCTTTGGCTTCCTCCTCGCCTACTTCAGCTTCCTCTGCGCTGTGCAAGTTCACTAACTTTCTGAGACACGTAGATTCATTTGAGAGGTCCAAAACTCCACGAAGAAGACATCTTACTAGTTACGACTATAACAACGCTCCTTTAACAATGATTGTGGGCATACACAGAGCTCTGCTTCATTTAATGGATTGCCACGTCCAATCACAATCAATATTTCCCTGAATCACCCCATTTACTTGACGTTCAGCCTTCTAAAAACCATTGGACACAGCCATCGTAAGCCTTTCGGCTTAAAACCACCCCACAAGAAAACATGGTTACACAGGAAAATATATGAAAAAAATCAGGCGAGAAACACTAATGGCGGATTTCAAATTTAGTTTACCCGCTCCTATTCCTATATCGGGTCCATAGCTCCATCGCAATTGATGGATTTAACATCCCTTTGAGACTAGCGACACAGTGGATGCGATATTACATTGGATGTTAGGCCCCTATACTACTAGTGTAACCCCTTATTGTTATTAGTACAACCCACTTATTATATTGATGTACCCATGTAGTGCCCATATTGTTACTATTGTGCCACATAGAAGCCCACTATTGTTATTATTGTGCCCTTACATTATTATTGTTATGTCAACTCTGATTATGTTATGACCCCTTAGACTCCTATATATAGAAAGGAGGTCTTTTCATTTGTATCATCCAAGAATTGTTCATTTATGTAATGTAAAGGAGGTTGCCCCCTCGAAGAGGCTGAATTCTAAGGCGTTGATCTATCTTTGCTATCTTTTCTTGAGCTGTTTCCATAACATTTGGTATCAGAGCTTTGGATTCTAGGGTTTCCCTGCTTCAAACAGGTCATCGTGGAATTTTTGCTATAACTCTTTTTTTTTTTTTTTTTTTTTTTTCTGCGATGTTTCAGAAGTTAAAAAAAAAAACGTTTTGAGAAGAAATCACGATGAATCTTGGGTCCGAATTTCAGGGCTTTTCATGCTATATTTGCGAAGATATGATCTGAGGAAGTTGGTCTTTTTGCAGACTCCTGAATTACATTCCAAACAGGTGACCTAGGGAAAATCATCATAACTTTCTCTCTGAGCATCAGATTGAAATTTTGTAAGAAGGTATAAAAAGAGGACGAATTGTAGTTTCTTGTATATGTTTTTCAGATCCAAAGGTCAAAATAGTGACACGTGGCACTTCATAAAAATTCGCTCTTCTAGAAAGGTTTATAATCAGGTCATCTTAGGAGGTTGTACATAACTCTTTCTTGGAGAATCCAATTTGGATCAGACTGGTGGCATTGGAAAGAGGACATAGAGGGCTACTGTAGGTCGCAATTTCAGAACTTAAAGATCCGAAAGTACAGAGTTACAATCGTTTCAAGATCGAGCTCCTAAAATCAAGAAAAAGCAAGGTGAGGAAGTTTGATGGCAAGGATTCGGTAAATTGGATAATTCAGATGGAGCAATATTTTGATCTACATGGTGTACCACTGTTACAAAAGGTATGTATTGCATCTTCATATTTAGAACTAGATCAATTTTTATGATATGAAGGGATTTGTTGTCGTAAACAACTTGTTACGTGGTCAATTTTCACGGAAGAAATGATAGCACATTATGAGGATACAAAGAGCAACACCTTCTTTAGAGCAACACCACAACAATTGGAAAGAGTAAAAAGGTTTTGCGACATAGTGGAAAGAAAAATTATGGGAACCAGGAAGCATACCCCTCACAACTATAAATATGGAAGTGTTGTTTCTCCCAGCCTTCCACAACCTACAAGGGTTAAACCACAACAATTGGAAGAAAAAAGAGAAAAATGGCTTTGTTACAATTGTGATAGCAAATGCACTAAAGGTCATAAGTGTGCTGAGAAGAAATTATTTTACATAGAATATGAAGAGGAGGAAGAAAAGGATCAAGAAACATCAAAAGATGAGGATATATGCCAGGACCCAACCCTAGAGAAAGAAGAAATGAATCAGACCATATCTTGTAAAGCATTGGCAAGAATTACCACTCCTCAAACTCTCAAGATAGAAGGACATATCAAGAAGAAAAAGGTGCAAGAAGTGAAATATCACATCGAGAAAGAAGAAATGAATCCAATCATATCTTCTAATTCATTGGTTGAAATTACCACTCCTCAAACTATCAAGATAGAAGGACATATCAAGAAGAAAAATGTTCAAGAAGTGAAATATCACATCGAGCATCAAGAAATGAATCCGACCATATCTTGTAAAGGATTGGAAGAAATTACCACTCCTCAAACTCGAGAGATAGAAGGACATATCAAGAAGAAAAAGGTTTAAGCAGAGAAAGATCACATCGAGCATCAACAAAATTCCACATGGGAGGACAAGAATTTTGTACAAAAGCATCAAGAACTACTCAAGCGTTGAGGACAATGCTTTTTGAAGGAGAGGGGCATGTTAGGCCCCTATACTACTAGTGTAACCCCTTATTGTTATTAGTACAACCCACTTATTATATTGATGTACCCAAGTAGTTGCCATATTGTTACTATTGTGCCACATAGAAGCCCACCATTGTTTTTTTTTTTCACTTCTGGTTCACTGATACCCGGGTCAATGGGTAGCCGCTACATCCAGGGTTGTTCAACACTGAGTGGACGCACCCGAAGGCATCAACACCCCTTGGCCTATTTACTGACCTAACCCCAAGAGCTTTCGGGATTCGACCCTGTGACCTCCCATTGGTGAGGCACTTGATTTGACCGATTGAGCTAACTCTTGGGGCTCAAGCCCACCATTGTTATTATTGTGCCCTTACATTATTATTGTTATGTCAGCTCTGATTATGTTATGACCCCTTAGACTCCTATATATAGAAAGGAGGTCTTTTCATTTGTATCATCCAAGAATTGTTCATTTATGTAATGTAAAGGAGGTTGCCCCCTCGAAGAGGTTGAATTCTAAGGCGTTGATCTATCTTTTCTATCTTTTCTTGAGCTGGTTTCATAACATTGGACCACGTTGCAATCGGACCATCGGGTCCGTGACTTACATCACAATCGGCACTCAGGAGAGTGTAATTCCTTTGTGTATTGTTGAGATGGGTGGATGCGATATAGCATTCAACCATAACACAATGCCGCATCGGGTCCGCATGTGTCATCGCAATCGGTGCATAGCAGGAGGACAGCCCTTTGGATATTGTGATGTGAAAGTCCCGATAGGGTGGATGCGATATTGCATTCAACCATAACACAATGCCGCATTGGGTTCGCGTACATTATCGCAATCAGAGGTTTCGATGGTGACACATAGCCGAACCGCCGATTAGCACTATCGCCGATATACATACATACATACATACATACATACATACATACATACATACATACATACATACATACATACATACATACATATATATATATATATATATAAACTTCTCCGTTGTTAGTGTGTTTGCCATATATATGTGTTTTGGCCTGCGTTTGCCCTCCGATAGTGTTAAACACCATATAACTATGTTTTTGCTGCCAATGGGTAAATACATATATGTATAAGCCTTCCGCCTCCATTTGCGTTAAATGCATATAGATAAGGTTTTCTCCTTCAATAATGCATTTGCCTATTTATATATATATATTCTCCATTCCTTTAAACGCATATATATATAAGGTTTTCTCTAATGGCTATGTCTGCTTCCTCCGATGACTGTTTGCGTCCTCTGTTGCTTTGATGGCTCTCTGTTTGTTCCTCTATTGCTCTGATGGCTGTTTATAGCTATTACCTGCATGCATATAAGATCTCCGATGACTTATTTGCATGCCTCCATTGGCTCTGTCTGCTCTTTGCGTTGTTTGCTCCTCTGGTGGCTTTGTCTCCTCCTCTTGGCTCTGATAACTCTGTGTGCTCCTCTTAGCTCTGTCTACTCCTTGAATATTGCCATATTGACATTAATGACAATCTGTGTCCAACAATTTTCTAAGGGTTTTTCAAGTTTGTGTTTTTTGTTTTTCTTTGCAATGTTATTTTGTAATATGAAAATTTCAATTTTTTTGCAAAGTTAAAAAAAAATAATCAAATTAATATTTTGAAGTTAAGATTTTTATTAATTTATGTATATTTAATTAATACTTCAATACACATAAAATAATTGCCACTAAAAATATAATAATTTTAAACAATTGACAAAAATTTACACATTTTGCATATAGATGTAATTAAAAAAATGCACAATTAAATCCTATTTTGCTAAAATGGATGTGTCAAATAAATATTTTTTATGAAGAATTTGAAAAAAAAGAAGAAATTTTCTGAATTTTATGTCTAAAGATAATAGCATCTGAAGTTAGTTAGTTAGTTAGTTAGTTTGTTTTGTTTTTTTATTTTTTTCAAAAATAATGATTCACATATAATTTTAAGTAAAAATAACCAAAAAATAAAAATATATGTTTAAAACAAAAACAACTTTAACAAGAAAAATCAAAATAACAAAATACAAATAAATTATTAAAAAAAAAATGAAACTAAACCAAACTTAATTTAAAACTAAATAATAATAATAATAATAAAAGATTATTTAAAACAAGAATCTGAAAAAAAATAGCAAAAGGGGAAAAAATAAAACATTATAAACAAGTCAAAATCAACATTTATCCCAAAAAAAAGAAAAAAGAAAATTAAAAATATAATAATAAAAATTATAAAGCTAAAAAAATTAAACAAATAAAAAAATAAAATAAACCAATTAAAAAAAAATCCTATTACAAATTTGATAATAAAATTAAAAAAATTAACCAAATTGGATAAAAATTTGAAGGGAAAAAGGAAAAAGAAAAACATAATTAAAAAATTAAAAAAGGAAAAAAATATTAAAAAATAAAAAAACCAATTTAAAAAATATAAAAAAAATAAATAAAAAATAAATATTAAAAAAACATTAAAAAATAAATTATATATATATATATATATATATTAAATAGTATTAAAAAAACTGAAAATAAAATAACATTAGAAAATAATAAAAGAAATATGAAAAAAAAATTGTGGTTGACTAGGCATGGAAGTGTCATGCTCACTGAGGTGCTAAAGGCCCTAAGTAGGGCAACTAGAGTGGTGGAGGTCGCTCCAATTGCCTTGCCTGCAGCCTTTGGCGCCTTGGCGGGGGCGGCCCATCCATTCCCTTGTCCACTGACTTTTTATTTATTTATATGCTTATATGCTTATAGATCTCTCTCTCTCTCTCTCTCTCTCTCTCTCTCTATATATATATATATATATATATATAATTGGGAAACATGGGTTCGAGGACGTGAACGGGAATGTGTATGTCCCTTTTTGAAAAAGGGTTTGTGGGTTCGTCGGGTATATATATATATATATATATATATATATATATATATATATATATATATATATATATATATATATATGAATTTGTATATTTTCCAACTTTAAAAAAGAAAAATAAAATATTTATGATTTAAACATGCACATCATTGAACATTCAACATTCACATTGAAATTTCAAAATTTCTAGTTTGATATCAAGTGCAAATTGGAGTTTACATATTATTAAGAATCATGATATATGTCCATTGTCATACTAGATTCAAACTTTGCCTTAAGGCATCTCCAAACATGAACTAGGAAATTTCAAAATAGTGAACAATGGCTTCTTCAAGCCATGTCATCAACATCACTTAGATCTTCATTCAACGTGCTCTCCCACTACATAGCTACAATAGTAATGTCCTTAACATAACTACAATAGTAATGACATTCGGTCTACACAATGAATCTATAGTGGCCATCTCTAGGTCAAAATTGTAGAAAGAGAAGTAAAAAGGTTGAGCTTGAAAAGAATTACAACAAAATCAGTAAAAAATATTGACCCTAACGTTCCTGATTTTGGTGTTCCATGCACCCGTTGTTGGGTTCAGCGCATCCAATTAGACAAAAGAACCCAAATTTTGGTTGCAAAGAACCCGGTTCTTTTGGGTGCATTTTAGGAGAACCCGTACTCGAACCCGGTACTTGGGGACGAGAATCTGGGACATGTTCAAGAACCCCACCCTGGGTTCGCGAACCTCTGCAATATATATATATATATATATATATATATATATATATATATATATATATATATATACTTTCTTTCTTTCTTATTAATAATTTTTTTATTTTTATTTTTTTCTATTTTTTATTTTTCTGATAATTTAATCTTTTCTAAATAGATTTTTGATTTTTTTTAAATGGTTCTTAATATTTTTTTATTTGTTTATTTTATTTTTTCAAATTGATTTCTTGTAATTATTTATTTTTTTTTTAATTATTTTTAATCTCTATTTTTTTTTTTTAAATTATGTTTCTTTGAGGTTTTCTTTTGTTTTACACTTTTTATTTTTAATTAATTAATTTATTTTCTATGATTGAAATTTGCATTTTTATTAGTTATTTTTAATTTGTTTTATAAATGCTTGAAGAAGACAACATCAAGCTACATCTGTGATTTTTTTAAGCTACATTAACACTTTCATTTTAGGGTGTTGATGTAGCATCAACATGTTTCGTTTTTAGGTGTTTTTTTATGTTTTTTTTTCTGCAAAAATAGGGATTTTAGGGCTAGAGTTCTCATTAAGTTGGTAACTTTGTTCCTGGCTCAAGAAAGATTAAAAGGTTGACTACAGTCTGAATCTTTGTGGTGTTTCTCTATGGAAAAATCTGAGATTACAATCCAAATTTATGTGATGTTTCTATGTGGAAAAGTCTGAGATTACAGTCTGAATCTCTGTGGTGTTTCTATGTGGAAAATTCAGATATTATAGTCTGAAACTCTATGGTGTTTTAGTGGTATATCAATGGTTAGGACCGAACTTCTGTGGTCTGGATATAGGTCGAATTTAGGCCTTTTGGAGCAGACCTATCTGAGATTGTGATCGTGTTCTTGGAGGTTACTTTGTGGACAAATTCATGAGGGATGACTTGGTTTCTTGGTAAGAGGTTGAGCTTGTCACCTATACTAGTCAGTTGTCTATCATTAGAATTTGATGTATCTCTTGTTTAAAGGATATCTCTAAGGAAAGGTTGTTGGGTTTTTCCTAGGGTAAATTGTTGGTGTCTTTTGTCTCATTATTTCACTATGATCTTTGCTGCTCTATTAATCTTAATGGTTGATTTTTTCTAAGTGTAACTGCTTGATGATGTAAATGTTTTAAGAAATTAAAATTTATCATTGGAAGTAGTTACCAAATAGAAAATTTCTCTAGTTTATGTTGATTCTATAGCAATCAACAAGGTTATCCTTTAAGAGTTGGAAAACTTGTAGTTGATGCTCGATGTGATCTTCCATTGCTTGAACCTTAGATTTGTATCTTGAGACGGTGTAATAAACGGTGGATGATATCCATAAAGCACCATAAATGGGGCTATTTTTGTTGCCGTATGGAAGGAAGTGTTATATCACCATTCTGCCAAAGATAACCACTTGGCCCATTGTGTTTGTTTATTAGATACAAAGCAACAAATTTATCCTTCAAAACATTTGTTCACTATCTCAGTTTTCCCATTAGATTGAAGATGATAAGATGAGCTATGAGCCAATTGAGTACCAAGACAAGAAAAATAATTGTCTAAAAATTTCCCATGAAAATGGGATCTCTGTCACTTACAATAATATTTTGGTTTCCATGTAGCTTTTGAATTGTCTCCACTAATGCAATTGCAACTATACTGGATTTGAAAGGATGATATAGTGCATAAAAGTGTGCATACTTGGTAATTCTATCAATTACCACCATGATAACACTTTTTCCTTCGAACTTGGGTAGACCTGTGATAAAATCCATTGAGACCTCCTCCCAACGCTAACTTAGAATGGCTAATGGTTGTAAAAAAACATGGGGTATTAATTGTCAACCTTATTTTGTTGGAAAACCAAATATTTTTCCACAAACTTCTAAATATCATATTTAGGGCCATCCCAAAAAAATTCCTTCTTGACCCTGTGGTAAGTTTTTAAAATCCCGAGTGCCATCCTATAGGAGAGGTGTGCAATTCCAAAAGAACCTTATGTTTGAGTTGGTATTTATTACATAGATATATGCAATCTTTGTACCATAGTGAATTGTTTTTCTAGATAAATGTATCAGATGCACTAGGATCTTGTTGCAACTTTTGAATGTGTCCTCACCTCTTCATCTTTCTTTTGTTCATCCATTGCTTTAGTTATCCAATCAGGCTGGATAATAGAAATGGCACAGATCAATGCCTCCACATCCTCATCCTTTCTTAAGAGTGCATCTGCAACAACATTTTTCTTCCCTTTTTTGTAGATGATTTCAGAGTCATAACCCAACATCTTTGTGACCCATTTTCGCTTCTCTTGTAAATATAATCTTTGTTCCAAGAATTATTTAAGACTATCATGATCCGTTTTTACCTTGAAGTGTCTTCCCATTAGGTAAGGGCGTCATTGCTTAAGCACATGTAGTATTGCTAGCATTTCCTTCTCATAAATAGGTTTGTGTAAATTCTTTCCCTTGATTTTACGACTTTCAAAGGAAATTGGTATTCCTTATTGCATTAAAACAACACTAATGCCATTTCCCGATGTGTCAAATTCCACAGTAAAGGTATTTATGAAGTCTGGTGTAGCTAAGGTGTGGCTCGACACATTGCCTCTTTAAGATGTTCAAAGGCCTTAGTTGCTTCTAGAGTCAAAGAAAATGCATCTTTTTTTCATTAATGTTGTTATAGGTGCTTCTATTTGCCCATAATTCTTAATAAACTTGTGATAATACCCTGTCAACCTGAGAAATCCTCGATGCCTTAAGGTTGTGGAAATTTTCCATTCCTTCATGGCTTTAATTTTGTTAGAGTCTACCTTAACACCCTCATGAGACACAATATGACCCAAATATTCCACCTCTTGTACTCTAAAGAAACATTTGGAGGGTTTTGTGTACAATTGTTTCTCTTGCAATAGTTTTAGCACCCTGACAACATGTTGAACATGATCTTCCCAAGACTTTTTGCATATTAATATAACATCAAAAAATACTAACACACATTTTCAAAGGGTTTGAAAGTGGAATTCATCAAACCGTGAAATGTGGAAGGTGCATTAGTAAGGCCAAAAGGCATGACCAAAAATTCGTAATACCTCCATGAGTTCTGAATGCTATTTTTGGAATGTATTTTGTCTTCATTCTAATTTGGTGATATCTTGAACGAAGATCCAACTTGGTGAAGTAAATTACTCCATGTTATTCATCCAACAATTCATCAATGACAGGGATGGTAAATTTATCTTTAATAGAGAGATTGTTGATTTCTATATGATTTGAACACATATGTCATGATCCATCCTTATTGTGCACCAATATTACTAAAAAAGAGAAAGAACTTTTGCTATGTTGAATTATTCTAGCCTCTAGCATTTCTGCAACCATATTTTCAATTTCACTCTTATGGGCATAGGGATATCTGTAACGTATGATGTTTGAAGGAAAACTTCGTGGAATCAATTGAATAACATGATCACAATTTCAAATAGGTGGGAGACCTTTGGGAGTATCAAATACCTTGGAATGATTGTCAAGGACTCTTTGGAGATCTAGAGAAATGGATGACTTAGATGTTTGAACATATAGTGAGCATAATTGTGAAATTCCACCTCATTTTTCCTTCTTCAAAATCTTTGTCATGCCATTAGAGTTGATTATTTTAACAGGTATCCCTGTGATACCCCTTAATTCAAATTCATTTCCTCCTTAGAAAAATTTCAAGAAAATTTCTTGAAAATTAAAAGCTATCATCCCTAAAGATGGTAACCATTGGACTCCTAATACAACATTAGCACCACCCATTGGAATGGAAATCATTATACTTTTCAATACATATTGGCCCATGGTTAGATTAATATTATGAACTTCCTTGTGTAATTTATAGTTCCTCCATCTGCAACCATCACTTGGAACTCTGGTGTTGGATATATAAAGCATTTCAAATCCTTCACTATCTTACAATGAATAAAGTTATGGGTACTACTTGAATCAATCAACACTATTTATTTTTTCTTCTTGATATATTCTTCTATCTTAAGAGTTTGAGGAGTGGTAATTCTAGCCAATGCATTACAATATATGGTCAAATTGATTTCTTCTATTTCAACACCTAGAGTTGGTTCTTGGTGTATATATTCTTCTTCTGATGTTTCTTGTTCCTTTTCTTCCTCCTGTTCACAATGCATGTAAAATAATTTATTATCAACACACTTATGACCTTTATTGAATTTTCTATAAGAACTATAACAAAGCCCTTTTTCTCTTTTTTCCTCCATTTGTTGTGGTGTCAACCTTGTAGGTTATGGGAGGCTAGGAGCGACAACACTTCCATCTTTATAGTTGTGAGTGGTATACCTCCTTATTGCCATAATTTTGCTTTCAATGTTTCTCACCATCCTAAATTCATTCTCCAATGACTTAGGTTCCCAAAGTCAAACATCATGTTGGATGTTATCCCTTAAAATCCCTATGAATACATTAACCAGATGCTCCTCTGAAATATCAGTTACCTTGATTGTCAATATGTGAAAGTTCTCAATGTAATATGCAACTGAACCCCTTTGTTTGAGATTTATCAATTTGATAAAGAAGATATTTTTCTTTGTATCCTCATAATGTGCTATAAATTCCTCTATAAAAATTATCCAAGTGACAAGTGATTTATGAGAAAAAAGCCATCGATACACCATAAACTTATTGGGTTCTAAATATAAAGGTGAAATACATACCTTTAACACATATTTCATTAAAATTGGAAATTTTTTATTACAAAGAGATCATTAGAATTGACTATTTTGGTTATTTTAAAATTCCATATCCATTGTTTAATTCCAATTTTAATGAAATATGTGTTTTTTGTGTGTGTTGCACGTTGTGTAGATCAAAGAACTGCTCCATATGTAGTATCCATGTGTTGTCCAAAATTTGGCCTACACCAAAATTGTAGAGCCTATCTTGATCTTGTATATTGTCATCACAAACATTAAGACTTATCGCATGTCTTTTATCTAAGTGTTTTGGTCCCATTTGCAAGAAAATCCAAGTGTCATCTTTTCGCATGTTAAGTGTCACATGATGTACAAAAAATTGTTTTGGTGGTTTCAAGGGGTAATCTTTGTGTAGATGAGTCGGTCTTACCATGTAAACATGTGTCACACTCATTTCCAAAATTTGAAGCACTGTCGCACAAGTGTTGTCATGGTTGTCGCAAAGTGTATCTTTGGTGTCACACTTGTTGTCACAAAGTTGTTGCACTGAGGGAAGCTTGTTGTTCATGTGTTCTAGATGATATATGTTTTTCATCAAGTGTTCTGAGTGTGTGATCGCAATCAAGTATTGTCACTGTCACATCAGCCTCATGACTCCCACGCTTAGTCAAATTTGAAAAACATCCCGATTAAGCAACTTAGCCTCATCTAGCCCTCCTAAACTGCACATTGCATAGTCTCAACCCTCGAGCAAAAAACCTACCTCTTGGCACTGCACAATGCACAGTTATTGCCTCCCAGAACTGCACACTACACAGTCTCAGTCCTCAAGCCCAACCCCTGATCTCCAAACTATGAAATCATGCCCTCTAGTCAGGCCTGAATTGTGTATTGTGCAGTCTCAGTCTTCAAGACCACCCCTTCAGATCTTGAAATACACAATTTCACAGTCACCTGGCCTTCTTGTCCTTCCAGCACTGTGAAGTGGGAAAATTCAATCATCAAGCCCTCAGACTGGCTCCTTGAGCTCCCCATCTACGCAATCATCATGCTCAGTCTAGCTTGAATTGCGTATTCCGCAGTATCAAGGATCAAGACTGACCCTTGACTGCCTGAGTTGTGCAATTGCATAGTGACTGAGCCTCTCCCTCAGCCTGCCACTCGGTTCCAGATCAGTCAATGGATCATCATGCAACATCCTAGACTAGGGGTTTATCAAACTGATGTTGTCTTGTCATGAGTGAATTGCAGATACATGAACTGTATCATGCTATGATAGGATGATGAAGAAGGAGATGGAAAAGGAGAACATGATAGAAGACAACTTTGTAGTTGAAGATGCAAGTTGATCAATTAGGAGAATGAAGAGGGACATCAGTTTGTGATCGCAGCTCAAGACCTGATAACACTGAAGTCTCCTCATCTCTAATATATTTGGAGGTGGATAGAAGATCATTCTCATGAAGACACATAGCAAGAAGAAACAAGAATGACTTGACATTGCCATGTCATCATGCATTGCATGCCATCACTATCATGTCCTGTCATGTCATGAGTCATCGTATGCCACATCATTTTTGTGGATTATGTAAATTCTTATTCAAAAATGTATTGTAAAGTGGAAGTCCAAAGGACATGTGAAAAATATCAAGAGTCATGTAAAGTTGAAATGTCGTAGGGAAGTCAAACAATCATGAGGGTAACCAAAGAGTCACAAGGGAGGTGAAGGATCACCCCATTGGTTATATATACACCCTCATTGTACAAGAAAAACACTTTTCACCTTGGCTCCTCTGACAAGGCATCAGAGAGACAAGCTAGTTCTTTTAGGGAGCAAGTAGTGGCTCGAACGCTCCACTATTAGAGCTAGTGGTGTTCGTTGTATACATGTGTCTTGGGACTTTTACTTAATATATGAAGCCTGATGGCCACCATGTTCTTCATGCATGGATTATGAATGTTTGTAATATTGTTCTGTGAATGTTTATGATTCATGTTTGTTTTCACTGTACTAAAGTATTTGAACTATTTCAGTTATTTTAGTGCTTATCATATTGAGAATGTGATGTAATGGTTGCAATGACCATTGCATCTTTGTGAACTATTCCGCTAGGTGTTAGATGGATGTCTTGTGTTTGTGTGTGTTTCTACTAGAGTGGTCCTACTACCTCTCTCTTAGAGACTCACCTTCTTTTCCCCTTCGTAGTAGAAGAACCTTGACCCACCTGCAACCAAACACTCACCAAGCACACTCACTTGGTTTTCAAAGGAACATATGCATTCCTCTCTCTTGCTGACAGTTAGAGCCAAGGAAAACCTTTAATAAAATGGTAACTATGCCATATTCTAGATGGGGCTCCTATCCCAAATAGTGTGAGGTCTAATTGGGACCACATATCGGGGAGACCACCTTGAATGTTGGCAATTCTAGCACTATCAACATTTCTGGCACTAGGAGGGAAGCCATATTTTTATGGATGATAACTCCACCTACCCTCATCATACTACTTCTGGTCAAGGCAACAATATTCCCAGCACCTCTCCTTCTCATATTCTTGAAGTTGGCAGATCTTCTCAACCAAGTCTTGGACAAATTTGTGAAATCTCTTATGAGAAGATTTAGGCTATCTGACCTATAACCCATAAGTTTGAAAATGCTATTGGATTGATACATGGAGTACACAATGTTCCTTATTCTACAAAGAAGAACATAACCACTCCTACTGGGATAGTGGTTTCTAAAATCAAAGATTGGTTCTTGCCACCCTTAAAGAGTTAGCAGAGACTATGGAGAATGCAAAAAAATCAGAGCAACCTCCATCTTTTAACGGTGGTGACAAAGATGATGTCATACTCTTAGATGACACTTTTTGTGGGTTAGGCAGTTACGGAAAGGAGGAGGAAGCTCCCTCAGATTCTGAAGAAGAAGAGGAGCATAGAGATGAAGACACGATGGACCAAGATTTGGATTGGATGACTCAGGGCCCAATTTCTCTACCAGGTGTTTTACAAAAGATGTCAAGGAACCCGAATAAGTTGTTAACAAAGTACAACCCTGAAAAAGAATTCAAAGCAAAGGACCATTTGGACAACTTATACCTACATCTGCAAATTCTCGAGGTACATTACGATGATGGTCCATGCAGAATTTTACCTTGTACCTTAGATGGTAGAGATGTTGTATGGTATCACAGTCTTCCTCCAAACTCAATCCAAAATTGGAAGGGGTTTAAAAAGTTGTTCCTTGAACAGTTTGTTGATGACAAAACCCCAGCCATGTTATTAAAAGAGCTGGGAAATCTGAAGATTGAGAAGAAAGAGAAAGTTAAAGATTTTAATCAGAGGTTCAATCACATATTGAACAAATTTCTTATGGATATGAAGCCTCATGACTCCATCACTATTGATTATTATACTTTTGCCTTACCGACAAGCATTGTGTAGTAATTTAAGAGAACTTTGAAAGGAACTCTGCCCGAAAATTACGAAGAGGCCATTATGGTTGAAAAGGGCTTGCGTGCAATTAGAGTCATCATTGATGATGAACTTTCAAAAGATTCCAAGGACACGGGTAAAAGGTCTTAGGCCTCCTTAAGTAAGGCCAAGGATAAAGAAGCTACAAACCTTGAAATCTTGACCTGGACCATCAAATCTTTGTCCAATGAGTTGGTAGAGTTAAAACAAAGGTCAAGTGATACCACCGTTAGCAGAAAGACCTTAAATTAAACTTCTTGAGAAGGGATGCCAACTTTAGCAACAACAACAATCAGCCAACCAAGTCTACACAAAGCTCGAATTTTGTGTTGAATATTGAGAGCATGGGCATGGATTAATATTGTTCGTTTCATCAAGAATATCATTCAGAAAAAGACATGCTCGCAATGGAATCACAACATGAACGCTTTTCCTGTGCATATCATTGACACTGTACTTTCAGATGAGAAGTTTGAGCCAGCGGAAGAGAAGGTAGAAACTAATGCGAGTGTTGGGCACACAGTGAATACGTTCAGTTGTGTATACGCAACTAAAAAGAAAAATGTCGAAGAATTGCCACTGCGTGAGGACCCAGCTCAAAAGCAGAATAATCGATATAAGTTGAGAATCCAAGGTCTAGTTTCTGAACCAGAGATGACAAGGCGAAAATTGAAAGAACACTTGTTAAGGAAGATCACTCTGCCTGTCAACTCAGCACAGAACACTCAAAACAAGTCTGGAAATACTGATACAGTGAAAAATACTTCTTCCAATGGAAAAATCAAGTGCACCATTCCAAAAGTATCATATAGAGTCACTCCTCTAGACACTTTGGCGATGCCTGCCATGCTTGATTATAACATACTCGAAGACAAGAAGAAAGCTCGTGCTAATATCTCACTCTTCAAACTTACCAATATCACAAGCCAATGGAAACTGCTTGTCTGAGATCTTGAACAATCTTCCTCGGGTGATAACGCTTCTTCATAGAAGGGATCTAGTAAGTCTTTTGGTCCACTGGAGTTTATTTTTAATGCATTAACATTAGAAGAAAACACACTATGCCCTCCATTTTTATTGACATTTGAAATTTTTAATTATAATGTACACAAATGCTTAGTTGATTCTGGTGCATCTGTAAATCTAATGCCATTATCCATAGCTAAGAAAATCAATGCGAAATGGGATAAGATAGATGCACAGATCATTCAACTAGACAGGACTCTTGTCCATGTTATTGGTGAACTCAGAAATGTGCCTATTCTCTTATCATCTGATCAATGAGTTCACTAGTGTATAAACATAGTAATTATGGACATCTCGGAAGCATACAGTGTATTGCTGAGTAGAGATTGGTCCAAAAAATTACAGTGGTATTTTGCTATTGAATGGTCACATTTATGGCTTCATTATAAGGGTAGGAATAACCAAATCTGGGTAGACTCAGAACCATACATGAAGCACATTGTCACACCCTTAGAGGGAAAGAACGAACCAATTGCTTTCATACATTTGATCATTGGGAATTGCTTTTTGGAGACTGACATAGGGTTCTACCTTGCTCAACCTTCCCCATTCCCACTAGACACACAGTCGGAACTCCTTCCTAGTCCAACTGACACAAATGACCTCTATACAGTAGATAGTAGTAGTACTAGTGTAGGGCATAGTTCTTGTACATATGATGTTTGGCCTTTATTTTTTATGGTTCCAAGACATAGGAGGGATTTGGAGCTGGTTGTGTTTTAGTAGACCTGTGACAGAGGAACCACCTGATCTGAAGCCACTTGGAATTCGAGTGCACTAACAACACTGCAGAATATGAAGCACCCATCTTGGGCTTACAAAAGGCCATCAACCTCAATGTTGGAATTCTTAAAGCAGTAGGTGACATTGAGATTGTCACATGACAGGTACGAAATATTATACATTGGGTGTCACCAAATTTGAAAAGTTATCAACAAGAGGTATGGTGTTTAATTTCTCAATTCCAATCTTTTAACATTGTATATGTTCCTAGAATGCGTAACATAGTTGTGAATGCATTAGCAAATGTTGTTGCTAGGTTGTCACGCTTAGGGATGATTTTTCTGTTGAGATTATTTATAAACCATTCGTCCCTGATAATATCACTAATTTATGCATTTTTAATGATGACCAAAGATACTGCATTTCATGGTAAACACTGATGTATTCAAAGATGCAGCCATTGATGAAGACGAGCACGATAGAGCGTTGCAAGATGCAGCTTGAGCAAGCAAGGAAAACCCTATGTTGAAGGGCATGGTATCATTAGAGAAGCTATATTTCTTTCATAATTTCTTTAGAGGACCAATGAATTCCAAAACCCACAGTTCAACGTTGTCACATGAGAAGATTAATCTTGGAATAGAAAAGGATCTAAAGTTTGTTAATCCCGATACTTGATGCATACCACAAGAGCGAAAATTCTTCATCCGCTTATTCAAGTAGTACCGATATGTTTTCGCGTGGACATATGATGAGCTCAAAACTTATGACATGTGAATAATCCAGCATGTTCTCCCAATAAAGGAAGGGGCCAAGCCTTTTCAACGGAAGTTGTGAAAGGTACATTCGACGCTTGAGCCCCTGATTCAAAAGGATTTGAGGAAGTTGTTAGATGCTCGGATCATCTACAAAGTACGACATTCAACATGGTGTCAATATGGTCCAGGTAAGGAAGAAGTCTGGGGAAATACGCTTGTGTGAAGATTTCTGAAATCTTAACTGTGCCTCAAATAAGGACAATTACCATGTGTCGCTAATGGAGCAGATATTATAGATAATATCAGGGAAACCTCTTGAGCCATATCATAGTGAAGAGTGAGATTAAATTGGACCTTGAAAGGGTCAGTGCTGTTACGCAGATTCCCTTCCCAGTGAACAAGAAAGCTATGCAGTCCTTCCTAGGGAAGATAAACTTTCTCCACATGTTCATCTCCGATTACGCTCAAATTATGAAACCTATGCAGGAGATGGTAAGGAAGGATGCAATATACAAGTCAGACAAAAGGGAAAATGATGCATTTTCCCATATAAAGCAAGTTATCGTAGAAGCACTAGCCTTATACAATCCAAATTTCAACAACGATTTTCTTCTCTACACCTTCGCTTTCGATACTTCTCTTGTCGTTGTGTTTACGTAGAAAGATGATCAGAATAATGAGTGGTCAATATATTTTATGAGTTCTAGCTTAAAAGGACCTGAACTCAATTATCTTGCCATCGATAAACAGGCATATGCAGTCTATAAGCTGGTGAAACACTTCTGACCCTACATTTTGAAAAATCATTGTATTATCTTTGTTTCACACCTAGCAGTTAGATCAATGTTTGTACAACAAGAGCTGGGTGAGAGAAGAGTGAAATGGATGACTGGTTTACAAGAGTATGCCTTAGAATTCAAACTAGTTCATACTATCAAGGGCCATGGTCTTTGTCGGTTAGCAACAGAAGTAGTGAATGCAATGAAAGATGATCCATTCGGATGGGAGTAGGAAATTGAGATGCATAATGTTGAGCGAGCTTCCCCCACTATTATCTCAAACTCTTGGTATGCATATGTGCACCAATATCTTGAGCATGACACTTTTCCCTCTCACTTATCTACACGACAAAAGAGGGAAGTTAGATTGAAAGCATTATCTTACTAGTTGGTGCATTGGGTGCTTTTCAGAAAGCACCATAACGAAGTATTTCTCAGATGCTTGGAAGCACATGATTTGGAGAAAGTGTTGCGTGACCTCCACAACGGACCAACTGGAGGAAACTTTGTGAGCAACACTACAGAGCACAAAGTCATGCAGGCCAGTTTTTATTTTCCCACATTATTTAAAGATGCTCACGCATATGCGTGCAAGTGGCTGGTATGTCAGAAGTGTGCCAACCGAGGAAAGAAGTCAGTTTCCCCGTTGCAGCCTATCATTGCGGAAAAACCATTTCAACAATGGGGCTAGATGTCATTAGTGAGATTTTTCTGCACTCATCAAAGAAACATCGTTATATTCTCACTACCATAGATTACTTCACGCGGTGGAAAAAAGTGGTTCCACTCAAACAAGTGAATGATCAAGAAGTCATCAACTTCCTCAAACAAAATATCATTTCCATGTTTGGCATTTTGACTTCACTTGTTTTTGACAATGCAACGTACTTTTCATTGTTAAGATTATATGATTTTGCATTGGAAAATGGAATTGTATTGAAACATTTTGTTAATTACTATTTGCAGGGAATTGGTCTTGCTGAGTTTACCAATAAGAACCTCATTTGCATCATCAAGAAGACCATTTTCCCTTAATAGAGGAACTAGCACTCCACTTTGGTGAATGCCCTATGGGCTGACCGTGTCATGCCCAAAACCTTCTCTAAATGTCTCCCTACTTCCTGGTGTATGGAAAATAATCCATCCTACCCTTGAACATTTATTAGCCTACCCTTAAACTTTCACAAGAGTCCCAAGGCAAGCCATGCTTATTGGATCAAAGTAGGATAGACACCCTTCACAAGTTGTAGGAAGAAAGATAGAAAGAAAATTTATTTTTTTCTCTTCACTAGAGTCATATCAAGAGGTGGTTCGACAAGAAGTCTGCAGGGAAAAATGAATTCAGTGTGGGTGACCTAGTCTTAAAGTGGGACAAATCCCACAAGGAAAAAGGAAAAAATATTAATTTATAATCCCTATGGATCAAATCGTTCACTGTGCATGAGAAACTTGGCAAACACACATATCGTCTTCAACCTTTAGACATGAAGATTGACTCTCTTCCTGTTAATGGCCAAGACTTAAAAAAATATTTTCAATGATGGTTTGGGGATATGCCCTGCTCTATGTACATAGTTTGTTTTCTTGTTTCTTTGTTTCTTTGGTCTTGCATTTGTTTTCGTTCATGTAAATAAGTGTCATGTGTGAACATGTTTTCTAACTTCTTTGTGTGTGGATGAGTTGAAAAGAGTCTTGTGACACTACAACATTTGGCTAACCTCCAGTCCTCCTTCTTTTCTTTGGTTACATATTTTGGTCAATGATGTTCAGATGAAAAATACGATCCTTTAGTAAGGAGAGTTTTGTGTTGAACCATGATACTTGTGTCTATTCTAGAAACCTTGCACATGTACTCGGTTCTTTATGTTTCAGTGTCTTCATGCTTATCCAATCAAGTAGAAGAGGAAAAGGGGAAAAATATAAATGAGAAAACCTAAATCAAAGGTCTTTATATGCTTCTTTGAAGGAACAACCTCTCCTACTCTCAATAAGTCGAGATCCCTCTTCAGCCCATGAAATGAATAAGTTCCTATGCATAGTCTTATATAAATATATAGATAAAGGAGAAAGAAGAGAAAGGCTTCCTGCATAGAGAGGTGAAGCAAGAAACTTTGTCGGGGTACTTTCCAGGCTCGCTGGAAGCGAAGCAATGCTTGTGTTCCTGTAGTGACTACCAGGGTATTATCCAGGCTTATTAGCAGTAGAGCGACACTGAAGATGAAAAACTATACTCTGAAAATCTAAATCTTGCAAAATATACTACCCTTTCCTGATTCAAAACATTACGATACTGTTGATCTTATGTTTGTGTTCAACCGAGAAGGGACATAGGGGACTATGTTTATTCATGGGATAAGTGAGGAAACCAAAGTGATCTGCACGATGAATCAATACTCCCATAGGAACTAGACCTTGCACAAAAGGATCGACCTAGAAAGAGAAGCTGGAATTCTACCAGTGTGTCGCCAAGTGTTGTCATTGCTACAATACCCTCCAAAATTTGGCCTACACCCAAATTTTGGAGCCTGCCTTGATCTTGTATATTTTCATCACAAACATTAAGACTTATCACATGTCTTTTCTCTAAGTGTTTTGGTCCCATTTGCAAGAAAATCAAAGTGTTGTCTTTTCGCATGTTAAGTGTTAGACGATGTAAAAAATATTGTTTTGGTGGTTTCAAAGGGAAATCTTTGTGTAAATGAGTCAATCTTACCATTTAAACATGTGTCACACTCATTTCCAAAGTTTTAAGCATTGTCGCACAAGTGTTGTCACGATCGTCACAGAGTGTATCTTTGGTGTCGCACTTGTTATCAGAAAGTTATCGCACTGAGGGAAGTTTGTTGTTCATGTGTTTTGGATTATCTATGTTGTGTTGTCAAGTGTTCTAAGTGTGTGATCACAATCAAGTCTTGTCACTGTCACATTAGCCTCATGACTCCCACAGTTAGTCAGATTTGGAAAACTTGTCGATCAAGTAACTTAGCCTCATTCGACCATCCTTAACTGCGCATTGCATATCCTCAACCCTCATGTAGAAACCTTGCCTATTGGCACTGCGTAATGTGCAGTTCTTGCTTCCTAGGACTGCACACTGTGCAATCTTAGTCCTTAATCCCAACCCTTGAGCTCCAAAACTGCGCAATACTTCCCTCTAGATAGGCCTGAACTGCACATTGTGCAGTCTCAGTCCTCAAGCCCAACCATCGAGCTCTTGAACTGTGCAATTACCTAGTCTCAGTCCTCAAGCCCAATCCTTGAGCTCTTGAATTGCGCAATTATGCATTCACCTAGCCTCCTTGTCCTTCCAACACTGTTCAGTGGCAAAATTCAGTCATCAAGCCCTCAAATTTCTCCTTGAGGTCCCCAAATTCTCAATCATCATGCTCAGTCCAGCCTGAATTGCGCATTGCACAGTCTCAAGGCTCAATCCAGACCCCTGACTACATGAACTATGCATTGCATAGTCTCAAGGCTCAAGTCTGACCCGTGAATTCCTGAGCTGCATAATTTCACAGCCACTGAGCCTCTACCTCAGCCTACCACCTGGTTCCGGCTTAGTCTTTGGATCATCACGCAACATCTTAGACTAGGGGTTTATCAGACTAATTTCGTCTTGTCATGAGTGAATTGTAGATGCAGGTAACTATCATGTTATGACAGGATCATGAAGAAGGAGATGGAGAAGGAGAACATGCTAGAAGACACCTCTGTAGCTGAAGATGCAAGTTGATCAATTAGGATAATGCAAAGGGACATCAGTTTGCAGTCGCATCTCAAGACCTGATAACATTAAATTCTCCTCATCTCTAAGCCATTTGGAGGTGCATAGAAGACCATTCTCATGAAGAAACATAGCAAGAAGTAGTAATAATGACATGACATTTCCATGTCATTAGTGTCATGTCATGAGTCATCATATGCCACATCATTTTTGTGTATTAAGTAAATTCTTATTTGAAAATGTATTGTAAATTGGAAGTTCAAAGGACATGTACAAAATATGAAGAGTCATGTAAAGTTGAAAAGTCATAGGGAAGTCAAACAGTCATGAGGTTAGCCAAGGAATCACAAGGGAGGTGAAGGATCACCCCATTGTTTATATATACACCTTCATTGTACAAGAAAAACACTTATCCCCTTGGCTCCTCCCGCAAGGCATCAGAGAGATAAGCCAATTATTTTGAGGATCAAGTAGTGTCTCCAATGCTCCACTATTGGAGCTAGTGGTGTTCGTTGTATACATGTGTCTTAGGACTTTTACTTATTATATCAATCATGATGGCTAACACCATTCTTCATGCATGGATTATGAATATTTGTAATATTGTTTTGTGAATGTTTATGATTCATGTTTTTTCTCACTTGTACTAAAGTAGTTGAATTATTTCAGTTATTTTAGTGCTTATCATATTGAGAATGTGTTGTAATGGTTGCAATGACTGTCACATCTTTGTGGACCATTCCATTGGGTGTTAGACGAATCTCTCATGGTTGTGAGTATTTATACTAGAGTGGTACTACTAGTTCACCTTCTTTTCCCCTCCATAGTAGAAGAACCTCGACACACCTACAACCGAACACTCACCAAGCACACTCGATTTTAGAAGGCACATATGCATTCCTCTCTCTTGCTAATAGTTGGAGCCAAGGAAAACCTTTAAGAAAATGATAACCGAGTCATATTCTAGATGGGGCTCCTATCCCAAATGGTGTGAGGTCTAATTGGGACCACATATTGGGAAGATCCCCTTAAATGTTGGCAGATCTAGCACTGTCAACACCATGTTATTGGATCCTTGGCACTAAACTTTCTCATATCGATATTTGAAATGTGGTTGGTCTTCCACCCAAAGTTGGAGTCTCCAAAATCATGATTCACATTCCTTTTGTTCTCATCATGAGTTTCATGGATTCATACCTTGTCACCAATAAGAAGCATTTCTTGTAGAAATTTTCTCAAACCTTCCATGTCCCCTTTCATATATACTTTTATGTCTATATTTAAACCATCCATCTTAACATTCATCATTTCTTCCAGTTCATATTTGGTTTCTCTTTGTGAGAGAAAAAATTGTTTCACTTGGTCCCGTAATTTTGATATATTGTGTTGCATTTCTTCCTCTTCTTTATGCATCATAGTAGAGTTTTCTGGGGCCTCAATGAATGTATCATTTTTTTTTGGGAGGAATTTTGGAACCAAATAATGATATCTATGCTTTACTATGCCCTTTAAATCACTTCAAACTAATTTTTCAAACAAAAGATGCAATTTTAAAAATACACACCTTTTTTGTTTTTAAGAGCTTGATTTTGAGCTTGTTGATCTGACCGACCTTGAAACTATTGTATCTATGTGATTTAAGCCTACCAAGGTTTGAAACTTTGTATTTAGGTAGCTTTTTGTGTCTTCTTTCAAACCCCACAAGTTAGATCTAGATTGGATTCTTCAAGATAATGTTATGCCACATATCCCACAATGACCTGATTATGGATTGGTTCAATATAGCAGACCTGTACATGCTTTCATGTGTCATAGTTTAAAATTTTATCCCTAAAACTTATTAAAAAATGTGTAACTAGGTTTGATTTTCATAAATATGAAATGTACTTTTGATTCTTGTATATTTTAAAATAAACAAAAAATTTATTATTATTATTTTTGGAGCATGGGTTTCATGCTCAAGACCTTTTTTTTCAAAGGTCAAGCACCCATTGAGTGCTTCTAGGGTTTATTCTAGGTCAAGAAGTCAAAAGAGTCATTGTCATAAGTTGAAGGCCCAATTGGGCACATTGTAACTTGTAAAGAAATTTATTTTTTTCATTAGAAGTGTCAAAATACCCTTCAAGACCAAGTCGACCTGGTAGCTGGGAAGTCGACCTATTTTAGGGAGCCATGTCCACCTTTAGAAGCCTATATAAAGGAGGGAACTCGACCGCCTTGGAATACATTCATTACTCACTCATCCAAGTGAAGAAGAAGAGAAAAAAAGGTAGTGAAGAAGGAAGACGACGAAGGAGACTTGTTTCTGGGCTATTTCTCTCTCACATGTGCGAAGCAAGTCTTGGGTTTCTGCTGTTGGACTAGGGTTTTTCTTCTACAGGTTTGATCTTGAAGAAAGAAGAGAAAGAAGGTCATCGAAGGTCACATTGGGTCATCCTCAAGCACTAAAAGAAGGCAAAAGCCAAGCGAAGGTCTAAGGAAGCCTTGGGAGGCTAGAACAAGCTCACACGTGTGGCAACAGTTGCTGCTAGGTGGCTAGAATTTCAGACCTGTAGTAGAGGCCGAAATTCTGAAGCTGGGGGTCGAAGTTGTGTTGTTGGAAGAGATTTGACTGGATTTGACTTGATATAAGGAAGCACATCATCCAAAAAGTTTGGACTTGGTCTTGGAGGCTATTGGTCTTGGTCTAGAGGTCTTGGAATTCACCAGTTGAAGAATCTATAAGAAGAGGAGATTTGCGGGTTTTCCTCTCAAGTGGAGAGGTTTTGGCCCTGGCCTGCATCCTACATTATGTGTTCTTGTGTACTATATTTCTTCTTGTTTTAGTATATTTTTTATGATACACAAACATAATAGTAAGTGAAAAGGCTAATAAGCAAGAAAAATTAAAAGGACATCACAAGCAGTTATAAAGAAAAAGATAAATCATCCTAAATTTTTCCCTATACATTTATCAACATGGTATTAGAGCTAAGGTTGGCTAAGGGCATAATGAAGATCTCTACTACACTAAAGAAGTTCCTAAAGAAGTGTATTAAGGTGGCAAGTTAACTCAAGAAGGGCATCAAGGAAGTATGGGATCTCCTATTTTCTTCTAAGAAGGAAGTGACCAAGATATCTACAAAGGATGAAGGATTATTCTTAGCACTCACTGGCACATTTCAAGATGAGAATATTTGGATGATCAATAGTGGAGCATCAAGGCACATGACTAGTCAACATAAGCAATTGAATACATTATCATAAGGGAAGTCCTCTTACTTCGTAGAACTTGGTGATAATAAAGTCTACCCTGTGAGAGGAATTGGATCAACTTCGATTGAGATGGAAAATGGAGGAAACATTCATCTCAACAATATCTTATTTGTTCCAATTTTGCACAAAAAATTACTTTCCATTTCATGCTTAGAAGACAAGGGTGATTGAGTTGCATTCATTGATGGAAAGGTTGTAGTATGGGGTAAAAACTCAAGCATAGAATATGCTAAAATGATTGGGATCCTTGAAGGAAGACTCTATAGATTGATAACTCCCCTCGCTCAATCCATAGTTCACATTGAGGTTATCCCATGTGAACTTTGGCATAGAATATTTGGTCATCTTCACTACAAAATATTACCAACCCTAAATACCATAGTAAATGACATCCCTGAATTGAAAGAATATCATGAAGGAGTTTGCAAGGGATGTGCATTAGGTAAGAACACCAAGAGACCATTTGGAAGCAGTGCTTCAAGGTCAAAAGAAATCTTGGATCTTATTCATTCCAATGTTTGTGGTTCTATGACTCCAAAGTCACTTGGAGGTCATCTATTTTATGTCACATTTATAGATGACCACTCTAGGAAAAATTGGGTTCACCTAATGAAATCCAAGGATGAAGTCTTTACCAAATTTCAAGAATTCAAAGCTGAAGTAGAGAACCTTACAGAAAGGAGAATAAAGATATTGAGATATGATAATAGAGGAGAATATACTTCATAAGAACTTATAGCCTTCTGTAAGGTGTCTGAGATTAAGAGGGAGTTGATAGTCCCATATAATCCCAAGAAAGTGTGAAACAATGCTACATGATCAAGACTTTCCAAAATTCCTGTGGTTGAAGAAACAAAGAAAATTGTTTACATACAAAATCAAATTCCCCATAAGTCACTAGACAACCTAACTCTTGAAGAAGTATTCACTGTGAAGAAACCAAACGTAGATCATCTCTGAATTTTTGGTTGTCCTATTTATATTCATATACCAAAGGACAAGAGAAAGACGTTAGATCCATTAGGCATGAAGGGAACATTTGTTGGCTAGATTAAATATTCAAAGGCTTATAGGATCTACATAAAAGAAGGACACTGGATAGAATTCAGTCGAGATGTGATATTTGACGAAAGTATTGCATTCAAGAAACCAAGATATCTCCCTATGGACTCTAATGATGAATAGATTCTGGTATTTGAAGAGGAAGTTGCTAGGGAGGAAGAAGAATAAAATCATGAAGACTAAGGTCCCAGTGAACCTACACAACCTGAGGTAATCCCCGAGACTAGAAAGAGACCTAATTGGTTGAAACCCACCCTATTAGATGCAGAGGGTCATGGTGCAACTAAAGGCACATTTAGAGAAAGAAAGAAGCCCAAAATATATTCAATGTACACAACATATATGACAAAGTTAATAGAAGCAAATCCATCCACTTTTGAGGATGTTGTCAATCATCAAGAATGGAAAGATGCTATGAATGAAGAATACCAATCAATAATGAAAAATGGGGTATGGGAGATCATACCTAGGCCTAAAGAGAATTATGTGGTAACTTCCAAATGGTTGTACAAATTTAAACATGCAGGAGATGGAAGTATTGACAAGTATAAGGAAAGATTTGTGGCTAGGGGCTTCTCTCAACAAGAAGGCATCAATTATGAAGAGACATTTGCTCCAACAACAAGGTATACAACTATTCGATCATTGGTCTCTTTGGAAATATCGATGGGATGGAATATACATCAAATGGATGTTAAGACTGCATTATTGAATGACACAATTGATGAGGAAGTCTATATAGGAAACCCTTAGGATTTGAAGTCAAAGATAGAGAGGCATATGTTTTCATATTTAAGAAGGAATTATATGGCCTTAATCAGGCACCAATGGCATGGTGTGGAAGGTCGAATTGAAGAATACAAGAAGAAACTAGCAACAAAATTTGATATGAAGGATCTTGGGCTATTGCACTACTATTTTGGACTAGAAGTCTGGTAGGGATGTGATGAGATCTACCTAGGTCAAGGGAAGTATGTGATCGAGATGGTGAAAAGGTTTGAGATGATGGATTGCAAACCAATGACAACTATGATGATCATGAACTTGAAGAGACTAAGGAGTTCTGAATCTAACCCAATGGATCCTACAAGGTGTAGACAATTGATTGGCTTACTGATGTACTTGGTGAATACTCGACCAGACATATGTTTTGCAGTGAATATTCTCAGTTAGTTCCAAGTGGAGATGAAGCATGACCATTGGATAGCATCCAAGCACATACTGAGATATCTGCAAGGAACAATCCACTAGTGCCTAAAATATGATAGGAGGAATGATGTCCACTTGATTGGATATACAAATTTCGACTGGGGAGGTAGTGAGCAGGATGGAAGGAGCACTACAGGAGGATGTTTTAGTTTTGGATCCTCCATGATCTCATGGATAAGCAGAAAGAAAGATATAATTTCTTTAAGTAGTGTTGAGGCTGAATATATTGCAGCCTGTGAAGTGAGCAGAGAAGTTGTTTGGTTGAGGAAGTTGTTGTTTGACTTATTCGAAGGACCAATGGACCCTACAATGATAAATTGTGATAACACCAATTGTATAAGATTTTCTAAAGACCCAATGTTTCATGGAAAGACAAATCATATAAACAACAAGTATTGCTACATTCAGAAGCTGGTACAAGATGGTGTGTTGCAGCTACAATATATCTCCACCGATGACTGGGTAGCTGACATATTGACAAAATCTATTCCTAATAATAAGCTTGTGTATTTGAGAGACAAGCTTGGTTTGGTTGATATATCCTCTCTGGTTGAGAGGGAGATATAAAAAAATCATTCTTTTCTTCACTTGGGAAGGAAAAATGGAGGATTGAGTAAGCATCTGACATCTGATACTCTTTGAGGATGTGGTAGGGTGTCCAAGATAAGAGTAGCCGATGATTGATATTCTTTGAGGACTAGCTATCCAAGAAAAGAATAGTCCAAGGAAGGACATACTTTGTGAACACCCAGGTGGGGTATGTGCCTAGAGAGACAATGATGATGGTGTCTATAAATAATTGGCCTCGCCAACTTTGTGCTCTGATCTTGTGGAGAGATAGAGTTTTTAGTCAAGGCCTTGCTAATGACAATGTTGATTGTTATGATGTTAAACAGATGGGTTAGAAATTCGAATCTTCTTATGATATCTTTTCAAATTGAGAATTTTCATGTACCATTTATGAATACCTCCCTGGTTATTTTTGGAGCATGGGTTTCATGCTTAAGGTATTTTATTTTATAGGTCAAGCCCCCATTGAGTGCTTCTAGGGTTTGTCCTAGGTCAAGAAGTCAAAAGATTCATTTTCATAAGTTTAAGACCCCATCGGGCACATTGTAAATTGTAAAGAAAATATTTTTTGTGATTAAAAGTGTCAAAATACCCTTCAATACCAATTCAACTTGGCATCTGGGAAGTTGGCCTATTTTGAGGAGCCACATCCACCTTTAGAAGCCTATATAAAGGAGGGAACTCGACCTCCTTAGAAGACATTCATCACTTACTCATCCAAGTGAAGAAGAAGAGAAAGAAATGTAGCAAAGAAGGAAGAGGATGAAGAAGACTAGTTTCTGGGATATTTCTGTCTCACACGTGCGAAGGAAGGCTAGGGTTTCTACTACTAGACTAGGGTTTTTCTTCTGCAGGTTCGATCTTGAAGAAAGAAGAGAAAGAAGGTCAACGAAGGCCACATTGGGTCCTCCTCGAGCACTAGAAGAAGGAGAAAGCCAAGGGAATGTATGAGGAAGCCTTGGGAGGCTAAAACAAGCTCGCATGGGTGGCAAACAGTCGTTGCTGGGGGGGGGGGATTTCAGACCTGTAGTAGAGGCCGAAATTATGAAGTTGGGGATTGAAGTTGTGCTGCTGGAAGAGGTTTGACTTGATATAAGGAAGCACATCATCCGGAAGTGTTGGAATTGGTCTTGGAGGGTATTGGTATTGGTCTATAGGTATTGGAAATTTCCAGTTAAAGAATATATAAGAAGAGAAGAGATTTGCTGGTTTTCCTCTCAAGTGGAGAGGTTTTGGACCTAGCTTGCAACTTACATTCTGTGTTCTTGTGTACTGTTATTCTTCCTATTTTGGTAGTTGTTTGATGATACACAAACATAATAATAATTGAAGAAGATAATAAGTATGAAAAAGTAAAAAGACATCACAAGAAGTTATCAAGAAATAAAGAAATCATCCTAACTTTTGCCTTATACATTTCTCAACAAAACTAGTATCAGAAAAACTACAACTTGTGAAATTTCAACAACTTTTTACGGAATTCAAATTAGATGCTCAAAGAGTAAGTTATGTCGATTTTCCCTAGGACACCTATTTAAGACTGAATTCAGGGCTTGTAAAAAATCATAACTTTCACTTATCATAACATCCAAACCACAATGAATATTTTGTTGAAACTTGAATTGATTTGAAAACAAAGAATTGACTATTGCTCAATTTCACCAAATATTAACTAAGGTTTATTTTATGTGAATGAATGAGAGAAAATTGAGTTTTTAAGTGCCTTAAACATAAACTTGAGAACTGAAAATGAGCATGAAGAACATAAATAAAAGAAGCAAACACATAAAACTTTGATGATGAAGTTCATCCCTCCTAGACTACATCTTCGGGTCCGCTTCCAAGTGGGCGTCCGTTGTATTAGGAATCATCAAAGTCTCTTTACATAAGAATTCTTCTGTCAACTGATATCTCTCGACCTCATCTCTTCAATGCAACTTTGAGATTACAAAAAGGCCCAAGGATGGCCAAGATATGCCCAAAAAGGCATTTGCAGGCACAAATATTACATAATATTCAGCCTCACTGTACAACTCTCCCCCTAATTGCACAATGGCATATCATTTTATAAGGTCATGGGAAGGTTCTGGGGTCAAACCCCTGAACCTCCCAGACTTGAATGGAAAATATGGCATTTTGTTTTAACAAATATGAAGTTGCCACATTATGGTTTGAAAACCATATGATATATTGCAATACGTTACAACATAGTTTAAATATGGCACATTGAATTTAATATATAGCATTTGGTATTAATGTTATAGGTTGGCGGAATATATATATTTTGGCATATATTGTAACCAAATGCAGTGGTGGAACCACATTGAACCCGTGGCACATGACATGCCAATTCATAAACTGTTAACATACCGCTCCGCGCCATTGGGTGCCACCTCCCATGTCACATCAACACTCCGCGCCCTTTGAACTTGTTGTTAACTCCGTGTCATACCTCCGTTGCCACATATCAACACTTCTGTTTCCATATAACATTTATACTTCGTCGTTTCGGATTGTTGTTGCGCTGATTAAACCATGGCTTTGGGTTGGCAGGGCTGCAAGATGTGGCAGGCTCTGCCAACCCTACCCCTACTTGCCATAATCCAAAACAATAAATACATATTTACACCCATGATTTAATAAATGAAATACATGGCGTATTGGTAAGGTTTTTCACTGTGTAGGCAGAGGTCACGGGTTCGACCCCAACCCTGCCCATCCGACCTTTGAACTATACCTGTGTTGAATTTGACCACCTGTGTTGACTTTGACCTACCACTTGTCATGATATGAGATTTCCACTTGCCCTGCAAAGGCCCATTTTTTACCTGTTTGCCATAAATTTCAGAGTTCGTTTTCTCACTCATACGAAGGCCATTTTCGAAACTGAATATAATGTTGAAATCAGCGCGATGATCTCTTCGACTTGGCGTTGGTTTTGTGAGTATATGAGACTTTTGAACTTTGAGCATTTAAAGGATCCTTCAGATCATTCCTCTCCACTGGAAGCTTTTGGACCACCAAAAGTTTGGTTTTAATCAGACATGAGGTGAGGGTACATCTCCCTCACCCTTCCAATCTCCATCCATCTTGCTTTACTTGGATTCATGCCTTTGAATCCCACTTGAAGATACTCAACATATCCTCGCCTGGAAGTGCAAACCTTTCTGTCTAAAATGGTATCTTCCTGTAACTCAGTCATACATTCAGGTGAAAAATCATGTACAGTTGGAATTTGAACATTTTCCTCTGGATCCATGATCACAGGAGGTTCATACAACTTTAAATTTTCAACATTGAAAACTAAATATATGTCCATGTATGGAGGTAAATTTAACCGAAATGCATTGTACCCAATCTTTTTAACAATCTTAAATGGACCATACCTGATAGGTTTCAACTTTTTACCTTCACCTTTCATCATTTTTTTTCTGATTTGTAGTCATACTTAATCACCAACCTGGAAGTGATGATCCACCCAATGCTTATCATGGCGCATTTTGTACTTGGCCTGAATTTTCTCCAATTGATCCTACACTGCTTCATGAATCTTTTGGATTATTTGAATGAACTTGATTGCTTTGTCAGCATCTCCATGTCCATCCCCCTTGTTAGAGTCGGTCTTGAGCCCTCCATTAGTGATCAAAACTCTTTGCATTTGCATAGGTAGGTGTCTCATCAATGTTAATTTTTGCATCCCATTAGGCATGCCATAACCCTGATGGAGGAGCTGGTGTGTTTATACCCCTCTTGGCATTGCTGGTTCAGGTCATTTCAGTCATTAAGCTTTCTCAAAGTTTGTCTTGTTTTGTCATAAGGTCAAATTCCTAGGTCTAGGGTTTTGGTCAAGATGGTTTACAAGGTCATGTCTCTGAAGGTCAAATGGTGCCCAGCAAGCCAGAGGGATGATTTTAAAAGCGTTTCTTCATGAATTTCAATATTGTACAGTTAATTTTCACCTTGGATTTAAAAACTTTGTTTTTAAAGCCAAGGTCATTTTTTCAAATTTTTGTAAAAAGTGATGAAATTTCAAAAGTGTTCAGCGGACAATATGCAACCCTGGTCCCCTTGCCTCGATCCCTCAGATGATCTACCTGCAAAAAGAATCAATTCAAAGCACTAAAAGAGTCAATTTCAGGACAAAGGAAACCAAAAAGTCAATTTTATAAAGTGTCAAAGAGAAACATTAGAAAGTGGGTTTGAAAATGAAATTTTTTCAAATGAAACTTATAAAAACCCAATCTCCCTCCTTTCACTCTCATTGTGCATCATAGGCACTTGCAAGAGAAGTTTGAGAGAGTGATTAGGTGAAAGGAGCGAAAGCAGAAGTAAATTCGGGCTCAAGGCAGTCGCGCGACCCGTCAGGCCAGGTGCGCGACCCGTCAGGTGCGCGCGACCCGTCAGAGGGTTTCCGGCAGTGTTGTTTTGTAACGGGCACGACCCGTCAAGCTCGCGTGACCCGTTGGGCGTGGTGCGCGACCCGTCAACGTTCCCCCTGCAAACTCAACTCAAAATCGCTCAAACTCCCTCCAAATCTTCAAGTTGTTTGAGGTAGGCCCTCTACACTTCAATTTGGTTGTTGGTTATGATTGAAGGCCCTCATGCTTGTGTTTAAGAATCAAATTGTGCAAGTGGAAGAGGCTTCATATGACTGCAATATTAATGGTTAAAATGTGCTAGGGTTTGTGTTGTTTCAAGGTTCTTTCCCTTTGTAATTGTTTCCCTCCTTCCCCTTTCCACTTACACTTGTATTTATATATATTTTCCCATACTATTTTATAAATAAAATGCAAACCCTCCCTCTCCCTAATCACTAAAAATATAAACCCTACCCCTCTCCCAAAACATCAAAAAACTCAAACCTAATCTTGCTGCACCATATGCATGTGTAAACACAAGAATTTGTTGGTGAATATGTAAAGAGTTTTGTAAATATGTTTCCCTATTCTCCCCTGTTAATGCATGTATTCATATTCCCATATGTTCACTTTCTATACATGTATTCCCATATGCAGTGATTTTTGCAAATGATTTCCCAATATTCTTGATTATAAACATGTATTCCTATATGCAATAATTGTTTGCAATGTTTTCCTTAAATTCCCTGTTATATTCATATATTCCCAATTCCTTGTAAAAAGGTCCCTCCCTAACATTTCCCTCATGTCCTTGTCCCCTTGAAACAGCATAGAATTTAGCACTTTTAAAGGCAGAAACAGCAGTACATTTTGTCCACTCTGCTCCTCAAACATGTCAGAAACCGAAACATATGAGCAGAGTGATGACCAGTCATCAGCTTCAGAGATTGAGGTACAGAGGAGGCCTCATAAGGGTGGAAAGGGTGGACATCATAAGCGAGAGGAGCCCACCTCTTTAGCAGAATTACAGGCTTGTCCTATGGCAGTCACATGTTTTCAGTATATGTCATGCTATGAGTTTTGTGAGAGGATCTCACGGATTCAGCACCATAGAGAGTTGGCTCGCCTATTTGTCTTACACTTGCATGATGGACATGTCAACCTTGCAGGGGTAGACTTTACATTGACACCCGAGGTGATCTCACATGCCACAGGGATACCTAATGTTGGGGAGGTGTGGAAAAAGCGCAAGGTGCTAGATAATGTTCACTTTGAGCCTTTTGTCCGGCCACCATTTATGAGACATTTGGCAGGTGTGTTTCCATTCAGGTTTCTCAGGAGCGAGTATGCTCCCATGATGAGGCTCATCATGCACTATTTCACCTGTGAGGGCAGATTTTCATAGGTATATTCATATCATATTCGCCTCTTGATGCACTTCACCCGAGTGAGGATGATGAACATCCCGGTTTTCTTCTATCAGAACATTCAGAGGATGGTGCCCATGTTGCAGAGGAAGAGCCCGGCATAGCAGTATAGGAGCTTATGCCATTATGGTTTGATTCAGCTTGTAGTATTGCATCAGTTGACTCAGCAGGGCATCTCATGGGAGGAGTTCATCTCTCGGGAGTTTTTCACAGCTCCACCCTCGCCACATCCCGAGGTTGTTCACGAGGAGGGAGGACCATCTCAGCAGCATGACATCCCTATCACTAGACATGTCAGCTCCTCACCTCTGATTACCTATCAGAAAGGCCCAAGGGCCTTATTTGCAGCAGCTAGGCGAGTACTATCTCCACAGCAGGTGGAAGGGGTCTCGCCTTCATCGTCAGCTCAGCGAGTGTTATCTCCACATCAGGTGGAAGGGGCCTCGCTTTCTTCACCAGCACAGGTACCAGGTAGGGGCAAGCAGCCCATGAGTCATGAGGGGTCATCAGCAGTGCCAGATATTGAGCTTGTGGATCTTGAGGCCAGTTCTCCTAGCCGAGAGGCAAAGGAGGTCATTCAGCATCTCAGAGCTGAAAATGATGCCTTGCAGAGGAGGTTAGAGGGAGCACAATGGACAATCTCATACCTGGAGCAGCGCAACAAACAGTTGGAGGATGAGAAAGTCCTTGATGAGCTATGGAGGATTAGAGGAGACCGAAACTTGAATAGAAGGAGGCCCGGTGACCTATTGCCCGCTGAGAGGGAGTCCATGCTCATCCGGGTCAAAACACACTTGGAGAGGCTGTTGGCTAAGGCCAACCAAGAGAAGAGATTGCTAAGGAACATGAAGAACCATTACTGGGCAAGAATGCATGTGTGCAAGGCAAAGATGAAAATGTTTCAAAGGCGGTTGACCGAGGCACTGAAAAGGAGAAAGAGGCCAAATCCCCTCCGTATCTTAGCTGAGGCTTCACTCAAGGATCAAGGCACTAAATAGCCCAGCCACAGCACAAATCCCAAGAAATTTTGAGAATTTTGGGTGAATTTTGGCATTTTTTGGCAATTTGCAGGTTTTTCCCATTAACGGGTCTCACCCCCCGCGCGACCCTACATCAGGGCAACTCCTTTTGACCAAAACTCAGCATTTCCATATTTTTCATGCAAAGTTACATATGCTCATGGATGGACTTGAGATTTGGTGAAGTTTTAGGCCTCCAGAAAGTCAAAATACATGCAAAACTTGACTTTCTGCCACTTTTTTGAATTGCAGAAAGCAGTCTTGGGAGATTTGAGTTTTGACAGGGCAAATGAACTCCAAATTCATAAATTCTAGTTGGGTTGGAAAGTAGACTCACAGACCTTTCGAACAAGCCTACTTTTGCTCAATTTGGCCACCTTCAAGTGCCTCAAACATGGCTCCAAAGGCGCGCGACCCGTCAGGCAGTGGCGCGCGACCTGTTAGGCAGTTTTGTCCAGAAATGCACTGTACAGCCCAGAAAATGCAGATTTGACTCAGTTTGACTTTTTGAGATGAAATGTGATCCTCATTGATGTAATTATTGTACTTTTTAGACACTTTTACTCTTATGTAACACTTCTAGAACATTCATTCATGAAAAGGGTAAATATTAAATGAATGAATTGGTTTCCAAGTTTATAGAGGCAAGTTGTTTTGACTGCCTAGTTTGTAGTGCTTAGTTTAGAAGTGGTTGAAACAGCTCCTAGGATAGTGAGCTCGACCCATGGAGGCAGGGAAAGAGGTTAGATCATCTATATTATGTACTTTCTTGCTCATTTTCATGGTTGGACTCTTGAGGGAGAAGCTATCATTGTATTATTTCACTGTATCTCTGCAATTTTTGGCTAAGGAAGACCAGGGTTTTGCAGTCCTCTTTGGGATTCTTGTGGACTCATGTGTTGATGGTGTGTTTCTCAATGTTCTTGTAAGTGTGTTTATGTGAATCGTTTCCTTTCTTTTGCTTCTGCACATTAAACAAATGAAGTGTTAAAGTAAGAATTCATGCTTGCCATGCTCTGCTTTTAAATTTGTTTAATTTCAATGTTTTCTACTGTCTAAAGAGAATTCAAAGTCATTGTTTGCTCTCTTTAGCTCCTCATCTTTCATTCCCGATCATCCATCTCAATTTAAGGCATCAATACTGTTTCCTACCTCGCCCCAAGGAACCCCCTGCAGAAACTGTGTCCAATCCCCGCACCCAAAATTGCCCTCTCCTCAAATTTGCCACCAAAAACCCTAAAAATCCCAAAACAACCTTTTTGATCAGTTTACTAGCCTAAAATCAGTGATAACATATTGGTCATCTCATCCATTGAAGATTTTACCGAGATAGACCGGAGAGAGCCTTCTCCTACCCCGTAGGGCTAGCTACGAGGCTAAATGGTTTGATGTTGCCTTGAGGTTTACCTTTCTTAGCCTGAGGTGAAATTTCAAGCGCTAACATGCTGGCAACCATACTGGGGAGAACAATTAATCGTTTGCTCATTGACGTGTTATTTCATAAGTCTTAGACGGATCCTGAAGTTATGCCAGGTAGCCTTCGAAACGCTTTTGCTTTGCATAAGCGGAAGTAGATAAACACTGCTTCAGTCAATCTCCGTGAGCTTGTGAATACAACACTTCATTTGCATTTTACCCCAGTACATGTATCAAGTTCAGATCTGATTGTTGATAGTGGACAACGATCAGACACTGACAAGGCTGAAATCATTCACTGGCGACTTCATTCACTGAAAAATCCAGAGATCAATGCTTCATGGTGACTTAACTGCAGGAAGATTAGTAGCTTTGAGCTTTTCAAGATGGATCAGATCGCAAGAAGATATGCTCCCTTGAGCCGAGATCACATTCCCGGTTTTCCAAATAAAATTCCGAAGGTAGATTGGTCAAGGAATCTGCCTATATTTAATGATGATGGTAAGAAGGATGCTGCTCTTCATCTAGTTAGATTTCATATGCATATTCGCAAGTTGAAGGTGGATTTTCCTGAAGATTGCTTGATGAAGATATTCTTGGCCACTTTGGAAGGTAGAGCCCAATCATGGTATGAAAGTTTGCCGCCTGCTTGTATTTACTGTTTAAAGGATTTTCATGCTATGTTCATCGAAAGATATAAGGACTCTTATCCATCATTAAATTTAGTTCAAGACTGTTGCCAGCATGCATATAGTTTTATTGAAAGCCTTGAGAAGTTTTATGAAGATGATAATTTCATGGACGTTGAGATTATGGAGGCTCTGTATGAGAATCCATTTCAGCAACATGAAGAGAACCTAGTGGATACCCATCAAGATGATCAGGAAATTTTGCAGCAGAATCAAGATCAGCAGGCTGAAGATGGTCATATAGTGGAAGATGATGAAAGAGAAGAGCTTGTTTCAGATCTGCCCACAGAAGAAGACCAGATTGCAGAATGTGATAATGTTAGTACAGCTACTTCAGAACAACATTTTGATTATGATGACCATGAATCTCTTGTGTTGAAGCCCATCAAAGAGAGCTCTACTGTTGAGATCATAGACAGAGTTTTGGATTCAGATGTTCATGAACAGCAAGGTGAGATCTTTGTGCAAGTAAGTGATGAATTTCTTTTCAATAACTCAGTAATAAATGATAGTTTGAGTGCCCTATCATATGAAGATAATTACTGTTTAAGCAGAAGAGAACAAAAGGAATTGTCTCCTTTGTCTGAAGATGAGATAGATCAGCTTTTGAAAGGTCTTGTTACAGCCCAAGCTACATCAGATTTGCAATGCACACATAGTCAGGAAAGTGTTGGGGAAACTTCTTCCTCTGTTGAAGAAGATGACTGTCTTGTAGATCAACAAACAGACAATTTTTTCGTTCACAAAGATGATAATCCGGCTGTCATATCATATGAAGATGACCTACCATATTGTCAGACTATCGAAGATCAGACCATTCAGGATTACCTTTCAGATTCTTCATATGTTTCATGTGTTGAGATGTTTTTACACGAAGAGATCTGCTCATCCATTTGTTCAGAGTTTTTTGAAGCCCATGAGCGTACTTTCACCGAAGCACATGATGAAGGTAGATCAGAATTTGAAACAAAGGACACCTTGATCTTTCAGCAGGAGGTGGTAGTGGCAAATCTTCATGTTTTTCAAGATCCAATGGCAGACTTGTTGCAGTCAACAGTGAAGGTGATTATTGCAGTATTCAGTGATGAAGGAGAATATGGTCAGCTATGTTTTTGGATGCCAAGTGATCGGTTTGTACTGTTGACCAGAAGATCTGATAAGAAGAAACAATCAAGAAGGCATCTGCTTGATTGGTTGCATTGGCATTTTGATATAGTTTGATGGTATATTGTCTTGTAAGAAACATAGGTGGTTGTCATCATGATTTCAAATCTTGATGGACTGTTGCCCTTTAATAAGCTTTGTAAGTTCTTGTTTTTGTTAAGTCAGTCATGAGTCATTTATGAGTCGGTTTTCAGTCATGTTGGTTTCATAATTGTGTCGGCTTGAGTCAGGTTTCAGTCAATAAATGAGTCAAAGTCTTATGTCGTTTGCCGAAATAATGGACTCCATAGCCCAATGGATGAAGGTGCTGGTCTGCTCTCCCAGAGATCTGTGGTTCTTGGCACCTCCAAGGAGCTACCATCCCCATTGGAGCCAATGTTAGAGTCGGTCTTGAGCCCTCCATCAGTGATCAAAACTCTTTGCATTTTCATAGGTAGGTGTCTCATCAGTGTTAATTTTTGCATCCCATTAGGCATGCCATAACCCTGATGGAGGAGCTGGTGTGTTTATACCCCTCTTGGCATTGCTGGTTCAGGTCATTTCAGCCATTAAGCTTTCTCAAAGTTTGTCTTGTTTTGTCATAAGGTCAAATTCCTAGGTCTAGGGTTTTGGTCAAGATGGTTTACAAGGTCATGTCTCTGAAGGTCAAATGGTGCCCAACAAGCCAGAGGGATGATTTTAAAAGTGTTTCTTCATGAATTTCAATATTGTACAGTTAATTTTCACCTTGGATTTAAAAACTCTGTTTTTAAAGCCAAGGTCATTTTTTCAAATTTTTGTAAAAAGTGATGAAATTTCAAAAGTGTTCAGCGGACAATATGCAACCCTGGTCCCCTTGCCTAGATCCCTCAGATGATCTACCTGCAAAAAGAATCAAGTCAAAGCACTAAAAGAGTCAATTTCAGGGCAAAGGAAACCAAAAAGTCAATTTTATAAAGTGTCAAAGAGAAACATTAGAAAGTGGGTTTGAAAATGAAATTTTTTCAAATGAAACTTATAAAAACCCAATCTACCTCCTTTCACTCTCATTGTGCATCCAAGACACTTCCAAGAGAAGTTTGAGAGAGTGATTAGGTGAAAGGAGCGAAAGCAGAAGCAAATTCGGGCTCAAGATAGTCGCGCGACCCGTCAGGCCAGGTGCGCGACCCGTCAGGTGCGCGCGACCCGTCAGAGGGTTTCAGGCAGTGTTGTTTTGTAATGGGCGCGACCCGTCAAGCTCGCGTGACCCGTTGGGCGTGGTGCGCGACCCGTCAACGTTCCCCCTGCAAACTCAACTCCAAAATCACTCAAACTCCCTCCAAATCTTCAAGTTGTTTGAGGTAGGCCCTCTACACTTCAATTTGGTTGTTGGTTATAATTGAAGGCCCTCATGCTTGTGTTTAAGAATCAAATTGTGCAAGTGGAAGAGGCTTCATATGACTGCAATATTAATGGTTAAAATGTGCTAGGGTTTGTGTTGTTTCAAGGTTCTTTCCCTTTGTAATTGTTTCCCTCCTTCCCCTTTCCACTTACACTTGTATTTATATATATTTTCCCATACTATTTTATAAATAAAATGCAAACCCTCCCTTCTCCCTAATCACTAAAAATACAAACCCTACCCCTCTCCCAAAACATCAAAAAACTCAAACCCTAATCTTGCTGCACCATATGCATGTGTAAACACAAGAATTTGTTGGTGAATATGTAAAGAGTTTTGTAAATATGTTTCCCTATTCTCCCCTGTTAATGCATGTATTCATATTCCCATATGTTCACTTTCTATACATGTATTCCCATATGCAGTGATTTTTGCAAATGATTTCCCAATATTCCTGATTACAAACATGTATTCCTATATGCAATAATTGTTTGCAATGTTTTCCTTAAATTCCCTGTTATATTCATATATTCCCAATTCCTTGTAAAAAGGTCCCTCCCCTAACATTTCCCTCATGTCCTTGTCCCCTTGAAACAACATAGAATTTAGCACTTTTAAAGGCGGAAACAACAGTACATTTTGTCCACTTTGCTCCTCAAACATGTCAAAAACCGAAACATATGAGCAGAGTGATGACCAGTCATCAGCTTCAGAGATTGAGGTACAGAGGAGGCCTCATAAGGGTGGAAAGGGTGGACATCATAAGAGAGAGGATCCCACCTCTTTAGCAGAATTACAGGCTTGTCCTATGGCAGTCACATGTTTTCAGTATATGTCATGCTATGAGTTTTGTGAGAGGATCTCACGGATTCAGCACCATAGAGAGTTGGCTCGCCTATTTGTCTTACACTTGCATGATGGACATGTCAACCTTGCAGGGGTATACTTTACATTGACACCCGAGGTGACCTCACATGCCACAGGGATACCTAATGTTGGGGAGGTGTGGAACAAGCGCAAGGTGCTAGATAATGTTCACTTTGAGCCTTTTGTCCGGCCACCATTTATGAGACATTTGGCAAGTGTGTTTCCATTCAGGTTTCTCAGGAGCGAGTATGCTCCCATGATGAGGCTCATCATGCACTATTTCACCTGTGAGGGCAGATTTTCACAGGAATATTCATATCATATTCGCCTCTTGATGCACTTCACCCGAGTGAGGATGATGAACATCCCGGTTTTCTTCTATCAGAACATTCAGAGGATGGTGCCCATGTTGCAGAGGAAGAACATGGCACAGCAGTATAAGAGCCTATGCCATTATGGTTTGATTCAGCTTGTAGTATTGCATTAGTTGACTCAGCAGGGCATCTCATGGGAGGAGTTCATCTCTCGGGAGTTTTTCACATCTCCACCCTCGCCACATCCCGAGGTTGTTCACGAGGAGGGAGGACCATCTCAGTAGCATGACATCCCTGTCACTAGACATGTCAGCTCCTCACCTCTGATTACCTATCAGAAAGGCCCAAGGGCCTTATTTGCAGCAGCTAGGCGAGTACAATCTCCACAGCAGGTGGAAGGGGTCTCGCCTTCATCATCAGCTCAGTGAGTGTTATCTCCACATCAGGTGGAAGGGGCCTCGCTTTCTTCACCAACACAGGTACCAGGGAGGGGCAAGCAGCCCATGAGTCATGAGGGGCCATCAGCAGTGCCAGATATTGAGCTTGTGGATCTTGAGGCCAGTTCTCCTAGCCGAGAGGCAAAGGAGGTCCTTCAGCATCTCAGAGCTGAAAATGATGCCTTGCAGAGGAGGTTAGAGGGAGCACAATGGACAGTCTCATACCTGGAGCAGCGCAACAAACAGTTGGAGGATGAGAAAGTCCTTGATGAGCTATGGAGGATTAGAGGAGACCGAAACTTGAACAGAAGGAGGCCCGGTGACCTATTGCCTGCTGAGAGGGAGTCCATGCTCATCCGGGTCAATGCACACTTGGAGAGGCTGTTGGCTAAGGCCAACCAAGAGAAGAGATTGCTAAGGAACATGAAGAACCATTACTGGGCAAGAATGCATGTGTGCAAGGCAAAGATGAAAATGTTTCAAAGGCGGTTGACCGAGGCACTGAAAAGGAGAAAGAGGCCAAATCCCCTCCGTATCTTGGCTGAGGCTTCACTCAAGGATCAAGGCATTAAATAGCCCAGCCACAGCACAAATCCCAAGAAATTTTGAGAATTTTGGGTGAATTTTGGCATTTTTTTGGCAATTTGCAGGTTTTTCCCATTAATGGGTCTCACCCCCTGCGCGACCCTACATCAGGGCAACTCCTTTTGACCAAAACTCAGCATTTCCAGATTTTTCATGCAAAGCTACATATGCTCATGGATGGACTTGAGATTTCGTGAAGTTTTAGGCCTCCAGAAAGTCAAAATACATGCAAAAATTGACTTTCTGCCACTTTTTTGAATTGCAGAAAGCAGTCTTGGGAGATTTGAGTTTTGACAGGGCAAATGAACTCCAAATTCAGAAATTCTAGTTGGGTTGGAAAGTAGACTCATAGACCTTTCCAACAAGCCTACTTTTGCTCAATTTGGCCACCTGAAAGCGCCCCAAACATGGATCAAAAGGCGCGCGACCCGTCAGGCAGTGGCGTGCGACCTGTGAGGCAGTTTTGTCCAGAAATGCACTGTACAGGCCAGAAAACGCAGATTTGACTCAGTTTGACTTTTTGAGATGAAATTTGATCCTCATTGATGTAATTATTTTACTTTTTAGACACTTTTACTCTTATGTAAAACTTCTAGAACATTCATTCATGAAAAGGGTAAATATTAAATGAATGAATTGGTTTCCAAGTTTATAGAGGCAAGTTGTTTTGACTGCCTAGTTTGTAGTGCTTAGTTTAGAAGTGGTTGAAACAGCTCCTAGGATAGTGAGCTCGACCCATGGAGTCAGGGAAAGAGGTTATATCATCTATATTATGTACTTTCTTGCTCATTTTCATGGTTGGACTCTTGAGGGAGAACCTATCATTGTATTATTTCACTGTATCTCTGCAATTTTTGGCTAAGGAAGACCAGGGTTTTGCAGTCCTCTTTGGGATTCTTGTGGACTCATGTGTTGATGGTGTGTTTCTCAATGTTCTTGTAAGTGTGTTTATGTGAATCATTTCCTTTCTTTTGCTTCTGCACATTAAACAAATGAAGTGTTAAAGTAAGAATTCATGCTTGCCATGCTCTGCTTTTAAATTTGTTTAATTTCAATGTTTTCTACTGTCTAAAGAGAATTCAAAGTCATTTTTTGCTCTCTTTAGCTCCTCATCTTTCATTCCCGATCATCCATCTCAATTTAAGGCATCAATACTGTTTCCTACCTCGCCCCAAGGAACCCCCTGCAGAAACTGTGTCCAATCCCCGCACCCAAAATTGCCCTCTCCTCAAATTTGCCACCAAAAACCCTAAAAATCCCAAAACAACCTTTTTGATAAGTTTACTAGCCTAAAATCAATGATAACATATTGGTCATCTCATCCATTGAAGATTTTACCGAGATAGACCGGAGAGAGCCTTCTCCTGCCCCGTAGGGCTAGCTACGAGGCTAAATGGTTTGATGTTGCCTTGAGGTTTAACTTTCTCAGCCTGAGGTGAAATTTCAAGCGCTAACACCCCTGAGCGTCTTCACCAAACATGAACTCCATTGGTGATTTTGGAAGGTACCCAAACCATGTCTCAAAAGGAGATCTATATGTAGAAGAATGTAAGGTCCGGTTGTAAGCATGCTGGACATAATGTAAGGATTCATCCCACAACTTGGGATGTTTGCTGCAATAGCCTATGAGAAGATGTACCATTGTTCTGTTCACCACCTTTGTTTTTCCATCGGTTTGTGGATGAAAAGTTGTGCTCTTTTTCAATTTAGTGTCCATGAGTCCCCACAAAGTGGACCTAAAATCTCCCATGAAACGAGAGTCCCGATATGAAATGATAGAAGTAGGCAACCAAAAATGAACCCATACATTTTGAAAGAACAACTATGTAGTCTATTTAGCAGTAATTTTCTTTCTACATGGAACAAGAATACACATTTTTCTAAATCTATCAACCAAAACATACAAATAATCATGCCCTTTTCTAGACATTGGAATTCCTCCTACAAAATCCATAGATATATTGTCCCATGGCCGAGAAGGAACTAGAAGTGGCATATACAAACCTAACTTTCTATTGTTTGGTTTTCTTGTCAAACACATGACACAACGTTTAATGTATCTAGCAATTGTTTCATTCATTCGAGGCCAATAGAAATATCTTTGTAACTGTGCCACTGTCTTACCTACACAAAAATTCCTTGAAACACGAGAAGAATGTGCTTCCCTTATCACATGCACTCTTTCTCCTTGTGGTATGCACAACTTGCCAAGATGGTACAATAAACTGTCATGAACATGATAATTCACTTCTTCCAACTGAGCACCATGAGATAGTGATTCATAAACATCTTCGAAATCAGTATCTTCAACATATTGTTCAATGTAAATTTCATGCGCTAAAGAACTATTTTGAATAATTACTGAAGCATTCAAATAAGGTCTTGATAACATATAAGCTACTTGATTAGTGGTACCTTTCTTATATTTGATTACTAAGTGGAATTGTTGCAAAAACCCCATCCATCTATAATGTCAAGACTGCTGCAACTTAGTTTGAGATTAAAGGTACTGAAGTGGCTGATGATCTGTATGAATCACTATTTCTTTTCCCATTAAATAATGTTTCCATTTTTTAACACTTTCCACTAATGCATACAATTCTTTATCATATGTTGGATAGTTAGCAATTGCTTTAGAAAATGTTTCTAAATGAAAACAAATAGGCTTCACTTTTTGCAATAACATTGCACCCATTGCATACCCACTAGCATCAATTTCTATTTCAAATGGTTGTTGAAGGTCTGGTAATGCTAAGATTGGAGCTGTCACAATTTTCTGCTTTAAAGTATCAAATTCTTTTTGTTTTTTCCCTCCCTAATGAAAGGAGACTTTAGAACTTGTTAAAGCATGAAATGGTGATGCAATAAAAGAGAAATGAGAAATAAATTTCCTCCAATACTGAACTGCACCCAAGAAACATCTAACTTCCGTCACATTTTGAGGTCTTGGCCACTTAAGGATTACATCAATTTTAGCTAGATCTATTTTTAGATGACCTCCTCCAACTATGTAACCAAGATATATTAAGGAAGTTTTCCCAAATTCACACTTAAAAAGTTTGAGATACAGTTTCTCTCTTTGCAACACATCAAAAACTTGTTTAACATGCTTTACATGTTCTTCCAACTTGAACTGAAAATAAGAATATCATTTAGATAGACTATGACAAACTTATCAAGAAAAGGATGAAACACATCATTCATCACTCTCATAAAATTTGTTGGAGCATTGCATAAACCAAACGACATAACCCACCATTCATAAAGCCCCTGTCTAGTCTTAATTGCAATTTTCCATATATCATTCTCTACAATACGAATATGATGATAACCACTTCTTAAATCTAGTTTTGTAAAGTAAACAACATTATTTAACTGATCAAGAAAGTCATCTATTTTCGTAAGAGGATACATGTTCTTAATGGTGATTTTATTTAAGGCTCTAAAATCAACACACATTCTCCAAGTTCTTTCTTAGGGACTAATATGATCGGTGATCCACATGGAGAAGAACTAGTTCGAATGAAGCCTTTATCGAACAATTCCTAAATTTGTTTCTTAATTTCTTCATTCTCTATGACCGACATTTGATACATGCCAATATTCGGAAGAGGGGCATCAGATTGTAATTGAATCTCATGTTGTATTTCTTGTTTTGGAGGTAGACTTTTTGGTTCTTTAAACAAATATTTATAAGAATCTACTATTTCAACCAATTTTTCCTTAAACTTAGAATCACACCCTTAGAAAGCATCATATTTATCTTTAGGTTGTTCTTTAATAAACATGAGAACATACTTTTTACTTGAACTTATGAGTCTTTTCATTTGATTTACATTGATTAAATCCAAGCTTGTCTTCATTATGTGTGCCCTGACAATGTATTCAATTCCATTTTTAAAGAGATGATACTTATTCTCCTTTCTATGAAATATGGAATCTCGATCATAAAGATAAGGACTAACCAACACAACTCCACATATATCCAAAGGAATCACATCTAAATAAACTTCATCAACAAAATTAGTTGTAATTGCAAACGTTAAACAACATTGTTTTGTGACTTGCATCAAAGTGTTTTCTTTCAACCATCCTAAAGGATATGGTTTTGGATGATTGTTAGTTTCCAATCCCAATTTCCTTACTAGTTCCTTAGATATTAGATTTTCCTGTGATCCACTATTGAATAATGTATCTATCTTAGTGTGCTTGGAGATAATCCTGATATGAAACAATTCAACTCTCTTCTTTTCTTCAATCACATCATTATATTTTGAAGAAGATGCAAAACAAGTAGAACTAGATCTAGATTCAGAAGGATTACGTGTCAGACCCATAGTGGTTATCTTCTTTTCATCACCGGAGTCAGATCCCAAATCTTATTGGACTGCAACATTAGCTTTCATCTCACCCTTCTTCTTAATGAAATTCTTTGGCTTAAGTTTTGGATGAAGCTTCCAACACTGGGAGTCATCATGTCCAACCCTCTGACAATGAGTACAAGTAGGCCTTTCTCCTTCTTTCTTAGCCATTGCCAATTTATTCCCTTTCAACTTGCTCTTCCCTTTGCCTTGTTTGGAATCTTTGTTCTCTGAATGCTTGAATGGTTTCTTTGAAAACTTTGACTGAAAAGGTTTGCCACCTAATTCAATATGAATGTCTTGCACACACACTTCATCAAAGTTAGTTGAATTAAACATAAGCACTGTATGTCGCAAATAAGAATGCAAACTTAATGGAACATTAAGTGCTAATGCCTTTTTCCTGAATTCCTATGGAAACTCTTGCACACTCTATCCTTTACCTTGCCTTATATGCTGCCAATCCATTACAACCTATTGCATATATCCTAAAGGATATAATTTCTTTCTAAGAGATTTAACAAACTTAGAACATGAAGAGATAATTTTACCTTTATGCTTCAAATTTGATTGAGTTTTACTTTCCCACAAAATCAAAGTTGTTCCCCCCATTCTAAGTGTAGCTAACTAAATTTTTGCAGATTCATCAACAATATTCTAAATTCTGCAATACATCTCAAGTTGCTTTGTCCAGTTATCTAACTTTTCAGGATTCATTTCACCATCATATATTGGCAATTCAAACTTAACACCAAGATTCAAAAAGGATATTTATTTGGTTTCTTTTGTGAGTCTGAATCTGAACTAGAATGATAAGAGGATGAGGAAGAAGAAGAAGATGAAGATGGAGGAGAAGGAAGTTCATTACCATTAGCATTTTCCTTGCCCTTTTTTACTTTCATGCATTTAGAAGACAAAATTGCATCTCTAGTCTTCTTGTCTTCATAAAGTTCTACAATAATAATTTTCATATTAAGGAACATTTGTTGAAATTGCTCCTCGCTCTTTGCCTCAGGAGCTCCTCCTTCATTTGAACCTAGCATCTTTTGCGAGACTTTCCTCTTTCCAATCTCTGGATTTATCTCTTCAAGTTTCCCTTCTCCACATTGCGGCCTAGATCTAGTCAACATTCACATTGGAAAATATCCTGGTTATACATGATCATCCTACTCTGATACCAAAATATGATCTAAAAACACAGAATTGACTATTTTCTCAATTTAACCAAATATTAACTAAGATTGCTTTTATGTGAATGAATGAGAGAAAATTGAGTTTTTAAGTGCCTTAAACATAAACTTGAGAACTACAAATGAGCATGAACAACATAAAGAAAAGAAGAAAACACATAAAAATTTGATGACAGAGTTCGTCCCTCCTAGACTACATCTCTGGGTCCAGTTCCAAGTGGGTGTTTGTTGTATTAGGAATGATCAAAATTATCTTTACATCAGAATTCTTCTGTCAACTAATAGCTTTCGGCCTCAACTCTTCAACACAACTTTCAAATTACAAAAATGCCCAAGGGTGGCCAAGATATGCCCAAAAAGGAATTTGCAGGCACAAATATTACATAGTCTCCGGCCTCACTGTACAACTCTCCCCCTGATGGCGCAAAGGCATATAATTTTATAAGGTCGCAGGTAGGTCCCGGGATCAAACCTGCGGACCTCCCAGACTTGAATGGAAAATATGGCATTTTTTTTTAACAAATATGAAGTTGGTGCATTATGGTTTGAAAACCATATGATATATTGCAATACGTTACAACATAGTTTAAATATGGCGCATTGAATTTAATATATAGCATTTGGTATTAATGGTATAGGTTGGCAGAATATATATATTTGACATATATTGTAACCAAACACAGTGGTGGAACCACGTTGAAACTCATGGCACATGACATGCCAATTCATAATTGTTAACATACTGCTCCATGCCATTGGGTGCCACCTCCTGTGCCACATCAACACTCTAAGCCATTTGAACTTGTTGTTAACTCCCCATCATACCTTTATTGCCACATATCAACACTTCCATTGCCATATAACGTTTATACTTTGTCATTTCAGATTGTTGTTGTGCCAATTAAACCATGGCTTCGGGTTGGTGGGGCCACCAGATGTGGCAGGCTCTGCCAACCCTACCCCAACTTGCCATAATACAAAACAATAAATACATATTTGTGCACATCATTTAATAAATGAAATACATGGCGTATTGGTAAGGTTTTTCACTTTGTAGGCAGAGGTCGCAGATTCGACCCCGACCTGTGTTGACTTTGACCTACCACTTGTCATGATATGAGATTGCCACTTGGCCTACAAAGGCCCATTTTTTTACCTGTTTTCCATAAATTTCAGAGTATGTTTTCTCACTCATACAGAGGCCATTTTCAAAACTAAATATACTGCCAAAATCAACACAACAAGCTCTTCGACTCGACGATGGTTTTGCGAGTATCTGAGACTTTTTAACTTTGAGCATTTCAAGGATTCTCCTAGATCATGAATCCAAAGTACTTCGACCTATAATATTTGTATTTTAAAAGTTTAAGACCCTTAGCTTGAGCCAAAAAGAATTTATAGAAAAATTTCCAAGATGACTATTTTTGAGGAAGACAATCTCGAGATTCGTTTGCTCTGATACCAAATGTTATGTACCCATATCAAAATAACGCAAAAGCATAAGAAGAGATACATCAATTCCTTGATAATAAGCCATTTTGTAAACCTCCTTTTACATCGCATAAATGAACAATTCTTGGATAATTCAAATGAGAAAACCTCCTTCATATATATAGGAGTCTAAAGGGTAAAACTATAATTAGGGCCTACATAACAATAATAATGTAAGGGTGCAACAGTAAGAATATTGGGCTTCTCTGGGGCACAACAATAATAACATAGGGGCTACACTAGTATTATAGGGACCTAACATGGGGCTATACTAGTATTATAGGGATCTAACACCATGTGAATATGTATCCCCTTTGTGGATCATCCCTCAAATTTATATGTAACTAGGATTTCCTAGTGTCCATCTTATTAAGCATTATTACAACAAGAGAAGAAATAAATATTTGAAAAAAAATCAACCCACAAATTGTACAGAAGATGTTTTGCAATGAAATTTCTATTATGGCATTTCATCTCACAATCCAAAAACCACTAGAATGTGGGAATTTTTGAGAATATTGAGAGGGGAGGTGAATCAATGTTTTGTTACTATTAATAATTTTTACTTTTCAAAACATTTTATGCACGTAAATCATGAAACACAAATATTTGTATAAGAAACACTTATACAATTTATCTTTTTAAATATTTTGTAAACTTCCTTGTACAAAGTAAGCACCAACTTACAACTTTTGTAGGCACCAACCTACAAGAGATTTCAGTCCCCTAGCTAAGCACCAACTCAACAATTTCATAGACACCAACCTACATGAGACTCTAATACCCTTAGTTGAGCACCAACTTAGAAATTTGTAGGCACCAACCTACTTCTTCAAGATACTTCACAACTTCTCTTGGTTCACTTCAAATTAGCTTTTTTTAGTGGAGTTCTTACCCAACCATGCCACCCTTAAGTTTTCACCTTCAATCTTGATCACATCCACCTATCCTACTTATTTGTCTTGTCCTAATCCTTAGCTTTGTCGTCTATCTTTCCATAGATTTTCTTGTTGTTCTTGACTGTTATTCTTGGCCTATTTCAAAATTAGTCTTCTTTCTTGCTCCTTGGTTTTCTCAACCATTAGTTCTAAATTTGATCTATTTTCAGAACACTTTTTATTCCCTACTCACAAACATTTTCTAAATCTTGCATTCTGAGGTGTCATTGGTACAACTGAACTATCATTTTAGGGATCTCCTAGCCCCTCAATGCCTTTGTTGTCTAGGGCTATCTCAACCTTAGCACTAAAATAACTTAATACTTGTTGATCACTGTCAATATTTAGGCTTATTGTCTATTAATTTTTTTTCCTACCTAGTAGCTTGTAATATACCATTTTTCTTGTTGTTCCAATACTTATTTATCCATTATAGACTTCACAAATTTGTTGTCACTTTAATTTAAGGTTCTCTATAGGCCTACGACCTAGATAAATAGGGCTTAGCCTACTCTAATACCAATAGGGGTAAATAACATAGAATACCACAAAAAAATAAACAAAAAAATCAACTTGGTAAGGAAACTCAATAGTCTTCCTAAGTCAACTTTTGGCCAGTCAAGTCTCTACTCCTCAACTCGACCTTCTGCTCCCTCAACTCCAAATTTTTGTATCCTTTGCTCGACCATGTTATCTTTCTTAGTTTGGCCTTGTTGTGTCCCTCAATTTGGCCTTGTGTACCTTCATCTTGGCCCTATTCTAGAGTAATCTAGCCCTGTGAGCTCATAAACTACTGAGGCTTATTTTTCACGATGTTCTAGAGTAGAATATGACCACCACAATCCACAAAAAAATACAATTATGACAACAAATTTATTCCATCATTATCTTCATGTATAGGCAGTGAAAAACATGTCAAACTCATATGTTAATAGAGACTCCTAAACAATAAGTGAAGGTCATCGTTCAAGCCACATATAAAGTCAACTCAGCCCTGTATCACTTGCCTGGATTCTGGTCTTCCTTATTCTCTTACTTGATCAATGTAGAAGTTTCTTACCTCAAATGGGCCACATTTGTGGTATTTATATAGTGTTTTATGTCATCAGTTTTGGGACCAATTTGTCTTGGGACTAACTTGTCCACTACCTAGGCCAACATGTGCAACTAGTAGGATGAAAAATGAATCTTCAAAACTCATTTCTCCTCAATCATGAGGAGTTAGAAGGCATGCCATATATCGTTGGAAAGGTCTCAAATATGATATTTGAAAATGTGATTTTATCTTTTATTTGGACAACCTTTGATACCAACAACAACCATTTATAACAATCTCCCCCTTTGTTACTAATGACAACACTTCGATATACGTTTCTTACTATTTTTTGTAGCATCAGATGTGTTCTAGCCACGAAATTTGGTGGAGAAGCTAGAATACATGAAATCTCCAAAACCCAAAAATTGTTTCTGGAAATTCCACCTAGAAGTGTCTCAATTAGATTGTTAATCGTTTTTAAAATATTTCCTAAGTCTAAACTTAGGGAATATGGTTAATTAATAAGTATTAATTGAGATAAGGTGAGAATGATCTAGAAACTCACATGGATTGAATTAGAGATGATCCTAACAATCAATTATAATTTAATCTTGGTCATTGGTTCTCCAATAAAGGATTATATGAAGAAGTTAATGGGTACATGGAGACGAGACAAGTGCAAATGCTCAGTTGCCTAGGCAATTCGATTTTCTCAGTGGCAGTGATCTAGCAGAGAAGATAGAGCCAGAGGGTGAGTAGCAGGTGGTAGAGGAGGGTAGCAGCATTTTTTGAGGAAGTTTTCTAGTTCTAGGAAGAGGTAGTGAGAGGAAGGTTGAATTCAACAGAGGCTCTGTGCAGGCGCAACGCAAAAAGTGGCGCAAAAGCTCCAGTGTGAGGCTAGGAAGTCAATCACAAGGGAAGAAATTAGCGATGGAGTGTGAGAAAATTCTCACAATAATTTTTGCCAGTATTTTCCTTGTATTAGATTGCTAGTAGAGCATCTAAATTATTGTACTCATAATTGCTACTGGAGAATAATAATAAAACCCTCATCTACTGCACCAATTTTCCTACATTGGGTTTTTCCAGGGATATTTGTCCAAAAATAAATGTGTTAGAATTCTTGTGTGTGTGCTAGAATTTCTCAGTTTCCAGTATTTTATTTTCTGTAATATTTTTATGGTAAAAATTGTAGTTGTGATTTTATTCATTGTTTGTCGTAGCAAATAAACTGCATAATTAAATTTACTGTTAGAATAATAATTTCCAGTTGCTGCAATAGATGAAATTTTCACATGGTATCAAAGCTTAAATGATCAATTGGGAAGATTAGAAGAAGAAGAAATAATTTCGCTGATCAGTACGCCCAACGAGCCGAAAATCTTGAGGCAACGCAAACATGAAGGTCAAGTTGCTGAGGGAAGAAGTTCAGATTTTCAGTTGTTGGTGAGTAGAAAAGTCGAGTTGCCTGGATTAGTAATTCTAGCAGTCAAAGGGAGTATTTGTAGCTCATTTTTTTCCCAAGCAGACTCCTTGGTTGGACATAGAGCGTTTTTGAAACCCGCGTATGTACGCGACTGTTATGCAAACAACTAACATATATCCAATAAACTTACTTTTCAGTTAATTCATCATTTGTTTAACTTGAGCCATTGTGTCAGTACCTCGTTAAACACTAATTAAAAAGTAACCATGTGCAATAAGATCAAAATAAACCATCACACATAAGCAACACATCAACACATACGAACACCAGGATTTTTAGGTGGAAATCCAATGTGAGAAAAAAACACCGCTGATGTTGTCTCTGTCTTCTTTTTATTATAAAGAGAAAATTCTTACAAGCTTGTACTGGCGCAACCTCATACCATCACACAGGAACCCACATGCATAAGGCTACAACCTTCTCTCATTCTCCAACAACCACTAAAAGGGAGCTCCAACCCCCTGATCTGATTTACCGACACCCAGCAGGGAGCTCCAACCCCCTGATCTGATTTACCAGCTACCACTGGAAGGAAGCTTTGAATTCCTCATTGAAGGCTCCAACCCTCAATACATTCGTGGACCACATTTCATAAATTTTCATACTAGATCCACCTGATCCAACACATCACAACTGTAGGCCACTTTTTATCAAATTTTCAGACTTGACCCACTATCATCATTTAAGCCCAAAACCAAATATCAAAACTGAAACTGATCACTACAACAAATCACTTAATCATCAGCCGAAATAACCAATCTCTGACCCAACTAAATCAATCAATCACTGAATCAAATGAAACCCAAATCAATCAACTTATTCTCAAACAACCATAACAGTTAGATCACTATAACCAGAATACTAATACTGAACCCAAACACTGCATCAACTTACTGAATCAACTGAAAGCCCAGATAAATAAACTATTAGAATATATATGCTACTTTATTGTAGCAAACCCCCGTGCATATGTGACTTCCTTGAAGCATACTCGCATACAGATCTCAAAACATTGAACCCTAAAACTCAACCACTATCACTCTGAAATAAACACTGAATCATACACAGATCCACTGCATCATTCTAAAATAATCATAAAACCATCATTGATTTTCAATCCCAAATAGCTAGTAACATTATCATTCTTCAACATATCAATCCTCAATCAAGACAACACTATTAAGCCTAGATCATCAAGTAAGACTTCATTGACAAACAATAGAAACACAACAAGACTGATTAAACTAATTAGACATCTTTTATAGAAAAACCCTAGCTTATATATGTGTTTTCCTCAAAAGAAATTCATGTGTATACTTGCTTCTCAAGAATTAAACCCGCATACGGATATGAATAGATACGTGACTTACCAGTATTGAACTCACGTGTGTACGTGTTATACAATATTTTGTCACACTCCCCGTCTCGTATCCCGAAGTGTCAAAATGACGAAAATTGTTAGTGTATTCATCATGAAACATGTTCAGAAGCATCTGTGAAGAAAAGAAGAAAACTTTCCTTGAAATAATTCTTAAGAAACTTGTCAAAAAACCTTGTTTTTAGGATCAATGCATTTTGCATCACTAGTGACCTGTGTTGGTAACTTGTTGCACTATAATGTTCTAGTGCTGCCAACACAGATTTTATCAGTAAAACCCGCGTTGAAGTTTCGAGAACAACGAGTTGGTTACAGGTGAATCAGGATTAGAATGAGACCTCCCATTCCTGGTCTTTGATCCTACTTTTATGGATCTTTCCCTTGAGATGTGGAACCTCTCCCTCCTTTTATGGATCCTTAACTCCCTCTCCTTCCCTATAAATAATATCCCTACTATCCACCAATGGTTGGCTATTGATTGGTTTCCTTCCTAGTGCTTAACTATGCCAAAATGTTTCCCATTTTGCTAAGGAGAAAGGAGTGCTTGTTAAGGTTAGGACTTGGAAACTCACCTAAAGGAGGCTTCCAACATCAAGGCTTAAGTGCTTGTAATGCTCCATTTACCATCTATTAATAATACATTATGTTTTTGCTTTCCATAAATGTGTCAATTATTGCTCATTTAGTGTAATACTCCTTGATCTGTTACATGGTCTATATTGGAATGAATTTTGGTATGTACGCATATGTCGTCTCCACATGATCTTCCTTGTAGGTATTCATCCATAACGGTGAAGAGGAGATTGATCTTGGAAGTGAAAGAATCAAGGACGTCACCAACGGATGTTAGCATCACAGTGAGGTAGGTCATCTATCCTCCTTTGTGTTTTTCTGGTATGAACTAGGAAAGTTTACCTATATTTGTCTTTGTTTGTTAATAGATCCTCCCATAGGACTAGAGGGATCATTTCTGTCCACAGAAAGGATTTCCTGCACAACAGTACGCGCCTTTCAGGTTATCAAACCCGTGTACAGATATGCAATTATTGCCACAGACCTTCATTGCACAACAAAACTTCAAACATACCAAGATCTCGGCATACACAGAATAATCACACGTCAATACATTATCATCACTGATCAAATCAACCCATAATCAAAACTATCATCTTAGATCTATTGGATCTGATCCATCATCAAATTCTCGGGTGCATACTTAGTTTTATATCAAACAAATCAATAATAGCCCATTACATGCTCACTTACTTCATATCTAACTATTCATGAAATATTCATCACTTGCACACCTCAAATACTTTTATCTTCATCTCCTTATATAGCTTATAGCCTTTAGACAATACCACAAGTCAAAACATACTAGTTCCAATGGTATTCTTGGACATGATCAAATATCCATTATTGGGCTCAATACCATAGGTCAATAAAATGGTAAATATCCTTGGTATTTGGAATACCCTGGTGTGGAATATGTACATGCCTTTTCTTCTTCATACCTGTGTGTGTATGCATCTTTTCTTTACAAAACCCACGTATAATCTACTTTTATTCACCAAACCTAAGTGTGTACATGACTTTGCTTCATAGAACCTGCGTATACTCGACTTTGCTTCACCAAACCTATGTATACTTCTTCAAAATTCATCTTTATCATTCTTCTATCTCTGAACTAATAATCATTTTCTATCACATGTAGACATATCCTTTTGACATTTTCATCAAGTAGGTTTCCATCAAAGTACAACTCATCAAGTAGGTTTCCATCAAGGACAACACATTAGTCATAATGCAACCACTTTGGTGTTTGGTCACCACCACCTATAGATACTTATAAAACACATCAAGATAAGCACCAAGATTTTCAAACCCCAAGTTACTCTCCCCCTTTGACATCAAGGGAAAAGGGCTTACCATTGGTGGAATGAAGGCTTCTCTCCCTTTGTTGACATGAGTGTTGTAAATCTAATCTGAATTGACCATGCCCCCCCTGAGCACATTCTAATTTTCTGAAGATATACAAAGAAGTACATGAATATATGATATACAAAGAAGTAAATGACTCAAACTTACATCAGTCACCCAATCACAGTGGGGTTACAAACTACATCATATGCCCATAAAGATGGGATTACATGACTTTACCACAATAGTCCATACACGACTGAATTTTACAATGATTACAGCATAGGTCTTTACATGACCTTTAGATCAAATGAAAAATATGACATTTATAACAAATACCTCTATAGTGAGGTAACAAGACCAAGATAGTCTTCAAAAACCATCATATACTATGTAGGATCTGCATTGTAAGTGTATGTTAGCAGCAACCTGCACGTTAATACCATCAACCTGTGACCAAGTATGTAGCATAATATTTTCCATAGAGATTTGCTATCAACTCATCCTCTTGACCTCATCAAGGTCAACTTTTTCTTTCCCTTACTAGGAAGAGACTCAATTCATGTTCGTCAAGGGAATAATCAACATATGTGAGAACCAATCATATCATCATAAAGTAGCATCATTCTTTATCATCATCAATATGTGACTAAGTATGCCATGTCTCCTGTAGTAACCTTTAGTAGATGTCTTCATGAAACTTGCAGTAACATCATTCTCTTGGCCCATTTTCTTCATGCAAGGAGAATTATCACACCAACATCACTTCATCAACATGCAATATAAGATCCTTATCTGTAATTCACCCATCAATTATATCCCATGACATAGAGATAACAATATGTATATATCTTTTTATCAATGAGAAAAGTCATCAATAGAAAACCATGAGCTCACCATCATTTATCAAACTTTGTTAGTAACCCATCTCCTTAATGGATCTCCTTCTAGCGATCTTGCTTCTTCTGAAGGACTCAGCTCTGATACGCTTCAATCAATTATTATTTTGGTTTCTTATCTAGATGATTGGTGATTACAATTTTTTGATGTTATTTAGAAGTGGTTTTTGGCTTTTATAAGTTGTTTATGCCTTGATGGATAGCCGATTGATGAAGATACTTTAATATCCTTACTAATATATGAGATGATATGATCAAATATGACAGTGAATAGTTGGCACAAGTTCAGGGGGAGTATTTTATATGCTTCTAATAATGCATTGTTGACATTATGATTGCTTGAGAATTTCTTGTTACATAATGATGCTTATATTAATGATGCTCATGTTGCTGAAGTTTTTGCTATGTTGCGGTCTTGAGTTTCCTATGATGAAATCATGGATGATACTTATATATTGCTTGAGCCACATATTTTTTATGATGCTACTGACCGGATTTAAGATGATGGAAAGAAATAAGATTGCTCGAAGAAGGGATTCAGAAAAATATGACAATGATATATTAGATGCAGTGACAGTGATAGAAGTCAACAAATATTCAAGTTTGGGAGCACCCCATTTTCTATTGATCAAGAATGAAGAAGATGACAACAAATAATTATCAGGTAAAAATTTGATACAATACAGGCTCAGGGGGACCTGAAGTTGTGAATTTTCAGCATTTCACTTTCTGTACATGGATCCTATGAAGAAAAGTCGCGTATATACGTGAGTTCTAATCTGAACAGTCACATATGTTTTTCTATGATGAATAAATAGTGAGACAGACTTAGCAAAAGGATTTGATATACTTCATTCAATTATTATTTGGCTTTCTTGTTCTGATGATTGATGGTTACAGTTTGTTGATGTTATTTAGAAGTGGTTTTTGGCTTTTATAAGTTGTTGATTCCTTGATGGATAACCGATTGATGAAGATAATTTGATGTCCTTACTGATATATGAGATGATATGATCAAATATGACAGTGAATAGTTAGCACAAGTTCAGGGGGAGCATTTTCTATGCTTCTAATAATGCATTGTTGGCATTATGATTGCTTAAGAATTTCTTGTTACATACTGATGCTTATATTAATGATGCTCATGTTGTTGAAGTTTTGCTATGATGTGGTCATGGGTTGACTATGATGAAATCATGGATGATACTTATATATTGCTTGAGCCACATAGTTGTTATGATGCTATTGATCAAATTTAAGATTATGGAAATAAAGAAGATTGCTCAAAGAAGGGATTCAGAAAACTATGACAGTGATATATCAGATACAATGAAAGTTACAGATGTTAGCAAATATTCAAGTTTGTGAGCACCCCGCTTTCTATTGATTAAGAATGAAGAAGATGGTAACAAAGAACTATCAAGTATGGGATTTTATTCTGATTTTGATCCATTTCCTTGTCTATGCAATAATGATGGTGAAGATGAAAGTGAAACAACTGAACTTGCACTTATGGGTAAAATTGAAATTAAGCACTCTAAATAGAAAACAGATTAAAAATGATGCCTCTTGAAGAAGAAGATCAAGACAATTCATAAACAATGGAAAATGAAAATGTGCTTATGCTGAGAAAATATAATTATCAACAATGGAAGGAAAAGATGAAGTATAATCTAATGGATCTTGATGTTTGGTAGCTAGTATGCAATGGATACACCAATACTCCTTCATCTAACGAGGAAGTGCAAAAGATCAGTAAGGGTTTGAGTGACATCTTTTGTAGCATACTTGATTCAACATTAAATAAGGTTACGCATTGTACAATTGTAAAGCAAGTGTGGGCTAATCTAGAAGCAATCCATGAAGAAATCTCAAAGCAAGATTCTTCGTCAAGGTAACTACCAAGTAATCCTATCCTTAATAGTGTGTCAACCTTTGTTATGTCAAATGGAGTTGTTGATTCAGAAGAAGACAGGTTAGAAGATATTTTTGATCTTAGAACAAAACTTGATATTTCTTTGAAAAAGATTGATAATCTTAAAGATAAGTTGCAGGCATATGATAACAAGGATCATATTAAACTAGTAAATGCTATTGTGGAATCTAAACAATATCGTGAAGGTCTTGAAGCTGAGATCATCTCTCTAAGAGAATATCTTGAAAAATAAGATAAGCAGAATGAAGAACTACTTCAAGCATTTGAAGAACAAGAAAATGGGCTGAAAGAAGAGATTCTCAAATTAAAGCAACAAGTGGAGGAAGGAAGAAGGGTTGAAGAACGTATGAAGAAGCAGTATCTAGAAAAGGAAAAGCAATATCAAAGAATGGAGGTTGAGGTAAACATTCTACAAGGTAAATTAGAAGAAAATGATAAACATTTGTGATTTCAAGATATCACTAAGATTTTGGATAATATTCATAGTAGTCAAGGGTCTCCTGCCATCAAATCTAGTCTTGGTTTTCATGAAACTGTTGAAGGATAATCTAGTTCACAAGATAAGGCAAGGAATTTAAAGAGTAACAATGCAAAACCTTAAATTCTCAACAAAGAGATAAGAAGTCAAACTGATCAACAACCAAGGAAAGTGAACCTTAAAAGAAAATCATTTACTCCTAATTATAGAAATGTTAATTGATTCTCTCCTATGATCAATAATGTTGAATGTTCTATATGTCATAATTATGGACACGTTGCAGCCAATTTCAGAAGTAGACTATTTGAAGCTAATAACCGCCTCACAGAGAGATCATCAACTTACAAGTAATTTAAAGGATATTGTTTTGTTTGCAATATATTTGGTCACAAAGACATTGATTATAATAGAAGGAATATGAAACAGAAATATTATGATTCCTCTACTCATATAAGACGTTATTCTTGTAACAAGTTTGGGCATGTATCAAAAGAATGTAGGAAAAATTCTATGGATCACCGTAGACAACATGCTAAGCAATCATATAAGAATATTGATGCCAGAAGACCTGAAAAAGATGGATCCACCAACATTTATCATAACAAGCAGAAATAAGAAGAACAAATAAGGTGTGGTCTTGCACTTTTCTCATTTAAAGAAGAATATTAATGGTACTGTTGATGACGTTGGACTTGCCAACATGTCAAGGGGATCTCCCCGGTAAGAAGTCCCAATTAGACCTCAGACCGTTTGGTGTAGGAGTCCCAACAGTGGGTCGTAGAGCAATCCCTTGACTGCAATTTCCCATAGAGGCAACTAAGATAACTCTGTTGGTAGTAAGGGTGTGAATGATGCAGTGAGTCAAGGAAGGTGCATGAGAGGTTCCTAACACAGGTGGGTTGAGATGAGTGTGCCCCTTGGAATCCTGTAAGTGTACTCAGCTGGGAAGGGAACACACAAGCGAAGATGCATCACAAGATGGAAAGAAAGTCAATCTGGCAATCCAAAGTGATGGTTAAACCAACAACACATCTACAACAAGATTCATATAATTGCATACAAAAGTGTTCATACACAACTACATAAGTTAAACAACATACATTGCTACAACAACCAGAACAGTCCAACTACAATAACAACATATGCATGAAAACATGTTGGATCTTATTATATAAAAAAGTGTAAGTTCCAATCATACAATACATCCATGTAAACCTGCTAGCCCCAACAGTGGAATATTACAGCCACATCCACCTGCTCCTCCAAAGAGATGAATTGGCTCCGTGCAGTGGAGAAGCCAAGGCGCGATACAATATTGTCCAAGCTCTTTCCAAGATAGTCTTATCAGAAGCTTGGATGACCAAAATCCCTTACAATGAGTTATGAGGGACTATTTATAGCAAAGGGTGGGGTGACCCTTAACATTCCCCTTTGTGACAGTTCATCTACCCTCATGACTCTTCATCTACTCTATGACTGTTACATCCAACTATTGACACTTGACTTACACTTAACATGACGTTACATTACAATGCACATGTACTCATGTGAGACAACATGACTTGAGCAAGTCATGCAAGACATCACTGACACTTGGTCCATTGTGATGAGACCAACTCTTTGGCATGCTTGTGATGGTGAAGGTGGTGAGTTGATGCCAAACTTGGTTGTCCGTAATGGTGTGCATGCACCTCATGGTGACATCTTGCTGAAGCGAACTCTTGCCTCCGTTGCAACCCGTGCATTGGTTCGGCTCCTTCATCCAACTCATTTGCTAACATGCTCATGGTCTTCTTGGGTGCAGCTGAACCGGCAACACACTGATGCATAGTATCCAGCTGATCTTCAAGTGTGTGCTAGTGGTCATGCGCATCAACTTGATGAAGTACAGGTTCAGCTCCAGTTGGACTTGCTTCTTGTCTTCGCCTTGGTGAGTGTGTTGAATGGTTTGGATTGCATGTGTGCACACAATGACATGCATGCTATTGAATCCCTTGCATGTGATCAACAACACTGCTCACCATGTTTGCTCTGTGTTAGCTGTTGGGATGGATCTTTAACTTATACAGGCACAGTTTCATCCGTGGGTGCATGTTTCGCCCACTGTTGTTCTTGTTCCTGCTGCAACTCATTCGTTTGTCTATGTGGCTTCATGTTCTTCCTTGAGTTGTTGCTTCAGCACATGCAACTCCTTCTTTGTTCCATTCTCTGTCTTCGCACGATCTTCATGTCGCGCCATCACCTCATAGCCTGAGTCTCCAAAGTTGATTTCATTATCAGAGGATCTACTTGATCTTGTAACTTTGTTCCACCTCTGTGTTGTCAAAAACCTTCATGTTGCATTCATGCATTCGTTGCATTCACTGCATTCGCTGTGCTTGCTGCATTTTCTGTGTCTACTGCATTCGCTGTAGAATATACTTGATCTTGTGACTTTGTTCTGCCTCTGTGTTGTCAACAACCTTCCTCTTGCATTTATTGCATTCGTTGCATTCATTGTGTTCGCTGTATTCGTTGCATTCTCTTTATTCGTTGTGTTCGCTACATTCGTTGCATTCGTTGCATTCATTGCATTCACTGCATTCGTTGTATTCGTTGTCATTCATGATGCTGCTTACTGTGATATCTTGATGTTCTTGTCTACGAACAACTTGATATCTTCATGAGTAGGCAAGCTCATAGACATTTGATCAGCTACATCTCTAGGTGTGCTCTAAATGGTGTATTCGACTCTGCCCTCTTGGAAACCATTGTACTTGCAATGCTAAGAGGCAAATGCACACCTGCAATATCTGGAGACATGGCAACATTCATGGCAAGTAATCTGTCAGTCGAAAACCAAACTAAACTTGAGAATTGACTTGCAACATACCTCTGTGACTGATCATGAAGGTTGCGCAATTTCGGCCGGGAGGTCGGGAGACTGACTGCCAAGACTACACAAGGCACAGTCTGGGTTGTTGGGAGACTGACTGATTGCTAGAACTGTGCAATGCATAGTCCAGTCTGGCTACTGACTGCTGGAATTGTGCAATGCACAATCTCAGCTGGCAATGGTTGTAGGCTCAGTGACTGCATTGCGCAATTTTCTTGGCCAGCAGTCACTGTCCCTCAGGATTGCACAAAGTAGGCCTAGGGAACATTTGTTGGATAGAAATGCACATTTCTGGAGAGGAAGGTAGAGCCTTCCCTCTTAGGATTGCGCAATGTTGTCTAGTGAGGCAGAGTCTGGGCCAAGGTTGGCCAAACTTGCCGATGGGCAACTGAACGCGAATGTGAATGCAAATGCATGCTGATACTGAGTGTAAGCATAAGTGAATTGTTGGAATTTCTAAGTCTAAATATTAGAAACCCTTCATGTACTTTTCTGATTTATGTCTGCCTACTTGTTCTGATTAATTAACAAGTTATTTACCATGTAAATACTAAAAATAAATACATGTACATGCTCAAGCACACAAGTGACGCCATTGTACAAGAACACAAGTGACACCATTGTTTTTGGACCAATGTCCTCAGAAAAACCCAATGCGGGAAAACTAGTGCAACTATCTGAGGGTTTTAATAATTAAGTAGTTTCAGAATACAATTTGGGTGCCAAAATTGGCTCACCCAACAGAGAATAATCTCGGTAGTAGTACCTCTCAGTTGGAGACAGATGTTCTGGCTGAAACCCTGGATAAACACTCTAACAGCTCCCAGCTCCAATCTGCCCCATGAAAACCCCAACGCCATCTTCTAGGGACTGTGTTAGCTCTTTCTAGCCTAGCGTCACCCTAGCTCGCACTGTGTCAACCTCTGGAAGCATTACGTCAGCCCTTAGAGCCTTTATGTCACCCACGCTGGCTCTCTGAGGCACTGCATAGCTCCTGGCTGCCTTTGCATGAGCCCTGGTTGCCTCTGCGTGAGCCCTGGATTCCTTTGCGTGAACCTCTGGCTGGCTCTACGTCCCTCTCTCCTGAATTCTATGTTGATCCTCCTGGTACTATCTCTACCTCCATACTTCTATATTCACTACCCCTCAGCTGCAACTCTAATCACTCTTTTGACTTCCTCAGCAAACCCTGCCCCAAAAAATCGAAATCTTGATCAAATCGGTGTGTTCTCCAAGTGACCCTCAAGCCTCCTCTTATACTTTTCTCATTGACAATTCAACGGGCAAGATTAAGTCCCTAATCAACAACTAAGATTATATCTGGCTTGATCCATGACTTTTTGACCATTCTAACTCAGTTTTATATTAATTCACATTAATATTTTGTTTTCCCTAGGTTTAGACTTATGGACTCCATTAAAAATATTAATTATTTTAATATCTCCCAAACTAGTTAGATTCTGCCCAAACCATTTCTGGGTATTGGAGATCTCATGTGCTTTAGCCTCTCCACTAATTTGCGTGGCTAGAGCACATCCGATGCTACCCCAAATCAACACTTCCTCTTAGCGAGGATTGTGCTCTAGTAATACTCCTCACTGAGTATCACCCTGATCATCTGACATCGGTCCTAGCGCTGATGCTAGGCCTGCTGCCCAACATCCTCTGCACTGTTGCATCATGTACTACTACCCATGGCCCTGCCACTTCCACTACTGTATTCGTACGACAACCCCTCTTGTCATGTTGCATCGTGCTACCCATAGGACTGCCACTGCTAACTGCTGCACTGCAACTCAGTTACTGAGAAGTAAGTAACTGATCTCCCAACTTTGACATCTCTGTCAGGGTAGAGACACCCACGAAGCTGAAAACTCCCTTTGTCACTGACAAGTGCTCCCTATCTATCCTCTACGTTGCTGAACAACTCCCTGCATCTTGCATTGTTGCACACCTCTTTGTGCCATCCTACACTGGTTTAACACTCCCGTGCCTCTCACATTATTGTAGCCTGCTAGCCTTGCGCTGTCCAGGGAATCCTGCACTATAGCTCCCTCTGTCACTCTATCCTCACTGTCTCTACTGACATCCGCTAGCACTGTTACTCCTCTTCGGGGCTCCCGTAACCAGGGATAATCCAAGAGGTTGGGTACCTCAAGGATCCAGCCCCTCATTGCATGTAGTCTGTTTGACTACAGCTCAATGTCTCCCCACGTCCACTCAAGTGGCATGTGAGTGTTGAGCCTCGAACCTGCACTTTCCTATACACCCTCTCAGCCTTCTTCTTCCACTCATTTCATCCACCTAGCTGATTAAATCATTGTATTTTAGTTTAAAAAGGAGATTTTGACATGATTTTCTAACTACACTGATGACTGTTGTTTGGTTTAGAATTTTGTTCAGACAGCTGCGGAAGCTTCTCGGTTTCCGCAGCCGACACAGGTTTTCGCAGCTGACCCAGGATTCTGCAGCCAGCACAGGATTCCGCAGCCGTTTTGTCAAATACCATGCTACAGGTGTCCTCTGAAGGGATGAGCCACATGGGCAAGTCCCAGGAGTCAAGGACATGGATCGTGTCCCTCCAGATCATCCAGCACAGCCATGAAAGACCGCGGTCAAACAGGGGGCAAAGGATAGTCAACAGAAGTGTCCAGCGGTGGCATGGCTCTGCGTAGCTCTGTTTTTGAGCACGTGAAGCTACGTGGCACAATCCTTAGCCATGAAGACACCCTGGCAGCGCAAATCCAACAGCCATACCTCTCGGATTTAATAAACATGATGACAGTTACCTAGATCCGGGCTGAGGAGGATTCACGTGTCTCTGGCAGCATGGTTAATAGTGTAGATTTAGTTAAACTGTTTAGCTCTTTTTCCTTATAAATAACGCATCCATGAATGCTGAAAATTTAATCGTTTTTAATGTAATTTGAAGACTGTTGTATTTCCCCACTGCACTTTTACGTTGTTGTTTAATATATGAGAAGACTGGTTTAAACTTCTGCGTGTAGCTGTTCGTTGAATTGGTTGAAGTGGCAGAGGGCCCCTGCTTACTGAAACCTTGTACAGTTGTCTTTTAACTTTTTCATTACTTTATTTCTGTTCATGTATATTAGTTTTACAGTTGTCATTTCATTGTTGCGTTTTATTTCATCATGTATATTAGCTGTACATAACAAAGCTTTTGATTTCTGTTGATTTACATTTTCATTGCTGCTCTTTCATGGTTACAACTGATCAGTGTTTTTGCAGGTTTTCTTAGGCAGCCTGGGGCAATTTTTCACCTTTTCTTTTTATCACTATTGGCATACGAGATCATCTTGTCTTTGTCGCTGACTTTTGTTTTCTGAAGTTTGATTTTCAAGCACTGTCATTTCCTTGAGTACATTTATTTTCTGTTCTTAGATATCATGCTATTCATCTGTTAATGGTTCCTTTCTATAATCAAATAACTGTATTAGGGATCAGAATATCACTCTTTATAGCTTGATTTAGTTTGCTTTAGATCTCACATTGCTTGACTTGTTCATGACTGTTTCTCACAGGGTAAATTAAGCTGAAAGGAAAAAGGTCAAGAGAATTAAATTAGTGTGATTAGCTTCTTTTATGCAGTTTAACTTCTTTTAGATTTCACATTGCTTAACATTTCATGATATCTTTTCACAAGGAAGATTGAGTTGAAGAGTTGAAATAGTGTGGACTAGTTGTTCTTATTTTTAATTGAGTTTAGTGTAGATTTCACTTTCATTTTCATTCAGCAACAAAGATACTGGGCCGATGTCATTAGTTCATTGTTTGATTTCTTTTTAAGAATTGATTTCATTTCAGTCACTTTAAAGCTTGCTTTCTTTTAAGTTTTGAAAAACCACTTAGAGATCACCATAATCATCCATATTCCACTTGCTTTATTACATTTTCATCATCTCACATTAGGGAAAGATAAATCCAAAAACAATCTTAAAAAAAGTAAAAAACGACAAAAGATTAAGGAAATGGTTATCTAGTACATATAGTACACTTCACTTCGTCAGTTTACGAACCCCGGGTTGACATTATAAATAGCAATTTAGATCACACTAAATTGACCAAACAGTGAGCACTCATGGCATAGTCATCATCTTTCTCCACTCCTTCTCCGCCCTTGTTGGCATAGCCTTGGTCTTGGAAGCCTCTCCCTTGCTCTTATTCCTTGAACATTGGGTTGCATAATGACCCAGTTCCCCACAGTGGAAGCATTTGACCTTGGAGAAGTCCTTCTTTTCCTTAGATGTTAGGGCATCATCCACCTCCTCCTCCTCCTTGATTCTGACCCCCTTTCCACTACTTCCTACCTTGGTCAGCCTTCTGATCTCTTCTTGGCAAAGAGCCGCCCACATTTCCTCCCAATCTGGAAGGGTCGTCCTGCCCAGTATGCTCTGGACAAACACCTCCCATTCTTCACATATGACGTTCAGGGTTGTTCCTGCCATCAATTCTTGATACAACGTGGCCCTTATGGAAGTCAGATGATCCCAGATCTCCTTCAATTGAGTGAGGAAGGTGTCGATCTGTTCTCCCTTCTGCAACTGGTATGATCGCAACTAATTTTCTAGTAGCATCTTCCTCTGCATGGAAGTATGTTGATACAACTTTGTTAGGGCCTCCCACATTTCATTTATCGTATTCTTCTTGGAAACATGTGGTACTACATGGTCCTTGACCCCATCAAGGATGATGCTCTTAGCGCTCACCATTGCATCCTTGTACTTGCGTTATCAGTCGAGTCAATTGGGACTGCTATTGTCCTCAAGGCGAATTGCTTGAGACGGTTCTGGTCTAGAATGGATAAGATTTTGGCCTTCCAGACTACGAAGTTTGAGGCTTCGTCTAGTTTGTCCTGGTCTCTTACCCCGTTCACTTCCATCTCGCTGCTCCTTTACTTCCCTCCTGGAAGTTCTTAGTGTGACTCCCTCTGAGCCTCAATTTCCCTCCTGGAAACCCTTCTGCCAATGTCGAGATGCCCCCACTCCGATCGTTAGTGTAGCTACACTGATACAGATTTCTTGGCTAGAAATTCTTGGTAGTAGCTCCCTCCTCCTTGGTATTTCCCTGTTGGGTACTATTCTGACTACATTATCCCACCAGCTTCACTCTACAACTTACCCACAGCCTCCTAAGCTCCAGCAAACTGAAGGTTAGAGCTTATAGGCTCTATGCAATCTCGGCACCAGCAAAATCTTCACCTCCTAGCCATGGGTGTCAATCCTTCCTGACTGAGAAAGATGACCAGGCACTGCATAGATCGAGTCTGTTCCCCTCTACCACTATGATGATCCTCTTCCCGACTCAAACTTGATGACGCAGGCATTGCGTCACCCCTTCCTTGTTGCTTCTCTGCTAGGAACAACTTTTGTCACTCGAGACAACTGTTTTTTGTTGTTGCTGGTCTGCTCGGCTGATGTCCTTAGTTCTCCTATGATCTGCAACCACGCTCCGATACCATGTTGGAATTTCTAAGTCGAACTGTTAGAAACCCTTCATGTACTTTTCTGATTTATTTCTGCCTACTTGTTCTAATTAATTAACAAGTAATTTACCATGTAAATACTGAAAATAAATACAAGTACATGCTCAACACATTACAGATCATCAACTGAAGGAAAAAAACAAGCACACAAGTGACACTGTTGTTTTTAGACCAATGTCCCTGGAAAAACCCAATGCGGGAAAACCGGTGCAGCTATCTGAGAGTTTTAATTATTAAATAGTTTCAGAATACAATCTGGGTGCCAAAACCAGTTCACCCAACAGAGAATAATCTCGGCAGTAGTAGCTCTCAGTCGGAGATAGATGTTCTAGCTGAAACCCTAGATAAACACTCTGACAACTCCCAGCTCCAATCTGCCCCACGAAAACCCCAACTTCAGCCTCTAGGGATTGCATCAGCCCTTTTTGGCTTAGCTTCTACCCAGCATCTCCCTAGCTCGCCCTGCGTCAGCCTCTGGAGGCACTGCATCAGCCCTTAGAGCCTCTACTTCACCCACACTGGCTCTTCGAGACACTGCGTAGCTCCTGGTTGGCTCTGCGTGAGCTCTGGTTGGCTCTGCATGAACCTGTGGCTGGCTCTGCATCCCTCTCTCCTGGCTTCTACATTGATCCTCCTGGTACTATCTCTGCGTCTTTACTTCTGTATTCACTGCCCCTCAGCTACAACTCTAATCAATCTTTCGACTTCCTCATCAAACCCTGCCCCAAAAAAATTGAAATCTTGATCAACTCGATGTGTCTCCAAGTGATCCTCAAGCCTCCTCTTATACTTTTCTCGTTGACAATTCAATGGTCGAGATTAAGTCCCTAATCAACGGCTAAGATTAGATTTGGCTTGATACATGACTTTTGGACCATTCTAACTCAGTTTTATATTAATTCACATTAATATTTTATTTTCCCTAAGTTTAGACTTAGGGAGTCCATTAAAAATATTAACTATTTTAATATCTCCCAAATTGGTTAAATTCTGCCCAAATCATTTCTGGGAATTCGAGATCTCATGTGCTTTAGCCTCTCCACCAATTTTCATGGCTAGATCACATCCGATGCTACCCCAAATCAAAATGAATGATCATGCATGCAAATGGTGAAAGACAGATTCAGAAAATGGAACAAGATGCATGTGGGTGAGGCGAGTCGTCGAATCGACGACTGTTCACGAAAAGAAGTTTCATGCATGCGACAGTAGTGAAATGTTGACGAAAACTAAAACGGTGCTAGGAAAAGCTAATATACATGTAAACGACAACAAGCATTCAAAGAAATCAAGCAAACAATACTCATACAAGAGAAAATGCAAAAATCAACGGAAATGCAACACAAGGCATGGGAAGTGGACTTACCCCAAAAAATTGAGATGAATGTGCCGATTGATCCTAGATGTGATGTGGGATGTCAGAGCTACAAGTTTGATGTGAGGAATGAGCTCTGCAGTTTATGGTTGATGAGTTTTGATAACATCGAGGTTGTGACGCACATGCCACAAATCTAGGGAAAACGACACTTGGTGGGGGGTTTCTGAAATGATCCTTGCATGTAACCTCCACTTGCTAAACATAAATCCATGAAACAAAGGATGTCTTTGCATGCTGCCTTGGGAGAAGCAACCCATGCATATATTTGCACAATTTCTAGGCAGAGCAGCTGACTGCTACCCAGATTTGCGCAAATTCTAGGCTGAGCAACCCTGCTGGGGAAAATTGCGCAATTATTGTTGGGAGTGTTGACTAGTAGAATTGTGCAATCTTGGAGCCCGACAGGCTGCCAGACAGGATTGCACAATTTCTGAAGGGAAGGCTGGTTTCCCTCCAGAAATGCACAATTTTCTTGGGGAAGCTTCTCAACCTGCAGCTAGACCAGGTCCAGGTGAACAACCTTTGAGGGGAATGGATCAAGCTGTGATCAACAAGTTACCTTTGTGCAAGGAAAACACTGAATCTTGTGTACTTGACAAAGCAAGACAAGGTGTTGTGAAAGGTTGGTAGGGAGGCTCCAAAATGGGCTAAGGAAAAATTTTGGAGGGTGGTTGTAGCCGCTACAACAAGTACATAAACAGTGGATGCTATCATCACATGACTGGAGATAAGAGTTATGAAAATTCCTTAAACCATAATCCCTACTGCAACAACTGATGAAATTTCTCCTACTTGTTACATTTACATGAACAAGTTATTTGTAGTTTCCTATGACAAACATTGAAATACATACACTGCAACCTACACCATTAAATAATATGTCAAAATAAGAAACTGAATAATAGAGAAAGATACAACACAAATGACATTGTTGTTTTTGGATAAACATCCCTGGAAAAGCCCAATGTGGGAAAACCAGTGCAATAGATCTAAGGTTTTTATTATTAAGCTGAAGTTATTTCTAAATACAATCTCTGGATGTCTTCCTGGAAATCCAGTTACAGAGAATATCACTCGGCAGAAGAAATTAGTGAGATTACCTCACTTTACACTGCAAGTTCCGGCTGATCCAACAATTGAACCAACAAGTCCCTAGTTACTTCTATGCTGCCCCTGTGTCAGCCTATAAGGCACTGCATCACCTCTGCTAGGAATTGATTTTCCTTTCACAGTTGATTCCATCCCTCTCGGCTCAGAAACATCAGCCTCCTCAGAAAATTCAGACTTCTACGTGAAGGCTCTGCTGCTCTGCATGGGGCTTGCGTGAGCCCTTCCTGACTCTGTGTCACCCGCTCTGGCCTCTGCACTGCCTCCTCTATGCATCTCTCTACCTGTCTGCTGATTATTCTTGGCTTTGTAGAAGATCCTCCAACCAAAATTCCCTTTGCCCCTCTTTACGTGATCACTACAAATCACTGTGCTACCTCTAGCTTCAAAAAATCGATCTGACTGATCAACTCTTTTTGTGTTTTCCAAATGACCATCAGTCCTCCTTAAATAATCTTTTCGTTGACATTCAATGGCCCATATTAGAAGCTAATCAATGACTAAGATTATTTCTGCTTGATCCTTGTCTTCTTCTAGAAGTTAGACCCACATTTAGATTAATAGCTGTTAATTATTTTCATTAGGGGACTTTTGAGGTATAAAATTCCCCCCTAAGGAAATTATAAAATAATAGTGGAAATAATAAAATAAGATTTGCCTACATCATCAAATTTTAGAGGGAAAAAGGAAAAACTATTTTTTCAACTCGTATTTTCATCTTATCTCCCTTTTGGTTTACTCAAATTTCGAGCGGAAACACTCGTTGGATGCATAATTTGATTCCTCATCCAAGGAGTACCCATGTTTCATACTTTCGATGGACCCTCCTACATGAAAAATGAGAAATACATGAAAAACATGATTGCAATCACGTTTTTTCATGTATTTCTCATTTTTCATGCAGCAGGGTCCATCAAAAGTATGAAACATGGGTACTCCTTGGATGAGGAATTAAATTTTTCATCCAAGGAGTGTTTCCACTTGAAATTTGAGTAAAACCTTAGGGATATAAGTTTAAAATACGAGTTGAAAAAGTAGTTTTATTATTTTATTATTTTTTAATATTTTTACTTTTTTATTCCAAAAATGGTGAATCATCCCTCATGGTTGACATCATCATCTTGAATCCTATTGGTTCTTATAAAATTTATTTTGGTTGTACATTTTTCTTAGGAGGCCGATTTTAGACCTCAAAAATCCCCTAATGAATTTCCTAAGTTTAGACTTAGGGTCCCATTAAAAATAATTAATTATTTTAATAAAATTGTCTCTAGGTGGAATTTCCCAAAATTATTTCTGGGTTATTTGGAATACATGTTCCCAAGCCTAACTGCAAAATTTGAGACTTAGAGCACATCCAAAGCTATGAGAAATCAATGATCCCTCTGTTAAATTGGCAACTAGGGCCAAACTCCATGTGGGTCAGCTTATTTATGGCAACTGATATTTTTATTGGATCCCTCTCATCGAGAGGTGTAGGATTGATCCAAAGATCATCCGATTCCGATAAGTATTTATGGAGATATGAATTTATTTTGATTATGGATTTATTATCTAGCCGACCAGCAACTGATGTAGGCTCAAGAAGCCCAACCGACGTGTCTATTCAACCTCTACATTTTTGTATAAATATAAGAGGATTGGATGTCATTTGGACACAATTCTTGAGTGATCTCCTCCTCTCCATGTCTTGGGTTTTTGGAGAAGAAGTGAGACACCAAGAGAAACTCACGTTGGCCCAAAAGATGATGCCTTATCTACGCAGTCATGAAAACCTACCAACGCAGATCATGGGGCACTTACACGCTGTAACATAAATGGTGGCCGCACATAATGGTGTAGCCACAGTCAACGCATGGTAGCCGCAGTCATAGTCCTGAGGTGAATAGAATGAAGCCGCAGCAAGGTCAATGAAATGTTGTCATACGCAGCAACACAGGACAACAATATATATATATATATATATATATATATATATATATATATATATATATATATATATATATATATATATATATATATATATATATATATATATATATATATATATATATATACGCAGGACATAATCCAACGCAGTCATGAATCCGCTGATATAGGAAACCTATACGCTATTTATGGTACGCTGATACGCCCTAAACCCTAACACGTTGTAATGATCATAGTCAAAGGGAGCACCACAGTCAATGGAGCAGTTATCCCATACGCAATTCATGGAAGACATGGATACACTGAAGCACCCATACGCAGGTTAATATGCCATGCAGAATCATATGTAAGTCAACATAATATATAATGGAACGCAAGATAATATGCCATGCAGAATCATATGTAAGTCAACGTAATATATAATGGAACGCAGGATAATATGCCACACAGTTCATATGTATGTCTACGCAAATATATATACATATATACACTATAGAACACAGTCATATACATACGAAACGCAGTCATCATGGATTATATATACGCTGTAAAACGCAGTCATATACATACAGAATGCTGTCATCATGGATTATATTTACGTTGTTCATGGAGGTACAAATATGTTGTTCATTATGAATCATACGTAGCCCTAATATAATGAACAACAATGATATTGTCTAGGTATATAAACTTTTGTGGCATAGAGATAAGGACACTGTTATTATGTGTGATCTATATAATGCAGTCATGGGCAGCAGCATTATGTGTGATTTGGAACATAGCCTAGCTGCTTTGCTAGGCTGCAAGCCATAGCAAGCAGCTAAGGAAGATATACATTTGGCAATGTAATTGTGTTGCAGCATGATGAGATCATGGGCAGCATGGGCAGCATGAAGCATGATGAGATCATGGGCAGCTATAAGATTATGGACATGGGCAGCATGATGATGATCATGATTAGTGCAGTATGCAGTGGTGCAGCAAGTGGACCAGATGCAGCACTACGATAGGTGAAGTAGTCACCTTGGAGAATCAGTTGAAGTAGAATGTCTTCAACTGATCTCATCATTATTCAAAATGATCTATGCTAAATCTAGATAAGTCAAAGTGTTGACTTCTGTTGTAAATGTACTATCTCTCTCTCTCTCTTTCTCTGTTGAACTTTGAAGAACATAAAAGAAGAATTGATCAAGGGTTTCCCCTCACTTTGTGGGGTTTGTCCCTGGCTTGCGCCACATATTGTGTCCTCTTGTCTTTTGCGATTTATATTTGTGTTCTATCTGCAGTTTATCTTAATGATGATGTGATTTCTAACTGTGAAAATTTAGATAAATTGCTCAAGCATGGAACATACCTTAAATTAACACCCTCTTAGCGAAGAATGTGCTCTAGCAATGCTTCTCACTGAAGCATCACCCTGACTTCATAACATCATCCTTTGCGTTGCTGGTGTTTGACATGCTATCCACCAAATACTATGCTGCTACTGCAACTGTGCTGCTACTGACACTACCACTGTGAACACTGCATCCGTACTACAACCCTCTCGCAAGTGTTGCATCTGTGTGGTTGCTAGCACTGCCACTGCTAACACTTCATCTCCACTACAACTTAAGAACATCCCAAAATATAAACAAGTGTTCAACATAGATGCATCTCGATGCTGAATATCTAACTGCTACTAGGCCCACACTATCCCTTTGAAGAAACTGCGTTGCTGCTACTACTACACTGTGCCTCCCTGCACTGTTGCAACTCTGCACTACACTACTTAGACTTAGCGTTCTAGTCAGTGCATTTGTTGCTCCAACACTCCTCTGCACTAATTGACATTGGTCCATCCTGCTACTTTTGATCTAGGCCCCGTAGCAAGGAATTTATCCGAGAGGTGGGATCCTCTAGGATCTTGCCCATTTGTAGCTCCTTCGAACTATAACTCTAAATCAACCCACCTCCCTTGTGGAGGTATCTCGGATGTCATGACAAAATCCTCCTCCTCGATCTTCACGAGTGTAGCCTTCAGATCATGCTTTTCATCTTTGTCCTTCTTCCTGAGAGGACATTGTGTTGCGTAGTGACCCATTTCACCCCTAAAACAATTGATCTTCGAGACGTCTTTCTTTCACTTCCGCTGCTCCTACTGCCCCTTGGATGCAAGGGATGCATTCTCATCCTCCTCCTTGGGCTTCGACCCACTGCTACTACTTCCGTCAAGCTTACACTTGACTAGATCTCTCAGATCCTCTTGCTTAAGAGTTTCCCACATCTCATCCCAATTTGGTAAAGTTTCCCTGCCCAGGATACTCTGGACAAAGACTTGCCACTCATTTGAGACTCAATTGAGGGCCAGTCTAACCAACACGGACCCTTGAGGTGTATACCTCATAGCTGCTAACTCATCTCAAGTCTCCTGAAGCTTTGTGAGGAACAGATCTATGCACTCCCCCTTATGCATCTGTGTAGATCTCAGTTTCTTCTCTAAGTACATCTTTCGCTACTCGAAAGATCCTTGATATAGCATTGCCAAGGAATCCCACATCTCCTTAGCAGTTCCTATGTTGGCGATTTGACAAACCACATGATCCTTTACTCCATCTAGGATCATCCTCTTGGCCTTCGCCATTTCTTCTCTGTACTTCTTCAACAGATCTTGATCTATAGGCACAACCACCACACTGTCGACATAAGTCTTGAGAGAATTCTCATCTAGAAGGAATGACATCCTTGCCTTCTAGATGATGTAGTTGGATGCTCCATCCAACTTGTCCTGATCTCTCAGCCAACTGGTTTCCATTTCTTCCATGAAAATGTCGAATTGCTCCTCTCTGCTTCTTACTATTGCTACTCAGCCAATAAGAAAACGAACTTCTTGGCAGGAAGTCTATAGAGGAAAAATTTCCTCACTGTGCTTCTCTTCTCTCTTCTAATGTCATTCTACCTAGAAAAACGGCTTGCAAAAAAATTGTGTCCCACCAGCTCTTCCTCACACTGAGACTCAATGTTGCTCCCTCTTCCATGACAATATTTTGATCTGGAAGCCCTTCTCTCTATCGACTCACTTAGAGAGAGACTGCCTCAAAATTCAACCCTCCTGGCTTGGACTGTGCAAACCCCTTTGGGGATTTGAATTGTTGCCTCCTGCAACTATTCAGTCTCCTTTTCTGCTTAGCGTTGGGTTCTCTGGTACTGTTCTTCTTGCTTCACCTACACTACTCTGATACCATGTGAAAATTCCTTAAACCAGAATCCCTACTGCAGCAACTAATGATATTTCTCCTATTTGTTAGATTTACTTGAACAAGTTATTTGCAGTTTCTTACGACAAACATCGAAATACATACACTGTAGCCTACACAATTAAATAATATGCCGAAACAAGAAACTAAACAATAGAGAAAGATACAACACAAATGACACAATTGTTTTTGGACAAGCGTCCTCAGAAAAACCCAATGCGGGAAAACCTATGTAGCAGATTTGAGGGTTTTTATTATTAAACTGAAATTATTTATGAATACAATCTCTAGATGCCTTCCTGGAAATCTAGTTACAGAGAATATCACTTGGCAAAAGAAATTAGTTATATTAACTCACTCTACACTACAAGTCGCAACTGATCCGACAGTTGAACCAACGAGTCCCCGACTACTTCTGCGCTACCCTTGTGTGGGCCCTGCATCAGCCTCTAAGGCAATTTTTCACTTCATTTGGGAATCAATTTTCCTTTTGGAGCTAATTCTAGTCCTCCTGGCTCAGAAATGTCAGCCTCCTCGGCAAATTTAGACTTCTGTGTGAAGGCTCTGCCTGGGGCCTGCGTGAGCCCTTCTTGGCTCCGTGTCATCCTCTCTGGCCTCTACGATGCCTCCTTTGTGTGTCTCTCTACCTCTCTGCTGAGTATTCTTGGCTCCAGAGAAGATCCTCTAGCCAAAACTCCCTCTGCCCCTCTCTGCGTGATCACTACAAATCAATGTGCTGCCTCTAGCTTCAACAATTCGATCTCACTGATCAACTCTTTGTGTGTTTTCCAAATGATCCTCAAGCCTCCTTAAATAATATTATTGTTGACATTCAACTACCCATATTAGAAGCTAATCAATGGCTAAGATCATTTCTTCTTGATCCTCGTCTTCTTCTAGAAGTTACACCCACAGTTAGATTAATACCCATTAATTATTTTAATTTCCTAAGTTTAGACTTAGGATCCCATTAAAAATAATTAATTATTTTAATAAAATTGTCTCATGGTGGAATTTCCCAAAACACTTTCTGGGTTCTTTGGAATACATGTGCCCATGCCTCCCTGCAAAATTGAGACTTAGAGCACATCCAATGCTACCAAAAATCAACAAGAGTAAGATGGAATCTCTCAAGAAAAATCAATATGGTAATGTTATTCTTGGAACTAATGTTACAACAAAAGTTCCGGGAAAGGATAAAGGCATAATTAATAAACATAGAGGAGAAGTTGATGCTTTATCAGTTCAGGGACTAAAGTAGAATATTCTAAGTGTAGGTCAAATGGATGATAAGGGAAATATAATTGTGTTTACATCAATCAAGTGCAAGGTTATGGATGAAGAAACTAGAAAGGTCATAGCAGGAGGATATAGAAACCCATACAAATTATATGTTCTTGAAGAAGGAAACTCTCGCAGATATGAGGAGGATACACACTCAAAGTAAAAGAATATGGTGCCCATTGCAGTTCATTATTCTTAAAAGAATACTTGTAACAATGACTACAAAAGTGATGTGAGGTACTTGACCTCATAAGAACAAAAGTTTATTATCAGGTCCAAAGGATTAGTAATCTCAAGGGGAGAAATACATGTTTTGTCTCGATGATGATTCCTATGATTGTTTTGATATTCATGTTTCTTATACTACTGACAGTGCATCTGGTGTAGTAATAATGAACAGGCTTAGGGGGAGCTGAAGTTGTGAAGTTTTAGTATTTCACTTTCTGTACGTGGATCCTATGAAGACAAGTCGTGTATATACACGAGTTCTGATCTAAATAGTCACATATGTTTTTTATGATGAAGAAACAGTGAGACAGACTCAACAAAAGGCTCTGATATGCTTCAGTCAATTATTATTTGGCTTTCTTGTTCTGATGATTGATGATTACAGTGTGTTGATGTTATTTAGAAGTTGTTTTTGGCTTTTATAAGTTGTTGATTATTTGATGGATAACCGATTGATGAAGATATTTTGATGTCCTTACTGATATGTGAGATGATATGATTAGATATGATAGTGAACAATTGGCACAGGTTCAGGGGTAGAATATGCTATTCTTCTAATAATGCACTGTTGGCATTATGATTGCTTGAGAATTTCTTGTTACATAATGATGCTCATGTTGCTGAGTTTTTTCTATGTTGCGGTCAGGGGTTTCCTATGATGAAATCATGGATGATACATAATGATTATCATGTAGCTGAAGTTTTTTCTATGTTGCGGTCATGGGTTTCCTATGATGAAATCATGGATGATACTTATATATTTCTTGACCATGGATAAAATTAACTTTTAGGAAGCTTCAAATTTGTCTTCCAGGTTAGAGGACGAATTTGCTTGCTTGTCAGGATCAACTTCACAAGGTGTCTGGTATATACACAGTGGAGCATTAGCTCATATGACAAGGGTTAGAGAATATTTCTCTAGCTACGAGGAGGAGCATATGGAATCCCAGATTACTATGGGAAATAGAAAAAAATGTATTCCAGTAGGGAGAGGTAACATAGATTTTCATGAGGGAGTCAGGAGAAAGTACCAATGCTACAAATGTATTGCATGTGCCAGGATTGGGTATGAACCTAATTTCAGTATCCAAGTTGTAGGATAAGGGGTATGATGTCCACTTCATAGGGAAGAAAGTGTATGTCAAACACTCAAGCTGGAAGATGGTCAGACAAATTGGAGCTCAAAGCAACAAATTGTACAAGTTGCATCTTGAATCTCCAATGACACTAAGTATGTAGTAACAATAGCAGTGGTGAGGAGCTGAATGAGTTATGGCATAGGAGAATGGAAAATATACAACATGGAGCACTTACGATGCTCAGAGAAATAGTAACAAGGGTTCCATAAATTGTCACAAAACACGATGATGTGTGCAGAGGATGCGTGCTTGGGATGTATGTTAAGTAAGCATTCCCAAGAAGTGACAATAGAGTAGATGGCATGTTAGGACTTATACATTCATATATTTGTGGCCCGATGTCCACTAGAGCTCTTTGTGGTAATGAATACTTCGTCACCTTTATTGATGATCTTTCCAGGAAAACCTGGATCTACTTCTTGAAGACCAAAGATGAGGTCTTTGATCATTTTAGAGAGTTTAAGGCTCTTGTGAAGAATGCGACAGGGAAGAATATCAAGGTGCTTCACTCAAATAATGGTGGAGAATATATTGATAAATAATTCACAAATTTATGCACGAAGGAAGGAATCAGAAGAGAATGGAAAACTCCATATAATCCACAATAGAATGGGGTAGCAAAGAAGAAAAACATAACCATAGTTGCAACTATAAAATCTATGTTATATGACTAGGATTTTCCTAGATTTTTATGGGCAGAGGCATGTAACACGACAGTGTATATTCAGAACAGGACTCCTCATAGAGCATTGGGGAAGAAAACTCCAAAATGAGTCTTCACAAGTAAGAAGCCAAAAGTTAGCCACTTCACGATTTTTGGTAGTGTTGCTTATTGACGCATACCAGATGAAAAGCATACCAAATTGGATTAGACTACAAAAAAGTGGTTCTCGTTGGGTATAGCGAAACCTCAAATGCATATAGGATTTACATTCCTAGAGTTAGGAATGTTGTGGTAAGACGAGGCATGAATTTCATGGAGGGCTGAGCTTTCAGAAGATCTCATGAGATGCCTGCAGGTGATCAAAATTAGTCAGTGAAAGCTCCTTTGGTCCAGCAATAAGGGCAACCTGTGGGACTGACAGGAGGATAGTCACAAAGATCGAGTATAGTGACTAGTACCAGTGTTTTCTCAGGTGCAGGAGATCCAAGGAGTTCTCAGTAGACAGAGCAATAGAGGCAGGATGAGGAGGAGCTGGTTGAACCTCCCACCACCAGTGATCGAACCAATAGAGAGGTTCGTTAGACATTGAGAGATGTAGAGGAGTTTATTAGAACTCCTAGGTTGAATAAAAGATAGCACAAACAACCTGACAAGTACCAAGAATTGGTGGCTCAGGTTGCAGAACCTTCCATATTTCATGAGGATGCACAACATCAGGTGTGGGTAGATGCCATTTTAGAAGAGTATAACTTTACCATGACGAATGATGTTTGGGAAGTAGTGCCAAGGCTTGAAGGAAAGTCAATTGTAGGCTCTAGATGGGTCTACAAGATAACGTATGTTGCACATGGTAGTGTGGAAAAGTACAAGGCTAGATTCATGGCAAAGGGGTATGCAGAGAAAGAAGGGATAGATTATGAGGAGACCTTCACCCCAGTTTCCAGATACACCTCTATCAGGTCAGTTATATCCCTAACAAATCAGATGGGATGGTAGATTCACCAGATGGATGTCAAGACAACATTCTTGAATGTGGTGATAGAGGAAGATGTATACATAGAAAAACAAGAGGGATTCGAGACTCATGAGAGGCACACTCATGTGTGCAAATTGAAGAAGCTCTATACATGATCAAATAGGCTCCCAAGGCATGGTATGGTCGGATTAACTGTTACATGTAGCAGATGGGATTCATCAAGAGTAACACATATCCCAACCTTTACTATTTAATGGTAAAGGGTGAGCCACTCATCCTAGTATTGTATGTGGATGATATTTTCTTGACAGTATCATTAGGGCTCATAGAGGATTGCAAGAGGAACTTGGCAGCAAAATTTGATATGAAGGATTTGGGGTTGATGCACTATTTCCTAGGATTGGAGGTGTGGTAGAAGGATAGGGAGATCTTCCTAGGGCAAGGAAGATATGCTAAAAATATTATGAAGAGGTTCAAAATGTAGGATTGTAGATCCATGTCTACACCCATGATTACCAATTGGAAGAAGATAGATGCATCAGATGAAAATAATTTAAACCCCACCTTGTGTAGACAGCTTATCAGGTCTCTCATGTATCTTGTCAACACTAGGCCATATATTTGTTTCGTATTCAATACCCCAGTTAGTTTATGGTAGAACTGAAGAGGGTACATTGGGAAACAACAAGGCATATTTTGAGGTATGTGCGTGGCACAGTCGAGTACGAGTTGAAAGATACCCGAGGGGATGATGTCAGGCTATGTGGATTCATAGATGCAGATTGAGCAGGTAGTTCAATGGACATGAAATGTACCTCTAGGTACTGCTTCAATGTCAGATAAGGGATGGTTTCTTGGTGTAGAAAGAAGTAGAAGTTAGTATCACTGAGCTTTGTGGAAGCAGAATATATGGTAGCAAGCACAACTACGTGTGAATTTATATGGCTTCGGAAGCTGCTAGTGTGCTTGTTCAGACAGAGGTGGAGGCAACTAGTGTCTATTGCGATAATCCAGTGTTTCATGACAGGTCAAAACACATAGATATTCAATGTCATTTCATCATAGATTGTGTACAATGTGGAGCAATCCAGCTACAATATGTTCCCAAAGAAGAGCAGGTTGTAGATATACACACGAAAGATCTAGAAAGATATAATTTCGTCTATTTCAGAGAAAATATGGGTATGGTGGAGAACCCATTTTAGTAGTAGGGTTATATCACTTTGGATGATTCTCAGTTGCAGCAGTAGTAGATGAGAGGGAGTTGCAGTGGTGGCAGCGTCAACAACAACATAGATGCAATGTATATCGAATTTGTGCAGTGGTTTGTGGGAAGAAGTAGCCAGACATCAACAACGTGATAGGAGATGATACAGAGACAAAGTGTCATGATAGGGTGTGCAACACTATAACACATTCCTTGCTAAGAGGGAGTGTTAGTTTTTGTAGAATCAGATGTGTTCTAGCCACAAAATTTTGTGGAGAGGCTAGAATACATGAGATCTCCAAAACCCAGAAATCATTTATGGAAATTCCACCTAGAAGTGTCTCAATTAGATTATTAATCTTTTTTTAAATATTTCCTAAGTCTAAACATAGGGAATATGGTTAATTAATTAGTATTAATTGAGATAAGGCGAGAATGATCTAGAAACTCACATGGATCAATCCATAGATGATCCTAGCCATCGATTATGTTTTAATCATGATCGTTTTTACTCCAATAGAGGATTATAGGAAGAAGTCGATGGGTACATGGAGAAGAGACTAGTGCAGATACTTAGTTGCCTAGGCAGTTCGATTTTCTTAGTGGCAATGATCCAGCAAAGAAGATGGACCCAGACGGTGGGTAGTAGGTGGTAGAGGAGGGTAGCAACATTCGAACAAGAAGTGTTCATGTTCCAGGAAGAGGAAGTGAGAGGAAGGCCAAATTCCATAGAGGCTTTGCATAGAAAGTGATGCAAAAGCTCTAGTTTGAGGCTAGAAAGTCAATCCTGGGGGTAGAAATTAGTGGTGGAGTGTGAGAAAATTCTCATAATAATTTTTTCCAATATTTTCCTCAGATTAGATTGCCAGTAGAGTATCTAAATTATTGTACTCAGAATTACTTCTGAAGATTAATAATAAAACCCTCATCTACTACACCAGTTTTCCAGCATTAGGTTTTTACGGGGACATTTATCCAAAAATAACTGTGTTAAAATTCTTGTGTGTGTGCTAGAATTTTTCAATTTCCAATATTTTATTTTTCCGCAGTATTTTTATGTTGAAAATTCCAGTTGTGATTTTATTCATTGTTTGTCATAGCAAATAAACTACATAATTAAACTTACAGTTAGAAGAATAATTCCTAGTTTCTTGCGATAGATGAAATTTTCACACTTCTTTCGATAGATGCTTCCCCTGTCTACATTTTCACCACACTTCTTGTTAGTTTCTCCCCTTGCCTACATTTTCTCCATACTTTTTGTCAGTTTCTCCCTGTTTTTGCATTCTCTCCCCATTTGATATCAATAGAAAACTTTGCTCCTTGTGTCTGCATCAACACTTCCTAACAAGTGTTCCTCTTTCTCTATCATTGAGGATTTCTCCGCTTGAGTTTGTGCCCCAATATTCATCTTTAGATTAAGTTTTTTCAACCCATGTTGAATATAGATGTATTTCTCCATAGCTCAGAACATCACATATATATAAATCATGTCTAATACAATTGTGCTCCATCTAGTCAACCATTATATGTTTTTGTAGAGCGTCTCCAAGACTGGACAGGCCTAACTCCACCATGTAGCAAGTTCCCACTCCTTCAACCCATTGATGAGATGGTCACTGATTCTTTTAGGGAAGAAAAATTTGGCTCTTGTGTATTTCATCGATACACATTTATTCTCACTCTGAAAATTTTGTTCAATCCCAAATATTATTTTGGAATTGTCTCCATGTGAGGAGCTAAAACATAACCATATTTTTTCATCATACATGAACAAGAAAGGAAGTTTCAACAATTGTTGGGAATTCCCCAACAATAATTGTTTATTTACATTGTACATAATATTCTCTCTCTGACAATGGTATTCTACAAAATGAACTTGTAGCTCAAAAATATATCACCACTTTGCTCCTTTGAAAAAAAATTCAAACATTTTGTACCAATTTATCAAGACTATCAATTACAAAATACTTAGTTGTAGAAGGTATGCATAATCACTGTTGGTGTTTTCTTGAACTTTGTTTTCCCTTTCTAGGCACATTGTTTGTTGTTGCCTTTCTATTATCTTGAACACCTTTGGGTTTTGGATTTTCAATCACATTCCTTGTTATTGGCTTTGTATGCACATCCCTATGTTTTATACTATTAGCTAACTCATCCTTGCTCTCATTTTCCATGGTCACATGTTGACTCTGTATATCAACGACTTGAGTGCTCTCTTCCATTACACCATCTAAATGATAGTTCTGCAAAATTTCTATTTCTCATTCCTCCTTGGAAGTATAATTGTTCCTTTCATTGAAAGAAGACTTCATTAGCCATAATTGTTCTTCAAGTGCCTTACTCATATAGTCTGTGATGATGTATTAATATATTTGATGATTTTGGTATCAGTTTAGGCTACATGGTCTATTTTAATTATCAACCAGGGTTGGTAAACTTGTGAGCCCCTCTATGCTATATACATAGGAGGCAATTCCTCACACTTATTGAAATGACCTATAAGAAGTGTATGGGGATTTAGGATCAAATGAGAGGATCCACTTATTAACACAACACAATTACATGGCAATACAATCCCTTGACCTCTCTAAGGGCGAGCTCATGTCAATGGATGTAAATTTGGTAATTATGCAAAACTTGATTCTTTAGTATGTATTTCTACAACCCTTACATATAAGGCAATCCGCCAAATCCCATCAGCTATAAACTAAGGAAAACCAGACATTCACACAAAAGTAAACTTCACACCAGATGGAAAATAAAAGTTCATACTAACTGGAAAAGTAAATCCTACATGCAGGCTTACAATGGAAATTAAATAAAAACCACAATACAAAACAATAATACAAATCTACTTACGAATTAACAACAAAGGAATACTAAAACAAGACCGTGCCTCAAGTGGGCCCCTGTTCAAGGCCAGACTGTGCATCTACGCTTTCTAATCATTCAACACAGACACACTATTAAGCTCCAAGATTCATACAAGATAGTAGAACAAAGTACAAGAGCTCAAATGATCACACACAGAACGACATTTATATATTATTCAGGAAAAAGTATCAATGTATCTCCATTGTCCTAGGCTGCCAATAGATTACATATATATACAAAATTCATAGGTTCTAAAATTAAAATACAATATCATGTTTCACTGAGCGAACTGATCTACAACACAAATAGAAATATGTTAACAACTATCTACTAGTTTTGGTCATTGTCTGAACAGACTCTATTATTCTCAACCGCCAATGTGTATGCTTTTCTCGAAAATCCTGTAGATTCTTGGAAACAGTCATATCAAGTGGATCTAAACTGACCCAACAATGTTGTAAACTTTCTAGAACAAGTATATTGGTTGGAGTTGCGTATAAGCTTTGGTTGCAGCCGTCGTGATAATGGTTGCGGGTTAGAATACTAGAGGTGTCTAGTCTATTTCAAAACAACAACCCTTTAAAACTATAATAGAATCTATATATGGAAATTTCACGGGCACAAGTGGTTGAACCAATAAGCTAGAATCCTTGGGAGTCCACACACAAAAATAAAATGTGAAGGTTTCTCTGTCAACGCATGGCCATGATAGATAGAACCAAAATCCATCCCGTAGACAAGGAATCGCGAATGTTAATAAGTCATTGAACCTTTATTTATCACAAACCATTATATATATATATGAAAGCTATAATGCAAGCCATAATGCATGTACCTCTATCTAACCATACACACCTAAATACTCCTTTTAACAATTCTTTTAACCTTTAATTCAATGAAAAGAGATAAAACACTTAAGAAAATAAACACATATATACCTGTAGTTATAAATAAGGAGATTACAGGTGATCAAGGGCAAAAGATGGAATATATATAGGAAAAATAAATGTTTTGGTAAGAATAATACTTCCACATGGAGGACTCATCAATCTGTAACATCAATTCTTTATCTAAAGCTTCCTTTTTTCCTTGCATTTTTTTTGTACATCATTTAACAAATTTTCCCTATCCTTTTTAATTTGATTCAGTAGCACAATTACTTCATTATATGTTAACATTTTTACCTCCAATTCTACATGTATTTCCAATGTTTGACCCTCTAGGCCCAACACTCTCTAGCAATTTGGGAAATAATTATATAATATTTCTATAGACATTTCAGTTGCCTATTGAGTCTTAGAGAAAGCAATCTTTTCTCATCCTCTTTTTATAATGATTCAAATATCCTTTCCTTGCTCTTATTTTTTTTGGTTAATTCAAAACATTTCTCCTCTTTATTTTCCAAACTTTCCATCAAGTGATTCAAATTCCCTCCTTTGCTCTTCCATTTCTTGCACATATGTTTGCAACATCTCTCTAATTATTTTAGATGACTCTTCAAAATGCTTCTGAATTCTATCATATTCAATAATCAATTCTTCAACTTCGACTTTTCCATTTTAGGCAAACAACTGGTATTGTCAACCAGTTCAACATATTGTCCCTTCAACTAGTCCTCGAGATTATATATTCATTTACATTGCCTAGTAATGTTTTTAGCCATCAATTCAAGATTAAAGTTGCAGCTTTGCAGTAGTGCCTTCTTAATTTCCTTTCTCAGCATCCCACAAATGTGTGGCTTCTTCAAGTTCTTGATGTATTTCTTGTGCCCTTCGATTGATTTCAATCAATTGTGATTTAGACTATTTTTAGCTCCACATCGAAGGAAAAAAAACTACTCATTGTCGTTGGACTTCTCTTCCATTCTTTTAACTGCAAATGAAAATATCATGTCAAACTATCCCAAGCCTTGTTTCCTCTTATTCTTCCTTTTCTTCAAATATCTTAGATCATTCGACCTTTGAACAAGCTTCCATCAAAAATTTAAACTTGTGTCTTGTGCATATAGATCCATTTTTGGCTCTTCTTGTTTTCCTCTCCACACCTTGGTGTGCTTTTCTTTAGCTTGGTAGAAACATATTTTTCTTTGATTTTTTAGGAGACCATCGCATGTTGCTTATCCAGTCACTTGTTATATGCCCAATATTGTGGGACTTGTAGCATTTTGTACCGTACTTGAATAAAAGAGCGAATGAATTATGGATTTCGCTGATGTCTCCATTAGATTCTCTGATTTGTTTGCCTACAATTTTTCTTCGAGGGGTTTGAAAAGGGCCTCTTTCACTTACATAATTGTTCTTGGCATAAACTCTACAATCCCTTTCTTTATGTCCAAAATTTGTACATGAAAAGAAATGACTAATAAATATCATTTGATGCTCGATTGAGTAGGATTGACTTGATGAATTAGTTCTTTTGAAGTTGTTTTGCTTTAGATAATATTGACTTCTTCGTTGATCCTTGTCTCTTATTAATCTATTCCTAGTATTGTGTATGGATCCCTTTAGGGCATCATAGCAGCTTCTAGTTGTAGCAACTCTTCCAAACTTATCTTGATTTCTTCCATTGCTTCCATTGTGATTGGGGTTTTGAAGAATATGAGCATATCCTTCAGGATTTTCTTCAATCTTATTTTCTAGTGACTTAAGGCATTCTTATTCATTGTACGAAATCTCACCCACATAACCAAGACTTGTTTTTTCATATGGTGATCTTTGAATTATGAGAATATCATCCAACATTTGAGAAATTTTCAATTTCTTGTTGAGCTTGTGTACTTCATTCTTTAATGAGACAATCTTTCCTTTAGTTGGATTTTCATCACTTCCTCTATTCTCTTTGCTTCTTCTAGCTTAATTTTCAAGGAGATGACTTCTTCAAATTTTTTCTCTTACTCTTCCTATTTTTTATCAAATTACGCTTCTAGCTTATTCTAATCCTCAACCTTTTCCTTTAGCTAACTTGTCAACATTTCTTCTATCTTTTTTTTCTTCTTGAAGTCTCAAAAGAACAACTCCAGTTTCATAAATGTTATTATTCTTTTCAAGATTTTTCAACTGCTCTTTAAGATTTATATTTTCTTTTTTGAGCTTCACTATTTGTTCTAGTGCAACCCCAAGATCTATTTCAATGGTGTAACCTTCTTTTGTATCTAAATGCCTCTTTTGATTGTCTTCATATTCTTTACAGGGTTTTGTATTCATGGCTATGGAGGTGACTTCTTTCTGGGATTTGGAGTCTCGCCTTCTTGACTTTTCCATTTGTGTTTTTGAGGTATATCTTATAGCTGTTAGGTTGTGTATGGAGGAACATGTTCTAATAACAATTGTTGAAAATATTGAGAGGGGGTGTGAAGTAGTATTTTCTTACTATTAATATTTTTTAGCTTTCAAAACATTTGATGCACGTAATGTTAGAAATCTGCAGTTTCTAAATCTTAATGTGACCCGATTAAAGCATTAAAGCGTTAAAAGCGTTAAAAGCATTAAAGCATTAAAGCATTAAAGCGTTGAATTGGTATATGATGGACGTACCAGATTTAGTGTTATATAATATAAAAAGGATTGGGTCCTCTCTCCCCCTGCTAAGAGTCGCATTCTTCTCCATCAAGAAGCGCATAAAGAAACAGGGCTAGAAAGAGAAACTGAATTCTGAGAAGAAGAGTAGGAGTCAGAAGAAAGTAGATGGCAGCCATTACATCTTCTGCTGTTAATCAAGGTATGTCATAGATCATATTAAGTTTTGTTTGTGAAATATTCGGTATTGATGATCTTTGGGCTGTTAATTTGAATTGTTCATAATTAATCAAGAAAGATTTACATTTGGTATCAGAGCCACCAATCAATAACTGAATATTTCCTATGATTGCAATTGATCTGTTCTGTGCTTTACTCATGATGTTAATCAAATCCTCCGCATGCCCACAATTTTCTGATCAAGTGATTTGCTTTCTTCGTGTATCTGCTTTAATTGATCCACCATCCACTGCTTTATTACTGAGTAAAATATTTCTGTCATTCCGTGATAAAAAATAATAACGAATATGATACCGGCGATTGCCCATATCCGATTCGTTGGTGAAATGTAGAGCTCAGGAATTTTTTCGGTGGAATTTTGATTCATAATTCGATTCATAATTCTCCACGTATTCACAACCTATTGCGATCAATTTAGTTTGGATATGCGGGCATGAATATTATCTCGAAAGTCTCTTTTAATAGAGGGATGAATCACTTTGTGCTTGTAGTATACCGGAATGCCGCTACTACGGTTGTGCTTGCTCCTTTCGCCTTCCTCATTGAAAGGAAAGTGCGAGCGAAACTCACTTTTCCCATATTCTGCCAGATTTTTGCATTGGGTTTGTTGGGGCCTGTAATCGACCAGAATTTTTACTTCGTGGGATTGAAATTGTTTTGCATAAAGTATGTGTTATAAATCATTTATGCACATGAGATTTATGATTTTGTTAATCACCAAAGTGGTCAAAATCAGAATAGTCATTTAGTGCATAAGTGACATAATGATTATTGATAGAAATTGCCAGTTATAATAATACCAATTAACACTGGCGTCACTAATGATAGAACCTGAGAGCTTACCCAAAGGAAAGTCTTGTTCTATAACTAGTTGACATGATGAGGTTTAATAGATATTTTGATTAAATAAATATTGATCATCCAAAGATGTCAGTTCTATTTAATTGAATATATTTATTACCTACTTATGTTTTGGTATTTGATTATGTTAAGTATAAGATAGTATCTACCCAAAGGAGTGCTATATTATGCTATTATGTCTACATCTGAATCGCGTTAGTTATGAGCTTACAATTATTTCATTTTTTTTTTTTTAATTTGCAGGAGTTCCCATGAATACACCTGCTTCATCTGTTACATTGTTCACTGGTGTTAATTTTTCTGAATGGAGAGAACAAGTCAATTTCCATTTAGGTGTTCAGGATCTTGACTTGGCACTCCTTGAGGATAAACCTGCTGCTCTTACAAAAGATAGTACTGAGGCAGAAAAATCACACCATAAAGCATGGGAACGCAGTAACAGATTGAGCCTTATGTTTATTAAGATGACTGTTGCTAACAACATCAAGTCAACAATTCCACAAACAGAAAGTGCTAAGGAATATATGCAGTTTGTGGAAGAGCGTTTTCGTTCAGCTGATAAGTCACTCGCTGGTACTCTTATGGCAGAACTCACGACCATGAAGTTTGATGGGTCGCGAACTATGCAAGAGCACATTATAGAGATGACTAATCTTGCAGCAAGGTTAAACTCCCTGGGACTTACAGTAGAGGATTCTTTTCTTGTCCAGTTCATCCTGAACTCGCTACCTTCTGAATATGGACCTTTTCAGATTAACTATAACACTATAAAGGATAAGTGGAATGTTAATGAATTGGCCAGTAGACTTGTTCAGGAAGAAGGACGGTTGAAAAATCAAGTGAATCACTCAGTAAGTTTTGTGAGTAATAAAGCTGGTAAAGAAAAGAAAGGAAAATCAAGTCATTTCAAGAAGAAAAAGGCACCTACTAAGAATGGGCAGGATAAGGAAAAGAAGGAACTAAAGGATGTTCAATGTCATTTCTGTAAAAAGAAAGGACATTATCAAAGTGACTGTCCGAAAAGGAAAGCTTGGTTCGAAAAGAAAGGTAATTATCTATCTTTCGTATGTTTTGAATCAAATTTAGTTGAAGTTCCCATTAATACATGGTGGCTTGATACTGGTGCTACAACTCATGTTTCCAATAATATGCAGGGATTTCTTATGATCCGAACCATAAATCCAAATGAAGATCGTTTTCTCTTTATGGGAAACGGAATGAAATCTTCAATTGAAGGCATTGGGACTTATTGTCTAATTCTAGAAAGTGGATATGTATTAGACTTATACAGTACACTTTATGTACCTTCATTATCTAGAAACCTTATTTCCGTAAGTAAGTTGGATATTTCTGGTTTTAGATGTATGATTGGATCTGGCTGTTTTGATTTATATAAGAATACTGATAATGTTGGTTCTGGTATTCTAATTGATGGTTTATATAAATTGAAACTGAATGACACTTATGCGAATTCCTTGTTGAATGTAGTAAATAATGTTGGATGTAAACGTAGCATGTTGAATGAAAATTCTGCTTTCTTGTGGCATAAAAGACTAGGTCATATATCCAAAGAAAGAATGATGAGATTAGTAAGTAATAAAATTTTGTCAAATTTGGACTTTAGTGATCTAGAATTATGTGTGGATTGTATTAAAGGTAAACAAACCAAACATAATAAGAAAGGAGCCACTAGAAGCAGCCAGCTTCTTGAAATAATACACACTGATATTTGCGGACCTATGGACACTCCAGCCTTTAATGGAGAAAAGTATTTCATCACTTTTATTGACGATTTTTCCCGTTATGGTTATGTCTATTTGCTTCATGAAAAATCTCAATCTGTGAATGTCCTTGAGACGTTTGTAAAGGAAGTTGAGAGGCAATTAGATAAAAAGGTGAAAATCATAAGGTCTGATAGAGGTGGTGAATATTATGGTAAATATAATGAGTCAGGCCAGTGTCCAGGTCCATTTGCAAAATTCCTTGAAAGTCATGGCATATGTGCGCAATACACAATGCCAGGTACACCACAGCAAAATGGTGTAACAGAAAGGCGCAATAGGACGTTAATAGATATGATTAGGAGTATGATGTCAGATTCTACACTACCTAAGAATTTATGGTCGTATGCTCTCAAAACCGCTAATTATTTGTTGAATAGGGTTCCTAGTAAAGCTGTTCAAAAGACTCCTTTTGAGTTATGGACTAACAGGAAACCTAGCTTAAGACACCTGCATGTTTGGGGTTGTCCAACGGAAGCGAGAATTTATAATCCACATGAAAAGAAATTAGATTCTCGAACGATCAGTGGGTATTTTTTAGGTTACCCTGAGAAATCTAAAGGGTACGGGTTTTACTGTCCTAATCATAGTCCAAGAATTGTAGAAACTGGTAATGCAAGATTCATTGAGAATGGTGAAGTCAGTGGGAGTACTCGAAGAGAAATAGTAGAAATAAAGGAAACAAGGGTAAATGTTACATTGCCTAGAATAGTTCCTCCATCTACTATTACTCCAAATGTTGTTCCAGCTGTTGTAGAACAGCATGATGATAATGAACAACATATAAATGAAGAAGTACTTCCTGAAGGAAATGACTTACATAATGCTGATATGCATGAACCACAACAAGTAGCATTAAGAAGACCTCAAAGAAATCGTAGGTCAGCTATTTCTGATGATTATGTGGTTTATATGCAAGAATCAGATTATGATATTGGAATCAATAAGGATCCAGTTTCATTTTCACATGCTGTAGAAAGTAAAGAGTCAAAGGAATGGATTAATGCCATGAAAGAAGAACTGAAATCCATGCAACAGAATGAAGTTTGGGATCTCGTTGAGTTACCACATGGCTGTAAAAGAGTCGGATGCAAATGGGTTTTTAAAACCAAACACGACTCTAGTGGTAATATCGAACGGTATAAAGCTAGACTTGTTGCTAAGGGTTACACTCAGAAAGATGGTGTTGATTACAAGGAGACATTTTCTCCTGTTTCGAAAAAGGACTCACTAAGAATAATAATGGCATTAGTAGCTCATTATGATTTGGAGTTGCATCAAATGGATGTGAAAACAGCCTTTCTGAATGGAGATCTTGATGAGGATGTTTACATGGATCAACCTGAGGGTTTTTCTATAGAAGGTAAAGAACAATTGGTGTGTAAACTTAAGAAGTCAATATATGGGCTTAAACAAGCATCCCGGCAATGGTATATTAAGTTCAATACCATTATTACATCCTTTGGTTTTAAGGAAAATACAGTTGATCACTGTATATACCAAAAGATCAGTGGGAGCAAGTTTATTTATCTGGTCCTTTATGTTGATGACATCTTGCTTGCTGCAAATAATTTAAGTATATTGCATGAGACTAAGGAATTTCTCTCAACGAACTTTGAAATGAAAGATATGGGAGAGGCATCCTATGTGATTGGAATAGAAATATTCCGTGATCGATCACAAGGAATATTGGGATTGTCTCAAGAAGGATATGTCGAAAGGATTCTAGAGAGATTTGGAATGAGTAAGTGTTCACCTGGGACAGTTCCTGTACAGAAAGGTGATAAATTCAATCTCATGCAATTTCCTAAGAATGATGTTGAACGAAAGGAAATGGAATCAATTCCATATGCATCTGTTGTTGGTAGCCTGATGTATGCTCAAACCTGTACTAGACCGGATATCAGCTTTGCGGTCGGTATGTTAGGGAGGTATCAAAGTAATCTAGGAAGGGAACATTGGCAAGCTGCAAAGAAAGTTTTGAGGTACTTACAAGGCACGAAAGATTACATGCTCATGTATAGAAGATCCAATGAATCGGAGGTGATCGGATATAGCAATTCAGATTTTGCTGGATGCATCGATACTAGAAAATCGACTTTTGGTTACCTGTTTATGTTTGCTCAAGGTGCCATATCATGGAAAAGTGCGAAACAGACTATCGTTGCTTCATCCACTATGGAGGCAAAATTTGTGGCATGTTTTGAAGCCACAATTCATGCATTATGGTTGCAGAACTTTATTTCAGGACTTGCGGTTGTCGACACCATTAGCAAGCCGCTGAAAATTTATTGTGATAACTCTGCAGCAGTATTTTTCTCAAAGAACGACAAGTACTCTAAAGGTGCCAAACACATAGATCTGAAGTATCTTGTTGTGAAAGATGAGGTTTAGAAACAAAGAGTGTCAATCATGCACATCAGGACAGAACTTATGATTGCAGACCCTTTGATGAAAGGGTTACAACCAAGACAATTTAAGGAACATGTTCAAAGAATGGGTCTTGGTTGTATTAATAATAATTGATGTGTGACATTCTGAGCTCTTTTATGTGTTTCTGATATACAATTATGTGTCTCTTGTTTTAATATAGTAGTACGTATTTTATGTAATTTTAAACAAGAAAGAGTCTTATAAAGATATTATGTTTAATCATTATGATATAAGACATTATGTGGACCATTATGCTGTTTTATATAAATTATGAGTATGAATTGATGGTTTGCTGGTATTGTAGTATATGGAAGGAAATGCATTGAATTAATAGTGCACAACCGCCATAACTCTCAGCAATTTATCATAGTATGATGTTCAACACTTAATATTATGAATAGTCGGGTCAAGTGGGAGAATGTTAGAAATCTGCAGTTTCTAAATCTTAATGTGACCCGATTAAAGCATTAAAGCGTTAAAAGCGTTAAAAGCATTAAAGCATTAAAGTTATTTTACATTTGCGATCTTTCTTGATTAATTATGAACAATTCAAATTAACAGCCCAAAGATCATCAATACCGAATATTTCACAAACAAAACTTAATATGATCTATGACATACCTTGATTAACAGTGGAAGATGTAATGGCTGCCATCTACTTTCTTCTGACTCCTACTCTTCTTCTCAGAATACGGTTTCTCTTTCTAGCCCTGTTTCTTTATGTGCTTCTTGATGGAGAAGAATGCGACTCTTGGCAGGGGGAGAGAGGACCCAATCCTTTTTATATTATTTAACACTAAATCTGGTACGTCCATCATATACCAATTCAATGCTTTAATGCTTTAATGCTTTAATGCTTTAATGCTTTTAACGCTTTTAACGCTTTAATGCTTTAATCGTGTCAAGAAATGAATCCGACCATATCTTGTAAAGGATTGGAAGAAATTACCACTCCTCAAACTCTAAAGATAGAAGGACATATCAAGAAGAAAACGGTTCAAGCAGTGAAAGATCACATCGAGCATCAACAACAAGTTCTCCAACTTTTAAAGGATAGCGCCACTTTGGTGCAAAATCAAATGAAACAATAGGTAGATCAACATCATAGTGAAAAATGTTTTGATGTAGGTGATTGGGTATTTTTACAGCTACATCTAAAGCAAGCTATTTATGAGAAGGAAAATGTTGGCAATACTACATGCACTTAAAAAATGGCGACCTTACCAAATGGGAAGACTCTTCAAGGATGAGGATGTGGAAGCATTGTTTTGTGCTATTTCTATTATCCAGCCAGATTGGATAAACGAAGCAAGGGATGAATGGAAGAAGGACAAAGAAGTATGGCCACTTATTCAAAAGTTGCAAAAGATCCCAATTCAAACAATATTGCGAGATATTAAAAAGGAAGGAAAAATCATATTGGAACCTGGAGCAGTCATAGAAACAAGAACCCGAAAGCTACGAAATAGATCAATTTCAGAGTATCTCATCAAGTGGAAGAACTTACCCACTGAAGATTCCACATGGGAGGACAAGAATTTTATACAGAAGCATCAAGAACTACTCAAGCGTTGAGGACAATGCTTTTTGAAGGAGAGGGGCATGTTAGGCCCCTATACTACTAGTGTAACCCCTTATTGTTATTAGTACAACCCACTTATTATATTGATGTACCCATGTAGTGCCCATATTATTACTAATGTGCCCCATAGAAGCCCACTATTGTTATTATTGTGCCCTTACATTATTATTGTTATGTCGGCTTTGATTATGTTATGACCCCTTAGACTCCTATATATAGAAAGGAGGTCTTTTCATTTGTATCATCCAAGAATTGTTCATTTATGTAATGTAAAGGAGGTTTCCCCCTCGAAGAGGCTGAATTCTAAGGCGTTGATCTATCTTTTCTATCTTTTCTTGAGCTGGTTTCATAACATAATGTGTTGATGTCGACAAGAAGTGACTCGTCACAGGAGGGCCTTGATGTATCCCACATCAACGACATGAAATGAGTGTAATGATTTTTGGAGACGGAATGTGACTGAAAACACAAGGTTCAGGAATGGCGGTCATGAAAATAAAGGTTTATGAGTATTGCAAAGGATGAATTTTAACTGAGTGAATGTTGGTGACACTTAATGAATTGGCAGCATTGACCCAAAACCAAAGTAATGGATGGTATGATAGACCATAGGTATGATAACCATCACGCAGATAACCCAACCCAAATAGTCACAGAGATGAAGTGAAAGTGTCATATTCAAGAGCGACCTGCTGCCATAAAGTGGTTTACCTATTTTCCCATTTTCCCCAGTCATTTTTGACCAGTACCTCTTTATTTTTTATCAAGCTTGAGGAGGATAACATATGCTTGTTGTATAATTCCACCCTTTGGGTGAATCCATCACTATGTGATATTTTAATGATTCTAGCAAAGGTGAAACTCGGTCTTGTCATGATGGACAAGTTTATCGCTATTTGATGTTTTAACGAGTTTAACGACAATGATAACTTGGTCCTTTTCATGTTTAGAGAGTTTGAAAAGGGACAAAAAGAAAACTCCACAAGTTTTTTCGTAAGTTTTGTCTCTCAAGTCCAAAAAAGCGTAAAATAATACGAGAGAGAACCTATTGACCATGTTCTATCAACGTATTCCTTTTTCGTAAATAATCTATCTCAGTTTGAAAAAGGGTTAAACTTATACTGAGTAGATGTCATCTCCAATCCGTTAACGAGCTGAAAAGGAAAAGTGCTTGGAAATATTTTCATATTTCGAGAGTCAGAAAAGATCTTAAAGAGGACTCCAAGGGGGTTCCTTTTTCGATGTTTAAGAGAGCTCGAAAAAGAGATAAAAGTATGCTCTGTGGTCAAAGTACAATTCACGATTGTGCACGTCAAATTCAGTAAGTCAGCTATAAATCTGTTCAAAGCAACACCAAACAGATTAAACATACCTATTTTATTGGTAAAAATAGGTAAAGACTAAAGTTTACTCATTTAATGATCATGAAATAAACATAAAACAAGAATTTACCATGTCATTTTCACCATTTGATATTTACCATTCAGTTTGTGCTCTGAACCAGTTTTTTACCTTGACCTTCAGTAGTTGATTGCGAGAGATTTTGTGGATCATTTCCCATGTCGTCTGGACCAGGTAGAAGATCTACCCCTTCTCTTTCTTTTCATGTCATTCTTTTGCAATTTTAGGATTTTTTTTAGGTTTTTAGGGCCCCTAGGGTTAGTATATTTCGCCCTAGGATCAACGCAGCCTTCTACATCAAAAACTGCACTACAGAGCACCCAAACAGAAGGGTACCTACTCTGCAGTGCACTGTCTCCTTATCTGGGCTGCGCTGGGTGAGTCTCACAAATTTGTTTCACTTGTTTGGCCCAAAATTTCTCCAGTTTTTTGCATAAAATGGATCCTAACTAAGCTTATGGTTTGATTTCAGGTTTTCATCATATTAGAATGTCTATTACTTGGTGAGAAAGAGAGTATGAAGAACAAGACATGGTTGCCCTAAATGATCAGGGTACTTTTGAGGCCCTCAGAAACTGTGGGTTGCTCAAATACTTCAGGTTGTCCAGGATCCAATGGATTAGGCTTTTCACATAAGGGAAAAATTGGTCCCTATTATGATCGATGATGTTTACTTTCTTACCAAGTTGTCGAGACATGGTGCCCCCATCTCTCTTTCAGGATTTTCCCGTGGAGGTGAATCGGTGAGGCACTATATTTGATAGTTTTGTCGGACGGGTATACAACCTAGCAAGGATGGGAAAATAAACATCAGGTATGTATGTGATTTCCTTTGAGAACAATCCTCTTCACTATCGCAAAGTTGGCAAGCAGTGTGACACTTCATCTGGCGAACAGATCATACATGCAGTATGCACTTGAGTGTCTTGGGCCAACTGTATTCAACTAGTGTGAGGTCGTAATTTCTTCGTTGAAAGAGAAGCTGACAAAGGTAAAGAGCGGTAAGATGAATAATTTTAGCTATGGGTCACTTTCAATCGCTTTTACCTTAGAGAGAATTCCATTGATGCAACCTTGGCATGTAACACTTGGTGTAGCTGGTCCTAGAGATCCATAGATGCAGAGTTGGGTCGAATTGATGGCTAGACATGATGGTTAGTAATCAATCACATTCTCTACTGCATTCTCTAGATGGATCAATTGAAAACACATTGTCATCAAGGAGCATTCATACGCAGGGATGAATTTTCGTGGAGACCCAGAGTTGAGTTTACCAGTGGCCACTCAATGGGGTGCTATAGGTAAATTGCTTTTGACCAAATGTTTTTTTATTTTTAAGTTTCTACATGTTTTTGTGTTTTTGATGTTTCCAAGACTAAAATAAAATCATTCTCATGGATACAAATTTTGGTATTGTTCGACCTATGGAACATCAATAGGAGGCAAGTGGACCAACGCGGAGAAATGCCGGGAGATCATTTCTCCAGGATTTGGATTTGACCGAGACACTGGCAGAGTTGCAGGATCAAGTGGAGGGGTTAACCCTCGGTATTCCGAATGTACGGATCAAGGAGTTACCTATGAGGACACAACACCATACTATTGGTGTTACTAACTGTTGGATGAGGCCATTGTGCATGATAGCTCAGCCTGTGACCTGTTATCATGAGCATCACTAGGTCTACTTAGGATGATTTTTGTATGCATTTTGAGTTTTTAGGTCAGATGACCAAACATGTCTTGGACACAAATTTTGTAAAAACTTTTAAAACATCTATCTATTTTTTTACTTTCAGAGTTTTTATATATGGTTATGTGCAATCCTATTCAACTAATGATGTGAATTGAAAATTTACTTTTACATGTGTCGCAAATGTCTGTTTAACACATAGTTCACTAATGAATCAATTAATGTGTTAAAGTTTCTGGAAATATGTTGATATTGAATGTACTCAAAATTTCTTTCCAAAAGATGAAATCTAAGGAACATATGAAGAATAGTTGGGTTTCGGATGGTATAAACATTTGTTAGTTGCAGTACGACGAGTTGTGAGTCCAACCTAATGATGATTCAGCGAATGCAAAGTGAAGTGGCATCAGAGATAAGTTCGATCAATGCACTATACTCAACGATATTGTTCGTAGAATGACTAATACAAATCCCTTGAAAACTCACTAACTCGCCACTTGGAGCGAAAATGGCCCATGTTGCGGAAGATAGGTTCTGCGTACTACGACTAACATTATCGACGTAACCAACAAATGGTTTCAAATATTCTGACATCTGCAACAAATGCAAAGTGGATTACTTAACCACATAAAAACTCTAAAAGACACATTGACACACACACATGCAATTAAGGCATATATATAGTGATTTTAATACACTCAATTAAGCATAGTAACGTTTGAGATACAACCCGTTTCGAGGCTACGACAATGGAATTCCATCATAATCCACCAACTCATAGGCACCTTTTGCCAGAATATGCTTGACAATGTAAGGGCCCAACCATAGTGGTTCAAATTTTCCTGCTCCTAGTTTATCAGCTTCCTGATCATAAAGCAAGACCAAGTCTCCTTCTGAGAAAATGCGAGGCTTGACATTTCTGCCGTATTGCATCTTGATTCGTTTCTTATGTGCTTCGTTAGTTGATGTGGCTTCATGACGGGTTTCATCCAGATGGATGAGTTCTAAGAAACACGCTTCTTCATTAGAAGTGTCAGGTAACAGGTCAATTGCGAATTTAAGAGATGAATTTTCACATTGTATCGGCAAGATTTCCTCCAGAGCATACACCAATTGAAAGGGTGTGAATCCAGCTACATTCCTTACCGAGGTTCGGTATGCCCATAAAGCAGAGTACATGATTAAATTCCCGTTTCGTTTATGAGCCCCTATCATTCTTTGAAGCATTCGCTTCAGGACTTTGTCGATGGCCTCAACTTGTCCATTAGCTTGCGGATAATAAGGAGTAGAACTATCATGTGAAAGTCCTAACTTGGCAGTTAACTCAATCATCATGTGATTGTGAAAATGTGACCCATGATCTGTAACTATAGCCTATGGTACACCAAACTGGGCAACCACATGGTTGAAAAAGAAAAGTGTAGCCATCTCACCACTATTGTTTAATGTAGGCATCACCTCGGTCCATTTTGTGAAATAGTTAATGGTGACTATAATATACCCATGCCCCCCGGCCGAGTGAGGGTTACATGTCATGAAGTCAATGCCCCATTTGGCAAATGGTCCAACAGCAATGACAAGATGCAATGGTGCAGGTGGTAATCTAGCTTTACGGTCATAGATCTGGCATGCATGACAGCTTCTGACAACAATAATGCAATCTTTGAATATGGTAGGCCAGAAGTAACCAGCACGGAGAATCCTCTATGTGGTAGCATAATCAGATAAGTGTCCACCACAAGCACATGAATGGAAATCATTCAAAACTTTCTTGGCTTCCTCATGTGTGAGGCACCTTCGTAAAATTGTATCGATACCACGATGGTAAAGAGTGTCGCCAATGATTAGATAATCTTTGGCTTGGTATCAGATACATCGTTGTTGCGAGCAAGAGGTATCGGGCCGGAAAGTTTGGGTCTGGAGATAAATTAGTATATCTCCATACTACGGGTCAGATGACGAAATTAGGAACAGAGACTCATCCAAAATTGATGGTTTTGATGTTGAATCAATGGCATTAGAGGGAAGGTCGCAAAGAAGCTCGGTGAAAACTAGAGATTTGTTTGATTTGGATTTGATGAATTCCAAATCAAATTCCTGCAAAATGACAATCCATTTTTATTATTTTCCCACCATCAATTGACATGATAAAATATATGTCATAGGGTTGCAATCCGAAATGACAGTGGTATTTCGGAGCAGGATATAGTGGCGAAATCTCTATACAACTTGGACAGATATCAAAGCTAGCTTTTCGACATAAGAGTACTTAACTTCTGTATCATTGAGATTACGACTAAATAATATATTGGATGTTCAATCCCATCTTCCTCTTGGACTAAAACCATCACAATGGTTGTAGTTGCAATGACGAGATACAGGAAGTAGTCATTTTGATAATTCAGGGAATACATTAATGATGTTCTAATCAAGGTATATTTAAGAGCATCAAAAGAATCTTGCAAAACTTGATCCCAATGAAAGGGTATCCCATTTTTCAAAATACGAGTAAATCCTTTAGCCATTTCAGCATAATTGGGAATGAATCTCCTTAGAAAGTTAGCATTCACTTGGAGTCTATGTAACTGTAGTAGATTGGAAGGTGGAGGCAAGTCAAGAATTTCCTGAACCCAAAGAGGGTCGAGTCAAATTCCTTCCTTAGACACTATGAAACCAAGAAAACACCAAAACCAACACAAAGCACACATTTGTGTGGATTGAGTCGTATTTTGTAGTGTCGGCGCCGTAAAAATATAGCTCTCAAATCCTACAGGTGATCAGTCCACTTTCCTGAATGCGCGAGTAAATCATCAAGGAATGGTTGAACAATATGTTTGATTTCATGGAAGGCATAGTTCATTTCCCTCTAAAAAGTTGCCCCTGCATTCTTCAAACCAAAAGGGAGTTTCCTGTAAGTGAATGTGCCCCATGGACAAATAAAAGAAGTTTTAGATTGGTCCTCTTAGTGGATATTGATCTGATTATAGTTGGAAAAGCCATTCATAAATGAAAATATTTCACATCCTATACATTCATCAATAATTTGGTCGATAAAAGGAGTGGGATAATTGTCTTTCGGACAAGCTTGATTAACATCCCTATAAGCAACGCACACTCATATTGTCCCTTGTTTCTTCATGACAGGAACAATATTGGAAACCAATTAGTAAGAGGAATACGGTATATGAAACCATCATGCAAAAGTTTTTCAACTTCTGTTTTAATGGCAGCAACCTTCTTTGGATGAATAGGATGGAGGTGTTGTCGCACTGATTTGACATCAAGATACATTTTAATTTCATGTTCAACTATACTAGAGTCAATTCCTGGCATCTCTTCATATGACCATGCAAATATATCTCGAAATTCACAAAAGAGAGCACGGTAATATCAAGTTTGCCAACATGAATGTTTTCTACAGCTTTAGGTTTGGTTGAAATATTGATAGAAATTGTTTCTTCGATATTTGACAATTTTTGCTCGAAATCTACTGTATCTATAAAAATGGAATTCGAAATAAAATCAACAACTAAAGGGTGATTAAGTTCATTTGAAAAATATTCTATGTGATCTGGAAGATGGGAACGATGATGATAATCTTCCCATGGTTCTTCTTCTGTCATCATTGATTGGATGATTCCTTCATCAGTAGAAAATATACGTGAAAAAGGATCAGAGGAAGTAGCATATTCTAATGAACGATCTATCCATACAATTGGCAAAGATGGATTTGGGTTTGTCGCGCAAGCCAAAAAGATTGATTTCTATGCAAGCTCAATGGGGCTTAGCGGCATGATTTCACTACTACTATCAACTTCCAAGCTATTGGTAATCTTCCTTAAATCAGATGGTGGAAGATATCATATTGCAATTCTCAAATTTTGCCACTTTCGCCATGTTTGATGGTGAAGGTAGTGAAAAAGTACCCATCAGGGAAGAATCCTTGAAGAGACCTACACCAATGTTTTGAAGAGATAGCGGGGGTTCGTGAACTAACAGAATGCTTCTAGTAGCCTGTGAACTATACGCGAAGAAATCGAGTTGATCGATAACTGTGATTCTGCCTTTATGAGGGAATGTGATCGTACGAAAGTATGTCGAAACCACAAAAACCATAGCATAAACCCATGGTCTTCCTAGAAAAATGTTGTAATCAAGGGGTCTGTCAACAACCTTAACTTCAACAGTTATTGTTTTTCCCCCTAGTTCAATTGGAAGATTGCTCAAGATTCCACAAGGCATATATGTGTGACTATAAAAGCTTTTAACGTTGTTGGTGAACATGACAAAGGCGGTGAGCCAAGTGTTTTCCAGCAATTCATTGATATAATACAAGTAGATGCCCCCTCGCAAATAATGGTTCAGTGAATAAGTTTATTCAAGGCATTTACTTGAATCAGGAATGTTAATTTCACTAATAACTGTGGCGTATAACCCGCATGGTTGAAAACCACAAGATTGGAATTCATTGGATCGATTCCACCAATTTCTCACAACAAAGCCTGCTTCTGGGAGGGACAATTTTGAAGCACCTCAAGCATAGACATAGCATAAGGTGATTGAGCCAAATGTTCTACTATGTTATAGTTATGAGCTACTCGAGCTCGAGGGTTAAATTTTGATTTATGTACAACTCCCTTAGGCGATTTTATTGTCAACTCTGGTGCAATAGGTGGTGGAATAGGATCTGACGAAGTCAGAGTCAAAGGATTAGGTTGATCATCCTGGTTATTCGACGACGATGGTTGATTTCCATAATCTTTACTTCGTGTTGACAAAAAAACATCAATTTTAGGCTTAGAGGCGGATAGAATAAGAACTTGGTAAGTGGAAGCATGGTATGTAGTAACCATATGTGTCTCCGGGTTCAGAAAAGGATTAGTCAACACTGCAGATGTACTAGAAGCATTAAGAAGCTTTGAGACTTCAGAGCGGTGAGGAAAATCTTGCATCAAGTGCTCATTGTTAATATTAAACATGGGTAACAATGTTTCCTAGCTGAAGGAGAGGAATCAAATGATTTCTCTTAAGGGGGATTATTTTGTTTCTTCTTGTTTTTCCCCTTCTTATTGCCTCCAGGTTACTTTTCATTCTTGCCTTTTTCAGATGACATGGCATTGATTTCGGAAGCAAGAGTGTTATGAGATGCATTTGAAGTTTGATTGGAAATGGAAAGTGTTTGACCAGATGGTCTACCTTCCGTTTGTGTGCTCGAAGAACTAATCACACTGTCACCGACATGAGAGTCCTTACTCGATGGTGGTGGAGGAATAGTGAAAGCTTGTCTAGGTGCATTCGGGATCTTGTCATAGAGCGTGCCAGACTGTGTATAAATCAAGTCCAAATATTAGGCATGAGAAATTACTTACTCTTCAATGACAACTCCACCTTTTGCCACATATTCGGTGATAGATGGCTACAAGGATTTTATAAACCACCCAGCTAAAAGTTGATCAGGAACATAAGTTTTGACCATTCGACGACAGCGATGACACTCATGAATATGATTAGAGATATCAGTAGCAGTAGTTTGTTTAAATTTTGTCAATAGCTCCATTCTAGTTTCATATCGTATGGGTAACTGGAAGTGGGTTAAAAACGTGGTAGCTAAAGATGTAAAGCTATCAAAAGAAGCTCGTGGTAACTCAATATACCACTTTGCAGTCAGACTAGTAAGCATTTTTGGAAAGGACATAGTCTAATTGAATCATCATTCAAGGAGTTTGATGAACACCATAAATGAAAATTCATGACATGGTTGGATGGGTCTTCTCTAGGGTTTCCATTGAATTTCGAAATATCAGAAGGTAATTTATGAGGAATCACCATCCACCAAGGTGCATAAAGAATTGGGTCATTGGTGAGACGATTTAGATCTGGTAATTCAAGTGTTGCAACAAAAGGAAACTATCTATTGAGGTCAGGTTGAGCATAACCAGGGTAAGATGGAATTGCCTCGGCAATAGGCCTTTGCATACCAAGATAAGGCATCTACGGTTGGTAACCTTGATAGGGGTAAGTTTGATGAGAAAAACCGGTATAAGGTGGTTGTTGAGCAAGATACATTTGTTGTTGTCCAAACCTAGCATAGGCTTGTTGACGAGGACCTAGGTAAACTTGTTGTTAACCAAACACAACATAGGCTTGTTGACAAAGTCCAGGATGAGGTTGGTATTGCTGGAATTGCTGCTATTGATATTAGGGTTGCTAAGGCTATTGAAGAAACTATTGTTGTTGTTGATTTAACGGTTGTCGCCCACCAACGTAAACTTGATCAGGTTGTGAATACACTAAACCAGTGTAAGTCTAAGTCATTCAAGTAAAAGATAAACTGCCCTGAGGTTTTTGGACTCCAGGCACACGTGGTTGTTGTAAAACTTCCTGAGAAGGTTGAATCTGTAAACCTGAAACTTGGGGGTCTGAGGTTGAAGGTCTAGCTTGCGCAACTTGAGATACAACTAACTAAGCTTGTGACTGCGGTAAAGTTGTAACAACAGGCGTAGTTGGAATGGATGAGACAGATTGCATAGGTTGTGATGGATACACAAGCCTAGGTTGAACAGGCATTGTTGTTTTCCACTGATAGACAGTCATTCCAGGCTGACCTAAAGATGACAACATACTGACATATGGTTGCCCTTCATAACTACGATTAGCAATTAAATCGCAACCGTCGATCTGGCGCTCGATCCGACGGTTGTCGCTTAGCCTAATCACCAACCAGTCTGCTTGATCTCCATCATTGATATCCTTCCATCAGATCAACGGCTGATGCCTTTTCCCTATCAATCAACTTTCACGACACTTTGTGACCGTTGATCTCCGTTTGATATGATGATCCAAACCGATTTTTAGTGAGACTCAAGCACGGAGAATACCCACCCGATAAAGCGGTTTTTCTCTCTCCTTGGCTGCTACGTGTCGAACGGTTAATGGAATCCGGTGACTACCCTTCAATACAACTTACAGTTTTTTGTTTGCCTGAAATACCACTTATGGTTTTGAGAAACCACCTCTTCGCTGATTATCTTCCGCGCTCTTCCACCATGCGATGATCGTTGATCTATGAGATACAACGGATCCTGTGCACTCTCCGTCTATTTCCTCCTTAACTTAATCTCGCTTGCTTTTGATGGACCTTGTGTTAAAACCACGGTTTCTGCCACACTCCGTTTAACACATGACATTCATATATCAATTCATTCACTTAATATTGGATCGCCATCGATCCATTCAGTGGGAATACAAAGAAATACGTGGTTAACTGTTGAACGTGGGTACACAGAGTAACGAGAGTCCACACCAAGCATGAGTCTTGCCCTCTCGGCTCAATTTCAACAATAAATTGACCTCTGTCTCAAACCCCCTCTAACACTAAACCTCTCACCTCTCTACTTGGCTTCACATCATTGTTTGCTGTCCAGAATATTTCCATATTGACATCAATGACAACCTAGATTAACAATCTCCCCCTTTGTTATTGATGGAAATATTCTTCTTCTCTCCCCCTTTGACATCAATGGCAAAGGAATGCACAAGGACTCCCCTTGTCGAACTTCTACTCTTCTTCATGAATAGTAAATCTTCATGGGTCTGTTACTCCCCCTGTCATAGTTCTCTTCTTTTTACTCAAGATATAAGGATTGCTGCAACTAGCACATTGTCCCCTCTTCATGTCTCGGAACTACTTTATAATGGCTTCAACAATGCTTCAGTTTTGTTAGATGCTGCCAACTACTCTTGCTTCATACTTCATTCCTAGATGTATCTGTTTGTTTGAAGGTTGCCTTTATTTGTGTGCATAATTTACTTGTTCTCACATTCAATCCCCGAGTCGAGACATAAACTTCTGTAATAACAACAACATGGTTATTTGCCCTATTTCTCTAGTATTAGATGTCATTATCTATTGTTCCAATTTCTACTTAGTGATCAAGTGGAAAACATCTTCAACACTAGTCCAAAGAATAGTTAAGAGATTATGTTCTTCAATGGAGTGCTCCTGAGAAATGATCTTTATCAATGAATGATTGTTAATATAGCTCAACAAGGATTTCATAAGGACCCTTTCACTAATAGCTTCTGTAATAATGATCAAGAATCACAAGTTCACCCTAACTGTATGCATCTTCTCTTTTGGCAGAATCATCCTATCAAATGCTCAAATTGTCGAAGATCAGGTCAACCACATGTGTTGTTCGCTGGATAGTTCAAGGGACTTTCGGATTGTATTTTCTTCCTTCTCCATACTTGTGTAACTTTATTCTTTTGCATGGTTCTAGCTTGTTTAAGAGCCCAAGTTAAGTTACAATCACATGCCATATGACCAATGTTATTACACTTGAAGCATTCTACATTTTTCACGAATAAGAATTCATGATTTCTTCCTGCAAAATTGTTCCTTGGAGATTGTTGGGGACCATAATATCTATCTTTATGATATGGTTGGGACCATAACATCTATCTTTATGATATGGTTGGGACCATAACATCTACCTTTATGATATGCTTTATAATCTTTTGCCATGTGACCAGAGTTTGTACAAGAATAACAATAACCAAGAAATAAATTTTGGTACCTGGGAGATGCAGATTTCCTTGATGTACTTCTCAAGTATTTCTGTCTTGAGATCCTTTTATGATAACCATTGCTTCTAGCATCCTTGATATTATCTACATTTCTTCTTGGAGCAGGATTTCTTCCATTGTTGCCTAGATTTTTCTCCTTTCCTTTGCTGGAACTAGGAGCATCACCATTTATTTCTGGCTTCTTCACATCCTTTTGTTTGATGCATTAGCATTCTTGTTTGAGGATTCACCTGCATACCTGAGACCTGATTTATCAAATGGACATGTTTGATGGCCAAGTGTTTCATCCAAGGCTTGAGAGATCTTCAAGGTTTTGTTCATCCCTTCAACCTTTTTCCTGAGGAATACAATCTCTTCTTCTTATCTTTCACACTCATTATTCTTCTTAGCAAGTCGTTTCTCAGTTTCTTCCTTGATATGAGTAGCTTCATGTGCTTCTATTTTAAGGGAGATGATATTTGACTTCATTTTGAAGATTTCTTCATTTTCCTTTACTAGACGGCTCACCATTTCTTCCTTGATCCTTGTAGCTTTACATGTTTTGGCCTTGAGAAGTTTGATGTTAGATTTTAATTTGAAAATTTCTTCGTCCTTTGCTTTTAGTTGACATATCATGGTGTTTCTCTCCTTTTTTGCTTCATCAACCTATTCTTCTATGATTGCCAATGTTTCCATTGTCTTCTCAGCTCCTTGTGCTTTCTTCTTAAGTTCCTTGTTTTCCTTTTTCAAATTGATAATCTCTTCCTTGGTAGTCATAAGTTGAGTGAGGAGATCTTCTACAAAATCTTTTTCATTCTCTTCATCTTCTAGGTCTTCTTTAGCCTTGATGTCATCATTCTCATTTTTAGCTTCTATGATGGGTTCTAGATTTTCTTCTTGGTTTCCATCATATTCTTGACTGATGGTCATGGTCAATGCTCCTTTTGAGTGAAGGTCATGAAGTTTGTCCCATATACCCTTTGCTGATGAACATTTTCTTAAGTTGTTCTTTATAGAATCAGCCAGCCCATTCAAGATTGTCTTCATTGCTTTTGCATTGTACTCCTTGGATTCTCCATCCATCATGCAAACAACAATCACTAATTTCCATATTTAAATGCCTTGAGTCTTTAAGAAATTCTTCATTCTTTCTTCCCATATATTAAAGTTCCTGTTGAACCATGGAGCCTCCTCAAATTGATTGTCTTCTATTTTAGTGGTAGAGGGAGACACATCCTTAGGAGGATTGGAGAATTTCTTCCTTGACTTCACCATTTGTGTTCTAAGGATCAACCTTCAAGTTGTTAGGATTTGAATGAAGGTACTGGCTCTAATACCAATTGTTGGAAATACTGAGAGGGGGGGTGAATCATTATTTCTTTCCAACTGTTATTTTACCAGTTAAAACATTTATATTCAGAACACAAGATGAACAACTAGAACAAATGCTTTTATTAATATAATCTTTGCAATAAAATAGATACAAATATATATGGTTCCAATCTGTTGCCAAGCACCAACTTGGACTTTTGTGAGGCTCCAACCTCCAGAGCACCAACTCTGTTTTGTCAAGGCACCAACCTTGGACTTAGGAGCACCAACTCCAAGGACACCAATCCTTCCAGTTCTAAGGCATCAACCTCAAGGGATCCAAACCTCTGCTATCAAGGCACCAACCTTGGATATAGGAGCACCAACTCCAAGGACACCAATACTTCCAACTTCTGAGTCACCAACCCCAAGGGCTCCAAACCTCTGCTGTCAAGGCATGTTTCATAGTAATGTTCTTCTCCCAAAACTCTTCTTTACTAAATTCTGCCTGTTTACAGCTTCACTGTAGTCTCCATGCTACAACATCAATGGCAACCAATCTTCATATGAAGAAGTCTTTACAACTCTTCGTACTATCCACACAAAGTTCACAAAAGTTATCTCATGATGATATCAAATAGCCATCATGATCTCTGATTATGTCTCCACACATCTTTAATGACTCTACTATTAGCTGCACTAAGCTCTGCACAAGAACCAACTCTCTTTTCAAGCCTTTGTTCTCACTGTCATGGTGAATGCTTCCAACGTGACTACTGCACATTGTTCTTGCTATTGCAATCTCTTACTTCCCAGAAATACATTCACATATGCTTCAATACTGGTGCTGGCTACTGTTCCTTTCAAGCAATATCAAATGAAACTTTGTTTATCTTTTCACAAAATTGTTCTTCAGGTTGTGTTATGTACCTGATTAATTCATCACTGGTCTGAGCCTTTCACAGGTTAGCCCGATCAACAGATTTTCTCATCCTTCGACTTCCTCTTGTCCTGCTGGACCTTCGGCTTCCTCCTATCCTGCTGAACCTTCGACCCTTTTCTATCCTGTTGGACCTACAACTTGATCCTTTCTTCCAGTTTGCCAACCCCCAACCACCTTTTTTTTTCTCTTTTATATAAGCCTGATATGTTGACCTTTGGCTTGCTCCTTGCTTGAGCTTCGGCTTCCTCAACGCTTGCTTGAACTTTTAGCTTCCTTTGCGCTCGCTTGATTCTTCAGCTTCCCGATCTATGGCTTCCTCTGTCTATTCGAGTGTTCCAATACTCACAGGACACGCTAATTCAGAAGAGAGGCCGAATTACAATAGTATTGCATATTAAAAAATATCAGAGAGTCCCTTTTTAATATTTATACAATATACATTAATTGTTCATGGACATCTCATTCCTTTAATCGCAATTGCGGCTTCCGGAGGTCTTTTATAAGTTGTGCCCATACCATAGCCGATGGTTGATTGCCCTACCAGATGTGATATTAATTAAACTGCTTTTAATAAGTCCGTCGGGTTCACAGCCTTATCGTAATCGGTGGTTTGACACCCCTTATAGACTAGCAATACAACGCAGATGCGATATTACATTTAGTCATGTTAAATGGTGCATTCGAGTCGACGTTATTATTGCAATCGGTAATTTCAATGTGACAAGGCTTTACAAGAGGCTTGCGATATGGTGGATGTGATATTTCAATAGGTAGTTTACAATGGAGCCGCAGGTCCACATGTATTATCACAATCAGAGGTTTCGGGGGTGACAGCCCTTCATAACTGTGATTAGAAATTAAATCGTGACTGTCGATCTGGCACTCGATCCGATGGTTGTCGCTTAGCCTTATCACCAACCAGTCCACTCAATCTCCACCGTTGATCTCCTTCCATCAGATCAACGGCTAATGAATTTTCCCGATTAGTCAACTTGCATGACACTTTGTTACTATTGATCTCGATCCACTTGATTTGACAATCCAAAGTGATTTCAGGTGAGACACAAGCACAGAGAATACTTGCCCGATAACTCGTTTTTCTCTCTCCTCCGCTTTTATGTGTCGAACGGTTAATGGAATCGGGTGACTACCCTTCAATACATCTTACAACTTTTTGTCTGCCCGAAATACCAATTATGGTTTTGAGAAACCACCTCTTCGCTAATTATCTTCCATGCTCTTCTACCATGCAATGACCGTTGATCTATGAGATCCAATGGATCCTATGCACTCTCTGTCTATTTCCTCCTTAACTTAATCTTGCTTTCTTTTGACAGACTCTGTGTTAAAACCATGGTTTTTGCCACACTTCGTTTAACACATGACATTCATATATCGATTCATTCACTTAATATTGGATCACCATCGATCCATTCAGTGGGAACACAAATAAATACCAGGGTAACTATTGAACGCGGATACACAAAGTAACGAGTGTACACACCAGGAACAAGTCTTTCCCTCTCGACTCAATTTCAGCAATAAATTGACCTCTGTCTCAAACCCCCTCTAACACTCAACCTCTCGCTTCTCACATCATCTTAGCTCCCTTGACTTTTCGCTCTTCTCTGGTCTGATATGGCTTCTCTTTTAACTCCTCTAATACTTTGTAGTTCTTCTTTGGCATATATTACATGCGATACTCTCGATATGGCTACTCCTCAATCTCCCGCTCTTACACTAACTTGCCTTTCTTGTGGCTTCCGATACTGCTCCAATACCTCTTCTCTGCTTTGATAGCTCTATTCTGATAGCTCCTATGATCCGATATTCTCTCCAATGGCTTGACTATCTTGGCTTTCCTCTGGTTTCTGCTCATGGCTTCTTGCTCCTGTTTCTTCACGGATATGCTCTACTTCTCCTTGGCTTCATATCATCATTTAGTATCTTAGAATATTTCCATATTGAAATACTCCTGCTGCTTCATGGACGGCTCTACTTGGTTTCACATCATTGTTTATTGTCCAGAATATTTCCATATTGACATCAATGAAAACCTAGATTAATAATCTTCCCCTTTGTTATTGATGGAAATATTCTTCTTCTCTCCCCCTTTGACATCAATGGAAAAGGAGTGCACAAGGACTCCCCCTGTCGAACTGCTACTCTTCTTCATGAATAGTATATCTTCATGGGTCTATTACTCCCCTTGTCATAGTGCTCTTCTTTTTACTCAAGATAGAAGGATTGCTGCAACTAGCACATTATCCCCTCTTCATGTCTCAAAACTACTTTATCATGGCTTCAACAATGCTTCAATTTTGTTAGATGCTGCTAATTGCTCTTGCTTCATACTTCATTCCTAGATGTATCTGTTTGTTTGAAGGTTGCCTTTATTTGTGTCCATGGTTTACCTGTTCTCACATTCAATCCCTGAGTCAAGACATAAACTTCTGTAATAATAGCAACATGGTTATTGCCCTATTTCTCTAGTATTAGATGTCATTCTCTATTGTTCTGATTTCTACTTAGTGATCAAGTGGAAAACATCTTCAACACCAGTTCAAAGAATAGTTAAGAGATCAAGTTCTTCAATGGGGTGCTCCTGAGAAATGATCTTTATCAATGAATGATTGTTAATATAGCTCAACAAGGATTTCATAAGGACCCTTTCACTAATAGCTTCTGCAATAATGAACAAGAATCACAGGTTCCCCCTAACTGTATGCATCTTCTCTTTTGGCAGAATCTTCCTATCAATTTCTCAGATTGTCGAAGATCAGGTCAACAACATGTGTTGTTGGTCTGGAGAGTTCAAGGGCTTTTCGGATTGTATTTGCTTCCTTATCCATACTTGTGTCACTTTCTTCTTTTGCATGGTTCTAGCTTGTGTAAGAGCCCAAGTTAAGTTAAATCACGTGCCATATAACCAATGTTATGACACTTGAAGCATTCTACATTGTTCATGAATAAGAATTCATGATTTCTTCCTACAAAATTGTTCCTTGGAGATTGTTGGGGACCATAATATCTATCTTTATGATATGGTTGGGGACCATAACATCTATCTTTATGATATGCTTCACAATCTTTTGCCATGTGACCAAAGTTTGTACAAGAATAACAATAACCAAGAAATAAATTTTGGTACCTGGGAGATGAAGATTTCCTTGATGTACTTCTAAAGTCTTTTTGTCTTGAGATCCTTTTATGATAACCATTTCTTCTAGCATCCTTGACATTATCTACATTTCTTCTTGGAGTAGGATTTCTTCCATTTTTGCCTTGATTTTTCTCCTTGCCTTTGCTGGAACTAGGAGCATCACCATTTCTTTCTGGCTTCTTCACATTCCTTTTGATTGAAGCATTATCACTCTTGTTTGAGGATTCAACTGCGACCCCAAAATCTGATTTATCAAATGGACATATTTGATGGCTGAGTATGTCATCCAAGGCTTGAGAGCTCTTCAAGGTTTTGTTCATCCTTTCAACCTTTTTCCCGAGGAAGATAGTCTCTTCTTCCAATATTTCACACTCATTATTCTTCTTAGCAAGTTGTTTCTCAGTTTCTTCCTTGATATGAGCAGCTTCATGTGCTTCTATTTTAAGGGAGATGATATCTGACTTCATTATGAAGATTTCTTCATTTTCCTTTGCTAGACTGCTCTCCATTTCTTCCTTGATCCTTGTAGCTTTACATGTTTCGGCCTTGAGAAGTTTGATGTTAGATTTTAATTTGAAAATTTCTTCATCCTTTGCTTTTAATTGACAGATCATGGTGTTTCTCTCCTTTTCTGCTTCATCAACCTGTTCTTCTTTGATTCAATGTTTCCATTGTCTTCTCAGCTCCTTGTGATTTCTTTTTAAGTTCCTTGTTTTCCTTTTTCAAATTGATAATCTCTTCCTTGGTAATCGTAAGTTGAGTGAGGAGATCTTCTACAAAATCTTTTTCATTCTCTTCATCTTCTAGGTCTTCTTTAGCCTTGATGTCATCATTCTCATTTTCAGCTTCTATGATGGGTTCTAGATTTTCTTCTTGGTTTCCATAATCTTCTTGACTGATGGTCATGGTCAATGCTCCTTTTGAGTGAAGGTCATGAAGTTTGTCCCATATACCCTTTGCTGACAAACATTTTCTTAAGTTGTTGTTTATAGAATCAGGTAGCCCATTCAAGATTGTCTTCATTGCTTTTGCATCATACTCCTTGGATTCTCCATCCATCATGCTATCAACAATCACTAATTTCCAAATTTCAATGCCTTGAGTCTTTAAGAAATTCTTCATTCTTGCTTCCCATATATTAAAGTTCCCATTGAACCATGGAGCCTCCTCAAATTGATTGTCTTCTATTTTAGTGGTAGAGGGAGACACATCCTTAGGAGGATTGGAGACTTTCTTGCTTGACTTTGCCATTTGTGTTCTAAAGATCAACCTTCAATCTATTGGGCTTTGAATGAAGGTACTGGCTCTGATACCGATTGTTGGAAATACTAAGAGGGGGGGTGAATCAGTATTTATTTTCAACTGTTATTTTACCAGTTAAAACATTTATATTTAGAACACAAGATGAACAACAAGAATAAATGCTTTTATTAATATAATCTTTGCAATAAAATAGATACAAATATATATGGTTCCAATCTGTTGCCAAGCACCAACTTGGACTTTTGTGAGGCTCCAACCTCCAGAGCACCAACTCTGTTTTGTCAAGGCACCAACCTTGGACTTAGGAGCACCAACTCCCAGGACACCAATCCTTCCTGTTCTAAGGCATCAACCTCAAGGGCTCCAACCCTCTGCTGTCAAGGCACCAACCTTGGATATAGGAGCACCAAATCCAAGGACACCAATACTTCCAACTTCTAAGGCACCAACCCTAAGGGCTCCAACCCTCTGCTGTCAAGGCATGTTTCATAGTAATGTTCTGCTCCCAAAACTCTTCTTTATTGAATTCTGTCTATTTACAGATTCATTGTAGTCTCCATGCTACAACATTAATGGAAACCAATCTTCATATGAAGAAGTCTTTACAACTCTTCATACTGTCCACACAGAGTCCACAAAAGTTATCTCATGATGATATCAAATAGCCATTGATCTCTGATAATGTCTCCACACAACTTTAGTGAGTCTACTATTAGCTGCACTAAGCTTTGCACAAGAACCAACTCTCTATTTCAAGCCTTTGTTCTCACTATCATGGTGAATGCTTCCAGCGTGACCACTGCACACTGTTCTTGCTATTGCAATCTTTTACTTCCCAGAAATACATTCACATATGATTCAATACTGGTGCTGGCTACTGTTCCCTTCAAGTGATATCAAATGAAACTTTATTTATCTTTTCAAAAAATTGTTCTTCAAGTTGTGTTATGTACCTGATTAATTCATCGCTGATCTGAGCCTTTCACAGGTTAGCCCGATCAACAGAGTTGCTCTTTTATCGAATTCCTCTTGTCCTGTTGGACCTTCGGCTTCCTCTTGTCCTGCTGGACCTTCAGTCCTTTTCTGTCTTGCTGGACCTACAGCTTGCTCCTTTCTTCCAGTTCGCCAACCCCCAACCACCTTTTTTTTCTCTAATATATAAGCCTGATATGTTGATGTTGGCTTCCTCCTTGCTCGCTTGAGCTTTGACTTCCTCAACGCTCGCTTGACCTTTTAGCTTCCTTTGTGCTCACTTGATTCTTCAGCTTCCCAATCTATGGCTTCCTTTGTCTATTCGAGTGTTCCAATACTCAGAGGACACGTTAATTCAGAAGAGAGGCTGAATTACAATAGTGTTGCATATTAAAAGATATTAGAGAGGCCCTTTTTAATATTCATACAATATACATTAATTCTTCATGGACATCTCATTCCTTTAATCGCAATTGCGGCTTCCGGAGGTATTTTATAAGGCGTGCCCATACCATAGCCGATGGATGATTGCCACTACCGGATGTGATATTAATTAAACTTCTTTTAATAATTCCATCGGGTCCACAACGTTATCGAAATCGACGGTTTGACATCCCTTAGGGACTAGCAATACAACGCGGATGTGATATTACATTTAGTCATGTTAAATGGTGCATTTGGGTCCATGTTATTATCGCAATCGACGCTTTCAATGTGGCAATGCTTTACAAGAGGCTTGCAATATGGCGGATGTGATATTTCAATAGGCGGTTTACAATGGAGCCGCGGGTCCACATGTATTATCGCAATCGAAGGTTTCAGGGGTGACAGCCCTTCATAACTGTGATTAGCTATTAAATCGTGACCGTTGATTTGGCGCTCGATCCAACGGTTATCGCTTAGCTTGATCACCAACCACTCTGCTCGATCTCCACCGTTGATCTCCTTCCATCAGATCAATGGTTGATGCATTTTCCTGATCAATCAACTTGCATGACACTTTGTGACCGTTGATCTGGATCCACTTGATCTGACGATCCAAATCGATTTTGAGTGAGACACAAGCATGGAGAATACCTGCAAGATAAATTGTTTTTCTATCTCCTCGGCTGCTACGTGTTGAATGGTTAATGGAATTGGGTGATTATCCTTCAATACAGCTTACAAAAATTTTTCCGCCTGAAATACCACTTATGGTTTTGAGAAACCACCTCTTTTCTTATTATCTTTTGCGCTCTTCCACCATGCGATTACCATTGATCTATGAGATCCAACGGATCTTGTGCACTCTCTTTCTGTTTCCTCCTTAACTTAATCTCACTTTCTTTTGATGGACTCTGTGTTAAAACCACGGTTTTAGCCACACTCCGTATAACACATGACATTCATATCGATTCATTCACTTAATATCGGATCGCCATTGATCCATTCAGTGGGAATACAAAGAAATACCTGGTTAACTGTTGAACACGTATACACAGAGTAACGAGAGTCCACACTAGGCACGAATCTTGCCCTCTCGGCTCAATTTCAGAAATAAATTGACCTCTGTCCCAAACCCCCTCTAACAATTAACCTCTCGCTTCTCACCTCATCTTAGCTCCCTTGACTTTTTGCTCTTCTTTGGTCTGATATGGCTCCTCTGCTCACTCCTCTGATACTCTTTCAGTTCATATTTGGCATATATTACATGCGATACTCTCGATATGGCTCCTCCTCAATCTCCCACTCTTACACTATCTTGGCTTTCCTGTGGCTTTCGATACCGCTCCAATACCTCTTCTATGCTTTGATAGCTCTGCTCTAATAGCTCCTATGACTTCCGATATTCTCTCCAATGGCTTGGTTGTCTTGGCTTTCCTCTGGTTTCTCCTCATGGATTTTTGCTCTTGTTTCTTCATGGATCTGCTCTACTTTTCCTTGGCTTCATATCAACATTTAGTATCTTAGAATATTTCCATATTGAAATACTCTTGTTGCTTCATGGATCTGCTCTTCTTGGCTTCACATCATTGTTTACTATCCAGAATATTGCCATATTGACATCAATGACAACCTAGATTAACAATCTCCCCCTTTGTTATTGATGGCAATATTCTTCTTCTCTCCCCCTTTGACATAAATGGAAAAGGAATGCACAAGGAATCCCCTTGTTGAACTGCTACTCTTCTTCATGAATAGTAGATCTTCATGGGTCTATTACTCCCCCTGTCATAATTCTCTTCTTTTTACTCAAGATAAAAGGGTTGCTGCAACTAGCACATTATCCCATCTTCATGTCCCATAACTACTTTATCATGGCTTCAACAATGCTTCAGTTTTGTTAGATGCTGCCAAATGCTCTTGCATCATACTTTATTCCCAGATGTATCTGTTTGTTTGAAGGTTGCCTTTATTTGTGTCCATAATTTACCTATTCTCACATTCAATCCTTGAGTCGAGACATAAAATTCTGTAATAACAACAACATGGTTATTTACCCTATTTCTCTAGTATTAGATGTCATTCTCTATTGTTCTAATTTCTACTTAGTGATCAAGTGGAAAACATCTTCAACACCAGTCCAAAGAATAGTTAAGAGATCATGTTCTTCAATGGAGTGCTCCTGAGAAATGATCTTTATCAATGAATGATTGTTAATATAGCTCAACAAGGATTTCATAAGGACCCTTTCACTAATAGCTTTTTCAATAATGATCAAGAATCACAGGTTCCCCCTAACTATATGCATCTTCTCTTTTCGTAGAATCTTCCTATCAAATGCTCAGATTGTCGAAGATCAGGTCAACCACATGTGTTTTTGGTTGGAGAGTTCAAGGGACTTTCGGATTGTATTTTCTTCCTTCTCCATACTTGTGTAACTTTCTTCTTTTGCATGGTTCTAGCTTGTGTAAGAGCCCAAGTTAAGTTACAATCACATGCCGTATGACCAATGTTATGAAACTTGAAGCATTCTACATTGTTCATGAATAATAATTCATGATTTCTTCCTGCAAAATTGTTCCGTGGAGATTGTTGGGGACCATAATATCTATCTTTATGATATGGTTGGGGACCATAACGTCTATCTTTATGATATGCTTTACAATCTTTTGCCATGTGGCCAAAGTTTGTACAAGAATAACAATAACCAAGAAATAAATTTTGGTACCTGGGAGATGGAGATTTCCTTGATGTACTTCTGAAGTCTTTCTGTCTTGAGATCCTTTTATGATAACCATTTCTTCTAGCATCCTTGACATTATCTACATTTCTTCTTGGAGCAGGATTTCTTCCATTGTTGCCTTGATTTTTCTCCTTGACTTTGCTGGAACTAGGAGCATCACCATTTCTTTATGGCTTCTTCACATCCCTTTTTTTTGAAGCATTATCATTCTTGTTTGAGGATTCACCTGCATACCTGAGACCTGATTTATCAAAAGGACACCTTTGATGGCTGAGCATGTCATCCAAGGCTTGAGATCTCTTCAAGGTTTTGTTCATCCCTTCAACCTTTTTCCTAAGGAAGACAATCTCTTCTTCCAATCTTTCACACTCATTATTCTTCTTAGCAAGTTGTTTCTCAGTTTCTTCCTTGATATGAGTAGCTTCATGTGCTTCTGTTTTAAGGGAGATGATATCTGACTTCATTATGAATATTTCTTCATTTTCCTTTACTAGACTTCTCTCCATTTCTTCCTTGATCCTTATTGCTTTACATGTTTCGGCCTTGAGAAGTTTGATGTTAGATTTTAATTTGAAAATTTCTTCATCCTTTGCTTTTAGTTGACATATCATGGTTTTTCTCTCCTTTTCTTCTTCATCAACATGTTCTTCTATGATTGCCAATGTTTCCATTGTCTTCTCAGCTCCTTGTGCTTTCTTCTTAAGTTCCATGTTTTTCTTTTTCAAATTTATAATCTCTTCCTTGGTAGTTATAAGTTGAGTGAGGAGATCTTCTACAAAATCTTTTTCATTCTCTTCATCTTCTAGGTATTGTTTAGCCTTGATGTCATCATTCTCATTTTCATCTTCTATGATGGGTTCTAGATTTTCTTTTTGGTTTCCATCATCTTCTTGACTGATGGTCTTGGTCAATGCTCCTTTTGAGTGAAGATCATGAAGTTTGTCCCATATACCCTTTGCTGACAAACATTTTCTTAAGTTCTTGTTTATAGAATCAGGTAGCCCATTCAAGATTGTCTTCATTGCTTTTGAATCACACTCCTTGGATTCTCCATCCATCATGCTATCAACAATCACTAATTTCCATATTTCAATGCCTTGATTCCTTAAGAAATTCTTCATTCTTTCTTCCCATATATTAAAGTTCCCATTGAACCATGGAGCCTCCTCAAATTTATTGTTTTCTATTTTAGTGGTAGAGGGAGACACATCCTTAGGAGGATTGGATACTTTCTTGCTTGACTTTGCCATTTGTGTTCTAAAGATCAACCTTCAATCTGTTAGGCTTTGAATGAAGGCATTGGCTCTGATACCAATTGTTGGAAATACTGAGAGGGGGGGTGAATCAATATTTATTTTCAATTGTTATTTTACCAGTTAAAAAAGTTATATTTAGAACACAAGATGAACAACAGGAATAAATGATTTTATTAATATAATCTTTGCAATAAAATAGATAAAAATATATATGGTTCCAATCTGTTGCCAAGCACCATATTAGACTTTTGTGAGGCTCCAACCTCTAGAGCACCAACTCTATTTTTTCAAGGCACCAACCTTGGACTTAGGAGCACCAACTCCCAGGACACCAATCCTTCTAGTTCTGAGGCATCAACCTCAAGGGCTCCAACCCTCTGTTGTCAAGGCACCAACCTTGGATATAGGAGCACCAACTCCAAGGACACCAATACTTCCAACTTTTGAGGCACCAATCCCAAGGGCTACAACCCTCTGCTATCAAGGCATGTTTCATAGTAATGTTCTGCTCCCAAAACTCCTCTTTATTGAATTATGTCTGTTTACAGCTTCACTGTAGTCTCCATGCTACAACATCAATGGCTACCAATATTCATATAAAGAAGTCTTTATAACTCTTCATACTGTCCACACAGAGTCCGCAAAATTTATCTCATGATGATATCAAATATCCATCATGATCTCTGATAATATCTCCACACAGTTTTAGTGAGTCTACTATTAGTTGCACTAAGCTCTGCACAAGAACCAACTCTCTGTTTCAAGCCTCTGTTCTCACTGTCATGGTGAATGCTTCTAGCGTGACTACTGCACACTGTTCTTGCTATTGCAATCTCTTACTTCCCAGAAATACATTCACATATGCTTCAATACTGGTGCTGGCTACTGTTCCCTTCAAGCGATATCAAATGAAACTTTATTTATCTTTTCACAAAATTGTTCTTCAGGTTGTGTTATGTACCTGATTAATTCATCGCTGGTTTGAGCCTTTCACAGGTTAGCCTGATCAATAGAGTTTCTCATTCGTTGGCTTCCTCCTATCCTGCTAGACCTTTGGCTTCCTCTTGTCCTGCTAGAACTTCAGCCCTTTTCTGTCCTACTGGACCTACGGCTTGCTCCTTTCTTCCAGTTTGCCAACCCCCAACCACCTTTTTTTTTCTCTGTTATATAAGCCTGATATGTTGACCTTTGGCTTCCTGCTTGCTCGCTTGAGATTCAGCTTCCTCAACACTCGACCTTTTAGATTCCTCTGTGCTCGCTTGATTCTTCAGCTTCCCAATCTATGGCTTCCTCTGTCTATTCGAGTGTTCTAATACTCACAGGGCACGTTAATTCAGAAGAGAGGCTGAATTACAATAGTGTTGCATATTAAAAAATATCAGAGAGGCCCTTTTTAATATTCATAAAATATACATTAATTGTTCACGGACATCTCATTCCTTTAATCACAATTGCGGCTTCTGGAGGTCTTTTATAAGTCGTGCCCATACCATAGCCGATGGCCGATTTCCCCTACCGGATGCGATATTAATTAAACTGCTTTTAATAAGTCTGTCAGGTCCACAACCTTATCGCAATCAGTGGTTTGACATCCCTTAGGGACTAGCAATACAACGCGGATGCGATATTACATTTAGTCATGTTAAATGGTGCATTCGGGTCCACGTTATTATTGCGATCAGTGCTTTCAATGTGCCAAGGCTTTACAAGAGGCTTGCGATATGGCGGATGCAATATTTCAATAGGTGGTTTACAATGGAGCCACGGGTCCACATGTATTATCGCAATCAGAGGTTTTGGGGGTGACAGCCCTTCATAACTGCGATTAGAAATTAAATCGTGATTGTCGATCTGGCTCTTGATCCGACGGTTATCGCTTAGCCTGATCACCAACCAGTCTGCTCGATCTCCACCATTGATCTCCTTCCATCAAATCAACGGCTGATGCACTTTCCCGATCAATCAACTTGCATGACACTTTGTGATTTTTGATCTGGATCCACTTGATCTGACGATCCAAAACGATTTCAGGTGAGACACAAGCACAAAGAATACCTGCTCAATAAAGCTTTTTTCTCTCTCCTCAGCTGCTACGTGTCGAACGGTTAATGGAATCGAGTGACTACCCTTCAATACAACTTACAACTTTTTATCCGCTCGAAATACCACTTATGGTTTTGAGAAACCACCTCTTCGCTGATTATATTCCACGCTCTTCCACCATGCGATGACCGTTGATCTATGAGATCCAATGGATCCTGTGCACTCTTTGTCTGTTTCCTCCTTAACGTAATCTTGCTTTCTTTTGATGGACTCTGTGTTAAAACCATGGTTTCTGCCACACTCCGTTTAACACACGACATTCATATATCGATTCATTCACTTAATATTAGATCGACATTGATCCATTCAGTGGGAATACAAAGAAATATCTCATCAAGTGGAAGAACTTACCCACTGAAGATTCCACATGGGAGGACAAGAATTTTATACAGAAGCATCAAGAACTACTCAAGCGTTGAGGACAATGCTTTTTGAAGGAGAGGGGCATGTTAGGCCCCTATACTACTAGTGTAACCCCTTATTGTTATTAGTACAACCCACTTATTATATTGATGTACCCATGTAGTGCCCATATTATTACTAATGTGCCCCATAGAAGCCCACTATTGTTATTATTGTGCCCTTACATTATTATTGTTATGTCGGCTTTGATTATGTTATGACCCCTTAGACTCCTATATATAGAAAGGAGGTCTTTTCATTTGTATCATCCAAGAATTGTTCATTTATGTAATGTAAAGGAGGTTTCCCCCTCGAAGAGGCTGAATTCTAAGGCGTTGATCTATCTTTTCTATCTTTTCTTGAGCTGGTTTCATAACATAATGTGTTGAGGTCGACAAGAAGTGACTCGTCACAGGAGGGCCTTGATGTATCCCACATCAACGACATGAAACGAGTGTAATGATTTTTGGAGACGGAATGTGACTGACAACACAAGGTTCAGGAATGGCGGTCATGAAAATAAAGGTTTATGAGTATTGCAAAGGATGAATTTTAACTGAGTGAATGTTGGCGACACTTAATGAATTGGCAGCATTGACCCAAAACCAAAGTAATGGATGGTATGATAGACCATAGGTATGATAACCATCACGCAGATAACCCAACCCAAATAGTCACAGAGATGAAGTGAAAGTGTCATGTTCAAGAGCAACCTGCTGCCATAAAGTGGTTTACCTATTTTCCCATTTTCCCAGTCATTGTTGACCAGTACCTCTTTATTTTTTATCAAGCTTGAGGAGGATAACATATGCTTGTTGTATAATTCCACCCTTTGGGTGAATCCATCACTATGTGATATTTTAATGATTCTAGCAAAGGTGAAACTCGGTCTTGTCATGATGGACAAGTTTATCGCTATTTGATGTTTTAACGAGTTTACCGACAATGATAACTTGGTCTTTTTCATGTTTAGAGAGTTTGAAAAGGGACAAAAAGAAAAATCCACAAGTTTTTTTGTAAGTTTTGTCTCTCAAGTCTTAAAAAGCGTAAAATAATACGAGAGAGAACCTATTGACCATGTTCTATCAACGTATTCCTTTTTCGTAAATAATCTATCTCAGTTTGAAAAAGGGTTAAACTTATACTGAGTAGATGTCATCTCCAATCCGTTAACGAGCTGAAAAGGAAAAGTGCTTGGAAATATTTTCATATTTTGCTAGTCAGAAAAGATCTTAAAGAGGACTCCAAGGGGGTTCCTTTTTTGATGTTTAAGAGAGCTCTAAAAAGAGATAAAAGTATGCTCTGTGGTCAAAGTACAATTCACGATTGTGCACGTCAAATTCAGTAAGTCAGCTATAAATCTGTTCAAATCAACACCAAACAGATTAAACATACCTATTTTATTGGTAAAAACAGGTAAAGACTAAAGTTTACTCATTTAATGATCATGAAATAAACATAAAACAAGAATTTACCATGTCATTTTCACCATTTGATATTTACCATTCAGTTTGTGCTCTGAACCAGTTTTTTACCTTGAACTTCAGTAGTTGATTGCGAGAGATTTTGTGGATCATTTCCCATGTCGTCTGGACCAGGTAGAAGATCTACCCCTTCTCTTTCTTTTCATGTCATTCTTTTGCAATTTTAGGATTTTTTTAAGGTTTTTAGGGCCCCTAGGGTTAGTATATTTCGCCCTAGTATCAACGCAGCCTTCTACATCAAAAATTGCACTATATATCACCCAAACAGAAGGGTACCTACTCTGCAACGCACTATCTCCTTATCTGGGCTGCGCTGGGTGAGTCTCACAAATTTGTTTCACTTGTTTGGCCCAAAATTTCTCCAGTTTTTTGCATAAAATGGATCCTAACTAAGCTTATGGTTTGATTTTAGGTTTTCATCATATTAGAATGTCTATTACTTGGTGAGAAAGAGAGTATGAAGAAAAAGACATGGTTGCCCTAAATGATCAGGGTACTTTTGAGGCCCTCAGAAACTGTGGGTTGCTCAAATACTTCAGGTTGTCCAGGATCCAATGGATTAGGCTTTTCACATAAGGGAAAAAGTGGTCCCTATTATGATCGATGATGTTTACTTTCTTACCGAGTTGTCGAGACATGGTGCCCCCATCTCTCTTTCAGGATTTTCCCGTGGAGGTGAAACGGTGAGGCACTATATTTGATAGTTTTGTCGGACGGGTACACAAACTAGCAAGGATGGGAAAATAAACATCAGGGATGTATGTGATTTGCCTTTGAGAACAATCCTTTTCACTATCGCAAAGTTGGCAAGCAGTGTGACACTTCATCTGGTGAACAGATCATACATGCAGTATGCACTTGAGTGTCTTGGGCCAACTGTATTCAACCAGTGTGAGGTCGTAATTTCTTCATTGAAAGAGAAGCTGACAAAGGTAAAGAGCGGTAAGATGAATAATTTTAGCCAAGGATCACTTTTAATCACTTTTACCTTAGAGAGAATTCCATTGATGCAACCTTAGCATGTAACACTTGGTGTCGCTGGTCCTAGAGATCCACAGATGCAGAGTTGGGTCGAATTGATGGCTAGACATGATGGTTAGTCATCAATCACATTCTCTACTGCATTCTCCAGATGGCTCAATTGACAACACATTGTCATCAAGGAGCATCCATATGCAGGGATGAATTTTCGTGGAGACCCAGAGTTGAGTTTACCAGTGGCCACTCAATGGGGTGCTATAGGTAAATTTCTTTTGACCAAATGTTTTTTATTTTTAAGTTTCTACATGTTTTTGTGTTTTTGATGTTTCCAAGACTAAAATAAAATCATTCTCATGCATACAGATGTTGGTATTGTTCGACCTATGGAACATCAATAGGAGGCAAGTGGACCAACGCGGAGAAATGTCGGGAGATCATTTCTCCAGGATTTGGATTTGACCGAGACACTGGCAGAGTTGCAGGATCATGTGGAGGGGTTAACCCTCGGTATTCCGAATGTACGGATCGAGGAGTTACCTATGAGGCTACAACACCATACTATTGGTGTTACTAACTGTTGGATGAGGCCATTGTGCATGATAGCTCAGCCTGTGACCTGTTATCATGAGCATCACTAGGTCTACTTAGGATGATTTTTGTATGCATTTTGAGTTTTTAGGTCAGATGACCAAACATGTCTTGGACACAAATTTTGTAAAAACTTTTAAAACATCTATCTATTTTTACTTTCAGAGTTTTTATATATGGTTATGTGCAATCCTATTCAACTAATGATGTGAATTGAAAATTTACTTTTACATGTGTCGCAAATGTCTGTTTAACACATAGTTCACTAATGAATCAATTAATGTTTTAAAGTTTCTGGAAATATGTTGATATTGAATGTACTCAAAATGTCTTTCCAAAAGATGAAATCTAAGGAACATATGAAGAATAGTTGGGTTTCGGATGGTATAAACATTTGTTAGTTGCAGTACGACGAGTTGTGAGTCCAACCTAATGATGATTCAGCGAATGCAAAGTGAAGTGGCATCAGAGATAAGTTCGATCAATGCACTATACTCAACGATATTGTTCGTAGAATGACTAATACAAATCCCTTGAAAACTCACTAACTCGCCACTTGGAGCGAAAATGGCCCATGTTGCGGAAGATAGGTTCTGCGTACTACGACTAACATTATCGACGTAACCAACAAATGGTTTCAAATATTCTTACATCTGCAACAAATGCAAAGTGGATTACTTAACCACATAAAAACTCTAAAAGACACATTGACACACACACATGCAATTAAGGCATATATATAGTGATTTTAATACACTCAATTAAGCATAGTAATGTTTGAGATACAACCCATTTCGGGGCTACGACAATGGAATTCCATCATAATCCACCAACTCATAAACACCTTTTGCCAGAATATGCTTGACAATGTAAGGGCCCAACCATAGTGGTTCAAATTTTCCTGCTCCTAGTTTATCAGCTTCCTGATCATAAAGCAAGACCAAGTCTCCTTCTGAGAAAATGCGAGGCTTGACATTTCTATCGTATTGCATCTTGATCCGTTTCTTATGTGCTTCGTTAGTTGATGCGGTTTCACAACGGGTTTCATCCAGATGGATGAGTTCTAAGAAACACGATTCTTCATTAGAAGTGTTAGGTAACAGGTCAATTGCGAATTTAAGAGATGAATTTTCACATTGTATCGGCAAGATTTCCTCCAGAGCATACACCAATTGAAAGGGTGTGAATCCAGCTACATTCCTTACCGAGGTTCGGTATGCCCATAAAGCAGAGTACATGATTAAATTCCAGTTTCGTTTATGAACCCCTATCATTCTTTGAAGCATTCGCTTCAGGACTTTGTCGATGGCCTCAACTTGTCCATTAGCTTGCGGATAATAAGGAGTAGAACTATCATGTGAAAGTCCTAACTTGGCAGTTAACTCAATCATCATGTGATTGTGAAAATGTGACCCATGATCTGTAACTATAGCCTATGGTACACCAAACTGGGCAACCACATGGTTGAAAAAGAAAAGTGTAGCCATCTCACCACTATTGTTTAATGTAGGCATCAACTCGGTCCATTTTGTGAAATAGTTAATGGTGACTATAATATACCCATGCCCCCCGGTCGAGTGAGGGTTACATGTCATGAAGTCAATGCCCCATTTGGCAAATGGTCCAACAGCAATGACAAGATGCAATGGTGCAGGTGGTAATCTAGCTTTACGGTCATATATTTGGCATGCATGAAAGCTCCTGACAACAATAATGCAATGTTTGAATATGGTAGGCCAGAAGTAACCAGCACGGAGAATACTCTATGTGGTAGCATAATCAGATAAGTGTCCACCACAAGCACATGAATGGAAATCATTCAAAACTTTCTTGGCTTCCTCATGTGTGAGGCACCTTCGTAAAATTGTATCGATACCACGATGGCAAAGAGTGTCCCCAATGATTAGATAATCTTTGGCTTGGTATCAGATACATTGTTGTTGCGAGCAAGAGGTATCGGGCCGGAAAGTTTGGGTCTGGAGATAAATTAGTATATCTCCATACTACGAGTTAGATGACGAAATTAGGAACAGAGACTCATCAAAAATTGATGGTTTTGATGTTGAATCAATGGCATTAGAGGGAAGGTCGCAAAGAAGCTCGCTGAAAACTAGAGATTTGTTTGATTTGGATTTGATGAATTCCAAATCAAATTCCTGCAAAATGACAATCCATTTTTATTATTTCCCCCCCATCAATTGACATGATAAAATATATGTCATAGGGTTGCAATCCAGATGACAGTGGTATTTCGGAGCAGGATATAGTGGCGAAATCTCTATACAACTTGGACAGATATCAAAGCTAGCTTTTCGACATAAGAGTACTTAACTTCTGTATCATTGATATTACGACTCAAATAATATATTGGATGTTCAATCCCATCTTCCTCTTGGACTAAAACCATCACAATGGTTGTAGCTGCAATGACGAGATACATGAAGTAGTCATTTTGATAATTAAGGGAATACATTAATGATGTTCTAATCAAGGTATCTTTAAGAGCATCAAAAGAATCTTGCACAACCTGATCCCAGTGAAAGGGTATCCCATTTTTCAAAAGACGAGTAAATCCTTTAGCCATTTCAGCATAATTGGGAATGAATCTCCTTAGAAAGTTAGCATTCACTTGGAGTCTCTGTAACTGTAGTAGATTGGAAGGTGGAGGCAAGTCAAGAATTGCCTGAACCCAAAGAGGGTCGAGTCAAATTCCTTCCTTAGACACTACGAAACCAAGCAAACACCAGAACCGAAACAAAGCACACATTTGTGTGGATTGAGTCGTATTTTGTAGTGTCGGTGCTGTAAAAATATAGCTCTCAAATCCTACAGGTGATCAGTCCACTTTCCTGAATGCGCGGGTAAATCATCAAGGAATGGTTAAACAATATCTTTGATTTCATGGAAGGCATAGTTCATTTCCCTCTAAAAAGTTGCCCCTGCATTCTTCAAACCAAAAGGGAGTTTCCTGTAAGTGAATGTGCCCCATGGACAAATAAAAGAAGTTTTAGATTGGTCCTCTTGGTGGATATTGATCTGATTATAGCTGGAAAATCCATCCATAAATGAAAATATTTCACATCCGACACATTCATCAATAATTTGGTCGATAAAGGGAGTGGGATAATTGTCTTTCGGACAAGCTTGATTAACATCCCTATAATCAACGCACACTCGTATTGTCCCTTGTTTCTTCATGACAGGAACAATATTGGAAACCCAATTAGTAAGAGGAATACGGTATATGAAACCATCATGCAAAAGTTTTTCAACTTCTGTTTTAATGGCAGCAACCTTCTTTGGATGAATAGGATGGAGGTGTTGTCGCACTGATTTGACATCAAGATACATTTTAATTTCATGTTCAACTATACTAGAGTCAATTCCTGGCATCTCCTCATATGACCATGCAAATATATCTCGAAATTCACAAAATAGAGCACGATAATATCAAGTTTGCCATCATGAATGTTTTCTACAACTTTAGGTTTGGTTGAAATATTGATAGAAATTGTTTCTTTGATATTTGACAATTTTTGCTCGGAATCTACTGTATCTATAAAAATGGAATTCGAAATAAAATCAACAACTGAAGGGTGATTAAGTTCATTTGAAAAATATTCTATGTGATCTGGAAGATGGGAACGATGATGATAATCTTCCCATGGTTCTTCTTCTGTCATCATTGATTGGATGATTCCTTCATCAGTAGAAAATATACGTGAAAAAGGATCAGAGGAAGTAGCATATTCTAATGAACGATCTATCCATACAATTGGCGAAGATGGATTTGGGTTCGTCGCGCAAGCCAAAAAGATTGATTTCTATGCAAGCTCAATGGGTCTTAGCGGCATGATTTCACTACTACTATCAACTTCCAAACTATTGGTAATCTTCCTTAAATCAGATGGTGGAAGATATCATGTTGCAATTCTCAACTTTTGCCACTTTCGCCATGTTTGATGGTGAAGGTAGTGAAAAAGTACCCATCAGGGAAGAATCCTTGAAGAGACCTACACCAATGTTTTGAAGAGATAGCAGGGGTTTGTGAACTAACAGAATGCTTCCAGTAGCTTGTGAACTAGACGCGAAGAAATCGAGTTGATCGATAACTATGATTCTGCCTTTATGAGGGAATGTGATCGTACGAAAGTATGTCGAAACCACAGTAGCCATAGCATAAACCCACGGTCTTCCTAGAAAAATGTTGTAATCAAGGGGTCTGTCAACAACCTCAACTTCAACAGTTATTTTTTTTCCCCCTAGTTCAATTGGCAGATTTCTCAAGATTCCACAAGGCATATATGTGTGACTGTAAAAGCTTTTAACTTTGTTGGTGAACGTGACAAAGGTGGTGAGCCAAGTGTTTTCTAGAAATTCATTGATATAATACAAGTAGATGCCCCCTCACCAATAATGGTTCAGTGAATAAGTTTATTCAAGGCATTTACTTGAATCAGGAATGTTAATTTCACTAATAACTGTGGCGTATAACCCGCATGGTTGAAAACCACAAGATTGGAATTCATTGGATCGATTCCACCAATTTCTCACAACAAAGCCTGCTTCTGGGAGGGACAATTTTGAAGCACCTCAAGCATCGACATAGCATAAGGTGATTGAGCCAAATCTTCTACTATGTTATAGTTATGAGCTACTCGAGCTCGAGGGTTAAATTTTGATTTATGTACAACTCCCTTAGGCGATTTTATTGTCAACTCTGGTGCAATAGGTGGTGGAATAGGATCTGACGAAGTCAGAGTCAAAGGATTAGGTTGATCATCCTGGTTATTCGACGACGATGGTTGATTTCCATAATCTTTACTTCGTGTTGACAAAAAAACATCAATTTTAGGCTTAGAGGCGGATAGAATAAGAACTTGGTAAGTGGAAGCATGGTATGTAGTAACCATATGTGTCTCCGGGTTCAGAAAAGGATTAGTCAACACTGCATATGTACTAGAAGTATTAAGAAGCTTTGAGACTTCAGAGCGGTGAGGACAATCTCGTATCAAGTGCTCATTGTTAATATTAAACATGGGTAACAAGGTTTCCTAGCTGAAGGAGAGGAATCAAATGATTTCTCTTAAGGGGGATTATTTTGTTTCTTCTTGTTTTTCCCCTTCTTCTTGCCTCCTGGTTACTTTTCATTCTTGCCTTTTTCAGATGACATGGCATTGATTTCGGAAGCAAGAGTGTTATGAGATGCATTTGAAGTTTGATTGGAAATGGAAAGTGTTTGACCAGATGGTCTACCTTCCGTTTGTGTGCTCGAAGAACTAATCACACTGTCACCGACATGAGAGTCCTTACTCGATGGTGGTGGAGGAATAGTGAAAGCTTGTCTAGGTGCATTCGGGATCTTGTCATAGAGCGTGCCAGACTGTGTATAAATCAAGTCCAAATATTGGGCATGAGAAATTACTTACTCTTCAATGACAACTCCACCTTTTGCCACATCTTCGGTGATAGATGGCTACAAGGATTTTATAAACCACCCAGCTAAAAGTTGATCAGGAACATAAGTTTTGACCATTCGACGACAGCGATGACACTCATGAATATGATTAGAGATATCAGTAGCAATAGTCTGTTTAAAGTTGGTCAATAGCTACATTCTAGTTTCATATTGTATGGGTAACTGGAAGTGGGTTAAGAACGTGGTAGCTAAAGATGTAAAGTTATCAAAAGAAGCTCGTGGTAAATCAATATACCACTTTCCAGCTGGACTAGTAAGCATTCTTTGGAAAGGACATAGTCTAACTAAATCATCATTCAAGGAGTTTGATGAACACCATAAATGAAAATTCATGACATGGTTGGATGGGTCTTCTCTAGGGTTTCCATTGAATTTCGAAATATCAGAAGGTAATTTATGAGGAATCACCATCCACCAAGGTGCATAAAGAATTGGGTCATTGGTGAGCCGATTTAGATCTGGTAATTCAAGTGTTGCAACAAAAGGAAACTATCTATTGAGGTCAGGTTGAGCATAACCAGGGTAAGATGGAATTGCCTCGGCAATAGGCCTTTTCATACCAGGATAAGGCATCTACGGTTGGTAACCTTGATAGGGGTAAGTTTTTTGAGAAAATCCAGTATAAGGTGGTTGTTGAGAAGGATACATTTGTTGTTGTCCAAACCCAGCATAGGCTTGTTGACCAGGACCTAGGTAAACTTGTTGTTGACCAAACGCAACATAGGCTTGTTGAAAAAGTCCAGGATGAGGTTGGTATTGTTGGAATTGCTGCTATTGATATTGGGGTTGCCAAGGCTGTTGAAGAAACTATTGTTGTTGCTGATTTAACGGTTGTCGCCCACCAATGTAAGCTTGATCAGGTTGTGAATACACTAAACCAGTGTAAGTCTAAGTCATTCAAGTAAAAGGTAAACTGCCCTTAAGTTTTTGGACTCCAGGCACAAGTGGCTGTTGTAAAACTACCTGAGAAGGTTGAATCTGTAAACTTGAAACTTGGGGGTCTGAGGTTGAAGGTCTAGCTTACGCAAATTGAGATACAACTAACTAAGCTTGTGACTGCGGTAAAGTTGTAACAATAGGCGTAGTTGGAATGGATGAGACAGATTGCATAGGTTGTGATGGATACACAAGCCTAGGTTGAATAGGCATTGTTGTTTTCCAATGACAGACAGTCATTCCAAGATGACCTAAAGATGACGACATACCGACATATGGTTGCCCTTCATAACTATGATTAGCAATTAAATCGCAACCGTCGATCTGGCGCTCGATCCGACGGTTGTCGCTTAGCCTAATCACCAACCAGTCTGCTTGATCTCCATCATTGATCTCCTTCCATCAGATCAACGGCTGATGCCTTTTCCCTATCAATCAACTTTCACGACACTTTGTGACCGTTGATATCGATTCGTTTGATCTGACGATCCAAACTGATTTTGAGTGAGACACAATCACGAAGAATACCCGCTCGATAAAGCGGTTTTTCTCTCTCCTTGGCTGCTACGTGTCGAACGGTTAATGGAATCCGGTGACTACCCTTCAATACAGCTTACAGTTTTTTGTTCGCCTGAAATACCACTTATGGTTTTGAGAAACCACCTCTTCGCTGATTATCTTCCGCGCTCTTCCACCATGCGATGATCGTTGATCTATGAGATCCAACGGATCCTGTGCACTCTCCGTCTATTTCCTCCTTAACTTAATCTCGCTTGCTTTTGATGGACCTTGTGTTAAAACCACGGTTTCTGCCACACTCCGTTTAACACATGACATTCATATATCAATTCATTCACTTAATATTGGATCGCCATCGATCCATTCAGTGGGAATACAAAGAAATACGTGGTTAACTGTTGAACGTGGGTACACAGAGTAACGAGAGTCCACACCAAGCACGAGTCTTGCCCTCTCGGCTCAATTTCAACAATAAATTGACCTCTGTCTCAAACCCCCTCTAACACTAAACCTCTCACCTCTCTACTTGGCTTCACATCATTGTTTGCTGTCCAGAATATTTCCATATTGACATCAATGACAACCTAGATTAACAATCTCCCCCTTTGTTATTGATGGAAATATTCTTCTTCTCTCCCCCTTTGACATCAATGGCAAAGGAATGCACAAGGACTCCCCTTGTCGAACTTCTACTCTTCTTCATGAATAGTAAATCTTCATGGGTCTGTTACTCCCCCTGTCATGGTTCTCTTCTTTTTACTCAAGATAGAAGGATTGCTGCAACTAGCACATTATCCCCTCTTCCTGTCTCGGAACTACTTTATCATGGCTTCAACAATGCTTCAGTTTTGTTAGATGCTGCCAACTACTCTTGCTTCATACTTCATTCCTAGATGTATCTGTTTGTTTGAAGGTTGCCTTTATTTGTGTCCATAATTTACTTGTTCTCACATTCAATCCCTGAGTCGAGACATAAACTTCTGTAATAACAACAACATGGTTATTTGCCCTATTTCTCTAGTATTAGATGTCATTCTTTATTGTTCCAATTTCTACTTAGTGATCAAGTGGAAAACATCTTCAACACTAGTCCAAAGAATAGTTAAGAGATCATGTTCTTCAATGGAGTGCTCCTGAGAAATGATCTTTATCAATGAATGTTTGTTAATATAGCTCAACAAGGATTTCATAAGGACCCTTTCACTAATAGCTTCTGCAATAATGATCAAGAATCACAGGTTCCCCCTAACTGTATGCATCTTCTCTTTTGGCAGAATCATCCTATCAAATGCTCAGATTGTTGAAGATTAGGTCAACCACATGTGTTGTTTGCTGGAGAGTTCAAGGGACTTTCGGATTGTATTTTCTTCCTTCTCCATACTTGTGTAACTTTCTTCTTTTGCATGGTTCTAGCTTGTTTAAGAGCCCAAGTTAAGTTACAATCACATGCCATATGACCAATGTTATTACACTTGAAGCATTCTACATTGTTCATGAATAAGAATTCATGATTTCTTCCTGCAAAATTGTTCCTTGGAGATTGTTTGGGACCATAATATCTATCTTTATGATATGGTTGGGGACCATAACATCTATCTTTATGATATGGTTGGGACCATAACATCTACCTTTATGATATGCTTTATAATCTTTTGCCATGTGACCAGAGTTTGTACAAGAATAACAATAACCAAGAAATAAATTTTGGTACCTGGGAGATGGAGATTTCCTTGATGTACTTCTGAAGTATTTTTGTCTTGAGATACTTTTATGATAACCATTGCTTCTAGCATCCTTGATATTATCTACATTTCTTCTTGGAGCAGGATTTCTTCCATTGTTGCCTAGATTTTTCTCCTTTCCTTTGCTGGAACTAGGAGCATCACCATTTATTTCTGGCTTCTTCACATCCTTTTGTTTGATGCATTAGCATTCTTGTTTGAGGATTCACCTGCATACCTGAGACCTGATTTATCAAATGGACATGTTTGATGGCCAAGTGTTTCATCCAAGGCTTGAGAGATCTTCAAGGTTTTGTTCATCCCTTCAACCTTTTTCCTGAGGAATACAATCTCTTCTTCTTATCTTTCACACTCATTATTCTTCTTAGCAAGTCGTTTCTCAGTTTCTTCCTTGATATGAGTAGCTTCATGTGCTTCTATTTTAAGGGAGATGATATTTGACTTCATTTTGAAGATTTCTTCATTTCCTTTACTAGATAGCTCTCCATTTCTTCCTTGATCCTTGTAGCTTTACATGTTTTGGCCTTGAGAAGTTTGATGTTAGATTTTAATTTGAAAATTTCTTCGTCCTTTTCTTTTAGTTGACATATCATGGTGTTTCTCTCCTTTTTTGCTTCATCAACCTATTCTTCTATGATTGTCAATGTTTCCATTGTCTTCTCAGCTCCTCGTGCTTTCTTCTTAAGTTCCTTGTTTTCCTTTTTCAAATTGATAATCTCTTCCTTGGTAGTCATAAGTTGAGTGAGGAGATCTTCTACAAAATCTTTTTCATTCTCTTCATCTTCTAGGTCTTCTTTAGCCTTGATGTCATCATTCTCATTTTTAGCTTCTATGATGGGTTCTAGATTTTCTTCTTGGTTTCCATCATATTCTTGACTGATGGTCATGGTCAATGCTCCTTTTGGGTGAAGGTCATGAAGTTTGTCCCATATACCCTTTGCTGATGAACATTTTCTTAAGTTGTTATTTATAGAATCAGCCAGCCCATTCAAGATTGTCTTCATTGCTTTTGCATTGTACTCCTTGGATTCTCCATCCATCATGCAAACAACAATCACTAATTTCCATATTTAAATGCCTTGAGTCTTTAAGAAATTCTTCATTCTTTCTTCCCATATATTAAAGTTCCTGTTGAACCATGGAGCCTCCTCAAATTGATTGTCTTCTATTTTAGTGGTAGAGGGAGACACATCCTTAGGAGGATTGGAGACTTTCTTCCTTGACTTCACCATTTGTGTTCTAAGGATCAACCTTCAAGTTGTTAGGCTTTGAATGAAGGTACTGGCTCTAATACCAATTGTTGGAAATACTGAGAGGGGGGGTGAATCAGTATTTCTTTCCAACTGTTATTTTACCAGTTAAAACATTTATATTCAGAACACAAGATGAACAACAAGAATAAATGCTTTTATTAATATAATCTTTGCAATAAAATAGATACAAATATATATGGTTCCAATCTGTTGCCAAGCACCAACTTGGACTTTTGTGAGGCTCCAACCTCCAGAGCACCAACTCTGTTTTGTCAAGGCACCAACCTTGGACTTAGGAGCACCAACTCCAAGGACACCAATCCTTCCAGTTCTGAGGCATCAACCTCAAGGGATCCAAACCTCTGCTATCAAGGCACCAACCTTGGATATAGGAGCACCAACTCCAAGGACACCAATACTTCCAACTTCTGAGGCACCAACCCCAAGGGCTCCAACCCTCTGCTGTCAAGGCATGTTTCATAGTAATGTTCTTCTCCCAAAACTCTTCTTTACTAAATTCTGCCTGTTTACAGCTTCACTGTAGTCTCCATGCTACAACATCAATGGCAACCAATCTTCATATGAAGAAGTCTTTACAACTCTTCGTACTATCCACACAAAGTTCACAAAAGTTATCTCATGATGATATCAAATAGCCATCATGATCTCTGATTATGTCTCCACACATCTTTAATGACTCTACTATTAGCTGCACTAAGCTCTGCACAAGAACCAACTCTCTTTTCAAGCCTTTGTTCTCACTGTCATGGTGAATGCTTCCAACGTGACTACTGCACATTGTTCTTGCTATTGCAATCTCTTACTTCCCAGAAATACATTCACATATGCTTCAATACTGGTGCTGGCTACTGTTCCCTTCAAGCGATATCAAATGAAACTTTGTTTATCTTTTCACAAAATTGTTCTTCAGGTTGTGTTATGTACCTGATTAATTCATCACTGGTCTGAGCCTTTCACAGGTTAGCCCGATCAACAGATTTTCTCATCCTTCGACTTCCTCTTGTCCTGCTGGACCTTCGGCTTCCTCCTATCCTGATGAACCTTCGACCCTTTTCTGTCTCGCTGGACCTACGGCTTGATCCTTTCTTCTAGTTCGCCAACCCCCAACCACCTTTTTTTTCTCTGTTATATAAGCCTGATATGTTGACTTTGGCTTGCTCCTTGCTCGCTTGAGCTTCGGCTTCCTCAACGCTTGCTTGAACTTTTAGCTTCCTCTGCGCTCGCTTGATTCTTCAGCTTCCCGATCTATGGCTTCCTCTGTCTATTCGAGTGTTCCAATACTCACAGGACACGCTAATTCAGAAGAGAGGCCGAATTACAATAGTATTGCATATTAAAAAATATCAAAGAGGCCCTTTTTAATATTCATACAATATACATTAATTGTTCATGGACATCTCATTCCTTTAATCGCAATTGCGGCTTCCAGAGGTCTTTTATAAGTCATGCCCATACCATAGCCGATGGTCGATTGCCCCTACCGGATGCGATATTAATTAAACTACTTTTAATAAGTCCGTCAGGTCCACAGCCTTATCATAATCGGTGGTTTGACACCCCTTAGAGACTAGCAATACAACGCAGATGCGATATTACATTTAGTCATGTTAAATGGTGCATTCGAGTCCACGTTATTATTGCAATCGGTGCTTTCAATGTGACAAGGCTTTACAAGAGGCTTGCGATATGGCGGACATGATATTTCAATAGGCAGTTTACAATGGAGCCGCGGGTCCACATGTATTATCACAATCAGAGGTTTCGGGGGTGACAGCCCTTCATAACTGCGATTAGCAATTAAATCGTGACCGTCGATCTGGCACTCGATCCGATGGTTGTCGCTTAGCCTTATCACCAACCAGTCCACTCAATCTCCACCATTGATCTCCTTCCATCAGATCAACGACTGATGCATTTTCCCGATTAGTCAACTTGCACGACACTTTGTTATTGTTGATCTGGATCCACTTGATTTGACAATCCAAAGTGATTTCAGGTGAGACACAAGCACAGAGAATACTTGCCCGATAACTCGTTTTTCTCTCTCCTCCGCTTTTATGTGTCGAACGGTTAATGGAATCGGGTGACTACCCTTCAACACATCTTACAACTTTTTGTCTGCCCGAAATACCAATTATGGTTTTGAGAAACCACCTCTTCGCTGATTATCTTCCATGCTCTTCTACCATGCAATGACCGTTGATCTATGAGATCCAATGGATCCTATGCACTCTCTGTCTATTTCCTCCTTAACTTAATCTTGCTTTCTTTTGACAGACTCTGTGTTAAAACCATGGTTTTTGCCACACTTCGTTTAACACATGACATTCATATATCGATTCATTCACTTAATATTGGATCACCATCGATCCATTCAGTGGGAATACAAATAAATACCTGGGTAACTGTTGAACGCGGATACACAAAGTAACGAGTGTCCACACCAGGCACAAGTCTTGCCCTCTCGGCTCGATTTCAGCAATAAATTGACCTTTGTCTCAAACCCCCTCTAACACTCAACCTCTCGTTTCTCACCTCATCTTAGCTCCCTTGACTTTTCGCTCTTCTCTGGTCTGATATGGCTCCTCTGTTAACTCCTCTAATACTCTGCAGTTTTTCTTTGGCATATATTACATGCGATACTCTCGATATGGCTCCTCCTCAATCTCCCGCTCTTACACTAACTTGGCTTTCTTGTGGCTTCCGATACTACTCCAATACCTCTTCTATGCTTTGATAGCTTTGTTCTGATAGCTCCTATGACTTCCGATATTCTCTCCAATGGCTTGACTATCTTGGATTTCCTATGGTTTCTCCTCATGGCTTCTTGCTCCTGTTTCTTCACGGATATGCTCTACTTCTCCTTGGCTTCATATCATCATTTAGTATCTTAGAATATTTCCATATTGAAATACTCCTGCTGCTTCATGGACGGCTCTACTTGGTTTCACATCATTGTTTATTGTCCAGAATATTTCCATATTGACATCAATGAAAACCTAGATTAATAATCTTCCCCTTTGTTATTGATGGAAATATTCTTCTTCTCTCCCCCTTTGACATCAATGGAAAAGGAGTGCACAAGGACTCCCCCTGTCGAACTGCTACTCTTCTTCATGAATAGTATATCTTCATGGGTCTATTACTCCCCTTGTCATAGTGCTCTTCTTTTTACTCAAGATAGAAGGATTGCTGCAACTAGCACATTATCCCCTCTTCATGTCTCAAAACTACTTTATCATGGCTTCAACAATGCTTCAATTTTGTTAGATGCTGCTAATTGCTCTTGCTTCATACTTCATTCCTAGATGTATCTGTTTGTTTGAAGGTTGCCTTTATTTGTGTCCATGGTTTACCTGTTCTCACATTCAATCCCTGAGTCAAGACATAAACTTCTGTAATAATAGCAACATGGTTATTGCCCTATTTCTCTAGTATTAGATGTCATTCTCTATTGTTCTGATTTCTACTTAGTGATCAAGTGGAAAACATCTTCAACACCAGTTCAAAGAATAGTTAAGAGATCAAGTTCTTCAATGGGGTGCTCCTGAGAAATGATCTTTATCAATGAATGATTGTTAATATAGCTCAACAAGGATTTCATAAGGACCCTTTCACTAATAGCTTCTGCAATAATGAACAAGAATCACAGGTTCCCCCTAACTGTATGCATCTTCTCTTTTGGCAGAATCTTCCTATCAATTTCTCAGATTGTCGAAGATCAGGTCAACAACATGTGTTGTTGGTCTGGAGAGTTCAAGGGCTTTTCGGATTGTATTTGCTTCCTTATCCATACTTGTGTCACTTTCTTCTTTTGCATGGTTCTAGCTTGTGTAAGAGCCCAAGTTAAGTTAAATCACGTGCCATATAACCAATGTTATGACACTTGAAGCATTCTACATTGTTCATGAATAAGAATTCATGATTTCTTCCTACAAAATTGTTCCTTGGAGATTGTTGGGGACCATAATATCTATCTTTATGATATGGTTGGGGACCATAACATCTATCTTTATGATATGCTTCACAATCTTTTGCCATGTGACCAAAGTTTGTACAAGAATAACAATAACCAAGAAATAAATTTTGGTACCTGGGAGATGAAGATTTCCTTGATGTACTTCTAAAGTCTTTTTGTCTTGAGATCCTTTTATGATAACCATTTCTTCTAGCATCCTTGACATTATCTACATTTCTTCTTGGAGTAGGATTTCTTCCATTTTTGCCTTGATTTTTCTCCTTGCCTTTGCTGGAACTAGGAGCATCACCATTTCTTTCTGGCTTCTTCACATTCGGAAGCATTATCACTCTTGTTTGAGGATTCAACTGCGACCCCAAAATCTGATTTATCAAATGGACATCTTTGATGGCTGAGTATGTCATCCAAGGCTTGAGAGCTCTTCAAGGTTTTGTTCATCCTTTCAACCTTTTTCCCGAGGAAGATAGTCTCTTCTTCCAATATTTCACACTCATTATTCTTCTTAGCAAGTTGTTTCTCAGTTTCTTCCTTGATATGAGCAGCTTCATGTGCTTCTATTTTAAGGGAGATGATATCTGACTTCATTTTGAAGATTTCTTCATTTTCCTTTGCTAGACTGCTCTCCATTTCTTCCTTGATCCTTGTAGCTTTACATGTTTCGGCCTTGAGAAGTTTGATGTTAGATTTTAATTTGAAAATTTCTTCATCCTTTGCTTTTAGTTGACATATCATGGTGTTTCTCTCCTTTTCTGCTTCATCAACCTGTTCTTCTATGATTGCCAATGTTTCCATTGTCTTCTCAGCTCCTTGTGATTTCTTCTTAAGTTCCTTGTTTTCCTTTTTCAAATTGATAATCTCTTCCTTGGCAGTCGTAAGTTGAGTGAGGAGATCTTCTACAAAATCTTTTTCATTCTCTTCATCTTCTAGGTCTTCTTTAGCCTTGATGTCATCATTCTCATTTTCAGCTTCTATGATGGGTTCTAGATTTTCTTCTTGGTTTCCATAATCTTCTTGACTGATGGTCATGGTCAATGCTCCTTTTGAGTGAAGGTTATGAAGTTTGTCCCATATACCCTTTGCTGACAAACATTTTCTTAAGTTATTGTTTATAGAATCAGGTAGCCCATTCAAGATTGTCTTCATTGCTTTTGCATCATACTCATTTGATTCTCCATCCATCATGCTATCAACAATCACTAATTTCCAGATTTCATTGCCTTGAGTCTTTAAGAAATTCTTCATTCTTGCTTCCCATATATTAAAGTTCTCGTTGAACCATGGAGCCTCCTCAAATTGATTGTCTTCTATTTTAGTGGTAGAGGGAGACACATCCTTAGGAGGATTGAAGACTTTCTTGCTTGACCTTGCCATTTGTGTTCTAAAGATCAACCTTCAATCTATTAGGATTTGAATGAAGGTACTGGCTTTGATACTGATTGTTGGAAATACTGGGGGGGGTGAATCAGTATTTATTTTCAACTGTTATTTTACCAGTTAAAACATTTGTATTTAGAACACAAGATGAACAACAAGAATAAATGCTTTTATTAATATAATATTTGCAATAAAATAGATACAAATATATATGGTTCCAATCTGTTGCCAAGCACCAACTTGGACTTTTGTGAGGCTCCAACCTCCAGAGCACCAACTCTGTTTTGTCAAGGCACCAACCTTGGAATTAGGAGCACCAACTCCCAGGACACCAATCCTTCCTGTTCTGAGGCATCAACCTCAAGGGCTCCAACCCTCTGCTGTCAAGGCACCAACCTTGGATATAGGAGCAACAAATCCAAGGACGCCAATACTTCCAACTTCTAAGGCACCAACCCCAAGGGCTCCAACCCTCTGCTGTCAAGGCATGTTTCATAGTAATGTTATGCTCCCAAAACTCTTCTTTACTGAATTCTATCTGTTTACAGCTTCATTGTAGTCTCCATGCTACAACATCAATGGAAACCAATCTTCATATGAAGAAGTCTTTACAACTCTTCATATTGTCCACACAGAGTCCACAAAAGTTATCTCATGATGATATCAAATAGCCATCATGATCTCTGATAATGTCTCCACACAACTTTAGTGAGTCTACTATTCGTTGCACTAAGCTTTGCACAAGAACCAACTCTCTGTTTCAAGCCTCTATTCTCACTATCATTGTGAATGATTCCAGCGTGACCACTGCACACTGTTCTTGCTATTGCAATCTTTTACTTCCCAGAAATACATTCACATATGATTCAATACTGGTGCTGGCTACTGTTCCCTTCAAGTGATATCAAATGAAACTTTATTTATCTTTTCAAAAAATTGTTCTTCAAGTTGTGTTATGTACCTGATTAATTCATCGCTGATCTGAGCCTTTCACAGGTTAGCCCGATCAACAGAGTTGCTCTTTTATCGAATTCCTCTTGTCCTGTTGGACCTTCGGCTTCCTCTTGTCCTGCTGGACCTTCAGTCCTTTTCTGTCTTGCTGGACCTACAGCTTGCTCCTTTCTTCCAGTTCGCCAACCCCCAACCACCTTTTTTTTCTCTAATATATAAGCCTGATATGTTGATGTTGGCTTCCTCCTTGCTCGCTTGAGCTTTGACTTCCTCAACGCTCGCTTGACCTTTTAGCTTCCTTTGTGCTCACTTGATTCTTCAGCTTCCCAATCTATGGCTTCCTTTGTCTATTCGAGTGTTCCAATACTCATAGGACACGTTAATTCAGAAGAGAGGCTGAATTACAATAGTGTTGCATATTAAAAAATATTAGAGAGGCCCTTTCTAATATTCATACAATATACATTAATTTTTCATGGACATCTCATTCCTTTAATCGCAATTGCGGCTTCCGGAGGTATTTTATAAGGCGTGCCCATACCATAGCCAATGGATGATTGCCACTACCAGATGCGATATTAATTAAACTTCTTTTAATAAGTCCATCGGGTCCACAACGTTATTGAAATCGGCGGTTTGACATCCCTTAGGGACTAGCAATACAACGCGGATGTGATATTACATTTAGTCATGTTAAATGGTGCATTTGGGTCCACGTTATTATCGCAATCGGCGCTTTCAATGTGGCAAGGCTTTACAAGAGGCTTGCAATATGGCGGATGCGATATTTCAATAGGCGGTTTACAATGGAGCCGCGGGTCCACATGTATTATTGCAATCGAAGGTTTCAGGGGTGACAGCCCTTCATAACTGTGATTAGCTATTAAATCGTGATCGTCGATTTGGCGCTCGATCCAACGGTTATTGCTTAGCTTGATCACCAACCAGTCCGCTCGATCTCCACCGTTGATCTCCTTCCATCAGATCAACGGTTGATGCATTTTCCTGATCAATCAACTTGCATGACACTTTGTGACCGTTGATCTGGATCCACTTGATCTGACGATCCAAATCGATTTTGAGTGAGACACAAGCATGGAGAATACCTGCAAGATAAATTGTTTTTCTATCTCCTCGGCTGCTACGTGTTGAATGGTTAATGGAATTGGGTGATTATCCTTCAATACAGCTTACAAAAATTTTTCCGCCTGAAATACCACTTATGGTTTTGAGAAACCACCTCTTTGCTTATTATCTTTTGCGCTCTTCCACCATGCGATTACCATTGATCTATGAGATCCAACGGATCTTGTGCACTCTCTTTCTGTTTCCTCCTTAACTTAATCTCACTTTCTTTTGATGGACTCTGTGTTAAAACCACGGTTTTAGCCACACTTCGTATAACACATGACATTCATATCGATTCATTCACTTAATATTGGATTGCCATTGATCCATTCAGTGGGAATACAAAGAAATACCTGGTTAACTGGTGAACACGTATAAATAGACTAACGAGAGTCCACACTAGGCATGAATCTTGCCCTCTCGGCTCAATTTCAGAACTAAATTGACCTCTGTCCCAAACCCCCTCTAACACTTAACCTCTCGCTTCTCACCTCATCTCAGCTCCTATGGCTCCTCTTCTCACTCCTCTGATACTCTTGCAGTTCATATTTGGCATATATTACATGCGATACTCTCGATATGGCTCCTCCTCAATCTCCCACTCTTACACTATCCTGGCTTTCTTGTGGCTTTCGATACCACTCCAATACCTCTTCTATGCTTTGATAGCTCTGCTCTAATAGCTCCTATGACTTCCGATATTCTCTCCAATGGCTTGGTTGTCTTGGCTTTCCTCTGGTTTCTCCTCATGGATTTTTGCTCTTGTTTCTTCATGGATCTGCTCTACTTTTCCTTGGCTTCATATCAACATTTAGTATCTTAGAATATTTCCATATTGAAATACTCTTGTTGCTTCATGGATCTGCTCTTCTTGGCTTCACATCATTGTTTACTATCCAGAATATTTCCATATTGACATCAATGACAACCTAGATTAACAATCTCCCCCTTTGTTATTGATGGCAATATTCTTCTTCTCTCCCCCTTTGACATCAATGGAAAAGGAATGCACAAGGACTCCCCTTGTCGAACTGCTACTCTTCTTCATGAATAGTAGATCTTCATGGGTCTATTACTCCCCCTGTCATAGTTCTCTTCTTTTTACTCAAGATAGAAGGATTGCTGCAACTAGCACATTATCCCCTCTTCATGTCTCATAACTACTTTATCATGGCTTCAACAATGCTTCAGTTTTGTTAGATGCTTCCAACTGCTCTTGCATCATACTTCATTCCCGGATGTATCTGTTTGTTTGAAGGTTGCCTTTATTTGTGTCCATAATTTACCTATTCTCACATTCAATCCTTGAGTCGAGACATAAACTTCTGTAATAACAACAACATGGTTATTTGCCCTATTTCTCTAGTATTAGATGTCATTCTCTATTGTTCCAATTTCTACTTAGTGATCAAGTGGAAAACATCTTCAACACCAGTCCAAAGAATAGTTAAGAGATCATGTTCTTCAATGGAGTGCTCCTGAGAAATGATCTTTATGAATGAATGATTGTTAATATAGCTCAACAAGGATTTCATAAGGACCCTTTCACTAATAGCTTTTTCAATAATGATCAAGAATCACAGGTTCCCCCTAACTGTATGCATCTTCTCTTTTCGTAGAATCTTCCTATCAAATGCTCAGATTGTCGAAGATCAGGTCAACCACATGTGTTGTTGGTTGGAGAGTTCAAGGGACTTTTGGATTGTATTTTCTTCCTTCTCCATACTTGTGTAATTTTCTTCTTTTGCATGGTTCTAGCTTGTGTAAGAGCCCAAGTTAAGTTACAATCACATGCCATATGACCAATGCTATGAAACTTGAAGCATTCTACATTGTTCATGAATAATAATTCATGATTTCTTCCTGCAAAATTGTTCCGTGGAGATTGTTGGGGACCATAATATCTATCTTTATGATATGGTTGGGGACCATAACGTCTATCTTTATGATATGCTTTACAATCTTTTGCCATGTGGCCAAAGTTTGTACAAGAATAACAATAACCAAGAAATAAATTTTGGTACCTGGGAGATGGAGATTTCCTTGATGTACTTCTGAAGTCTTTCTGTCTTGAGATCCTTTTATGATAACCATTTCTTCTAGCATCCTTGACATTATCTACATTTCTTCTTGGAGCAGGATTTCTTCCATTGTTGCCTTGATTTTTCTCCTTGACTTTGCTGGAACTAGGAGCATCACCATTTCTTTATGGCTTCTTCACATCCCTTTTTTTTGAAGCATTATCATTCTTGTTTGAGGATTCACCTGCATACCTGAGACCTGATTTATCAAAAGGACACCTTTGATGGCTGAGCATGTCATCCAAGGCTTGAGATCTCTTCAAGGTTTTGTTCATCCCTTCAACCTTTTTCCTAAGGAAGACAATCTCTTCTTCCAATCTTTCACACTCATTATTCTTCTTAGCAAGTTGTTTCTCAGTTTCTTCCTTGATATGAGTAGCTTCATGTGCTTCTGTTTTAAGGGAGATGATATCTGACTTCATTATGAATATTTCTTCATTTTCCTTTACTAGACTTCTCTCCATTTCTTCCTTGATCCTTATTGCTTTACATGTTTCGGCCTTGAGAAGTTTGATGTTAGATTTTAATTTGAAAATTTCTTCATCCTTTGCTTTTAGTTGACATATCATGGTTTTTCTCTCCTTTTCTTCTTCATCAACATGTTCTTCTATGATTGCCAATGTTTCCATTGTCTTCTCAGCTCCTTGTGCTTTCTTCTTAAGTTCCATGTTTTTCTTTTTCAAATTTATAATCTCTTCCTTGGTAGTTATAAGTTGAGTGAGGAGATCTTCTACAAAATCTTTTTCATTCTCTTCATCTTCTAGGTATTGTTTAGCCTTGATGTCATCATTCTCATTTTCATCTTCTATGATGGGTTCTAGATTTTCTTTTTGGTTTCCATCATCTTCTTGACTGATGGTCTTGGTCAATGCTCCTTTTGAGTGAAGATCATGAAGTTTGTCCCATATACCCTTTGCTGACAAACATTTTCTTAAGTTCTTGTTTATAGAATCAGGTAGCCCATTCAAGATTGTCTTCATTGCTTTTGAATCACACTCCTTGGATTCTCCATCCATCATGCTATCAACAATCACTAATTTCCATATTTCAATGCCTTGATTCCTTAAGAAATTCTTCATTCTTTCTTCCCATATATTAAATTTCCCATTGAACCATGGAGCCTCCTCAAATTTATTGTCTTCTATTTTAGTGGTAGAGGGAGACATATCCTTAGGAGGATTGGAGACTTTCTTGCTTGACTTTGCCATTTGTGTTCTAAAGATCAACCTTCAATCTATTGGGCTTTGAATGAAGGTACTGGCTCTGATACCGATTGTTGGAAATACTAAGAGGGGGGGTGAATCAGTATTTATTTTCAACTGTTATTTTACCAGTTAAAACATTTATATTTAGAACACAAGATGAACAACAAGAATAAATGCTTTTATTAATTTAATCTTTGCAATAAAATAGATAAAAATATATATGGTTCCAATCTGTTGCCAAGCACCATCTTAGATTTTTGTGAGGCTCCAACCTCTAGAGCACCAACTCTATTTTTTCAAGGCACCAACCTTGGACTTAGGAGCACCAACTCCCAGGACACCAATCCTTCTAGTTCTGAGGCATCAACCTCAAGGGCTCCAACCCTCTGCTGTCAAGGCACAACCTTGGATATAGGAGCACCAACTCCAAGGACACCAATACTTCCAACTTCTGAGGCACCAACCCCAAGGGCTCCAACCCTCTGCTGTCAAGGCATGTTTCATAGTAATGTTCTGCTCCCAAAACTCTTCTTTATTGACTGTTTACAGCTTCACTGTAGTCTCCATGCTACAACATCAATGGCTACCAATCTTCATATGAAGAAGTCTTTACAACTCTTCATACTGTCCACACAGAGTCCGCAAAAGTTATCTCATGATGATATCAAATATCCATCATGATCTCTGATAATATCTCCACACAGCTTTAGTGAGTCTACTATTAGCTGCACTAAGCTCTGCACAAGAACCAACTCTCTGTTTCAAGCCTCTGTTCTCACTGTCATGGTGAATGCTTCTAGCGTGACTACTGCACACTGTTCTTGCTATTGCAATCTCTTACTTCCCAGAAATACATTCACATATGCTTCAATACTGGTGCTGGCTACTGTTCCCTTCAAGCGATATCAAATGAAACTTTATTTATCTTTTCACAAAATTGTTCTTCAGGTTGTGTTATGTACCTGATTAATTCATCGCTGGTTTGAGCCTTTCACAGGTTAGCCCGATCAATAGAGTTGCTCGTCCGTTGGCTTCCTCCTATCCTGCTAGACCTTTGGCTTCCTCCTGTCCTGCTAGACCTTTAGCCCTTTTCTGTCCTGCTGGACCTACGGCTTGCTCCTTTCTTCCAGTTTGCCAACCCCCAACCACCTTTTTTTTTCTCTGTTATATAAGCCTGATATGTTGACCTTTGGCTTCCTCCTTGCTCGCTTGAGGTTCGGCTTCCTCAACACTCACTTGACCTTTTAGCTTCCTTTGCGCTCGCTTGATTCTTCAGCTTCCCGATCTATGGCTTCCTCTATCTATTCGAGTGTTCCAATACTCACAGGGCACGTTAATTCAGAAGAGAGGCCGAATTACAATAGTGTTGCATATTAAAAAATATCAGAGAGGCCCTTTTTAATATTCATACAATATACATTAATTGTTCACGGACATCTCATTCCTTTAATCACAATTGCGGCTTCCGGAGGTCTTTTATAAGTCGTGCCCATACCATAGCCGATGGCCGATTTCCCCTACCGGATGCGATATTATATTAAACTGCTTTTAATAAGTCTGTCAGGTCCACAACCTTATCGCAATCAGTGGTTTGACATCCCTTAGAGACTAGCAATACAACGCGGATGCGATATTACATTTAGTCATGTTAAATGGTGCATTCGGGTCCACGTTATTATCGCAATCGGTGCTTTCAATGTGCCAAGGCTTTACAAGAGGCTTGCGATATGGCGGATGCGATATTTCAATAGGTGGTTTACAATGGAGCCACGGGTCCACATGTATTATCGCAATCGGAGGTTTCGGGGGTGACAGCCCTTCATAACTGCGATTAGAAATTAAATCGTGACTGTCGATCTGGCGCTTGATCCGACGGTTATCGCTTAGCCTGATCACCAACCAGTCTGCTCGATCTCCACCATTGATCTCCTTCCATCAAATCAACGGCTGATGCATTTTCCCGATCAATCAACTTGCATGACACTTTGTGACTATTGATCTGGATCCACTTGATCTGACGATCCAAAACGATTTCGGGTGAGACACAAGCACAGAGAATACCTGCTCAATAAAGCGTTTTTCTCTCTCCTCAGCTGCTACGTGTCGAACGGTTAATGGAATCCAGTGACTACCCTTCAATACAACTTACAACTTTTTATCCGCTCGAAATACCACTTATGGTTTTGAGAAACCACCTCTTCGCTGATTATATTCCACGCTCTTCCACCATGCGATGACCGTTGATCTATGAGATCCAATGGATCCTGTGCACTCTTTGTCTGTTTCCTCCTTAACATAATCTTGCTTTCTTTTGATGGACTCTGTGTTAAAACCATGGTTTCTGCCACACTCCATTTAACACACGACATTCATATATCGATTCATTCACTTAATATTAGATCGCCATTGATCCATTCAGTGGGAATAGAAAGAAATACCTGGTTAACTGTTGAACGCAGATACACAGAGTAACGAGAGTCCACACCAAGCACAAGTCTTGCCCTCTCGGCTCAATTTCAGCAATAAATTGACCTCTGTCTCAAACCCTCTCTAACACTCAACCTCTCGCTTCTCACCTCATCTCAACTCCCTTGACTTTCCACTCTTCTCTGGTCTAATATGGCTCCTCTGTTAACTCCTCTAATACTCTGCAGTTCTTCTTTGGCATATATTACATGCGATACTCTTGATATGGCTCCTTCTCAATCTTCTGCTCTTACACTAACTTGGCTTTCCTATGGCTTCCAATGCTGCTCCAATACTTATTCTCTGCTTTGATAGCTCTACTCTGATAACTCCTATGAATTCCGATATTCTCTCCAATGGCTTGACTGTCTTGGCTTTCCTCTAGTTTCTCCACATGGTTTCTTGCTCCTATTTCTTCACATATTTTCTCTACTTCTCCTTGGCTTCATATCATCATTTAGTATCCTAGAATATTTCCATATTGACATACTCCTGTTGCTTCATGGATCTGTTCTACTTGGCTTCACATCATTGTTTATTGTTTAGAATATTGCCATATTGACATCAATGACAACCTAGATTAACACTTAATGTTGAGATGAACAAAAGGAAACTAATGCACATACAATCAACCAATATTTTTGCAAGAATTAAGATGTTACGACAGTTCCTTTTGGAAGTAAATGAAGACTTTTATGACACTTTATTTTCAGCAAAGATTAATCAACTATAATCTAGCTTTGATAATGCATTGATAGTGATAAAGAAATCATTTAAGAAACAATAAACAATCAAGGCCAAAGTAGGGCTAGGAAAGGAAACACAAATTGATTTTAGAGACACAACAATCATTGATCTTTCAGCAAGCAAAAATAGAATGAAATTTGGGAAAAATCAAGTCAAAGGTGGGATTTTTTACCTAAGGAGGATCAGTGCAGCCTTGAATGGGAGATAGTGCACTTCAGAGCACTATCCCCAAGCCAAGGGTGCTCTGTGTCCTAACCAAGCCTATGCTGGTGCCAGAGAGGCCATTCTAGGGGCTTTCAAGCACAATTTTTTACCAAAAAAACACTTCAAAAAGGTTGAAACAAGATCAATGGAGGCAAGTAAAGTCTACTAGGGTGTACTAGGATGAAGGTAAACTACCTGGAACGATGATCGCTCCCCAACGGAGTCGCCAATTTGTTATGTGGAATTTTGCATCTATGGATAAACACAATTTCCCTAGGTGGGTAGCTACACCTAGAACAACAGATTTAAAGAGTTTAACCTTTTTCTATAGAAGATAAATAAGACAAGTGACCTACTTGTTATCTTTCGCTTCCCTTTGTCTCCTTTGAATAGCTCTCGTTGCTCCTCGAATTGAATCTGCTCGATAAGTACTTGCAATCATAAACAAAGGACAAAAACCAATCAAAGCAAGAGATCTATCTACTATAAGCAAATGGATTCGGAAGCATTTACACATATAATCATCATACATAAAGACAAGAATATGGAAAATGGTGTAAACAACTTTATTAAGTAGAAGGAAGAGTTACAACCAAAGAAGTACGATCCTGTGTCACTCATCCAGCTTGAGTTCCATCCTTCATCACACCAAAATCACAACACTTCAGCAGCATGACAAGACTTGCTTACAATCTCAAACCTCAAACCAAAATTATCTCCTTAGAAATTCTCAAAGTCCAGCCCCTGATCACTATGATGAGTGCTCAATTTATAGGGAAATGGAGGTAGTTTTGTCATAAATTGGGCATTGAATGGCTTTCCAATTTGGGAATTAGTTTCCATGGAGGAAGGGATGAGAGGATAGGAGGTTATTTGATTCATTCCCTATCCAATTTCGAGCTCATAGGAGAGGATAAGAGGTGGGAATCTTCTAGAATGATCTTGAATGAAGGAATATTCTGAGAACCCTATGAAGATTTCTCTCAATCTCACCCAACACAGGTCAAAGTGGGCCTAGGTGCTCTGCAGAGCAGGCTTGAATGGGCCTAAGTGCTCTGCAGCACACTTACCCCTAACCAAGGCTGCGGTGGTCCCTCAAGGAGCCATTTTAGGATGTCTTCAGGCCAAGAAACTCTCAGGAATGATGGCATTCAATGTGATGAATTTTCTAGGGCATGTAGCTACAGAATTAGGGTTTGATGAGCCCTAAAAGTACCGATCTGAATGATGGGAGTGGTGCCCAAATAGACCTGTAACACCTAGCCCCCTAATTCCTTTGTTATCCATGGATATCTCAGCCTTAGCACTAACTCAAGTTAGTACTTCCTGATCACTATTAATATTTAGGCTTATTGTCTGTTAAAAAAAAATATTTGTCCACTTGGAAACTTGTACTATACATTTTTTCTTGTTGTTCCAGTATTATTTAGCCATTAGAAATTTCATAAATATGCTTCCATCTTACTTTTAGGTGACCCACAAGCCTGTGACATAGATATATAGGGTTCGATCTTTTCCAATACCAGCAGGGGTAAGGAACAAAGAATACCACAAAACAATAAACATAAAACTCACCTTGGCAATCCTCCCTTAGCAACTTGACAATATTCCAAAGTCAACTATTGGCTAGTCAACTCTTTGCTCCTCAGCTTGACCTTCTTCTCCCTGAGTGCCTATTTTCTATCTCCTTAGCTCAACCTTGTTATCGCTCTGAATTTGGACCTGTTATCTCCCTCAATTTTTCCTTGTCTACCTTTCTCTCAACCCGGTTTTGGAGTATTTTAGCCTTGTGAGCTCATAAATTATATAGGATTATTCGTCATGATGTTCTGGAGCAGAATATGACAACCACAATGCATAGAAAAATACAATTATGACAACAAGTTTATTACATCATTATTGGCATGTATAGGCAGTGAAAAACATGTCAAATGCATATGTTAATAGAGACTCATAAACATTAAGTGAATGCCACCACTCAAGTTACACTAGTGGTCAACTTGACCATATCTCCCTTGCCTAGATTTTGGTCTACCTTTAAATTCTCTTGCTTGATAAATGAACAAGTTGCTTACATCAAATAGACCACACTTATGGTATTTATATAGTGTTTGATGTCATCATTTTGGGGACCAATTTGTCTTGGGGCTACCCTTTCCACCAGCTAGGCTAACCAGCAACTGGAAGGATGAAGAATGAATCTTTGAAAAATGGTTTCTCCTCAACTGTGAGGAGTTAGAAGGTGTTTCGTATATAGTTGGAAAGGTCTTGAAATGTGTTATTTGACTATGTAACTTTCTCTTTCATTTGGACCACCTTTGACATCAATAACAACAATTTTAAATAGGATTAACCTTTTATAATACCTCTAGTAATGACTAGTTGGACCTCACTCTCAAAATAATAATATATTTATTTGTCATCCATAGCTCGAAGAATAAGTGAATTCAAGATAAAATAATTTTATTACATAGATTGTCCACATAAAGAGTTTGACTTAACTTGATTTGACCCTTAGAAGTGCAAAATTTTCTTTGATTTGAACCTAGAGAGGAAATAAATGAAGAATAGTTTCCCAAGAATGCTCAATACCCAACTCAAGATGACCCAGCAATTAGGTGAGATAGCTCACTCCACTTTACTTGGCTCAATTTGTTGGAAGGTGTTTTCATTGCTACAACACCCTCAAAAACTTTGGCCTACGCTTAATTTTGGAGCCTTGGTCTTGTATATTGTCATTGCAAACATTGAAACTCATTCCATGTGTTTTCTTGAAGTGTTTCGATCCCTTTTGCAAGATAGGAAAAATATCGTCTTTTCACATGTAAGTTGTCACACAATGTGTATAGGAATGCTTTAGTAGTTTCAAGGGATTACATTTGCCTAAATGGGTTGATCTAACCTTGTAAACATCTGTCATACTCATTTATAAAGTTTTAAGCATTGTCGCACAAGTGTCATCATGGTCATCGCAAAGTGTATCTTTAGTATCACACTTGTCGTAAGTGGTTGTAAAGTCATTGCACTAAGGGAAGTTTGTTATTCACGTGTCCTAGATGATCTATGTTGTTGTATCATCAAGTATTCAAAGTGTGTGATCGTAGTAGAAGTCTTATCACTATTCACATCACCCTCACTGATCCCGCACTTAGTCAATTTTTGAAAACTTTCCGATCAAGCAACTTAGCCTCATCTAGCCTTCCTGAACTGCGCATTGTGTAGTCTCAACCCTCTAGTTATGACCTTGCCTCTTTAGAATACACAACGTGCAGTTCTTGCCTCCTAGGACTGTTGCATTGTGCAGTTCTGGTGCTCAAGCCTAAACCTTGGCTCCCATAATTGCGCAATCCATATTCCCATCTTAGCATAAACTACACATTGTGTAATCGGTAGCCTCAAGCTCAATCCTTGAGCCCCTGAGCTACACAATTCCATAATGGCCCAACCTCCTTTGTCTCCCGAAAATTCATAGTGGTCTTATTCAATGTCCATCCCCTCATCCTGCCACACTGACCTTCAAAATTGTGCAGTTTCCTCCCTCAGCCTAGCCTGGATTGTGCATTGCGTAGTCTTAAGGCTCAAGGCTCACCCTTGACTGCTTGAACTACGCAATTGCACAGTCACTGAGCCCCTCTCCCATCTTGTCACCCACTTCCAGCTCAGTTAATGGATCAATACGCGCTATCTTAGACTAGGGTTTTTTGTCGGACTGATTTCGTCTTGCCATGAGTGAAGTGCAGATACAGGTACCTTATCATGCCATGGAAAGATGATGAAGAAGGAAAAAATGTTGAAAGACCTATTTGTAACATAGTATAAGCTGATCAATCGAGAGAAAGCAAAGGAGCACTAGTATGCAACCACAACTCAAGACTCCATATCAGTGAAGACTCCTTACTATCAAGTCATACAGAGGTGGATAGAAGAATACTCTCAAGTAGGCACATAGCAAGGAGCAACACGAGTGGCTTGACATTTCCATATCATCAAGAAGTCCATGTAAGCAGTGTCATGTCATGTCATTTCATGAGTTTTCACATGCCACACCATGTTGTGGATGATATAAATTATGTTTCGAAAATGTATTATAAAGTGGAAGTCCAAATGACATGTATGGAATATGAAGAGTCATGTAAATTTGAAAAGTCATAGGAAGTCAAACAGTCATGAGGGTAGATGAAGAGTCACAAGGAAGGTGAAGCATCACCTCCTCATTTGTTATATATACACCCTCATAATATGAGCAAAGGACTTTTCACCTTGGCTCCTCCCTCGAAGCATTAGAGATACAAGCTAGTAGTTTTGAGGAGAAAGGAATGGCTCCAACACTCCACTATTGGATCTAGTGGTGTTCAATGTATACATGTGTCTTGGAAATTTTACTTAATATCAGAAGCCTTATGGCCAACATGCTCTTCATGCATGGATTATGAATATTTGTAAGACTATTATGTGAATGTTTGTAATTCATGTTTTCTTTCATATGTGCTAAAGTAGTTGAACTATTTCGTTTATTTTGGTACTTATCATATTGATAATTTGTTGTAATTGTTATTATCGATATCACATCATCATGGACCATTTCACTAGATATTAGACAAATCTTCCTTGTTACATTGGATGCAATAATTGTCGCATCTCTATGGACTATTTCTCTTGATGTTGAACTGATTCTTCTTGTTTATGTGTGTCTTTACTAGGGTGGTACTATTACCTCTCTCTTAGAGGCTCACTTCTCCTCACCCTCCATAGTAAAATAACTTTGACACACATACAATCAAACACTCACCAGGCACACCCCCTTGCTTTTCGAAGTCACATTTTCACTCCTCTCTCTTATTGACAGTTAGAGCCAATGCATATATTTAAGACAACCGACAACCGAGCCATATTCCAGATGGGGATCCTATCCCAAACAATGTGAGGTATAATTGGGACCACATATCAGGGATATCCATTGAATGTTGGCCAGTCCAGTACCATCAACATTTCTAGTGCTAGTAGGATGGAAGCCAAATTTTTATTGATGATAAACTCACCCACCTAAATATTACTTCCTTCGATCAAGGTAGTAATATACCCATCAACTCCCCTGTGAATATTCTTGAAGTTGGAAATCCTTGTCAACCCAAGACTATACAAACTTGTGAGATATCTTATGACCAAATCCAGGCCACCTGCCCTATCACCTGTAAGTTTGCAAGAGCTATTGGACTAATACCCAAAGTACACAATCTTCCATACTTTCCAAAGAGGAACCCAACCACCCCCACTGGGATAGTGGTTTCAACATTTGAAGATTTGTTTCTTGCCACCCTTGAAGAGTTAGCAGACTATGAAGAGAATGCAGAAAAACCAGAGCAACCTCCATCCTTCAACGGTGGTGACGGTGACAATGTGGTACTCTCGGATGATACCTTCCACGGGTTAGGCGATGAAGAAGAAGAATAAGACCAATCTGATTCTGAAGAAGAGGGGGGAAACAATGACGAAGACATGGTAGACCAAGATCTGGACCGAATGACTCAGGGCCCATTTACACTGTCGGTTGTGTTACACAATATGCTGAGGCACTTGGCAAGGTTGTTAATAAAGTATGACCCTAACAAAGTAGTGAAGGTGGAGGATCACCTGGAAAACTTTTACTTGCATCTACAAATGCTTGAGGTACATTATGATGATGTTTCATGTGGAATATTTTTGTGTACCTTAGATGGTAGAGAAACTATATGGTATCACAGCCTTCCTCCGAACTTGATCGAGAATTGGAGGGGTTTTAATAAAAATTTTCTTGATAAATTTGTTGATGATAAAACCCCCGCCATGCTTTTAAGAGACTTGGGTAGTCTCAAGATGGAGCATAAAGTTAAAGTGAAAGATTTCAATCATAGGTTTAATCGTATCTTGAATAGATTTCCGGCAAACATGAAACCTCATGACTCTATCACTATCAATTATTTCACATCTGCCTTACCAACAATCATTGCATAGTTCGTGAAAAGAATTGTGAAGCCAACTTTGGCTGAGAATTTTGAAGAGGCAATGGCAGTTGAAAAGGACTTGTGTGCGATTGGAGTCATTGTAGATGATGAATCAACAAAGGACTCCAAAGGCACAGGTAAAAGGTCTCGAGCCTCCGTAAGCATGTCTGAGGAGAAAGAATCAACTGATCTTGAGAGATTGGCCCACACTGTCAATTATTTGTCCAATGAGTTGGTAGAATTGAAACAAAGGTTAAGTGAGACTACCATGAGCAGCAAACCTCCTAGATTCAACATTCTGAGAAGGTTGCTAACTTTGGCAACAACAACAACCAACCGAACAAGTCTGCGCAAAGCTCAAATATTGTGTTGAATGTTGAGAGTATGGGCATGGATCAATATTGTTTGTTTCATCAAGAGTATCATTCAGAAAAGACATGCCCGCAATGGAACCACAACATGAACGCTCTTGTTGTGCACATTATTGATATAGTGCTTTCAGATGAGCAAACTGAGCCTACAAAGAGAAGGAAGAGAATGTTGCAACCGAAGAAACTACAAGTGTCGGAAACGCAGTGAACACACTCAATTATGTTTTCACAGCTGAGAAATGGAGTGTCGAAGAACAACCACTGAGTGAGGCCTCGACTCAATAGAAGAACACTCAATAAAAATTGAGAAGCCAAGGGCCAACCTCCGCACAAGAGTTGACAAAGAAGAATTTGAAAGAGCATTTGCTGAGAAAGATCACACCACCTGTCAACTCATTTTAGAACACTCAGAGAAAGTATGGCAATGCAGCTACAACAATAGGTACTTCTGCAAACAGTAAAGTAAGCCCATCACTCCGAAAATAGCAGATAAGGAAACTACACTAGACACTTCGGCAATGTATCCTGCACTAGATTATAACATAGTTGAAGATATGAAGAAAGCTCACATGAATATCTCTCTTTTTTACTTGACTAAGATCATGAGCCAGAGGGAATTGTTTGTCCGCGCACTCGAACAGTCTACCTCAAGTAATGGTGCTTCTTCATTGAAGGGATCTGGTATGTCCTCTGGTTCTCTCGAATCTGTACTTAATTCTTTAACGTTAGATGAAAACACAATTTTCCCTCCATTTATGTTAACGTTTGAAAATTTCAATTATAATGTGCACAATTTCTTAGTTGATTCTGGTGCATTTGTAAACATAATTCCTTCATTGGTAGCAAATAAATCAATGCAAAATGGGATGAAACAAATGGACAGATCATTCAGCTGGACAAGACTCTTGTCTATGTGATTGGTGAACTCAGAAATGTGTTAATACACTTATCATCTAACCAACAATTTCACCAATGTATAAACATAGTAATTGTGGACATTCTGGAAGCATATGGTGTATTGTTGAGCAGAGACTGGTCCATAAAGTTACAGGGGAATTTTGTGATGGACTAGTCACATTTATGGCTTTTGTAAAAGGGAAGAAACAATTAGATCTGAGTGAACCCTAAGTGATACATGAAACACATGGTTGCTCCCTTAGAAGGCAAAAATGAGTCAATGACCTTCACAAATATTATCTTTGGGAATTGCTTTCTTGAGACTGATATGGGGTGCTATCTTGCTCAACCATCCCCAATACTTCCTGACACACAGTTGGAGCTCCTTCCTAGTCAAACTGGTGAAAATGATATTTGTACAATTAGTAGTAGTAGTAATAATAGTACTAGTGTAGCACATAGTCCTTGTACATATGATGTTTGAACATTGTATTTTGATGGTTCCAAAACACATGAGGGATCTAGAGCTGGTTTTGTTTTAGGAGACCCGTGACAAAGGAAACATTTGATCTCCAACTGCTTGGAATTTGAGTGCTAAAACAACACCGCATAATACAAAGCACTCATCTTGGGTTTGCAAAGAGCCCTTGACCTCAATGTTGCAGTTATCAAAGCAATATGTGACTCAAAATTTATCATATGATAGGTACGTGATACTAAACATTATGTGTCACCTCATCTCAAGAGTTACCAACAATAGGTATGGCGTTTTATTAAGCATTTCCAAGTGTTCAATATTATTTATGTTCCTAGATTACGCAATGCAGTTGCGGATGCATTGGAAAATGCTGCTGCGAGGTTGTTATTGCTTAGGGACAATTTTTCTGTAGAGATTGTTTATAAACCATCTCTCCCTAACAACATCACTAACTTACACATTTTCAATGATGACCAACAAAGACAACACTTCATGGAAAACATTGATGTATTCAAGGACATAGCTATCGACGAAGATGAGCACGAGAAAGTGTTGCAGGATGCAACTTGCACAAGCAAAGAGAAACCCATGCACAAAGGCGTGGTATCACTGAAAAAGTTGTATGACTTGAAAAACTCCGACTGATAGTCAATGTGAAAGACCACAGTTTGATGCTATCGCACGAGAAAATAAATCTTGGCATAGAAAAAGATCTGAAGTTTGTTAATCTTGGTACTTGTTTCACACCACAGGAGACACAAGCTTTCATCCACCTATTCAAGCAATACTGAGATGTATTCGCATGGACATATGATGAGCTCAAAACTTATGACACACGAATAATCCAACATGTGATTCTAATCAAAGAAGGGGCCAAGCTGTTTCAACAAAAGTTGTGGAAGGTACATCCAATGCTTGAGCCTCTGATTCAAAAGTTGTTGATGAAACTATTGGATGCTCAAATCATATACAAAGTGCGACATTCTATCTGGGTATCGAACTTGGTACCAATGAGAAAAAAGTCTGGGAAAATCCGCTTGTGCATTGATTTTTGCAACTTGAACCATGCCTCAGACAAGGATAATTACCTTGTGTCATCTATGGAACATATACTGCAAACATTATTAGGATAAGAGATGGTTTCTTCATTGGATAAATCTTCTGGTTACAACAAAGTTCTAGTCTCAGATCCTCATAGACTAAATACAACATTCTGCATGAAGTGGGGTACATTCGCATTTAAAAGAATTCCATTTCGGTTGATCAATCCCAGTGAAACATTTCAATGTGCCATGGACATTGCATTCCATTGGCTGATTAGACATAGCTTAGTAATCTATCTCAATGATGTCATGGTATTTTCTAATCAGAGATCCAACCACATACGCCACTTGAAGAAAATTTTCGAGCGATGTCGCAAATACGGGATATCCCTTAATCCCAAAAAAAGTGTTTTCATAGTGTTCAAAGGTAACCTCTTGGGCCATGTCATTTCCAAAAGTGGGATTAAATTAGACCCAAAGAGTGTCAAAGTCATCATGTAGATTCCCTTCCCAGTGAACAAGCAATCTATGCATTCCTTCTTGGGGAAGATCAATTTCCTCCGCAAATTTATCTTCGATTATGCTCAGATTGTTAAACCCATACAGGAGATGGTTAAGAAGGATGCGATATATAAATGGGATAAAATGGAAAAGGATGTGTTTTCCCATATTAAGCAAGCCATTACAGAAACACCCACTTTGTATAGACCATATTTCAGCAAAGATTTTCTACTCTACATCTTCGCTTTTGATACTTCTCTTGCCATAGTGCTTAGTCAAAAGGATGACCAAAATAATGAGAGGCCAATATATTTCATGAGTACCAGCCTTCAGGGACCCGAACTCAACTATCCCTCCATTGATAAGCACACATACATATTTTATAAGGTGGTGAAACATTGCTGGCCCTATCTCTTGAAAAATCATTGCATCATCTTTGTTCCACACCCAATAGTCAGATCATTGTTCATTCAACAAGAGATGGGTGAGAGAAGAGCGAACTAGATGATCGGTTTACAGGAGTACAATATGGATTTCAAACTAGTTCACACAATCAAGGGTCATGGTCTTTGTCAGTTAGAAACATAAGCAGTAGATGCGAAATCAGAAGATTCATCTGGTTGGGAGCATGAAATCAAAATGTACAATGTTGAACGAGCTTCCCCCACTACCATTTTGAACTCTTGGTACAAATGTGTGCACCAATTCCTTGAGCACAACATTTTTCTGTTATGAAACCAGCTCAAGAAAAGATAGAAAAGATAGATCAACGCCTTAGAATTCAGCCTCTTCGAGGGGGCAACCTCCTTTACATTACATAAATGAACAATTCTTGGATGATACAAATGAGAATACCTCCTTTCTATATATAGGAGTCTAAGTGGTCCCAATATAATCAAAGCCTACATAACAATAATATTGTAGGGCACAACAATAACAATAGTGGGCTTCTATGTGGCACAACAGTAACAATATGGGCACTACATGGGTACATCAATATAATAAGTGGGTTGTACTAATAACAATAAGGGGTTACACTAGTAGTATAGGGGCCTAACATTCCCCTCTCCTTCAAAAAGCGTTGTCCTCAATGCTTGAGTAGTTCTTGATGCTTTTGTATAAAATTCTTGTCCTCCCATGTGGAATCTTCAGCGGGTAAGTTCTTCCACTTGATGAGATACTCTAAAATTGATCGATTTCGTAGCTATTGGGTTCTTGTTTCTATGACTGCTCCAAGTTCCAATATGATTTTTCCTTCTTCTTCAATTTCTGGCAATATTGTTTGAATTGGGATCTTTTGCAACTTTTGAATAAATGGCCATACTTCTTCGTCCTTCTTCCATTCATCCCTTGCTTTGTTTATCCAATCCGGTTGGATAATATAAATAGCAAAAAGGAATGCTTCCACATCCTCATCCTTGAAGAGTCTTCCCATTCAGTAAGGTTGCCATTTTTTAAGTGCATGTAGTATTGCCAACATTTCCTTCTCATAAATAGCTTGCTTGAGATGTAGCAGTAAAAATACCCAATCACCTACATCAAAACATTTTTCACTACGATGTTTATCTACTTGTTGTTTCGTTTGATTTTGCACCGAAGTGGCGTTATCCTCTAAAAGTTGGAGAACTTGTTGTTGATGCTCGATTTGATATTTCACTGCTTGAACCTTTTTCTTCTTGATATGTCCTTCTATCTTGATAGTTTGAGGAGTGGTAATTTCGAACAATGAATTACAAGATATGGTTGGATTCATTTCTTCTTTCTCGATGTGATATTTCACTTCTTGCACATTTTTCTTCTTTATATGTCCTTCTATCTTGAGAGTTTGAGGAGTGGTAATTCTTGCCAATGCTTTACAAGATATGGTCTGATTCATTTCTTCTTTCTCTGCGGTGAGGTCCTGGCGTATATCTTCTTCTATTGATGTTTCTTGATCCTTTTCTTCCTCCTCTTCATATTCTATGTAAAATAATTTCTTCTCGGCACACTTATGACCTTTAGTGCATTTTCTATCACAATTGTAACAAAGCCTTTTTTCTCTTTTTTCTTCCAATTGTTGTGGTGTAACCCTTGTAGGTTGTGGAAGGCTAGGAGAAACAACACTTCCATCTTTATAGTTGTGAGGGGTACGCTTTCTGGTTTCCATAATTTTTCTTTCCACTGTGTCACAAAGCCCTTTTACTCTTTCCAATTGTTGTGGTGTTGCTCTAAAGAAGGTGTTGCTCTTTGTATCCTCATAATGTGCTATCATTTCCTCCGTGAAAATTGACCACGCAACAAGCTGTTTACGAGAACAAAACCCTTTGTACCATAAAAATTGATCTGCTTCTAAATATGAAGATGCAATAAATACCTTTTATAACAGTTGTACATCATGTAGATCAAAATATTGCTCCATCTGAAGTATCCAATTTACCGGATCCTTGCCATCAAACTTCCTCATCTTGATTTTTCTTGATTTTAGGAGCTCGACCTTGAAACGACTGTAACTCTGTACTTTCATATCTTTATGTTCTAAAATTGCGATCTATAGTATCCCTCTATGTTCTCTTTCCAATGCCACCAGTCTGATCCAAATTGGATTCTCTAAGAGAGCGTTATGCACAATCTCCCAAGATGACCTGATTATAGACCTTTCCGGAAGAGCGAACTTGTATGAAGTGCCACGTATCACTATTTCAACCTTTGGATCTGAAAAAGATATATAAAAAAACTAAAGTCCGTCCTATTTCTGTACCTTCTTACGAAATTTCAATCCGATGCTCAGAAAAAAAGTTATGACGATTTTCCCCAGGTCACCTGTTTTGAGTGTAATTCAGGAGTCTGCAAAAAGACGAACTTCCTCAGATCATATCTCCGAAAATATCGCCTGAAAAGCTCTGAAATTCGAACCCAAGGTCCAGTGCGATTTCTTCTCAAATGGGTTTTTTTTGCGACTTCTGAAACATCACATAAAACAAGTTATAGCGAAAATTCCACGATGACCTGTTTGGAGCAGCGAAACCCTAGAATCCAAAGCTCTGATACCAAATGTTATGAAACCAGCTCAAGAAAAGATAGAAAAGATAGATCAACGCCTTAGAATTCAGCCTCTTCGAGGGGGAAACCTCCTTTACATTACATAAATGAACAATTCTTGGATGATACAAATGAAAATACCTCCTTTCTATATATAGGAGTCTAAGTGGTCCCAATATAATCAAAGCCTACATAACAATAATATTGTAGGGCACAACAATAACAATAGTGGGCTTCTATGTGGCACAACAGTAACAATATGGGCACTACATGGGTACATCAATATAATAAGTGGGTTGTACTAATAACAATAAGGGGTTACACTAGTAGTATAGGGGTCTAACATTTTCCCTCCCATTTATTCGCACGACAGAATAGGGCACTCAGACTTAAAGAATTATCTTATCAGTTGGTGCATGGGGTTCTTTTCAAGAAGCACCATAATGAAGTGTTGCTCATGTGCCTAGAAGCACATGATTCAGAGAAAGTATTGCATGATCTCCATGACGGACCAACCGGCGAACACTTCGCGGGTAACACAATTGTGCACAAGTTTATGCGGGCGAGTTTCTATTTGGTCCACATTATTCAAAGATTCTCACGCCTATGCCCGCAAGTGTCTAGTTTGTCAAAGGTGTGCCGACAGAGGAAAGATGTCAGCTGCCACATTGTTGCCTATTGCAGTGGAAGAAGCATTTCAACAGTAGCACTTAGATGTCATCGGAGAAACATTAGGGTAATTTTGAGGTCTAAAATCGGCCTCCTAAGGAAATTATAAAATAATAGTGGAAATAATAAAATAAGATTAGATTACATCATCTAATTTTAGAGGGAAAAAAAATATTTTTTCAACTCATATTTTCAACTTATCTCCCTATGGTTTTACTCAAATTTTGAGTGGGAACACTCGTTAGATGCGGAATTTAATTCTTCATCCAAGGAGTACCCATGTTGCATACTTTCGATGGACCCTGCTACATGAAAAATGAGAAAGAAATGAAAAAACGTGATTGCAATCAAATTTTTCATGTATTTCTCATTTTTCGTGTAGCAGGGTCCATCAAAAGTATGAAACATGGGTACTCATTCGATTAGGAATTAAATTTTGCATCCAACAAGTACTCCCACTCAAAATTTGAGTAAAACATTAGGGAGATAATTTGAAAATATAAGTTGAAAATGTAGTTTCATTATTTTATTTTTAATCTTTTTTACCCCAAAAATGGTGAATCATCCCCCATGGTTGACATCATCATCTTGAATCCTATTGGTTCTTATAAAGTCTATTTTGGTTGTACATTTTTATTAGGAGGCCCATTTAAGACCTCAAAATTTCTCTAATTTCTTTCTGCATCTGTCAAAGCAGCACCGCTACATCCTCACTGCTACAGACTATTTCACATGGTGGACAGAAGTAGTTCCGCTTAAACAGGTGAATGATCAGGAAGTCATCAAATTCCTTAAGAATAATATCATTTCCAAGTTCAACATTCAGACTTCACTTTTTTTCGATAATGCAACATATTTTTCATCGTTAAAATTATATGAATTTGTATTATAAAATGGATTTGTATTGAAACATTCAACTAACTACTATCTGTAGGGAAATGGTCTTTCTGAGTCCAAAAATAAGAACCTTATCCATATCATCAAGAATACCATCTTCTCTGAAAAAGGAATTGACACTCCGCTTTGGTAAATGTGTTATAATTTTAGTATGGGTGACTTAGTGTTGAAGTGGCACAAATCCCATGAGGACAAAGGAAAACACACTAAGTTTCAATGCCTGTGGATTGGACCATTCACTATTCACGAAAAGCTTGGCCAACACACATATCGTCTACAATCACCAGATGGGAAGATTGGATCTCTCCCTATAAATGGCCAATATTTAAAAAATTATTTTCAATGATGATATGGGGATGTGCCCTGAACTATGTACATAGTCTTTTCTTGATTGCTTGATTTTTGTTTTTGTTTTCATCATGTAAATAAATGTTACATGTCAACATGTTTTTTGGTTTCTTTGTGTGTGGCTGAATTAAAAGAGTTTTGTGACACTTCAACATTTGGCTAACCTTCGGTTTGTCTTCCTTGTGTTGGTTATATCTTTTGGTCGATGAAGTTTCGACATAAAATGTGATCCGTACGTGAGAATAGTTTTGTTTGAACCATGAAATTTTGTCTATTCAAGAAACTTTATGCCCACACTCGGTTCTTATGTTCAATGTTTTCATGCTTATCCAATTAGTAGAAGAGGAGAAGGGGAAAAATCTAAACGAGCAAACCTAAATCAGAGGTCCCTATATGCTTCTTTGAAGGAACAACCTCTCCTTCTCTCAATAAGTCGAGATCCCTCTTCCACCCTAAAATGAATAAGTGCCAATATACATTCCTATAAAAATAAATAAATAAAGGTGAAAGAAGAGAAAGGCATCCTACGTAGAGAGGTGAAGCAATCAAATCTGTAAGGGTACTAACCAAGCTTGCTGGCATCGGAGCAATGTTTGTGTTCCTATAGTGACTCTTTCAGGGTACTGTCTAGGCCTGCTAGTAGTGGAGCAACACCAGAGATGAAAAATCATACTCTGAAAATATGAAGCTCTCGAACTTCACTACCCTTCCCAACTCAAAACATTGCGATATTGTTGAATCTAATGTTGTGCTCAACCGAGAAGGTGTAAATGGGACCATGCTTTTTTTACGGGGTAAGTGGGGAGACCAAAGTAATCTATGCGATGAATCAATACTCCACAAAGAACCAAGACCTTGCACGTACGAGTTAACCAAGGCAGAGAAGTTGGAATTCTACCAGTGTGTTTCCAAGTGTTGTTGTTGCTACAACACCCTCCAAAATTTTGGCCTACGCTCAATTTTAGAGCCTTCCTTGGTCTTGTACATTGTCATCGCAAACATTGAAACTCATTCTATGTGTTTTCTTGAAATGTTTCGGTCCCTTTTGCAAGATAGGTAAAATGTTGTATTTTCGCATGTTAGTTGTCACACAATGTGTATAGGCCCATTTTGGTGGTTTCAAGGGATTACCTTTGTGTAAATGAGTTGATCTAACCTTGTAAACATTTGTCGTACTCATTTCTAAAGTTTTAAGCATTTTCACACAAGTGTCGTCATGGTCGTCGCAAAGTGTATATTTAGTATCACACTTGTCGTAAGTAGTCATAAAGTCATCACACTAAGGGAAGTTTGTTGTTCACATGTTTTAGATGATCTATGTTGTTGTGTCATCAAGTATTCTAAGTGTGTGATCATAGTCGAAGTCTTATCACTATTCACATCAGCCTCACCGATCTCGCACTTAGTCAATTTTTGAAAACTTTCCGATCAAGCAACTTAGCCTCATTCGGCCTTATTGAACTGTGAATTGCAGTCTCAGCCCTCTAACTAAGACCTTGCCTCTTGACATTGCACAATGCATAGTTCCTGCATCTTAGTACTTATGCACTGCGCAATTCCAGTGCTTAAGCCCAAACCTTGACTCCCACAATTGTGCATTACAAAATCCCTATCCTCAAGCTCAACCCTTGAACCCATGAGCTGTGTGATTGCACAATGACCCAACCTCCTCTATCTCCTAGAACTGCGCAATGGGATAATTAAATGTCCATCCCCTCAGCCTGGCACACCGAACTTCAAAATTGCGCAGTTTCCTCCCTCAACCTTGTAGGTTTTAACCCTGTACAGAAATTACCTGCATACGAATTCTTAAACAAAGAAAATAAACAATGCGAGAGCATAACCCATAAAACACATATGCACAGAGATTTTTCCCTGGATCCCAAAACTGGGACTACCAGCTTGATTTTTCATTATGTTCCTTTCAATGTTACAATACATATTTATACATGCCGAAGCATCCAATACCATGGACCGAAAAACCATCGCGTCCAATACCATGTGCGAAAATCATGCACAAAACCATAGGTAGGTTCGCCCAACCTAATATAAGGTCCAAAAAAAAATTTCCTGGGGCACTGCCCCGGACCGCGTAGAGGGGGGCTACCCGCCCCCCTCAAACCCCCCGGACAGGGGGGGCTGCCGCCCCCCTGTGACCCCCCCGCTGCGCAATCAGCGCAACGAAGGGGGGCTTCCGCGCCCCTCTAACCCCCCGTTTAACTACGTAGGTTAGTCGTGGAAAGAATATAACACAACCCAACAATCTCCCACTTGTTGTTTTCTTTCCACAAGGGGCCACAGGAGAGCTTAGTCATTTTTCCAGCCCTGAAACACCCATTGTTTCTCTACACCAAGAGAACTTCTCAGAGCTCACAGATTTTGTCAATGCATCTGCAGTATTCTTCAAAGTGTCCACCTTTACCAGCAACACCTTTTTGTCTTCTATCATATCCCTCACAAAGTGATACTGAACATCAATGTGCTTTGTCTTTGAATGATAAGCAGGGTTCTTTGCCAAGAAAATTGCACTTTGGCTGTCACAGTCTATTCTTATAGCTCCCTGTACTAACCCCATACTTGAACACAATCTCTGCAACCAAACTGCTTCCTTGCTTGCATGAGTGGCTGCCATGTATTCTGCCTCTGTAGTTGATAGTTCCACTACATATTGTTTCTTACTCATCCAACTGACTGCACCTCCAAATAGGTTAAACACATACCCACTTGTAGATCTTCTCTGATCCAGATCTCCAGCCTAGTCTGCATCAACAAAACCATGAATATCCAACACTCTGTCCAATCCTGGTCTTCCTTGGTAGCACAAACCATAATCACTAGTGCCACGCAAATACCTGAAAACCCGCTTCACTGCTGTCCAGTGCTCCTTCCCAGGTTTTGACATAAACCTGCTCAATACTCCCACTGCATGTGCAATGTCTGGTCTAGTACAGACCATTGCATACATCAGGCTACCGACTGCACTTGCATATGGAACACGGGACATGTCCTCTTCCTCTTCTTGTGTCTTGGGACACTGTTCAGCAGATAACCTCACACCTACAGGAATAGGAACCTTCACCGGTTTACTATCCTGCATATTAAACCTCTGCAGTATTGTCTCGACATACTTCCTCTAGTTTAACCAGAGCTTCCTCTTTGTCCGATCTCTTTTAATTTCCATGCCCAAAATATAGTTTGCAGCACCAAGATCTTTCATGTCAAATTTGGAGGACAATTGGGTCTTCAAATCCTGGATAATTTCTTTGTCATTTCCAACCAGCAACATATCATCCACATACAAGACCAGATAAATAACACGGTCACCAATTAATTTAAAATACGCACAATGATCTGCTTTGCTTCTGGTGAAGCCAAGTCCCCGTATAAATGTATCAAATTTCTGATACCACATCCTTGGTGACTGTTTTAACCCATACAGAGACTTCTTTAACTTGCATACCAGTTCTTTCTTACCCTTCACCGCAAAGCCTTCAGGTTGCCTCATGTAGATTTCCTCTTCCAAATCCCCGTGAAGAAATGTTGTCTTCACATCCATCTGTTCTACCTCAAAATCAAAAGCAGCAGCAACAGATAAAATTAATCTAATAGAAGCTACCTTGGCAACAGGAGAAAAAATATCACCAAAATCAATTCCCGGCACCTGGGAATAACCTTTTGCTACCAACCGAGCTTTGTATTTCTCCACCTTTCCTTCTGCATTAGTCTTCTTCTTGAACACCCATTTGCTGCCAATGGGTTTCCTTCCAGCCGGCAACTCTACCAGATCCCAAGCCTCATTTTTGTGCAAAGATGCCATTTCATCAACCATGGCCTCTTTCCAGAGTTTTCCATCCTCTGAATCCACTGCTTCCTTCACAGTTCTGGGATCATCATCAGTAACAGACAAAGCAAAATTTGAACTGAAAGCAGATGGACTATACCTTTCTGGCTGCCTTCTTTCTTGACCTGATCTTCTCACAGCCGGAGTTTGTGGCTCTTCATCTTTTGATTCCTCCTCTGCTGCAGAGTCTGATTCTTCCTCCTTTGGCTCAAACTCTATCTTCTCAGGTTCCTTTGGTTGGACTTCAGATTGAATAACATCTTTTACCTCTCTGAACACCACATCTCGGCTGTACACAACCTTCCGTGTGACTGGGTTCCAAAGCTTATAACCCTTTAAACCATCCTTATACCCAATAAAGATGCACTTTTCAGATTTACTATCCAACTTGGTTCGTTTCTCCTTTGGAACATGTACATATGCATCACATCCAAATACCCTCAGATGTGAAAGAGAGGGTTTCTTACCAGTCCATACTTCTTGTGGAGTCTTATCCTCCAACGCTGATGAGGGTGATCTGTTGATCAGGTAACGTGCAGTATCCACTACCTCTGCCCAGAATTCCTGTCCTAACCCGGCACCACTGAGCATGCTTCTTGCCCTTTCCATCAACGTCTTGTTCATTCTTTCTACGACTCCATTTTTCTGAGGTGTATATGGAGTAGTCTTCTGTCGTGCTATACCACACTTCTTACAAAATTCTTCAAATTCCTTGCTGCAAAATTCTCCACCATTATCTGTCCTCAGCACCTTTATCTTCTTCTCTGTCTGATTTTACACCAGAGCCTTAAATTCTTTAAACTTGTCAAAGACTTCAGATTTCTTCTTAAGGAAATATATCCATGTATTCCTTGAGAAGTCATCTATGAATGATACATAGTACACAGACTTACCCAGTGATGGAACCTTCACAGGTCCAAACACATCACTGTGCACAAGCTCTAATATCTGTTTCGTCCTCTTACCACCAGAGGGGAAACTCACTCAATTCTGCTTCCCATACACACAATTTTCACAGAAATCGAAATCCAGAGAGCCATCATTCATACCTTCTACCATACCTTTACCATGAAGTATTCGAAGGTCCTTCTCTCCAATATGTCCAAGCCTTTGATGCCACAACATGGTCTTCTCTCCAGAGACCACTAGATTTTCTACTCCATTTTCAGGAACCATAGAACTATTGCACCCATCAACAACAGTGCTACCTTGCAGCTTGTACAGAGTTCCAGTCCAAACTCCCCGCATCAATATCAGTGCTCCTCGAACCATCTTGCAGGTATCTTTCTCGAACACCGTCTTTACACCTGCATCATCCAACTTGCTTACAGAAATCAGATTTCTGGCCAATGCAGGAATATGTAGAACACCCGGAAGTGTTCTAACCCTTCCACCTTGCAACTTCAACTTTACTTTTCCCCGACCAATGATTCTAGCCTTCCTATCATCTCCTAAGAAGACATCACCACCATCGTATTTCTCATACTCGCAGAACCACTCTCTATGGGGAGTGAAGTGAAAGGATGCACCTGAGTCAATCAACCATGCCTCATGATCTACATGTGTACTTGAAGAAGCCAAGTACACATCCCCACCTTCATCTGAGGTGGTTTTCGCCTCTGCAGAAGGAGCATCATCAGATCCCTTTCCTTTGTCAGGAGCTTTAGATTTACAATCCCTTCTGAAGTGCCCTTCCTTTCCGCATTTCCAGCACACCACCTTTGTAGGTTTTCCTGGAGATTTAGATCTCCCACTCGATGACTTATTTTTGTTCCTGTTCTGGGACCGTCCTCGTACAGGCAAGGCATCACCATTCTGGTTGTCCATATTCTTCCGTCTCATCTCCTCCGTCAGCAAGGCTGAGACTATTTCATCAAACTGCAAAGCAGTTGCATTGATACCTATTGCAATAACCAGACTATCCCACGAATCTGGTAGAGAACACAATAGACTAATGCACTTATCTTCATCTGAAATTTTAATATCAACAGATAATAATTGACTTACCACAGTATTAAACGCATTCAGATGCTTTGTCACAGAGTCTCCATCTTTCATCCTCAGGTTATACAGCTTTTTCCGCAGGAACAGTTTATTCACCAGAGACTTAGATTGGTACAAAGTCCCTAACTTGACCCACAAAGCCTTTGCCGTAGCTTCCCCTGATACATTCAACAATACTGAATATGAGACACACAATCGTATTGTGCTCTTTGCCTTCCAATCCAATTTCTTCCATTCTTCATCGATCACTCCCGATGGTTTAGTACCCGGATCTACCGCGATCCACTGATCTTTATCGACCAACAGGTCCTCCATCTTGAGTTTCCACAACTCAAAACTCTCACCATTGAACTTCTTAATCTCGATCTTTCCACTGCTCGCCATCTTCTTTCACCACCAGAATCGATCTCGCAGATCTCCCACTGAACAGGGTCTACCACAGGCTCGAGCGAAACCCCTCAGCAACAAAGGCGTCCCCTTGAAGCCAAAATAGCTCTGATACCAAATGTAGGTTTTAACCCTGTACAGAAATTACCTGCATACGAATTCTTAAACAAAGAAAATAAACAATGCGAGAGCATAACCCATAAAACACATATGCACAGAGATTTTTCCCTGGATCCCAAAACCGGGACTACCAGTTTGATTTTTCATTATGTTCCTTTCAATGTTACAATACATATTTATACATGCCGAAGCATCCAATACCATGGACCGAAAAACCATCGCGTCCAATACCATGTGCGAAAATCATGCACAAAACCATAGGTAGGTTCGCCCAACCTAATATAGGGTCCAAAAAAAAATTTCCCGGGGCGCTGCCCCGGACCCCATAGAGGGGGGCTACCCGCCCCCCCGCTGCGCAATCGACGCAACGAAGGGGGGCTTCCGCCCCCCGTTTAACTACGTAGGTTAGTCGTGGAAAGAATATAACACAACCCAACAAACCTATCCTAGACTATGCATTTCATAGTTTCAAGGCTCACCCTTGACTGCTTGAACTACACAATTGCATAGTCACTGAGCCCCTCTCCCATCTTGTCACCTGGTTATGGCTCAATCAATGGATCAATATGCACTATCCTAAACTAGGGGTTTTTGTCAGACTAATGTCATCTCATCATGAGTGAATTGCAGTTACAAGTACCTTATCATGCCACGAAAAGATGATGAAGAAGGGAAACATGCTGAAATACCTCTTTGTAGTTGAGTATGCAAGTTAATAAACCAAGAGAAAGCAAAGGAGAACCAATTTGCGACAACAACTCAAGACTTCATATCATTGAAGACTCCTTACTATCAAGTCATACGAAGGTGGATAAAAGAACACTCTCAAGAAGACACATAGAAAGGAGAAACATGAGTGGCTTGACCTTTCCATATCATCAAGAAGTCAATGTCAGCAGTGTCATGTCATGAGTTGTCACATGCCACACCATGTTGTGGATTATGTAAATTATGTTTCAAAATTGTATTGTAAAGTGGAAGTCCAAAGGACATGTATGGAATATGAAGAGTCATGTAAAGTTGAAAAGTCATAGGAAGTCAAACAATCATGAGGATAGATGAAGAGTCACAAGGAAGGTGAATCATCACCTCCTCATTGGTTATATATACACCCTCATTGTATGAGCAAAGGAATTTTCAGCTTGGCTCCTCCTGGAAAGCATTAGAGAGACAAGCTAGTCCATTTGAGTAGTAAGGAGTGGCTCCAATGCTCCACTATTGGAGCTAGTGGTGTTCATTGTATACATGTGTCTTGGAACTTTTACTTAATATCATAAGCTTTATGGCCAGCATGTTCTTCATTCATGGATTATGGATATTTGTAAGACTATTATGTGAATGTTTGTAATTCATGTTTTCTTTCATTTGTGCTAAAGTAGTTGAACTATTTCAGTTATTTCAGTACTTATCATATTGAGAATGTGTTGTAATTGTTATTATCACTGTCGTGTTCTCGTGGACTATTCTACTAGATATTAGACAGATCTTCCTTGTTACATTGGTTGCAATAACTGTCGCATCTCTATGGACTATTATGCTTGATGTTGAATGGATTCTTCTTGTTTAGGTGTGTCTCTAATAGGGTGGTACTATTACCTCTCTCTTAGAGGTTCATTTATCCTCCCCCTCCACAGTAAAAGAACTTTGACACACATATGACTGAACACTCACCAGGCACACCCCCTTGCTTTTCAAAGGCACATTTTCACTCCTCTCTCTTGCTGACAGTTAGAGCCAAGGCGTATCTTTAAGAAAACTGACAACTGGGCCATATTCTAGATGGGGCTCCTATCCCAAATGGTGTGAGGTCAAATTGGGACCACATATCGGGGAGACCCCTTGAATGTTGGCAGGTCTAGCACCGTCAACAGAAGGTATGTTCAAATTGGTCCATGGAGGTTTGAATTGGTTGAAAAGATGTTGATTTAGCTTGATAGTGGCTATAGGTCCAACAATCCTCTGGATAACTTAACCACCCCAATGTATCACATTATTGATCTCAACAACTAGTAAAAGGGGTCCAAAATGTTCCATTAGCCAGATCTCCAATGCCTTTGCTCCTTTTGACTTGGGGGCTTGACTTCCCTTGGAAGCTTGACCATTTTAAATGTTCCAATAGACTCCAACTATTAATTTAACCCCTTGCATTGTCTCCTTTAATACCATATGGTGCTTTGAGCTAGGATGTCAACATGTATGAACTATATCTCCAATGCACTAAGGAATTTGAGGATTATGCCAACTAGGTTTTGTTTAGTCAATTTTGTAGATAAAATTTGAAATAAATATTACCTCTTCATGCCAATATTTCACCTTGTTTTTCCACCTGGAACTCCTACGTGGAACTAGATCACCTTTTTGAGTGATTCCTTCATCTTTTGTGAAAAATTCCATGTGGCATGTCATCTACATTTTATTCCAAGCAATCCAAATCCAAGTGGAATTTTTTGAATGCTACACCAAGGCCAAGGATGCATATAGACTCTATGACACATGACCATGTGGTAAAACATAGGTGTGCATGAAATGGGTTGGAATAGTTGGAGAATCTACTAGGGCATCTATTTAAACCAATTCTCCTTAACCTTAATAATTGCTTGTGAACTTTAGTTATCTTTTTTTATTTATTTATTACATATTTTCATCCAACAATCATGAAGGGAAAAATAAATAAAGACAATATACATAATAAGTAGGCTCCAAGCCATGAAAAAACCCCTCCAAGGGGAAAACCTAGAAATAATTTGTTCTCTTCTTATAAAATTTGCTTCAAATGAGAAAACCAAGAACCAAACCTCTAGACCAAGACCATAAGGGGAATTTTGAGGTCTAAAATGGGCCACCTAAGAAAATGTAAAACCAAAATAAACTTTATAAGAACCAATAGGGTTCAAGATGATGATGTCAACCATGAGGGATGATTCACCATTTTTGGAGTAAAAAAGTAAAAAACTTAAAAAATAATAAAATAATAAAACTACATTTTCAACTCGTATTTTTAACTGATCTTCATTAAGTTTTACTTAAATTTCAAGCGGGAGTACTTGTTGGATGAAAAATTTAATTCCTCATCCAAGGGATACCCCTGTTGCATACTTTCAATGGACCCTGCTACGAAAAATTGGAAATACGTGAAAAAACATGATTGCAATCACGTTTTTCATGTATTTCTCAGTTTTCGTGTAGTAGGGTCCATCAAAATTATGCAACATGGGTGCTCCTTGGATGAGGAACCAAATTCTACATCCAACGATTGTTGTCGCTTGAAATTTGAGTAAACCCATAGGGAAATAAGTTGAAAACACGAGTTTAAAAAATATTTTTTCTTTTTTCCCTTTAAAATTTGATGATGTAATCTAATCTTATTTTATTATTTCCACTATTATTTTATAATTTCCTTAGGAGGCCCATTTTATACCTCAAAACTCCCCTAATTATCCTCCAAGCACCAAGTCAACTCTCCAAGGATTCCTTCCTTTAGCAATTCAAAGTATTCAAAGTCAACAAGAGTCGACCTTTCTTCATTCTGCTTCAAATCTTAACTTCAACCCCTAACTCGGATCTACAATCTCGACCCGCAAATTTCAGCCCTACAATAGCTGCAAAAACCCTAACACCACATGTGTGGGTAGAAGAAATCAAATATAGGTCTCCTTCCTTCATTTTAGCTTTCTCCTTTGCTTCTAGACTTTTTGGCTTCATGTTTTTTATCTTCTTGCAACAAAGTTTTGAGCCTACAAGTAGATATGAAATTTCAACCCCGCAAGAACAACAAAAACCCTAGATCCTTCACACATGTGAGAGAAAGATGGTCACAAAATTCAAATTTTTGGTTTCTTCTTGAGATGCTTCCTTCTCCTAGACCTTCACTTCCTCTTCTTATTCTTTCTGGCTTATAATCGAATTTCAAAAATTGTGTGTCCCAAATGAAGTTGAATTGATCTTATATATACCCATATGTGAGGATCAAATTACTCCAAATAGAACCAACTTGGTCTTGGATGTCCAATTTGACTTTCTAGATTCAAAATAAATTCTTTTACAAGTTACAACTATCCCAATAGGGTCTTATACAAATGATATTGACTCTCTTGACTCATGAAAATTATTATTATGACATGAAAAACCTTAGGCGCATGAAGAACATGCTTAACCTAGATGACCAATCAAAAGAAGCATGAAACCCATGCTTGAAAATAATATTTTTCTCTCTTGATTTTCTTGTTACATAATATATACATAATGACATGAGTATAATGACAATCATACATACCAAAACTAGTTACATTTTCCAACGCTCCCTCTTAACTAAAGAGGTATTCATAATTTTACAAATGATACAAGGATATTCTCAAACTGAAGAGTTATCATAAGAAGAGTCGGATTGGTAAGCCATCTTTAGGCATCAACATCATAACTAGCATTGTCAACATAGTAAGGAATTAACTGACAAGCTCTTCTCATATTACAGCATAAGGTTGGGAGGCTTTACGTGAGATACCACACTACCTCCAAAGGTACATACCCCATCTGGATGCTCACTAGGTATGCCCTTTTAGGATTATTCTTATCTTGGATTCCCAATCCTCAAAGAATATCAGTCCTTTTCGACCACTCTTGTCTTAGATACCTGTCCAATCCTCAAAGAGTGTCGGTCAACAAGACTACTTCCTATCTTGGATTCTATATCCTCAAGGAGTATTAGTCTTAGATGCTTATCCAATTTTTCTTTCTCCTTCCTAGTGCCTTCACTAAGACATATGGTTGTTATTCCTAGTCTAGTGCATGACACATGGAGAATATGATGTCTTTAACATCACTCCCTCTCAACTTAGAAAGGAGATACCCATTCCCTCTTGATTGGGGAATAGATATTTTTTCCTTCTCAAACATTTAAGGAGACTTCTTACTCCCTCTAAATCATATATTACATTCTTTTACTTCCTTTCATTGGGGAGATTTCTAGTGTGTCTTCATCAATAAATCAACTACTAGTCCTTTATGGAGATCTTCAAGTAGTAGCTATATGACTCCTCATTTCTTTGCATCTCATCATATTGAGATTATTTCTTCCTAAATGTTATGGAACCATCTTTTTCCTTTAATCTCGTGACAGGATTTTGGCCATCAAATTTTCATATCACTTTCCTTTAGTCATCATCAATAAAGGAATTATATTGAGCCTTCCAAAGTGAAGATAAGATCCATCTAAACATGAAAGCGATTTTCATGAACATTAGGCTATCTTCTTGTACTTCTACCTTAATATCCCAAGATGAGGTAGACATCTTGACCATGTGATCCTCTAAGATCATCAAAGCCATCCACTTTAATGAGTCCAAAGCAGACAATTGTAGATATATTGGTCTCAACTATCATGATGTACTTGTGCAACATTCTTCCAAGTAGAGAAAACTATGTAGCAATCAGATAACCAATATTAAAGTATTGAAATCAGATTTAGATTATTATGATGGCCCTTTTATCAAGATATTTTCTTACTTTAATCTTTTGAGATCAACATCCTTCTACATGGTTCATCTTCATATTGTACAAATATCCTTCTCCATGCCCATGGAAGAATCTAATCAACAAGTTACAATATCTTCCTTGGAGTTGTAATTATTAACTCCCTTTATTTATTCTAGAGACCATACTTCATGTTGATCAATATCATTATGTTTATGCCATGTTGTCTTGTGAGATATTTTCTTATCTTTTACCATTCCAAAGCATACTAAACTTCTTTGCCTCCATACAACCATCTAGCCATCCTTCCTTGAGTGAACTTGCTTGTTATACCTATCGAAGATAGGTTTCATTTTCCAAGAGGAGAATGACTTTAATTATGACTTTCATACTGCAATTCGACCATCAACATTCCTTTATCCTTCAAGACTACACATTCCATACTAGATGTAATATATACCAGTCATAATGCTTCTTCCAAGAACCTTCCTAAATGATGGCTCTTATAGGAGGATCTTTAATGATCCTTCTTGAAAAATGAATACCTCTAACATTATGTTAGAAAATTAGAGAAATTTTGAGGTCTAAAATGGGCCTCCTAAGGAATATTATAAAATAATAGTAGAAATAATAAAATAAGATTAGACTACATCATCAAATTTTAGAGGGGAAAAAGGAAAAACTACTTTTTCAACTGGTACTTTCAAATTATCTCCCTATATTTTTACTCAAATTTCGAGCAGGAGAACTCGTTGGATGCAAAATTTAATTATGCATCCAAGGAGTACCCATATTGCATAATCTCAATCGACCCTGCTGTTAGTGTCAGTCTTTACAGCCTTCCTCCAGTGATCAAACATGCTCTTACAAAGTGATTTTAAGGTGTCAAGGTCAAATTTTGTCATTTCAGTGAGTCTTCAAGCAAAATTTGGTCACTAGGAATTAGATCTAGGGTTTGATTTTACCCTTGTCAAAGTTGTCCAAATGTAGGTCCATGCCACCATTCAGCTGAGTGTACCATCATTGAGAGAGTTTTCATTATCATGTCAAGTCCCACTGGGTCATGTTACACCTTGTTCATGCTTCAGTTGCGCCTAGGTAAGGTCATTTCCCTCTCCTAGGGTTTTGAAGGCAATTTCTCTTGGATGGAAAAATCATTGGAAAAACTTGTATCATTATGTTCATGCACCTTCCACTATCCTTAAGTACCTTATAAAACACTTCCCATCGCTGAGATCCCCCAAATTCCTCATTTTCGCACAAACCCTAGTTTCTTGCTACAACTTGGCAATTTTCTAGGTTGGACCTGTGTTTTGCCTTTTTGGACCCCTTCCCCTCACTCAGTCTCCGAGATTACACTTTCGCCTACTTCCTAACATCCCTACATACTTCCCAAAATTTCTTCAAGAATTTAGAAACTCCCTATCCCCTTCATTTCGCTTCATTTCGACAAATCCCTTGTTCCACACATCGGGATAGGTTTCACTCAAATGATGTTTCTGAGCAATAAAAAATGAATTTGGAAAACCTAAGAGAGGTTCTTTTCCACAACAAGCCAAGGAAGAAAAACCTTCTTCACTTTTTACACAGGTGTCATGGTTTTTGAGAAATGTCAAAAATATAGTTTCCTCGGGAGAATTGATGCACCTCTGAAGTGACCTTGGGAAAATCAATTTTTCTCCTAGCTCCGTTGGCCAAACGACTTTCTTGATGAGTCAAATGATAGATAGACACAAATATATTTCCAATGAGCTACCATGAGCTCAATTTAGAGTTGAGGAAGCCATTCCAAAGTTGACTATAACAACACTCTGCCTTTAGGCAGCCTCATTTGGCACATTTTGACCATTCTTGGGATATTTGATTTTTGACAGGGAAAATTACCTCCAAATTGAAAAATTCTGATTGGGTTGGAAAGTAGACTCAAAGAAATTTCCAACGAGCTATCCTGCACCTGATTTGGACACCAGGAAGGCCTCCAAACGTCACCTGGAAAAGGGAGCGACACACATAGAGAGCGCGACGCACTGGGAGAAATTTTCCAGTGTAAATTTACACTGGTGCGGCGCACATGGCTAAAAGGCCTGAATTTCATTGAAATTTGCCTCCAAATTGCAAGGTAGGGTCTAAATCATGGCTTTCTCATCAAATTTTATGGATGATATGGTGGTTCTTGGCTATGTTCAATTGCCACAAAACTCATAAGACCAACCACTCAAAAAACATCAAAACCATGGTGGCTAGGGTTGCATAATTGAGGTATTGAGGCCAAGGTTCTATTTTCCTACCATTTTTTCCTATCCTCCCTTTCTCATTTTTCCTATTATCCCTACCCTAAAATACTACCAAACCCTATCCCCTATCCCTCCTCTTATTTGTCAACATAACACCCCAAAACCCTACCTTGTCAAAACCCCAAAACCCTACCCTATCAAATACCCAAACCCCCTACATATCCCTAAACAAACTTCTCCCCATAACCCCTATTCCCATCACATTACTCCCCTCCTAATACTCCCTTTTTCATTGTTCCCCTTGGTGGCAGATATCACAATAACACCTAGCTTCACACCATCATCAAAGGGCAGCCTAAATACAGTACACACAACAGTCATGGCATCACAACATTCATCAGAGCATGAGACAGGTGGTCCTTCTTATCAATATGAGCGCCATGAGACCACTGCTATGCCAGTATCCATCACCTATTAGAGAGGCAGTAGGCACTTGTTTTCAGTAGCAAAGCGAGTGTTATCTCCACCTAGGGTGGAAGGGGCCTCGCTTCCTACATCGACAACACAGTTACAGGACAAGGACAAGAAAGCCCATGCATGATGAGGGGCTATCAGGTGAACAGGAGGCCGATTTCATCCTCATTCACGATTATGATGCAGATGTGGAGAGCGCCCGACTTAGGACGACTATTTAGGAGCAGAACACGGAGATCCAAGACTTGTCACTCAATGTGGAGAGGGCCAAATGGATCATCAAGTATTTGGAGCAGAGAAACAAGTAGCTTGAGGACCAGCATGAGATCATGGAGCTGCAAAACATCCGTGAGAATCGACAAGCTGCCCAACAAAGGAGGATCGAGCTCACTACCTTGGAGCAAGAGATCAACAATGACCGTGAGTCCTAGCTAGAGCGGATCAACATCCACCTGGAGAGACTGTTGGAGAAGGCCGACAGAGACAAAACCATACTGAGGAGGATGGTTTATCATTACAGGGCACGAAATATGAGTGCAAGGGCCCGGATAAGGAGCTTGAAGGCGAAATTGAGGAAAGCAACAAGAAAAGAAAAAGAGGCAAAAGAGCAAGATCGGCTTCGAATCTTGGCTGAGGCTTCCTTGGCCCATCATAACACCCCATAATGAACCTCCAGCCCAAATTTCAAGAAATTTGGGGAATTTTTGGTCACATGACAAATTTTTGGGCGAAATACAGGGTTTTTCTCCCTGTGGCACGACGCTAAAAATCTAGAGCTCCAAATGAGGAATGGTTTGCATTTTTGGATTCAGCATGGAAAATCACAACTACTAGTGCCCGGAAAAGAAATTTGGGCAAGATCTGAGTCTCAAAGAGGTCAAAAACACCCAAAAAATGGCCTCTTTGCCCCTTTTTTGACACACAGGAAGCAGTCTTGGGAGAATGAAGATTTGGAGGGGAAAATGAGCACCAAATTCAGAAATTCTAGTTGGGTTAGAAAGTAGACAGGACAGGCTTTCCAACACGCCCACTTGGGAACATTTTGGACACCTAAAAGCACCCCAAAACAGGCTCCAAAGTAGCACGGCGCACAGAGGAAAAATTGCCAAATTTGCTTCTGTTTCGCGAAATTTTGATTCGCGACTTCTCTAAGTGGGCCCGCTCATCTACACTTCGGTTTTTTTGGCACCAAAGGCGGCATTTAAAGCATTTTCTTTTCAGATGGACTTCTATCCAAGTGGCGAAGGAAGGCAAACGGTCACCCAAGCCAAATGTCATGTTTGTAGCGCCGCACCTGTAGCTGATGGTTGGCTCTTCATCTCCATTTTGTAGTGATTCAAGTAACTCCCTAACCCTTGGGCGTTCTATCTCTTCGTGGCACATTCTATATATTGTACGTAAGCTATTTGCAAAGGGTGGGTTAGTTTGTAACTTCTAGGAGACTTTGGGAAAGAAACTTTGTTTCTTCACTATGTATTTTTGACAGAGAATTAATGAAAGGCAGCGGCTCTGTTTCATGAGATTCTTGTGGTTGTGAGTGTAGAAAATGTGTCTCTTATGTTTTCATATGTATTTCATTATGTTTCATAATTCAATTCATGTCCATTTCTAGTGAAATTTTCTGAGTGAGATTAGGTAGAATTCAATTTTATTGCTCTTCCTGTGGGAAAATTTCATGTTCAGTGTTCTTCTTCTGTTGAAAAGGATTCATGTTCCTATGCCCTTTTCGCACTCCTCAGCAATCTCTCCATTCTGCGTTATTCCAAACTAAATTGCTACACTTTCTGCCTGCCTTGCCTCACGAAGTAATATGTGCCTTTGTATTGAATTCTCTATTCTTTGCTGACCGTTAGTCCCATACCATCCCAGAAGCTCGGTCATTCATAAAAATTGTTTCTTGTATCCATATTCACTTACTAGCCTAAGATCAATATTTCATTGTAAGTCATCTCAGACTGTTTTTTGCTTATCTATTCACTGAGCATGACTTGGAGAGAGCCCTCTCCTGTTCTGGTAGGGCTAGCTACCAGATTGAGTGTGGTTTGTGGTTACCCTGAATTTTGCCTTCCTTCAGCCTAGGGCAGATTTAGGTGCTAACACCTGCTATACAAAAAATGAGAAATACATCAGAAAACATTATTACAATCACATTTTTCATGTATTTCTCATTTTTGTGTGGCAAGGTCCATCGAAAGTAACATGGGTACTCCTTGGATGAGGAATTAAAATTTTTCATCCAACGAGTGCTCCCACTCAAAATATGAGTAAATCTGTATGGAGATAAGTTGAAAATACAAGTTGAAAAGTAGTTTTTTTTTTTTACTCCAAAAATGGTGAATCATCATTCATGGTTGACATTATCATATCGAGTCCTATTGGTTCTGATAAAGTTGATTTTGGTTATAAATTTTTATTTTGAGGCTCATTTTAGACCTCAAAATTTCTCTAATGCTTGGATGAACTATAATATGCAATATGGTCCCAATATTCTCATTCTTGTAAGCTGGATGATTCCTACCAAAGCAACTTGATCATGTAGATTCTAATTATTCTACTATCATATGCTTCATTCTATGATTCCATGCTTCACATAAATCAAGACTCTTCTAGAGAATGCAACGATGCATGCTATTCTACTTTATACTTTCTAATAAAAGAAAGAAAAATTGCATAATGAACTTGATAAAGGTGGAGCTTCCTTTAGTAGTAAATATCCTCAGGATCTTCCCTTTCAGTTTCAACTCAGGTTCTCCCTTTTCCTCAATCATGTGAGATTCACTCCTTTCCTTCCTTTTGTTGTTCTTCTTTTTTGAATAATCCCTCTTAAAATTTCCATACTCATTACATCCAAAGCATTGAATCTTGGACATATCTGGTTTTCGTATGAACTTTCCAAACTTCCCTTTCTTCATCTTCTTGGATTTAACAACAAAAGCCCGATACTTCTCATTTGATTTAGTGTCATCCTTTGCCTTTATCCTAGTTTCTTCCAAGATACATTGAGCCCATAACTCATCAAAAGGATTAGTATCCTTTCTTGAGTAGACACTAGTTGCAAAACTGCTCCAATCAAGTGGCAAAGAATTTAATACACAAGTAGTCATTTCTGAATTGGAAACAACTTCCCCAAGCCCTTGCAACTAGTCCCTTATTTGTGAGATCTTCATAAGCTAAGTGGCCATGTCTTCATCTTTTCACTTCCTTATTCTATATAGTTGATTCCTTAAGGAAATTGTTTGATCTGATGTACTTATAGAGAACAATTTCACAAACTTATCAAACATAGTTTTGGATGTCTTCAAATAAAAAAAAAAGGGAAATAGATGATCCTTTATGGGTTCAATAATGATTCTTTGTGATCTCACTTCTCCCTTATTGTATTTTTCCAACTCTTGAGTCTTCTCTTTGCCTTGTACAACAAATTCACCAAGAACATATCCCATGACTTCATTTTCTGTGAGCACCAAGTCAATCCTCTTCTTCCATGCTAGGAAGTTTGTTGACCCAAATAGCTTGTTGCTTTCCTTTCAAAATTCATCCATTTGATCTGTAGATTGAGACATGGAACATAAAAATGGTACTTACTTGTCAAACAAGTGTCCTTCTTGATGATGTCTCCAACTATCTTGATGCTTTCAAGACCTTTAAAGAGACTTCAAGGATGCCCTAGAATGATGACTTATAGGATGCCTTCAATAATAGTGTCTTCAAACAACTTCAAAGAGTGGGTGACAATCCCTAAAATATTTGATGCTTCCTTTCCTTTGTGATGATGGAGTAACTAGAGAGCCTTCAACAAGAGCTTATCCTTCTTAAGATGACGATGCCTTCAATGAAAGTTTGATGTAGTAAACTTCCTTCTTGGTCAATAAGTCTTCTTCTTCTTTCCTTGTGTCCTTTTGTAAATGATTCCCCTTAACAAGAAATCCCTCCTTATTTCAACAATATGATCTTCAAGCTACCTTCTCTTTCTTCACCTTAGCTTTGGTACCATGTTGGAGAATCTACTAGGGTAGATATTCAAACCAATTCTCCTTAGCCTTAATACTTTCTTGTGGAATTTAGTTATCTTCTTTTGTTTCTTTATTATATATTCTCATCAAACAATTATCAAGAGAAAAAACATAGACAATAGACATAAGAAGTAGGCTCCAAGCTAGGGAAAAATCCCTCCAAGGGGAAACCCAGAAATAATATCTTCTCTTCTTATAGAATATACTTAAAATTAGAAAATTAAGACCCAAATCTCTAGACCAAGACCTCCTACAAGAACCAAGTCAACCCTCCAAGTAATCCTTCCTTTAGAAAGTCAAAGTCTTCAATTCAGCAAGAGTCGACCTTTTTTCAATCTGCTTCAAATATTAACTTTGGCCCCTAACTCAGATCTACATTCTTGATCTATAACTTTCAACCCTGCAATATTTATAGAAACCATAACACCACATGTGTGGGTAGAAGAAATCAAATTTAGGTCTCCTTCCTTCGTTTTAGCTTCCTCCTTCGCTTCTAGACTTTTTGGCTTCAAGTCTTGATCTTCTTACAATAAAGTTTCAGACCTGCAACTAGATCTGCAATTTGGACCTTATAGAAACAACAAAAACCCTAGATCCTTCACACATGTGAGAGAAAGATGGTCACAAAAATAATACCTTTGGTTTCTTCTTGAGATGCTTCCTTCTCCTAGACCTTCGCTTCCTCTTCTTATTCTTTCTTGCTTATAATCGAACTGCAGAAGTTGTGTGTCCCAAATGAAGTCAAATTGATCTTATATATACCCATCTGTGAGGGTTGAATTAATCCAAATAGGGCCAACTTGAAGGAATAGGGATGACTTGGTCTTGGAGGTCCAATTTGACTTTCTAAACTCAAAATTAATTATTTTACAAGTTATAACTTTCCCATTAGGGTCCTATACAATTGATATTGACTCTCTTGACTCATGACAATTATTCTTATGACATGATAAACCCTAGAAGCATGAAGAACATGCTTAACCTAGATGACCAATCAAGAGAATCATGAAACCCATGCTTGAAAATAATATTTTTCTTTCTTCTTTTGCTTGTTACATAAGATATACATAATGACTTGAGTACAAAAACAATTATGAAGATTGAAACTAGTTACATTTTCCAACAAGAATGGCCCCTACAATTGTAATCACCCCTACATAATTAGAGGCTTTTATAAACCATGAGTCCCGATTGTTGGAGAATGTAACTAAATTCGGTCTTCATAATGAATTTTGTAATTGTGGCATTGCATATTTTATATAAAAAGAAGAAAGGAAAATATTATTTTCTATCTTGGTTACATGCTCCATTTGAATGGTCAACTAGGTCAAGCATGCATTTCATGCTCCTAGGGTTTATAAAGTCAAAATAATATTTTTCATGGGTCAAGAAAGTCATTATCATTTGTATAAGACCCATTTGGGCAAGTTGTAACATGTAAAATAATTTATTTTTGAGTCTACAAAGTCAAAATGACCTCCAAGACCAAGTCAGACCTACTTGTGAAAAGGAGGCCTAGGAGAGGCCTATTTGACCTCTTGAAGAGTGTATATATAGCATAATACTTTGAATCATTTAGAGCACTTCATAACTTGAATCTGAAATAATAAAAGAAGAAGATCTAGAGCAAAAAATCCAAGGATCTAAGGAGAAAGTCAAAGAGCAGACCAAAATATGATCTTTTCTGCCCATACATGTGAAATTAGGGTTTTTGAAATATTGTAGGAGGCCAAGAATTACGGCTCTAAATTGTAGACTTGAGGTAGAGGGCTAAAATTTTACTGGAGCAAAATTTTGGAAGTTTGAATTTCGTTGACTTTGAAGACTTTGCCTTGATTAATGAAGGATTTCTTGGAGGGCTGACTTGGTGCTTGGAGGAGGTCTTGGTCTTGAAGCTTGGGTATTGGATTTATCATTTGATTAGATTCTATAAGAAGAGAAGATATTCTTTCTAGGTTTTCCCTTTGGAGGGTTTTTTCCCTATCTTGGAGCCTAATTTTGTGTCCATTGTATTTTATGATCTTCATGGTTTATTCTCTTGATAATTGTTTGATGAAAAGAATATAACAAAGAATAAAATAAGATAACATAAGTTCGCAAGATTTTATCAAGGATAAAGAAATTTTTTTAATAACTTCCATACTAGATTCTCCAACATGGCATTAGAACTAAGGTGAAGAGAAGGCAACTTGAAGATCATCTTGTTGGCATAAGAGAAGGTTGCTTGTTAAAGGGAATCATTTGCAAAAGGACACAAGGAAATGACATAAAGAATAAAACCCATTGACCTAGGAGGAAGAAGACTATAAGCTCTCATTCAAGGCTCTCTAGTGCACTACATCATCTTGAAGAAGAACATATATATTTCTCTTGAAGGCTCTTTACTATTGAAGGACATCTTTGAAGTCTCTTAAAGGTTCTTGAAAGCATCAAGATAATTGAAGGCATAATCAAGAAGGATAATTGTTTAAAAAGTAAGCACCATATTTTTCTCCACGTCTTAGTATACAAATCAAATGAATTCATTTTGCAAGGAAAAAAACAAGCTCGTTGGATCAAGAAACTTCATGGCATGGAAGAAAAATATTGATTTGGTTCTCACATAAAATGAAGTCATGGAATATGTTCTTGGAGAAATTGCAACTAGACAAAAATAAGACTCAAGAATTAGAAATATACAAGAAGCGAAAAGTGAGGGCACAAAGGATACTTATTGAATCTATAAAGGATCATCTCATTCCCTTTGTTGCTGATTTGAGCACATTTAAATCTATCTATGATAAGTTGGTGAAACTGTACTCCATAACTACATTAGGTTCGAATATATACTTGAGGAATCAATTATATAAAATAAGGATGTGAAAGGATGAATATATGTCTACATATCTTATGAATATATCACAATTAAGGGACTAGTTGCAAGGGCTTGGTGAAGTCATTTTCGATTCAGAGATGACCACTTGTGTACTAAATGCTTTGCCACATGAATGGAGTAGTTTTACAACTAGTGTCTACTCAAGAAAATATATTACTCCTTTTGATGAACTATGAGCTCAAATTATCTTGGAAGAAACAAGTATAAAGGCAAAGATGACACCGAATCAAATGAAAAGTCTCAAGCTTTTATTTTAAAATCCAAGAAGTATAAAGGGAAGTTTGGAAATTCCAAAGGAAAACCATTTATTTCCAAAATACAATGCTTTGGATGCAATGAGTATGGACATTTTAAGAGGGATTGTACAAGCAAGAAAAAAACAAAAGGAAGATAGAAGTGGAGCTCACATAGCTGAAGAAAAGGAAGAACCTGAGAAGCAGCTAAAATGTGAAGATTTTAAGGATATATACTATAAAAGGGAAACCCCATCTCTATCAAGTTCATTTATAGTTTGTCTTTATTAGAAAGCAGTAGTTAGAATAACATGCACCATTGCATTATCCAGAAGAATCTTAATATATGTGGAATCATGAAAGGAAGCATGGCATCATAAAAGAAAACATATGATAGTAGAAGAATTATAATCTAAATGATAAAATTGTTTTGGAAGAAGTCATCTAGCTAACAAGAATGAGACGACTTGGACAAACTTGCACATTAGGGAAAATTTTAAGAACCCCCCCTAAATTTATAAATATAATAAATGGGCGAATCTCCATGGTATATAGGAAAAATGGAAGGCGATTTTATCAATAATATAATATGTATATATAATTTTTTGGCGAATATCTCACCAGGCATGGCGAATATTTTACTCAATTATAAAATCTTGTAAGATCTTGGCGAGTCTTTCACTAAATAATAAAACTTTGTAAAGTCCTAGTGAATCTTAGCATAGGCTACATGCTGGTTTAATTCCCCCATTTAAATAGGCTACATTCCAGGTGAATACCATGGGTCAATACCATGTGCCATTTTGGTGAACACAATGGGTCAATACCATGTGCCAATTTTATTTTTATTAGAATATTTTACTCAATTATAAAATCTTATAAGATCTTGACGAGTCTTTCACTAAATAATAAAGCTTTGTAAAGTCCTAGTGAATCTTAGCATAGGCTACATGCTAGTTTAATTTCCCCATTTAAATATGCTACATTCCAGGTGAATACCATGGTTCAATACCATGTGCCATTTTTATTTTTATTAATTCTAATATTAGGGTTAATAATAGTTTTTTGCATGGTATTAATAACAATCTAGTCCATGGTATTTGTCCCATAGTATTTTGGCCATAGGTTTCACCTAAATATAACCCATTTTTTGAGTGTTCGTAAATATAAGGTGACTTATGGAGTAAATATAAAAAAATGTTTTATTTGTTTACCATACCTCTCGTTTATTTATATTTTTATTAATTTACCATACCTCTTTTACAAATATTGTATTTGGCCCATAGGATTCAGTTAAATAAAACCTCTTTCTTGAGCCTTCATAAATAGAACGAGGGTTATGGACTAAATATAAAAAGAAGTTTTATTTATTTACGATACGTCTAGTTTATTTATATTTTTATTTATTTACCATACCTCCACTTTACTTATATTTTTATTTGTTTACACCCTTACATGTATATAAGGTGACTTATGGAGTAAATATAAAAAATGTTTTATTTATTTACCATACCTCTCATTTATTTATATTTTTATTAATTTACCTTACCTCTTTTATAAATATGGTATTTGGCCCATAGGATTCACTTAAATAAAACCTATTCTTGAAAATGGGCGAATGGATTCACTTAAATAAAACCTATTCTTGAAAATGGGCGAATGGAAGGTTGTAAGTCCTAATTTCAAGGGCTAAATTTACCTTTTTTACCCTCTTCCTTAAAATAAGGTGGGCTATTTGAGGTGATTTGTAAAAATGTACTATGATACAAAATATTCGCCCACTAAAAATTTAAAACCCCTTAATTTCGCGAAAGGGCGAACATTCGCCCCTAAAATTATCCTTGTTGCACATCATAGTTCATGCAATTATTTTCTAACATAATGTTAGAGGTAGTCCTATTCCATAAAGGATCATCAATATCCTCCAATAAGAACCATAATCTAGGGGAGGTTCTTTAATATTTGAAAGATGCATTATGACATGTCTGATATATGTTTCATTAGTATGGAAACAATTATCTTGAAAGATGAAGGGATGGTGACAGTCAAGTTGTGGTTTGAAATGCAGAATCGAAGTCTTTCTCCTCTTAAAGGAAGCTAATCTTCGATAAGAATAAGAAGCAAGCTCATTCAAAGGAAGGATAGCTAGATGCTTGTATAAGGTATGCATGTTTTTAGTAACTCTTCTCTAGAAGGTAGAATTCATGTCTACAATATTTGTGCATAAATAGTTGGTTGTAAGAATGTGCTCAGTAACATGATCTTGAAAGGTATTCCATGTGATTACTTGATGCTTGGAAAAAGAAGTTTGATATGATTTGGAAAAGCCTCTTCCATAAGATGGCATGACTTAGACATGATGACATTGATCACATCAAATATGGTCTCCTGAGAAAAAAAGAGAGAGTTGATAATGACAACTCCAAGGAAGAAGATATTGTAGCTTGCTTCATTCCATGGGAACTTTTTATTAAAATAAAAAGCATGGAAAAGGAACTTAGTGTACCACCTGGCCCTCTGATGTTGTATTACTATGGTTTGAAGTAGGTCTACCTAATGTTGTTCATCTAACTTGTTGAGTTAGAGGAGCCTCTACTTCTGAGCTTCGAATAAGTCTATCTCAAGTTGTATTATTTTTCCATAGTCTCTCTATCTCTATTTCAATAGGAAAAGGAACTCTCTTTCCATACACTAGTTCATATGGAGTACATATGGTATTAGTTCTCTATGTTGTTCTATAGTCCCATAATGCCTTAGGGAGTTGACCAACCTAGTCCTTAAGGTGTATCCTGGCAATCAGTGATGATGGCCTCAACGATCTTATTATTCCCATCCAATTTTCTATTGCCTTGTGGATGATATGGCGTTGTTACCATGTGTTTGATATTTTAAGTGTCCATTAATTCCTTGACAAGCCTTGAATTAAATTGAGTTTCTCAGCCGATCACTATCTCTCAAGGTATCCTGAACCTTGTGAAAATATATTCATGGAGAAATTCCACTATTGTTTGTTCAGTTTCCACTAGGAGTGCTTTAGTTTCCATCCATTTTGTAACATAATTTTTGCAGACCAATATGTATAAGTTTCAAAGGGTAGTGGAATTTATTCGCCCCACAAAATCAACGACCCATCTTTCAAAGGATTCCAACACCAGCTAAGGTTGTAGCGACATCTCATGTTTCTGTATTGTTATACCTGTTAGCGCTTGAGATTTCACCCTAGGCTGAGGAAGGTAAACCTTCAAGGCAACATCAAACCATTTCACCTCGTAGCTAGCCCTACGGGGTATGAGAAGGCTCTCTCCGGTCAATCTCCGTAAAATATTCAATGGACAGAGATGACCAATACAGTGACACTGATATTAGGCTAGTAAACTGATAAGAAGGGTTGATTTAAATTTTTTGGGGTTTTTGGTGGCAATTGGAGGGAGTGCAATTCAGGGTGCGGGGATTGAGCTCAATTTTTGCAGGTGGGTCTTTGGGGCAAGGAAGGAGTTTGTGCTGATGCCTTAATCTGAGATGGATGATCAGGAATGATAGAGGAGGAGCTAAAGAGGGCAAACAACAACTTTGAATCCTCTTTAGACAGTGGAAAACATAGATATTGAACAAAATTAAAAGCTGAGCATGGCATGCATGAATTCAAACTTTATCACTTCATCTGTTCAATTAGCAGCAAAGAAAGAGATGGAACACATAAACACACTTACAATAACATGTAAAGAACACACCACCAACACAACAATCCACAAGAATCCATAATGATGTCTGCAAAACCCTGGCCTTCCTTTTCCTTAAATTGCAGAGATACAAGTAAAATATACAATAGAGCTTCTCCCTCAAGAGTCCAACCATGAAAATGAGCAAGAGAAGGCATAATATAGACCATCTAACTCATTTCCCCACCTCTAGGGGTCGAGCTCAGCTTCCTAGGAGCAGTTTGAACTAATTCTAAACTTAGCACTAGATAATAGGCAGTCAAAACAACTTGCCTCTAAAACTTAGCTAACTCATCCATGCATTAAATATTCACTATTTACATCAAGGAAGCTTCTAGAAGGGTTAAGAGAGATTAAATCTATCAATGTGCCATGAAAATTATCCATACATCCATCATTTACAAGTACAAATGATCAACCAAGGTAAAAAACAGAGTTTGCAGGCCTGAAAAGTCAAAACTAGCAATTTTAGCTCGAGTGGTCGCGCCCCTTTGCAACACTTTTTGAGTGGGTTCCAGTTGTCCAAATCAAGTGAAAGATGGCTCATTGGAAATCTCTATGTGTCTACTTTCCATTCCAAGTGGAATTTCGGGATTTGGAGTTGATTTGACCCCTCAAAAGTCAATTCTCCCAAGGTCACTTTCTGCAACTCAAAAAGTGGGCAGAAAGTCAAAATTTTGATGTATTTTGAGCTTTTGGAGGCCCAAATCTCAAAATCAAGTTGACCCCAAGTATAGGTAATTCTAGTTTTTGCATGCCCTTTCCAAAAATGTCAACTTTTTGTGATTCTGAGCAGTCCTCCCGAGTGGTCGCGCGGGGGGTGAGACCACTCCACAGGCAAAAACCTGTAAATTTCCAAAAAATTCACAAATGACAAAATTTTCTCCAAATTTCTTGAAATTTGGGCTGGGAGTCCCCAATCAAGTACCATGCTCATTCAAAGAGGCTTTGGCCAAAGTTTGGAGTGGATCGGGCGTTTTCCTTCGTTTTTGTGCTTTGGCCAACCGTCCTTGGAGCACCTTCATTCTCGCCAGTATTTTTGACATTTCTCTCAAACCATGACACCTGTGAAAAAAGTGAAGGAGGTTTCTCTTCCTTGGCATATTGTGGACAAAAACCTCTCTCAGTTTTGAAAAATTCATCTTTGATTGCTCTGGAACATCATTTGAGTGCGACTTGTCCCGATGTGTGAAGCAAGGAATTTTGTCGAAATGGAGCGAGATGAAGGGGATAGGGGGCTTCTAAATTATTGGGGAAATTTTTGGAAGTAGGGAGGGATGTTAGGAAGCAGGGGAAAGTGGAATCTCAGAGATTGAGTGAGGGGAAGGGGTCCAAAAGGGAAAAACACAGGCCCAACCTAGAAAATTGCCAAGTTGTAGCTAGAAACTAGGGTTTGTGGAAAAATGAGGAATTTGGGGGATCTGAGTGTCGGGAAGTGTTTGATAAGGTACATTAAGGATAGGGGAAGGTGTATGAACATCAGGAAACAAGTTTTGCCGATGATTTGTCCGCCCAAGAGAAACTGCCTTCAAAACCCTAGGAGAGGGAAATGACCTTGCCTGGGCGCAACATGAAGCATAAACAAGGTGTGAAATGACTCATTAGACACTGACATGATAATGAAAACCCTCTGAATGATGATAGTCTCAGCTTAATGATGACATGGACTGACATTTGGGCAAGCCCTAGACCTAATGCCTAGTGACCAAATTTTGCTTGAAGACTCACTGAAATGACAAAATTTGACCTTGACACTTCAAAATCACTATGTAAGAGCACATTTGATCACTAGAGGAAGGCTGGAAAGACTGACACTAACAATACCCATGCAATAAAAATTTTCATATCTCTTCACATATTCCTTGGCATATTTGAAAATAGAGGTCCAATAATACCCTTGATGGAGTACTTTGTATCCATATCTTTCTTTGAAAAAGTGTTCCCCACATGGGCCATCATGGAAATCTTTTGATATTTTGTATACGTCATCTTCTGGTACACAACTTTTATAATAAAGTTAGGTCTAGTGTAGAAAAGATAATTAATGATAGACTGGGATGGGTTACTCGAGATTCCAATAACCTGGGACACTCAAACACATAGCTCTGCTTTTAAACCCAATTCCCTTTAAACAATAACTCAAGGAAAATTTCACATACAAAGTCAAAAGAGAACATGGATTTGTTTGTCAAATTATGTGAGAGGGATTTATCCCATCTTGCAATCTTTATTCAAACCTCATTCAACTCCATTGGATTCAAATTATCAATTTATGTGATAGGCAGGCCAAAAAAATCTTTCAAAACCCTATACTTAACCCTGAAAATGTTGGTTGTAGGGGCTACTAGCTGATTTCGAAGTGCTTCCAAAAAATGTCTTTTCAAATTCCTAGGAGGTGAAACAACTCAACCTTGCTACCAATCGACTCTACAAGGTATAGAATTACTTCCTAAAATTACACACGACTTCATATGCCCTCCTTCATGGGGATTTACCACTCTAACTCAAACTTACCAAGTAGGAACAAATCTGAAAGGTTTTGGACAACAATCAACAAAAACATGGTGCTCTATTTTTTGTGACAATGCTCTATTCGTTGTAAATAACACACGATCACTACTCTAGGACATAAAGGACATTACCCCAAGGGTTTGGGAACAACTACAACATAATACCAAAGTTGCGTGACTAACACATGTAGCAGTTAAAGTCACAAGGTATAATATCAATCGATTCCACAGATTATAGGGTCTCAAAAACTGTATACCAACAACACATATCATCTATAATGCATATGTTGTGCTACCATGTACCAACAATAATAACACATATAGATATTCAGACTAGTAGCATATCCCAAACACATCAGCAAAAACTACGACCACAATATGAAGTTACAGCTTCATATGCGCAGGGGTAAATATGTTCAACCCCAGATTGCACTTAAACCAAAACCTCGATTTTACATAAAGACATACAACCATGACACATTCAATTTCTTATTATAAATCAAATTTATAAGTGCATACAAACAATCTTCATTAATAATATCTAGACAGAGAAACAAACAAGCACATAGGCATATAAAAAAATTGTTAATTAATCAAATTCAACTATACATTAAACTGGCTAGATATGCAATGTTGGCATGTGCATCCCAAGCCTCTCGACCTCTGCCTCTTCTCCTCACACTGGAGCTTCTCTTCTTCTCCTCCTCTTTTTCCTCTGTTTCACTTCTTCTCAAACACTCTTTTCTCATTAAAAAGAAAGCTAACAATGGGACAAGCAAGAGTCACAAGATGAATCGTTTCCCCTTCTCCACAAAATAAGGGAATCTGAAACTATATTTACAATACGAAATATTTCCTCCAACTTATTATAAAAACAAACTCACACCCTAATGTAAATATCTACAATTTCCTACAAAACATTTAAAATCTCTCCCAACATTATCATGTGACCATCCCATCACATTGGCAAGCCTCGGTCCACTCTTCATCAAATTTAGTGCTCCATCTATGCACCTGCATTAGACTCCCAAGGTACAAAATTTATGACCTCCTAGTCATATGCATCCGGTCTTCTCGAAGAAATTCAACTCATGAGCTACAACATGCCTCTACAGTAACAAGTCTCCACCTTAACCTCACCAAACTTTCTTCTGAGTTTGGGCTTTTGGCATCTTCCTAGTTCTCTTCTTTGGAACCCTTTTGAGAAATCCATCCTCTAGGTTTTTGCAAATCTCCTCACCTTCCTCTACTGTCAACTACACAGTGAAAAGAAAATATCTCACCAAATATTTACTCAACTTGTACCTTCTTCTACAAACTCCGACCTTTATTTGCTGCCAAAATGTTCAAAATTTCCAATACATTGCTCAAAAAATTCTTCAACATCATAGGTGGTCTATTCATGTAACAAACTATACCTTCCTACTTTCCTCTTTTCAATTTCATCTTCTAATTTAGTCCTTGGATGAAATTTGTTGTCTTCCATTTTCTCATCAAATCTTCATATGCTTCATCCACAATAACACCATCCTCATTATCATCCACACATATGTGTTCATCACCCTTAGGCTGTTCTTACATGGCTGCAACTCAACTCCTTTGAGTTTTTCCTCCAAATGAGCATTTATCTCTATCTCAGCTTCATCTGCAACAAATTCCATTTCACTCTCTTTCGAAGGGTCCATCTGCAACTCTAGTCTTCCTCATCTTTTCGTAGTAGTCCTCTCATCATCTCTAACTGTAGTTTGATATCAAGTTTTTCCTGACTTGATCTACCATGGCTTCTCTCTGAACCTTTATGACTCTCAGTAGTCATATATTTCCTTCTTCTATGAGCTTCTCCCTACTCACGGTGAGCTGCACACAAGCCACTTCAACAAGATGACTCCACCAACCTATTTGTAAAAACCATACTAAGCTCACCCATGCCTAGTCTTCTCCTAGTATTTATGTTGACTCCTTCCTCTGGAATATTCATCTGAGCACTCTCTGCTCTTCTTGCTTCTGCATGCAATTTACTCACCTTCTTCATCTAAGAACTTTGTTGTTCTTCCTACCAGGTTCCTTGCCATCATCCTCAACAACAAACATTCATCACTGCTACTTGTAATTATCAATGAATTCGTAATTAACTGAAAACAAAAGACCATTACTTCCTTGTTCAATCTCCACACAACTACTGGCGCAAAATTCTTCTTACTGTTGTCATCCCTTTACTTTTGCAAACCTTCTTGTTCTTTAAATGAATGAAATTCTTCTTGCTCATAGCTTGGTTCATTTTGAATTTCTTGTAGCAATTGTTTAACATGATTGAGTTCTACTCTAACTCAGCCATCTCCTTCTCAAAATTTTCATCACTCATTCCTTTAAGTCCAACTGCTTTGGCACTTTTTTTCTTCTACTTGTGCCTTTCCTCTGAACCCCTACTACGACTAATAATAATCATCTTCATCTCTTCCTCTTGTGAACTCTCCTTGTCTACTAGTGAGCTAAAACAAGCCTTTCTTTTCTCTGTAACAATTTTTCAACTTGTTACCCATACCAAGTCATCCTCCTGGTATATTCACTTCTCTAGGTTTTCTGTAGTAGAACCTCTTCTTGAGCACTCTTTCTCCTCTGCTTTCAAAGTTGTTGGTTGTTGCACATTCAACTGATCACTTTTCTTTGTTTTCCAGCAAATTTATTTTGTTGTCAAGTTCTGTCACCATTTCTTCATCTAAGAGATTTTCCTCCTCCTCCTTATTTAACATAACTTACTTTCTATGGTAGCTGCTACTAGTTCAGTATTACTAAGAATTCAAATTGTCTCCATCTTGTTGTAAGGCTATTCTTCCCTAACTCTTTGTGACAAGCCTGTTTCTTGCCTAAATACGAAGGTCTCTACTTGGTGTTTTTCCTTCTCCTATCCTTTATGCATTTTCTCATCTTACTTGAAATTTCTCATCCAACAGTGCACTTCCTCAAGCTATAAATTCAAATTGATAATTGATCCAAAATTTCAAACCATGATACAATACTTCCTCTAGGGTTTTACCCCAATTGTCTCCTGTTGTAAGTTTTGTCATTGCTATCATGTAATTCTATGATACTTCTTCCACTGAAGCCTATTCAAGCGAGCTTCTTTCTCCTTGCACATATTTAACTTCTCGATAGTATACACACTCTTCAAATGTTTTCTCTTTCATGACAAAATTTTAAATCTGCCTATCCCTGCATTCATCACTTCCAATTTTTCTGCTTCTCCGGCAAGTCCAGTTTGCAATCTTTTGCGTTCACAATATTCAATGCTTTCCTTGTGATAAAAAAGTATTTCAAATTGAAAAACAAATTAATTTTTAACCTTTTTCAAACTCTTGGTCAGTCCAGTCTTGTTGTAGCTTTAGTATTCAAGCATCCTTTGTTCTTTGTTCTTTTCTTCCAAGGCATCTTATATCCTCCACTAAGGGTGTCCACTGAAGAAATTTGCGTGGCTCTGATGCCTCTTGACAACAGATCGAGATGGGTTACCCCGACTTCCAATAACCCAGGACACTCAAACACATAGATTTGTATTTAAACACAATTCCCTTTAATTAACAACTCAAGGAAAATTTCACATACGCAGTCAAAAGAGAACATGGATTTGTTTGTCAAATTATATGATAGGGATTTATCCCACCTTTCAATCCTTATTCAAACCTCATTCAACTCCATTGGATTCAAATTATCAATTGATGTGGTAGGCATGCCAAAATAAGATTTCAAAACCCTATATACAACCCTGAAAATGTTAGTTGTAGGCGCTATGAGTTGATTTCGTATCGCTGTTATAAAATAGAGTAGTCACTACAAGTTGATTTCTTAGCGATTCTAAAAATTATCTTTTCAAATTCATGGGAGGTCAAACAACTTAGCCTTGCTACCAATTGACTCTACAAGGGCTAAACTTGATTCCTAACATTACACATGACTTCATATGCCCTCCTTCATGGGGATTTACCACTCTAACTCGAACTTGCGAAGTAGGAAAAAATATGAAAGTTTTTGGACAACACAATCGACAAAAACAAGGTGCTCTATTTTTTGTGAGAATGCTTTATTTGTTGTAAATAACACATTGTCACTACTCAATGACACATAAGACATTACCCCATGTTTTTGGGAATAAATACAACACAATACCAAAGTTGCATGACTAACACACACAACAGTTAAAGTCACAAGGTATAATATCAATCAGTTCCATGGATTATAAGGTCTTAAAAACTATATACCAACAACACATAACATCTATAACACATATGTGGTGCTAGAATGTACCAACAATAATAAAACACATCGATATTCATACCAATAACATATCCCAAACACATCAGCAACAACTATGGCCATAATATGAAGTTACAACTTCATACACTCAAGGGTAAATATGTTCAACCCCAGATTGCACTTAAAACAAAGACTTTATTTTACATAAAGGCATACAACCACAACACATTCAAATTCTTACCATAAATCGACTTTTAAAGTGCGGAAAAACAATATTCATTAACAAGATGCAAATAGAGAAACAAACAAGCACAGAGGCATATAAACAAATTTCTCATTAATAAAATTCAACTATACATTAAACTGGCTAGATATTCAATGTGAGCATGTGCAACCAAGGCCTCTCGACCTTTGCCTCTTCTCCTCACACTAGAACTTATCTTCTTCTCCTCCTCTTTTTCCTCTACTACACTTCTTCTCAAACACTCTTTTTTCATTAAAAATAAATCTAATATGGGATAACCAAGAGTCACAAGATGAATCGTTTCCCCTTCTCCACAAAATAAGGGAAATTAAAACTATATTTACATTAGGAAATATTTCCTCCAACTTATTCTAAAAACAAACTCACATCCTAATCTACAATTTCCTACAAAACATTTAAAATCTCTCCCAACAACATCATGTGACCATATCATCACATTGGAAATCATTGGTTTAGTATTCATCGAATTTAGTGCTCCATCTATGCACCTGCATCAATAACCATTGATCCACAAAAATCTTCTACTTTTTTTTTATAATTTGTTGTTGCTCTTTCAGAGGTTTTCTTGAAACCAAGTATTAGCAATATCTTTGAAATGGAGAGTAAATAGATATTACAAAGAGATGTTTTATAGGAAACTAATCTTTTACTGTGGGCTCATTTTCATTAGATGTTAATCTAGGAAAAAAAATCAACGACTACATTATCCTCTCCAGACTTATTTAGGATGGTATTATAAATTCCCGCAATTAAAAAAAAAAAACCATCTAGTAACTCTGCCATTAGTGATTAGTTTGTTCATTGATTACTTAACAACAACATGATAATTATGTAAGATTATCAAATATCTTATAATGTAATGTCTAAATTTATTTATTGCATGCATAAAAGAAAGAAATTATTTTTCAGCCATTGTGTAGATCATTTCTGTCAATGAGTGATTTTTTCTAATGTAGTATATCTTGTACATAATTTTCTCTTCTTGTTGACCTTGTACAACTCCAATGGCTATATCTAGCATTGTCTATAGAGATGTCCAATTGGTCCCTCTCATAATAGGACCTTGTGAAACATTGGACTTTATTTCCTCAATGACGTGCCAGCAACTTCTTGTTCATAAAAATCCAACTTTTTTGTTAAGTAAATAAAACAATGGATGAACTATCTGTGACAAATATTCAATAAAGATAAAATATAAACTAGAATGACATAGGAAACCTTGTACTTCTCTTTTTGATTGCAAAACGAGTAAGTTGAGTATTAATTTAATCTTCACCAAATCCACTTGGACGACTTTAGCCAATATATGATTCCATAATACAATGCCATTAGTCGATATCATATCACACTTATTACTAGGGGAAACATTATTTTTCTTAAATCTCATTGAAATTTTCTCTAGATTATCAAGGGATTTATCAAACTCATTTCCACAAATGACAAAATTATCCATGTATATTTCCACACAATCATGGACAAGGTCAAAAAATATACCTATTATTGCTCTTTGAAAAGTGGTTGGAGTATTGCATAACACAAATGACAAGACATGATATGAAAATTTCCCCCATGGACAGGTGAATTTTTCTTTTTCCTAATCCTCAGAAGTGAATTGGATTTCATAGTAACCATTGAATCCATTGAGGAAAGAAAAGTACTTCTTTCCTATGAATGTATCTATGACTTGGTCAATGAATAGGAGAGGGAATGATCCATGCATGTTTCTTTATTTAGTTATCTATAATCAATATAGATCCTCCACTTCACATTTTTTTTAGGACTATGACCAGAGGGAGACCCACTAGCTATCAGAAATTGGATAGATAAGTCCAACTATGAGTAAATTTTGTGGACCTTCTTTTAATATTTGTTTCATTGTGGGGTTCATCTTATTTGGAGGTTGTTGAATGGTTAGATCCTTCCTTAATGTAAATGTGATGTGTACAGAAGTCAAGAGCTAGAGAGGCCTAAACAATAGGTTGCAGTATGTGGTCAAGAGAATATGTGTTAGAGGAGGAGAAGGAGAAGGAGGAAATGAAATCATTGATTTCTTCATCCTCAATTTTCTCCCAAATAGTGAGATATTGGTCAATAGTGAGAATTTGATGAGATACCTCTTCCTCATCACTATCCTCCCGATCAATCCATACCTACACTAGATCCTTGGTGTTTCAAGATCTACACTACGCTTTGTGGGAGAGGTTAGTTGTTTGGTGGAGGTGCCATAGGCAATTTTCATACTCCCAGATCTATAACCAATATACACATTTGTAGTGGGTATCCATGTCCGCCTAAATATTAAAGGGTATCCCCCCATAGATGATTTAGGATGGAGAACCATAAATTCGACGAGATACTACCACAAGTCTACAAATATCACAACATCCTCCAGAATTCCTTGTGGTGTAATTGTTGACCTATTAGCTAGTTGAAGTAGAGTGGGGGCTTATTTGAGGTCAAAGAGTTATAAGGTCTCTACGATGCATCATAACATCAACTATGGCACCCAAGTCAATTAATGTGTTTGGAATAACAATATTATTGATCTACATGTTAACAACTAGGCTACTGGAATAATTATTTTTTTCCACGAGGAGTCCCCCCATCATAAGATATGATAGTTTTCCCATAATATGGATGGTTTGTGGATCTTTCCTTCATCATCTAGGCCTTCGCAAAAAAAAATTCATCATTTCTTTTGAGTAAATTGGAACATATTTAATAACTTTAAAAAGTGGGATCTTGACACACACATTCTTGAGCTCGCCCAAGAAATCAAATGATGGTTGGGTTACACATTTTTCTTGATTTATTCTTTAAGGGTAAGGTGGTTCTTCAAGTTCAAAAATTACATGCTTGATTCCTAAAGGTTAAGAAGACAACTCTTTCTTAGGTTCTTCATTTTGAGCATCTCCATTTAGATCTTCAACATGTGTGGGAGGATGATCTTTAGTCAATGCCTTCCTCGATCTAATGTGGATGTCACGATAGTCAAAGGAAGATATGGAGTAAGCTCGGTAGGCTGTAAGCCCAATAACTTGTGCTACTTGAGCCACCCTACCATTATTGGGGTTAGCTATGGGTTATGAAAGTAATTGTGGTCATGGAGGGGCGAATGTGGATGCTTGCATTTAAGGAGAAGGAAGGAGTTACATAAGTGGCTTAGAAAAAGATTGAGGGCATTCGTACATAAGATTTCTCCACACTTGCTGCCAAAGATTTTGAGGCGAAGGAGGAGAGGCCATCTATGGTTGAGAAGGTAACCACCACTTTTTAGAGGAATAATGCATGGAATTTTAGTCCAATAAGAATTAAAACTTTGAGATGAATCTTGGATGATACCTTGTGGATTTTGTAGCCATGGTCATTTCTGTGCAACAAAACAATGTTGTTTTAGCTCCTCTACTTCTTGATAGGCAACTTTTAGTCGAAGTAGAGATGGGTAGCGACTTATAGGATTCCCTTCACTACTTATGGCACAAATTTTGATGTAATCCAATGGGAATTCCTTTAGCAAATACTTTCTTCTACATTCTAGGAAAAATATTGCTAATGTTAGTTATGTTTCCCCATCCTTCTTCTTTCCTTGCAAGGTATCTAGCTAGGAGCTCAATGTGCTTAATATATCAATTTTGAATTTCTCTAGCATGTTTCCAATTTATTCTCTAGTGGTTCCTAAACCAATAGTTCTATCAGTCCTAGCTAGCTTATCTCAGGGTCCTCTACTAGTCTTAGAAGTTCCTCGTGAATCTCGCCAACAAAATTCTACAATGTCACGATAATTTTGCTACAATATATCTCTTCCACTCAACTTAGGTTAAGTAGTTCTATGCAATCATATATGATCCCTCACAATTATAATACATGAAGGGCCTTTGAAGCCAAGTCTCCTTGCTTTGTTCTCTACAAATTGTAGCATAATATCTCATTAGTATTCTAGAGTTTCATCTTTTTGTTAGATCATTCAAAAGACTTCTCTGTGTTCTCTGTCCTTGCAGAAATATTGATATTTTTCTAAAAAATTTTTCATTTTCACCCATGTCTTGATGCTATCCTTCCCCAAGCCCATGAACCAAATTGTTTTTGTGCCTTTAAGGCTAACAATAAAGAGATTCAACTTTTGTGCATCAGAAACATACTCGTAGCTTCTGCATACACATCGAACTCAAAGAAAAAGGTGTCAGAGTATTTTTTTGAGAGACCATAAAAATTTGGAAAGGTTGAATGTGAAACGTTTTTCATCTTGGTCCACTCCTCTAATTCTTTAATAGGGAATTTGAAGGAAGAGGGTTGCTCCTCCTTAATTCATGGGCCATTTCTTTCGAAAACAAGTTTTCCTCTTCCAAGGGTTCCTTGAGAGATTCAGGAAAACTCGGCGTTGTGTGGACTTGTTTGTTGGGAAAATGTTCTAAGAACGAAGCTTCTATATGGGCAAAACATAAATATGCATGAGTTCCAATTTTACTTCGCGAGATTCAAATTTCTACTTAACTAGTGAACTTAATGTAGGAGTCAAATAATTTGGTTGGATGTGTTATTTCTTAGGTCCTGCACTATTAGTTTGAGAGAGAGTTTTAACAAATCTGCCAAGTTGATCTCTACTCCTATGAATCTAACAAGTCAAAAAAATTGTTGAAAAAGAAAAATTTGAAGATCAGCGAATCAGTGCTATCTTGAAAGAAAGAAATCAATGAAGCAAGTAGATAACAACAAATCAAGCAACATAACAGAGATTGTACTATTGAAAATTACTTGGAAACGATGTTAAAAATGATGGCCCTTTTAATTATATTTCTAATTGCTTAGAGATATAATAAAAAGACTATTCATTTAATTGTCAACTCGGGGTTTGTAGGGGAACTTACAAATTGTTGTGCGCTATATATGAAAGTAAAATAATCTATGTGTCTGAAGTTGTAGTAACTAAATGATTATCACAACTCAAGATATAATGATTCTTTTACAAGTTACCATATAGTCTAAATCACACCACACTTGTAGGAATGCAAAGGCACATTATCTAATATATGTTGCAGGAAAGTAAATCACTCTTCTAGAAAAGTGAATCACACCAGCATTTAAAGGTGACTTACAAAAGCATTAACATGATCTTGGTTGTTGTAACTTAATATGAAATTGTGTGTGCAATGAAATGAATTAAATTACAAACCACTAATTCACAATTTCTTGTAAATAAAATGTATCCATAAACCAAATGTTTAATAAAATAAACAATCCAAGTTGTTCAGGAAAACAAAGCTATTATAATTATGGGAACAAAGAAATTTAACATCACAACAGAGTTGCAACAATGGGGGGTGCATGATTAGTAGGATTTGATGCATGATTTTAGGGGCACACAGGAAGCTTGACTTTCTTTGATCATATATCCTAAAATTTCATGACCCAAGATCTAATAGTTGGACCATATGATCAGTTGGATTTCCGCTCATTATGATCCAATTTTTAGATTTTGGAACCTCCTAGAAGAAAAGTTATAACATAAATTCCAACATGACCTCTTAAATATGCATTTAGGAAGCCCAAATTTCTCTGCTCATATTTCCTAAAATTTACCCAAGATCTTAAAAATGGACCTAATGATCAATGAGATTTTCCCTCACTATAATCCACATTTCAAATTTTGGAACCTCCCAGAAGAAAAAAAAAAAAAAATTCTAGCATGACATGTTTAAAGAAGAATTTAGAAAGCCTATCTTCCTCAACCATTGTTGCTACAAAATCTAATACATATAAAAAGAAATAGGAAAATAGTATAACAAATACAACCATTATAAATTTGCTAAAGAGTAAATTCATGTACATATAAACTTGTTGAAAATAGCAATTAAATTATCATGCATAAGATATATTTATCTTGAGTTGAATATTTTGCAATCTGGAACTGAATAAGGGGGAGCCACTCTCCACACAAACATATGCTTAACTATGTTTCAATCCTTCTCATAGTTGGCCACCCCTGAGCTAGATCTTAATGCCTTGAGGAGAACTCAACTCAGGGGTATTTCACACATTCATATTCAGACTAGATTTTAACACCATAAGTGAAAGCCATTATCCTTCACACACACACACACGCACATGAAAACTCAATGATCAACCTTTCCATCTTTTATTAGGCTCACATTCAAAAAAATACCATGCAGGTATGCATTCCACAAGAGAGTCCTTATATGATCTCTGCAATCCCTCGACCCTCCCCTCTTCCGTGCTCTATGTGCCACAAAACCAAGACCATTTTGAGTACTTAGAGCCATCAAGTCCAAAGAAAAAACATTGCAACACATTCATTTCGTATTACACCGGTTGTCATTGATTCTCATGTGAATTCAAATTTTTAAGTGAGGGAGAGAGATGTATGAGAGAGTAATAGAAAAGAGAAAAACTAGAAGCTTAAGAACCAAGAAAAATAACCCCTTGCTTTCTCCTCCATCTTATTTTTATAATCACACCTTGACCCTTCATCTTTCCAACCTTTCAACTTCTTTGGAATACTAAGCATCACATCACAGGGAAATATTTTCCCAAGTTATATTTTTCCTCTTAAGTCAAGTTTTTCCCCTCCACAAAGCATCATAATCTGTTCATTGTTCCCTTTCTTCAGCTCTAATATTTTTACGAATAAAAATAAACATTAAATCATATATAAAGTTTGACATCTTAGCATCAATGCTTCGAACCGAGCATTCTATGTTCTTAATCACTGTTGAACTTCACAATTTCTTCTTTTTGACATCCTTTTTCACCCTATCTATTTCCTTTTGATCTTCATAATAACACATTGGGAATCAAGTTACAAGAATTATGAAATGGAAGGTACACAATTTTCTTTTATTTCATAAAATAATAATTTTCTTTATTATTTAGTTTAATGTTTACTTCAACTACCAAATTACAATGATTTTGCAACTAATACATGATTCTGCAGCCAAATCCGTGGTTTGACAGGTTCCAAGGTGCCAGCTGGGAAGCGAAATATATGGGTAGGTTGGAATTGATGCACTCAACAATTTCCTCCTACTCTCATGAACCATATCGATGGAAACAAGTCCTAGTAATGTAGTCAAAGGCAAAGTCAACCTTCGTAGCGCGGCAACAGGTGAGTGTGAACGAGATTTATGCCTCATGATTTGCTTTGATAATAGAAAATCATGAGTGAATTATGTGATGCTAGATTTTCAAGTTAAATTTAGTTTCTTTTGATAGGAATTAGGTGTATAGCTCTAAATAATTAATTGTCATGAGATCTATAAATATGCCTCTCGGTAGAAATGAAAACAGTTATAGTAAGGATGCGACAGTGAGACTGAAACTCTGTTATTGATACTCTGTTTTTAAAAGAATCATTTCATTTTCTTAGTAAGCATTCATGCATGGTTAAGTGCTTGATCAATAGCGTATTGATTGCTTGCTTCTTGTGGAGGGCCCTCTCGAGACAGTAAGAATTTCTATTTTGTTTTAGCAATTAAAATTAGCTTTATATTTTCCATATATTTCTGTTTTTTGGATTGAGTAATTTCATTTTCAATTTCTTTCATATTTAAGTGGATACCATTCTACTAATCATTTCTATCATTCAGAGGTTTTGGATACACATGGATAAAGCATAGAAGCAACGACATAGTTTTACATTTCAATTAAATAAATAGAACTTTATCTTTATCATAGGTAGTGGATTTATTCGAGAATTGAATGTTAAATTTCAAGCATGTGTGATCTTTAATTTAAGCAGGTGTGAGTGCGTTTAAGCAAGAGTTTGTTTCATTTTATTTTCATGTAAGTGTGATTTCTATTTATACAGATGTGTGATGAGATTAATAGTAGTTTTCATTTTTGCAAATGAGTGTGTATATAATTTTTATTTATGCAAAGTGTGGGATTAATTTTCATTTATTTAAAATGTGGGATTGATTTACATTTATGTTGAAGTGTAATATTTTTATTTCAAATAAAAGTGTGGAATTTTACAAGAAAAAGTAGTTTTGTTTGAAATCAAGAGAGTGTGATCATCACTGTAGAGTTAATCTTATTTTCTAGGAATAACTAATTTAATCATAGAAGACATGTGCATTTCGATAACTCAATTTAATTTAGAATTTGGATGAGTAATAAAATACTTATAGCACATACACTTCATCAGTTTACTAGCCCTGGCTGATAATTCATGTAAGTAATTTAAGATTTACATTACCAAACATTTTTCCGTTGTTGTCGGGGAGTGTATATAGGAGTCTTTTTCTTTTCCTTTTTAAATAAAAAAATAAAACTAAAAATGATATGCATAGGGAAAGAGATTCTAGAGGTAGATTTGTAGGTAGAGGTAGAAACTTAATCCCAAAATCATCGCTCACCCCACCATGACCTCGTAGTGCCACACCATTCACACAGACTCATATTCTCTCTACTATAGGCAAACACAAACTTCCTGAGGTACTTAGATCTGAAATCGAACCTAGAGATCCACCAAATTCATCAATTGAAGCTATAATAGAAGAAGATGATCCTACATCCCCAACAGGAGTAATTTTTCTATCTTCAAATGGAGAACAACTTCTAGGACAAGAACTAGAAGTATCTAGTGAAGAAGAGGAGGAAGAAACTGATTTTAGCCTACAATTGATAGAAGAACTTGAATAACTAGAAGAGGAACTATAAAATCCAATTTTGGAACCATACATTAGTTCTCAAGAATCTACAATGGCTGGAGAAACGGAAGGAGAAGTACATAATGTGAATGGTGAACAACCTAGGATTGGAGGTGGAAGAGGAGGAAATAGAGAAGGTGGAAGGGGGGATCCATAACCTTTTCGATTTCCCATCCTTGATGAAGATACCATAGGCACAATGAAAAAATATCACCCTCCATCCTTCCAAATTTTCATGGATTAAGGATTGAAGATTCTGAAACATTTCTCTTTGAATTTTAAGTCTTGTGTAGATCTTATGACTACTTGCTTGACACTCAAAAGTTGAAATTGTTTCCAAAAACTCTTAAGGATGCAACATTAAAATGGTTTATGGGATTAGAAGCACATTCTATAAGAACATGGGAACAAATGAAAACTATATTATTAGAGAAATATAAAGACCATTGTATGCCCCATAATATTAAAGATGAAGTCTTTTAAATGATGCAAAAATAAGATGAACATTTTGAAGATTTCAATGAAATATTTGCTTATAATGTTAAAAGGGATGAAATGTATAATCTAGATGAAGAAACTTTGAAAGATCTCTTATTAAAATCCATTAGAGATGAGTGGTGGATTGATCTTCTCAATTTGATGGGTAAGGGAGATATTTCTTAGTTAACATTTGGAGATATTTGTGAGTTATGCATACACATTTCAAGAGGTATAGCAAGAACTAGGAAAAATTCAAGAGACCCTGTCAAGTCTAGGATTAAATCTGTAGCTAGGATAGTAAGTAGGGATGAATTACGTAATTTGCTTGATAATTTTAAAACATATATTTTAGGGAGTTTTAGTGAACAAATAGATAACCTTAAATTACAAAACAACCAAACGACTGAAAATGTTGCATTATCTATCTTTTGTCCAGAATGTAGAAAAAAACATGCTTTGAGAGAACACCCTCTTGACTTAAAAAGTGTAGAAACATGTGATATATGTTCAAAAAAACATGATACAAAGGAATGTCCTTCAATATCAGGTCTTAAAGTTGTCTATCAAGAGGAATTAATACCAAATCAAGTAGAACCCCTCTGTTTTATTTCTAAGAGACCATGGAAAAATTCACAACCAAATATGACTTAAGGTTTTAACACTCAAACGTTTGCACAACCATCACAAAGCAATTGGACTACACCCATGCCTTGGCAATCTTGGCCTCAACCTTGGGCATAGGTATGGAAAAATCGTTATGGAAAATACCCTAAATTTCCTCAATATCAACAACCTTACCCTATTTTTCCACCACAATATTTTCTTCGGCATGTTCAACCAACTCAATCTTGGAATCCAAATCCACAACTTTCACTACCATTTCCTCAAAGACAAAATCAATTGTCTACCCAACCACTTCCAAACCCAAATAATAATAAAAAATCACAACCTATTTACAATATGGAAGGACAAAATTTCCAAACCTACATGATAACTCCATTAGATCTAAACAATATCTAACTTAGATTTGGTAAGAATATTGGGAAAGAAGTCACCATTAGTTTTTCTTTTCAGGAATCTGAAGAAAAAAATCTCTTTGAGGAATAAAAATCTCTTCATCAAGAGGAAAAATATAAAAAAAAACCACCCCTGCACATTCTGATGATATCCCAATAAAATCAACTCCCATTATAGAACAACTTTCAGTTTCTGTTCAAACACCACCTTTTCCTGAAAGATTGAAAATAGTTCAAGGGGTATAAAAGAAAATTGTGTTGCTTGATTATGATATGATAGATGAATTGAAGAATGTTTTCATAAAAATTCCTTTGTTACATGCTATCAAAGAAATACCAATATTTGCAAAGGCAATCAAGGAGTTAAGTATTAAAAGGCCAGGAAGAAAGAGAAAAGAAGTCAAAATAATTTAGTTATTTGGAAAATTTGTAGATATCATGATGGGAAAAACAACAATTCAAAAATATCTTGATCTAGGAAGTCCCATTGTGAAAACACACATCAATGATGTCAAAATTCCAAATGCATTGATTGATTTAGGAGCAATTATAAACATCATGAGTAAACAAACTATGAATCAATTGAAACTTCTTAATCTTCAATATACACCTACATTATTGCAATTAGCAGATAGATTTGTTATCAAATCTGATGGTTTATTAGAAGACATATTTGTAGCCTTAGATTCTTGGGAGTATCCTATTGAATTTATGATTCTAACACCCAAGAATAATTTAGGGGGGCATCCATTGATTCTAAGAAGACCATGGTTAGCTATAAATGATGCTTTTATAAGTTGTAGGTCTGGTGATATGTTTATTTTTTATGGAAGTTCAACAAAGAAATTTACATTATATCCTCCTGCAAAAACAACAATATAGGTAGAAAGTGAAGAATGTATAGATGATGATATTGATATACGACCAATCTTTGTTACTTCACAAATAGATGAAGAAGATCAAATTTTGAATTTAATGGAAAATAATGAGTCTTCCTCATATTATGAATCTAATAAAAGTTTTCAAGAACAATGTAATATTGAATATTTATCATTTTGTCAATTGTTTTTACATTCTATGAAAAATTTGGCAATTCTTTAATAGAAATATTTCCAGAAAAAACTTTGAATATCAATAATAATCTGGAAGAATTTCAAAAGAAAAAACTAATAAAAATGTTACAAGAAAATTCCTCTACTTATGCATGGGTATACATTGACATGAAAGGAATTGATCCCAATACTTGCGTACATCATATCTACATTGAAGAAAATGCCAAACTAATCTGACAACCTCAGAGAAGAATGAATTCAAATTTAAGGGAAATTGTTAAAGAGGAACTACAAAAATTGTTAAATGTGAATTTCATTTATCCAATATCAGATAGCCAGTGGGTTTCACCATTGGTAATTGCTCCTAAAAATAATGGAAGATGGAGAGTGTGTGTCGACTATAGGGAATTGAATAAAGCCACTTTAAAAGATCATTTTCCACTTCCTTTTATAGATCAAGTTTTAGATACGTTGGCAGGAAATAAATATTTCTCATTCTTGGATGGTTTTAGTGGATATAACCAAATCCAAGTAGCTCTAGAAGATTAAGATAAAACCACTTTTATCTGTACATGGGGAACCTATGTCTACCGAGTACTTCCTTTTGGGTTATGTAATGCATCTGCAACATTCCAAAGGGCAGTGTTAGGCATTTTCTCTGATCTAATTCATGATTGTGTGGAAGTCTATATGGATGATTTTACTGTCTATGGAAATTCCTTTAAAGAAACTCTTAAAAAATTGGAAAAAAATCTCATTAGATGTAAAGAAGAAAATCTATCATTAAGTCATGAAAAATGTTTTATGATGTTACTGAGGCAATTTTTTTATGAAACCATATTTCAAGGAATGGAATTAGAGTGGATACATCTAAAGTAGAAGTTATTTCTAAATTATCAATTCCAACTTGTCAAAGAGATGTTATAAGTTTTCTTCGCTTTACTGGTTACTATAGAAGATTCATAAAAAACTTTACAAAAATTGCCTCTCCACTTTCCAAATTTCTCACGAAAGATTGTGAATTCATCTAGAATTCTGATTGCCAAAAAGCTTTTGAAACATTGAAAGAAAAGATTTTTGAAGCACCCATTCTAAGAGGACCAAATTGGAAACTACCTTTTCACATTTCAATTGATGCCTTTGATACAACTTTAGGAGTTGTATTAGGACAAAAGGATTTAACTCCTTATGCCATTTACTACACCAGTGAAAATGACTCCTACAAAGTTAAATTACACTGTAACAGAAAAAGAGTTTTCAGTTGTTGTCCATGCCATCAATAAATTCAGACACTACATCACTGATTATGAAACCTTTGTACATACAAATCATTCTGAAATTAGATATTTAATGAATAAAACAATCACTAATGGAAGAATTACAAGATGGTTATTGTTGTTACAAGAATTCAATATTACTATTTTGGATTGACCTGGAAAACAAAATACACTTGTTGATTTTCTATCTAGGATTCAAAATGATAATAACGATGTTCCTATAGAAGATAATTTTCCTGATAAATATGTTTTTGCAATATCTATTAAATCTACTTGGTTTGCATATATTTCTAATTATTTGGCTACAGGGAAGTTACCAACATACTTGTCTCCTCGAGAGAAAAGAAAGGTTATTCAAACTAGTGCATCCTATTAATGGATAAATGAAGAATTGTACAAGACATGACCTAATTTAAACATTCAGAGATGTGTCAGACAAGATGAAGTACCAGAGATATTAAAGGCTTGTCACGATGAACCATGTGGATGACATTTTGATTATAAAATAACTACTTACAAAGTCCTTCTCTTAGGATAATATTGGCCTTCCCTTTTTAAGGATGCCAAGGAATATCTTAAGAGATGTGATAGTTGTCAAAGATTGGGGAAACATGTTCTTTATATGAAATTTCTCTACAACCTTAGGTATTCATTGAACCTTTTGAGAAATGGGCTCTAGATTTTTTTGGTCCAATTAATCCACCATCAAAACAAAAAAGGTACATTCTTGTTTGCATTGATTATGTTAAAAAATAGGTAGAAGCTAAAGAACTTCCTTTTGTAACTGAAAATGTTGTAGTTTCATTTATTTTCGAGGATATTTTTATCCGTTTTGGTGTCCCAAGGGAAATTGTGACAAATAAATTTACTCAATTTACATCCAAGTTGGTACAAAAGATAATGGAGGAATGCAAAATCAAACATCGAAGGTCCACTCCATATCATTCGCAAGCAAATGGATAGGTGGAATCTACCAATAAAGTAATTGAAGCAATGCTTACCAATACTGTGCATCTGCATAAAAGAGATTGGGTAGAAAAGCTTCCAAAATATTTATGGGAATACCATACCACATCGAGAAACACCACAGGACATACTCCATATGAACTTGTTTAAGGGAAACAAGTCATATTTTCTATTGAGTTCCGGGTAAAGACCTTCAAGACAATAGTCAAATTGGGTCTTGATCTATCTGAAGCACAAAAACAAAGGATGGTGCAATTGAATTATCTTGATGATATGAGACAGGATGTTATTCAAAGAACCAACATAGTTCAACAACAAAGATCCATGTGACATGACAAGTTCATAAAAGAAAGGAAATTTTAGCCAGGAGGTTGGGCATTACTTTTTGACTCAAAGTTTAAATATTTTCAAGGAAAATTTCAAGCTCATTGGCTTGCACTTTATGAGATTGAAAATGACTTTGATAATGGTGCATTCAAGATTAGAACGATTGATGAAGAAAAAGTGACCTTCCTTGTAAATGGTCATCGATTAAGAATTTATCACAAACCATTGATAAGGGAGGAGTTTGTAAAACATATTCAAGACAATATTGATTTGAATGTGGTTAGGAAGGATTCTCCTTCCTCTCCAACTTGACTCGCAAAAGCCTTTTGTTTCCAAAAAACAAAATTGAAAAAAAATAATAAATATAAAAACAGATAATAAAATTGTATAAACATGAAAACCAACATTGTTGGCATGTTTATACAAAAAATATAGGATGAAAACCAAGTACTCTTGGCACCCAGATTTTATTTTTAAACCCTGTTCTAATCCCATTTTATTTATAGCCCTCTTTTTCTTTTCAAAATAAAAAGCTACGGAATTTTTGAGAATCTGCAGCTTTAACAAAATTTTGGAGCTGATATTGATAGGATCAACTAGGACAATTGAAGATCTTGGCATAAAAACAAGATGATCAACTTGCAGTTGAAGGCATCCAAGGACAACCTACAAAGATCAATAAAAAAATCAAAATCATGAATTTAAAGGTATGTAAATATTAGATTAAATAATAAAGGTAAGAAGCATTAGATTATGAAATAAAATAGACGTTGTTACCGCCACTTAAAGTAATCATTACTATTTCAGTTCGCTAGGGTAGCGCAATTGGAAATGGCCGAAAAATGAAGTCTCATTGAACTAGAAGTCTCGGGTTCAAATCTTGTGAAATACCCCAGGAGAAATCTAGGTGCTATAAGGAGTTGGAAAGGTCATAGGCCCCCAAGAGGTTTGCTAGTAGGTCTGACAGATTTATTGGTAGGTATGCTAGGTCCACCAGGCTAAAAAAAAATCATTACTATTCCAACTTCGGACTTAACAAAAAATACTTTGTCTTGTCAACGAAGTTGGCCATACGCCCATTCACTACTCATCATTACATAGATACTCCACTCCATAAACCTTGTTCCATTGGTAATTTCTCCCTCATTCATACTTTGTTTTCCCGAAACCCTTTTCACTCCATTCCATTGACAATTTCAATCTCATCCATACTTTGATTTCCAAAGCCATTTTCCCTCCATAACCTTGTCAAAAGAAGCCATTGCGGGTTGAGACTTTCCAACATGGGGGTTATTGTGAGGACAGAGCCAGATAGAAAGAAATTCATGGAGGGTTATCCACAAGTTAGACAAATGTTATAGCAAGAACAATGGTTGGATTTTATAGAGAAAATTAATGACTATGACAAAGAAGTTACAAAGTCCTTCGCCTGAGCATTTGATGGAGTTGAGGTAGAAATTGGAGATGTGAAGATAGTATTGACATAATCCTTCATAGCAGAAGTAACCGAGATACCTAGGGTTGGTGAAAGATGGTTCAAGAACAGAAGAATTGAAGGAAGTGAATGGAAAACATTTCTCAAAAAACCAGGTATGGGAAAATCATTCTTTAAGAAAGGCATCCCAAGTACAAATCTTGAAAACAAATGGAGAAATTTATTGTTGGTCATTCAAAAATTTATTACTTGTGAAGGTAGATTTGGTAGTATGTTTTTCTATCATGTACGTTTTATGATGCATTTCCTTGAGGGGAATGAAATTAATTTTCCTTATTTCTTACTCAATATTTTGAAGAAAATGACCGGTAACATTCAGAGAAAAATACAATCTATTGAGAATACCATGTATCATCATGGTTTGATAAAAATGTTGATTGAATCCCACCTCAAAAATATAGGAGATTACTGGGAAAGTTTCTTAGTCAGAAACCACTTTAAAGAGGTAGAACAAGAAGAACCCGGCTGCAAAATAAAGATAAGTAAAAGAAGGTTATCTATAAACCCTAATGATGACCTACCTTCATAACAAGAGCAATCCTCCGAAGATAAAACTCCCCTTGCAAATGTATTAGAGAATCTCAAAAAGAAAAATGTTAGAAGAAAGGAAGACAGTGATAAGGAAGAAAGCACACCCAAAAGAAAAACACAGGAAACAAAGCAAGCAAAGATAGAACAAAGGAAAATTAAAAAGAAAATTCCTCTTACTAAGATCTCATCCATCGTAAGAAGGAGTTCAAGACTCAATAAAAAATGAAGGAACCATATCGATAGTCCACAAAATTTTTCAATCTAGAGGAAGAAGAATAGCCAAGGGATCCATCACCAACCATTTTGTCACCAATTTCTAGTCCAACAAGAAGAACACCCGAAATTGACCCGGTCCAACAAGAAATATATGATTATATAGAATCTTTGGATAAGAGATCTACAGAAAATGCCACTGCATCCTCTTCAAATCAGAAAAGAAATTCATTCTGATAGTCCACAAGAACCTCCAATTATAAATACTCTCAAACATGATATTTATGAATTGGAAATACTAAACAGGAACTTAAAAAAGGAGCATGAAACATTGAAAGTGAAAAATGAAATACAAAGAACCAAGAATGAAAACATTATCTTACATCTTGGTCTATGGTACGAAAAGAATAAGAAGCTGAAAGAAAAGAACAAATCCCTTAAGAGAAAAGTCATAAGTATGAAGTATAAGATTTTGATGAAGAAACCGAGAATGACAATCACCACGAAGAAAACAAGGAAGACAAATCTAGATGTTTTGGCTCAAGTATTTGAAGAAGTTCAGTAACAGGAAGGGTTCTTCAATTTTGAATTTTTGCATAAGGACATGCAATGACCTCCATGTGGGGGAATGTTGAACCTCACAATTGCTTCTTTTTGACATCCTTTTTCACCCTGCCTATTTCCTTTTGATCTTCATAATAACACATTGGGCAACAAGTTACAAGAATTATGACATGGAAAGTATACAATTTTCTTGAATTTCATAAAATGATAATGTTTTTCATTATTTAATTTAATGTTTACTTCAACTACTGAATTATATTGATTCTGCAACCAAGTCCATGTTTTGACAGGTTCCAAGGTGCTATTTGGGAAGAAAAATATATGGGTAGGTGAAAATTGATGCTCTCAACGATTTCCTCCTCCTCTCATGAACTAGATCAATGGAAGCAAGTCCTATTAACGCAGTCAAAGGTGAAGTCAACCTCCGTAGGTGGCAACAAGCGAGCGAGAATGAGATTTATGCCTTATGATTTGCTTTGATAATAGAAAATCATGAGCGAATTATGTGATGTTATCTTTTCAAGTTAAATTTAGTTTTTGATGATAGGGATTAGTCATATAGCTCTGAACAATTAATTTCCATGAGCTCTATAAATATGCCTCTCGGCAGAAATGAAAAAAATGATAGTAAGGACACGACAGTGAGACTGAAACTTTGTTATTGATACTCTGTTTTTAAAAGAATCATTTCATTTTCTCATTAAGCATTCACACATTGTTAAGTGTTTGATCGATAGCGTAGTTATTTCCTACTTCTTGTGGAGGGCCCCCTTAAGACAGTAAGGATTTCTATTTTATTTTAGCAGTTAGAAATTAACTTTATATTTTCCATATATTTTTGTTTATTGGATTGAGTAATTGCGTTTTCGATTTATTTCAAATTTAAGTGGAGACCATTCTACTAATCATTTCTATCGTTCAGATATTTTGGATGCACATGGATAGAGCATAGCAAGAATCACATAGTTTTACATTTCAATTAAATAGACAAAACTTTATCTTTCTTATAGATAGTGGCTTTATTCGCAGAATTGAATGTTAAATTTCAAGCGTGTGTGATATTTAATTTAAGCATGTGTGAATGTGTTTAAGCAAGAGTTTATTTCATTTTATTTTCATGTAAGTGTGATTTCTATTTATACAGATGTGTGGTGATATTAATAGTAGGTTTCATTTCTGCAAATGAGTGTGTATATCATTTTTATTTATGCAAAGTGTGGGTTTAATTTTCATTTATGTCAAATGTGAGATTGATTTACATTTGTGCTAAAGTGTGAGATTTTAATTTCAAATAAAAGTGTGGAATTTTATAAGAAAAAGTAGTTTTGTTTGAAAGCAAGAGAGTGTGATCATCATTGTATATTTAATATTATTTTCTAGGAATAACTAATTTAATCATAGAATACATGTGCATTTCAATAACTCAATTTAATTTAGAATTTGTGTGAGTAATAAAATAATTCTAACACGGATTTACCATTGAAGGCGAGAATCGAGCTACGAAGGGGCGTTGGTAAAAAACACGCAGAGCTAGGGTTTGCAGCAGGAGATTAGTGTTGGGTACCATGGAGAGGCAAGAGGGGAGGAGTTCAATTCCTTCCTACAGTTAGGCAGTCTCTAATCGATTCAAGAAACCACTGGGGGCTAAAACAGGGGATTTAGGAAAAGGGAAACAAGAAAACATAAGCTCACAGGGGAAGGAAGATACGCAGGAAGAAATCAGCCGAGAGAAGTGAATAGGAGGAGATCAGAATGTCGATACCAAAAATCGAACTAGACCATGTAAGCCTAGGGCAACCATCACACCCCGAGTGGTGTTAAGTGATCTAGTGCTATAGGCGCACAGGGAACACATGGCGACTTATGCAGTTATTTGTAAATTCATGGGGTTATGGCCAACGGAGAAGGCCTTAAATGCATGGATAAAGAATAATTGGAAACCTAAGGGGGATATAGATCTGAACCTTGGATCGAAGGGTTTCTTTACTATAGTTTTTACAAACATAGAGGGTAACGACAGGGTGTTTGAAGGAGGGCCTTACTTCTATGTCACTGCAGACCTCTATATGTGGCCTTGGGTGATGAATTTCATACCGGAGTGTGAGACATTCACTTCGGTCCCGGTATGGGTAAGGCTCTATTCCCTACCTCTAGATTATTGGCAGTCAGAATCATTAAAAGCCATAGGAAATAAATTAGGTCATTTTTAAAAAATATCAAAGGCCACAATGCAAGGAAAGTACACCTCCTTTGCCTGTATATGCGTAGAGATGGACCTTTTTGGAGCTCTACCAGATGAAATAATTCTAGAGGTTATTAATGAAGAATGGGTGCAAGCAGTGGATTATGAGCATGTTCCTTTCAGATGCCGCAAATGCCATGAACACGGGCATTTATTCAGAGACTACCCCTTAAACAAAATGGAAAGCAGAACTAAAGCAACCTCAGGGAAAGAAACTGAAAGCTTTAACAAAGTGGGGAGCAGAGGTAAAGGAGGGAGAAGGAACCAGAAGAAAGTCAGTGGGGAAAAGTAGTTTAGTCAGAATAGGTTCAAGATATTAGAAGAAGAAGAGAAAGTGAACCAAATATTAGAGGACAACACTACAGAGAAGGAAAAGGAAGATAGCATGGAGGATTACTTGAAAACAATGAACAAATGGAGGATCTGCCGAATACTATGGAACTTGACAGGGATCAAGAAATGACCCCGAGTGAGGTGGGAACAGAGGATCATGAACTGTAGAATATTCTGGATAGGGAGCATCTAGATCTAGAAAAGTTCTTGGAGCAGGGAACTACCAAAGGAATGGATTCGCTACCTCAAGAGGAGTTTAATAGGGTGCAACAACTATTCCTATGGAGAACTCAGGCAGAAGGTACGGGGGTCAAAAGAAACCATGATAATCAGGATAACGAAGGGGTTAAAACAATGAAGGCAACATCGGAACTAGCTCCTAGGAACCCAGGCAAGAAATGGGGTAGGAAAAAATAGAATGAGCTACTGATAGAGTGTGGAAAACTCATGATCAATTCAGGTAAGATGAAAGACCTAACTAGTTACTCATTTACAAATCTTTCTTAATGAAGCTCACAACATGGAATATTAGGGGTCTAGGAAGTAAAAGGAAACAAAGAAATCTTAGCAATAGAATGAAAGAAGAAAAACCAGATATGATTTTCATCTAGGAAACAAAATGTTCAGTAGACAAAATAAGAGAGATACATAGCAAATGGCTTATCAAATATGAATATCTAGAAGTTAAAGCAAACAATGCAGCAAGAGGAATTCTCACACTCTGGAACCCTCGGAAACTTGGTATCCTAGATGCTGAAGCATCTAGGAACTATTTATCAGTGGTCGTCCAACCTTTGGGGGACAAGGTAGTTTATTTGCTCACAAATGTTTATGGTCCACAAAATCCAAAAGAAAAAATCAGACATATAACCTCATTGGAGGAGTTAAGAGGAAGACATCCGGTTATCCCATGGATTCTGGGAGGAGACTTCAATATGATCAAGTCTCTATTGGAAAAAAGGGGGGACTAGATCACTAGGCAGAGATTCTATAGCATTTCAGAATTTCATAAACAACATGAAGCTTGTAGTACAGAGACAAGTAATGGCATCTATACCTAGAATAGTAAGAGGGGAGGAGAGTCTCAAGTGGCCTCAAAACTTGACAGATTCATTATCTTGGCGGACCTCATCCTCACAGGCCATAACTTGGTAGCAATGATTCTTCCTTTTGGAGGCTTGAACCACTGGCCTATTCAACTTGAAGCGTCCTTTATAGGAACTCCAAGAAATAGACCTTTTAGGTTTGAAAACATTTGGCTTAACCATCCTGACTTCATCAACAACATTGAAAGATGGTGGATAGAAGACACACAAGTTCAGGGTACTAAAATGTTCCTTCTACATCAGAGATTGAAACACGTCAAACAAAGGCTTAAAGATTGGAACAAGAATGAATTTGGCAATATATTCGACGCCAAAAAAGCAACAGAATAAAAACTACAGGAAATTAACCAAACCCTCATTTCAGAGGGCTTCACCGAGGAGAGTAAGGAACAAGCGGATTATGTTCAACAAGAATGGGAAGACTTATGCAAGCAAGAGGAGATTTTCTGGAAACAAAAATCGAGAGTTCAATGGTTAAAAGAAGGAGAAAGGAATACAAGGTTTTTTCACAAATCTACCATGGATCATAGGTCACATAACAGGATTTCAAAAATCAAAGATACTCAAGGAAAAAAGTTCACTACACACCAAGAAATAGAAATTGTTCTGGTTCAGCATTTCCAAGGCATGGTCGAGGAGCCTCTCATAGACAGATCTCAATTCATCAAGGACTTCACAAAGCACATTCCTAAGCTAGTGACAAGAGAAGACAATTATAATCTTAACAAGCTAGTGAATGAAGAGGAAATCAGCGAAGTCATCAAAGAAATGAAAAATGGGAAAACTCCAGGTCCAGATGGTTTCAACATTGACTTCTTCAAAGCATGCTGGGAAATAGTCAAGCAAGATATCCTCAATGTGATGGAGGACTCAAGGAAAACAAACTGTTCTAAAGGCGCTCAACACCTCTTTCATAGCCCTGATTCCAAAGCAGGAGAATGCTATCACACTAGACAGATTAGACCCATAGCATTATGCAACGTGGTGTATAAAATTATTTCAAAAGTAATTGCGAACAGACTTAAGCCCCTGCTCCCAACTCTCGTGTCTGAGGAGCAAACTGGATATGTGGAAGGTAAGCAAATTCTTAATAACATCATTCAAGCTCATGAGGTGGTTCATTCACTTAAGAGCAATAAGTAGGGATGTATAATTATTCAGCTTGACCTAGAAAAGGCTTATGATAAGCTGAGCTGGGCTTACATCAAGGAAGTACTGATAGCATATGGCTTTGACCATAACTAGATTAGATGGGTAATGGCCCTTGTAACCACCCCAAGTTTTTCAATCCTGCTAAATGGCTCACCATCCAAGACCTTTAAGCCCTCGAGAGGACTTAGGCAAGGAGATCCGCTCTCACCCTTCCTCTTTATTCTCATGATGGAAGGGCTAGGCAATGCGATTAAATATGCCAAAGGAGAAGGCAAAATCCAGGGTCTCAAACTCACTTTAAATGGGGATGCCTTGTCCCATCAACAATTTGTGGACGACACCATGCTGCAGGGTACACCCACGGTCAAGGAAGCTCAAGCCTTCAAAAAAATCCTGAACGACTTTGCTCTGGCTGCGGGGACAAAGGTAAGCCTAAGCAAATAAAAAATTTTCTTTTTTAATACTGATATTGCTATTTAGAGAAACCTCACTAGAATTCTAGGCTTCCAAAGGGATATGCTACCCTCCAAATATTTGGGAGTACCTCTGACAGACAAACCTCTGAGCAAGGCAGTTTGGGAGCCGGTTATTAATAAACTTCAAGACAAAATCTGGAAATGGACAAACAGGTCTTTGAATTTAGCAGGAAGGCTAGTGCTTACAAAAGCTATCCTTCAAATTGTCCCCATCTTCATGCTTTCAGCCCTTCCAGCTCCTAAAGAAGTAATGCAAAACATCATAAATATCCAAAGGGATTTTCTTTGGGGCAAAGGGGAAGAGAAAAAGAAGTGGGCTTTGGTAGCCTGGGATAAGATATGTAAACCAAAGATACACGAAGGTTTGGAACTGGATGACCCAGAAACACTTAACAAAGTCTTGGGGGCAAAACTATGGTGGAGATGGCTAAAAGAATCATTTTCCCCTTGGACCAAAGTATGGAAATAGAAATATGCAAACACTTGGCAAGAAAGGGATTACATCAGGATCTCTGGACTCATCAAAGGCTCCCACATTTGGAACAAAGCTTGGGAGAATAGAGCCTTAGTTCAGGAACATAGTTTCTAGGAGATCAGAGATGGAGACCTTGCTTGGTTCTGGGAGGATAATTGGCAACAAGAACCTAAACTGTTAAAAGAAGAATTCGCCAATCTCAAGTATGATATTGATGACAAAGGGTTACTCAAAGTAAAGGACTTTTGGGATCAAGATAGAAGTGATGGAAAATGCAGAATATGGAAGAACCTTGTATACAGTGATGATTCCCCATTGAAATCCTAGGCAAAAGCTCTTACAGGCATCTTGGAACAGAGAAAGATTCTGAAATCAACATCTTCAGACCAACTAAGATGGGGTAAAAATAATGAAGGAAACTTTAACCTCAAAGAGGCCAAACGAATAGCACTGGGGCTCGACTTCCCAAACCCAGATAAGGTATGGAAGGATCTATGGTAGAACCAAAACTGGATGAAAATTAAACTGTTTATGTGGTTAGTGCAACATAAAAATATTCTAACTTGGGAAACCTTAAGAAAAGAGGGGTAGCCGGTCCATCTAGATGTCAGCTATGTGAATTACAAGAAGAAACTATGGAACACCTTCTCAACCTCTACCCATTCACCTCCACCTTGTGGAATTGGATGGCATCAATCTTTAGACAAACAGATAGGGACATTGGCAACATCACCAATACTTTGAAGAATTGGAGGAAAAATTTCTCTGCAAATGAAATAATCAACAAAGCGTGGGATTTGGTTCCAGGCTTTATAATTTGGGATGTCTAGAAAGAACACAACAACAAAATCTTCAAGAACAAGTTTGGATCACCCCAGAGCATCATGGCTCAAATTATAAGTCAGCTCAAAGAGACTGTAGGAGCCCTCATAAAACCCCCCCTGAAAATAAGCCTCAAGTTCAGGATGAGTAGATTCTTCTTAATTTGGGACTGCAAGGCTTTTCCCCCAGGGCACAAATAAGACTGTTAGTCATATCACAGCTGATAAGGAATTCTGGCAACCCCCACCTCAGGTTTTTATGAAATGTAATATATATGGAGCCTCAAAAGGAAACCCTGGAATGGTTGGTTATGGAGGAGTCATAAGAGATGAAAAGGGCTTCATAAAAACCATATTTCACAGTCACTTAGGGAGGGCCACCAATAATATGGCGGAGCTCATGGCCATGGAGAATTGCCTAGAAATCTTGAGGGACTCAAATTTACACAACACCATAATTGAAGTTGATTCCGAATTGATAATTAATTCAGTCAAGAGAATTGGCAATGGCTCAGTACCAGAGAAAGTGTCGAGACACTGGAGGTTACTACAAGTTTATCAACGTATTCAATCCCACTTGCAAACCATGAGAACCCTTAGTTTTATCCATGTGCGTAGAACAACTAACAGATTAGCGGATATTTTGGCAAACGAAGGTGTGCTCTATTCCAAAAGCAATATAAGATATGACTGGATAAGGACTCCCCAAGGACATCTGCGGGAAGAATGCTCCAAACAGGCGGCCTTAGACAGAGAGTTCTATCAAAGCAAGGAAAATAGGTAGGATGAAGACTGATGGAGACAAAGGAATTTTGGTCCACAGGGGGAAACAGTATATGGAAAAGGGCGAGCAGGAGGTCAGATACCCCTCTAAAATCTGCATTTGGTTTTTGGGTGGGAAAATGCTCTCGGAACTATACACACTCATGGTTCTCAGGTGAGAAAATATAAACATGCCTAGTCTTCACATGGACCCTAATAACATTAAGAAGGGCCTTTTAATTTTTTGGGTTGTGGACTCATTTAAAATGGTGGCAAGTTGGCGCAATCGCAGCAATCCCATGGATTTCGCGAGGACAACAGCAAGAACTTTAACAATTAAATCGGACCTGAAATTACTTAGGCCGGATTTTTATCAAGCTTCAAGTCCAATAGGAAGGTTAAGTTCCGTGCTTGTTGCACTGTCATCCTGGAATCGTGCGCTTATGGTGGATTTCGGGTAGGTAATGTGCTCAGGGGTTAACTCCCCAGGTGGACCCGAAATGACTTTTAAAGGTGGTTCAATGGTCTTATCGGGTCCGAGTTATTGGTTAAAGGGTGTGCATGTTTGCCACCCGAAATGCCTCACAACCGTTTGATCTGTGGAGGAAGATCTCTCGGTCTTCGAAGAAGATTTCGTATTGTTTTGTGGGCCCTCGGCCCAGGGTATGTAATTTTGGCTCGGTAACAAAGGTGGGTTGGCTTGTCATATTGGTGGGCCACACCGCCTTTGTTCTTTATGTACAAATATGTAACTTTTTAATTAATTGAATAGAAGGAACCACTCTCGCTTAAGCAAAAAAAAAGACTTCTAACACATACAGTGCGCATACACTTCATCATTTTACTAGCCCTGGTTGATAATTCATGTAAGTAATTTAAGTTCAATTAAATTACCAAACAATTACATTATAAAATTTGGTGTAATGAAAGGGGTGTCACAATCCCATCCCCCTTTAAGGGGCATCATCCTCGATGTTCTACTTTTTGTAGATCCATTCTATGGAGAAGAAGGGTTATGCCACTTTCATATTAGCAACATTTTTCATGTCCTTAGTTGTGACTCTGAGCAATGTCATTCCTTTTTCACGGTCTAGTTACATCTAGACCTCGTAGCGTTCCAACAAATTCCTACATGGTTATCTATTGCTTCACACAACTTCCATAGGGAACAAGTTCAACTCATTATTTTCTTGGACACACCCAATGCATTCATGATCCTAATGATTATGTATATGAATCTTTGAAAACCAGTTCATTCAAGTCCCCCATTCCTTGCAGTCACACACCGTTCAAGCTCAGGAATCCCTTTCTTTGCCTTTCTAGTCCCTTGGATGATCCATTCCTTCGCAAAACTTCCTTACACAAGAATAGTCTTGAGATTTATGGAGTCTTACAGCGAAATCATCCCTTTAGATTGCTTTAAATAGTACAACACATTTGTCAAAACATAATTCATGGTGTTCAATGTATGTCATAGGGTTCTAGTGTCACCACAATGGCCTTGTCCCTAGATTTTTTAGCTTCATAACCATCAATTATCCTTCCTAGATAGATCATCATCTCACATGTATCACAAGCATACAGTTTCCATGAGATTAATCTTAATAATTTAAATAAAATATTCTTTCGTTTTGTTTTATTTTCCAAACTTTCTTCATATAGGAATCATATTTCATAAATATGATATTCTTTTCATGATGTTTGAATCTTGTATATGGTAGTACTTAGCATTCATTATCATAACCAAGGCGATTTCAATTAAAATTTGTACTTTTAATAAGCCAAATAATGGTAAGTGTTCATACATATAAAAAATAATAATAATAAATAAATAAATAAAAATTATTGCATGATTTATAGCATTTCCTAAAGTGATTTCAGAATTATTATACACCTAATAATTCAATCACTTTCTATTGATTTAAAAATAAATTGAAATGAAACTATCATTGCATTGTTTATTTGCATCACAATCATTCTAAGCATTCCATAATGCATTCAAACATTGATTCCAAAAACCAAAGGTATACAACTGAAAGATACATCTCTAAATTCATGAGTAATTAACTTCCACTTTCTTTGCAGGATGAAGGATTCATGCCTCATTCCACTACTCAACAATTCCCCAAAATTATTAGAGATTATTTATTTTCATGACATTCAATCATGCAATTGATTGCCTCATACAAGCATGAATGCACTCAATGCACCAAGCATTTTTTTTTTATGGTTCATAGTATGAGTGTCATGATCGAATCATGCAATAGTACATCATGGATGCATCACAAATATCCTAGAAATATTTAGACAATCAAGGTTTCTTTCCTTTGTCATAAGCCACTGGCTATTAATGACAAACTTGCTTTAATATATCAACAATTCCATAAAGTTCTCACAATAGTTAGGAAAATCAATCCTTCAATTACATGTTCCTTACCAATACACTCAACATTATATGATAGAATCATTTGTCTCAAGCTTAGAATCTATTGGGCCAATACTCATGGACTTATGAATACAATTGAAGTCCTTACATTTTCTTCATACATCCCGCATTTTCATGCATTCTATCAATTCATTACCAAACATATTTTATCTCATAAGTATATTACTCATTCATTTAATCTTTGTTCAACATGACAGCTCAATGCATGCACACATTATTGAGATTTTACTAAATATTTTTTGTTGACAATTTTCTTCTTTTACAATACTTGGACATCCATGCAATACATGAATTAATTTGAAAAATAAAAGATATCAAATTCAACTTAAAAGAATTCTTACCCAATTCCTTTACCTTTTTACTTTTCTTGCTACTTTCCCTACTTACTTTGCTACCACCACATGCATTCTCAACTAATATTTTTTCAAGGAGTTTAGTTGACTTATTAGCATACTTGATGTTGCAAAATTCAACAACCCCTAAAATAATATCAACATCACATATTAGTCACAACTCTTATAATTTCATCTATTCAATCACAAGTTTCAATGAATATTTGTAAATGACATTTGCATTATGTATTCAATTTACACATTTGAACAATGCATTCAATCTTGCACCCAAACATGTGCATATACATCTTGTCATGCATGTGTCATACTTCCACATATTCCATGCTATTCATACACATTTATTTTTAAATTTAATTTTCAGCCTCTCTTGTTTTCAATTATTGAAATGACAAGTCTCATAAATGATAAGCACACTACTTTCTTTCATGTTGTAAGTTAACAAAAAGAGATCATTCTTGCATATTTTTCATATGAGAATTCCATGTGACATGGAATTCATTAGATAACCTTACCATTCATACATTCATATTATTTTCATAATAAAATATATCAACCAAATACAATTTTTAGTTAAGGGAAACTCATTTCTTAATCTATTTTCACAATTGTGACTTCACTATCCATCTAGTTCATATTGACCCAGTTAAGCCTTTATTTACTGATGCTTTATCCACATCTTCTCTCTAATGAAACTCTACAAGGCAGACTTCCAAGCTCATTAGGAATTTCATTACATGAATAAACATAACAATTTTATTAAATAAAGAAATATTTTTTCTCAAATGCTTAGTACGCACACAACCCAAATTTCTTCCTTGTAACAACTATAGGGTCCCTCCCCCTTGCACTCTTATGCATATCAGTTATTTCAACTCACATTATATTAGTAAAATTGTATTAGAATATGATCATTCCTTCATGAAATTTCACAATTCATATTCTCAAATCATGCACTTAATCAGGCATTCAAATAATGCTTTAAGTGTGCATAAAATTCAAGAGTCATAATCAATAATTTTTAGAGCACTTATTTGGAGAAAACTACTGATTGGTAGAAACTCTCTTATTTTCCCTTAGCCATAGGTTTTTTTTCTCCTAATTTGTTCAGTAGTGGGTCATTCTTAGAATGGCCATGAATCCAAAAAGACATTTTCTTACCAAGATCCAAATATGATACATAACCAATATTGAACAAAAACAAGGTCAAGTTACCAACCCCGTAAACCTCCAACCAATAGTCTCACATGTTGAGAAATCAATATGTTGTAGAATAGGGTGATTTCTCTTAACTTGATAATTACTTCTGAATTTTTGTTGGCTTCTTATTAAATTTATATTTTTCTTCATCAAGTAATTACCAGAAATGTACAAAACATGAAGATCACAAAAGACAAAGAACACAAGAAATTAGGTTCCAAGCTAGGGAAAAACCCCACACAGGGGAAAACCCAAGAAAATCCTCTTCTTATAGAATCAAATCAAAGTGAGATATCAAAGACCCAAGACCAAGACCAAAATACCACAAAGACCCAAGTCAACCCTCCTACAAGTTATATTTATCAAATCAAAGTCAACAAAAGTTAATGTTAGTCAATTCTCTAAATTCTGGTCCATCACTAAAAATTCGGCCTCCCTGAAATCTTGGGCCCTGAAATTTTGGCCCAGTATCAACCTCACAAAATTGTAGAAGAAACTTGAACATGTGACTAGAAATTATGGCATAAATAAATTTGTTTATCTCTATCCTTAGACTTCACTAATTTGTCTTCTTTTCTCTTGCATAGAAATTGAGTCATTGCCAAAATGTGGAGCACATTTGCCAATATATAGTTGTTTGACCAGATGAAGAGACATAACTGATGGGTTGACTGACTTGTCACTAACAAGGCTGACTTGGTCTTGTGCTGACAAAATTGACATATTGACTCAGATTTTTCTTTTTCTTACAAATAGTCCAAATGGGACTTTGACTCAAATATTTTTTTTGACTTAATAAACCCCATAAGCTTATAAAAATAATAATAATTATTATTATTTTTCTTTTTTTTTACTTTTACATGAAATACATATTGATACAATTACAAAGATAATTATGAAGACCAAACCTAGTTGCATTTTCAATACTCCCTATTAACTAGGGAGGTATTCATAATGACTCAATAGGATACTAGGATACTCTCAAATTGAAATATTCTCATAAGAAGAGTTCGAATTGATAAGCATCATCATCATCATAAATAGCATTGTCAAACATAGCAAGGTCTTGAATTACAATATTTATCTCTCTACTAGATCAGAGCAAAATGCTAGGAGGCATACATTTGGATACCACCACCGCCTCTCTCTAGGCACATACCCCATCTAGATGTTCACCAGGTATGACCTCATAGTACTATTCTTATCTTGGATACCCTATCCTCAAAGAGTATCGGTCCGTAGGACTACTCTTCTCTTGGATGCCTTATCCTCAAAGAGTATCGATCCTTGGGACTACTCCTGTCTTGGATATCATTCCTCAAGGAGTATCAATCCCAAATGCTTATCCAATCCTCCATTCTACCTACTAGTGCCTTCACTAGGATTACGAATTTTAATCCTACCCATAGAGCATGGCACATGGAGAATACGGTGTTCATAATCACTCCCTCTCAACTAGGGATATAATCCTCACTCCCTCTCAAACAGGGAGAAGAACCACAAGCCTAAGCTTGTCTCTAAAAATACTCATCAAATGCATCGACTATATGTTCATCTATGGATATTTGTTGCAATTGCTAGGCTCCTATTTGCATCACAACATAACAAGATTTGATCTTCCTGGTTTTTTTTCAATCCTCACATAGCTTCAACATGTCATCAAGTAGTTCTTCAAACACCTTATGGAGCCAAAATTCTTCATAGCTGATTGCACAAGCCTTCGAATCTTCTTCCTTTGTAACAAAATTATGCTCACACACTTTTCCAAGAAATTATATCAGTTTCCAATCATCAGTAGTATCTCTATTAGCATCAATACTATCAATCAATGTGTTCCTATTTTCAACCAATCAACTATTGGTACAATGATATCATAACTCTTCTCCTTCTTGCCAAAGGGTCTTGTCATTGATCTGCCATCTATTCTTTTGACCATAAACTTCTCTGGATTTTCTCCCAAACTTCAAGTAGTAGAGGCTACCATGCTACCATCTAATTGAATTTTTTTATGTATAAAATATTCTTACCTGTGTGCTTTGCTACTTTCTTCCAAATCATCCATTTGTCATTCAAGTTTAGATCGATCTTGTCTTGACCTATAATCTTTGCTAGAAGACTATGAAAGAACAAAAGACAAAGTACATAGGAAAAATATCAATAGTATTAATTAAAGAAATAAGGTATAGAATACTTATCCTTTTAAGAAGAGTCATATCCCTCTTAATCTTGGACCTTTTCATCAATCCTTGGCTTCACATCAATGTGATGTCATTCCCGTCTTTCTTAAGAACTAGGTTTTTCCTTTTACAATGGAAACAATTGGTTAGGATTTCTATTCCTAGGGTTTTTCTTCTTATACCAAACTTTTCTAGGGTTTACAACCCCTAGATTCCAAAGTTTTCAAGACCTACCAATTAAAAATTACAAAGTTCTACCAACCCTGGATATTTCATTAGCAAGCTCTCTATATTCATTTCAATTCTTAATCGCAAAACCTAGTCTTTAACATATCAACAATATCTTTTATATCTATATGTCTACATCTCTCAAGATATATTTAGCTTTAACCATGACCTAAAAGACTTAGTGTTATTGCTAGCAAAGGTCATTAAACATTATACATACCTCTTTTATCATTACCTGCCCATCCTTGCTGAGATCTAAACCTTTGACCTTCTCTTAGACATGTGTCCTTTATTTCCAGCATAAATACTACAAATCAGACTTCAATGAATCAATTTTTTTGATGTAATTCGTGACTACTTCATGTACTAATATCACAAGAATAATATTCAAATTTCATGTCATAGTTCTTCAACCTGTCGGTCTAGGATACGAACCAAGGAAATTCCTTTCGGGTTGATTGCTTTGACAAACTTCACAGGTAGGTTGACTTCATTGATATAGTAGATCTTTATTTTATGTATTGTAAGGGAGATAACATAGCTTCTTCAATAGACGTGCATACACTGAATTCGAAAATTTTTCCATACACTACTTCAATCAGATCTTCAATTAATCTCAGTCCTTCGTCCTTCAAGTTAGGGTACGAACCACATAATTTTTTTTTGAGTTGCTAGCATTAATTCACAGATAGGCTGGATTTATTGGTGATGTGATTAGTCCTTCTTCTATATAAAGGAGGTAAGCCTTGGTAGCATAAATACATCATATACTTGTATCATATTTCTTCCATGGATTTCATAAGGCTTCGACCTCATAGTTTTGGTTCCTTCCACTATATATATATATATATATATATATATATATATATATATATATATATATATATATATATATATATATATATATATATATATAAATAACAAGGTAATCTTTCAAAAGTTTAAGACAAAGAGTTGTATGTTTGTTTGGTAATGATAATAGACATCAAGCCTTCGCATAAGATAATAATCATTAGATATTTATGCTTGCATATAGTCTTTTTCCTTCACATAAACACACATATCATAATTGTTCCTTAGATCTTCACACATAACTAACGTGTGTCATAATTTCCCACTCTTATCCTTGCATATATCTTATTTGTTGCATATATTACATCCCTCAGGTTCCCAAGACTTCACATATATCATGAATAGAAACTCATATTACAAATATATTTTAACATTCTAATATTGTATATGGTAGGAGTTTTAAAATCCATTAGTTTTTGGACGTGCTTTAATCCTTTTATAAAGATTATAAACTTAACCTTTCTTCAAGAGTGAACTAGAATAGATAGATAATAGGCTTTGAACTTCATTGAGTGCTCTTCATTTTCCTTCATAAAATATTATAGTGTTGTATAAGGGTTTGGTCATCATGAATGCTTCGGTCTGGAGATTAGCTTCAAAATACAAGTATCTTTATGGATCTATATAGGTTATATCATAGAGTAAGTTTCTTGACACAATATATTTTATAACTCATAAAATATTATAGTGTTTTATAAGGGTTTGGTCATCATGAATGCTTCGGTCTGGAGATTAGCTTCAAAATACAAGTATCTTTATGGATCTATACAGGTTATATCACAGAGTAAGTTTCTTGACACAATATATTTTATAACGCATGTATGTATGCATAAAACCTCATTTAGGATGTTATAGAAATGGACTCAATGTATCTCAGATAATAGGCTTGGGTATTCTGATTGAGAAAAAATTAGTTATTGTTTCATTCTTCAATAGTTCTTCTATGATGTGCTTCAAGAAAATAGAGATATTTCATAAAACTCAGATGCCATAGATCAAATTGAGTGTCATGATAATATATGTTGTTGTTTGGATTCAATATGGATGCTTGATCATACCTTAGTAACAAATTGTTATTCCTTAGAGAATGAACCATTTCTTTGAGCGAGTAGTCTCAGATTTATTCTTTCAGTCTCAGTCTTAGACTCCTCTTGAGAAAATGCTTCGTACTTGTTGAAGTCCAAAATTGTCTCTTTTTCACAAGCTTCTTACACTCCATCCTCCTTTTTTACTCTAATAACTCTAATTTAGCCTCAATTTACAAGGTTCATGGCAATAGCAGGTACTTAACCATATTTTATTTCATAATTTTCATTATTCTTTATTATTTAACTCAATATTTGCATAAGCTAATGAATTGCACCAACTCTGCAACTAATAACTAATTCTGCAGCATAGTTGAAGGTTCGATGGTTTTTGAAATTCCATGCAAGGAAAAAGGCATATGAGTAGGTGGATAATAGTTGGCATAATGTTATTTACCTATCTCTATGATATGGATCAATGATAAGAACACCACATAGGCCCAGTCAATGCGGAAGTCAACCAGCGAAGGAGCCGAAGACGAACTAGGCGAGCGAGAAAATTAATGGAAGCATATAATTAGCCTCATGATTTGCATCTCCAATATAAAATCATGAGGAAACCATGAGATATTATATTTTTATTATTTTTTTAGTCTCTGTCGAGTAGGATAGGCTCATAAATCTCTAAAACAATTATTGATAGAGGTTATAAATCTACCTCTAGGCATGATAAACAAAGACCCAAATATTATTGTTTTCAAAACTTTGTTTTGCATTTATAAAGGTTAGTTTGATCATTTTGTTGAGCAATTGTCTTGATGCGTATTTATTTTATGAGTAATCAGGTGTACCTACAACTCACAAGAGGGTCCCCTGGAGCTATAAGGTCATACTTATTTTTAGACAACATTTAGTTTTGCATTCTAAATCACTTTGAATTATTTTATCTAATCTTTCAGTTTTGACTATTAATGAATGCTTTTGACAGTGATAACAAATTTCATAACAAAGCATGTTTTGTGTAATCATTTTGTTGTAGGATGAATAAGTGAAGCTGATATCTCTTATGCACATGAACAAATAGTATGACAGAGTGTGGATTGATTTAGGATTTGTAGTATAGTTTGAGTTATATTTGAGTTAAGTTACATTTGAGTGAAGAAGATTTTGATTTATATTAAGTGTGATATTTTAGATTAATTTATTTTTTTGTTGAAGCAATTTGGGTTTGATTTCAGGGTAATTTTAATTCTGCAAGTGTGATCTTTCTTTTGAGTAAGTGTGATAAGTCTAGTTTGATATTTCTTTCAAGCAAGTGTGATATTTATTTTTGCAAGTGTGATATTTATTTCAAACAAGTGTGATATTTCTTTCAAGTAAAGTGTGACATTTCTTTTAAGCAAGTGCAATAATTTTGATTTCATTTTTCTTAAAGAGTGACATATTTACTTTCATGTAAGATTGATAGTTCTTAGAGAAAACATGTGCATCTCAATATCTCAATTTAATCTAGGAATTTCTTGAATAATAAATACTTCTAGTACATATAATGCATATATATGTCATCAATATACTAGCCCTAGTCGATAATTTATGTAGTAATTTAACATCAATTAAATTACCAAACATTTTGGCGCCATTGCTAGGGAGTGTATATAGGAGTCTTTTTCTTTTCAAAAAAAAATATTAAAAATATAAAAATGATATGCATATGGAAAGAGATTCTAGAAGTAGGTTCATAAGTAGAGGCAGGAGTTTAATTCCAACATCATCACTCACCCCACCACGACCTCGTAGTGCTACACCATCCACCCAAACTCATATTCCATCAATTACAGGCAGACATAGACTTCCTGAGGTACATAGATATGAAATCCAACCTAAAGATTCACTAACTTTCTCTACTAAAGTTGTCATAGAAGAAGAATATCCTACATCCCCAAGAGAAGGAGTAATATTTCTATATTAAATTGGAGAACAACTTCTAGGAAAAGAACTGGAAATCCCTAGTGAAGAAGAAGAAGAAACTGATTTTAACATTCCATTGATAGAAGAACCAAAGGAGGAACTAGAAAATCCAATTTTGGAACCTTATATTAGCTCTGAGGAATCTACAATGGTAGGAGAAGGGGAAGGATAAGTACATAATGTGAATGGTGAACCTAGGATTGGAGGTGGAAGAGGAGGAAATAGAGGAGGTGGTAGAGGTGGAGGAAGAACAAGAGGATATGGTAGAGGAGATCCAAAACCTTTTGGATTTCCTATCTTTGATGAATATACCACAACCACAATGAAAAAATATATCACCCTCTATCCTCCCTCATTTCCATGGATTAAGAAATGAGGATCCTGAAATATTTCTCTTTGACTTTGAAGACTTGTGTAGATCCTATGACTACTTGCTTGACACTCAAAATTTAAAATTGTTTCCAGCCACTCTTAAAGATGCAACATTAAAATGGTTTATGGGCTTAGGAGCACATTCTATAAGAACATGGGAAGAAATGAAAAATGTGCCCTTAGAAAAATACAACGATTATTGCATGCCCCATAACCTTAAAGATGAAGTCTTTAAAATGATGCAAAAATAAGATGAAAATTTTGAAGATTTCGTTGAAATATGTGCTTATAATGTAAAAAGGGCTAAATTGCATACTCTAGATGAAGAAAATTTAAAATATTTCTTGCTGAAATCTATTAGAGATGAGTGTATAGATCTTCTCAATTTGATGGGTAAAAGAGATATTTTTCAGTTATCATTTAGATATATTTGTGAGTTATGCATACACATTTCAAGAGGAAAGGCAAGAACTAAGAAAAATCCAAGAGATATTGTTATGTCTAGGATTAATAAATCTGTAGTTGGGACACTAAGTAGGTCTAAAATAGGAAATTTTCTTAACAATTTCAAAACATATATTTTGGGGAGTCATAGTGAACAAATAGATACCCTTAAAATACAAAACAAGAAAAAGGCTGAAAATGTTGCATTATCTATCTTTTGTCCAAAATGTAGAAAGAAGTATGCCTTGAAAGAATCCCCTCTTGACTTCCAAAGTGTAGAAACCTGTGTTTTATGTGCAGAAAATCATGATACAAAGGAATGCCCTTCGATACCGGGTCTTAAATCTATTTATCAAATGGAAGTACTGTCAAATCAAGTAGAACCTATTTGTTTTATTGCTAAGAGACAATGGCAAAATCCACAATCTAATATGAATCAAGGTTTCAACACTCAAACATATGCACCACCACCACAAAATAATTGGATTGCACCCATGCCTTGGCAACCTTGGACACAAGGATGGAAAAATCCTTATGGCAAGTATCCTCAATATCCTCAATTTCAACAACCTTACCCTGTTTTTCCACCACAATATTTTCCTCGGCATGTTCAACCCACAACCTTCATTACCATTTCTACAAAAACCAGATCAACTGCCTACTCAGCCACTTCCAAAACCAAATAATAAAAAATTCACAGCCTATTGAAAACATAGAAAGGAAGAATTTCCAAACCTACATGATAACTCCATTAGATCTAAACAATGTCCAACTTATATCTGGTAGAGTATTGGAAAAGAAGTCACCATCTGTTGTTATCCAAGAATATGAGAAGGATGACCTCTCTAAGAAAGAGACATCTCTTCATCAAGAGGAAAATCTTCAAAAAAAAACTACCCCTATACATTCTAATGATACTTCAATAAACTCAACTCCCATTATAGAACAACCTTCAATTTTTGTTCAAAATCCACCTTTTCTTGAAAGATTGAAAATTGACAAAGGAGTAGAAAAACATATTATGTTGCCTGATTACGATATGATAGATGAACTGAAGAATGTTTGCATAAAAATTCCTTCGTTACAAGCTATTAAAGAAATACCAATATTTGCAAAGGCAATCAGGGAGTATTAAAAAACCAAGAAGAAAAAGAAAAGAAGTTAAAAAAATATAGTTAGTTGGGAACATTGCATATATCATGACTGGAAAAACAACAGTTCATAAATATCTAGATCCATGAAGTCTTATTTTGAAAACACGCACTAATGGCATTGCTATTCCAAATACATTGATTGATTTAGAAGCAACAATAAATATCAAGAGTAAACAAACTATGAACCAATGGAAACTTCCTAATCTTCAATATACACCTACACTATTGCAATTCGCAGATAGATTTGTTATCAAACCTGATGGTGTGTTAGAAGATGCATTTGTATCCTTAGATTCTTGGGAATATCCTATTGATTTCATGATCTTAACACCCAAGAATAATCTAGGAGTACACCCATTGATTCTAGGTAGACCATGGTTAGCAACAATTGATTCTTTTATAAGTTGTAGATTTGGTTACATGTTTCTCTCTGATGGAAGTTCGACAAAGAAATTCACATTATATCCTCCATCAAAAACAACAATAGAAGTAGAAATTGAAGCATGGATAGCTGATGGTAATGAAAACTTTGATATACGACCAATTTTTGCTACTTCACAAATAGATGAAGAAGATCAGATTTTAAATTTAATGGAAAATAATGAATCTTCCTCATATTGTGAACAAAATCAAAGTTTTCAAGAACAATGTAATATTGAATATCTATCATCTTGTCAAATGGCTTTACATTATATGGAGGAATTTGGCAATTCTTTAATAGAAGTTTTTCCAAGGAAAACTTTGAATATCAATGATAATCTGGAAGAATCTCAAAATAAATAATTAGTAAAGATGTTACAAGAACATTACTCTTCTTATGCATGGGAATACATTGATATGAAAGGAATTGGTCCTAATACTTGTATGCATCATATTTATATTGAAGAAAATGTCAAACCAATCTGAAAACCCTAGAGGAGGATGAACCCAAACCTAAGAGAAATTGTTAAAGAGGAAATATAATAATTGTTAAATGTGAATTTCATTTATCCAATATTAGACAACTAGTGGGTCTCACCTTTGGTAATTGTTCCAAAAAATAATGGAAAATAGAGAGCATGCATTGATTATAGAGAATTGAATAAAACTACTTTAAAATATCATTTTCCACTTACTTTTATAGATCAAGTTCTTCATACATTGGCAAGGAAAAAGTATTTTTCATTCTTGGATGGTTTTAGTGGATATAACCAAATACAAGTAACTCCAAAAGATCAAGATAAAACAACATTTAGCTGTCCATGGGGAAATTATGCTTATCGAGTACTTTCTTTTGTGTTATGTAATGCGCCTACAACATTCCAAATGACAATTTTTAGCATTTTTTTTAATCTAATTCATGATTGTGTGGAAATTTACATGGATGGTTAGTCTTTGGAAACTCTTTTGAAGAAGCTCTTAAAAATTTGGAAAAAGTTCTCATTAGGTGTAAACAGACAAATCTCTCATTAAGCCATGAAAAATGTTTTATGATGTTCACTGAGGGAATTGTTTTAGGCCACCAAATTTCGGGAATGAAATCAAGGTTAGGTAGAAGTCATTTCTAAATTATTAGTTCCAACTTGTCAAAGAGATGTTAGAAATTTTCTTGGTTTTACTCACTATTATAGAAGATTTATAGAAAACTTTACGAATATAGCCTCTCCATTTTTCAAATTTCTTACAAAAGATTGTGAATTCATCTGGAATTCTGACTACTAGAAAGCCTTTGAAACATTGAAAGAAAAGATTTCCGAAGCACCCATTTTAAGTGGACCAAACTAGAAACTACATTCTCACATTTAAACTGATGCCTCAAATACAACTTTAGGAATTGTATTAGGACAGAAAGATTTAACTCCTTATGCCATTTACTATACAAGAAAAAATTTGACCCTGCAGAGTTGAATTACACTGTAATCGAAAATGAGTTTTTGGCTGTTGTACATGCCATCAATAAATTCAGACATTATATCACTAAGTGAATGGTAAATTTTGTGAAGGGTTTGTTCCAAATTTATTTCATTTGGGACATTCCAGTGGTATCAAAGCCTTGATTTTGGCCCAGCCGTGGGTTATCTTGAAAGGCCAAGTTCGAGGGTTTACTTTGAACATGCCAAATTTTATTTGCCGGAGAAATTTTCTTTGGTGTTAACAACTCTACAAAATCTCTGTTGAAAAATACTAGACAAATTTCCTATGGATTTGTCGATTGCTAAATAATCATCTGATAAATTTGAGAATCAAATTGTAAAAAGGTCGTGAGCGATTTGAGATTCTGAAGATTAGCAAAGGAAAGTAATCAATCAAAATTTCAAAGGGGTTAATTGCATTGTTTGTATCGACCGTGAGCCATTTCTTAGCACGCTATCACACGTGGAGTTGTAAAACCAGTGGCAACAATATTGGTGGTCCTAGAGATGTTTTTGACTGCGAAGGCTCGTTTTGGAGATCATAACCACCCTGTGCACTCGTGAATCTCTGAGATTGCTCGTGTAGAAAGGGAGTCTGTAATTACTGACCAAGAGGAAAGTGGGTCATATTGTGGCCATATGAGGAATGATCATTGTTGGTCGATGGTTCAGTAGAAGACTAAGCTACTAAAAGTGCTCAGCACGACTACGTGACCGAGTGGAAGGCCAAAGGCCAAGTATAATATTGAATTCTAGTGGCGGTTGTAAGATGCAACCAGACTGATATTGCAACGCCTAATTCTCAATTAAGACAGAAGCTGAATCTTGAGCCTCCACGTTAAAGTTGGATCGAGATGACTTTGGTGTCGAGCTAATTGTAGGGATTCATTTCCAGATGATTGATGGAGGGGGCCGCTAGAGCAGCGTGTGAACATGGATCATGGTTCGTCATCTAACTATATGCACGGGTGGTGAATACAACCAATTGTGTACTGACATCAGCGATCGAAGGATATTAGGAAGGGAGCCAAATCGACTAGCGTAATGAAGAGCACGAAATAAAAGGAGTCGAGCTCTCTCTCTATCTAGCAACAGAGTTCTATCTTTGAGCAAGCTGTGGATTAATTAGTAGAGGGTCGATTAATAAGTTGCAGGCTTAAAGGGTGATGCGTGAAGGTCGAGCCTAGGGATTAAGGAGCCGTAGTGATGATTAGCAACATAAAGGATCCATTATAGTGGGCATATAACCAATTCTATTTTAAGCCGTTACGACCTGTAGCACTTGTTGGGTAGCAGACAAGCAAATTGCAGAACAAATTCATTTTTCCTATGATTCGCATAGGGCTGAAGATTTTCATCATTTACAATCTAGGCTACTGGAAAGACAAGAACCACTAGTCATGCTTGCTGCAAAATTGATTTTCCAAAGACGTTATAATCCTGGAGTTGCCTGCAATAGAATGTATCTTGAAGAATTACATGAGAATGAGTTTGGCCGCTGCTAGGAATGAAGATCATTTCTATTGTTTCCTGAGCGTGAATATCAGTTAGACCAAATTCTGCAACTAGTGGGAAGTCCTTCTGAGCTTGAGGAAATCACATTCATTTTGGCTTGAAATTCTTGTGTTATCTAGAACAAAATTTTGTCTCTATTATTAAATCATAAATTGTTAGATATTGGGGTCAAGTCTCTCCTAGGTGGTGGATGCATTTCTATAGAAGAGTTTGTCCCTCATTCTGAGCTTCCTTGAGCATCAAGGAGTGCATATATACCTTCTATGTAGTGGTTGGAGTAAGCAGTACAAAAGGGGAGAAATTCCATGAGATCCTGGAGATTGAGCGTGAAAGGAATTTCTGAGCATTCGTTGAGCCTGTGACAAGTTGCTTCATGTGCATTTGAGGATCAATGCACCAGGTTCCTATCCTTATTCACAAATTTGTTATTATATGTATTGTAAAGCTGAGAGAAGGGTTGAATTTATTACATGTTGTTAAGTTTTGTCATTAGAAATATTCTTGGTTTGTGAGGTCAGAGGTATTCTATTACATTGTTGTTGTAGGGGTAGGGTGTCAGTCTTAGTCATGTTGATGTCTTGTTGTAGATAACATATACCCTGTAATTTATATGGGTGTATCATTAATTCATTGAGTCAGTGCTCGAATAAGAAGATTTTGGTAGCATTTTGAGGCAAAACAATTGTTGTTTATTATTGTCAATTTGAATGTTATTAGAGGGTTGCAGATTTGTGAGGTTGTTGTGACCAGAGATCATTTGTTCATATTACTGTGCTAATCTGATTACAATCAAAGATTTATTGTTATAGATTTTATGTTGTTGCCACTAAGTTTTTTTGAGAGGGTTTGTATTTAGTGTTGTGTCTTGAGGGCATTCTTGTTATAGGTGTCTTGTATGGTGATGTCTTGTTGCTACTAAATAATGGAGCATTTGAAGCACCTCTTAGATCATCACAACATTACAATAGTCAACTGCAATCTAGACAAAAAACCAACACAGAACAACAAACCATTTTCAAAAAGGATCCACAACCTTCTCCAACAAGAACTGCCAAAGGATCGGCAGAAAGAGCAGGAGATTGGACACAAAATCCTTGCACTTGGGAGAGATTTGAAGCACATGAGGGTCACATGGAAGGTTCTCTTCAAACTTGATGAACTAGATGCCCTCCTTTCCAAAGTGAGCCAGTTAGAGGAGAAGGAGTTGATGTGGGTTTTGAAATGAGCCATGCTAGCTTTAATACAACCCAAGTGCTTGGAAAGAACCTTGTGAAGGGGTCAAACTTCTAGTTTCATCATGTCTCAGTAACCTTATGAGGTTGACCGCACCCATACTGCCTTTCAATGATAATGTTATGAGGAGAGTCTTCAAGCTGATGGAGGACACCTTACAAGACTTAAATAAATCCATGGGTCCTACATTTGAGAAAAGGCTTCAGGTTTTGGTAATTATGGCCATGACTAGGAATTACAAAGACAAGTTTGATCTTCAGTATGATGATCTTATCCTACAGATGTTCCAGTGCTTCTTTGGCATTAGGAAACATCATCTTGACTCAGTCATAGCATGCATGTAGTCCATCTTTTCATCATGTATGAGAGGTCATGATGCCATATGTCGGGAGTTGCAGTCCGATTGTTGTCTATTTGGAGGAGAGAGCAGTTGGTCTCACCTGCTGCTTATGAACTAGCCGAGAGGCTGTTCGAGCAAAACATTGGGTTGCTCAGGAGACAGTTGACCAAGGAGGAGCTACTCAAGTTTGGGGGATCATGCAGTAGGAATGAGCTGAGGAGAAAGGGACTTTTCTTCATCTACAGGGGACCTTGGGGACCTGACCACTCATGCTTGAGTGACACTAAGGAGATGACAGAGGTAGATCAAATGGAGATTCCTTCTAACTATTAGGGTGAGGATTATTATTTGGACGAGTCCATGGTTTCATATGATGATACCTCTGAGGAGTACGAGAAGTCATGTGGAGTTGATGATAGTAGCCCAGATATGCATCCAGGTATGGTAGAGGAGTATGATGAGCAACCGATTGTTCCCATGAGGGAAGCATATCCGAAAGAAGATGAGTGATTGATGATTCAACATAAAGAGCACATAGAGGAGCATGAGACAATTGATATACACAGTGTGTGAGATGGGCCATTTTTGGAGAGTTGGCTAGTGGCTCATGTTGAGCCAATGATGGAGGATGAGTAGACACCTTTGGGGCTAGCCATTGGAGTGGAGCTGACATATGTGCAGGAAGCCTCCAGGGAGGCAGTATTTGTAGACAGTTGTCCTCAAGAGGTGTTGGAGATTGACAGGTTAGTTTGGCAAGAGGCTAATAGACGGCAGGAGCTGTTGGAGATGGTGGTGCATCCATCTTTCAACCGACCCATTGATGAGGTGTGGGTAGATGCATAGGCAGCTGGAAGAGCTGCAGGAATTTCAGGAAACAACCCTCTCTAGGAGTACATAGATAGGGTTTGTAGCACATCTTTCCCACTTTTGCATAATATAGTGAGAGGGGCGGGTTTCCTTAGACATATCTGTTTGATTGATCGGATAAAGCATCATCCATTGAGTAGGGCCCATATCAGCCCAGTAGACTTGTTCCTTAAATAGGTGTCCATGCATTGGATTGGCGAGAGATCATGATCTGGTACCTTATTGGAGGAGTATCATTTTTAGTCAAGAGAAGTGTACTGTAGGAGCCCTTAGAGGTGAGGGATATTACATGCTTCAATTGGTAGCAGGATGTAGGTTGGCCACTCATCAGTATTTTAGCACAACATCATTATGATGAGATTGACCTTGGTTTATGCCAAGGATTGGATTGGAGAGAGGTGATGAGTTGGTACACAGTGGATGGTGTTAGTGTCAGTCTTCACACTGCCATCGATGATCAATATTGCTCTTTGAATTTCATATTAGGTGTCCCATTCTGTTGAGTTGCATTCCATTAGGCCATGGATCAACTGATGGTAGGGTTTCGTTTCATTTTTCCCTCATGTGATATACCTCCTGACCTGTTTCACATACTTTTTCAAGTTATTCATAGTCATTCCAGTTCATTTCATTTATAAAAACCAGTCCTAGGGTCTAGTTTAATTAGGTCTTAGGGTTTTCACCAGGGTCATTCAAAATGAATAATAATGGTCAGCAGACAAATGAGGAGGCTAATAAAGTTCAGAAGATCATAATTTCCTAATTTGTAAGCTAAATAAAGCTTTTTAAACTCAAAACTTGTTTTGAGGTAAAACAGAGCATTTACATTTTATTGTTCCATTTTATGTAATTTTATGGTTTCTATATGTAATAAATGTTCACATGTTACTCCTGGTCACTTGATGACATTGCCAACTCCTGCCATTGCAAAAAATTCAAAGAGATTAGCATCAGTCCACTTGTCAAAAGCCAAAAAGTCAAATATCAGCAAAACCAGGGATTTCAAGAAAGCAAATAGAAATTATAAAGTGGGTTTTGAAGAATAAAAAATCAAAGGTTGAAAAGTTATAAAAGGCCATCCATATCTTATGTCACCTCATTGTTGAAGTTTAAATTGCTAAGGAGAGCCAAAAACACGATTTTGAGTTGTCATTGAGCAAAAGGAGGTAGTCACAGTGTTTTTGAAGAAATTTGAAGGCGTTGCACACCTGGCAGCTGGCACTGCACATAGGATAGGCGTTGCGCACCTGGGAGCTTCTTACAATGCAAAATTACACTGGCACTATGCATACAAAAGGCGTTGCGCACCTATGTGAGGGCGCTACGCACCTGTAAAACTCCTCTAAATCGCTCCAAATCACCTAAAATTGCCTCAAATCTCCAAGTTCATCCTCTTTACAAGTAAGTGAATTGATCCTCCTAGCTGAAGAAGTGTTTTTGCACAAAGTCTTGTTGGTCTTTGCTCATAAAAATCAAAACCCTAGTGTGCACTGTTCACCATTACTGTCAAGGTTCATTTATTCACTGTTCATCAAGTTTTACTCACTCATCTCTGCTATTGGTTCCTAAAATCCCATACACTACATATTGAAACCCTACCCCCATATAAACCCTATCCTACATATACCCTATTCCCACACATAATCTCCCAAAATAATACACTATTCCTAAAACCCTAAACCCTACATACCAAACCCTTCACTCCCTAAATCCGTTTCATATCCTTATCATCTCACCTATTTTCCTTTTTAAAATCTCTTCATACTCCTTTTCATATCCTTATTCACCTCACCTATTTTCCTTTTTAAAATCTCTTCATACTCATCTTCATTCACCCCTTTTACTTCATTCCACCACTAGTATTCACAGTCATTAAAACCAATGGAGAGGGATAGTGATTATGAAACTGAGGAAGATACCCTTAGTGACAATTCTAGGGAAAGAAATTTGCAACAAAAGAGACCTCACAAAGGGGGAAAGATAATCAGGGAGGAGTCCATTAGTCTGAGATAATTGCTTGCTTGTCCACTTGCCATCTCATGTTTCAAACATGAGTCTTGTTTTGGTTTCTGTGAAATGGTGGAGAGGGTCAAATTCCATCATGAATTAGCAAGGTTATTTGTGACACACCTGGACAATAATGAGGTAAAACTTGTTGGAGTTACCTTCACTCTGTCACCTGCTATCATTTCAGAGGCTACAGGCATTCCAAATGTAGGTGAAAAATGGAACAAAGGACAGTACATTGATAGGGAGTATTATGAGCCTTACATTAAGGCTAAATAGCATGGAAAATTGAAAAGAGTGTTTCCCTTCAAATTCTTGGAGGACAGGTTTGCCCCACTCATGAAGATCATCATTAAATACTTTACTTGTGAAGGTAGGTTTTCACGGTTGTATGCCTACCACATTAGACTATTGATGCATTTTACTAGAGTGAGGATGATGGATATTCCTTACTTCATGTTCCGGAATATTGAAAATATGGCACTCTATGTTAAGAAAAAGCCATATCCCCAATAGTTAAACAACATCTACCACTTCTCTATGATCAAAATCATTGTCTTACATCAGCTAAATCTACTGAATATACCATGAGAAACCTTCATTTCTCATGAGGTGTTCAAAGGCCCTTAAGTATTTTCATCAGTGCATCAGGGGGAAGGTGGACCTTCAGGACATGAACAAGTCAAAGAAATTGAAAGTGTTGGAGTACCAGTGTTTGTCACTTATGAGAGAGGCACTAGGAGACTTTTTGCAGCTGCCAGGCGAGTATTATCTCCACAAGGAGTGGAAGGGTTTCGCCTTCATCTATAGGCCACAGGCTAATGCTATCTCCACAAGCAGTGGAAGGGGCTTTGCCTTCTTCTTCAGCAAAACAGGTACATGTTGGGCAGCACAGCAAGGGAAAAGGTAAAGCCAAAGAAAAAATGCAAGAGGAGGATCCTAGTGATGAACAAGAGAGAGACTTTGACCTAGTTGATCATGAGGAGGCACAGGGAATTGATGTCATCGATGTGGAGATTCAAAGCACAAATATAACTAAGGACATCATCAAGAAACAAGAGGCTGACATTCAAGCCTTGTCAGTCAATTTGGAGAGGGAAAAGTGGATCATCAATTACCTTGAGCAAGAAAACAAGAAATTAACTGACAAGCCAGTCCTCATAGAGTTGCAAATGATTAAGGAGAAGCGGCAAGAGGCAAAGAAGGCAAAAGTCAAGATGACCTCCATTGAGCAAGAGATTGAGAATGATCAAGAAACTTGGCTAGAAAGGGTTAACATACACCTTGAGAAGCTACTTAAGAAGGCCAAGAAAGAAAAGAAGATGCTTCGCCACATGGCCTATCACTATATGACCGGGAACAAAATATGCAATATAAGGATGAGAAAGCTTAAGGCAAGATTGAGAAAGGTTTTGAGAATAAAAAAGGAGAAAAACAAATTGGAAATCCTAGCTGATGCTTCATTAACTCATCAAAGCAGTGCATGAGGGTTCCTTGTGCCAATTTTGGGACAATTTTGGTAAAATTTTGTAATTTTCAAATTTTAAATTTTGCAACACAGGAAATTCCAATAGGTGGCACTGCGCTTTTCACTGGGGCATTTTTTGGAAGAATGGCTTTCATATTTGGATTCAGCATGAAAAAATAAGCAAACCCAAAAAGTTTCATCAAATTTGGAGCAAATCTTGGTCACCTAAAGGCAAAAAAACCATCAAAAAATGACCTCTCTGCCACTTTTTGGACACACAGGAAGCAACCTTAAGAGATTCCACTTTTGAGGGGGAAAATGACCTCCAAATTTAGAAATTCAAGAGGTTCCAAAAACTAGACAGATAGACCTTTCCATCAAGCCATCCTGGGCTTAATTTGGTTAAAGGTAAGGCCCCCAAAAATGGGTTTCAAAAGGCGTTACGTATAGGATCAGTGGTGCTGCGCATAGGATGAATTTTGCCAGTTTTGCTAAAAAATCAAAATTTCGCCTAGTTTTTCTACAATTTGAATTTTTCTCTCATTTTGGATGAATCTATGAATGTAAATTATGCTATGGTATGTAAATGTAATTGCAAAATGAATCTTGAGGGTAGATTCATCATTTTGAGATGGTTTGGGGTTGAATGAATAAGTTTCCATGGTTTTAGAGGCAAGCTGTTCCACTGCCTATATTCTCGTTCTTAGTTTAAATATGGTTGAAACCACCCCTCTTCTCATGGATTCGACCCCTGATGGCTAGCATAGGTGGTTTGATGCCTATATTATGTACTTTCTTAGTCATTTGTAAAGGTTGGACTCTTGTGGATGCTCTGAGCTATATTGTACATCTCTACAACAGTTTGGCAAGGAAATAAACCAGGGTTTGCAACTATTTTTGTGGGATTCTTGTGGTAATGTGTCTTGGCATTGTTTCTCCTTCTGTCATTATTTTTTTCTCATGTGTTATATGTGCCAAAATCTATTTCATTCTTCTTAACTAAATGAATCAAGATAGATAGGTAGAATACATTGATAACAGTGCTTTGCCTTGGGAATACATTTAGTTTTTGATGTTTTCAGTTGTTTGAAGAGGATTCATGACCTTTGCATGTCCTCTTCAGCTCCTCACCAGTCCTATACCTACCATCTCACTCATTTCCAAGTGCCAAAACACCGACCTACCTTGTCCCACAGAACACCCTGCAATTCTGACTTGATTTCCCGGACCCAAAGCTGTCTGCTCCATTTGATCCAGCAACAAAACCTTCAAAATCAACCAAAAACCCTAGAGCTACTATACCTAACATAAAATCTATATTTGATTCAGTCATCTCAACTGAGATTGATGGTTTACCCATTTTTCTCACGAAAGATGAAGAATATTCAGAGGTTTCACATGTTCAAACAGATGAAGATTTCATACTAGCAAATGAAGGGGTTTTAGAGGATGAATTAGACGATTATCAGAGGGGATATATGAATGCATTGATAGTGCAGCAGAAACAATATTCATTGAGAAGTAGAGATGTACCAGTCAACCCGGTTCAAAAGAGAAAAGAGGTGCAAGCCAAGAATGACTCCTCAAACAATCAGAAGAAAGGGAAGGAGCCTACAGACCCAACTTCCAGCCAAGGACCATCTGTAAATGAGAATACCAATCAGCAAAGTGTAGCAAAGGAAAAGGTCAAAAAGAAGGAATATTCAATCAAAGAGGTAGATAAAGTTTCAACTTTTAGTTTAGAAAATGAGATTGCTAAATTAAAGGTTTCGATTCCTTTTACTGAATTGATGAAGAACAACAGTTATAAAAACCAAGTGTCAAAAATTCTGAACATAGATCCTTTATCTGATATGGTCAATGTAGAAGATGATTGCCTGGAGCTCATCTTTGGCCCTACTTTAGAAGGTCAGTTTGAGGATAGTGAAGTGCCTCCATTCTAATAAGCCTTAGATTGCATGAGTATGTCCTTCATAATACCATGTTTGATTTTGGAGCCTCCCATAACCTGATGCCAAAAGACATTATGGAGAAATTAGGCCTTGACATTACTCGTAAATATCATGACCTCTATTCTTTTGATTCCGATAGAGTCCGATGTATTGGTATTATCAAAGACTTGGTGGTGTCTCTAGATCAAATCCTGGCCAAGAATGTTCTCATGGATGTGGTTGTTGTGGACATTCCACCACGGTTTGGTATGCTTTTGTCCAGATTGTGGGGTGCAAAACTTAAAGGAACTTTAAAACTAGATTTCTCCTATGCTACCATTCCCGTGTTTGGTCAATTGAGAAAATTATATAGGGAGAAGAAAATGAAGTACATGATCACAAGCAAGGAGAAACCACTTAATCATCCAATTAATGTTGTACATACAGATTTAGAATCGTTTGTATTATATTCAGATAGTGGCTTGAATGGTATTGATAGTCAGTTAGTTGAAGTAGAAGATGTGCCAGAGATTTCAGAGAATTTCAGAGCAGTCCTTGATCAAGAAAGACAAAAAATTGCAAGTACCTTTGAGCAGTCCACATTCTGGCAACAACAGAAAGGTAATGAGCAGCAACAGATTGAAGAGATCAATCAAGGTAAGAAAGAGGACGAAACAAAATTTCAGCACTTAGAGGAAGAAGTAGGCCTATGGAGGATGGATTTCGACGGAGCTATGGGTAAGGATGGTGCTGGTATTGGGATTTGGATCTGCAGCCCTGTTTTCTAGCCAAATAAAGTCCCTAGTAATGTTAGACTTTGTTTGTATAAATTGGCCTTTGACTGTTCTAACAATGAAGCCGAATATGAAGCGCTGATTGCAGGTTTGAAAATTCTCAAAAAGTTGAAAGCAAAAAAGGTATCAGTCTACGGGGATTCGAAGTTGATAATCAAGCAAGTTAAGGGTGAATATCAAGCCAAACATCCACGGATGAGGGCCTACCGTAATGCAGTTTTAGATATCCTAAGGATGTTTCCAAATTATACCTTGACATGTGTACCACGTGCACAAAATGTAATTGCAGATTCACTTGCTACTGCTGCTAGTAATTTGAAGATCCCGATGAATTCCAATAACAAGTTTGAGATCCATGTCAAGCACCGCCCAGCTGTTCCCGACAATCTAAGGTATTGGCAGGTGTTTTGGGATGATAAGGAGATTAATAATTTCTTGCAAAATGAAGGCAACTACAAGGATGTTTCCATAGATTGTGATCGTGATGATGATGAACCGGAAATTGAAGTGAATCAGATGGAAATATTGCAGCTAAAGGACAATGTCATTCCTAAAGGTCTTATTCCTTTAGAGGAACTCTTCGATCAAGATGATGTGGCTAGGAAGCCAAGCTTGGTGCCAACAGACAAGGGTGTTGAGGATGTGAATCTTGGAACAGCCGAGAAGCCCAAGTTTGTGAAACTGTCAAAGACATTATCTCCAGAGGTAAAGTCTAAATATGTCAAATTATTGTCTGAATTTGTTGATGTGTTTGCTTGGGATTATTCAGATTTAAAGGTGTATAACAAAGACATAATTCAACACATAATTCCCATCAAGCCAAATCAGAAGCCATTCCGTCAGAAGCTGAGAAGGATTAACCCCAAGTTGCTGCCTTCAATTGAAAAATAGGTAAACCGATTGTACAAGGCTGGTATAATTGTCCCAATCAGATTTTCTGATTGGATTTCGAATCTTGTTCCTATGAGGAAGAAGACCGGGGAGATTAGATTGTGCATTGATTTCATAAATTTAAATAAAGTGTCATTTAAGGACAATTACCTGCTGCCAAAGATGGATCACATCCTCCAGAGTGGTTGGAGCATCGCGTATGTTGCTGCTTGATGGATATTCCGAATATAATCAGATTTTAGTGCATGAAGATGACCGTGATAAGACTGCATTCACCACCCCTTGGGGAACATTCCATTATTCTAAAATTCCATTTGGTTTGAAAAATGCTGGAGCCACATTTCAGCGTGCAATGGACATCGCTTTTGCCAATGAAAAAGATGTATTTTTGGTTGTATATTTAGATGATTTGAGAGTGTTTTCAAATTCAGATGATGAGCACCTTCACCATTTGTGGATTGTGTTTCAGCGGTGTAGGAAATTTGGGATATCGTTCAATCCGAAGAAAAGTCTCTTTGTTATGGATGAAGGGACGCTGCTTAGCCATATTATCTCGAAGGAAGGAATTCGCATTGATCCATCAAGAGTAGAAGCAATTCAGCAGATAGATCTTCCTAGGAACAAGAAGGAAATACAAGCATTCAATGGTAAGATGAATTTCTTATGAATATTTGTACCTAATCTTGCTGAGAATTTGAGAGAAATTACTAATATGTTGAAGAAGGATAGCGTGGTGAAATGGAGGGAGGATGCTATGAAATCATTTAATTTGGTAAAGTATGCCTTATCTACAGCTCCGGTTTTGATTAGTCCCGATTATACACAAGATTTCATTTTATTCTCATTTGCGTCTGAGCATACCATGGCAACAATTTTAATGCAAAAGAGAGATCAAACAGAAAATCCCATTGCATTCTTCAGCAGAACTATTAGGGATGCAGCCTTGAAGTACAACATAATTGAGAAGTAGGCTCTTGCTCTTGTCAAAGCCTTGAAGGACTTCCAAGTGTATATTTTGCACTCTCACATCCTAGCATATGTTCCCAACGTAGCAGTTAAGGATGTGCTGGTACAAACCGATCCAGAAGGAAGACAGGGAAAATGGATTGCAGCAATGTTAGAATACAATTTGGAGATCAAGCCTACAAAGTTGATCAAAGGAAAAGGCCTGGCAAGGTTGATGGCAGAATCAAATTTGCATGCGTTAGATATAAATCTTATTGCTGCCATGTCCGAAGATGAAGAGGACAACTCCTTGATTCAATTGTCTGAAATGTTCCTTCAGTCACCGTGGTATTCAGATATTGTCTATGTACTTCAGCACCTTTCTCCGCCTCCGGAATTGTCAAAGAATAAAGGTAGAACTCTTAAACTTAAAGCTGCTAAATTCTGCATTTTGAATAACGCCCTTTATTGGAAGGATCCAGGTGGTGTTTTGCTGAACTGTTTAATTGAAGATGAAGCCCAGCAGGTAATGAGTGACTTTCATAAGAGTGATTGTGGCGGTCACTTGTTTTGGAAGACAACAACAAACAAAATTTTGAGAGAGGGATATTACTGGCCCACCTTATTTTCAGATGTCTATAAAACAGTCATGAGTGTCAAGTCTTTCAAGGGAAAATAAAGTTGCTACCTCTTCCTTTGAAACTGGTTGAAGTCAGTGCACCATTTCCGCAGTGGGGACTCGATTTTATCGGTGAGATTCATCCAACATCATCGGCTCATCACAAGTGGATCCTAACAAACAGTGATTATTTTACCAAGTGGATTGAAGCAATCCCTACCAGACAGGAAACAGACACGGTAATTATTCAATGTTTGGAATCAAATATTTTATCTCATTTTGGTTGTCCTATTAAAATCATAACAGATAATGCAGTTGCGTTCAAATCCAAGAAGATGATCGATTTTTGTAGCAAGTATAAGATTACCTTGGGTCACTCCATAGCATATTACCCGCAAGGTAATGCTCTAGCCGAATCATCTAATAAATCATTGGTGAACATCATTAAGAAGCTTCTGGAAACAAACAAGAAAGGCTGGCATAAGAAGTTAGTTAATGCTTTGTGGGCGGACAGAGTGAGCCAAAAGAAATCTATAGGTATGTCTCCATTTGAAATTGTATATGGCATTGACACAGTCTTTCCGACATCCCTGGCAGTCCCGGTTGTGAAACTTTTACAGGAAGCTGGTAGTGAGGAAGATTATTTTCAGCGAAGAATCAATCAAATGATACATTTACAGCAGACAAGGGAGGAAGTTTTCCAAAATATGTTCAGATTGCAGGAGAAGATCACAAAGATCTATGCCCAGAAAACTAAAGCAAATAAATTCTAGCTTGACGATGTGGTGTTACGGTGGGATGCGAGGAATGAAGATAAAGGCAAGCATGGTAAGTTTGAAAATTTGTGGAAGGGACCCTATAAGATTGCTGCATACAGAGGGAAAAATGCATTCTTGCTCAAAGAGATGGATGGACAAGATTGTTCAGGAGGACCAATCAATGGTAGGCTCCTGAAGCGCTACTTCTTCTAAGGTGATTTTTGAAGTCATGAAGTGATCATTGTATATATCGTTTTCTTTCCATTGCAAGTGTTCAAAAATTACAATTCATTTCAGCTTGGGGCCTGAGGTGAAGGCTATAAAGTTGAATGATTTGTACGAGTCTTTGAGTTTTTGAGTCTTGAGTCTATTTTCATAGTGTCAGTTTCAGTTTTCGAAATTTATTGACTATATTTCCCAATGGAAGAGGCACTAGTTTACTTATCCCAAAGATCTATGGTTCTTGGCACCTCCAAGGAGCTACCATCCCCATTGGAGCCAATGTTAGTGTCAGTGTCTTCACACTGCCATCGGTGATCAATATTGCTCTTTTGCATTTCATATTAGGTGTCCCATTCTGATGAGTTGCATTCCATTAGGTCATGGATCAACTAATGGTAGGGTTTCATTTCATTTTTCCCTCATGTGATATACCTCCTGACCTGTTTCACATACTTTTTCAAGTTATTCATAGTCATTCCAGTTCATTTCATTTATAAAAACCAGTCCTAGGGTTTAGTTTCATTAGGTCTTAGGGTTTTCACCAGGGTCATTCAAAATGAATAATAATGGTCAACAGACACATGAGGAGGCTAATAAAGTTCAGAAGATCATAATTTCCTAATTTGTAAGCTAAATAAAACTTTTTAACCTCAAAACTTGTTTTGAGGTAAAAGAGAGCATTTATATTTTATTGTTCCATTTCATGTAATTTGATGTAATTTTATGGTTTATATATGTAATAAATGTTCACATGCTACTCCTGGTCACTTGATGACATTGCCAACTCCTGCCACTGCAAAAAAGTCAAAGAGATTAGCATCAGTCCACCTGTCAAAAGCCAAAAAGTCAAATATCAGCAAAATAGGGTATTTCAAGAAAGCAAATAAACATTATAAAGTGGGTTTTGAAGAATAAAAAATCAAAGGATGAAAAGCTATAAAAGGCCATCCAAATCTTATGTCACCTCATTGTTGAAGTTTAAATTGCTAAGGAGAGCCAAAAACGCGATTTTGAGTTGTCATTGAGCAAAAGGAGGTAGTTACAGTGTTTTTGAAGAAATTTGAAGGCATTGCGCACTTGGGAGCTTCTTATGATGTAAAATTACACTGGGGCTGCGCATACAAAAGGCGTTGCGCACCTGTGTGAGGGCGTTGCGCACCTATCAAACTCTTCTAAATCACTCCAAATCACCTCAAACTACCTCAAATCTCCAAGTTCATCCTCTTTACAAGTAAGTGAATTGATCCTCCTAGCTGAAGAAGTGTTTTTGCACGAATTCTTGTTGGTGTTTACTCATAAAAATCAAAACCCTAGTGTGCACTGTTCACCATTACTGTCAAGGTTCATTTATTCACTGTTCATCAAGTTTTACTCACTCATCTCTGCTATTGGTTCCTAAAATCCCATACACTACATATTGAAACCCTACCCCCATATAAACCCTATCCTACATATACCATATTCCCACACATAATCTCCCAAAATAATGCATTATTCCTAAAACCCTAAACCCTACATACCAAACCCTTCACTCCCTAAATCCCTTTCATATCCTTATTCACCTCACCTATTTTCCTTCTTAAAATCTCTTCATACTCATCTTCAAATTCCTTTCATATCCTTATTCACCTCACCCATTTTCCTTTTTAAAATCTCTTCATACTCATCTTCATTCACCCCTTTTCCTTCATTCCACCACTAGTATTCATAGTCATTAAAACCAATGGAGAGGGATAGTGATTATGAAACTGAGGAAAATACCCTTAGTGATAGTTCTAGGGAAAGAAATTTGTAGCAGAAGAGACCTCACAAAGGGTGAAAGATAATTAGGGAGGAGCCCATTAGTCTGAGAGAATTCCTTGCTTGTCCACTTGCCATCTCATGTTTCAAACATCAACCTTGTTTTGTTTTTGTGAAATGGTGGGGAGGGTCAAATTCCATCATGAATTAGCAAGGTTATTTGTGACACACCTGGACAATAATGAGGTAAAACTTGCTGGAGTTACCTTCACTATGTCACCTGCTATCATTTCAGAGGCTACAGGCATTCCAAATGTAGGTGAAAAATGGAACAAAGGACAGTACATTGACAGGGAGTACTATGAGCCTTACATCAAGGCTAAATAGCATGGCAAATTGAAAAGAGTGTTTCCCTTCAAATTCTTGGAGGACAGGTTTTCTCCATTCATGAAGATCATCATTAAATACTTTACTTGTGAAGGTAGATTTTCATGGTTGTATGCCTACCACATTAGATTATTGGTGAATTTTACTAAAGTGAGGATGATGGATATTCCTTACTTCATGTTCCGAAATATTGAAAAGATGGCACTCTATGTTAAGAAAAACCCATATCCCCAACAGTTAAAAAACATCTACCACTTCTCTGTGATCAAAATAATTCTCTTACATCAGCTGAATCTACTAAATATACCATGGGAAACCTTCATTTCTCATGAGGTGTTCAAAGGCCCTTAAGTATTTTCATCAGTGCATCAGGAGGAAGGTGGACCTTTAGGACATGAATAAGTCAAAGAAACTGAAACTATTGGAGTGCCAGTGTTTGTCACTTATGAGAGAGGCACTAGGAGACTTTTTGTAGCTGCCAGGCGAGTATTATCTCCACAAGGAGTGGAAGGGGTCTTGCCTTCATCTATAGGCCACAGGAAAATACTACCTCCACAAGGAGTGGAAGGGGCTTTGCCTTCTTCTTCAGCAAAACAGGTACATGTTGGGCAGCACAGCAAGGGAAAAAGTAAAGCCAAAGAAAAAATGAAAGAGGAGGATCCTAGTGATGAAAAAGAGAGGGACTTTGACCTAGTTGATCATGAGGAGGCACAGGGAATTGATGTCATTGATGTGGAGATTCAAAGAACAAAGATAACTAAGGACATCATCAAGAAACAAGACACTGACATTCAAGCCTTGTCAGTCAATTTGGAGAGGGAAAAGTGGATCATCAATTACCTTGAGCAAGAAAACAAGCAATTAACTGACAAGCAAGTCCTCCTGGAGTTGCAAATGATTAAGGAGAAGCGGCAAGAGGCAAAGAAGGCAAAAGTCAAGATGACCTCCATTGAGCAAGAGATTGAGAATGATCGAGAAACTTAGATAGAAAGGGTTATCATACACCTTGAAAAGCTGCTTTAGAAGGCCAATAAAGAAAAGAAGATGCTTCGCCACATGGCCTATCACTATATGACCCAGAACAAAATATGCAATATAAGGATGAGGAAGCTTAAGGCAAGATTGAGGAAGGCTTTGAGAAGCAAAAAGGAGAAAAACAAATTGGAAATTATAGCTGATGCTTCATTAGCTCATCAAAGCAGTTCATGAGGGTGCCTTGTGCCAATTTTGGGAAAATTTTGGTAAAATTTTGTAATTTTCAAATTTTAAATTTTGCAACACAGGAAATTCCAATTTTTTATTGGGGCACTTGTTGGAAGAATGGTTTGCATATTTGGATTCAGCATGAAAAAATAAGCAAACCCAGAAAGTTTCATAAAATTTAGAGAAAATCTTGGTCACCTAAAGGCCAAGAAACCATCAAAAATGACCTCTTTGCCACTTTTTGGAAACACAAGAAGCAGTCTTGGGAGATTCCACTTTTGAGGGGGCAAACGACCTCCAAATTCAGAAATACAAAATGTTCCAGAAACTAGACAGGCAGATCGTTCCAAAAAGCCATCTTGGGCTAAATTTGGTTAAAGTGAAGGCCCCCAAAAATGGGTTTGAAAAGGCACTACCCATAGGATTAGTGGTGCTGCGCATAGGATGAATTTTACCAGTTTTGCTAGAAAATCAAAATTTCGCCTAGTTTTTCTACAATTTGAATTTTGCTCTAATTTTGAATGAATATATGAATGTAAATGATGCTATGGTATGTAAATGTAATTGAAAGATGACTCTTGAGGGTAGATTCATCATTTTGAGGTGGTTTGGGGTTGAATGAATTAGTTTCCATGGTTTTAGAGGCAAGTTGTTCCACTGCCGATATTCATGTTCTTAGTTTAAATATGGTTGAAACCACCCCTATTCTCATGGATTCGACCCCTGATGAATAGCATAGGTGGTTTGATGCCTATATTATGTACTTTCTTAGTCATTTGTAAAGGTTGGACTCTTGTGGATGCTCTGAGCTATATTGTACATCTCTACAACAGTTTGGCAAGGAAATAAACCAGGGTTTGCAGCTATTTTTGTGGGATTCTTGTGGTAATGTGTCTTGGCATTGTTTCTCCTTTTGTAATTAGTTTTTCTCATGTGTTATATGTGCCAAAATCTATTTCATTCTTCTTAACTAAATGAATCAAGATAGATAGGTAGAATACATTGATAACAATGCTCTGCCTTGGGATTACATTTAGTTTTTGATGTCTTCAGCTGTTTGAAAAGGATTCATGAACTTTGCATGCCCTCTTTAGCTCTTCACCAATCTTAGACCTACCATCTCACTCATTTCCAAGTTCCAAAACACCTACCTAGCTCGCCCCATAGAACACCCTACAATTCTGACTTGATTTCGCAGACCCAAAGCTGCCTGCTCCATTTGATCCAGCAACAAAACCTTCAAAATCAACCAAAAACCCTAGAGCTACTATACCTAGCCTAAAATCTATATTTGATTCAGTCATCTCAGCTGAGATTGACAAGGAGAGAGCCCTCTCCCGACCTAGTAGGGCTAACTACCAGGTTAAGCTTGGTTTGTGGTTATCCTAGGATTGCCTCCCTTCAGCCTGAGGTCGATCTAGGCTCTAACAGATGGCGTAGCATTCATGTTGGAGTTATAACACAGCAGGAGCCTTGGAACCTTGATACTTTTTCTTGGTGGCATTGGGATCCAAGAGGATTTGTTGACGACAGGTTTAGTCAGAGATTAGTCTGGGATCCGGGCATTGAGGGGTCTGTTCATGGTGGGTTGACATAGGAGTAGGGCATCACCCAATGGTTCATATGGGATCCGGGCATTGGGTCTCAGTTGCGTTGGGCCCCAGATTGGTCCATTGGTTTTGATTGCTTAAGGGAAAACAATCTTGGGGTGGGAGGGTTGTAATGTCCCCATTTCTATTTTTCTCCATAGTACAGCCAGGGTGGATTTCCAGGGCAAGGGATGCCTAGGTCAATGGACTAGGTTTATGTCATCAGGGGTCCCGATGGAGTTTTGAGGAGTTTTTATGGGGTCCGATGGCATTCACTAGGCATATTCATCATCATAAGCAGTTTCACACATATTTTTCTGGTTCTGTGACTTTCGGATAATTCCCGTAAAACGGGGTTATTATTGGCATAACTTAATTAATTATGCTCGAGGTGGCATTCTGGGGAGATTAATTGATGGAACACCTCAGTGTAATAGCTCATTTGAAGCGCAACGAAAATATCTACAGGATGGGATGCTAAGAAGTGACTTCCAATGGCCGAAGAGAGTATGGTAGGCGATTTACCATTTTCCTTAGTTAAAAATGAATTTAATTAGTCATTTAATTAAAGAAAGTTAATTAATTGGAGAAATTGGGCCAAAAGTGACTTAAGTGAAATAAGATAAAATGAAAAGATCACTTAAGATAAATTCAAGGGAGGAGCTTCTAGAATAATAATAAAATAATAAAATAAGATGATTCTAGAGGCTTGGAGATCTATCCATTGCATCTATAAAACAGGAGGAGGAGGTCATTTGGAGATATGTCAGATTTGTGTTTTCTTCTTGTGGAGAGGTTTGAGAACCCAGTTCTCTACTTCAGCAGTAGCCCCAGGATGGAAACCCTCGGGTGATTCGGTGTGATTGGGCGAGTACCCATCTCGCCTTGGTGGATTCATTCAAAATCCACAAGTCTAGTGATTGATTTCTTGTTTAAGTTTGGAGGCCGACATCAATATTATTACATATTTTGGAGGGTTGTTTTCAGTTATTGTAGTGGCGTATATATTTCTATCTAATAAAGCTAGATTTTGTTGTTGCATTTCTCATTGTTCCTCATGTTGTGATATTTTAATGAGATTTTGTACAATTTATGGGTTTATTGTTTTTCTGTTGTCTTGGTTTTACATGGAAATCTTTTGTTAAGTGAATGTTAATTTTTTGTGAAGGGTTTGTTCCAAATTTATTTCATTTGAGACACTACATATAATTTATTTCATTTGAAACATTACATATTTCATATCTTGTGCTTTAAAAAATCCCTGGGAACATTTCACTCCCACCGAACTCCCTTCGTTGGATGAGGAAGGAGAGTTGATCCTAGTCCCGGAGAAGATCTTAGAAACAAGGGAGAGGAAGTTGTGGAGTAAGACAATGAAGGAGTACCAGGTAAAATGGAAGGAACTACCTATGGAAGACAACACCTGGGAAGGTGAGCAAGTGCTCAAACATCGCGAGTTGAAATTGTTTGAGGGAAAACAATCTTGGGTGGGGATGACTTTAATGTCCTCGAATACCTATGGAAGACAACACCTGGGAAGGTGAGCAAGTGTTCAAACATCGCGAGTTGAAATTGTTTAAGGGAAAACATTCTTGGGTGGGGAGGACTTTAATGTCCTCAAATACTCAGGAAGCTTAAGACAGAGTTTGCTAGCCTAACATGGTTCCCGTAGGCTAAAACAAGGAAAATTTTAATAAGGGGACTTAATTCGCTAAGGAAACATTATAAAAGTCTAAGGGGTGAAAATGGGACATTTTCTAGGCAAGTGAAAAGTCACTTTACCTTTATAAAGTGAAAATATTATAAACTGACTTTATGAAAATTAAAAGGGTAAAACGGTGGCAAAAGTGGCCATAAGTTAAAAAAAAAAAAAAAAGTGAGGAGACTCTCCTCATTCATTCACTTGTGATTTTGAGAAAAAAGCTCTTGGAGAGTTTTTGGAGAAGAGTTTAGGTTTTGGGAAACCCTAGCTGCCATAGATGGTTTCAGTGTTGAAAATATACACTCTAATTGGTTCAAGGAGTGAAATCACTCAAATTTCCCCATTGGAATTCAAAGGAAAAGAAGATTTACAAGAGATCTGAGCAAAAGGAGGTATTATCAATTGAATCTCTGATTTAATTGACTTCATTTATCTTTTCATGTTAGAAACAAATATGTGGGAGCCAAATATCCAAGCCTAGATCAAGAGCCAAGTCACTATTGAAAAGAGGGGATGTGTTCCTCTCATTTTATTATTTGAATCACCTGAAGCAAAGGTTGGGTTTGAGGAGTAAGGAAAGGGGATGAGTTCTGATCACTATTAGCATGTGTTTCTCCACTATGATGGTAAAATATCTCCTTTTCATTTGTTGAACCATTTCCTATAGCCTATACAAGATTCTCGTAAGGAATAAGAGATCGAATCTGATTACTTCAGCTATTGGACGAGTCACCATAGTTCTCGGTCAAGTTTCAACAATTGAAGGGTGAGTTTTATCTATGTTTGGGAGCCATAACAAGTCCTGGGCATATGGCTAAATATCATTCCTTAAGGGATCAATTTATGAAGGTTTTTATTGGCTAAGAGGAACGTGTAACTTTGTTGGAGATTATTATCAGTTTGAGCGTGCTACCACCCCTTATTCTATTAAACGTGTATCTGGTACTTTTATGCATGAACTCTACATCCCAAGGGCAGTCATGTTCCATATTTGCGTGGCCTCTTTCTTACAGTAAACATGGTACGATTTATATCAATTTTGGAGTTGTTGGTCTCATTTCCACCTTGATTGATATATTGAAGGTTGCACTAATTTAAAGTCCTCATATTTATCTATTACATTGTTTCTTTGTGTATTTGTTTGATGAAAGTAAAGTGCGTTGTGTTAGTTTATTTCCACTATGCTATTGTCATGTACCAACAAACTATAAATTTATAAGTATTATATATGTCAACTTGCACTCTTTGAAAGTAAAGTGTGTTGTTCTAGTTTATTTCCACTATGCTATTGTCATGTACCAACAAACTATACATTTCTGAGTATTATATATGTCAACTTGGACTCTTTGAATAGTTCAGTTGAATGCATATCGATCACCATGTGTTGGCATTATGTTTCTGGTATGGCTATATGTTACAAATGTTGTACTTGATGGCAACTCCCGTGGCAAGGCCCTCATTTTGTTGAAAATATAGAAGTACGCAAGAAATCAGATCATAAGGTGCGTACCCGCAGGTACACCATGCAGGGACCGCGTCCAGATACGCAGGCCAGCCGTTCAGGAGGTGCGTCCCCCCAGTGCACACATTTCAAGGCAGAGAAAAGCACACCTGGGGTTTCTTATGTTTTACTCTTGGTATTTAGCCGACGGTTTTGGGTTATTATGGTGTCGGATCGTTGTATTGTTCCATGATTTTAGGAGGAGCTTGCCTATATAAAGCAAAGGAGATCATTTGGCTTGAACATGTTTTGGGTTGAATATCTTATGACGGCTAGATCTGGTCTAGATCTAAACAAGGCGAATCTACTGATGGACCGAGATCTCTTCGGCGCATGTTCAGATCTGTAGATATGACTGTCTGGGTTATTTCTGAAGTCTTGAAATCATCTATGCCCGAAGGTACGTAGGTACAGTGAAAGAAAAGTGCGTACGTACGCAGGAGCGAAGCGTTTCAGGTGCGCCGGTACGCAGGCACAGAAGGGGTGCAGGTGCGGGGTACGCAGGCACAGAAGGGCTGCAGGTGCGTACATACGCAGGCAGTTCAATAGACTCAGAGCGAGGTACGCAGGCTAGCAGTTGAGCAGGGTGCGTCCGGGACGCAGGCTAGCAGTTGAGCAGGGTGCGTCCGGGAAGCAGGCAAGCAGTTGAGCAGGGTGAGTACAGTAAGCAGGCCAGCAGTTGAGCAGGGTGCTTACGTAAGCAGGCAAGCAGTTGAGCAGGGTGCTTACTTCTCTTAAAATCTTTGTTTATCATTGTTGTGTTCTGGGTTTGGTCCTATTATTGTTGATCTGGTTACTACAGTTGATTGGGTGATTCTCTTATACTTGATGATCAATTGATGCTTATGGATCCAGTTTGAAAATTTATGAAAAGTGGTCCTTGTAAGAAAAGAAGTAGGGGGTTGTAGCTCCCTTCCAGGAGAGACTGGAAAACGAGAGAGAGTTGTAGCTCTCTGCAGGTTGCAGCCTGCGTACTGGTAAAGGACTGCACCAGTACAAAACCATTGTAAAAGGAGTTTCTAATTTGAAAGAAGATAGAGACATATTGCAGCAGGTGGTTTTCACCCACATTGGGTTTCCACCTTACATCTTGTGTTCTTTGGTGTGACTATCTGTTTTCTTTTGTTCATGCTCATTATTTTATGGTACTGACATGAAAAATAATTCAAAGAACAAATAAAGAAGATTTATTAAAAGAATTATATAATACTGATTCACCCCCCCTCTCAGTATTATTTCCAACACCATGTATATCTATTTGAGTTATGAGTGTGAAAATGAATCTACAACAATGTGTAACCACATTGTTTGAAGAAATACCTCATTGAAAAAATTCATACCAAACCCAAAAATTTCAAAGAAAACTAGTAGCATTTCAAATTAGTATTTACACTTTGGAGGTATGAATTATAGGGCTTACTAGAACAAGTAGCCATTACTTTTTTCCTAAGATAGGATTACCCTTTTCAATTTGTTAGATTATTTTCAGGAGATATTTCCATAGAAGGAGAGATTATTCCAAGGAGATATTTTCACCGCAAAAGGAAGTCGATTCCCTAGAAAAATAAGGAAGTTTATTCCCCAAAACTAAAATGTAGTCATACTTCTATAACTTATAAGCCTTAAGGTTGGTATTCCAACACAATGGGGGAGCATGGTGAGCATAGATCTAAAGTGTGATGAGGATGTGAGATCTTCTACTTTCATGGGGTTCTCCCTCAACAATTTAGGAGAGTGAGGAGGTGAGATTGAATTGGATATGCCTCACATCCTATCCAGCACAAGAATCTAAGATGGATTACCCAAACATTGCAAGATGATTGAGAGCATGTACAAGCACCTATATCTTTAATGAGGGCGAGTTTTCCTCCTAGGAAATATGCTAGTGACATTGATTTACATTCTTCCATCCATAATCATTTTTGTTCTCGAGGTGAAAAGGTGTGATACATTGATGGGCGATGAAGTTTAGGTTGATTCCAAAACTACAAGCACAAATTTTTAAATGGAAATTTTGGTGGAGTTGCAAAGTGAGTCAATAGGTGTTAGTGAAGACACTTTCCTCATAAAGAGGGAGTTTTAACTTTTAGAGTTACTTCAAAAGTATCTACACCATGTTTGAGGGTGCTTCGTGAGATTTGGTGTACATAGGGTTTGATTATCCTTTGGATGGTTCTTGATGGATTTTGCATATGGGAGATGACTTAAGGTTGATTAACCTTAGTTGAGTGCTTGCATGACAATCTTATGTGGGTTGTTGGGTATCTTCAAACAAGTCAGCAACATTCTACACATTGGTAACATGGAGGAGGTTGCTTACGTAGAGAACACATTACTTTGAAGGAATAACATTTGGCATTCAAGAAGAGAGGAGGGTATTGATCCCTAGACAACATGGGATAACTTGCAAGGAGGTCTGTATTTGACTTGAAGATGCCTAGTTTGCAATGGTGTTCATGTAGGGGGAGTGGACCTAGTGGAGTACATGGGTTAGGATGTTTGTTGGAGTCATTAGTGTTGAAAAATGTAACTAGTGTTGCTCTTCATAATGTAAAAATATAATTTGTTTCATTGACATATTCATTATTATTATTTTATTTTTGGTCAAAGAATGTTATTCATGCTTATAGGTTCAATTGAGTCAAAAATCAATTATTATGAGTCAAAAGAAATGTATTTGAGTCAAGTCCCATTTGGACATTTTGTAAAAAAATAAAAAGAATTTTTATTTTGTGTCAAAGAGTCAACACAGAACCAAGTCAACCCTCCTTGGACAAGTCGACATAAGAGGCAGTTATTTGACCCTCCTAGACTACTATATATACAAGACAATTCTACCTCTTGGAAGCTCTTTCATTCATCACCACATCATCATCATTTCTGTGCCTAATCAAGAAGAAAGAACAATTGAAGTCAAGGGAAAAAGAAAGAAGTGAAAATAGAGAGAGAAGACAGGTTTTTTTGGCCTAATTCTACTCACACATGCAAATTTTTTGAGGAAATGTATGTGCTACTGCAAGCCCTAAATTTCAAGGGTCGAAATTTCGGGGGTTGACCTATTTTGCTAGCGTTGACTTTGACTTGATTAGAGGAGACTTGGAGGAGGTTTGACTTGGGATCTTTGTGGCATTTTTGGTCTTGGTATTAGGTCTTGGATATCTCATTTTGATATGATTCTATAAGAGAAGGATTGCTTTTGGGTTTCTCACCTTGTCAGGTTTTTCCTTGGCTTGGAGCCTAATTTCTAGTGTCTCTTGTCTCTTATGCATTATGTTATCTATATTTTGCTGATGTGTAATTGCTTGATGACATAATTAAACAAATAAATACTAAGAAAATAATGCATATCAATCACAAGTAATTACCATGATAAGAAATTATATCATGTATCTTAATTTCAGCATGGTATTAGAGCACAGGAAGAATGAAGAAGCAAGACAATCCTCTTACTTTCTCGCTGAAATCTACTTCATCTTGAGACACCTGTAGTAGTAATCTAAGAAGTTTGATTGAAATTATATGGCATCTTTTCAAAGTTTTGTGGCATTGACTGAAGTTTGTAGCACCTATCCAAACTTTGTTCTGAGATACAAATTTGAATCTGTGGTCTATACTCTAAATGAAGGCAATGGTCTGAGATCTGTAGTTTTTGTCCAAGGTATGTCAAGGGGGTCCGAAACCCCTTATATCAAGTCCAAAATCTATTGCGGCATGAATCTAAGGCATACAAGAAATTGAATCTTCAGTAGCATCTTCTATCTCTATGACGCAAGTTTCCAAGACATATCTCTATGTGTTGCAAATATCTATGATGTATCTCTCACTATAATGCAAAGTTTCTGTGCAAGTTTCTATAATAATACGAGTGAGACTCGAAGAGCCAAGCTTACTGTAGCATTATACCTCTGTAATCCAAGGCATTCATGATGACATCAAGATGCAAGTTATCTAAGGCATCCAAATCTTCTGAAGTAGACATGTTTTGGAACAAATGATGAGTTTGAAGAAGTTCATCCCATTTTACACATGGAAAGCATAAAAGTATAGGAAAAACATGTTTCTATGAAATAAACAACAAGTATAATGCGACATCCAATTTCAAAAGAAGATTTCTTCTTTTTACAATATATACCAAGAATTTTCAAAGAACAACAAAGTGTTTACTAGGACAAAGAAAAGGGTATGAACCTATGACAAATCCAAAACTTTTGTGGTGGCATCTGAACCTCCTATGATACTATATTGAAATGGAATCTGAACTTGTAACCAAACTAAGCTTGGAAGGTATCTCCTTAAAGGCATCAATGATGACACCAAATAACACTTGTCCAAGGTCTGAGCACTACATATAAGAGCCATCCAAGCAAACACCTGTGGTTACACTTTTCCCTATGCAAAGAAGTATGCTCATAAAAGAAATCAAAAGTCTGAAACTATTTGCACCTTCTGTGGATGCATCCAAATATTCTATTGCAAAATCCATCCGAGCCTTCTATGGCACTATGGTGATATTGTGAAGACTAGACCTTTGGGAACCGAGTCTTCTTAAAGAACACTGCTAATGTTGTCAAGATGAAAGCATCATTTTACAACTATGGGGCTGTAAGATTTAAGCATAAAACAGTGTGTGGCATGTCTACAAGACATGTAACAATACAAAATAGATTTTCGAGGCATTTTTGTTTGTTGTCTATGGAAGGAACTAAAATCTATCGTAAAGTGGCCAAATCACTGAAATCTATATCTAAGATATTTTCTATGTGAAATAAAGAGACAGGTAAGAAGTATAGCAAGGAATGTGACTAGAAATTTGAAGCTAGATGAAGTGTGTCTCTATGACACTAGAATATGAAGCAACTATACTACCAAGACTTCCTCCTATACATAGAAGAAGGACTATTCACATCAACAAAACAAACCTACTTGATACACTAAAGTATGCTAGATTTGAAGTACCTATGTTGGAGGAAGATGACACATGTTAATTGAAGAAAAATTCAAGCGATCAAATCACTGCAAGGATGTATCATTAAAGGAATTTTGAGGTATAAAATGGGCCTTTTAAGGGAATTATAAAATAATAATGGAAATAATAAAATAAGAATAGATTACATCATCAAATTTTAGAGGGAAAAAAAGAAAAAACTATTTTGTCAACTTGTATTTTCAAATAATAATGGAAATAATAAAATAAGATTGGATTAGATCATCAAATTTCAAGCGGAAACACTCGTTGGATGCAGAATTTGATTCCTCATCCAAGGAGTACCCATGTTCCATACTTTTGATGGACCCTGCTACACGAAAAATGAGAAATACATGAAAAAATCTTATTGCAATCATGTGTTTTCATGTATTTCTCATTATTAGTGTAACAGGGTCCATCGAAAGTATGCAACATGGCTACTCCTTGGATGAGGAATTAAATTTTGCATCCAACGAGTACTCCCGCTTGAAATTTGAGTAAAACCTTGGGGAGATAAGTTGAAAATACGAGTTGAAAAAGTAGTTTTATTATTTTTACTTTCTTACTCCAAAAATGGTGAATCATCCCCCATGGTTGAAATCATCATCTTGAATCATATTGGTTCTTATAAAGTTTAATTTTGTTGTAAATTTTTCTTAGGAGGCCCATTTTAGACCTCATAATTCCCCCAATGAAGGTAATATTGAAAAAGGTACGTATAAACCTTGATCATTTGTAGTACATATAATATAAGGATATAATGATATCTTGTAAGATAGCAATGCATCATAAAAGAGTCTGTGTAGAGATCATTGAAAACTAACAGTCAAAGTCTTTCCTTGCATACAAAGACTAGGTTTCTGATGTCAAGGAATATAATGAATTCCACCTCACAAATCGAGAGCTTGTTAATAACATTTCTAGAGTTTGCGGCTAACAAAGTTGTGTACTTGTAGAAATTTCAATTTTGAAAGAATGGTAGGTCTTGAAGACTTTGGAACTTGTAGCATCTAGTGTTTGTAAACCCTAGCAAAGGTTTGAGTTAGAAAACCCGAGTAACAAAACTCTAACTAATTGTTTCCGCTATAAAAATAAAACCTAGCTCTTGAGAATGGCAAGAATAACATCATTTTGATATGGGAACAAGATTGGTGAACAATTCCAAGATTAAGTTCACCTTCTTAAAAAAGATAAGTACTCTACATCTCCTTGATTACTACTATTGCTATTATCTTTGTACTTTGCATATATTTTTTCTTTCATAGTGTTCTAATAAAGCTTGCAGGTCAAGACAAGAACGATCTAAACCTGACTAGTAGATGGAAGAATTGGAAGAACATGGCAAAGAATAAAGATTAAGAAGAAGAAATAAATTTGAAGTATGTGTCAAAGAAGTCGATTAGATGGAAGCATAAAAGAAGTTCACTTATTGGAAAGAGGGAGCTAATATATATTCAATTCAAGAACATGTCGATTGTGTTGATGTCGATAGAGATACTATTGATGATTGAAAGTTGATATGATTTCTTGGACGAGTGCGTTGATGCTAATAGAGATATTACTGATGATTGAAAGTTGATATGATTTCTTGGAAGAGTGTGAAGTAGAATTCTATTGCAATATGAAGAAATAAGATGTGAAGGCTTTTGCAATCAAATGTGAAGAAGTTTGGATCCATAAGGTGTTTGATGAACTACTTGATGACATGTTGGATTCGATTATGATATTGATCAAGCTGCATGAAGATTGTCAAAAAACCAGGAAGGTCGAAGCACTTTATGATTTGAGAATATGATGCAATAGGAGTCACGAAACTACAACAAATCTCCATGGAAGAGCAGATTATTGATGTAAGGGAAATAAGAATACTTTTGACACAATCTCGGGCTTGTAGTTATATCCTCCTTGGTTGAGAGGGAGTGAGGATGGACTATGTATTCTCCATGTGTCATGTACTATGGCCACGATTAACAATCGTAAGCCTAGTGAAGAACATTGGTAGGGAGAATGGTGATATGAATAAGTATTTGGGACCAATATTCTTTGAGGATTTGTACTTTGACTAGGACTAACCACTACAAGTCAAGTACACTAATCCAAGATCATAATAGCCCTGAGGACCAAAATTTCCTGGTGTCAAGTATTGTGACAATGGATTAGGGAATGGTCCTATGAGGACATACCTAGTGAACACCTAGGTGGGGTATGTGCCTGGGTCGGGGTGTCCAAATTTATGCCTCCCATCATTGTGCTCATATCTAGTGGAAAGATAGAGCTTGTTAATCAAGGCCTTGCTATTTTGACAATGTTGGCTATGATGTAAATCATCATTGATGTTTATCAATCTGGATCCTTTCTTATATGAATATTTTAACTTGAGAGTATCATGTCGTGTCATTATGAATACCTCCCTAGTTAAAAGGGAGTGATGAAAAATTTAAGTAGTGTTGGTCTTCATAATGTAAAAATATAATTTTTATCATTGACATACTCATTATTATTATTTTATTTTTGGTCAAAGCATGTTTTTCATGCTTATAGAGTTAAGTGAGTAAAAAAGAAATTATTATGAGTCAAAAGAAATGTATGAGTCAAGTCCCGTTTGGACTTTTTGTAAAGAAAAGAAAAATAATTTTTATTTTGAGTCAAAGAGTCAACAGAAGACCAAGTCGGCCCTCCTTGGACAAGTTGGCCTAGGACACAATTATTCAACCCTCTTGGACAACTATATATACAAGACAATTCTACCTCTTAGAAGCTCATTCATTCATCAACACATCATCATCATTTCTACGCCTAATCAAGAAGAAAGGACAACCGAAGTCAAGGGAGAAAGAAGGAAGTCAAAAGAGAGAGAGAAGAGTTTTCTGCCCTAATACTATTCACACATGCAATTTTTTTGAGGCAATCTTTGTGCTATTGCGAGCCCGAAATTTCAAGAGTTAACCAGTTTGACCAACGTTGAATTTGACTTTATTGGAGGAGACTTGGAGGAGGCTTGACTTATGTTAAATTTTGAATTAGCATGTTCTTTTCTTAGGTCAATTGCTTCATGAGCACATTATTTATTCCATTAATCCATTAGCAATCCCATTAATCATTGCCGTATAACAATAACTGACGAAAGAACATCCAAAAAAAATGCAAAAGACAAGCCAAGACAAGAGAACACAATAATTGGCACAAGCTAGTGAAAACAAACCCCAAGATGGGGAAAACCCTTTGTCAATTCCTCTTTTATTAATATCAAATGTTCAACAAAGAGAGAGAGAGAGAGAGTACAATAAAGATGACTTGCCAATTGAAGATCTAATAACCTCTGTGCATCAACAAGACAGGTTAGGGCACACCACTAGCCTTAAACCAATGATATAAACATGGTGTATCCTTCTCCCAATGGTCTTCGCACTTGTTTTCCACTTCTAGACATTCATACATTGATATAGGGCTTGAGGCTCCTCCTCAACACACCCTACAACCCTGTGCCAACAACAATATGAAACAATCCCAAAACCAAGGAAGAAACCCTTATTCAACTGCTTTGTACCTTGTTGTGACTGCAGCTTGAAGAGAAGAGCCACCCTAGGCCTCACAACTCCTCAAACAAGTGACCTAATCTGCTGTTGTGGCACCTCCCTTATTGCAGCTTCAACAAAGACACAAAACTAGCACAAAAAGCCTTCTTACTTCTCTTCTGAACAGGGAAAATTTTAAGGATGGAAATTTATCTTAAAGTTTAGAAACCTTGGCGAATCCCACTAGTCCATAATATGAAATCTATAAAGTGTTTGGAGATATTTTTGTAAAAATATTCAAATATATAATATTTTCATATAGTCTATATATATATTGGCGATTTTTAGGGTAAAATAATTTCATTCTATAAAGTTTGGGCGAATCCTTTTACAAAAAAATGGAAATTAGTGAATCTTTTTTTTGGAAAAAGTATAGAAAATTAGCCCATGGGCGAATATTAGCCCCTAAAATTTTCCCTGCTTCTGAACTGCGGCCTATGTCAACAAAGAATATGTTACCCTAAACAACCTTGAATTAGCCCTCCAAGCCTCCTCGTTGGCTACTTCAAGCCTCAGACAATTGCGGCATCTCTCCCACAAGGAGATTGTACCCAAACAAAGAAAATCCTCTCCACAAACTCGGCTCTTAGCTATTGGCCATCCTAGCCTCAAACCCACACCCTATTTCAGAAGTATTTTGCACCTTGATGATGTATCAAATGAATTTGGAGGAACCTATATATATACAAATTGGTGAGGGTCAAGAGACATGACGTTTGGGCTTTATGGAGGTGAGGTCGACCTTGACAATTTGCATATGAGTGGGCATAAATTCAAAAACACATTTCTCCTTAACCAAATTTGATGATCTTTAGAATGATTTTGGCGCTCTCGAAAAAAGGAATTCAACGCCACAATTATATTCTTCAAAGGAGCTGCCCAAAGTGGAATTTGGCCCTAGTTTCCAATTTTAACACTCCCTCTCAACTAGGGAGAATTCCACCTGCCTATCCATGCCATTCTGTCATCATGAACCATCTGTGCATCTCATCTCAACTCTGTTGAACACAAATATAAATAATGGAGAAGAATCAATCGAGAGTGAGTCACGAGAGCTTGCCACTCTCCACTGACAAAATCCAGGCCACATAACTAGGGGTTGAACCGCAATCAGACTTGATCCCAGGTGATCAAGTTGGTTGAAAATCATGCATCTTAGACATAGGGAGTATGACAGTACATGATGCGTCCACCGATAGTGATATGGTCCATATCCACTTTTCCCAACTCATTGGCTAGATGAGAGTTACTTCCCATTTGTCCCAGACTACATGGGTAGGATGATGATGGAGCAACAACAGGGAAAGAATAAACTACATCCTTCTCACAACCACACGTAGGGAAAGGATAAACTAGATCCTACAATCACATGTCACAACCATCGTAGGGAAAGGATAAACCACATCCTACACGCATGCAAAACACTGATAGTAGGGAAAGGATGAACCACATCCTACATGCATGGAAACCAAGAATTGTAGAAAGGATCCTACACGTGGGGAAAGGATGAACCACGTCCCACTGATATGTCAACCATCAATTGTAGGGAATGAGCATCCTACATGTGGGGAAAGGATGAACCACGTCCCACTGACATGTCTACATGTGACAACCGACAAATGCCTATATGCATCTCTCACTAGGGTATCCGTAGGAGAAGGCGAACCACTCATCCTGCTCATATGCCATAGGAGAAGGTGAAGCACTCATCCTATGCATATATCATCAATCGTAGGGGAAGGTGAACCACTCACCCTATAAATAGCGCACCTATGGGGGAAGGTGAACCACTCACCCTATGGTCCCTCATATCTCCAAGAAGTATCCTGAGTCCTCAAGAACTCCCAGAGCTCAATGTTCAATTGAAACCCTCATAGTAGGGTATTTCCATGAATTCCAACCTCTCTTTGAAGGAAGATAAACTTGACTTTAAAAATCAACTTCCTCTTATATTGATAAATGAGAGGATCATTATCTGTTGGACAAACATTATCAATAAACATCATATCTCCCTCTAAATATTGGGAAAGTAAGCTTGCTCAAAACATAACCATTAAGCTATTTGAAACCTGCTATTAATCCTTTGGTCCATGTGATAGAATTATCCAATCATAATTATGCAGCTTATATGCAGTTCATCAGAGTCATCAAACTCAACTGTCATGACTTGCCTCCATAAAAAATCATTGGACAAGGAAAGTCATTGAGGATTTTATAGCTCCCTCTGAAGCCTTGTTTTAGGTGATCATGTATCATTTAATCATGAGCTTCCTATATGAGAGATGAGACTTTCCACAAGGCAACAACTTTAGGTCAAAGAGGAAAGTTCTGAAGAATCATCATGGTCCTTCTTCAAACAGTAGTATTATCCTTCTTTTCTAGATGACAACTACCAACTGTGAGAATTCCTATCTTCAAAGGAACCCCTACTGCAGCAAATCTAAATGTACTTCACCTACTTGATTTTTTAATATACATTAACCGAGTTATTCTTCTGAATACTGAAGCAAATTACTTCTGCAGCCTACACTAATTAAATATTTGATCTCATGAAAAAAAACAGAGCAAAGAACAAGATACATAGCACACACTTATTTTTGGACACAATAGTCCCTAGAAAAACCCAATGTGGGAAAACCGGTGCAGCAGTTTTACGGGTTTAATATTATGCAGGAGAAATATTTGAACACAAATCTAGGATGCTCATCTAGCAATCCTTTATACAGAAAATACTAGCGAAAAATATGAGTGATTTTTACCTCACTTCACCCGGCAAAATTTCGGCTGATCCAGCACAAGACTGGCTAACCCTGACTATTTATGTGTTGGTTCTGCGTCAACCCTGCATCTTCCCTCTGCGTCATCTCTCCAGGCTATTATGGAAGTTCCCAACAGTTCCAGATTCTACATGACAGACACTTTTTTTTGCATCAACTCTCCTGGCTAGTGCGCTGCCTTTGCATCAGCGCTCCCGATTGTTCTGGAAGTTCCCGACAGTTTTCGTTGTTCTGACAGTTCTAGATTCTGCGTGATAGGCAACTTTTCTACGTCAGCTCTCCCGGCTACTACGTTGCCTCTCTGCAAGCTCTCTCCGCCTCTCTCTCAGTATTCTCCGGAAATTCCTTCTTTTAGATTCTCTCTGACCCTCAGCTGCAAGATATCCCCAATTTATTTCCCTCATGAGAACTTCTCACCTTAGAAAATCGATTTCCTCAATCTCTCTGTGTGTGTTTCCAAATGAACCCCAAGCCTCCATTTTATACTTTTCCTACTGAGTCTTCAACGGCCGAGATTAATTCTCTAATCAACGACTAAGATTAAAACATGACCTGATCCGCCTTCTAGATCATTATCACCCATATTTTGATTAATACCCATTAATATTTAATTTCCCTAAGTTTAGACTTAGGAACCCCATTAAAAATATTAATTATTTTAATAAAATACAATCCGGGTGGAATTTCACCAAACGGTTTTTGGGTTCTTTAGAACTCATGTGCCTTAGCCTCTCCATGAATTTTCAAGGCTAGATCACTTTGCTACCAAAACCGAACACTCCCTCTTAGCGAGAAAAGTGCTCTAGCAAAAATGTCCACCTGCATGATGCTCTGTTTCTGAAGCACCTCCTTTTGGCACTGTTGCTGCCACCAACGCTATGTTGTTGCTGCTACTGTATTGTTGCCCATGACACTTCCATTGCCACTATTGCATTTTTACTACAATTCCCTCTCAAACACTACATCTGCTACGTTGTTAGCACTGCCACTACTAACACTGCATATGTACTGCAACTCATTTGCTGAGAGTGTTGGAATTTCTAAGTTTGACACATTAGAAACCCTTCATGCACTTTACTGATTTATTCTTACCTACTTGTTCTGTTAATTAACAAGTTATTTACCATGTAAATACTGGAAATAGATACAAGTACATGCTCAACACATTACAGATCATCAACTAAAGGAAATAGAAACAAGCACACAAGTGACACCATTGTTTTTAGACTAATGTCCCCGGAAAAACCCAATGTGGGAAAACTGGTGCAGCTATCTAAGGGTTTGATTTATTAAGCAGTGTCAGAATACAATCTTGGTGCCAAATCCGGCTCACCCAATAGAGAAAAATCTCGGCAGTAGTACCTTTCTACTCGGAAGTAGATATTTTGGCTGAAACCCCGGATAAACACTCCAACAGCTTCACAACTCTAATCTGCCCCACGAAACCCCAACATCAGCCTCTATGGACTGTGTCAGCCTCTCCCTGGCCCAACGTTAGCCCAACATCACTCTGGCTTGTCCTGCGTCAGCCTCTAGAGGCACTGTGTCATCCCTCTGGCCCTCTGTGTCACCCATGCTAGCCCTCTGAGGCACTGCGCAGCTCCTGGCTGGCTTTGCGTGAGCCTTGGTTGGCTCTACGTGAACCCTTCGCTGCTTCTGCGTCCCTCTCTCCAACTATTACGCTGATCCTCCCAGTGCTATCTTTGCCTCTCTGCTTCTATATTCACTTTCCCTCAGCTGCAACTCTGATCACTCTCTCAACTTTCTCAGCAAACCCAACCCCAGAAAGTCGAAATCTTGATCTCTTGGTGTGTTCTCCAAGTGACCCTCAAGCCTCTTATATTTTTCTTGTTGACAAATCAACGGCCAAGATTAAGCCCCTAATCAACAGCTAAGATTAAATCTATCTTGATCCATGACATTTGGACCATTCTTACACAATTTTGTTTAATTTACATTAATATTTTATTTTCCCTAAGTTTAGACTTAGGGACTCCATTAAAAAGATTAATTATTTTAATATCTCCCAAACTATTTAGAATCTACCCAAACCCTTTTTGGGTATTGTATATCTCATGTGCCTTAGCCTCTCCACCAAATTTCGTGGTTAGAGCACATTCGATGCTACCCCAAATCAACACTCCCTCTTAGCGAGGACTGTGCTCTAGCAATACTCCTCATTGAGTATCACCCTGATCATCCAGCATCGGTCCCTGTGCTGATGCTAAGACCGCTGCCCATCACCTGCACTGTTGCATCATGTGCTGCTACCCATGGCCCTGCCACTGCCATTGTTGCATCCGTACTACAACTCCCTCTCATCCTGCTGCATCGTGTTGCCCATAGCACTGTCACTGCTAACTGTTGCACTGCAACCCAGTGACTTAGAAATAAGTAACTGATCTCCCAACTTTAACATCTCTATCAGACTAGAGACACCCTTGATTCTGAAACTCCCTATGTCGGTGACAAGTGCTCCCTCTCTGACCTATGCGCTGCTGCAACAACTCCATGCATCTTGCACCGTTGCACACCTCTCTATGCCATCTTGAACTGGTGCAACACTCCCATGCTTCTCGCACAACTGCCTCACGTTGTCTTGGGAATCCTGCACTATAGCTCCCTCTGTCATTCCATCCACATCTGTCTCTACTAACATCCGCTAGTACTGCTACTCCTCTTTGAGGCTCCTGTAGCAAGGTCTAATCCAAGAAGCTAGGTACCTCAAGGATCCTGCCCCTCATCGCCTGTAGTCCATCTGACTACAGCTCGATGTCTCCCCACTTCTGCCCAAGTGGTGTGTGTGCACTCATGGCACAGTCATCGTCCGTCTCCAATTCCTTCTCTGCCCTTGTTGGCATTGCCTTGGTCTCGGAGGCCTCTCCCTTACTCTTTTTCCTTGGACATTGGGTCGCATAATGACCCAGCTTCCCATAGTGGAAGAATTTGACCTTGGAGAGGTCCTTCTTCTTTCATTTCCACTGCTTTCCCTCAGATGCTAGGGCAACATCTTTCTCCTCCTCCTTCTTGATTCTGATCCCCTTGCCGCAGCTTCCCGCCTTGTTCAGCCTTCTGATCTCTTCTTGGCGAAGAGCTACCCACATTTCCTCCCAATCTGGAAGGGTCGCCTACCCAGTATGCTCTAGACAAACACCTCCCAATCTTCTGAGACTGCATTCAGGGTTGTTCTCACCATCAATTCTGGATCTGGTGTTGCCCCTATGGAAGTTAGCTGATCTTGAATCTCTTTCAATCGACCAGGAATGGTTCGATTTGTTCTCCCTTCTTCATCTGGTATGATCACAGCTGATTTTCTAATAGCATCTTCCTCTGCATGGAAGTATGCTGATACAACCTGGTCAGGGCCTCCCACATCTTCTGTGACGTGTTCTTCTCGGCAATATGTGGTACTATATGATCCTTGACCCCATCAAGGATGATACTCTTACCCCTCGCCATTGCATCCTCATACCTGTCGTTATCAGCCGGGTCAACTGGGATAGCTATTATCCTCAAGGCGAAGTGCTTGACATGATTCCTATCTAGTATGGATAAGATTCTGTCCTTCCAGACTACGAAGTTTGAAGCTCTGTCCAGTCTGTCCTGGTCTCTTACTCTGTGTAGTGCCATTTTGCTGCTCCTCTACTTCCCTCATGGAACTTCTCGGTATAACTCCTCTGAGCCTTGATTTCCCTCCTGGAAATCCTTCTGCCAATGTCGAGATGCCCCTCTCCAATCCTCTGTGCAACTGCAACACTGATCGGGATTCCTTGGCTAGAAATCCACCTCGGCAGCAACTCCCTCTACCTTGGCCTTGCCCTGTTAGGTAGCTTCTGACTATAGTACCCCACTAGCTCCACTTTGCAACTTACCCACAACATCCTAAACCCCATCAAACTGAAGGTTAGAGCTCCTAGGCTCTGCGCAATCCTGACACCAGCAAATCAACATCCTCAACCCTCCTGGCCTTTGTGTGATCCTGACTTTGCCTCCCTCAACCTCTACGCTACCCCTTCTTATCTATCTTTATGATGCAGGCACTGCATCACCCCTTCCTTGCTGCTACTCTGCTAGGAACATCTTCTGTCACTCGGGATAGCTGCTTTTCTGCCGTTGTTTCTCTGTTTCGTTGATGTCCTCAATTCTCCTGTGATCTGCAACCACGCTCTGATACCATGTTGGAATTTATAAGTCTGAAACATTAGAAACACTTCATGCACTTTACTTATTTATTCCTACCTACTTGTTTTGTTAATTAACAGGTTATTTATCATGTAAACACTGGATATAAATACAAGTAGATGCTCAACACATTACAGATCATCAACTGAAGGAAATAGAAACAAGCACACAAGTGACACCGTTGTTTTTGGACTAATGTCCCCGGAAAAACCCAATGCGGGAAAATTGGTGCAACTATCTGAGGGTTTGATTTATTAAGAAGTTTCAGAGTACAATCTAGGTGCCAAATCCAGCTCACCCAATAGAGAAAAATATTGGGAGTAGTGCCTCTCTACTCGGAAGTAGATATTCTGGTTTAAACCCCGGATAAACACTCCGGCAACTCCACAACTCCAATCTACCACAAGAAACCCCAACGTCAGCCTCTAGGGACTATTTCAGCCTCTCTCTGGCCCAGCATTAGCCCAACGTCACTTTGGCTTGGCCTACATCAGCCTCTAGAGGCACTACATCAGCCCTATGGCCCTATGTGTAACCCACGCTGGCCCTTTGAGGCACTGCGCAGCTCCTGGCTACCTCTGCGTGACCCCTGGTTGGCTTTGCGTGAACCCTTGGCTGCATATGCGTCCCTCTCTCCGGCTACTGTGTTGATACTCCCGGTACTATCTCTGCCTCTCTGCTTTTGTATTTACTGCCCTTCAGCTACAACTCTGATCACTCTCTCAATTTTCTCAGCAAACCCAGTTCTAGAAAGTCGAAAACTTGATCTCTTGGTGTGTTCTCCAAGTGACCCTCAAGCCTCCTCTTATACTTTCTCATTGACAAATCAAAGGCTGAGATTAAGTCCCTAATCAATGGCTAAGATTAGATCTAGCTTGATCTATGACTTTTGGACCATTCTAACACAGTTTTATATTAATTCAAATTAATATTTTGTTTTCCCTAAGTTTAGACTTAGGGACTCTATTAAAAATATTAATTATTTTAATATCTCCCAAATTGTTTAGAATCTGCCCAAACCCTTTCTGGGTATTGGAGATATCATGTGCCTTAACCTCTCTACCAATTTTCGTTGTGAGAGCACATCGATGCTATCCCAAATCAACAGAGAGAAGCAACTGAAAAACATCCAAAATTAGTTGAACTTAATTGTGTTCAGCATAATACAATGAATGACAGAATTTGACTGTTGCTGACTCTCTGAATCTTTTGCGTTGCTGCTAACCTCTGCATTGTGCCATCTACACTACTGCCAACCTTGCTTTGCATTGATCAGTTTCTGGTTCCAAGCCACTGCATCTATCCTCCAAACACTCCACTGCATCATCTGACACTAAGTCCATCTCGCTACAGATGAATCTTGGGCTCCTGTAGCAAGGAATTGATCCAAGGGGTGGAATCCTCAAGGATCATGCCCACATGTACTCCACTCGACTACAACTCAATATCACCCCATCTCCCGCCTGGAGATGCGTGGGCACTCATGGAAAACTCATCCTCGTCAATCTTCACTGAAGCAGCCTTAGAATCATGTTTCTCATCCTTTTCCTTTTTCTTCAAAGGAGATTGGGATGCATAGTGGCCCAACTCACCACAACTGAAACATTTCACCTTCGAAATGTCCTTTCACTTTGGCTTATGTTGTCCCTTTGATGCTAGCGTTGCGTTCTCCTCCTCCTCCTTTGTCTTTGAGCCACTCTTACTGCTGCCACTGAGGTTGACCTTCACTAGGTCCCTCCTTAACTCCCACTGTGGAAGAGCCACCCACATCTCCTCCCATGAAGGTAGTTTTTCTCTGCCCAATATGCTTTGGACGAAAACTTGTCATTCATTCGAGACTCCATTCAGCACTATCCTCACCATCACAGTTGGCTGAGGAGTGGACCCCACTACAGCAAGCGGGTCTGTAGTGTTTTGAAGACACTGAAGATAATGGTTCACCCCTTCTCCTCTCTACATCACAGTCCGCTGCAAATTCTGCTCCAAATACATCTTTCGTTGTTTGGAAGAGCTTTCATACAAAGAAGACAAGGCTTCCCACATCTCTCAGGCTATATCCTTTCCCTGCAAGTGTGAGACCACATGATCTCAAACTCCATTGAGAATGAGCCTCTTTGCCTTAACTTGCTCGGACTTGTACTTCTTCTTTTGATCGTTCTTAACAAGAACAGGTACAACACTTTTGACTTAAGCCTCGAGATCATATTCCTCTAGAACAACTTAGGTTCTCGTCTTCCAGATAACATAGTTGGAAGCTTTGTCCAACTTGTCCTGATCTCTACGCCCATGCGATGCCATCTCACCCAACTATCGAACTGACTCCTCTAGTCACTGCTTAGCACTGCTCAGCAAGTGAGAAATTCGAACTTTCTAGCAGAAAGTTCTCTGAGGAGACAATTCCCCTTTTACGTATCTTCATTCTTTTCTAGCAGATGTTGATTTGGGGTAGCATCAGATGTGCTCTAGCCATGAAAATTGGTGGAGAAGCTAAAGCACATGAGATCTCCAAGACCCAGAAATGGTTTGGCTAGATTCTAACCAGTTTAGAAGATATTAAAATAATTAGTATTTTTAATGGAGTTCCTAAGTCTAAACTTAGGAAAAATAAAATATTAATGGGTATTAATATAAAACTGGGTTAGAAGGTTCCAAACGTCATGGATCAAGCCAAATCTAATCATAGCCGTTGATTAGAGATTTAATCTCGATCATTGAAGGACCAATGGGAAAAGTATAAGAAGAGGCTTGAGGGTCAGTTGGAAAATATACTAAGGGAGACCAGTCACTTTGATTTCTGGAGAAGGGTTAGCTGAGAAATTTGAACTAGTGGTCTGGAGAGTAGCATGAGGCAGCAAGTACAGAACAGAGAGTCGGGATAAGCACCAGGGGAACAACGTAGAGGTTGGAGAGGCAGACGCAGATTGCACAGTCATTGGAGGGCCTGCGTTGGTGATGTAGAGAGGACCAGTGATGACGCAGAGAGGCAGGGGTTGACGCATAAGGTCTGGGAGCTATGCAGAGGTCAATCAGGCTGATGCTGAGACTGGGAGAAGTGATGAAGAATTTTCTCTCTGTTGGGTAAGCCAGTTTGGCACCCAGTTGTACTGAAGAATCGCTGAATAATAAAATCCTCCCTTGCTGCACCGGTTTTCCCACATTGGGTTTTTCCGGGCACTGATTATCCAAAATATTTGTGTCGGTGTGTTGATTCTTGTGCATAATTTATTTTAATGTTTACTGAAGGATTTTCATAAATAACTTATTGGGAAATAAGTAGGTAAAATAAATCAGTTGTTGCAGTAATAGAATTTTCACATGGTATCAGAGGAAGTAATCAGAGACAAGAAGGGAAAATCAATTATGGGTTGAGACCATGATGCAAAGGCATCTACATCAGGAGAATCGCACATATTTTCAAAAAATTGCACAAGAGAAAGTGATTTCGATTTCTCTATGTTGGCTTCCAGGCTAGAAGAAGAAGTGACATGTGTGACTAGCTATGCATCATTAGAGGTATGGTATATAGAAAGTGGGGCCTCTTGGCATATGACGGGAATCCGAGAATTTTTCTCAGATTATCGGGAGGAGAAGATGAACTTTCATATCACCATGGGGAACAAGGCAAAATGAACTCCAGTAGGGAGGAGTACCATAGTTTTTCAAACAGAAACACGAGACGGTTTTGTGCTACCAATGTGATGCATGTAACAGGATTGGGGATGAACTTACTTTCCGTGTCACAACTTCAAGGCAAAGGCTATGATGTTTTCTTCATCAAGGAGAAAGTATATGTCAAACACCCACGTTGGAAAAAGAAAGTGCAGTTCAGGATCAAAAGTAACAGGTTGTACAGATTACAACTAGAATCACCAATGGCACTAATAGGTAGTCATGGAGACAAGGATTTGCACAAAATATGGCATAGAAGAATGTAATGGCATAAGTGTCCTCAAACACGTAATTTTATTAATCAAAAAAAAAATTACATATTTGATTTTGCAAGAGTTTACACCCAAACAACCAAACACTCTTGCAATGAGCTATTCATAAGCTTAATGTCCTAACTACCTCTAATTATGGATCACTTATTAAATAACAAGTGTCCATTTACAATAAATGCTATTCAAAACAACTAGCTAACAAATCTCCTAAAATAGAGCCTAAGATACGACATAGTTGGAGAGTCATATCTTGTTACAACAATATACTAATTCTAAATGTCTCCATTAAATAATTAAATATTCTAGAATAATAATTATTAATTTAATATCTTAAATTAATAATTATTTTATTCCAACTTTATAACCTATGATAATATTTTATTTTTGGATCATCTAACATTCCCCCCTATGATCCAAAGATACATTACAACAAATACCAAGTTCATCCCTGAACTTAGTAAATTTTATTCTGCCAAGCGGTTTCGTGAAAATGTCGGAGATCTGATCTTTGGAAGGACAATAAACTGGCTTGAGGACATCTTTGGCAATGAGAGATCTGATATGATGATACTTGGTGTCCACATGCTTTGTCTTTGAATGAAAAACTGGGTTCTTGGCAAGTTTGATGGCTAACTGGCTGTCAATTAATACTGATGTAGCTTCTGCTTGAGAAATTCCCAAGTCCTACAAAATTTTGCGCAACCAAACAATTTCACATGTTGCTTCCCATGCTAAAATGTACTCTACTTCTGCTGAAGAAGTGGCCACTGTAGCTTGTTTCTTATAACTCCAAGATATGATGTTGACCCCATGTTCATTAAATAACCTAATGTTGATGCTCGATCATCAATACTTCTAGCAAAGTCGACATCTAAATATCCACCAAGTACAAAGTTTTTAGTCTTTGTGTAAAGAATACCAAAATCTTTTGTTCCTTGGATATATCGAAGAACTCTTTTGGTTGCATTCGAGTGGTTGTCTCATGGTTCCTGCATAAAACGTGAAAGAATACTGACTACATAAGATAGATCAGGGTGAGTATTTGTCAAATAAATCAAGCTGCCAATCAACTGTCTATAAGTAGTACTGTCCACCTTTTCCCCCCTTCAAATTTTGAAAGTTTCAAGTTTTTCTCCATGGGGGTAAGAATGGGCTTGCAATACTGCATGCCAAATCATTGAAGAACCTCTGCTGCATACTTACTCTGAGAAATGAAAATATGATGTGGACGTTGGAAGACTTCAACTCCAAAATAGTAGTGAAGTAATACCAAATCTGTCATCTTCAAACCTGCATGTAACTCCTTTTTCACCTGTGCAATATGATCATCATGGTTGCCAGTAATGATCAAATCATCTACATACATAACAACAATTACCAGATATTTTCCATGTTGTCGCACATACAAAGTATCATCATATTCACTTCGTTGAAAACCAACTTTCTTAAGGTATTCATCCATCTTTGCATACCAAGCTCGGGGAGCTTGTTTTAATCCATATAAAGCCTTGATCAATTTGCAGACTTTATGTTCTTGCCCTTCCATTTCAAAACCTGGTGGTTGTGTCATATACACTTCTTCCTATAAACCCCCGTTGAGAAAAACACTTTTCACATCCATTTGATGAACTTTCCATCCTTTCTGAGCGGCCAATGCAAGTGTTAATCGAATGGTGTTCCATTTAGCTTTTGTAGAAGCAAAAGTTTCCTCATAATCAATGCCTTCCTGCTGCGCAAAACCTTTTGCGACAAGTCATGCTTTATACTTTTCAAGTTCTCCCTTTTGATTATACTTAATTTTGTAAACCCATTTGCATCCTATGGGTTTAACGTTTTGTGAACAATCAACAAGTTTCCAAGTGTTGTTATCAATTACTACTTGATATTCTTCAACCATAGCCTGTTGCCATTCTTTATGTTTTACTGCTTCTTTGTATGTGGAAGGTTCAGTAAAATCATTGGTTATCAAGGCAAAATTGACTTCACTTCTATGTGACCTTCTGGTGCCTGTTTTATTCTTCTCATCAGGGTTTACATCTTTCAAAAGTTGAACTGCCCATTTTGGTAGTTGATGCTCAGTTGTTTGAGATTCTGAAAAGTCTCCATCATTGTAAAGAGGATTAATATAAACTGATGTTCGTTCTGGAGGTGGAGAATCACTGTCAGAAGAACTGTTGCTGCTTGGAGATGCGGATGAACTGCTAGAAGATCCAGATGGTGTTGTTGAAGTAGATGGACTTGATGAATCATCTTCAGATGAAGGAAAATCAAGTTCATACCAATTTGGTGAATTTGGTTGACTTTGTGTATTTCCTTTTCTTCGACTCCCTTTAGTTTCTAACTTTTGAAGAAGTCTTTCGATTTATTCTGCACTCTTACTCTCTATTTCATAAAAAATGACATCCATGCTTACAATAAAATTTCCGTTGGTCAAAAGACGATACCCTTTCTTCTCATCAGAATAGCCAATCATTGTGCATTTCAAACTTCTTGAGTCAAGCTTAGTTCATTTTTCTTTCGGAACTAAGGCATAACATATTGATCCAAAAACTCGAAGATGTTTAACTCGAGGTTTCAAACCAAAACAAGCTTCATAAGGTGCGATTCCGTATAAAGAAGCAGTTGGAGATCTGTTTCTTAAGTAGACAGCTGTATGTATTGCTTTTGCCCAATATGTTGGACTTAACCTCTTGAAAGTTAACATGGATCTCGCCATTCCTAACAAGGTGCGATTCATTCTTTCGACTACTCCATTTTGTTGTGGAGTGTAAACATTTGTAAGATGTCTTCTTATGCCATTTTCACTGCAATAAGTTTTGAATTCATTTGAAGTGAATTCTCCCCCATTATCAGTCCTGAGAGTACCTATCTTTTCTTTGACTTCATTTTCAACAAGTTGGCGAAAAATTTTAAACTTCTCAAATGCTTCTGACTTGTTCTTCAAGAAGTAGCCCAAGTCATTCTACTGAAATCGTCAATGAATAGTAAGAAATATTTGCAACCACCAAATGAAGTTTGTAGTGGTCCAGAAACATCACTGTGAACTAGTTGTAGCCACCTGTTCGCACGCCATGAACTTGTTGGAAAACTTTCTCGGCTTTGTTTGCCATAAATGCAAGCTTCACATTTTGCATTTTCCTTTTTGAAAGTTGGCAGTCCCTTAAGCATCCTTTTTTTATGCAATTGAGAAAGACTCTCAAAATTTAAATGTCCATATCTTACATGCCATAGTCTTATAGGTGAAATACCTGTAGTCACAACCCCTGCAAAATCAAAATGCCTTAGAATAATTGTTCCTTTCATCCGTAACAGTTTTCCATCTTCATAACCTGTCATTATAGTTTTCAAGCTCTATTTGACTGAATTAATCTTAACTAAGCCATCTTCCATAATTACCTGATGTCCTGCTTGTCGAATTGTGACTAAAGACAACAAATTTTTCTTAAAGGTTGGTACATACCATACATTTGAAATCATTTTTTCTCCAATGCCAAGGAGAAAAAATTTAACTTCTCCTTTTCCATAAGGAGTATGTTTTGTATCATATCCAAGAAAAATGGAATTAAGTTGGAAATCTTGAAAATTCCAAAAAAAATCACGTCGAAAAGTCATGTGCTGAGTTACCCCTGAATCCAAGATCCACGCATGTTCATAGTCACTTCTAAGACGGGATGAAAGTTGTAATGCCAGCGAGGAAGTAAAAACATATTCTGAGTTATCATCATCTTGATCATTTGCAAATTGAGCTGAGTGCTGATGAAAATTGGGAATTTTATTAAGAGAAGTTCGAAAATCTTCAGCATAATGGCAAACTTTGTTACATCTTCGCCACACAATTTGACTTAAGTCTCTTCCTCTTCCTGAAGATTGTCCTCTGCCTCTGCTTTGACTTCTATTTTTAGGTTGTCCTCTACCTTGATTATTATTTCCTTGTCCTTGAAAATAGCCTCTTCCTTGATTGTTTCCTCTACCTTGAAAATTACTCTTGCCTGAACTGTTGCCTCTATTAAAGTTGTTTCCTATGCTTTGGCTTCAACCTCGACTTTGTACATTATGTGCTGCTTGATTCTGATTGAAAGTCCCTCTACCTCTGCTTTGAGAACTCTTAGTGGATGATTTACTAGTGCTGGCCTTTGTGAAAAAGACATCTTCATCAACTTTCTTCTTCTTCCCAAAAGTTTTATCATGTTGGGTCAACATTTCGTAGAGCTCATCAAACTTTAGTTTCTCTAACTTTCCAATTAATTGTAGAGTCTCCAAAAAATGTGTGTAGGAAGAAGGAATTCCAGCAATTAAAATTGTGACCATAAAACTATCATCTATTGCTGGAAAACCAACATTAATGATTTCTTGCCTAATATTTTCAAGTCTTGAGATATATTCAAGAACATCACCTCCTTCAGTGAATTTTTGTTGCAACAATTTTAATTGTAGATCAACTTTCTTTGATTCAGGCTGAGTATCAAAGAGGTCTTTAAAAGTTCTCAAAGCAGACCATGCATCTATAGCATTTTCTATATGGACATACATTTCATCATTGACAGAAGATTCAATGAGAGCTAATGCTTTAGCATTCTTAACTTCCCATTTTGCTAGTGCAACTGCATCTGTGGGTTTATTTGGCTTAATATCACCATCACATATTTCATGCCACAATTCATTATAAATGAGAGTGCTTTCGATGAGGCGTTGCCATGTTTTATAGAATTTTGTACCTTTAAGTTTGTCAGAATCAGAAAACAAATTAATCAACTTTGACATTGTAGTGTTAAAGCTTCGCACCAAGAATCAGAAAAAAAATAAATGTCAAGATGGGAAACACAACACGCAACACACTACGCAAAAAAAAAAGATCTATCGAGGCTTGGCCTTGACCCTCGTATAGTCGTTCAAACAGGAGAAAAATGACTGAGCTTTGCACTTGGCTCTAGTCAATTTCTCAAATATTTACAAGGTAACTTTAAAATTTTGACATTTACAACGATGCTCTTGCAAAACTTGGTAAAAAAAAGTTATCCCCCCTCAAAAGTAAAAATACTTTGAGTTACAATGTCACACTTATCCCTCCAAATAAAAAATTACAAATAAAATCTCCTTATTACTCCAAAAAATTTACAAATGACCTTTTTACTCAAAAAAAAAAAAAATTCCCAAAATTCTAAAACTCACCAGATCTCTCCAAAATAAAAAATGAAAAATTACCAAATATAGTATCTCCTTATTACTCCAAGTTACAAAATTCCGAGTTGTTCAGCTATTGACAACAACTGTTGTGTGCAGAAAAACCTCAGTGAAGTTGATAAGCCCAAAAGCCTTTTTGTTTTCGTATTTTTCCGGCAGTGAGTTAGGAGAGGGTTTAAGACCTCAAACCCTTCATTCCTGTTTCTATAAACTCCTGAGAATATGTCTCATTTTGGTAGATCGGGTCCTCCAGACATCAAAGACAGTTATTCTTTGCTAGTTCTGAACATCACTTTTTTTACAACTGCAGATGATAGGAGGACTGGTCATTCTAGAGAATTTTCTTTTGTCTGCTACAAATACATTGACGAGGTAGAGAAGGCGATCGAGAGGCTTGATGGGAGAAACATTGATGGAAGGGATATTGTTGTGCAATTTGCAAAATACGGCCCAAATGCAGAATCAATTTAGAAAGGAAGGCATTGATTTGTTGTACCACATGCAGGCCGCCACTCCAACACAGGTGGACCTGTTTTTTTTTTAGCAGAAGCTATCCAATCACTTGCTTGCTGAGCAACTGAAGAATGAGGAGACTGGCCTTGAAGATCTCAAAATTCTCTTTTCTGTCTAAATTCGAAATCAGTTGAAACCCTTGTGTCAGGAAGCAACTGCAGCAATGGTGGAGAACGATCTAACATCGAAAATTGCTCCCCATCTGGACCGCCATTTAGTTTTCCCTCTTCTGGAGTTTCTGCAGGAGAAACAACTCTATCCAGATGAACAAATTCTCAAGTCGAGGATTGACCTTCTCAGCAAGACCAATATGGTCAACTACGCCATGGACATCCACAAGAGCCTTTACTACACCGAAGACGTTCCACAAGAAATGACAGACAGTTGCCTTGTAGTAGTTGCAAGAGTAAAGTCATTGGAAGAAATCGTTGCACCAATGATTAGTTATCTACATAATCTATCACTTTTTAGGAGCTTCATTCTGACAAGCAGTATAATTTCCAGATGTTGAGTGATCAGTACCAGATTGGACCTAACTAGATAGATTCGCTATACCAATATGCTAAGTTTCAGTTTAAATGCGGAAATTACTCAGGGAAAGCAAACTTTTTATACCAATATCGCACTTTTGTACAAACAGTGAAAGGAGTTTGAGTGCCTTATGGGGTAAGCTAGCAGCAGAGATTCTGATGCAAAATTGGGATATTGCTCTGGAAGAGCTTAATCGGTTGAAAGAAATTATTGACTCTAAGAATTTTGCATAATAATAGAAAATCAAGGCACAAATTTTTTTGATAATAATACAACAATTTATTTTCAGATTTAAAAAACTAAAATCAATAAAATAGAATAAATTCTTTTCTTTTGAATAAGAAAAAGACAATTTGCATACCAATCATTTGTTGATCAGTTCAATGGAGTTTTCCAAAAACTTGTACAGTTGGAATCTCCTCTTCACATCCACTACAACATTACTGGAGCTCTGATACCAAAATAATGGCAGAAGTGTCCTCAGACATGTAATTTTATTAATAAAAAAAAATAATTACATATTTGATTTTGCAAGAGTTTACACCCGAACAACCAAACACTCTTGCAATGAGCTATTTATAAGCTCAATGTCCTAACTACCTCTAATTATGGATCACTTATTAAATAACAAGTGTCCATTTACAATAAATGCTATTCAAAACAACTAGCTAACAAATCTCCTAAAATAGAGCCTAAGATACGACACATTTGGAGAGTCATATCTTGTTACAACAATATACTAATTCTAAATCTCTATTAAATAATTAAATATTCTAGAATAATAATTATTAATTTAATATGTTAAATTAATAATTATTTTATTCCAACTTTATAACCTATGATAATATTTTATTTGGATCATCTAACAGAATGGAATATTTTCACCATGGGGCTCTGAGAATTCTCAGGATCACTGTAATAGGAGTTCTGGATGATAGTATGGAACGAGATGATGTATGTAGAGAATGTGCTCTAGAAAATTATGCCAAAGCAGCAATTCCTAGAAGTAAAAATAGGGCCAAGAGTGTACTAGGATTGATACACTCAAATATCTACGGACCCATGTCCACTAAAGCTCTAAGTGGTGCCGATTACTTCCTTACCTTCATTGATGACCACTCAAGGAAAACTTGGATTTATTCTCTGAAAACCAAAGACGAGGTTTTCTGTCAATTCATAGAGTTCAAGGCTCTGGTGGAGAATCTGACTACGAAGAAAATAAAAGTTTTGTGATCAGATAATGGTGGAGAGTATGTCGATAAAGACTTCACTGTTTTTTGTGCTAAGGAGGGCATCAAAAGAGAGTGGACATCTCCTTACAATCCGGATCAGAATGGAGTAGCAGAAAGAAAGAACAAGACTATTATAGAAGCAGCTAGGGCCATGATGTATGATCAAGATATGCCAAAATTCCTGTGGGCAGAAGCATGCAACACAATAGTCTATGTTCATAATGGAACTCCTCGTCGGGCATTAGGCAAGATTACTCCAGAGAAAGTCTTCACAAGGAATACACCTAAAGCCAGTCATTTCAGGATATTTGGGAGCTTAGCATATTGCCGCGTACCCAAGGAAAAGAGGAAGAAGCTGGATCAAACTGCAGAGCAAGGATATCTAGTGGGATATAGAGAGAACGCTAAGGCATATAGAATCTATCTTCCAGGGAGCAGGAAGGTAGTAGTTCGACGACATGTGAAGTTCATGGAAGACAGGGATTTCAGAAAATCTCAAGAAATGCCTTCCAAGGAGCAGTCAAAAGAGAAACCGTTGGTCAAACCTCTTCAACCAACGGAAGAAAAGAATTCTTCCTCGAGTTGGGAAGAGTCACAGTATGAGGAGGAGCTAACAGAAGCACCTGATAGTAGAGGAAGAATGAGCAAGGAACTTCATCAAATTCTACGAAATGTAGAGGACTTCATCAATGCGCCAAGGAACAATAAGAGGGAGCGAAAACAACTAGATAGATATCAGGCATTAGTAGCTCAAAATGGGGAGCCTGCGAGTTTTCAGGAAGCAGCTCAACATTAGGTCTAGCAGGATGCGATGGTAGAGGAGTACAACTCCATAATGGTGAACGATGTTTGGGAGGTAGTGCCAAGGCCTCAAGACAGATCAGTGGTAGCTTCGAGATGGATCTACAAGATTAAATACGCTGCAGATAGAAGTGTTGAGAAATACAAAGCTAGGGTTGTGGCTAAGGGGTATGCTCAAAAGGAAGGAATTGACCACGAAGAGACCTTCACCCTAGTAGCCAGGTATACATCTATTAGAACCGTGATATCTCTTGCAGCGCAGATGGGGTGGGAGACCAATCAAATGGATGTCAAAACAACATTTCTGAATGATTTGATAGAAGAAGAGGTATACATTGAACAACCAGAGGGCTTTGAGACACATGAGAAGAAGTATCATGTATGCAGATTGAAGAAAGCCTTGTATGAGCTAAAACAGACACCTAGAGCATGGTATGGGCGAATCGATGGCTACTTGCAGAAAATGGGATTTGTCAAGAGTGACGCAGATCCAAATCTCTACTATCTGGCTATAGAGAATGAGCCTCTAATCTTAGTATTATATGTGGATGATCTCTTTGTTAATCTAAGTTGTCATTGATGTCAATATAACAGTGTTTGTGATGGCAAATTCTTTGATACAATGATTGCCCATTGATGCCTATTGTATCATAATGCTCATAGTGATGAAAGTTTGATATATGATGATATAATGATGCAGGAGGTCGATTGAACAACAATTGAACAATAGATGACGTAGGGGGTCGATTGAACAGCAATTGAACAACGAATGAAGTAGGATGTCAATTGAACAGCAAATGACGCAGGAAGTCAATTGAACAGAAAATGACGCAGGAGGTCGATTGAACATCAATTGAACAAAAATTGACGTAGGAGGTCAATTGACTTCTATTGACAAGCAATTGAACAGGAGCAATTGAACATCAATTGAACAGCGATAATAGAGGAGTATCAAGGAGTTAACATATCAGAAGAGCGGGGGTAGGAAAGTACGGACTTCCTTGATCGTCGCTGAAGTCCCGCACTGAATCCTAACCGTCGATCTCATAGTCAACCCTTAGATCACGGTCAACTTCGGGGGTTAAGGACTATTTTTAATCTATGTGTCAGTCGAAGTCCCGCAAATCGTCTATTGAAATAACATTGTGGATCCATTGCGCCATTATAATACATCTTAAAGAATTAATTGCATCTACCATACCGCAAGTGTTTAAAGCTTGTCATGTTAAAACCTCCAATCATGATATTATTACGGACCCGATTGCTCCATTATAACACACCCTATTGTAATATCGCATCCGCTGTGTCAAAACTTTCATATCGCAATTCATAAATGGATGTCACAGTAAAAACTGTGATTGCGATATTATGGTGGCCCCGACTACACCACTATGACATAACTTATTGGAATATCACATCCGTCGCATATTGCAAGTCTTGATGAAATGTAACGATGGTAAACCATTGATTGCAATTAAGGTGATGACGTGGCACATGGGATATCCATATGGGTAATGTATCTCGGGCATCTATCACAGAGAAGAGGTAACAGTTCGTGAACTTGAAGGAACAGAGGAAGCCGGAAGGTCAAGCGAACGAAAGAAGAAGTCGAAAGGTCGAGAAACCAAAGGTCTGGCAGATGATGAAGGTACAAAAGAAGCCGAAGATGGAGAGAGAGTGCAGTGGAGTAGGAGGACAGAAGTAAGTCATAGGTCCAGTAGGGTTGGGAGCAGAAAATAACTACCAAACATATCCAGACAATATACAACATAAGGATTGGTGTCTTTGGATTTGGTGCTCCTAAATCCAAGGTTGGTTCCTTGACAAGACAGGGTTGGTTCCCTGGAGATTGGAGCCTCATAAAAAGTCCAAGTTGGTGCTTGGCAACTGGTTGGAGCCCTATATACATTGTACTTGATTTATTGTAAAGATTATATTAATAAAAACCTAAGTAACTGGATTCGTCCTATAGGCCCCATGAATCTGAATCCGTCGTGTCCAACACTATTCTCTTGAAATTCGTGTCCAAAAACCATGACATGTCGTGTCCTTTTTTTCCACGTCGAATCCGACTGCTTGTCACGATTTTGGCAATGTGTCATGATTTTGGGAATCATGTCCTGTTTTCCAGGACTTTCTAGGTGGAAAAAGTGACCTGCGCGGGTATGAAAAGGGTGTATTTTCTCATTACAACCACACATATTTTCATTTGGCAAGTGTTTTGTGAGTTGTTGGCAAGTGGAGAAGGGTTTGCAGCAAGGAGTTAAGGGAGTAGAGCATTCAGCAAGGAGATTCAAGCACCAGGTAAGTGAATTTCACCTCCATTTTTTTGCATTTCTTACAGCAGTTTGTATATGATTTTCTGTTACAAATTTGTGCATGCTTTGTTCATTTCTTTTACAGTATTCATGGCTCAATCAAAGACAGCAGATAGGGGGCAAAGGAAGGGCAAAAATGTCATCAGTGGAGATGCCCCTCCTCCCCCAATATCATTAGAGTCTGCTGCAAGTGATGTTGAGGGAAGAGGAGGACCTAAAGACAATGATAAATATCCATTGTGGAAATATGTCACAAGAGAGGATGGACCAAACACCAAGGGCAAGGGAGGAGGCAATGTGCAATGGAAATGCAACTTTTGTCACATTTCTTTCAAAAGCACATATTACCGTGTGAAATCACATTTGTTGGCTTTACCGGGTTGTGGGATTAGAGTTTGTAAAGCTATTTCTTTACAAAAGAGAAAAGAATTGGAAAATGAGGCCAATGTTGGTATGGAACATGTGGCTTCAAAATCAAGAAAACCCAAGAATGAAGACCCCCTTCCATTTTTGAGGAAAGCCACCACCAAATTTCCATTTGAGAGTTCTACTTCTACTGGGGGACAAGCATCAAAAAGAAGAGCACTTGGTCCAATGGACAAGATTTTCCAAAAAGAGAGATGGGAAGAGCTTGATCTCACCATTTCCTTCTTCTTCTATCAAAAATTCATATCATTTAATGTTGCACGTTCACCTCTATTTATTGAGATGTGCCGAGCTCTAACTCAAGGGGCTCCAGCGGGGTATGTGCCTTCTGGGTTAGAGAAGCTGAGAACCACATTGTTGACAAAGGCAAAAAAAGAGGTGCAAAAAATGCTTGAGCCTATTGTAGCATCATGGCCAACATCTGGGGTTAGCATTGTTTCTAATGGATGGACAGATCCAGCACGACATCCAATCATCAACTTCATGGTGTCTTCCTTGAGTGGTCCAGTTTTCATGAAAGCAGTGGATACACTTGGCGAATACAAGGATGCACAATTTATTGGTGAGTTATTTATTAAAGTTATTGAAGATGTAGGTGTTGATTCTTGTGTGCAAATCATTACAGATAATGCACCAGTTTGCAAGGTTGTTGGCATGATTGTGGAAGCTAAATATCCACAAGTGTTTTGGACACCTTGCATTGTCCATTCAATGAACTTAGCACTGAAATCCATTGCTTCTGATGTGCTTTGGATTGGAAGCATTATTGAGGATGCAAGACATATCCATAACTTTGTGAAAAATCATACAAATTCCCTCACTATCTACAAGGAGTACACCAATCTATCATTGTTGAAGATTGCTGATACACGGTTTGCATCTTCATTCATGATGTTGAAGAGGTTGGGGGAGGTCAAGACCACTCTTGGGTCCATGGTTATTTCTGAGTTTTGGTCTTTTTAGAGAAAGACAGATCAGGTAACCTCTAAAAGAGTGAAGGACACAGTGCTAGATGATGCTTGGTGGGAGAGGGTAGATCTAGTTATTCAGATCATGGACCCTATCATTTCTTTGCTTCGATTTGCAGATACAGACAAACCCATCCTAGGAGAGGTTTATGAGGGATGGGATTCCATGATTGAGTCTGTGAGGAGCATTATTCTACAGAGTGAGTGCCCCAAGTATGAGACATCACCAAAGGCCTTCTGTGATACCATACATGATATTCTTGTCAATAGATGGGACAAGAATTGTACACCTTTACATTGTTTGGCTCACTCATTGAACCCCAAATACTACAACCATGGGTGGCTGAATGGTGGACCTTCCCGCAAATTCCCTCCTCACATGGATGGTGAAATCTCACAGGGGAGGAAAGAGGCATTCAGGCAGATTTATCAGGATAGTGCATTGCTTGCTGAGGTGGAGGATGCCTTTGCAGAGTTTTCCACTGGTAGTGGTCGATTTGGAGGTTATGATGTGATTAGAGACAGGGGGCTAAGAAGCCCTATTCTTGGTGGGCAAATCATGGGGCAACAAGGCCTCCTCTTCAACAGTTAGCCATGAGGCTCCTCTCTCAGGTGACTTCATCCTCTTGTTGCGATAGGAATTGGAGCACATACGGGAATTTGTATAGTGTGAAGAATAGCAGGCTTGAGCAGTCCAGGGCAGAGACAATGGTGTATGTGCACACCAACCTTCGTCTTATTTACAGGTAGAGGGAAGCGTGGTTGAGGGGAAAGACAAATATGTGGGATGTCTTTCCTGATGATATGGGTCTAGACACCAGTGTTGAGTTGGCATTGGCCATGGATCTCAATGATCCAGTGCTAGAGCCTGTTAGATTTGATGACTTATAGGGGTCAACCTCCACACCAGCAGATGTAAAGGCGACTATGGATACAAGGGAGGAGGAGGATGCAGAGGAGAGCAGTGGGGACCATGATGATGAGGACATTGATGTTGATTCTGATGCTGATTCTGATGCTAATTGATGCCTTGAGGCTTGTATACCTGTAGTTGTTTTATATTTTCTATTTCTATTTGCCATTGGAATTGCACAACACTACCTATGTAACACATTTTGATTTGATGACTTAATGAGAAAACTACAGTTGTTAGTGTGTTTATCTTACTATCTTGTAGTTGTAAGTTGTCTTTCAGTTATGAATTATGAATCATGATTTAATAGATTTATCATTTATGTGATCAATACCACTGACATGTATTTGAATTTTTTATGTACTATGCATACTAATAGTTATAGATGAAGATCTATGTTTGAAATCAATAAATTTGTATCATTAATTAAAATTTTTGTAAGAAATATCTAATTTTTAATATATATATATATATATATAAAATAATATATAACGAATCCTACGTGTCCTATTCCAGGGGGTCAGTGTGTCTGAATCCGACACCGCGAATCCCGAATCCCCGTGTCAGGTGACTTAGATAAAAACATTTATTCATGTTGTTCATTTTGTGTTCTAAATATAAATTATTTAACTGGTAAAAGGAACACTGATTCACCCCCCCTCTCAGTATTTCCAACAATTAGTATCAGAGCCAGTGCCTTCACTCAAAAACCTAACAGCTTGAAGGTTGATCATCAGAACACAAATGACGAAGCCAAGGAAGAAAGTCTCCAATCCTCCTAAAGATGTGTCTCCCTCTACCATTAAAATAGAAGACAATCAATTTGTGGAGGCTCCATGGTTCAATGGAAACTTTGATATATGGGAAACAAGAATGAGGAATTTCTTAAAGACTCAAGGCATTGAAATCTAGAAATCAGTGATAGTTGATAGCATGATGGATGGAGAATCCAAGGAGTACAATGCAAAAGCAATGAAGGCAATTTTGAATGGGCTACCTAATTCTATAAAGAATAATCTAGGAAAATGTTCATTAGTGAAGGGTATATGGGACAAACTTCATGACCTTCACTCAAAAGGAGCATTGACCATGACCACTAGTCAAGAAGATGATGGAAACCAAGAACGAAATCCATAACCCATCATAGAAGCTGAAAATGAGATTGATGACATCAAGGCTAAAGAATACCTAGAAAATGAAGAGAATGAAAAAGACATTGTAGAAGATCTCCTCACTAAACATATGGCTTCCATGGAAGAGATTATCAATTTGAAAAAGGAAAACGAGGAACTTAATAAGAAAGCACTAGCTGGTGACCAAGACCAAACAAGGAAGAAAGTTGACCTTGTCAAGCTTCAAGTACAAGAAAGGGATGAAGAGCTTGCCAAGCTTAAGAAGGAATTTCATCAAAGCAAAAGAAAGCATCATGAAGAAGTCATATCCATGACAAATCAATTGGATAAAGCAAAGAAACGGGAAGATACCTTGTCAAGTCAACTTGAACAAAGGCACAAGTGCATGAACAAACTTGAAGAAGATATTGGTCAGTACAAGGTATAGGTCTCCTCTCTCAAATCTCAACTACAAGAAATAAGAAAGTTAGCACAAGGAGCTGAGAAGACAATGGAAGCATTGGCAATCATAGAAGAATAGGTTGATGAAGCAGAAAAGGAGAGAAACACCATGATATGTCAACTAAAAGAAAAGGATGGAGAAATCTTCAAATTAAAATCTAACACCAATATTCTCAAGGCCGAAATGTGTAAAGCTACAAGGATCAAGGAAGAAATGGAGAGCAGTCTAGCAAAGGAAAATGAAAAAATCTTCAAAATGAAGTCAGATATCATCTCCCTTAAATTAGTAGCAAATGAAGCAATACGTATTAAGGAAGATATTGAGAAAAAACTTGCTAAGAAGAATAATAATTGCAAAAAATTGGAAGAAGAGATTGTCTCCCTCAGGAAAAAGGTTGAATGGATGGACAAAACCTTGAAGAGCTCTCAAGCCTTGGATGACATGCTTAGCCATCAAAGATGTCCATTTGATAAATCAGGTCTTGGGTATGTAGGTGAATCCTCAAGCAAGAATGATAATGCTTCAAACAACAAGGATATGAGGAAGTCAGAAAGAAATGTTGATGCTCCCAATTTCAGCAAAGGTAAAGATAAAGAGTCAAGGCAATAATGAAGGAAGTCCTGTCCCAAGAAGAAATGCAAATGTTGTCAAGGATGCAAGAAGCAATGGTTATCATCAAAGGATCTCAAGGCAGAAAGACTTCAAAAGTACATCAAGGAAATCTCCATCTCCCAGGTACCAAATTTTATTTCTTAGTTATTGTTATTCTTGTACAAACTTTGGATACATGGCAAAAGATTGTAGGGCTTATAATGATCCCCGTCAATCTCCGAGAAGCAATTTCGCAAGAAGAAGTCATGAATTCTTATTCATGAAAAACATAGAATGCTTCAAGTGTCATAACATTGGTCATAGGGCACATAATTGTAACTTGACTTGGGCACCTTCTCAAGCTAGAACCATGCCAGAAAAGAAAGTTACACAAGTATGGAGAAGAAAGCAAATACAATCTGAAAAAAAACTCCTGAATCCTCCAGCCAACAACACATGTTGTTGACTTGATGAAGATATTCTTGATATTTTGAGTGTTTGATGATGGGATTCTGCCAAAAAGAAACCATGCATACAGTTAGGGGGGGCTTGTGATTCTTGATCATTATTGCGAAAGCTATTCATGAAAGGGTCCTTATGAAATCCTTATTGAGCTATATTAACAATCATCCTTTGATAAAGATCATTTCTCAGGAGCACTACATTGAAGAACATGATCTTGTAACCATTCTTTGGACTATTGTTGAATTTGTTTTCCACTTGATCACTAAGCATAAATTGGAGCAGCAGAGAAGGCCATCCAGTGCTAGAGAAATAGGGAAAATAACTATGTTGTTGGTATTACATAAGTTGAATGTCTCGACTCAGGGATATAATGGGAGAACAGGTAAATCAAGGACAGTAATAGAGGCAACCTTAAAACAAACAAACACATTTGGGAATGGAGCTTGAAGCAAGAGCAGTTGGAAGAATCTAGCATAATTGAAGCATTGCAAAAAGTTGTCAACCAGTCACAGATTGGATATCAAAATCTACTAGTGGAGATAACTTTCAGGTTTTGGTCTAACGACAATCGTGATTCATGAATTGAAGATGTTGGACACTGTAAATCGTGATTTCCAACAGTGATCTTTGCATCTTTTGAATCTTGTTGAAACAAGATAAGATCTAATTGACCTACGGACTTGTTGTACTAAAATTATTCGAATATCAAAATGCAATTATGAAATGCGGTGACCTAAGCATAAAGGTGAAGTGTGATGCTTTTAGCATAAAAGTTTGCGGACCTGTGTGTATAGTGCCAATTCCTCACAATAACCATATCGGCATAAGTCTCATGACTACAATAACAGGGTTATTCTAGCGCAAAGAATTTCCAGTGACAAGGCTACTCTAGGACATGACATTGTTTTGAATATTTATATATACATATACCCTTGGTTCAGTACTTGCCAAAAGAAAAGCCGACCTAAGCAAATTCTCTATAAAACGTTGGCTTCATCATCATTGTTGCAACAGAGAGAAAGGGTGATTTGTAGCAACATCAAGGTACGTTTTGCAACTTGTAATTCTTGTAACCACAATGGATTAGTCTTGGTTGAAAATCTCATTTATGAACCCTAAAGATTGGAGCCATGTTGGGTCCCTATAATACTAGCGATTACCCAATTACTATTGTAGTATAACCCTTATTAATATTGTTGTGCCCCTATTGCCCCCATATTGTTATTACTGTGCCCCATAGAATCCCTCTATTTTTATTTTTGTGGCTTTATATTATTATTGTTAGGTCGACTGGATTATATTGTGACTCCTTAGACTCCTATATATAGAAAGGAGGTTTTGTCATTTGAATCATCTAAGAATTGTTCATTTATGTAACGTAAAGGAGGTTTCCCCCTCGAAGAGGCTGAATTCTAAGGCCTTGATCTATCTTTTCTATCTTTTCTTGAGCTGGTTTCATAACATTTGGTATCAGAGCTTTGGATTCTAGGGTTTCGCTGCTCCAAACAGGTCATCGTGGAATTTTCGCTATAACTTTTTTTCTATCACGTTTCAGAAGTTTAAAAAAAAAACCATTTTAGAATACATCGCGCTGAACCTTGGGTCCGAATTTTGGAGCTTTTCGCATGATATTTGCGGAGATATGATCTGAGGAAGTTGGTCTTTTTGCAGACTCTAGAATTACATTCAAAACAGGTGACCTGGGGAAAATCGTCATAAATTTCTCTCTGGGGATCAGATTGAAATTTCATAAGAAGGTGTAGAAAGAGGACAGACTGTAGTTTCTTGTATGCATTTTTCAGATCCAAAGGTCGAAACAGTGACTCGTGGCACGTCGTACAAGTTCCCTCTACTGAACTAGTCTATAATCAAGTCACAGTGGGAGATTTTGCATAACTCTTTCTTGGAGAATCCAATTTGGGTCAGACTTGTGGCATTGGAAAGAGGACACAGAGGGCTACTGCAAGTCACAAATTCAGAACTAGATGATTGAAAAGTACAGAGATACATCAGAGGCAATATCGAGCTCCTACAAAGTGAAAAAAGGTGTGTAGATTTTCTTAAATTTTTGCTTAAGCTTGGTTTGAAAATTTATTTTGAAGGAATTCAAAGGGTATAATAGAGCATTATTATCGGTAACTGATGCCCCGAGGAAAGAAAATGCAAACACCTAGTAAGGAACCTGAAAGCTCTAGCATGACTCATGAAGAAGAAGAAGAAATGCTATATGATATATCAAAATTACAAGAACAAGTGCAACGAGTGTCACTTGCACAAAAAGCAACAAAATCTAAAATGGATGGTTTAAGGAAAGATGTAGAAGCTAAGATGGATGGTTTAAAGAAAGGTGTAGAAGCTAAGATGGATGGCATAGAAGCTAGGGTGAATGGCATGGTCGCTAAAATTGATGGCATGGATGATAAGATGGAAGAATTGAAGATAAATATGAATAAGTTGCTACAAGAAATGGTCACTAAGGGTGAAAGGGTACTAAAGGAAACTCATGATGAGAACAAAAGAAATGTTAATCATGATTCCATAGACTCTAATGTTGGATCAAAGACTCACCATGTTCCAAAAATCGATATGAGGAAGTTTGATGGCAAGGATCCCGCCACATGGATATTACAGATGGAGCAATTCTTCGATCTCAATAATGTGCAAAACACACAAAAGGTACGTATGGCAACTTTATATTTGTAACCAAATCAGTTTGTATGGTATCAATGGCTTTGCTCTCGTAAACAATTTATCACTTGGGCAATTTTTACGGAAGAATTGATAGCACATTATGAGGATACAAAAAGCAACACTTTTTTTAGCCAACTGATAAGTCTCAAACAAAAGGGTTCAATAATGGAGCACATTGAGGAGTTCCAAAAATTGAACTTAAGGGTAAAAGATATTCCAGAGGAGCATAGGATTGATGTGTTCACAGGGTCTTTAAAGGATAATATCCAACATGATGTTCGCCTTTGGGAACCTGATTCATTAGAGAAGGCATTCAGGTTAGCAAGAAAAATGAAAAGAAAAATTATGGCAACCAGGAAGCATACCACTCACAACTATAAAGACGGAAGTGTTGTTGCCCCTAGTCTTCCACAACCTATAAGGTTGACACCACAACAATTGGAAGAGAAAAGAGAAAAAGGGCTTTGTTACAATTGTGATAGCAAGTACACTAAAGGTCATAAGTGTGCTGAGAAGAAATTTTTCTACATAGATTGTGAAGAGGAAGAAGAAAAGGAGCAAGAAAGGTCAAAAGAAGAGGATATACTCCAGGAACAAAGCCTAGATGAAGAACAAATAAATCCAACCATATCTTGTAATGCATTGGCAGGAATTACCACTCCTCAAACCATCAAAATACAAGGACAAATCAAGAAGAAAAAGGTAATAGTGTTGATTTATTCAAGAAGCACCCACAATTTTATTCATTGTAAGGTAGCAAAAGAATTGAATTGCTTCCTATATCCAGCACCAGAGTGTCAAGTGATGATTGCAAATGGAGGAACAATAAATTTCTCTGGAAAGTGCCATAATATCAAGCTATCCATGGGAGAATATGTATTGACTAGCCCAATGCTTTCCATTCCAATGGGAGGTGCTGATGTTGTACTAGGAGTCCAATGGCTACAATCCTTGGGTACAATAGCTTTTAATTTTCAAGAACTTTTCATCAAATTTTCTATGAAAGGAAAGGAAGTTGAATTAAGGGGTATTGCAGGGAAACCAGGAAAGATAATCAGCTCTAATGGTATGACAAAGCTTCTAAAAAAGGAGCAAAGAGGTGTAATTGCACAATTATGTTCACTAGATGTTTCCACATTAGAATCATCTATTTCTCCAGATCTCCAAAAAGTCCTAGACAATCATTCCAAGGTATTTGAGACTTCCAAAGGTCTCCCACCTATGCGTGATCATGATCATGCTATTCATCTGATTCCAAGAAGTGTTCCTCCAAACATCAGGCCGTACAGATATCCCTATGTCCAAAAGAGTGAAATTGAACGTATGGTTGCAGAAATGCTAGAGGCTGGTATAATTCAACCAAGTCAAAGTTCTTTCTCTGCTCCAGTAGTATTGGTGCACAAGAAGGATGGATCATGGCGCATGTGTCCAGATTATAGGGAGCTCAACAAGCTCACTATTAAAGATAAGTTCCCCATTTCTGTCATTGATGAATTACTGGATGAATTGCATGGATCAATTTACTTCACCAAGTTGGATCTTCGTTCAGGATATCATCAAATCAGAATGAAGACTGAAGACATTCTGAAAACAACATTTAGAACTCATGAGGGTCATTATGAATTTTTGGTCATGCCTTTTGGCCTTACCAATGCACCTTCAACATTTCAAGGTTTGATGAATTCAATTTTCAAACCATTCCTTAGAAAATTTGTGTTAGTATTTTTTGATGATATACTAATCTACAGCAAGTCTTGGAAGTATCATGTTAAACATGTTGACAGGGTGCTACAACTATTGGAGGAGAAACAATTATATGCAAAAAGATATAAATGTTTCTTTGGAGTCCAGGAGGTGGAATATCTGGGTCATATTGTATCTCATGAAGGAGTTAAGGTAGACCCTAGCAAAATTAAAGCCATTAAGGAGTGGAAAATCCCCACATCCATAAAGCATCTGCGAATATTTCTCAGGTTGACAGGGTATTATCGCAAGTTTGTTAAGAATTATGGGAGAATAGCAGCACCTCTAACAACAGTATTGAAGAAAGATGCATTTTCATGGACTCCAGAAGCAAAAAAGGCCTTTGAACATCTTAAAGAGGCAATGTGCCAAGCACCGGTCTTAGCTACACCGGACTTCACAAAAACCTTTATTGTGGAATGTGATGCTTCAGGAAATGGAATTGGTGCTGTTCTAATGCAAGATGAAAGACCCATTGCTTTTGAAAGCCATCCAATCAAGGGAAAGTTTTTAAGAAAAGCTATTTATGAGAAGGAAATGTTGACAATACTCCATGCACTTAAGAAATGACGACCCTACCTAATGGGAAGACACTTCAAGGTAAAAACGGATCATGATAGCCTTAAATACTTTTTAGAACAAAGATTATCCTTTGAAGAGCAACAAAAGTGGGTCACAAAGATGTTGGGTTATGACTTTGAAATCATCTACAAAAAAGGGAAGCAAAATGTGGTGGCAGATGCAATCTCAAGAAAGGATGAGGATGTGGAAGCATTGTTGTGCGCCATTTCTATTATCCAACCAGATTGGATAAACGAAGCAAGGGAGGAATGGAAGAATGACGAAGAAGTGTGGGCACTTATTCAAAAGTTACAACAAGATTCCAGTACGTCTGATGCATTTAGCTGGAAAAATGATTCGTTATGGTACAAAGATCGCTTATACCTCTGTAAGAATTCTCAGCTAAAACAAAAGATTCTTATGGAATTGCACACTTCCCCCTTAGGAGGGCACTCAATATTTTTAAAAACTTACCACATGGTTAAGAAGGAATTTTTTTGGGATGGCCTTAAATCAGATATTCAAAAGTTTGTGGCGGAATGTTTGGTTTGCCAACAAAATAAATTTGAAACAATTAAGACACCGGGTCTATTACAACCTTTATCCATTCCAAGCCAACATTGGGAGGAGGTTTCAATGGATTTTATCACAGGTTTACCCAAGTCTGAGGGAAAGAGTGTCATCATGGTGGTAGTTGACAGACTTACCAAGTATGCACACTTTCGTGCATTATCACATCCATTTAAAGCCAGTACAGTTTCTACTGCATTTATGGAAACAATTCAAAAGCTACATGGAAACCCAAAGATTATTGTAAGTGACAGAGATCCCATTTTCACTGGAAACTTTTGGACAGAATTATTTTCTTGTCTTGGTACTCAGTTAGCTCATAGCTCATCTTATCATCCTCAATCTGATGGGCAAACTGAGATAGTAAACAAATGTTTGGAAGGATATCTTCGTTGCTTTGTATTTGATAAACAGACACAATGGGTCAAATGGTTGCCTCTGGCTGAATGGTGGTATAACACTTCCTTCCATACAGCAACAAAAATGACCCCATTTATGGCACTTTATGGGTATCAACCACCATCCATCACATCATATTTAAGAGAAAATTCTAAGGTTCAGGTAGTGGAACATCACATTGAACATCAACAACAAGTCCTCCAACTCTTAAAGGATAACCTCGTGTTGGCACAGAATAGAATGAAACAACAGGCAGATCAACATCACAGTGAAAGAAGTTTTGGTGTAGGTGATTGGGTATTCCTATGGCTACAACCATATAAGCAAATGTCCCTCAAGCAAGCTAAGAAGGATAATAAATTATCACCAAAGTATTATGGTTCGTACAAGGTGTTGCAAAAGATTGGTACTATGGCATACAAATTGGAGCTTCCTGTAGCTTCTCGATTGCACCCAGTTTTCCATGTTTCATGTTTGAAGAAGGTTATAGGCGACAAGCTCCCAGTTCAAACAATATTTCCAGAACTTGACGAGGAAGGAAAAATTATATTGGAACCGGAAGCAGTCACAGAAACAAGAACTCGACAGCTACGAAATCGATCGATTTCAGAGTATCTTATCAAGTGGAAGAACTTATCCGCTGAAGATTCCACATGGGAGGATGAGAATTTTATGCAGAAGTATCCAGAACTACTCAAGCGTTGAGGACAACACTTTTTTGAAGGAGAGGGGCATGTTGGGTCCCTATAATACTAGTGATTACCCAATTACTATTGTAGTTATACCCCTTATTAATATTGTTGTGCCCCTATTGCCCCCATATTGTTATTACTGTGCCCCATAGAATCCCTCTATTGTTATTTTTGTGGCTTTATATTATTATTGTTAGGTCGGCTAGATTATATTGTGACTCCTTAGACTCCTATATATAGAAAGGAGGTTTTGTCATTTGAATCATCTAAGAATTGTTCATTTATGTAATGTAAAGGAGGTTGCCCCCTCGAAGAGGCTGAATTCTAAGGCGTTGATCTATCTTTTCTATCTTTTCTTGAGTTGGTTTCATAACATCATCATTGTTGGCAACAGTTAGAAAGGGTGATTTGTAGCAACATCAAGGTACATTTTGCAACTTGTAATTCTTGTAGCCACAATGGATTAGTCTTGGTTGAAAATCTCATTTATGAACCCTAAAGATTGGAGCCATGTATGAGTAACATTTCTGTAGCAGCCCATAGTCACTGTATTGTATTATTCAAAAGAAAATAGTAAGAATTTTGGGTCTTCTTGTTGACTGTGAATCATCACTTCCAAACTGAGCCAACGATCATAAGGGTTTGTACAAGCCAAAAATTCAATCTACTTATGACTTTTGGATTACAAGAAGACACAAAATTCTTACTATTTTCTTTGGAATAATACAATATAGTGACTATGGGCTGCTACAGAAATGTTACTCATACATGGCTCCAATCTTTAGGGTTCATAAATGAGATTTTCAACCAAGACTGATCCATTGTGGTTACAAGAATTACAAGTTGCAAAACGTACCTTGTAACCATCACAAACATTGCTATATTGACCTGAGAAAATTCTCTATAAAACGTTGGCTTCATCATCATTCTTGCAACAGTTAGAAAGGGTGATTTGTAGCAACATCAAGGTACGTTTTGCAACTTGTAATTCTTGTAACCACAATGGATTAGTCTTGGTTGAAAATCTCATTTATGAACCCTAAAGATTGGAGCCATGTATGAGTAACATTTCTGTAGCAGCCCATAGTCATTGTATTGTATTATTCCAAAGAAAATAGTAAGAATTTTGGGTCTTCTTGTAATCCACAAGTCAGAAGTAGATTGAATTTTGGGCTTGTACAAACCCTTATGATCGTTGGCTCAGTTTGGAAGTGATGATTCACAGTCAACAAGTTGAAGTTGTTGATCTTTGCTATCACAACTTTGTAGCAAGGATTCCATATCATTTTGGCATATCATTGCACAATAATAAGGGATTCCTTCAATCACCATCATTGCAAAGACTTTTACAAGAACACAAGGAAAATATGGCTCATCAAAAGGACTATAGAAAGGAGAATGTTGTGCAGTCGAATATAGCTCAGTAACTTAAGGAGAAGCACATAGATACAAAAGAATCCTGATTTGAAGAAAGATAGCGAGAATGACAATTTCAGTGGCATCTTCTCCTGATTTAGACTATAAAGACTCCTCAATTCTGAATGTGAAGACAACAAAATTTGGATTGCGGAAGCATAAAAACTTGGACTCGAAAATTTGGTGTATGGATATTTAGAGCCTATTTGGAAGCATTGAAATGGAGCATCTTTAAGTATTGTTGAAAGCATTATGAAGAAGATCTGAAACATGAAGAGGGAATAATGTGCTAGTTGATGATGAGGCAACAATCCTTCTATTTTGAGTAAAAAGAAGAGCACTTCGACAGGGGGAGTCCTTGTGCACTCCTTTGCCATTGATGACAAAGGGGGAGAGAAGAAGAATATTGCTATCAACGACAAAGGGGGAAATTGTTAATCTAGGTTGTCATTTATGTCAATATAGCAATGTTTGTGATGGAAAATTCTTTAATACAATGATTTCCCATTGATGCCCATTGATCATAATGCTCATAGTGATGAAAGTTTCATATATGATGATATAATGACGCATGAGGTTGATTGAACAACAAATGATGCAGGAGATCGATTGAACAACAAATGACGCAAGAGGTCGATTGAACAAAAAATGACATAGGAGGTCAATTGAATAGCAATTGAAAATCAAATGGCGTAGGAGGTTGATTGAAAAACAATTGGCGCAGGAGGTCAATTGACTTCTCTTGATCAACAATTGAACAGGAGAAATTAAACAACGATAACAGAGGAGTATTGCAGAGTATCAGAGAGTTAACATATCAAAAAAGAGGGGTTAGGAATGTACGGACTTCCTTGATCGTGGCTGAAGTCCCACACTCAATCCTAGTCATCGATATCATAGTCAACCCTTAGATCATGGTCAACTATGGGGGTTAAGGCCGGTTTTTAATCTTTGTGTCAGTCGAAGTCCCGCAAACCGTCGATTGAGATAACATTGTGGACCCGCTGCGCCATTATAATACATCTTAAATAAATAATCGCATCCGCCATACTGCAAGTGTTTAAAGCCTTGTCATGTTAAAACCTTCGATCACGATATTATTACAGGCCCGATTGCTCCATTATAACACGCCCTATTGTAATATTGCATCCGTTGTGTCAGAACTTTCATATCGTAATTCATAAATGGATGTCACAGTAAAAACTGCGATTGCGATATTATGGTGGACCCGACTGCACCACTATGACATAACTTATTGGAATATCACATTCGTCGCATATCGCAAGTCTTGATGAAATGTAACGATGGTAAACCACCGATTGCGATTAAGGTGATGACGTGGCACGTGGGATCTCCATATGGGTAACGTATCTCGGGCATCTATCACAGAGAAGAGGTAACAGTTCATGAACTTGAAGGAACAGAGGAAGCCGGAAGGTCAAGCGAACGAAAGAAGAAGTCGAAAGGTCGAGAAACCAAAGGTCTGGCAGACAATGAAGGTACAAAAGAAGCCGAAGATGGAGAGAGAGAGGAGTGGAGCAGGAGGATAGAAGTAAGTCGTAGGTCCAGCAGGGTTGGGAGCAGAGAATAACTACCAAACATATCCAGAAAATATACAGCAGAAGGATTGGTGTCCTTGGAGTTGGTGCTCCTAAATCCAAGGTTGGTGCCTTGACAAGACAGGGTTGGTGCCCTTGAGGTTGGAGCCTCATAAAAAGTCCAAGTTGATGCTTGGCAATTGGTTGGAGCCCTATATACATTGTACTTGATTTATTGTAAAGATTATATTAATAAAAACATTTATTCATGTTGTTCATTTTGTGTTCTAAATATAAATGATTTAACTGGTAAAAATAACAAATGAAAAGGAATGTTGATTCACCCCCCCTATCAGTATTTCCTACACTCTTCTTGACAGGATCATCGAGGCTCATAGGGGACTGCAAGAAGAATCTAGCCATGGAATTCGACATGAAGGATTTGGGACAAATGCATTATTTCTTAGGGTTGGATGTTTGGTGGCAAAAGGGGGAGATCTTCCTTGGGCAAGGGAGATATGCTACAAAAATCCTGAAGAGATTCAGGATGGAGGACTATAGACCCATGGCTACTCCAATGATAACCAACTAGAAGAAGATTGATGCATCAGAAGACAAAGATGTTGATCCCACCTTATACAGGGAGCTCATAGGGTCCCTAATGTATCTGGTCAATACCAGGCCAGACATTTGCTACGCTGTCAACACCCTCAGCTAGTTCATGGGGGAGCCGAAGAGGGCGCACTGGGCAGTAACCAAACATGTTCTCAGGGATTTACAGGTAACAATCAATTATGGAATCTTGTACAATAGTGGTAAGGATATCATATTGAATGGGTTTACTGATGTAGATTGGGCAGGAAGTTCAGTGGATTGGAAAAGTACCTTTGGGTACTGTTTCAACATTGGATCAGGAATGACCTCCTGGTGCAGTAGGAAACAGAAATCTATGGCTTTGAGCTTAGCTGAGGCAAAATATATGGCCACAAGAACAACTTCATGCGAGGCCATATCGCTTAGAAAATTGTTTGTGAATCTATTCAGAAGAAATATGGAGGTGACCAAGATCATGTGTGATAATCAGAGTTGCATCAAGCTCTCTGAGAATCCATTGTTTCACGATCGGTCAAAGCATATTGATATCTGGTGTCACTTTGTCAAAGACTATGTCTAACGAGGAGTTGTACAGTTGAGCTACACTCATACAAGAGAACAAGTGGTAGACATCCTTACCAAGGCCCTTGGAAGAACCAAGTTTGATTATTTCAAGGGGAAGATGGGGATGATAAAGAATCCATTTCAGTAGTAGAAATGGGTATGATGTTGCAATGTAGTAGCAGTCAGTAGTAGCACGATGCAACATGATAAGAGGAGTTTGCAGTGCAGATGCAGTGTTGGAAAGAAGGACCAGCAACAGCACGGATGCAGACGGAGCTGCAGTACAAATGTAGCAGTGGCAGTGATAGAGCCACGGGGAGCAGTACAAGATGTAGCAATGCAGAGGATGTTGGGTAGGAAGGCTTAGCATCAACACAAGTACCGATGCCGTATGATCAGAGTAATGCTCAGGGTGGAGTATTACTAGAGCATGGTCCTCGCTAAGAGGGAGTGTTGATTTGGGGTAGCATCATATGTGTTCTAGCCAAGAAAATTGGTGGAGAGGCTAAAGCACACAAGATATCCAAGACCCGGAAATGGTTTGGGCAGATTCGAACCGGTTTGGGAGATCTTAAAACAATTAATATTTTTAATGCAGTTCATAAGTATAAACTTAGAAAAAATAAAATATTAATGGGTATTAATATAAAATTGGGTTAGAAGGTTCCAAAAGTCATGATCAAGCCAAATCTAATCTTAGTCTTTGATTAGAGATTTAATCTTGACGGTTGAAGGACCAGCAGGAAAAGTATAAGAAGAGGCTTGAGGGTCAGTTGGAAAACATACCGAGAGAGACCAGTCAGTTTGATTTCTGGAGCGGGGTTAGCTAAGAAATTCTTACTAGTGGCCTGGAGAGCAGCAAGAGGCAACAAGTACAGAACAGAGAGTCGAGAACAGCATCAAGGGAACATCGTAGAGGTTGGAGAGGCAGATGCAGAGCCTCTCAAGTAGACGCAGACTTTGCAGTCATTGGAGGGCCCGTGTTGGTGATGCAGAGAGGCCCAATGATGACGTAGACAGGGAGGGGCTGGCACATAGGGTCTGGGAGTTACACAGAGGTCAATCACACTAACGCTGAGATTCGGAGAAGTGCTGAAGAATTTTCTCTTTGTTGGGTAAGCCAGTTTGGCACCTAGTTGTATTGAAGAATTGTTGAATAATAAAATCCTCCTTTGCTGCACCGGTTTTCCCACATTGGGTTTTTTCGGGCACCGATTGTCCAAAATATTTGTGTCGATGTGTTGATTCTTGTGCATGTGTTTGTTTCTGTATTATGATGTGATATCTGCAACAAAATTTATTTTAATGTTTACTAAAGGATTTTCATAAATAACTTATTGCGAAATAAATAGGTAAAATAAATCAGTTGTTGCAGTGGTAGAATTTTCACAGTGGATTTCTGCCCCAACAAAAACTACACCCTTCAAGCATTGTGTTGAGGCTCTACGTCACTCCTTCCTCTACAAACTCATGAAGTGGAAATCGTACCTCTCTGTTGTATCACTCAGAGAGAGATTTCCTCGGATCTACTTCTGGCAAGGACTGCACAATCCCTTCAAGGGGATTTGAATTGTTGCCAAGTGAAACTTTTGGCCTCACTGCTCAGCACTTGATCTGCTCTTCCTATTTCAAAATCAATGCTCTGATACCATATGAAAATTCATACCCTCGAAGGAACCCCTACTATAGCAAATTTGAATCTACTTCACCTACTTGATTTTTAATATACATTAACCAAGTTATTCTTCTGAATACTGAAGCAAATTACTTCTGCAGCCTACACTAATTAAATATTTGATCTCATAAAACAGAAAATAGAGCAAAGAACAAGATATCGGTGCAACAGTTCTAAGGGTTTATTATTATGCAAGAGAAATATATGAATACAAATCTAGGATGATCATCTAGCAAACCTTTATAGAGAAAATACTGGCGAAAAATATGACTGAGTTTTACCTCACTTCACCTAGCAAAATTCTGGCTGATCCAGCACAAGACTAGCTAACCCCGACTATTTTTGCACTGGCTTTGCGTTAGCCCTGCGTCTTCCCTCTGCGTTAGCTCTTCCGGTTGCTCCGACAGTTCTCAGCAGTACCGGAAATTCCTGACAGTTCCGATAGTTCTGGATCTTACGTGACAAGCAGCTTTTTGCGTCAGCTCTCCCAGCTACTGCGCTGCCTCTGCGTCAGCGCTCCCAGCTACTGTGCTTCCTCTGTGTCAGCTCTCCTGGCTGTTCCAGTAGTTCCTGGCAGTTCCGACAGTTTTGGTTGTTCCTACAGTTCTGGATTATGTGTGGCAGGAAGTTTTTCTGCGTCAAATCTCCCAACTACTGTGATGCCTCTCTACAAGCTATCTCCACCTCTTTGTCTGTATTCTTCGAAAATTCCTTCTTTCAGATTCTATCTGCCCCTCAGCTACAAGATCTCCCCAATTGATTTCCCTCCAGAGAACTTCTCACCTTAGAAAATCGATTTCCTCAATCTCTCTGTGTGTGTTTCCAAATGAACCCCAAACCTCCATTTTAATTTTTGTATTTTTCTTATTGAGTCTTCAACGGTCGAGATTAAGTCTCTAATCAATATCTAAGATTAAAACATGCCTTGATCCGCCTTCTAGATCATTCTCACTCATATTTTGATTAATACCCATTACTATTTTAATTTCCCTAAGTTTAGACCTAGGAACCCATTAAAAATATTAATTATTTTAATAAAATACAATACGGGTGGAATTTCACCAAACAGTGTATGGGTTCTTTAGAACTCATGTGCCTTAGCCTCTCCACCAATTTTCAAGGCTAGAGCACTTCCTATGCTACCAAAAACTAACACCAACACATCAAATTACCCAATCCATGATGAGGAGTTGTCTTTCTCATTTGAGCATTCATATGTATAGAACCATTCTTCATAAGATCCCGGATTAATGCAACCAAGCTATCAAACTCAAGGTCTTCTGCTTTTAGTGCTTGTTGAGGCATAGAATCTGCCATGCACTTTCTTCTAGGTACCTCTGTTTTTCATGCTGATAAGGATTGATACAGAGAGTTGTTCCAGAGTGCCATGCACTTCTTCTCCTAGATGTTCTTCAAGATTGAAAGCTTCAGGTGAGTTGCACCTCTTATCAAAGGTGTCGTAATTTATTTTACTAGCATATCCTTGTAGCTTCTTCATAGTAGGTAGCATTTCAAAAGATAAGCTATCCAAAATTTACATTTGTCTTGTTCACAACTTCGATTGTGAACAAGACTATCAATTTATTGGGGTTACAACATATCACCATTGCTACTGGGTTGTAACGATATTGTACATAATCTTGGACTGAAAAGAGACCATAAATGATGTTGATGCCATACAGTTTAGAGCTACACATAGTAGAATTGATGCCACATATAATGATGAAGTAACCAAGAATATTTACTACACAGGGTTCTATCCTTGACTGATAGCTTCAGGGTTTCATACTTCCAAGAAGACTATTCCTCCTTGAGAGATTCAAGTCAATTTTGACCTTGAATTATTGTGCTCTCTCTATGCTTCTTTCTGTTTCCACTTACTGCTACAAGTTCATTGTAATTAATGATTTGGAATCTTTATCAAGTTGTTATGTCAACTATGCTTCATGTTACAAGATCACTCTCAGGTAGAACATTGTAAGACCATAACCATATGGAACCAAGTTCAATCACAAGTCACAATTTACTAGGCCACTTCCTTCATCATCAACAATGTCACTGTTTCACTTGTTCAAAAGATTCATTGTCAGGAAGGTCTTTGTTTTACTAGCAATAAACCACATAAGGTATGCAAACACATTGCCTCACTATCTATAAGAATCACTAGAATATTGTTCAAAGAATGATCTGAATTTAAACAGAAAGGCAAAAAATTACAGATATAACCATAAATACAGAGATGAAATTGAAATAACACAATCTTTCATTAATATCAAATAATGAAATATGCTTACAAACAAAATGGAAATGAGACTAGCTCGGGCAGTGGTAGCTTATCTCTAAGAAGAGATGTGGCGACTACATGCCTTTGAACTGAGTTACACTGAGGCTCAAGGGCCTTATTATTATTGAACAATAAGAAAAAAACCCTAAACAACCAAAGCTATAACCCAAGGAGATGTAAAGCCAAGAGTTTATGGGCCCCGTTGAGGTTAGTTGGGCAGCCAACTTCCCAGGGTCGTAACTTGGCCATATTATCTCTGTTTGACGTGCATGATACCTTGTTGGAAAGATCTCTTCGAGGAATACAACTGAAAATATGATTTCAATGAAATTGCTTGAAGTAATATTTCCAAAAAACGTCGTTTAGGGCCTCAAAACAGTTGTAGAAGTTCTGGACCTGAAAAACTGCCAAAAATAGTAAATTGTGCTACAATTAAGGAAATTGAACAACTGAAAGAAACAATAGTGGGGGTCCACGTGGAATAGGCGGGTGGCCACCAATATCCACCTGGATCATTCCTCCCCCCTTAGGAAGCAATGGTCTCTATTGCGTTGAGTTCCTCCATGAGATGAGGAAACTTCTACTGAACTTGGTCCTTAGTGAGCCATTTTCCTTGGTGCAGAAGTTGGCCGGCTTTGACAACTCAATATAGTTGGATCTTTTGCTGGTGAGTGTTCTTGATCTGTGTGTCCATGATCCGATCAGTTGCAACTTGTTCCATGTATTCTAGATTTAACTCTATTGGTGTGAGTTGTTCTGCAATGTCGGATGTGTCCAGTAATGGTGGAAAGTATGGTCGAAGGCAATCCACATTGAACAATGGGTGCAGGCCAAGGAATGGTGGAATGCTAAGCTCAAAAGAATTATCTCCCACGACCTTGGTGATGGTGTATGGCCCATATGAAAGCAGGTGAATCTTCCAGTGGGGCCCAGTTAGGCACTCCTTCTACAAATGTAGCCAAATTTTGTCGCCCACCTGGAACTTGTGTGGCACCCAATGTTGATCATGTCATTTCTTGTACTTAGCATTGGCTTTGTCCAATATGTCATGGACCTGTTGGTGGATGTGTTGAATGTGCTCAATGAAGCTATTTGCCTTGTCGCCTTCGGACTGGACATGAGCTGAATTTTCCTGAGTCGCTGCAAATGGTATGGCCACATTAATGGGACATAGTGCTTGGAATCCCAAGCCCACTTGAAAAGGGTTGTTTCCAGTCGAGCTGTGGAGAGCCCGGTTGTAGCTGTGTTGGACATAGGGGAGGCTCTCATCCCATGTGCATGGATGCTTTGAGTTGTACATGCGCATAATGTGTATGATCATCCTGTTGACGACCTATGTCTGGCCATCAGTTTAGGGATGGAAAGTTGTGGACTTAGTGAGCTTGGTGTCCAGCATTGACTAGAGACTGGACCAAAATGTACTGAGGAACCTTCTGTTGGGATCTGATATGATAAATTGTGGGATCCCAAAGTGTACCCACACTCATTCAAAGAAGATTTTAGCAGTGGCTTATGCGGTGATACTCTTCTTGCAGGCCACCATAATGGCCATCTTCGAGAATTTGTCGACGACCAAAAAAACATAGTCATTACCATGCTTAGTAGAAAGAAGGCCTGACATGTAATCCATGGAGATGGATTCCCAAGGTTGACTAGGAGTAGGAATCGAAGTATAGAGACCTTGCTTCTTGATGGTTGGTTTGGCAATGGCACAGGGAGTGCAGGATCTGATGTACTTCCTGACATCTTGTTGAAGATTCGGCCAATAGAAATACTTCTACAGTACTTTCACCATTTTCTCGACCCCGAAATGCCTAGCGGCCCGATTGTAAAACGCTTCCCAAATCATCTTCGCACGCTCGCTTGAAGGAACACAAAGGTGTCCCAGGTAGCATAACAGAGCATCCTGGAGGTGAAAATCTGGAAGTTGCTGACCCTCCAAGACTGTATGGTATGTGTGGCCGAATTATGGGTTGCTTTTGTAGAGAAGTGGCCAATCAGAAGTCTCGTACCCACAAAAGTTGAGCACGATGGTTAACACCATGATTGATGGTCGGCTAAGGCAATCTGCAACATTATTTGTGTTGCCTTTCTTGTACTTGATATTCAAATGGAATTGTTGCACGTATGTGGACCACTTCTGATGGCGATCATTCTGCAACTTCCCTTGCGTCTGAATGAATGGCAAGGGTCGGTGGTCTGTGTGGATGACCGTTTCCTTCCCCAAAATGTAATGCTTCCATTGTCGGCAGGCCTGCACAATGGAATACATCTTTGTCATAAGTGGGATACTTTCAGACTATGTCTGAAAGTATCTCACTGTGATATGCCATTGTATGCCCCTGTTCATTAAAGATTTCCCCAATAGCATAATCAGAAGCATCTGTCTCGATCTCAAATGGTTGTTGAAAGTCTAGTAATGTGAGCACTGGTGTAAAGAAGAGGCGATGTTTCAACTTTGCGAATGCCTTCTATTGAGATTCAGACCAAAAGAATTTTTCTTTCGCTCCTCCTTTTGTGACTTGACTCAAGGGCCAAGTGATATGAGAGAACCCCAACACGAACCTACGGTAGAAATTGGCAAGACCCAGAAAGTTGCGGAGCTCCATTAGAGTGGTTGGGGCTGGCCAATCCCAAATGACTTGGATGTATCCCAGATATTGAACCTAGGTCATGCCAAAAGTGCATTTCTCCAAATTGGCACACAACTTATGTTGCCTCAGTGTTTGGAGAACTTGTCGGATGTGGTGGAGGTGCTCTTCCCAACTCTGGCTGAAAATCAGGATGTCATCCAAGTATACCACTACAAATGAGTTGGTGAATGGCCGCAAGATGTCATCCATAAGCCTCATGAAGGTTGCAGGATCATTCGTCAACCCAAAAGGCATAACCAACAATTCGAAAAGACCCTCCTTGGCTTTGAAGGCAGTCTTCCACACATTGGAGGATTCGATTAGTACTTAGTGATATCCAAACTTCAAGTCGATCTTGCTGAAATATTTTCCCCCCTTGAGTTGGTCTAGAAGGTCATCAATCCATGGGATCGGATACCTATTTCAGATAGTGATCTTGTTTAGCACCCGGTAGTCAATACAGAGTCTCAAAGTCCCATCCTTCTTCTATACCAACACGATCGGGCTCCCACAGGGTGATGAACTTGGTCGAATGTGACCTTTCTGCAGCCGCTTTTGAATTTGCCTCTTGATTTCATCGTTCTCTAGAATGGAGCACTGATAGATTGGTCCATTGGGTAACAACGCACCTGGGGTCTGATCGATGGAGTGTTTTACCTGACAGTGCAGAGGCACCCTTGTGGGGGAGGTGAAGATGTCGTCGTACTCCTCCATGACCTTGTCCATCTGTTTTTGTTGTGTGGAGGGGCCCTATTTAGAGGTCATGGCCATCATCGTCTTCTTTCCTTAATGGCGTATCTTCAAGAAAACAAATTTCCCGGTTTTTGAAATCAACTTACTGCATTGTTTTGCAGTAATCAGAGAGATGGCAGTAAGCGGTGCTACCTCCGGTATCCTATACAACTTATTTCCCAATGTAACAATAACAATGTGAGGCCTTGACCCATACACAACATGTCACTTTCACAATTATGGTTGGCCTAATAATACATCACAAACATCAATGGGAGAAACATCACATAATAACTCCTTTCTGAAGGGCTTGATGTTGTATGGAAGGCGACATTGTTGGCTCACGCGCAGATCCTGTCCTTGGTGAAGCCACCCGATGGTGTACGGTTGTCGATGTGTTGTGGTCGGTAAGCGTAGCCGCTTCACGACCTCTGCTACAATGATATCCTTTTGGCTCCCGTTGTTGACAATGAACTGTAGTGGAGAACCCTTTACCCACATTTGGGAGTGGAAGAGATGTTCCTCCTCCTCTAGATCTTCGGGTTCCTCCTACTGGATCTTTGTGGTGGCGACAGTGGCGTTGGGCTCTGCATCAATAATCTGCTTCCCTTTTGTAATTAACCTTGTCTAGTTCTGACTCAAAGTCGAAACATGCATCTAATTCTGAAGCCTTCAGTTTGGTCACTAGTGATTGCTTGGCCCAATGCTCACTTGTATTGTGTGTGGAGCTCTTATGGAACTCACACCAATTTCCCATGTCCTTCTTCAGCTTCCAGTGTTTTCCTTTGCTTGTGACCTTGGCGGGTTGTCCTGGGTTGTCCCACCTTGGCTTTGTCCTTTGTTCTGTGGTTTGGGGGCACCTTTCCCTTGCTTCGGATTCACAAATCCAAAGTCTCGCTTCTTCTGCTTAAACTTATGCTCGATATTGACAGCGTATTGGTACATCGTGCAGAGCGAGGAGATGTCCAGGAACTCCATCTCGTCCTAGATATATCTATGTAGGTAGTCGTGGTACTTGAGTACCAAATGTTTCTCAGAATCCTTGATACCCAACTTTGTGTGAAGGGTATGAAAAACATTTGTAAACTTCGATACATCTTGGTCCCTTCCCTGCCGCAGCGTGGTCCACTTTATGTATTTGTCCTCGTAGCTCCCGATAGGGTAGTACTGCTCATTGATGGCATCCCAGAATGAAGTCCAAGTGGGAGTGGCTGAAAACAGTGAGGTTGTACTTTCATCCTTCTTCTCACAATAGGTTTCCCACCAATCCTTGACATGGGGGGTGGCTTTGAGAAGAGCAAAAGTAATATTTTCTCAGCTGGAAAAATCATGAACAGAAAAATATCCTTCTAGTAGATTCAACCATTTATCTACTGCGTCTGCATCTATTTGTCCCTCAAATATGGGAATGTCAAAGTTTACTTGTACCTTAAAAGGTGTGGAGCCTCCAGAGTGACTGTTGGATGTGGATGCGTTGCCGGTGGGCAAATGTTGAAGGATCTGGGCAAAGTTATCCATCATCGCGTTCCTTTGTTTCTCGAGGGCCTCCTCGAGCAATATTTTGATAGGATCTCTTGCTCCTTCCTCTTTATTTTCTTTCCCCATGGGAGGTCATCGAGATTTCTGAGGTTGGTCTTGCAAAGGTTTGACCAGTTCGAGCCTTAACTCCTTATATCCCGACCTCGTTGGGGACATGCAAACAAAAACAAAGAAAGAAAAAACTACTCTGATACGTCTGATCCGAATTTAAACAGGAACACAAAAAATTACAGATATAACCATAAATACAAAGATGCAGCAAAAATAACACTATCTTTCATTAATATCAAATAATGAAATATGCTTACAAACAGAATGGAAATGAAACTAACTCAGGCGATGGTAGCTTATCTCTGAGAAAAGTTGTGGTGGCTACATGCCTCTGAACTAAGTTACAATGAGGCTCAAGGGATTTTTTATTATTGAACAATAAGATAAAACCCTTAACAACCAAAACCCTAACCCGAGGAGATGTAACACCAAGAGTTTATGGGCCTCGTTGGGGTTAGTTGGGCAGCCAACTTCCCGGGGTCGTAACTTGGTCATATTATCTCTGTTTGACACACATGATACCTTGTTGGAAAGATCTCTCCGAGGATTACAATTGAAAACGTGATTGCAATAAAATATCTTGGAGGAATATTGCGCAAAAATGTCGTTTAGGGCCTCAAAACGGCTATGGAAGTTCAAGACCTGAAAACCTGTGAAAAATAGTAAATTGTGCTACAATTAAGGAAACTGAAAAATTGAAAGAAACAATGGTGGGGGTCCACGTGGAATAGATGGGTGGCCACCAATATCCACCTGGATCTGAGAAAACATTATCCTTCATCAAGGATGCTTGTCATGAATACAGTCCTGCCATTAAGAGGAAGTTATCAAGGTTGCCATTGTCCTTAAGAGACCATCATCAAGAAACTGCAAAACCTCATAAAGCTAAAAGCTTCAGTTTGTAACAATATCCATTGAGCTACCAACTTTTCTACATGATTTCAACAATTTGTGATTATGATTAAAGTGTAGATCACAAGTTGTGCTTGCTACAACAAAATTGAAAAAACAAGATTTGTCAAAGGTTAAAAGCCAAAATAATTCAATATTGCACGCATGTCATTAGTGCTTTGCTATACAACAGAAGGTTCAACAGGGTCATTGACATACAAATGATAACCATGCCAGAAGGTTCAATAGGGTCATTGACATACAAATGATAACCATGCCTTCAAGACACTGTCATGATCTATAAGATACTTCCCACAAACTCATTATTTTATAAGTCAAACTCATACACAAGTACCCTTTATCACATAAATGCTTCATGCTATAGCAGACTTTTAACTAGCTTTGTTGCCATGGTCATTATTGATATAGTATGATTTGATCCCAACTTTGATCAGAATTTCTATACATCAATAACTTGCCCAAATACCATAACTACCTTCGGACTGCAAGGATGTCACACTGATCTGAAATGATCATAAGTTAAAAATGATGTATAATTGATTAGCCATTATTGAATTAATTGTTAACTGAAAGTGTGGAAATCAGGAGAGTTGCTTGAGAAGAAAGAATTTACAACAACTGATTAAACATAAGAAAGATGCATAACAAAAGTGAAAACAGTAAAAACACAACGATACAAGACAACAACATTGATTACGGAATTCGTCCTTGATGGACTACGTATTCGGGTCCGCTTTCAAGATGGGCAATCGCTTTATTAGGATTGAAACCAAGGAGTTCGATTACACAGAGAATTGACTAGACTGAATGTACATGCAGGCACTTCTGATCACTGTCATAAGGAAGCTCTCTAAACCAACTTTCCAACACCTGTCATGGTTCCCAATTCTGACTTCGGATGCTCCTGTTATACTGAGAACAAAAACAACGTCTAACATCTAGAATTTGAATACAAAAACCAAAATCACTCTCCTTCCTTCAATGAACAAAGACTTCCTCTTATAGGCCTCCAAATACATTCAAACTCCTTCCTAGTTTTAGGAATGAATGGGTTGATTGTTTGGGTTCAAGTACTCGGCCTATTCATGTAAGGACACCTAGGTTCATTAGCCATGGTCCTCGAATTAACAGCTTCACATTTAAACAATATAAAACCCAAAATAGACTTTGGGTTATCCTGGCGATTAATAAACAACACGCTGGCTTAACTTCCCATGTGAACAACTGTTTTCTCTTGGCAGTTGACTGTCAGACTGACACCTAATGGTTTATCTGCCGGGCGGTTCTAGTGACTCCCCCTGACTGTTCTCATGCGTGGTGACAGTTGGGGGATAGTCCGGCGGTTCCGAAACCTGGAGGTTAACACACCCCAACAATTGATCAAAATTCATTCACATGTAATATTCTCCACCACGGTCTAAGGTCTGGATACATCTCCGCTTGATTGTTCACATGATGACTGCCACAATCATCTCCCCACGTGGTTAAAGGCCTGCGGTCTAGCACTATTGTTTTAATTTGTAATGTTTTATATTGTTTTAACATGTTTCATAGCCCGAGAGTTCAATACAAGGGTTTTAGACTTAGGAAATTGGTTTTTTATATATAGTTTTCAATGTAATAAATATTGTAGTATCGTTTATTAGGTATAGGATTAGGCTTTTAATGTATTGAAATGTAGTTTTAATACATTTTTAATGTATAAAGGTAATACATTAGGTTAGGGTTTAGGACTTAGGTTTATGTGTATTGAGGTTTTAGATATTTTACACACTTTCTTCTAAAAAAACCTTTTACAACAATTGTTACAATGTGACATTCACCCAATCATACGACGACAACCCATATCGAACCCTTGCAACTGACGACACACCCATGTCGATTATCAACCCTAGTGGAACTGCCGATGAACGCTTGTTGACAACCAGATACAAACCCATCACCATGAAAGCCCTAAACCATAGTCAGCACTATCAAAACTAACGACACTAAACTGAATGTTGACAAAGATACTGAACACTGATGATGAACCTGTGCAACTGATCTGATGAGATCCTCCTGGATCAATCCTCTCCACTTGAAAGCTTTTGCACCACAAAAGTTTGACTAAACAAATAGTCGATGTGGGTAGATCTCCCTCACTTTCCACCTTGACCTGATGATGTACCAATACATTTGATCAATCACCTGCAAGTGACGACCCTGATGATGCTGACCATGGCACATTTTGATTCGGTGACCTATTCCATCCATCTGCAAGATGTACAACTTGCGACGATGTTCAAACAACCTATTATGAATATGCAATTGATTTCTTTACACGAAATACCATGAGTTAGTGATTCATAAGCATCTTTGAAAACAATCTCTACAAGATATTGTTTAATACCATCAACATGTATTAACAATCTATATGACAAAGACAATCAAAGATATTCTTGACATCAAACCAACTACTTGACTTAACATACTTTCCTGCTTCGTGATTACTAAGTGAATTTACTGCATTAAACCCATCAAACTGTAATTTGAAAACTATTGCAACTTAGTTTGTCTTTGAAAGTATTGAATTAACTGTTGATTTTTTTGAATCAATTTTCTCTTATTCATTAAATGATGTTTCCATTTATTAGCACTTTCCCATAATGCATAAGTTTCCCTAATATACTTTTACACTGCTTTAGAAAAGGCTTTGAGATGAAAAAAAAGAGGTTTCCAAATTGTTCGAAACATGAAATAGTGACACAATATAAGAAATTTAACACTGACTTTCCCCAATACTGACCTGTATCCCTGTACTATTAATTTCCAAACTTGAACTGAATTGATTCATTTTGACATTAGGAAGAGGAGCTTTAGGCACAAACTGTAATTCATGTTGTATTCCCTACTTATGAGTAAGATGTTTGGTTTCACATAGAACTGAAATAGTTTCTATCTCTTTAATCAAACTATCTTTAAGCTGATACTCATAACCTGAACAAGCATCATGTTGATTGTTTTGTTGTTCCTTTACACACATGATTACAAATCTCTTATTTGAATTTATTAATCGCTTCATCTAATCAGAAACTACTAAATTCAGGTGAATTTTATTTTGATGTGCCCTGACAATAAATTCAACCCCATCTTTCTTAAGGTGATATTTATGCTCTGTCCTGTAAAATACTGCATCACGGTCATAAAGATAAGGAATTCCTAAGGCAACTCCACATATTTCTACTAGAACCACATCTAATTCCACTTCATCAATGTAATTAGCTATAATGGCAAATCTTAATTGAAATTGTTTGGAGACTTTTATCTAAGTTGATTTATTTAGCCATCCTAATGGGCAAGGTCTTGGATGATTCCGTGTTTCCAAACCCAAACTCTTAACTAAATATTCATATATTAGATTGGCCTGTGATCCACTGTCAAACATTATATCTATCTTTGTATGCTTAGAAGTTATCCTTATGTTAAACAATTCAACTCTTTTATCCTCATTTGATGGATTTATGTTTGATGAAGATGCAATAGTTTTCGAACTTGAACCAGTGTCAGAATTTTCACTTGCCGTAACCATAGCATTTATCCTCCTTTCATCACCTGAATTTGAACCTAGATCTTGCTGGATTGCTACAATTGCCTTCTTTTCATCCTTCTCCTTAAGGAACTTTTTGGGCTTAAGTTCTGGATGAAGTTTCCAACACTTAAATTCATCATAATCGATTCTATGACAATGAGAACAAGTAGGTTTTTCCTTCTGAGTTATTGTTGATTTCTTTCTCTTCGAATTGTTCTTCCCCTTACTATCATTGGAATCTTTGATTTCAAACTCTTTGGATGATTGTGATGAAAACTTGAATGGTCTGCCACCTGATTCAATATGTATGTCCTGAACACACACTTCATCAAAATCATTAGGATTAAACATCAATAATGTATGCTGCAAATATGAATGTAAATTGCCGACGTATTTTAATAAAGTTTCACATGTATCCAATGAAATACCAAGCGCCAATGCTTTCTTTCTGAACTCCTGAGTATGCTCCTGAACACTCTGCTCTTTACCTTTCCTCAAATGCTGCCAAGCAATAACAGATTGCTGCAATAATCCCAAAAGATAGAATTGTTTCCTAAGAGCTTTTAAAATCTTATACCATGAAGAGATGACTTTTCCTTTACGCTTTACATCTATCTGAGTTTTACTTTCCCACCAGATTAAAGTTGTTCCCCCCATTCTAAGTGTAGCTAACTGAATTTTCATTTTATCATCAGAAATGTTCTGAATACGACAATACACTTCTAACTGCTTAAACCAGTTATCTAGCTTTTCAAGATTCATTTTGCCATCATAAATAGGTAACTCAAATTTTACATCAAGTTTCAAAAGAGATGTTTTCTTAGGTTTCTTTTCTGATTCAGATTCTACAGTGGAAGAAGAAGAAGAAGAGGAGGATGATGGAGATGATGTAGGTGAAGGTGGTTTATCAACCTTGCCTTTACCTTTGTCCTTCTTAAATGTCTTTGAAGAAGAAGCTGCATGTTTCGCCTTCTTGTCTTCGTACAGTTCTCCCAACATCTGCTGCATAGTCAAGAATGCTTGTTGAAACTCTTCATCACTCATCTTAGTTTCAGTGTTTTCACATGCATCAGATCCTGTCATGGTTGACTCATGAACGAATCATCGCTTTCCAATCTTCGGATCAATCTGCTCAAGGATTCCCTCTCCACGTTGCGACTTCAACCTAGTTAACATTCAATGGCAAATTCTACAAACGCAACTTGTTATGATACCAAATTATATGATCTAAAATGATCATAAGTTAAAATTGATATAGAATTGATTAGCCATTATTGAATTGATTGTTAACTGAAAGTGTAGAAATCAAGAGCACTGCTTGAGAAGAAAGACTTTATGACAATTTATTAAACATAAGAAAGATGCATAATAGAAGTGAAAACAGTAAAAACACAACGATACCAGACAACAAGATTGATTACAGAGTTCGTCCCTGATGGACTACGTCTCTAGGTCCTCTTTCAAGATGGGCGACCACTTTATTAGGATTGAAACCAAAGAGGTCGATTACACAGAGAATTTACCAGACTGAATGTGCACGCAGAAACTTCTGATCACTATCATAAGGAAGCTCTCTGAACCAACTTTCCAACGCCTGTCACAGTTTCTAATTCCGACTTTGGATGCTCCTGTTACACTGAAAACATAAACAACCTCTAACCTCTAGAGTCTGCATACAAAAACCAAAATCACTCTCCTTCCTTCAATGAACAAAAATTGCCTCTTATAGGCCTGAAAATACATTCAAACTCCTTCTTCCTAGTTTTAGGAATGAATGGGCTGATTGTTTGGGTTCAAGTACTCGATCTATTCATGAAAGGACACCTAGGGTCATTAGCAATGGTCCTCGAATTAACAACTTCACATTTAAACAATATAAAACCCAAAATAGACTTTGGGTTATCCTGGTGGTTAATAAATAGTGCGCTTGGCTTAACTACCGATGTGAACAGATGTTTTCTCTCGGCGATCCACTGTTGGACTGACACCTAATGGTTTATCCACCCGGCAGTTCCAGTGACTCCCCCTGACTGTTCTCATATGCGGTGACGGTTGGCGGATAGTCTGGCGGTTTTGAAACCTGGAGGTTAACACAACCCTACGGTTGATCAAAACTCATTGACATGTAATATTCTCTGCCACGATCTCAGGTTTGGTTACATCTCCGCTTGATTGTTCACATGATGACTACCACAGTCATCTCCCTGCGCTGTTAAAGGCCCATAGTCTAGGACTATTGTTTTAATTTGTAATGTCTTACATTGTTTTAACATGTTTCATAGCCCGAGAGTTCAATACAAGGGTTTTAGACTTTGGAAATTGGTTTTTTATACATAGTTTGCAATGTATTAAACACAGAGTTGTAGTATGGTTTATTAGGTATAGGATTAGGCTTATAATGTATTGAAATGTAGTTTTCATACATTTGTAATGTATAAAGGTAACACATTAGGTTAGGGTTTAGGGCTTAGGTTTATGTGTATTAGGGTTTTAGGTCTTTTACATACTTTGTTCTAAAAAAAACCTTTTACAACAATTGTCACAATGTGACATTCACCCAATCATACAACAACAACCCATATCGAACCCCTGCAACAGACGACACACCCATGTCGATGATCAACCCTAGCAGAACTGTCGATGAATGCTTGTCAACAACCAGATACAAAACCATCACCATGAAATCCCTGAACCATAATCAACACTATCAAAACTGATGACACTGAACTGAATGCTGACAACGACACTAAACACTGACGATGAACCTGTGCAACTGATCTGACGAGATCCTCCTGGATCACATACATATACCAATACTTCTTCTAATGCTGACTGTTGATGCCAATATTGGTTTTCCTGCAAATATGATGCCATCCCAATAGTACCTACCTCATGCAAAAATCATACCTCATGAGAGCTTTAGTAAGAGTTCCACTGTTATAATTAGAAATGCTTAAAGAAATATTCCTTTGCAGCTTGATCTAAGTGAAGATGTTGTACTTCCAATTATTGCTTCTGATATTTTGCCTTCACTTTAGGAACTGATACTTCTGTTTGAATTGTTGAAGATGGATCCTTGACCTTGGAGTCCTCTTTACCCTTATTTTGATGCAGAGGATGTTGTTCAACACAAGTGTTCAATATTGATGCCATTGTGCTTCTATAGCTTGGAAACCCTCATTCATGTACTATTTAAAAATGAAACCCTAATGGTTGTATCTGAACCTTACTACTACAGTATAATGTTAATGATGCATAAGAAACCCTTCATTGTATCAACGACATCTACTGCTGCACATGGATTTGACAACCTAAGATGAAATCCATACTGCATGTTACAAAGAGCAGTGCGCAATAATATGGCAAAACAATGTTTTAGTAAGACTCTAAGAGGCTAGTAAAATATTCTCAAATATCTGTTCTAAAATCACTTCCAAGAATTCTCCAACATCTGCACCAAAGAGACTTCAAAAATCTAATCTAGGCTTGCATCAAAGGAAACTTTAAGACTACAAAAGACATGAAGAATGTGCATAAATTTCTACTCTCACACTGGTGTAAACTTTGTACAGGGACTATTCCAAAGCCATTTAATAGACTGAACAGAATATGCTCTTGATCCAAGGTCTGCTCTTAAAAATAAGGTCAAGAACTCAGGTCTGAAATACTACATACAAGCCACAGTCCAAGCTTTATCTATAAACCCCGTCACAGGTCCAAAATTCCATAGAGGAGACCCAAAAATCATAAGTCTGAAATGAAGAGATTATAGAGGGACAAAAACTGTTTCAAATGTGCCAAGATATAGGTCACAAAAACCAAATATAAGTGCTTTTACTTGGTCACTAGGCTCATGCTTCTTCACCGAATTCCTTCTTTAGATATCTTCTTTGAGATCTTCAACTAATCCAAACTTCTGTTCCTTGACTGAATTCTATAATAAAGTTTTATCCCAACGAAATCCCAAAATTATGCCATAAACCTATCAAATCTTGACTGAACTAGAGATGCGAGGAGCACATAATTAGGGTCGAAACTTGAGATGGAGGAAGACAAGCTTCTTAGTGATTGCATTCTTTCTTTCTTGGGCTTGTCCTCACCTAGCTTTGATACCATGTTAAATTTTGAATTAACATGTTCTTTTCTTAGGTCAGTTACTTCATAAGCCCATTATTTATTCCATTAATCCATTAGCAATCACATTAATCAATGCCTTATAAAAGTAACTGATGAAAGAACATCCAACATAAATGCAGAAGACAAGCCAAGACAAGAGAACACAGTAATTGGCACAAGCCAAGGAAAAAACCCCTAAGATGGGGAAAACCCTTTATCAATTCTTCTTTCATTAGCATCAAATGTTCAATAGAGAGAGAAAGAGTTCAATAAAGATGACATACCAATTGAAGATCTAATAACCTCTATGCATCAACAAGATAGGTTAGGGCACACCAACAACCCTAAACCAATGCTCTAAAGTCTAAACACAGTGTATCCTTCTCCTAATGATCTGCTCCCTTGTTGTTCACTTCTAGACATCCATACACTGATCTAGGGCTTGAGGCTCCTCCTCAATGCACCCTATAGCAACCATGTACCAAAACAATATGAAACAGTCCCAAAACCAAGGAAGAAGCCCCTGTTCAACTGTGTTGTACCTTCTTGTGACTGCGGCTTGAAGAGAAGAGCCTCCCTAGGCCTCACGACCCCTCAAACAAGTGACCCAATATGTTGTTATAGCACCTCATTTCCTACGACCTGAACAAAGACACAAAACTAGCATAAAAAACCTTCTTACTTCTCTTCTGAACTGTGGCCTAAGTCAGCAAGGAATACGCTACCCTAAACAACCTTGAATCAGCCCTCCAAGCCTCCTCGCTAGTTACTTCAAGCCCCAGACAACCGCGACCTCTCTCCCACAATTAAATTGCACCCAAACAGAGACAATCCTCTCCACAAACTCAACTCCTAGCTCTTGGACATCTTAGCCTCAAGATCCACACCCTATTTTAGAAGTATTTTACACCTTGATGATGTATCAAATGAGGTTGAAGGCACCTCTATATATATAAATTTGTGAGTGTCAAGAGACATGATGTTTTGGCTTTATGGAGGTGGGGTCGACCTTGACAATTTGCATATGAGTAGGCATAGATTGAAAAACACATTTCTCCTTAACCAAATATGATGCTATTTAGGTCAATTTTGGCCCTCTCAAAAAGAGGAATTCAATGTCACAATTATCTTCTTCAAAGGAGCTACCCAAAGCGGAATTTGGCCCTAGTTTCCAATTTTAACAACTTGGGATCTTTGTGGAAATTTTGGTCTAGGTCTTGGGTCTTGGATATCTCATTTTGATCTGGTTCTATAAGAGAAGAATTGTTTTTGGGTTTTCCCCTTTGTTGGGTTTTTCCTTGGCTTGGAGCTTAATTTCTGGTGTCTCGTCTCTTGTCTCTTATGCATTATGTTCTCTATATTTTACTAATGTTTAATTGCTTGATGACATAATTAACAAATAAATATTAAGAAAACAATGCATATCAGTCACAAGTAATTACCATGATAAGAAATTTTATCATTTATTTGAATTTAAACAATTAGAACTTCTAGGTGGACCATTGGAAATATATTATAGAGCGCCCCTACATTGGAGCCTTACTTGTGGACAACATCACCATAGATCTTGAGATGTGTGCCCTTGGAGTGTAATGCTCCACATGTACATGCCTACATGTATTTTTGTGGTTTTTAGGACATAGGTCTACAAGTATTATTAACCTCCATTACCTATCATATATATCATCATCATTTATCATTTATCATCATTGTATTGTTTCCTTTCATTTATCATCATTGTCTTGTTTCCTTTGTATTTGTATTCTTGGAGAAAATCACTAGGGTTCATGCAGAAACCCTAGGAGTTATGAAAGAAAGAGGATATCTTTGTTTAAAGATTGCTCTTGTGAATTTCTTCACTACCCCTTGTATTTTTGTGCACCATGGATAGTTGGAGCAATTATTTGGTTTCATAATTTGATGTGACACTCCGTGATGGATATTCCCTTTATTGAAGCACCCTAGGGTCTATGCATGGTATTAGTTTCATACAAGTTTTTTGGTGTCTTCATATTTCTCAAGGAATCTTCATGTATCTCGAGGAAATTTATGATTCATAAGGCATTGTTCAAAACTATTTTAAACTATTCTACATGTACTAGGATTTCTCATGCCATGCCACATCTTAGATTATGGAAAATCTCATCCTATTTGCACATTTTGAGGCATGTACCACATCACTTCAAGGGATGTCCACCTTGGAGATTACAATGAAGGTTCTACTCAACATAACTTGTGGAGGATTGCCACATCTTGAAGACATCATGTGTTGCTAGTTGGAGTTGATTTCCAAGGGACACCTCTTTTGAAGGGCTTTTACTCATGATTTATGGAGATTTTTCAACCTTGGAGACTTATGTGTCTACCTTGACGAGACCTAGGGGGTTGACTTGCAAACTTTTAGGAGTCCGTTAAGCATCTATACACTTTGGGAGCTTTGTGAGGCTAGTCATTGCATGTTGACTCACTTTCTTCCCTCATTTATGTAGACATCACCACTTTTGGGGCTATTTTTCTTAGATCATTGTACATGTAACTTGACCACATCATTCTTATTATATTTTTTAATAGATAGTTGAAGAATATTATTTTATCCATTCCCATCCCACATCTAAGGATCTCATAAGAGATAATTATTTTATTGTAAAGATAGAAGAATAATACTCTACATGTTGGCTTAGTGGGTCTTGACCCAGGTTCAGAGTTAATTGCGTGAAACAAAACACTAAACTACTAGCCCTTTCAGCATCAACTCGTGTAGCGTAGGCTGAAGTCTCACCCGAAGCAGTATGGGGGGACGCTGGAACCAAGCTTCCGCATCGAGAGATCAATGTGATGTCTTCTATTTCCCTAGATTTTCCTTCGCGTGGATCTATAAACCCCTAGGGCTTAGTACTGCAACTTCCTTTAAACAGCCTCTAGACCTTCACGAAGGTTTATGACAGGTCTTTAAGGACCCTTAACAGATGAATCCTCCACCTACGTGCATCGTAGAACAACCCTAGATCTGAGGTCACTCAGATCTACTTCAGTATTCAATAAACATAATAGAATGTATTATAATCTTCGCGTAAGTACTTAACATGTATTGCATTCAGTTAATAAGACTTATCCAATAGAGTCGCACATCAATACATCAATATTTCATAAAGACATTATTCCATCACAACATATAACGCAAATATAAATAACAGAAGTAAACAGATAAACACATGAATTTATTCAACAATCTTCTTTATTGATCTTCAATATGAGGTTACAGACATAAAACTACCCTGCACACTCAGCTACAGGGGTCCGCACACTCAGCTGCAAACTCTACTCTAGGCCTCCGCACACTCAATTGTGGAGCCTTTTCCCTTCTATCTACCCATTGTTTACTTGCCCTTTTTTCCTTTCTCAAACATAGATATCCATCTCTATCTGCCTTAGACTCTCTAACACACACCTATTTATATATTTTTACATACAATCCCATGGTTCGTGGACCATGGGTTGATCTCAAAACCGACTCGACTTTACATAGACAAGGGGCTAAAACCCCTTTTGACTCCTAACTGTCTACGCGCTCCACATCCACAAATTGTGGAGACTTTACCTCTTTTTACCAAAATTTACATCAAAACTTGGGTTTTTAACCACAAAACTGACCTAGGGGACCTCATCCCAACAGGCCCCCAACACAAAGATCGTGACTCTCCCTCAAGTCAATCGGCTAGCGTGGCGATCTTGCTACGAAGATCCCCTAGATCACCCTGCACAACTGCAACCTCGACAGTGCTCTGCGTGGTTGCCTACTTGACCTCTTCTATGAGCTGCTCTGTAGCTGGTCCTTCCACGACCAACTTCATCTTTTGTTGTGTTTGCTGCAAGCCCGTTAGCTTCTCCTGAATGTTGGTTGATACTTGGTAGGCTTCTTCTAACCAGGGACCCAACCTGGCCTTAAACATGACCTCCTTCTTCTGTGCTACTTCAACCTGAGTGAGGAGCTGCTTCCCCTCCTACAACTTGGCGAGGCATTGTGTTGTAGCAATTGAGCGCGTCGTCTCCCTGACCTCGTCGTACTGCTTCTGGAGCTTGTGAATCTATGTGTTCAATATCTGTAGGTTTGGGTCTTCCTGCAGAGTCATGACCAACTCCATCACCTGTTTAAACAAGGTCGTGCAGTCAGCGACTACGACATCCAAAGTGGCCATCCCTTCCTTTAGGGCGGCTCCGCTTTGCTCCCTAACCTCGAGCAGAGTTGTAGGATGTAATTTGCGCCGCAGCTCTGTGATCTTCATATTCAGTTCGAATTGAACTCGCCCAACTTTGGACTTCACTTCGCACACTCCTGCAGCTAATTTCTGGATCTTGGCTTATGGCTATGCGTCCTCTGGGATGTGCAACTTTGACATTATTCTGCACGCCTCTACTATTGCGACCTCCAGCTTGGAACTCTGTGCCTGCATTGTTTCTTTTTCTTTCAATGCCTGTGTTTTCTCGGCGAACATTTGTTCATTGTTCACCCTGTATTCGCTTATTAAATTTAGAGCGCGCTACTCTTGAGCTCTCAATTCTTCCATAACCCCTACCTGCAGCGCATGAAGAAGTTCATTGGGGAGCACCGCAATGTTCAGCCCGATGTTCTAAAGGGTACTTCAGATTATGCGGTCATCGACCGACCCTGCGCGTAGGGACCCTTCCAGTAAATCAACTGTGTGAAGGTCCAATGTCATGACTAATTCTGCTGCCCGACTTGTCCCTAGTGCCAGGCTCACTTGTGCTACGCTCGCTTGACCTGCGCCCACCTGTATCTTGCTAGTTTGGATTTGCAGCTCACGTAGATCCTTCTGGACACTCCCCAGCATCTGCATGTACTGTTTCTCGAATTGTTGCAACAGTTTAGTGATAGTATCCCAGACTTTGTCGCCAATCTCATCAAGATCGCCCTCCGTCAAGATCATGGGATCAACCTGCATTTTGTCCGACTTTTGCTTCTTGCAGGGACCTCCCGTTGTTCCTGTTCGCGCTTCCTTAGCCAAAATGGGGTTCTCTTCCCCTAATCTCCTCCGCCACCCTGTTCACACTATTCTTCTTCCTCAGTCGCGGGTGAAGGGGATTTACCGCTTCTCTATGATTTGCGTTGCTCTTGCTCGGCCTGCTCCTTAGCAGCACGCTCCTTCTCCATCTGAGCCTTCTTTGTAGCTTCCTTCTTCCGCTGCACGACCAACTTCTGTGTAGCCTACTTTGCTACATCCTTCCTTTTCTTTTCAACCAAGTTTCCCACGCCCTTACTGGTTCTGACATCCAAATCTGATGGGGCGCGCCATTCTACTGGCCATCGCTTGATGACCTCCTATATGTCATGATTTGTGACCAAGTATGGTAAATCATACCATTTTTGTTGCGGGTCCTTTCGTGCATGAATGTAGATGCGGTGGAAGTCATCTTTGAACGCGGCATACGCTGACCACTGCTCATACAAGGTTGGGGACAACCTTGGCCGCTGATTGATGACCATGTAGAGAATCATTTCCATCAGGACCCAAAATATTTTTGTCTTGGTGGCCCAGGCGGGGTCCGTCATGGCCCATAAGGAGACAAACTACGTGGTCTCTGACAATCCTTCCTTCAACGGAGGAAATTGACTATCCTCCGATAGCTCCCATGCGACCAATATGATGGAGAGCAATAACCACGCATAGTGCAATGGTTTGGTCTCATCCTGGACCTCGTGGCAATTTGCGAAGAATTCACTACATACATACCTTGACCAATTAAACTACACACCCTTCGCGCATTGTGCAGCTAACAAGACCACAAGCGCCAAAACTTCGTCCGCGCGACACTTCCTCATTAGCTTTCCTTCTAGGATTTGTGTGGCAATCTGCACTGCGGGATCGTTGATAGACGTGATTGAATATCCGCACGGATTTTTCACAAGTGCAAACTCCTTCTTCACTTGTCTGCCAAATCTTTTTCTCCTGCCTTTCCACCAAACTCCTTGGCTAGATTCAAGCCCTCATGTGGCAGGTGCGTGATCCTATGGATGAGCATGTCAATGATGGGTATAGGCCCTCCTATCCATAAGCACCCATCGTGCACTAGAGTAAGCAACTAACACACACATGTCGTGTTGATAGTGGTGCCGTGATAGTGGGGCACCCAACACAGATTCAATAACCTGGAATTCTCCACTTCGCAGATCCATTCCACTGTTTCTAACTCAATGATACCGAAGTCATGGTAATAGACACCATTCATATAATTTGGTGTCGCGAGGTGAGGGAACCATTCATGGTCTACCAGATCCCAATCTTCCATCTTCAGTAGGGGGATCCACACAAGGTGCATACCTTCAAAGGGGACCTGCGCCGACAGCAGGGGCATAGAGATGACAAACTTATTTGAGTCTGGGTCCTTGGTGACCTTCGCCTTCCCTTTGCACGGAGGGATATAGTCAGGCAACTTGGTAAGGGGCTCCACTCCCTCAGCGTCTATATCCTCGGTGCCCTACCCTTCCTCGACTTCCAAATCAACAACCCTCTCGGGCTGCTTGTCTTTCTTCTGCGTTTGATTTAGAGAATGTTTCCTGGGTGATTTGCGAACTAGCACTCGCTTCTTCTGGTTATCCTTCTTCGGATTCTAGGTTTCTTTAACAAGTGTAGCCTTTAGCCTGGGTGACCTCGGTGCCGTAGGCACAGGAGCCGGAGCTTCCATACTCACCACCGCTGGAGCAGCTCCTTCAGACACGACATCTCCCCCAGTGCTCAGTCTCAGCAGGGCTTGCTTAACATGGTGTCAAGGATGAACTTCTGATACAACTCTAGTAAATTGGCAATTGTCGAGCTCACAACCAAATCCTCAAAGAACAAGCGGTTCATAAGCAACAGACAACACAACTCAAAACCTCTAAGTGTGAAAAGTGTTCTCTGTTGGACCGGCACGCGTAATTTATAGGGGATTTTGAATTCAAATCCGACCATTCCCCCCAAAATTCGACCATTAATTCTATTTTGGCGGCAGCTCTTCAAAGATTTTGGTTGTAAATGCCGCCAACCCGCTCCTCTTAACCATCTTCTAGATGTCAAATCATGAACAATGACTCCAACGACCACTTCTCTATTGTGCTGCACAACACCTCCCTTCATAGCACAACTCTCTTCGCGCAACTTCTTATACTGTAACTTGACCAGTTTCCGCACCACCCGCCTCCCACGGAGTCCTCCAATATTGGCAGTGTAGTTTATAGTCCCGCGCTCCCTTACAACTGCCTGGAGCACTAAGACTGTCCTATCGTCATATAGTCATTGAGACGGATCCCCCGTATATGGTTTCAGTCGACTTCCATTCACCCTTCCTGGAAAAGGTTCTCCATTCAGCATTGCGCGCTGAACCGCGCCTCCATTTGTAATCTCTTTGATAACTGTCAGACATACATGGAATGTGAATAGAATCTGAATGATAAATCAATGAATTGCATATCTTTTTCACAATGATACATATTTATAATACATAGGAGTGACCCTTGGATTCATATTCCAAGTCGTCGCTTGGACTTCCTTTGGCTATTCAGCTACCACACCAACCCTTAGAGGATTAGGTGTCCAACATTCCCCCCCTTAATATGAAGGGTTATGTATGAGTCCAAGAAGAGAGCTATAATACAAAACGTGAAAAAATGCATGGCAGCACTAGGCTGAATGTGCTCTCTGAAAATTTGGTATCAAGGGAGGTGGTTTAAGGATGACCACCAACACTGGAATGCTTAGTGCAGTTCCCAAAACTCTTCCAGATCTGGAAAAAAGTTGAGGTCTTCTGCTAGAGGAAGTGCTCCTGATGTTTTGAAGAGGCAAACCTTCAACCTTGAAAGGGAGGTCTCAACCTGTGATGGTTTAAGGATGACCATCAACTCTGGAATGCTTAAAGAAATTCCTGGAACTCTTCCAAAGCTAGCAAGAAGCTGAAGTCTTCTGCTAGAGGAAGTGACCCCAATTCTTTGAAGAGGCATCACCGACTGAAGGCATGCTCAGGGGCATCTTTGTTTTTGGCTACAACTCTGAATCTGGTATGGTAGGTTGTGGCTCAGGCTTGCTTGATGTGGCTTTGAAGCTTGTAGATGACCATCACTTCCCCCTATCAGATATAAGGTGAGATTATGGAAAAAACTCAACTGCAAGACTGTTCAATACTCTAGAACAAGTTCGGACATATGACTGAAATATCTTCTTGGCTGTTGATGCCCATTGCCAAGAAGCGATCCATCCAAGATGAATCTTTGTTCTTGCAGGATGCTTGTTTCTAAAGCATCTGTTTGAAGAATGACTAGTTTTATTACAGTGCTTACATGGATGAAGATAAAAACAATGATCTTTCATATGGCCATCTCGATCACAGTGTTGGCATTTCATAATCTGTTGTTGTTGCTGTGGAAGAGGAGAAAAATCTAGAACAGCTGAAGGTGAACTGTCATGAAGGAATCTAGCACTCTGAAACTAGATGGGCTTTGAATAATCTGGAATATGAAAGGACACTGTTATGAAACTAGCTCAAGAAAAGATAGAAAAGATAAATCCACGCCTTAGAATTCAGCCTCTTCGAGGGGAAACCTTCTTTACATTACATAAATGAACAATTTTTGGATGATACAAATGAAAAGACCTCCTTTCTATATATAGGAGTCTAAGGGGCCATAACATAATCAGAGACGACATAACAATAACAATGTAAGGGCACAATAATAACAATAGTGGGCTTCTATGGGGCACAATAGTAACAATATGGGCACTACATGGGTACATCAATATAATAAGTGGGTTATACTAATAACAATAAGGGGTTACACTAGTAGTATAGGGGCCTAACAGACACATCCTTGTCATATCCAAGACTAGTTCTGTGCTTGTTGTGGACAAGCTCTTCCCAAGGTCTGATCACTGACTTGGGAAGTGCAGACTAAATTTCTGCATCTGCATGTACCACTGCCGCTTCATTGGGTACTAAATCTGAATGAACTTCAACAATATTGACTTGCTGCTGATGGGAGTCTATCTCAATGTTCTGAACAAAATGATGCTTACGATGTTGTAGCTCTTCTTGTTGTAGATTTGTCTCAAGCTGCAAAAACTCAATATTCCCCTGTGCATTTTGGAGACAAATTCTAATATTGGAAAGAGAGGTTTTGTTGATCTTAACCATCTCATCAACAGTGGAATGTATTAAATTATTCAGTAGTTTCAATACATCATCCATTCAATCCATTTCAAACCAATATAATCAGAGAAATGGTGTTATCTTAATCTACCAATTGACCTATAAAATGATAAATTGTTGCAACTATTAGATGAGTAGCAGGATACCAATATCACCAAGTCACTGTAGCAGACAACGCAGTACCAATTTTAACGCAGCAAATGACTCGTTGCTTCAATGCACGTACTTCTCAAACTACTCACACTGTGAAAAAGAAGAGCCAATCATTGACTTTCTTTGAAAATGAAATTTGTCGACTGCTTACAAAACATCTTTTCATAACCTCTGAATACAAATTCAAGATTCACAAATGCAATCATATTTTATCACTAAATTCACTTCAGTAATTTCTAGTGTTAATGGGGTCTCCCCCCTGAAATTTGGTCCTACTATCCAGCCATCTTTGATAGTCCTCCTCCAACACTTTCACTGAAACTGTTTTGCATGGAAAATATCCTGTAGTCAATATTACAATATAGTATATTTCATGATGGATGTTTGAACTATAAATGATATATGCCTCAAAGCTAGTGTAGTTCTTTGGCGCTTCCTTGAAATCTGAAATGCCTTCATCAGATAATATTATACAACATTTCTAAAATTTTGATGAATTTGAAAGCGATTCTTCTAGAAATTTATTCCAAACTCCACAAAAAGGCCCTTAATTTTTCCAACAAGGCATGATCAATCTCCTCGCCGTTGCGCTCTCATGTCAAACATAACCATGGCTAGTGTATGCGCAGATGATGAAGAGATAGCTCCATTCAATGTTTATCCCAGAAAAAACAACGCACAAATGAATTCTGACCTTTCGGAAATTCATCTTCAATCGTCACTAGATTTGGACGCAGTGAATTATGTGCAAAGATCACGGGAGTCACTGTTGTTGTACGTGTGTATTGTACATGAAACTATGTAGCATTAAGCATCGTCGGTCATCACAGACTGGGGAGCCCTTCGAACTCTGTCACTGTTATTTGTTTTGTTGCAATTCCCACATAAGATACTAATGGAGTTTCATGCTTTCAAACATGTTGTAATTACTTCAAATCATGGATTCAAAACCTCCATGGTTTTATTGTCCTTCAAAGTGTGCTAAAAACCATGAGTCACTGGATCGACTCTGACCAAACAAATACTCTAGCGAGAAATAATAATGAAACTCACAAAGAAGGCACCAAATAAATTGGCTTTGGGGTCCTAATTTGGTAAAGGATGATAATTCATATACTAGCGACGCGGTGTATGATATCCGTTTGAACTCCAGACTAAGCAAGAAAAGGGAACGTCGGCCCTTCATCCAGTTATGCTACTATGATTTTGTAACTTTAAAAATTTCGATCCTTGTCCAACATCAAACTTGAAATGCACAGTTTGCAAGAAAAATATGTCTAGTCATACTACGGCCAACCCTGGTTCATGCATACCTCTAGCTATGGACGAACCTCTTCTCTTTCACAACAACTTGGGCTATGAGACCAATGACGATAGGAAAGATTGTTGCGGTCTACTTCATTAGGAGTATGGAATATGCATATACAAAACCGACATATGAAATAAGGTATGCATACACAAAACCGGACATCGTTAAATGTATGGACAATGTAGTGGAATGTGTAACACGGAGGACTGTGTAGTGGAATGTGTAACACAGAGCGCTGCCAGCGGAATCGCCAGAGGAGAGAAGGCCAAGACTCGAGCGACCTTGTTCATGCACCAAAATACAATGTTAAAATCACAGCCACGACACACATAAAAGAACCAAATGGAGCGGTGTGGAGTTAACTTAGAGCCACGCAAACTGTGTTGGGCCAAACCTCGTTGAACCAAAGCGTAGTGTGTAGAGAGGCGGTGTGGTGTGGGAATTTTGAACAAACTATAGAGGGTAGCGTTAAATAGACTGCAATGTTAAACAAACTATAGAGGGCAGTGTTCAAAGGGTATAACATATACCACAGTGGACTGGAGCCAACAGTGCAGGCAGAGACCAATAATGCAAGGATAACATTATGAGAAACGACAATGGAGGTGTATAGAATGCAGAGAAGGTGTCAGTTCTGCCACACCAATTTGCAAGAGATGCAATATACACAAAATACTGCACCATAAGATGTCAGGCCATTACTATCAAAGAAACATCACACCATCTCTCTTCAACGCACACTTCCAAACAGTCAATCACTATACTTAGTGTGAAACTGAGCGATTGTCATTCTCTTGAAATGCCTCTCTTTCTCCAACGTTCACACTAAACACATAAGACACCAGCTCTGACGACAGGGAATTTCTATGCATAAGACAAAATAACAACAACTTTTAATAGCAAAAACTTTGGCATTTTTTTATATATTATAACGCACACTGCAATAGTTCTGACCTGACGAGGCCATGACTATCAGAGAGTGGCATTTTCTGACACTATAAAGCACACTGTAATAGTTCTGACGAGGCCCTGACTATAAGAGAGCGACATTTTCTGATACTATAATGCACATTGTAACTGTTCTGCAGAGAGCGCCTAGAAATGAGAAGATGGATCTCTGACAGAGACCAAATTAGAGGAGCGTTTGGTCAAAGGCGCAGTAAAGAAAAGGGTTTCTGATAGGAGGCAAATTTTTTGGAGCATTAAAATCCCAATGGACAAGCACAATGCACAATTAGAATGCTCAAGTTATGTCAAAATACGATAGAGCCAATATGGCAGAGGTGACATGCACAAAGAGGCCACAAAAACTAGTGGCTCAAATATGGGTAGGCCAGAAATTCCACTGCAGCTCTGATACCATGTCAGACATACATGGAATGTGAACAGAATCTGAATGATGAATCAATGAATTGCATATCTTATTCACAATGATACATATTTATAATACATAGGAGTGACCCTTGGTTTCATATTCCAAGTAGTCCTTTGGACTCCCTTTGGCTGTTCAGCTTCCACACCAACTCTTACAAGATTAGGTGTCCAACATATATGGCCCAAGCCAGTGCATCTGAAATTTCCCCAGAAACTTAATGAACTTGCTATCATACAACAACACCAATTCATTTACCTTTAACGTGCGCAACTTGATGTGTCGATCGTGCCATGTCTTTTAACATTCTTTCTGTACTTGTTGATGGAATCGAGCCAAGAATCTGTCTTCTTCAAGCTCCATCAGCTGCGCAAGCCGTTCTTCCAAAGCTTCACGATCTTCCATACCTGTGAAAGTTGCAAAGCGTAGACTAGGCACGATATATTCCATAGGCATCACATCTTCTACACCATAGACCAATCTAAAAGGTGTATGTCCTGTCAGTTTTTTGCAAGTAGTCCTGTAAGCCCATAGCATTGTAGGTATGTGCACATCCAAATCATGTCGTTGTGCGTTACAAATCTTCGTCAGTGCATTCTCCAAAATATTATTAAATGCCTCAACTGTTCCATTAGCCTGAGGATGATACGGTGTGCTCTTCTGATGATAAACCTAGAACTCTTTAGTCAATGCGTTGATCGTTTCATTGAGGAAGTGCGTACCCCGATCACTCATCAATACTTTTGGGCAGCCAAATCTGGTTACACATACTCAAACAATAACTTTGTTGTTGTAGCCCCTATACAATCCTTCACCGGTTGTGCCTCTGCCCATCTGGTTAGATACTCCGTCGCAGTGATGATATAGTGCACACTTGTCTTCTTCCCTAAGGGCTGAATGGGCCCAACGAAATCAATTGCCCATTTTTCAAATGGTTGCAATGATACTTGAGGATTCAGTGGTAGCTTGTCCCTCTGTGATGGCCTGCCTATTCGTTGACATGCATCGCATGCCCCACAATATGATTTAGAATCTTTGTGCAGCGTAAGCCACCATAAGCATGCACACAAAATCTTCTGCGATGTCACATTTCCTGCATAATGTCCTCCCACAGCCCCTCCATGAGCTTCAGCAAGGATGCTATTCTGCTCAGATTCTGGCACATATTGTCGCAATATCTCGTCTGAACCCATCTTATACAAATGCCCTGCAATCACCGAGAAATCCGCCGCGTGCACTACTAGTTCCTTCTTTTGCTGACTGTTATATCCTTCCGGCGTCGTCCCTATAGTCAAAAAGTGGATAATATTTGCAAAGTGGTTATCAGCGTGCGCACCGCTAAGAACTGTGCATCGGGCAATCCTTCCTCCAAATTAGTAGGCTCCTCTCCTGTTTCGATCCGCAATAGATGGTCAGGTCCTGCATTCAACCTCCTTGGCTTCACAATCACCTCAAAGTCATACTCTTGGAATAGCAGCAACCATCGGCAGATCTTTCCCCCCAACACAGGCTTATTGACCATGTATTTCAAGGCAGAATGATCTGTGCACATTTTCAAATGTTCACCCAACAGATAGTGGCTGAACTTTTGAAGCGCGTATACCATCACCAATTCTTCGCGCTCTATCGTTGAGTAATTCTTCTCGGCCTTTGATAATTTCCTACTCACAAAGGAGATAGGGTGGTCCATCTCTCCCTCACCAGCCTGTGTTAGCACTGCTCCCAACGCAATGTGTAGTGCCCGCTCTAGTTGACTGACGGTGATATGACACAAACATTTATTTAGCCATAAGGCCCACACTTTATTCTTTGAGGACCTCAGGTTGAGGCTCCGGGCACATGACACTATTATTAGTGATTGAGATATTCATGGTTGTGATGTTTATGAATGCTTTCCATTGATATTATGATAGCATGAATGGTTATGTATCTTATCTATCGGTATTCTGATGATTGCAACATTAAATAGTTAAGTTTGGTCTCTAGTTGAATTTATGATGATGAGGGTAGTAAATAATATGTATGCTTTCTACTAAAAGCATGATGATGATAAATTTGATGGATAGGTATATTTCTATTGCTGTTACGATGTTGATAGCTTAATAAATATGTATGTTTCCATTGATGTTTAATGATGATAGCCATGATGGATGTGTCCCCTATGTTACCTACTTTCTTTAGTTCAGGCTTACAATGGACAATGATGTGAATGACTAGGAATTGTTAATGATGCTATTATGACAATGACTAACATTGAGAAACCTTGTTACTGATGATTATTGAGTATGGCAGGAAACCATCAGAGGCACTGGCATATGACGAGTTGATGACACCTGGTTTGATGAAAATTCATATTATTTTATCTTTGAAAGTCTAAGTCGATCTTGAAATCTGCCATATATGTTTAACTATATTATGATATATGTTAATGGTTACAGGCACAGATTAGTTGCTTCACCGAATGACTCACATATGGGTGATGGGGTTGTACAGGTGGATGAAACTACATGGGAGGGGTGGGACAGAGTCCCTGATCTCACCCACTAGCACTCCCGCCGTGACTTGGGCTGGAAGGGTTGAAACACCTTCGCCTTGAAGATCACGATGCCATGAGGGCAGGTCCCAAAGTTGGGTCGCTCATAAGGATTTTACCGAGGGGCGCGCATCAAGGTAGATTCCTTGATCCCCGACACCATTAGTCTCACTATAGCAGGCAACATAAGAGATGATAGTGGTCTATGACGTTGCACTATACTTTCCCCTCGTAGTCACTGGATGCTTGAAGGGCAAGTGGTGTGGCACCCTTGGAACTTCAGGGTAATTTCTTGAAGGGCACAACCAACTTGGCACCCTTGGCATCACAAATAAACTATTAGGTGTGGCACCCTTGGAACTTCTAGGGAAGTTCTTGAAGGGCACAAACAAACTTGGCACCCTTGAAATCATTAAAAATAAATAATAATAAATAAATATAAGCAAGGAATGAAAACTAGGTAAATTTACATCAAGGGTAAATGATGATTAGAAACCAAGGTAATTAAATCAAAAATAAAACTTGGAATAAGGAGGATCATAGGAAGAAATAAAATAGAGTACCTTAAAAACTCTACCCTTCCCATGTTGGAAAATACTAGGTAGATTATGTGGTTTAATTAGGTAAAAGGGGAAAGACGAACATAATTGTAAGGATAAAGATTAATCCTAAACTAATTAAACCTAATTAAGAAAAGAGGAAGGTGAATTAAAATAAGAATAATAAACTAAAATTTAGAGAAATGTAGAGAAGCTCCATGTGGCAACAACCAACATAAGAATATCCATCTAAGAGATAACCTGAGTTAAATTAGGGAGTGGATTGGGGATAAAATCTTGACTCATTAATTGACTTCAAGTAATGAACACAATTTAAGGAATAAAAGGGGGGGATAAAGAGACAACTAGGAGAAGAAATAGGAATCTTGTGAGGTGAGGAAAATATTAGTTTTAAATAAAAAAGTTAAGTAAATAATTTTGGGTGACCCTTGATGAGAGAGTGACACATGGCTAAGTGAATAATCAAGCTATTGAATTAAAAAATATATAATTATGCATGACATGCCAAGTGTCATCTATGAGGACTCTTATAAAAGAAGGGGCAAGCCATGGGAGAAGGGAATTTTTGGAACCCTATTGTTGGATGGATGAGATGATGTCAGAGCAGTGATTACGAAGCTATAGTGAGTTTGGTGAGGTAGATGATTTTAGAGAGGGGGCTCTTGAGCCAAGTTGTGCTCTCCTCTACCAGCTAGTGCTTTCTTCCATTGTACAACCCCATTGCAGCTCGGGGGTCCGTGGGGAAGAAGAGTACCCAAGGAGTATGCTGGGAGGTTAACCGGTGGGTCTTCGCATTCGGATCAAGTACGTCATCATTCACTCGCGGAGGTGACAGACAACAATGGAATACCAGTAATAGCAGAGCAAGCAGAGCCTCGCTTTCTAGTGAATGGTACATATGTATTTCATTACTATTTGATCTTAGTTAAAAGTATGTAAATGTTATGACATGTTTCCTGAAATGAGTGTCAGGAATGTGTTATACAATGTTGAATAACTTTGAAATTCAATGCGTTTCTTTTCTGGTTGTATTTGCTGTTAAAAATAAATAAAATGTATATAGTCTGAATGTGGTCCTTACATTTGGTATCAGAGCCATGTTGAACCCTTGAGACCTATGGGCCCATGCATGCATAACTAATTTTGTATAATATTTGTTGTTCCAAACCTGAACAATGATGATTTTGTTGAGTGCTCATGGCGTCTCTCAATTGGGATAATCAGGGTTTAAAGGGATTTTTGAAATTCCTCTGTTATTTTCACTACGTGCATTGTATACCGAGTCACAACTCTCAACACCCTATTCTATTTGCATTGCAAATTCCATTAATCAAAACATTGTATGTAATGTCGTTGGGTGTAATTCCTTTTGCAGCATTTCCTCTAGATCTGGTTTTTCATTCTAAGGTTTCTCCATGAGATTTGACCCCCGAATCTAGACTATGGAAATCTTCTCGTTAAAAAAATTTAAGGGAGATCAAGTATGCTTCTGACTCTACCTGTCTTTTGTCTAGATTTGGAAGCTTCTAATCCTTCAGGTCTAGAATTAACGTGGTCCAAATTCCCATCGTGAAAAAAGCAGGTATAGAGGATGCGATCTGATTGCAAAATAAGTTTGGACGATAGCCCAAAACTGTGATCTCGTCGCTTCCTCTCTATGAATGTAGATCCATTACAATCGAAGCAGATTTTAAATCAGTTGCTAGATATGTGGGCCTTAAATCCCTTCTCAGCACGTTCCCAAACACATAAATCTTCAGCAAAGCATATGTCTCGGTTGCTCTTAAAGGCCCAGTGCACAGATCTACAGAAAAGGTAACTTGGAGCTTACAAACCCAAATATATCCAACAACCCGGTATGAATTCTGTGGTTGCATTTCCAGTATGAATTCTACGGTTGCATCTCCGGAAATGGCCGCAATATCGACAGGGTTTAACCCCATACATTCAAATAAAATTTTCCCTTCAAAATGCTATATTCATAGCCCACTTCACTTTACCGTCTCAAATATTTTAGCAAAGAATCATCTCCTTCCACACTAATGATCAGAATGATTAGAAGAAATAGCATTGCAAACCGCGCGAGGGGAGAAAATCTATTTGGGGATGCAGAGGAACCTATGTTTAAAACTGGAGCATCTAGCGATGCGGCACCAATTTCACCGGCAATATGTCATTTTCTGAATGCAGTGATGAGATGGGTTTACATCATAATCGTAGGTAGTACGATAGGTCGGACACAAAATCCACAGGCCACTTGGGCTGTCATGGGCATCATAGCCAGTATCCATATGTCAAAAAAATTTGAAAGTCTTGTTCAACCAGAGTCGGCTGTCTACAGCATAAGGCATACGGGAAGATCCGGGGATGCCATCTTCACATGCTTAAACATTTGCGTATACTACAATGTACATTGCTATAGCTTTGATTGGTTTGAAAGGATTAAATACAACTACTTTCGGGTTTGGACTTACAATCATACTCTTGGGAGCGTTTACCAAAACCAGACTTATCGACACAATTGGTTGGGTACTCGAGTACACATGTTTTACAGAGAGCAAGTATAAATTCTGGGTATATAACTTGAGTTAAGCTGCTTGTTACCATGACCAATACCTTATACCGCCGAAGCAATTACTTTACCAAACTGTACCGTGTGTTCTCTATGCATATTTAATTTCGAATATCTTTCTCGTTATGCAGATTTATTTCAAATATCTTCTCTTAGCGCCATGCTCCTTTAGCCAACTTTACGGCGTGTGAATCTCTATCTATGTGTGTTCCTGCCTAAAATTCCGGCAAAAATGCCTTTTCGCTCCACGTTTTCTTGCTGAAATTTTTAACGCCTTCCTTAATTTTTCTGCAAATCCTAAGAAAGACAGCGTCGTGAATCTCGCATAGATACTGTATCGGTCTTTGGCGTTCACTGCCATTATCATACACGGCTGTCATATTTTCAGATCCGGGCCTCCAGAATATTTCGGGTGAGCGTAAAGGGATTAAAAAAAAAAAATGGGGTTTCTCCTCAAAAGCCGTGGAATGAAATTGTATTTAAAGACGTCAATGACAACCAACTCCACCAGAATATACATTGATCATTTTGTATGTTCTTTTGCCTTTTCTGGAATGGTAAACACAAATGCAGTGACCTGTAAAAACAAAATAAAAGCAAATGGTGGCAGGATCTCACGTTTTGAATTTCACTGTTTTCTTTAATGGTAAAAAAAAAAAAAAAACAAACTCACAAAACAAGGAAATAAAATCTGAAGTTGTCATAAATGGCAATGTTTATTGGTTATTATTATAATCTTATTTCTGCTATATTTTTGGTTTATCATCGCACATTAATAGAATTTTTAGAATAACACAAACACAATCTAATTTAATAATTAATTTGGTAATGGTTCATAGTTCCACATACCTCTCAATAAAATTAATTTGGTAACCGTGCATAGTTCAATATACCTCTCAATAAAATAGTGTGGTTAAAAGAATGAACGGGTATAGTTTCCTTTGTTGAAGTGTAGTTATATAATAGAAAATAAAATTTAGAGCATAAAGTCGTTAACAATTATTTTAGAATTTTAGAGAATTTGAAGTTGAGTTTTAATATATATTTATGTTAAGAGAAATTAGTTTTAGTATTATTAAATATATATATATATATATATATGGGGCAGTTATTCTAATCACAGAGCTCCTGTTTTTACTAATCACATATCCATAATAAAGGATCATCTAGCTCATGTTCAAATCATAGCAGTGTTACATAAGAGTAATCAAATCAATAGTACCACATAACACGTGTAAGCTTTATAAACTATGAGACCTTTATGATTGAAATACAAGAGTATTTAGGAATGTATAATTAATTTGAGTTTCGGTTAAGTTTAGAGGATGAAATTCTATATTAGTTTATTTTAATGGAACTAAAAAGGTTGAATAACCATTTAATTAAACTAATAAGTGTAGTTTATTCATGATAGAGTTTTAAAAATTTTATTTTAAAAAAATAAATAAATAATTATGAATAGTCTAGAAATATATTCTTAAGTATGTTTTGGTAAGAAAATATTTTAAATTCTAAAATTAAACTACCAGTTTAACATGGAAGCTAAGTGTTAAAAATTAAAAGTTAGAATTTATGGAGGTTGGTACTTTTTGATTAAAAATTTGTAGGAATTTCAGGGATTTATAAATGCATAAATTGCCCCCTTGGAAGTATGTAATAATAACAATAAATTATAGAACCACTCACATTGGTTATGATTTTTATTTGATTGGTTTTTATCTTATAAGGAAAAATCGTATTAAACTGTGGCAGGTGAACCATGGTTAGAAGAGGTACAAGAAGGAGTGGGGCAGCTAAAGGGCACAACATGGCGCCACCACAACAGCCAACTCCTACCACCCCACCTAATGAGGGGGAAAACATCTCAACACAAGAACAGATACCAGCAGAAGTGTTGAACTTAATGAGATCATTCCAAGACATGTCTAAGGCATTAATAAACCGTTTGGAACGGGGGCATGGAGGACCGGTCATACAAAATGAAACACCCCAAAACACCACAAGAAATGATGTACGTCGAGACTTGGAAAAGGTAAAATTTCAAGAGTTTTGGGGTTCCACTGATGGTCAATCTGCAGAGGCATGGTTGGAAAACATGGCTATGTGTTTTACCCTTAGAGATTACACCTCAAACATGAAGGCCAAGATGGGTATATTCTAGCTAAAGGGAAACACACTACTTTGGTGGAAGACATTATTAACCCAATTGGGGATGGATATATCAGAAGTAACTTGGGAGCTATTTGAAGAAAAAATTAGAGAGGGTTACCTGTCAGAAGAGTTCCTTGAGAGACAACTAAATGAATTCAATTCATTAAAGCAAGGGAACCGCTCCCTAATAGAGTATGAGGCACGTTTCATGGAATTACTCCGTTATGCCCCTCACCTAAACACAGAGAAGCTCAAGGTGAACCAATTTGTTTATGGATTACATGTTAACATTCGGACTAAGGTTAGAATCGTAATGCCTCGCACCTTGCACGAGGCAGTTCAACGGGCAATCATTGCAAAGGAGGAGATCATGAGCAGTGAACATAGTAAGTCAACAAAGCCCACAGAATCAGGAGTACCAGGTAGAAACAATATGGAACGTGGAAATTTGCAAGGGGGTCCTGTGCTAAATCATCAAAGGTGGTCAGGAAGAAATCAAAGAACACCATATAGGCATCCAGCTCAACATCCGCACAGGGTACCGCAACAAACTCGTCAACCACAACCGCACCAGCCTATGCGACAGCACCAAGTCACACCACCTCAGCACCAATCTTCTTTCCAGCAGAGTTCTAGACCAACTCATAGTTCAGTTGGTAGTAGGAGCCAAGTCCCTAGGAGGGGGTGTTGGACTTGTGGGGGTCCTCACTACGAGAGGGATTTCCCTCAAAAGACAGGTAATACCAACTCAACTAAGAATGCAACTACAGTGGGGGATCTGGGGAAGGCTCATCGCATCCATGCAACGGTGAACAATCGCCAGGTCGAACACCAGTCCACTGTGTTAGAAACCTCAGGTAATATTGATGGTATGAGTTTTGTCATTTTAATAGATCCATGGGCTACTGATTCATTTATTTCTATAAATGCATTATCAATGATTAAACATAAAGCAACTCCACAGTATGAATTTAGACATGTAGAAATGGCATGTGGTATGAAAAGAACTGTAGGAAAAATGGTAAAGGATTGTGAGGTGGACCTGGGTGTATGTAAGACCAAGGTATCCTTGTACTCGACAATTCTAGGAGTTTATGACGTAGTTATAGGAATGGATTGGTTGGAGCGACATGAGGCACTCCTAGACTGCAAGGACAAGATTCTACATTTCACGGACGATGACGGCCAAAGAAAATCATTAAGGGGAAAGAACCGAGGGGTGTCCCTGAGGTTCATCTCCTCCATGCAACTAATGAAATTTAGGTGAAAGGGATGTCAATTGTTCTCAGTCGTAACTCTAAACGAAAAGAGTGACTCTGAAGATCTTGATAAACACCCATTCCTTGTTGAATTTAAGGATGTATTTCCCAAAGAACTACTCGGGCTACCCCCAAAGAGGGAAATTGATTTCACCATCAATCTTAAACCAGGCATAGAGCCTATTGCAAAGGCACCCTATCGGATGTCGGCTCCAAAGCTAAAGGAATTGCAGTTCCAATTAAAGGAATTACTAGACTTGGGGTTCATACGACCTAGCATATCTCCATGGGGAGCCCCAGTGATTTTTGTTAAGAAAAAGGATGGGTCTTGGCAACTGTGCATTGATTACTGCCAGTTGAATAAAGTGACGATAAAGAATCAACACTCGTTGCCTAGGATAGATGACTTATTTGATCAAATGAGAGGGGCAACGGTGTTTTCAAAAATAGATTTGAGGTCGGGATATCATCAGTTGAGAATCAAAGAATAAGATATTTCGAAGACAGCCTTTAAAACAAGATTTGGGCATTATGAATTTGTAGTCTTACCCTTTGGACTGACAAATGCCCCGAGTGTTTTCATGAGTTTGATGAACGGAATATTTCAGGATTATTTAGACAAGTTTGTACAAGTCTTTATCGATAACATTTTGATCTACTCAAAGACCCCAGAAGAGCATGACGAACACTTGAGGATAGTTCTTCAATGTCTTAGAGAAAACCAATTGTATGGGAAGTTGTCAAAGTGTTCCTTTTACCAAACCAAGATTCATTATCTTGGGCACATTATCTCTGGGGAGGGTATCACAGTAGACCCAGTAAAGATCGAGGCCATCATGGAATGGCCAACACCAACCAATGTTCATGAAATACGAAGTTTCATGGGCATGGCAGGGTACTATCGTAGATTTGTCGAAGGGTTTTCAAAAATAGCAAACCCCATTACTGAGCTATAAAGAAAGAACAAGAAATTCATCTGGACTGAAAAATGTGAAGAGGCATTCCAAAGGTTAAAGGTGTTATTAACAACAACACCAATTTTGAAGGTGCCGGATATGGAACAAGAATTTTTGGTTTGCACTGATGCCTCCAAAGGATTGAGTTGTGTGTTGATGCAAGAAGGAAGAGTAATAGCCTATGCATCAAGGAAACTCAGAATCCACGAAGAAAACTACGCAACCCATGATCTAAAAATGGCAGCAATTGTTTATGCACTAAATATTTGGAGACACTACCTTCTAGGAAGGAAGTTTGATCTTAGGACTGACCATTGTGGGCTACAACACATATTCACTCAAGATCACTTAAATGCAAGGCAAAGACAATGGTCTGAGCTAATTAGTGAATATGATTTTGATATCACTTACATCAAAGGAACGGTAAATAGGGTGGCTGATGCTTTAAGTAGGAGGCCGCGGATATTTTCAGTGATTCCCTTGAAGACAAATTTGAGGGAGAAACTGCTTGAATTACAAATTAAAGACACCTGGTATCAGGAGGTTAGAAAAAGTTTGAGGGAGGATGAAATGAGGGTCCCAAAATATGAGGAATACTCCCTTGATAATGATGGGCTACTACGATTTCGAGGAAGGATATATGTACCACCGAATGAAGATATACGCCAATTAATCTTAAATGAAGCACATCGCGCTGTATATATGGCACACCCTGGTGTTAAGAAGATGAGTGTGGATCTGAAACCACTCTTCTTTTGGAAAGGGATGAAGAAGGACATCGTGAACTTGGTAGCAAGATGCTTAGAGTGTCAGCGAGTAAAAGCTGAGCATAGGCATCCGGCAGGCTTATTGCAGCCCCATGAGATACCAAAATCTAAATGGGAAGTTATATCAATGGACTTCATTGTGGGACTACCAATGACCTCAAGAAGACATGATTCCATATTTGTGGTAGTGGACACGTTGACCAAAAGCGCCCATTTCATACCAGTTAAGACTACATATAAGGCACCAGAAATTGCGAGGGTTTTTATTAATGAGATTATGAGATTACATGGAGTGCCTAGAAAGATCATATCCTATAGGGGAGCAGTGTTTGCTGGAAGATTTTGGACCAGTTTCCAAGAAGCTTTCGGAACCCAGTTGAAATTCAGCACTGCTTATCACCCGGAAACAGATGGGCAGCCAGAGAGGACAAATCAAATCCTTGAAGACATGCTTCGGATGTATGTGATGGACCAACAAAAGAGATGGGAAAAGTTTTTACCACTCGTAGAATTTGCTTACAATAACAGTTATCAGAGTTCCATAAAAATGGCACCATTTGAGTTCTTATATGGAAGACCTTGCAGAACACCTCTCAGTTGGGACCGACTAGAAGAACGAGTATTAATAGGACCTGAAGTAGTGCAAGAGATGGAAGAACAAATGACCATGATTAGGAGGAGGCTAAAGGAAGTGCAAGATCGACAAAAGAGCTATGTTGATGCTCATCGAGTAGACCGAAGTTATGAAGTGGGGGATAGGGTGTTCCTGAGAGTAAGGCCCCAAAAAAGCTCTATAAAATTTGGAAAGGGAGAAAAATTGTCTCCATGGTTTGTGGGACCTTTTGAAATCTTAGAAAGGAAAAGTCCAGTGGCATATAGGCTTGCTTTACCTCCATATTTGGCACGTATGCATGATGTGTTTCATGTTTCTGTTTTACGTCATTATATTTCAGATCCTTCACATATTATTGATTTTGGTCATTTGCAGGTTTCGGACGAGGGAGCAGTGATGACCGAACCAGTTTGCATACTGGACCAGAGAAATTTGCAGCTTAGACGACGGTTAGTGGACCAGGTCAAGGTCCAGTGGGACAATTATAGTCCCAGTTCAGCTACTTGGGAGGACGCCGAGGAGATGCGTCACCGTTTTCCTTACCTGTTCCAGGGACTTCGAGACGAAGTCTATTATTAAGAGGGGGTGTATGTAGTGCCCGCTCTAGTTGATTGACAATGATATGACACAAAAATTTATTTAGCCATAAGGCCCACACTTTATTCTTTGAGGACCTCAGATTGAAGATCCGGGCACATGACACTATTATTAGTGATTGAGATATTCATGGTTGTGATGTTTATGAATGCTTTCCATTGATATTATGATAGCATGAATGGTTATGTATCTTATCTATCGGTATTCTGATGATTGCAACATTAAATAGTTAAGTTTGGTCTCTAGTTGAATTTATGATGATGAGGGTAGTAAAGAATATGTATGCTTTCTACTAAAAGCATGATGATGATAAATTTGATGGATAGGTATATTTCTATTGCTGTTACGATGTTGATAGCTTAATAAATATGTATGTTTCCATTGATGTTTAATGATGATAGCCATGATGGATGTGTCCCCTATGTTACCTACTTTCTTTAGTTCAGGCTTACAATGGACAATGATGTGAATGACTAGGGATTGTTAATGATGCTATTATGACAATGACTAACGTTGAGAAACCTTGTTACTGATGATTATTGAGTATGGCAGGAAACCATCAGAGGCACTCGCATATGACGAGTTGATGACACCTGGTTTGATGAAAATTCATATTATTTTATCTTTGAAAGTCCAAGTCGATCTTGAAATCTGCGATATATGTTTAACTATATTCTGATGATATGTTAATGGTTGTAGGCACAGATTAGTTGCTTGACCGAATGACTCACATATGGGTGATGGGGTTGTACAGGTGGATGGAACTACATGGGAGGGGTGGGACAGAGTCCCTGATCTCACCCAATAGCACTCCCGTCGTGACTTGGGCTGGAAGGGTTGAAACGCCTTCGCCTTGAAGATCACGATGCCATGAGGGCAGGTCCCAAAGTTGGGTCGCTCATGAAGATTTTACCGGGGGGCGCGCACAAGGCGGATTCCTTGATCCCCGACACCATTAGTTTCACTATAGCAGGCAGCATAAGAGATGATAGTGGTCTATGGCGTTGCACTATACTTTCCCCTCGTAGTCACTGGATGCTTGAAGGGAAAATGGTGTGGCACCCTTGGAACTTCAAGAATTTCTTGAAGGGCACGACAACTTGGCACCCTTGGCATCACAAATAAACTATTAGGTGTGGCACCCTTGGAACTTCTAGGGAAGTTCTTGAAGGGCACAACCAAACTTGGCACCCTTGGAATCATTAAAAATAAATAATAATAAATAAATATAAGGAAGGAATGAAAACTAAGTAAATTTACATCAAAGGTAAATGATGATTAGAAACGAAGGTAATTAAATCAAAAATAAAACTTGGAATAAGGAGGATCATAGGAAGAAATAAAATAGAGTACCTTAAAAACTCTACCCTTCCCATGTTGGAAAATACTAGGTAGATTATGTGGTTTAATTAGGTAAAAGGGGAAAGACGAACATAATTGTAAGGATAAAGATTAATCCTAAACTAATTAAACCTAATTAAGAAAAGAGGAAGGTGAATTAAAATAAGAATAATAAATTAAATTTAGAGAAATGTAGAGAAGCTCCATGTGGCAACAACCAACATAAGAATATCCATCTAAGAGATAACCTGAGTTAAATTAGGGAGTAGATTGGGGATAAAATCTTGACTCATTAATTGACTTCAAGTAATGAACACAATTTAAGGAATAAATGGGGGGGATAAAGAGACAACTAGGAGAAGAAATAGGAATCTTGTAAGGTGAGGAAAATATTAGTTTTAAATAAAAATTTAAGTAAATAATTTTGGGTGACCCTTGATGAGAGAGTGACACATGGGTAGGTGAATAATCAAACTATTGAATTAAAAAAAATATAATTATGCATGACATGCCAAGTGTCATCTATGAGGACTCTTATAAAAAAAGGGGCAAGCCATGGGAGAAGGGAATTTTTGGAACCCTATTGTTGGATGGATGAGATGATGTCAGAGCAGTGATTACGAAGCTATAGTGAGTTTGGTGAGGTAGAGGATTTTAGAGAGGGGACTCTTGAGCCAAGCTGTGCTCTCCTCTACCAACTAGTGCTTTCCTCCATTGTACAACCCCATTGTAGCTCGGGGGTCCGCGGGGAAGAAGAGTACCCAAGGAGTACGCTAGGAAGTTAACCGGTGGGTTTTCGCATTCGGCTCAAGTACGTCATCATTCACTCGCGGAGGTGACTGGCAACAAAGGAATACCAGTAACAGTAGAGCAAGCGGAGTCTCGTTTTCTGGTGAACGGTACATATGTATTTCATTACTATTTGATCTTAGTTAAAAGTATGAAATGTTATGATATGTTTCCTGAAATGAGTGTCAGGAATGTGTTAGACAATGTTGAATAACTTTGAAATTCAATGCATTTCTTTTTTGGTTGTATTTGTTGTTAAAAAAAAAAAAATGTATATAGTCTGAATGTGGTCCTTACACTCTGAATGTGGTCCTTACACAATGCAAGAGGCATCGACATGTACATGGAACTCCTTTTTCCAATCCGGGAAGACAAAAATCGGCGCGGTGACCATCTTCTCCTTCAATGCATCCAAATTGCACTGAAATTCTTCATCCCAATAGAATGTAGCATCCTTCTTCAACAGTTTCTCCATGGGCGCGGTAATCTGAGCATAAGCCTTGATGAACTTTTTGTAATATCCTGTATGTCCGAGCGTTGCGCGCAACTATTTGACACTTCTTGGGGCCTCCAAATTTATTATCACCGCGATCTTGGCAGGGTCCACCATCAACCCTTGCTTGCACACCACATGACCCAGCAAGATCCCAAAGGGGACACAGAATAGACACTTCTTCAGGTTCAGCGCAATCTGGTATCTGCGGCACGTATCCAACATCAGGCGCAGACTTGCTACATGGTGCTTTACTAAACCGAACATCGTCCAGTCATCAAAATACACCTCCAAGAACTTATGAATAAACTCCTTAAACACTGCTATAACTATGCGAGAGAATATGGAAGGCACATTCTTAAGTCCAAACGGCATAACAGTATACTGAAAACAACCCCATTCCGTCACGAAGGTTGTTTTTCTCCTATCCTCTGGCGCGGTCTTGATCTGATGATACCACGAAAATCCATCAGTGAACAAGTAGGCCTCTTGCCCTTCAACATTGTCCAATACCTCATCAGTAAATGGTGTTGGAAAAAGATCATGGACACAGGCATCATTAAGCTTCCTTAGGTCTACGCAAATCCTTATTTCTCCCTTATGTTTCTTCTCTTGAACCAGCATCGGGCTCACCCAATCAAATTCTTCCACAGGTTCAATGATGTCTGCTTCTAGCATCTTATCCAACTCCAAGTAGACCTTTTCCTTGTATTTGGGATTAAGGCGATACGACCTCTGCTTAATAGGCTTCATGTCCGGTTTCAAAGTAATTTTCATCACACCCAAGTCACCTATGATGCCCTTCAGGTCTGAAAACTTGGTAGGAAAAAGATCCTAGTACTCGCAGAGTAGCTCAACAACTTTATCCACTGTGGCATCATCCTAGTAATCCCCAATTTTCGCAAATTTTGGCTCTACTTCAGTACCAATGTTTACTTGCTTGGTTTTCAATGGCGTGGTGATGTCCGGGTTTTCTAGTTACGGACCTTCGACCTTGTGATGGCCTTTTGCTTCTAGAATATTGATATTTCTTGGATCTTCATCATCCCCCTCAACGGTCATATTATAACATTCCAACACATGGCGCAACTAGGTGCTCCAATCTAGTTGAACCAACTCCAAAGGATCCTGCGGTATTCTGAATATGCTGCCTTAATCTCCTGCAGAGCTTCATCAATGCATTCAAACCCATCTTCAAAACTGAAGGTCATTAAGAATCCTTCCCTTAATATATCCCACTCTGCGGTGCCATGGCGGAGCTCCGTTTCCAGATACCAATTCATAGGGATTGTATATGACAGAATAAGTGCACCCACTCTGGCTGCAGCTCCATTCCATAAACTTTAGTCCACTTCACTAAATGATCGCGTGGATCATTTCTCCCATCGTACTTCTCAGTCAATCGAATTTTAGGACGACCAAATCGCAACCTCATCATCCTTCTGTAATCTCGCCATTCATCGAAGTTGTCCTTGTGCGTACCCCACCATCGTGCGGGTGTAGCGTGCAGCGCCAAATCCAATGCTTGGAAGCGATGATCCTTAGGGACTTCTCATTCAAAGGCATCCAAAAACTTATCTACGTCAGTTAAACCATCATAATAGGGTAAATTTGTTACCTCCGAAGACACACAGTGCAACATAGATGCTTCATGCAAATTATTCTGCCAATACTCCAGTTCTTCATCTGAATCTGAGGTACAAGAACTATCCCAGTCCCATGCAATCCTTCCATCAGCTGTTGGATTAATCCAGTCTTGATCTCGCGCAATTATTTTGTAGATCTAATCCAGATCATCATCACTTTCTTCATAGTCACGGACCAGTTCAGTATAGCGCAGTCCTTCTACAGAGTCCAACGATACTACAACCCGAAGTGATTTCCTCTCAAATGACTTTGTTCTTTTCTTCAAGTTGATGACTCCATTCATATCAATAACCCAGCCAATTCCAAGGAACGCGGGGTATGGATTGTTGTCATCAACAATTTCTATTACTTCAAAATCAGCGAACGCGCTCGCACCTTCTATATCTATGGTGACTCCATTTAGTTGTCCCATAGGGATGATCTTCTGCTGGTTCGCCATCCTCAGCTGGATCAGAGACCACTGCAGCGCAGGTCTCCCCATTCTCTCCCATGTCTGTTTAGGCAAAACGTTTGCGTCAGACCCCAGATCCAAAATAACCTAGTCCATCTCATAATCTCCTATCTGCGCGGTAAGCCTCATCCCGTGCCCTATCCTTGCCTTATGTTTGCCAATTTTTCTTACTACGCAGTGTCCATTTGGAGCGTTTTCTTTACCAGCACACTTGTTTATCAATTCTTGCAGACCTTTCACAGCCCTGCTATTGCGCATAAGTTTCATGCAGGTTTCCAAGAACATGGTAAGTATAGAGGGATCAACCTCTGTAGGCGCGCTGGTTTCTGGTACTTTGTTTTGACTTCCTAAGGTAGATGCCTCAGCGCAGCTTTTCTTGGCTTTGATAAATGTTTCCTTCACGCGCGCCAAATCAAAACCAACTTCCTTCTCTGGGGCCTTGCGGATCCAGCTGTCCTCTTAAGGTTGTTTTCCCTTATCATCCCCCATTGTTATTCTGCTTCTCAGCACGATATTCACATTCGGATCTTCCTCGTAGGACTCAGCACTCATCATTTGTAAGTTCTGCGTAGGTTGCTGAGACTGCGCCTTCTTCCCCTGCATATTAGTTATCAGCACAAGGCATTCTTCTATAGTGCAGTGAAACTGGCTGCAATATTGACATGACAGGGATGTCTGATTCTGACACTCCTGCGCGTAGTGCCCCTATGTTCCACAATTATAGCAAAGAACCTGACCACGACCTCTACCAGGTCCTCCTCCTCCTCGGCCCCATCCTCTTCCTTAATAAGCTCCACGTGCTCCTCCTACACCCTGATTTGTAGGCCGAGTTTCTGCCTGCATTCAGTAGGTGGGCGTTCTTTTCATCATCAACTCATAGTTGCGACAGTGGCACTCATCGTGGCCCACCAATTTGCAAAAATCGCAAATCAATTGTTGTGGTGTTTGAACAAACTTTTGAAGCAAACAACAATTATCCGTTACATGTTTTCCAACCACTTGACAAAAAGCGCACCATAGTGTGGGCCCCACACTTGGTCCTGCGGGAGCTTCCTGCCTCAGGGGAATCGGTCCCCCCCTGTAATATAATTTGCAAAGACCGGGCAGTTGTCTTTATCACGCCCCTAGTTCTTACACTTGAGGCACCAGACTTCCTCGTGCACCTCTGGCCTAGCCTCCTTTTTTTTCAAGCTCTGTAATTCCAAGCAGAGGTTCTGCAACTGTGAATGAATTTGTTGAACTCCCAAAGTCACATCCTAAATAGGCGTCTCGTGCAATCTCATTGCGATTTCCAGGGCTTCCACCTAAGTTCGTATCTTCTGTTGTGACAAATCAATCCTCAGGTGGGGCAGAAGTGAGGCTATAAACCACTCGCGGTGCTCACCATCTGTGAGCTGCATATTAGCTTCGCGGATCACACATTTCAGCGTTTGATCTAACTCCCAAGGCATCTCACCAGCCCTCATCGTGATTTCCTTAAATCTAACCACTGACTGCAAGTCAGACTTAGGCTTACTAAACTCCTTGTTCAAAGCATCCTTAGTTTTTGGTAGCGTCGCTAGAGAATGATCAACACAGTACTTAATATACCACGTTAGCGCGCGATCCTGTAGCGCATTAACCAATTATGCCTTTTTTATGTTGTCATCAGTGATCTATTGCGTGGTCCACACAGCATTCGCAATAAACCAGAACTGATTTGTATCTTCGCTCCCTATACCCTTGAAAATCGGCATCTTTATTGAGTTCAACATGTTGAACGATCGTGGTGGTGGCGGCGATGTGGACGAAGTTGTATGCTGTGGAGGTAAGTGTGGAGGTGGAGTGGATGGATGATGTATCCGCAGAAAACCATGTCTTATCAGCTAGATCGCACTCTGCAGTGAGGCCTTTGTCGTTCCCTCGTCGTCGCTCGAAGGAGGTCCAATCAACGACTATATTCAGGGCCTACTTTTTCTTGATTTCTAAAAATCCGTCCACTTCGCGTAGATCCGAACATCAAGGCAATGGCATAACCTGTTTCTCACACAAGAGCATCTTAATCCAGGTATTCAAAGATCTCAGATACTTACCTCGTGGCCCCTGAAGAAGCGTCGCTCTACTTCGTTGTAGCTCACTAAAGTATCAACCGCGAACTCAGTAACAAATCTTCCTATAATTCGATCGAGCTAGTAGTCAACAACATGCGCAATCTTGTCTTCAGAAGCTTCCAACCTTTGCACTAGCTCTGGATTCCACACTATTGTACCGTCAAGCCTCCCCCTTCCTTGTTCGTCTGCTAACTTAGCTATCCACTTGTATAGTTCGATTGGGAAGGTGCAGAAGAAAATTTCGTGTATTTCTGTGTACAAATATCTGTCTAACCACTGCTCCTTTGACAAGCGCGGATTCTTGTTTTCCTACGCCGCAAATTCGTGAATCTGTCTATCCAACCACTTCTCAATTTCCTTCTTGGTTGGATTCCAGTGATGCGACATCACACATCTCCTTAAGCAAATCCCGGTCCTGGCAACGAAACCATTTGTTGGCTTAGTGGATCCTGACCCAGGTTCAGAGTTAATTGCGTCAAACAAAACCCTACACTACTGGCCCTTTTGGCATCAACCCGTGTAGCGCAGACTGAAGTCTCACCCGAAGCAGTATGGGGGGATGCTGGAACCAAGCTTCCTCATCCAAAGATCAGTGTGATGTCTTTTATTTCCCTAGATCTACTTTCTATAAGCCCCTAGGGCTCAGTACTGCAACTTCCTTTAAACGGCCTTTAGACCTTCGCGAAGGTCTACGATAGGTCTTTGCGGACCCTTAACAGATGAATCCTCCACTTACGCACACCATAGAACAACCCTAGATTTGAGTTCACTCAGATCTACTTCAGTATTCAATAAACATAACATAATGTATTATAATCTTCACGTAAGTACTTAAAATGTATTGCGTTCAGTTAATAAGACTTATCCAATAGAGTCGCGCATCAATACATCAAAATTTCATAAAGACATTATTCCATCACAACATATAATATAAATATAAATAACAGAAGTAAACAGATAAACACATGAATTTCTTCAACAGTCTTCTTTATTGATCTTCAATATGAGGTTACAAACTCAAAACTACCCGGCGCACTCAGTTGCGGACTCTACTCTAGGCCTTCGCGCACTCAGCTGCAGAGCCTTTTCCTTTCTATCTACCTGTTGTTTACTTGCCCTTTTTTCCTTTCTCAGACATAGACATCCATCTCTATCTGCCTTCGACTTTCTAAGACACACCTATTTATAGCTTTTTACATATAATCCCATGGTTCGCGGACCATGGGTGGATCTCAAAACCGACTCGACTTTACATAGACAAGGAGCTAAAACCCCTTTTGACTCCTAACTATGTACGCGCTCCACATCCACAAATTGCGGAGACTTTACATTTTTTTACCAAAATTTACATCAAAACTTGGGTTTTTAACCTCAAAACTGACCCAGGGGACCTCATCCCAACACTACATAAAGGACAACCCTTAATATTATTCATGGTTGAATTTTTGGAACTTAATTGACATCTTTCTTAGAGATTTTTTTTTTTTTTAACTTTTTAAGTGATTATTGTCCATTGTTGAAGCTTCTCTACCTTGGCTGTTAGTTGGTGCATAAGGATTAATGGTCTTTGTCAAAGCATTCAAAAAATATCCATTTGAGGGGTAAATATGCCACTTGAAGAAAGACATTCAAGGGTAATTCTTTTCTTTGTTGATTTGATGATTATTTGATGTCTTGCCTTGCTTTTCCTTTGAACCCCTAGAAAAAGTATTAAGTTTATCAAACCATAGTTGATCTTGTTAGTAAAGATTATTCATCTAAGGGTCATACTTACTTATTTCTCTAAGACATTCTAAGGGTAAAGCAAGGCATCAAATAATGACCAAATAAACAAAGAATGAGAGAAGGAATTATCCCAGAATATTTTCACTAACAAGATCAACTATGGTTTGATAAAATTAATACTTTTGCTAGTGATCCAAAGAAAAAACAAAGAAATACATCAAATAATCAACAAATAAAGGAGGAGGGAATTACCCTTGGATCCCTAGCAAAAGCATCAAGTAAGTTTATTAAGCCATAGTTGATATTGTTAGTGAAGATTATTCCTTTATGGATTATTTTTTGTTGAACCTTGATCTATATTATTAATCTTGATTGAAAAGGGATTACTCTTTCTCTTTGGCTCAAATAACCTATCCCTAATCCTTGAAAGAAATAGGCCAACCTTTAAAAGGGTTTCTTCTTGACCTCATTCACCATTTGATTCACCTTGACTCCATTACCTTTTTTTAGATTTCACATTGCTCTTTACTTCCTTTAATCATTTATTTTAAACCCAAAAACTCTGTTTTACTAAGTCTACTCTCAACTGCACCTTCTGGTTCATTGCTCGATTCTAGTAATCCTATGAGGGATACCCGCATTAAGCCAGAGGAGAGCTAATGCAAAGTGAAGGGGATAGACTGTTGAAGTGACAATGTTGACCATCCTAATAGTTGTCCCTTGATTTGTACCCTCTGATTAGGGATATTATCATTAAGTACAATTTTTGTGATAACATTTTGGTGATATAGCCAGAGCTAAGCCCCTTCTCCAAAATCTAAAGACTATGCTTCATTACACATTTGTGAGAGTATTTTATCAAGGATCTCCTTCTCACATGGTGTCTCCATAAAGGGACAAAACCCTTGTTCTGTACCAATTATGTAGACATTGTAGGTGTAGAGGTAAGCAGATTCATTAATTTGAACGCTCTTGAAGAAAAGTCATCTTCGCATTGTGATCTTCGTATTGATATGAGGTGTGATCATTGTTCATCATATAATTTTATTTTCATCTTTGTATTAAAGGCCTAGAAGCAAAAAGAAAAAATGGATTTTTCTCACATGGATGTCCAACTAGTATGCTCCTGATTTTTCAAATGTTTGGGGTATCCCTCACAACAACCTTAGTGTAGATGCAAGGGAAATTCCGAGATTTTGTGGACATGTTAATTCAATCATATTACATATCACATTTTTTGTTGAATTCAACTGAAGCATCACAATTATTCAGGAAGATGAAATAATGAAATTTTTTGGACCAAGTCCCAAAGGGCATGCAAGGAGATGGTTCGAAAGTATTGGTAAAGGAAAATTTTCATGTTTTGCAAGGTTAATTGAAGCATTTTGCAGACAATGGTCCCCCAATGATTATGAGCAATGGTTGCCTATTGTGGATAGATTCAAGTGGGTAACCCTATTAAAGAGGTTCTAAGCTCTCCACTTGCAAATGGTGAATACAAATCAATTATGGGCTCCTAGAAATGATGCAAACAAGGAAACATGTGGATAGGACTAATCATACCCAATCTTACGACATTGCACATTGTCTTTGCCAAAGAAAATGTATGTGATTCAGATCGTCGCAAACATTTCGATTTTCTTGCAAGAAAATCGCGAAATCACGATTTTTTGGCGGAGTTGATGTTCGTTGATTTCCACTGATATTTTGATGGTATCTTAATTTTGTCGATTTATGTCGATTTCTACCTGTATTTTCTCGGTTTTTACAATTTTTTTGTTTTTCAAACCCTTGCTGATTTTATCCTAATTGTTGAAAAATGTAACTAGTGTTGGTCTTGGTAATTGTACTTGTCAAAAGAAATTATTAATTCACAAGTAATTATTAAGAAAGAGGAATCAAACCCTAATTCCTATAAGCATTGATTTCTCAACACTGATGTCGATGTTTGCAACATTGATTCATATCTCACGAAGGGATTGACTGAAGGTGAAAGGGATGAAGAACGCTATATAAATATAGAAACCCTTGTTGACAAAAACCCTATTGTCCAATTTTTCACTAGCACAGTGGTAGGCTTGTAGGACTCATCCTGTGATTACTATGTGTGAAAATTCTATCACTGCAGCAACTGATTTACTTTTCCTACTTATTTCATCATAAGTTATTCATGAAATTACTTCAACAAACATTAAAAATAAATACTGCTGCAGAAATCAAACCGTAAAACAGAAACAAACATATGCACACATTGACACAGTTATTTTGGACTAATGTCCTTGAAAAAACCCAATGTGGGAAAACCGGTGCAGCAAGGGAGGATTTTATTATTCAACAATTTTCTAGTACAACAGGGTGCCAAACTGGCTTACCCACAGATAGACAAATTTCCAGCACTTCTTCTGAACCTAGTGTAGACCCTACTAACCTTGGCATCAGCCTGAAACCCTCTGCGTCAGCGTACTGAGGCTCTACGCAGCGTCTCTGGCCTTCTGCGTCACTCCTGCAGCCTCTGCGTGGATGACGCAGACCCTTCTGGCTCTGCGTAGTCTCTGTTGCCTCTACGTGGCTTCCACTGGCTCTGCGTCTGCCTCTTTTGCCTCTGCGTTGATCTCCTGTCTCTCTATTCCGTACTTGCTGCCTCCTGACTGCTCTCCAGACCACTGGTTCAATTTCTCAGCAAACCTCGCTCCAGAAATTGAATTGACTGGTCTCCCTCAGTGTGTTCTCCAAGTGACCCTCAAGCCTCCTCTTATGCTTTCCTTGTTGATAAATCAACGGCCGAGATTAAGTCCCTAATCAACGGCTAAGATTAGATCTGTCTTGATCCATGTCTTTTGGACCATTTTAATACAGATTCATATTAATACACATTGATATTTTATTTTCCCTAAGTTTAGACTTAGGGACTCCATTAAAAATATTAATTATTTTAATATCTCTTGATCTGTTTAAAATCTGCCCAAACCCTTTCTGGGTATTGGAGATCTCATGTGCCCCAACCTCTCCACCAAATTTCATGGCTGGAGCACATCCTATGCTACCCCAAATCAACACTATGTTGTCCTAGAAGATCAACGAGATTGTTAAATCCATTAATAAAGATAACCTACACAACTACATTTTTGGTGGTGTGGAGAATGAATGACATGCCAAGAGGATCGTTGATGAAGAATACACGCTTCATCTGATTGTAAGTTTTCTCTTTGGACTATATCAAACACAAAGGTGCTATCCTATACATCAGTTTGTGGGCTATGAAACCTCATTAAGGCATGTTGATAGTCCTCCGATATTCGACCTTGCCAATGGGTAAAGGATCCCTACACACAAAATGAAATTTTAAGCATCATGACATCTCTAATTCCCTAGAGGTCAGTTTGTTGGCTATGAAACTTCATTAAGGCATGTTTATAGTCCTCCTAAATTCGACCTTGCCAACCAGTAAAGGATCCCTAAACACAAAAAGAAATTAAGGATCATGACATTTCTAATTCCCTAGAGGTTGAGATCATGGAGCTTGAATAGTTTTGTAAAGTTGAGAAAGCATTTCTTGGTAATTCTGCATAAGGTAAAAATCAGATGCACTCGTGATATTGTACAACCCAATTCAGATCTGATCTCCATTTGGAACAAACCAGGACTGTGAAAATTATTGGCCATGAACCTGATGAAATTATTGGCATATGATGAAATGCAGCAACCTTCTTGTAAATTTTTTGGTTTAGTTCAATCTTAATATTAGGTTATAAATATTATCTTAATAAATTGGAAAAAGAACTTGTTGAAGCTTCATAAAGAAAGGAAGGGATATTTTTCCTGTTATTATTCATAAGCATACACATCATTCATACACACACTCAATAGACAAACAGCCAAGCATTATGTCCCTAAAGAGACCACCACCTCTGTGGATATCCCATTGAGGTAAAGATTATGGTATAATATCACTAAATAGACACACACATTAGACAATCAATAACCAACCATTATGTTAGTAAAGGGACCACTACCTGTGTGTATACCCCATTGACATAACGATCATTGTATAATATCACCAACACTAAACTCTATTACTATTTATAGACACATACACATTAAACAATCAATAACCAACCATTATGTTAGTAAAGGGAACACTACCAGTGTGGATATCACATTGACATAAATATTCTGTTATATCACCAACACTAAATTCTGTTAAATATACAGAATTTTTTACTGCAAGAATAACATAACATAGTAACATTGTATTGAAATGGAAATTATATTTTTTTTTTTCTATCCAAGCAGAATAAAATCCCTTTCTTCTGCTGACCCTTTGAATCTAGATTACAGTTCTCTCGATATAGAAAAAGGTGGCCATATGATGAATATAATACACGTCCGGGTAAATGAATTTGAAAGCATGGTTGTTTTGAGCTTGCTACAATCAGTGATACTCATCAGCCTCTAGTCATCACCTGATGTTTCTTGCACTTGAGCTGCATATTGCAAGTTCCACAATACATCTTCCATTGAAGGACGACAATCTGGCTCTATAGAAAGACATTTTGCAGTAAGTGCTACCACTATTGCCAAGGACTCCTCCACGCAAGTGCTTATAATAGACGGATCAATGGCATTCCTCCTGGTCTCCTGGGAAACGATTAAGTTCATCTGGAAAACAGGACATTATTCAGTTCCTATTAGCAAGATAAACAAACAACCTATTTGAAGATCGCCCAATGATAGTTTAACTTGAGAAATCTCAGCACGAAAGAAAAAGCGTAGAATGACCACTTCGTACGGGTTCCTCTTCTTGCACTAGTCAATAGTAACATTGTTTGAATCTTTAACAGAGGACTAACAATCATTTGTGCTAATAAATATATAGCAGAAGACATACAACACCTGAACAGGCTTTATGAAATACCTTTATAATGGCAAGGAGCAAATAAGTATGTACTGGAAACAAATAGAAACCCATTCAAAATAGAATTGAAATATATAGTGGTTGAAATGCATGTTTTGTGAAATGTAGCAGACACAATCAATAAAGCAGTAAAATGAATCACGACATTAAATGGGAATGAATGAATTTTGTGGAAGCAAATTTGAATATCCACATGAATAAGAGAATGGATGAATCTTGAGGAAGAATCTCAACATTAATAAGAGAATGGATGAATTTTGAGGAAGAATCTTGCAAATGAATCACGACATTAATAAGAGAATGGATGACTTTTGAGGAAGAAAATTTGAATAAATAACGAGGCAATAGAGTTTTTAGCGAAGCATTAAGCGTGATTTGTCCCCAACAGAAACACAATATACACACTTTTATAGACGGGTCATCTAAATATTTGCAGCATGCAAAAACTTCATTTAGAACTCGAGAAGCAAGCTAGAATGTATGTTGGTCAAGTTTTAAAGAGATCACTATAACAGCGTTATAGACCAGCATTACCATTTTATAATTATAACACAGCTGTGCACTGATTTTGAATCAAAAGTTAAGAATAAATTCTTGAAGTTACTGCAATCAGAATAACTGGTATCCCTAATCTTTCGACGTTTCAATATTGCAAATGTACAAATATTATATTGAAGAGAGCATTAAGAAACATTTATCCTCGGAAAGAGTTCTAGGTTTTGATTATCAAGAAGGCCATGGAGGAGGCCAATATCCATCTTTGGCAGTTTCCCTTTCATTTTTGACAAAGGATGTGATACGTCTATTTTCATCGGTATAGATGCAATACTTTGTCTGAACACTTGATTTCAATTCTGGAGTTTTCTTGCCACAAATTTGTTTACAGCTTCACGAATTGTCACGATTCAAAGCAGATCTTAATCGCTTCTAATAAATTGGGGGTTAATGTTTTGTTTTTTCAATAATACCTTTATCTTCACGAGTAAATATATTCACGTAAGCAAAGAAGTGAAAAACAAAGGCAAAAGGGTATATACAGCAGCATTTATATCCTCTCCATTTTACATATATTTACATCCGGTGTAAGTGTAAAAACTGTCTAAACACTTGATCTCAATTTTGGAATTTTCTTGCCACAACTTTGTTTCCAGGGCCATCAATTATGATGATTCATAGCAGATTTTAATAGCTTGATTAATGTTTTTTGGGGGAATCTCTCTCTATATATATATAAGTGAAGTAAAATACAAAGGTGAAAGGGTATATACAATAGCACTTATATCCTCTTCCTTAACACTATTAAACTTGAAATAAAGTTCAAACATGCATCAGGGTCTAACAACTTGGCATCCTTGATAAGCAAAAAAACCTTTAGCCAACAGTTTCATGTGCACCTCATTCCTACACTACACCTGACAAGTTGAGAAAGCTGATCTCATTCTCAAAAACACAATTAAAACAATTTTCCAAAGGATTAAGGCCTTCAAGTCACCAATAAAATTTACACTGTGGAATAAATTGGCAAGGGTCTGAAAATTGTAAAAATCGTTAAAGTCGGGAGAAAATTGAAAAAATTGACAGAAACTTGGCAAAATTAATAAAGTACAAAGTGAGTAAAAAAATCAAAGTTTCCCCAACTTATACGTGGCTCAGTCCCAAGTCACATTTTTTTTGTTCGAATCGAGAGTTTTTCAAGTTTGAAGAACTTGGCCGACAACATCGGCGAGTTGACAAACTCGTGATTTCCAAATGTTATCCAGAATCCCAAATTTTATCGGGAAGTTTTCCACAAACCAACAATCCCAGAACATATGCTTCATTGTTTTAGAATGACTGCATATAAGCTAAAGACCATCAAAGACATTGATTTTTGCAAATGGAACCTTGGAAGGCAGGTCTTGGACAACCAACCATGCAAACACACATAGCTTCTATGACACATTGACACCCAGACCAACTAGACACTGTGCAACCTCTAAATCCACTAACCCTCAGTGGCAGAAGACACCCACCATGCATTGAGTATAGGTCTAGGTTCATGACAATGACATAAAATGGAGTATTGAAGGAATTTACAGCAATCTTTAATGGAACAACACATGAACATATTGTTGATTTGGGGTAGCATCGAATGTGCTCTAGCCATAAAATTTGGTGAAGAGGTTGGGGCTCATGAGATCTCCAATACCTAGAAAGGGTTTGGGCAGATTCTAAACAGATCAGGAGATATTAAAATAATTAATATTTTTAATGGAGTCCCACAATTTAAACTTAGGGAAAATAAAATATTAATGTGTATTAATATGAATCTGTGTTAAAATGGTCCAAAAGACATGGATCAAGCCAGATCTGATCTTAGCCGTTGATCAGGGACTTAATCTCGGCCGTTGATATGTCAATAGGAAAAGTATAAGACGAGGCTTGAGGGTCACTTGGAGAAGACACCAAAGTGATCAGTCATTCTATTCTCTAGAGCGGGGTTTGCTAAGAGAGATAGAATTAGTGATCGGGAGATGCAGCTGAGGGGCATTTGAGTACAGAGAGACAAAGAGGCAGAGATAGTGCCAGGAGAGCAGTGCAGTAGCCGAGGAGAGTGACGCAGAGCCAGCTAGGCTCACGCAGAGATAGTCGGGAGCTGCGTAGAGCCTTAGAGAGGTCAGCATTGCCAACTCAGAGGGCAAGAGGGCTGACGCAGGACCTCCTAAAGCTGACGCAGACCCATCCGAGGTGACGTAGGGCCAGCGTTGGGCAGAGAGGGGCTAATGCAGTCTAGAGAGAGGCTGACGCTGGGGTTTCTAGGATAGATTTGCGCTGAGCAGCTGCCGGAAGGTTTATCCAGGGTTTCAGCCAGGAAATTTGTTATAAACTGAGAGGTATTACTACCAAGGAAATTCTTTGTTGGGTAGGCCAGTTTTGGCACCCAGATTATACTCTGATATAACTTAATAAGAAAACCCTCAGATCGCTGCACTAGTTTTCCCACATTAGGTTTTTCTGGGGACATTAGTCCAAAAATAATGGTGTCATATGGTGTGTTTGTTTTTGTTTCTTTTAGTTGCTGATCTGTAATATGTTGAGCATGCACTAGTGTTTATTTTTAGTATTTACATTGTAAATAACTTGTTAAGGAAAATAACAAGTAGGTAGGAATAAATCAGATAAAGTGCATGGAGGGTTTCTAACTAAGTGAACTTAGAAACTTCAACATGGTATCAGAGCGTGATTGTAGATCACAGGAGGACTAAAGGACATCAGCCGAGCAGAGCAATAGCAGTAGAAAATCGTTGTCCCAAGGTGACAGAAGTTGTTTCTAGCAGAGCAGCAACAAGGAAGGGTGACGTAGTGCCTGCGTCATCATGGGTGAGCCGGGAAAAGGCGGCGCAAAGGCGAGGAAGGCAAGAGAAGCCTCACGTAGAGCCACGCAATAGCTGGGAGGGCTGACGCAGTTGGCTGAGGAGGCCGGGTTGCTGGTGTCAAGATTGCGCAGAACCTAGGAGCTCTCACCTTCAGGTTGTTGGGATTTAGAAGGCTGCGGCAATATTGCAAAGTGGAGCTGGTGAGGTACTGTAGTCAGAACAGTACCTGACAAAGCAAGGCCAGAGGAGATGCTACCGAGGGTTTCTAGCCGAGGAACCCAGATCAGTGGTGCGGTTGCACGAGACGATCAGAGTAGGGGGCATCTCAACAGCAGCAGAAGGATTTCTAGGAGGGAAATCAAGACTCAGAGGGAGTCTAAAAGAGAACTTCCAGACGGGAAGTAGAGAGACTCAACAGGAGTTGAAGCGAGAACTTCTAGATAGGAAGTGGAGAGACTCAGCAGGAGTCGAACAGAGAACTTCTAGGCGGGAAGTAGAGAGACTCGGAGGAGTCAACAAGAAGAGCAGAGAGATGGCCATGAATGGGCTGAGGGATCAGGACAGGTTGGATGAGGCATCCAACTTTGTCATCTAGAAGGCCAGGATCCTTTCTATTTTGTGTGCCATGAGTGCACACACACCACTTGAGAAGAAGTGGGGAGACATCGAGCTGTAGTCAGGCAGACTACAGGCGATGAGGGACAGGATCCTTGAGGTACCCAGCCTCTTAGATTAGACCTTGCTACAGGAGCCCCGAAGAGGAGTAGCAGGACTGGCTAACTCAGATAGAGACGGATGCGGATGGAGCGGCAGAGAGAGCTACGGTGCAGGAGTCCCGAGACAGTGCGAGGCTAGCAGGCTGTAGCAGTGCGAGAGGCACAGGAGTGTTGAACCAGTGCAAGATGGCACAGAGAGGTGTGCAACGATGCGAGATGCAGGGAGTTGTTGCAGCAGCGCAGAAGTCAGAGAGGGAGCACTTGTCAGCAACAAAGGGAGCTTCAGCATCATTGGGTGTCTCTAGCCCAACAAGGAGGTCAAATTAAGAGATCAGTTACTTACTTCTCAGTAACTAAGTTGCAGTGCAACAGTGGGCAACACGATGCAACATGATGGGAGGAGGTGCAGTGCGGATGCAGTGCTGGGAGAAAGGACAAGCAACATCACGGATGCAGCAGGAGCTGTTGTACAAATGCAGCAGTGGCAGTGGCAGAACCATGGGCAGCAGTACAGGATGCAGCAGCTCAGAGGATGTTGGGCAGGAAAGCCTAGCATTAGCACAGGTACCGATGCCGGATGATCAAAGTAATACTCAGTCAGGAGTATTGCTAGAGCACAATCCTCGCTAAGAGGGAGTGTTGATTTGGGGTAGCATCGAATGTGCTCTAGCCACAAAATTTGGTGGAGAGGTTGGGGCACATGAGATCTCCAATACCCAGAAAGGGTTTGGGCAGATTCTAAACAAATCAAGAAATATTAAAATAATTAATATTTTTAATGGAGTCCCTAAGTCTAAACTTAGGGAAAATAAAATATTAATGTGCATTAATATGAATCTATGTTAGAATGGTCCAAAAGACATGGATCAAGCCAGATCTGATCTTAGCCATTGATTAGGGACTTAATCTCGGTCGTTGATTAGGGAGAAGACACCAGAGTGATCAGTCATTCTATTCTCTAGAGCGGGGTTTGCTAAGAGAGATAAAATTAGTGATCGGGAGATGCAGCTGAGGGGCATTTGAGCACAGACAGACAGAGAGGCAAAGATAGTGCCGAGAGAGTAGCACAGTAGCCTGGGAGAGTGACGAAGAGCCAGTCAGGCTCACGCAGGGCGATGCAGAGGCAGTCGGGGGCTGTGTAGAGCCTCAGAGAGGCCAGCGTTACTGACGCAGAGGGCCCGAGCGCTGACGTAGGCCCTCCTAAGGCTTACGCAGACCCATCTGTGGTGACGCAAGGCCAGCACTGGGCAGAGAGGGGCTAACGCAATCCAGAGAGAGGCTGACGCTGGGGTTTCTGGGGCAGATTTGTGCTGAGTAGTTGTCGAAGGTTTATCCGGGGTTTCAGCCAAGAGATTTGTCAGAAACTGAGAGGTATTACTGCTAAGGAAATTCTCTATTGGGTAAGCCAGTTTCGGCACCCAGAATGTATTCTGATATTGCTTAATAAGAAAACCGTCAGATAGCTGCACTGGTTTTCCCACATTGGGTTTTTCCAGGGACATTAGTCCAAAAATAATGGTGTCATATGGTGTGTTTGTTTCTGTTTCTTTCAGTTGTTGATCTGTAATATGTTGAGCATGCACTAGTGTTTATTTTTAGTATTTACATTGTAAATAACTTGTTAAGGAAAATAACTAGGTAGGAATAAATTAGATAAAGTGCATGGAGGGTTTCCAACTAAGTGAACTTAGAAACTTCAACACATATCAACAATGCTATATACCAGCTCAAATCATTTCCACTAACAAGACAAACATTGATATATGTGAAGGGCTTCCGTATGAAATGATCAGGTCCTATAATGACTCAACAATTTCTCCACAATTCACTCAACTAATATTATCTCTGCCTCTATACCTTCGAGATACAAGTTTATAACTATACTAACAACAATCAGATATAGAACTAATACAAATGAATCATTATTCCAACATTTCTGTCCCATAATGATCATTTGGGATTCCAAGTTCATCTCTGAATTTGCAAAACTCATCCTTTGGTAGTTCCTTGGTGAAGATATTTGCAACCTACTCATTTGTTCTACAAAACATAACCTTGACCATATCTTGTTGCACCGAATCTTGAACAAAATGATGTTGTATATCAATGTGCTTAGTCTTCTTGTGAAAAACAGGATTCTTGGTAATTTGAATAGAAATTTGATTATCACAAACTAATTGTGTGGGTTGTTCCTATTGTTCACGTAGATCCTCCAAAGTTCTTCTTAACCACACTGCTTCACAAGTTGTTGTCGTTATTGTGAAAATTCTATCACTGCAACAATTGATTTATTTTACCTACTTATTTTCCAATAAGTTATTTACGTAAACCCTCCAGTAAACATTAAAATAAATTTTGCTACAGACATCACACCATAATACAAAAACAAATACATGCACAAGAATCAAACACATTAACACAGATATTTTGGACAATTGTCCCCAGAAAAACCCAATGCGGGAAAACCGGTGCAACAGAGGAGGATTTTATTAATCAGCTATTCTTGAGTACAACTGGGTGCCAAACTGGCTTACCCAACAGAGATAAATTCTCTAGCACCCTCCCCAGACTCAACGTCAGACTTGCTGGCATTTGGGCAACGCCCAGACCCTCTGCGTCAGCTCCTTCCTCTTTGCGTCACCACTGCGCCTCTTTGCGTCACCCACGCAAGTCCTCCAGTGACTACGTTGTCATGCTGCCTCTGCATCTGCCTCTCTAATCTCTGCGCTGATCTTCTGGTGATGTCCCTGCCTCTCTGTTCCGTACTCGCTACCTCTTGTTGCAATCCAGACCACTAGTTCAAATTTCTCAGCAAACCCCGCTCCAGAAATCGAACTGACTGGTCTCCGTCAGTATGTTCTCCAACTGACCCTCAAGCCTCTTCTTATACTTTTGATGTTGGTCCTTCAACGACCGAGATTACATCTCTAATGAACGGCTAAGATTAGATTGGGCCTTGGCTTGATCCATGACTTTTGGAACCCTTCTAACCCAATTTTATATTGATACCCATTAATATTTTATTTTTCCTAAGTTTAGACTTAGGAACTCCATTAAAAATATTAATTTTTCAGTATCTCCCAAATCGATTAGAATCTCCCCAAACCATTTCTGGGTCTTGGAGATCTCATGTGCTTTAGCCTCTCCGTCAATTTTCATGGCTAGAGCACATCCAATGCTACCCCAAATCAACAGTTATTGCTTTGTACTTTGCTTCTACCATGGAGAGAGAAACACTAGGTTTCTTTTTAATACTCCAAGCGCTACTATTGAACCCATGCTAAATGTATACCCTGAAGTAGATTTCCTGCCATCCATGCAATCTGTCCTATTTGAATCTGCGTAACCAATCAATTTGAAATCCTTCATAGATATCTGGACCAAAATATATCCAACTATGCCACGTAAATACATCAAGATTCTCTTAGGAACTTTCTAATGTATTTCTCAATAATTTGACATAAATCTCGATATCATATTGACTACAAAAGATATATTTGGTTGAGTTTTCGTTAGGTATATCAAATTTCCAACTTGTTGACCATTGAAATATACTTGAAGATTTAATGACTCCATGCTCGAGGATATATCAAAGAGTTCATGTACCATCAAAGCTTTTAAGCTCTTCTTCTTCTTCTCATTCTTCTTTTATATTGTACTTGTTGATTTCTAGTAGCATCGGATGTGCTCTAAGTCTCAAATTTTGCAGGCAGGCTTGGGAACATGTATTCCAAAGAACCCAAATAGCGTTTTGGGAAATTCCACATAGAAACAGTTTTATTAAAATAATTAATTATTTTTAAAGGGACCCTAAGTCTAAACTTAGGAAAATAAAATAATTAAAGGGTATTAATATAAACTGTGAGTGTAACTTCTAGAAGAAGACAAGGATAGGCAGAAATGATCTTAGCCATTGATTAGCTTCTAATCTGGGCCATTGAATGTCAACGAGGGGATTATTTAAGGAGGCTTCAGGGTCACTTGAAAAAATACACAGAGAGTCCAGAGAACCGATTTTCTGAAGCAGCGCATAGGAGCTGCCAGGAGATTTTCGATAGTGAGCTACTATAGTGAGGGGCAGGGATAGTTGGGTTGGAATATCTTCTCCAGGACCTAGGATAAGCATAAAAGATAAGCAGAGAGACACCAGAAGGGTTGACGTTGGGTCTAAGGGGCTCATGAAGAGATAGCACAGTCATCCAGAGCAGGAGTCCGAGTTTTGCAGAGGAGCTGACATTTTTGAGCTAGGAGGGTTGGAAACTGCTCCAAAAGGCAAGATGATTCCTAGTTGAGTTGACAAAGAGCCTTTTGAGGCTGATGTAGGGCCAGTGCAGTGATAGCAGGGGACCGTTTGCTCAGCTGTCGGAACAGCCGGAATTGCTGGGTAGAGTGAGGTAATCTCACTAAGGTTTTTAGCCAGTTTATTTTCTGTATAACTAGATTGTCAGAAGGGCATCCAGAGTTGTATTCAAAAACTACTGCTTAATAATATAAAACCCTTAGAGCAGTTGCACCAGTTTTCTCGCATTGGGCTTTTCCTGGGACATTTGTCCAAAAAGTACTATGTCACTTGTGTCGATTTTTCTCTATTGTTTTGGGCAAATTAATTAATTAAGTGAAGGCTACAGTTGTATTAGCTGATATTTGTTGCAGGAAGCAGTAGATAATTTGTTTCAGTTATTAACAGATAGGAGAAGTTTAATCAGTTGTTGCAGTAGTTGATTGGAGTGGGATTCTCGAATTTTCACATGGTATCAGAGAATTGCAAGTGAAGCAAGAAGAACAGTGCTAGAGAACATGTATTCCGGTAGCATCAGATGTGTTCCAAGTCTCAAATTTTGCAGGGAGGCTTCGGCACATGTATTCCAAAGAACCCAGAAAGCATTTTGGGAAATTCCACCCAGAAACTGTTTTATTAAAATAATTAACTGTTTTTAAAGAGACCCTAAGTCTAAACTTGGGAAAATAAAATAATTAAAGGGTATTAATATAAACTGTGGGTGTAACTTCTAGAAGAAGACGAGGATCAAGCATAAATGATCTTAGCCATTGATTAGCTTCTAATCTGGACCGTTGAATGTCAACGAGGACATTATTTAAGGAGGCTTGAGGGTCACTTGAAAAAATACACAGAGTTCAGAGAATTGATTTTCTAAAGCAGAGCAGAGGAGTTGTAGGGATATTTTCGATAGTGAGCTATTGCAGTAAGGGGTACAGATAGTTGGGTAGGAGTATCTTCTCTAGGACCCATGATAAGCAACAGAGAGAGGCAGAGAGACACCAAAAGGGTTGACACTGGGCTAGAGGGGCCCATGCAGAGCTTGATGCTGAGCCAGAAGGGCTCACGCAGAGACAACGCAGTGATCCAGAGTAGAAGTCCGATTTTTGCAAAGGGGTTGACATTTTTTAGCCGAGAAGGTTGGAAACTGCTCTAGAAGGCAAGACGTTTCCCAATAGAGCTAACACAGATCTTTTTGAGGCTAACAAAGGGCTAATGAAGAGATAGTCGGGGACAGTTGGTTCAGTTGCCGAAACAGTCGAAATTGTCGGGTACAATGAGGTAATCTCACCAATTGTTTCTGTCAGTTTATTTTCTTTGTAACTGGATTGTCGGAAAGGCATCCAGAGTATTCAAAAACTACTGCTTAATAATATAAAACCCTTAGAGTCGCTACACTGGTTTTCCTGCATTGGGTTTTTCCGGGCACATTTGTCCAAAAAATACTCTCCCTTGTGTGGATTTTTCTCTATTGTTCTGTTCTTGTTTTGGGCAAATTAATTAATTAAGTGAAGGTTGCAGTTGTATTAGCTTCGATATTTGTTGTAGGAAGTAGTAGATAATTTGTTTCAGTTATTAACAGATAGGAGAAGTTTAATCAGTTGCTGCAATAGTTGATTCGAGTGGGATTCTCGAATTTTCACAGTACTCATATTCTGCAATCCATGTAGAGATGTTGTAAAGTGATGCTAGTGTGATGAGTCGAATCATGTAACAGCCTAAGTAACTTGGGACATTGTCATCAAGTGAGTTTACTTTGGAATGTTTCTTTTACTTGGTTAACTATTGGTACTTTTTAGCACTTAATAATTAATTGAGTTTTTTCTTCCTAGTTATGACCCCAAAGTCGGAATGCGGCTTGATGGAAAGGCCTTGGGTGAGTCCTAGTGTCTAGAGTTAGTGTATATTACCATACTAGATCACTCATAAAATTTCGTGCAATTTGATTAGGTTTAAGGATTAGTTTTTTAATTTTTAAAATTTCCCACAAGACGAAATTTTAATAAAGTGTGACTGTAAATTGTAATTAGTGTTGTCTAGAGAAGTTGTATGAGGTATGTGTGCTCAAAATTACACCTTTCCTCGTCAATTTTCTACTAAGACACACTTTCATGGGTGAAAAATAAGTTCTAGACCCTCTAAACCCACTTTCCTAAGTTTTGTGGAAAATGTGGCAATAAATTAGCCCAGAAATAAATTAAATAGACGAAAATAAAAGAACTTCATATGACAAAATGACATGGAAATGACTTGGAAATTATCTCAAGTCAAAATTCAAGGCAAAGCACAAGTGAGAGATGATTTGACACATATCACACAAGGGATTGAGCACATGTGAAAATAGAATTCCTTGCTAAGATTGAGGAAATCAAGTTGTTTATGTGGCAGCTCAAAAAGGTCAACGAAGTTTTCAAGATTGTAATTTGCTGAGCTCCACATGTTTCTCCAAGGCAGCCTCAACACATTCTTTGGCAGTAGTTTACACACAGGATTGGGAGCATGAGTTGCTAGGTGGAAAACTTTGGTGCTTGGTGGAGGAGATTCAAGAGCGAATGGCTCCCACTTCACCCTCACTTCTCACACATGGCAACTCAAGTTTTGGCACACGAGAAGATAAGGAACACACTGCCCCTCTTCCAAATTTCGACCTCACATATGTCATGTCACATTTACACTTGGACTTTGACTTGTCTCTCTTGCGATCATCTCCATCTACACTTGTCACATTGTGTCTCTCTTGGGATTTGCTCCCATTTCTCTATATAAGTGAGCTTTGGGCTCTCATTTTGTATCTTTGGAATGAGCTATTGTTCTTAAGGAGATTTTGATAGATTTTGTACTCACTTTCATATAATAAAGACTTTGGAGTACTATTGTGTTGGTGTTCTCCTTTTCTTATTAAGGTGATGTTGTTTTGATTTATGTGTTTTAATTTCTATATGAAATTTGGATTATGTTAGCCATCATCTTGCCATTTGTTTTGGATTAATATATGCAAGCTATCTTGTATTTATTTTTTATTAGAGAAATACTCTTGGAGTGAGGAGCACTAGATGATTCTAGGGGGAATCTCTTGCATTCTCATCCATTGTACTATCTAATCATATTATGAATGTTAACATCTCTTTCCAAGTGTGTAGAAATTTTTAGAGTTTGTTGAAGGACTATTTGAGCGTGGGAGAACTCTTCCAATAGACTAATTCACTCTCAAGCTCAAGGATAGAAGGACCCAATTGATTTTGCCTAAGGATCTTATCCAATGAATTTCAAAGAGGGAGTTCCTTTCCCGTGGCTCTCTTAGATCACAAAAACATAGTTTAAATTCTTTCTTGTATAATCTATGTGCTTCAAATGATTTATTTGGCTTTTAGAGTTGTTGCAAAGGCTTAGCCTTTCTTTGTTTGCATAAGGGAGACTCTCTCTGGTTGCATGCATTTGGATCTACATCTACATCGCATATCATTTATTGACAAGAAATCATGAATCTAATTTTGTCCTTTTGCTTGCCTTCTGTAGATCTCTAAGAGGATTGGAGAACTTCATCTTGAAGAGTGCTAATTGAAGATCAAAAATCTGATTTGTTTTGCAGCCCCTACTAGCTCACATTTGGGGTAGATTTGAGAAGAAAAGAGTTCCAAACTACTAACTTTTGTTTGTAGGAGCTTTGACACATATTTGGGGTCAAAAATCAAGGAGGCCGTGGGCTTTAACAGCAACATTCTATGTCAAGGGCTTGAGCCTTTTCAAAGGCTGCCTATTTCTCCAAGAATGTTGTGAGCCTATAGAGGTTTAGCCTCTATTCTTTGTACCACTTTGTAACTTTGGTAAAGGCTGATTTTTGGCATGCAAATATCAGTCCTAATTTTTCAGATTTCAAAAGTTTCTCATTTGCTCCTCATTTGCCTATATTTCCAAGGGGAAGATCAATTTTTTTTTTTCGAATACTATTGTAAAATTCCTCCCTTGGTTTGAGTTGAAGCCTTTTGAGAGGCTCATCATTGTAACAAAGTCTCTAATAAAATTTAGTTTTTCTTGTAGGAGCTTGGGAGATTTCTCCCATGTTATCCTATCTCCCCATTTAGAGGGAGGCTTCTATTGGGTGGATTGACATTGCATGGTTTAAACTTTCACACTTCATTCACTTTCATGCATCTTTAATGTTCTAACTTGCTCAACATTCACATTAACTTTTGGGATTGACATATCATTCATATTTATTTTTTCATTTGCAAGTGAGCTTATCTAATTTGTCATTCCAATTTTTCAAGTGCTTGCATTGTGCAACTTTAATTTCCTTTTCAAGCTAAAATACTTGTGTGCAATTTACTTTTGCTCAAGCTACAACTTGCAATATTTCTTTATGAGCACTTTTATTTATGTGCATTCAAGTTACAAGCAAGTACTTACTTTACTTTACAAACTTTGACTAGTTCACTATTTGATTTCCACTTCTTTACTTGGCAAGGTATTTCATAAGTTATTATATGCTTCATTATCTTTTGACAATAAGCTATTTTGATCATTGTTGACATTTTGGAGCAACTTTACTTGGAAGCAATTTGCAATTTCATATTTGGTTCATTTGCTTTCAAGCACTTTGTGAAGCATACAACTCCATTTAAATTTCTTGTCAACTAATTTTGAGCCGGTTCCATTCTAATTCTCCTTTTGAAGTTGTTGGTGCAATTTATTTTGGGCATTGTCATTTCATTTATTTGAAGTATTGCTATCAACATTTCTCTTTGAAGCATTAATACTAAAGCATCTCACTTAGGAATTTTAGTACTAATTTGCATTTCTAAAATTAACATCCAACTTAAGTTGGTTGTATAGACATTAGGGACCCTCCACCCCTATTGAATCTTCACTGTGAGATTCGAATTCCAAGCAAGGGTGAGGTCTAGGGACCGAAGTTAAATTGAAACTTGCTTTAGAATTGTCAATAAAATAAACCAAGAGCACATCCACCTCACAACTTTACTTTACTTGCACTACAATTCTCATGTATAAACTATCTTGAGTTTGTTGAATCTTATTTGCAAGTATCATCCTTCTTTCAGGGAGCATTTTCTTTATTTTGAAAGTATTGTGGATCTTTGCTTTTGCAACCTTTACTTGCAATTTCGCTATCTCATGTACTTGTTACTTTGGTGGTTATTTATCTCATGATTATTTAATGCCATTTTCTTTTGTTTTGAGCACTCTCTTTACAAGTATTATTTCCTTTATAATTGCAAGTGATGTTTATATGTGTATCTTGGTCTAACATTTGCTTTGCAGGATTATTCATCATTGTATCTTGAATTTCATTTTGAGCAAGCACTTGTCATTTATTTTGAAGCATTGGTTTATACTTTAAATATATCATTAAATATTTCTCATATATTTATATGCTTATTTACATCTTGAAATCAAGTTATCTTTGATAAGTAGCTCCTTCTAGCCTTAGTTTCCTAGAAACTCACATTTCCTTCAATAACCTTCTTTAGGGACCACCCCCCTTAGCTTAACTACAAGAGAACTTTAACAGAGAGATTTGGGAAAAGGTGACAGCCCCATCCCTTAGTTTTCCACCAAGATCACACCTTGGGGGGTTGAGGATTTTTCCCACACTAACTTAGGTGTGCAAGCGAAGCAACAACACAACCAATGGACAATATAGAGTAGCATCAGCTGGATTGGAATCATCATTTTGTATAACTTCGACCCAACTTCCAGAGGAGTTGCTACTAGCTTACAACTCAACATGTTATCCTCTTCAAGATATGCCAAGTATACTTGGCTTGTGACATGAAAATACTTTCCTTTTTCCATACCTCAATGCCCAAGAAATAATGCAGCTCACCAAGATCTGTCATCTCAGATCCAACAATTATATGTGACTTAAACTTCTAAAACAATTCAAAATTGTTCCATGTGTAACAATTAGAATATGTTGACCTAAATGAATAATATAGAGATTGGGTTTAGATGAACTCTTAATAGGTCCATGATCCTGAAAATATTTATCAATCCTTCAATACCAAGCTCTTGGTGCTTGTTTCTGACCATATAAAACCTCCTTCAACCTATAAACTCGATCTTCTTTTCCTGGGATTTCAAAACCTTCAAGTTGTTCTATATAAATTTCTTCGTCTACATAGCCATTTAAGAGTGTCAATATAGCATCCCTCTGAAAAAATGTTCACTTACACTGAGCAGCCAATGCAAATACCATCATGATGATGTCTCACTTGCCATTGGAGCAAATATTTCTATATAATCAATTCCTTTCTCTTATGCATAACATTTGGAAACCTGATGGACTTTATGTTTTGTTGCCACAAAATCTAGCAGTCTTTGGAGAGGAGTGTTGATTTGGGGTAGCATCGGATGTGCTTTAGCCACGAAATTTGGTAGAGAGGTTGGGGCACATGAGATCTCCAATACCCAGAAAGGGTTTGGGCAAATTCTAAACAGATCAGGAGATATTAAAATAATTAATATTTTTAATGGAGTCGCTAAGTCTAAACTTAGGGAAAATAAAATATGAATGTGTATTAATATGAATCCGTGTTAGAGTGGTCCAAAAGACATGGGTCAAGCCAGATCTAATCTCAGCTGTTGATTAGGGACTTAATCTCAGTCGTTGAGATGTCAACAAGAAAAGTATAAGAGGAGGCTTGAGGGTCACTTGGAGAACACACCAGATGATCAGTGATTCTATTCTCAAAAGCAGGGTTTGCTAAGAGAGATAGAATCAGTGATCGGGAAAGCAGATGAGGGGCATTAAGTATAGAGGAACAGAGAAGGCAAAGATTGTGCTGGGAGAGTAGTGCAGCAACCAAGGAGGGTGACACAGAGCCAGCAAGGGCTCACGTAGGGCCCGGCAAAGGCAGCCAAGTGTTGTGCAAAGCACCAGAAGGGCCAGCATAGCTGACACAAAGGCTCCCAGAGCTAACGCAGGGCCTCCTGGGGCTGACGCGGGCCAAGAAAGGCTGATGTAGGGCCAGCGTGAGACAGAGAGGGGCTAACGCAGTCCAGATTGGGCAGATGCTAGGGTTGTAGGGGCAGTTTTGTTCTAAGGAGCTGCCAGAACGGTTTTCCAGGGTTTCAGCCAGGAGATTTCTCTCAAACTGTGAAGTATAGCTGCTAAGTAAATTCTTTGTTGGGTAGGCCAGTTACGACACCTAGATTGTACTCTAATATTGCTTAATAAAAAACCCTCAGATAGCTGCACCGATTTTCCCGCATTGGGTTTTTCTAGGGACATTGGTCCAAAAATAATGGTCTCATGTGGTGTGTTTGTTCTTGTTTCTTTTAGTCGCTGATCTGTAATATGTTGAACATGCATTGGTGTTTATTTTCAATATTTACTTTGTAAATAACTTGTTAAAGAAAAATTAACAAGTAGGTAGGAATAAATCAGGAAAAGTGCATGAAGGGTTTCTAAATTAAGTAAACTTAGAAACTTCAACATGGTATCAGAGCGTAATTGCAGATCACAGGAGGACTAAAAGACATCAGTCGAGTGGAGCAATAGCAACAGAAAACAGCTGTCCCGAGGTGATGGAAGTTGTTTCTAGCAGCGCAGAAGCCAAGGAAGTGTGACGCAGAGCCAGCTAGAGCCACGCAAAAGAAGCCGGACACTGCGCAGAGCGTCAGAGAGGCCAGCGTTGTTGACGCAGAGGGCCGAAGGGCTGACGCAGGGCATCACAATGCTGACGCAGACCTATCCAGGGTGACGCAGAGGCAGCATGAGGCAGAGAGGGTGTTGAAAATGACAACAAGAAATGCTAAAAATAGCATTGCTATAAATAGCAATTCGGGTACCAGTGTTGGACATAGCAACAAGGAATGAAAAATTGAAGTGCTAAAAATAGAATTGCTATAAATAGTATTTCGGGATAGATTCCAATTTTAGTTAGTCCCTGAACTAAAATTGAGAAGTAAAATTCGAATTTGATCTTAGCAGTTGTTTGTAAAATAATTAATTAATTCATCTTGAGTTAATTAGTTGTAGAAAATCAAACATGAAGTCCATGTGAAGACATGCAACAGTTTCTCCATTGATTGAGGAATCTATCCATCAGTTAAAGAGATAAGGATGAGTTGTAATTTGAGTTGTAATTAATTAGCTCAGTTAACTGAGTTAAGTCTAGTTAGATTAATTCTAACAAGTTTGTAGAATTAATTGTGAGTTCAGTTAGTTAATGTTTGCATGCATGTAACTGCTGCACTTCAGATAACTAAATATTCTCTCATAAATAACTCATGCATGTCAGTTCAGTCAGAGACCCAGTTGAGATTAGAGGAAGGGACAGTGTACTATCAGTTGGCAGATTTTTCCTATATAGGAAACTCATCCATGCAGAAGGAATTATCTCCTTCAGGATTGCACAGCTAGATCAGAGGTTAGTGAGTGTGTGAAGAGGCCAATTCACATAGGTGGCAGCACTAGACCCCAAGGAAAACTGCGCAAGGAAATAGGAGGCTTGGAGGGCAGAGAAGATGGTTTGTGAGAAGCCTTTGACTGTCTATGAGCAGCAGTTGGATTGCACAGAGAGCAGGATAGCTTGTGAGCTGATTCTTTTTGTAATCTGAACATATTTCCACTTGCATGATAATACAGAGATTGGGGTTTTAGGCTGAGGCTTTCCCCGGGTTATTTCTTCTGTGTTATGTGTGATTGATTTCTCATTCTCAGTTATATGTGTTCTCATTGATCTTGCTCAATTCGATTAAGCTTCCGCAAAATTTTTCGTAGAAGTAGATCTTGTATTTTGCTTTAGTATATTGCATAATCTGTTGATCTACAGTGGGAATTTCTACATGGTATCGGAGCAAAGGTGATCAAAGCGAAGAACAATATACAAGAAGGGAGAAGTTCAAAGTTTGAGGTTCCTGAATATAGAAATCGAGTTCTTATCACACCTCAATTTCACCAATGGCATTGAATGGTTTAAGACTCGAGTATGCCCTTGATGGCAGCTCGAATTATATATCCTAGAAGGATCGCATGGAAGCAGTATTAGAGGATTACGGTCTAAAGTACTTCATTCATCAAGAAGTCCCCAAGCCGACAGCGGCTAATGCTACAAAATTGGCGGAATGGAAGAAATGTGTGGCTAGAGCAAGGAGAATCCTTCTGGAGGGAGTTCAAGACCACATAGTCTCGAGTCTCCATGGGAAGGAGACACCATTTTCGATGTGGAAAACATTGAAAAATCTATATCAAAACAACAGCGATCAGAGGAAGTTGGCGCTGAAAGACAAGCTTCGGAAAATCAAGCGTGAAAAGGGCGACACGATCTCTACATATCTGAACAAGCTCACCACCTGCAGGGATGAGCTTGGAAGTGTAGGGATCATGACAGCCGATGATGACATGGTGAGTCTTGCGCTCCTCGGTCTTCCTAAGAGTTGGCATAGCTACCAAGACTCAGTAAATGGAAGAGAGAAACTACCAAATTGGGAACGACTTTGGTCGGATCTGATGCAGGAAGAGAAAAGAAAAAGCACCATAGATGGTTCTTCATTCAAGGAGGATGAAGAAAATTGCGCCTTAGCGAGTAAGGCGAAAAAGGGGAAGGAGAAGGATTCTCATCCCAAATCGAGTTCTTCCCATGGTGGGAAGAAGTTTGACAAATCAAAAGTGCGATGCTTTCATTGTCATGAGGTGGGCCATTTTGCTACAAATTGTCCACTGAAGAAATCCAAGATGGGATCTAAGGAAGGATCTGGAAGTGAGGCATTGGCCTCACAGTTCGAGTTGGATTTCACCCTCTTCGCATCCATGGTTTCATCCATGGGGGCATGTGGTTGGTTTCTTGACTGTGGAGCTTCTTTCCACGTGACTGGCAACAAGAGTTTGTTCAGTACCTTGGAGGAGAAAGATCTCCAAATACTCATAGTGATGGGTAATGATGAAAAGTATAGTGTCTCAAGTGAAGTGACGGTTGTTTTTCAGAGGGAGCATGGAGCTCACATTACCTTGACCGATGTCAAGTATGTACCAGGACTAAAGAAAAATTTGGTATCAATCGCAATGCTGGAAGACAAAGGCTATGATGTAGTCTTCAGTAAAGGAAAGGTTTTCCTTCGACACATCACCACTAGACAGGTGAAGCAGATTAGTTCACGAGTCAAGAACCTGTATGCTCTTGAGGTTCAAGATACATGCAAAGCCTTGAGGAGCAAGGCAATTGATGGAGACTTGGTGGTTGAGAGGGAGAGTACATTACCTCTCAACATGCAGCGCCAGACTAAGTCTCAGAAAATTGTGGAGGAGCCACAATTGGTGAAGCAGCGTCAAGAGGTTGTGAAGCAGCCACAACTAGAGAAGCTGAGAGGAGATCGAGTAGAGACATCTACTCATGCAGAGACCTCCAGTAGGGGGAAATTTCGAGCCAAGTGAGCAGAGGGATCACATGCATCCATACCTCTAGGTCGGAGGTGGGGCGATGTGGAGTGACAGTCCCAAGAAGGCTGGAATAGGGGCAGGATCATTGAGGTACCCAACCTCTTTGATTAGACCTTGCTACGGGAGCTCCGATGAGGAGTAGCAGGACTGGCTGAGTGGGTAGAGATGGATGCAGATGGAGCGGCAGAGAGAGCTACAGTGCAAGAATCCCAAGACAGTGCAAAGCTAGTAGGCTGCAACAATGCGAGAGGCACAGGAGTGTTGCACCAGTGCAGGATGGCACAGAGAGGTGTGCAACGGTGAGAGATGCATGGAGTGTTGTAGTAGCTCAGAGGTCAGAGAGGGAGCACTTGTGAGCGGCAGATGAAGCTTCAGCATCAGAGGATGTTTCTAGCCCAACAGGGAGGTCAGTTGGGAGTTTTTTGTTTCTAGAGTTGTTGGAGCAATAACACTTGGGAGAAATGTTGCATGCAGAACATTCCAAAGGTTCAAGATCAAATTCGAGTTGAATGCCTTTCTTGTTGAGAGGGAGTGTTGAAAATGGCAACAAAAAATGCTATAAATAGCAGTTCGAGTACCAATGTTGGACATAGCAACAAGGAATGAAAAATAGAAGTGCTAAAAATAGCATTGTTATAAATAGTATTTCGGGATAGATTCCAATTTTAGTTGGTCCTTGAACTAAAATTGAGAAGTAAAATTCAAATTTGATCTTAGCAGCTGTTTGTAAAATAATTAATTAATTCATCTTGAGTTAATTAGTTGTAGAAAATCAAACATGAAGTCTATGTGAGGACATGCAACAGTTTCTCCATTGATTGAAGAATTTATCTATCAGTTAAAGAGATAAGGATGAGTTGTAATTTGAGTTGTAATTAGTTAGCTCAGTTAATTGAGTTAAGTCCAGTTAGATTAGTTCTAACAGTTTGTAGAATTAATTGTGAGTTCAGTTAGTTAACGCTTGCATGCATGTACCTGTTGCACTTCAGATAACTGAATATTCTCTCATAAATAACTCATGCATGTCAATTCAGTGAGAGACCCAGTTGAGATCAGAGGAAGGGACAGTGTACTATCAGTTGGCGGATTTTTCCTATATAGGAAACTCATCCATGCAGAAGGAATTATCTCCTTCAGGATTGCATAGTTAGATCAAAGGTTAGTGATTGTGTGAAGAGGCCAATTCACACAGGTGGCAGCAATGGACCCCAAGGAAAACTGCACAAGGAAATAGGAGGCTTGGAGGGCAAAGGAGAAGGTTTGTGAGAAGCCTTTGACTGTCTATGAGCAGCAGTTGGATTGCAGAGAGAGTAGGATAGCTTGTGAACTGATTCTTTTTGTAATCTGAACATATTTTCACTTGTATGATAATACAGAGATTGAGGTTTTAGGCTGAGGCTTTCCCTGGGTTATTTCTTTTGTGTTATGTGTGATTGATTTCTCATTCTCAGTTATATGTGTTCTCATTGATCTTGCTCAAATCGATCAAGCTTCCGCAAAGTTTGTTGTTGAAGTAGATTTTGTATTTTGCTTTAGTATATTGCATACTCTGTTGATCTACAGTAGGAGTTTCTACAGAGGCGCTGACGCAGTTCACAGAGAGGCAGTTGTTGGGGTCTATAAGGCTGCAGAAATTTTGCAAAGTGGAGCTGGTGAGGTACTGTAGTCAAAACAATACCTGACAGAGCAGGGTCAGAGGAGTTGTTACCGAGGGTTTCTAGCCGAGGAATCCGGATCAGCAGTGCAGTTGCACAAGACGATCAGAGTAGGGGGCATCTCAACAAGCGATGGAAGGATTTCCAGGAGGGAAATCAAGACTCAAAGGGAGTCCAGAAGAGAACTTCCAGATGGGAAGTAGAGACTCAGAGGAGTCGAACAGAGAACTTCCAGGAAGGAAGTAGATGAGTGTCATGGCACTACACAGTGTAAGAGACCAGGATAGACTTGACGGAGCATCGAATTTCGCAGTCTGGAAGGCCAGAATCTTATCAGTGCTTGACAAGAATGGTTTCAAGAACTTCGCCTTGAAGGTTATAGTTATCCCAGTCGACCCCAATGATAACGAAAAGTACAAAGAGGCGATGGCGAGGGCCAAGTGCATTATCCTTGACAGGGTCAAGGATCATGTGGTACCACATATAGCTGAGAAGGAAATGACAGTTGAGATGTGGGAGGCTCTCAAGAACTTGTACCAGCATACTTCTGTGCAGAGAAGAATGTTGCTCGAGAACCAGATGAGGTCGTATCAGATGAAGAAGGGTCAATCGATTGACTCCTTCCTCGGAGGACTGAATGAGATCCAAGATCAATTGACTGTTGTAGGAGCGACACTGGATCAGGAGCTTATGGTGAGGACAGCCCTGAATGCTGTCTCAGAAAACTGGGAAGTGTTTGTCCAGAGCATCCTCAGCAGAGGGGCTCTCCTACCTTGGGACGAGATGTGGGCAGCTCTTCCCCAGGAAGAGATCAGACGACAGTCAAAGACAGGTAGCAGCAGCAAAGGGATCAAGGTCAAGCAGGAGGAGGAGGATGTGACCCTAGCATTTGAGGGAAAGTAGGAGAAGCAAAAGAAGAAAGATCTCTTAAAGATCAAGTGCTTCCACAATGGGGAGATAGGTCATTATGCGACCCAGTGCCCAAGGAAGAAGCATAAAGGAGAGTCTTTCGAGACTAAGGCAGCGCCAACACAGGCAAAGAAGGAAGTTTTGACAGACGATGACTGTGCCATGAGTGCACACGTACCACTTGAGCGGAAGTGGGGAGACATTGAGCTGTAGTCAGGAGGACTACAAGCGATGAGGGGAAGGATCCTTGAGGTACCCAGCCTCTTGGATTAGACCTTGCTACGGGAGCCCCAACGAGGAGTAGCAGGACTGGCTAAGATGGGTAGAGATAGATGCGGATGGAGCAGCAGAGAGAGTTACATTGCAGGAATCCCGAGACAGCGCAGAGCTAGTAGGCTGCAGCAGTGCGAGAGGCACAGGAGTGTTGCACCAATGCAGGAAGGCACAGCGAGGTGTGCAACAGTGCGAGATGCAAGGAGTTGTTGCAGCAGTGCAAAGGTCAGAGAGAGGGAGCACTTGTCAGCGACAAAGGGAGCTTCAGCATCAGTAGGTGTTTCTAGCCCAACAGGGAAGTCAGTTGGGAGATCAGTTATTTACTTCTCAGTAACTGAGTTGCAATGCAGCAATGGGCAGCACGATGCAACATGATGAGAGGAGGTGCAGTGTGGATGCAGTGCTGGGAGAAAGGACCAGCAGCAGCACGGATGTACAGGGAGCTGTGGTACAGATGCAGCAGTGGCAGTGGCAAAACCATGGGTAGCAGTACAGGAGGCAGCAGTGCAGAGGATGTTGGGCAAGAAAGCCTAACATTAGCACAGGTACCGATGCCGAATGATCAGAGTAATACTCAGTGAAGAGTATTGCTAGAGCACAGTCCTCGTTAAGAGGGAGTGCTGATTTGGGGTAGCATCGAATGTGCTCTAGCCATGAAATTTGGTGGAGAGGTTTGGGCACATGAGATCTCCAATAACCAGAAAGGGTTTGGGAAGATTCTAAATAGATCATGAGATATTGAAATAATTAATATTTTAAATGGAGTCCCTAAGTCTAAACTTAGGGAAAATAAAATATTAATGTGTATTAATATGAATCTGTGTTAGAGTGGTCCAAAAGACATGGATCAAGCCAGATTTAATCTTAGCCGTTGATTAGGGACTTAATCTCGGCCGTTGAGATGTCAACAGGAAAAGTATAAGAGGAGGCTTGAGGGTCACTTGGAGAACACACCAGATGATCAATCATTCTATTCTCTAGAGCGGGGTTTGCTAAGAGAGATAAAATCAGTGATTGGGAGAGCAGCTGAGGGGCATTGAGTACAGAGGAACAAAGAAGGCAAAGATTGTGCTGGGAGAGCAGCGCAGCAGCCAAGGAGGGTGACGCAGAGCCAGCAAGGGCTCACGCAGGGCCACGCAAAGCCAGCCAAGTGCTGCTCAGAGCACCAAAAGGGCCGGCGTAGCTGACGCAGAGGCTCCCAGAGCTGACGCAGGGCCTCTTGGGGCTGACGCAGGCCAAGAAAGGCTTACGCAAGGCTAGTGTGAGACAGAGAGGGGCTGACGCAGTCCAAATTGGGCAGATGTTGGGGTTGCAGGAGCAGTTTTGTGCTAAAGAGCTGCCGGAAGGGTTTTCTGGGGTTTCAGCCAGGAGATTTCTCTCAAACTATGACGTATAGCTGCTAAGGAAATTCTTTGTTGGGTAGGCCAATTACGACACCCAGATTGTAATCTGATATTGCTTAATAAGAAAACCCTGAAATAACTGCACCTGTTTTCCCACATTGGGTTTTTCCGGGGACATTGGTCTAAAAATAATGGTGTCATGTGGTGTGTTTGTTCTTGTTTCTTTTAGTTGCTAATCTGTAATATGTTGAGCATGCACTGGTGTTTATTTTCAGTATTTACTTTGTAAATAACTTGTTAAAGAAAAATTAACAAGTAGGTAGGAATAAATCAGGAAAAGTGCATAAAGGGTTTCTAAATTAAGTAAACTTAGAAACTTCAACAAGGAGACCCTACAAGGCTATAGTTAAACCAAGTGCCAACAATGGGATAATAGCCCACTCTTACCACAACCAAAATCCTCTACTCTTTATGGATTTTCACTGATGGGAGGGGTTCCAGTATGCGAGAAGGTCACCTAATGGATATTCTAACATAAGGATATATGGGGGTACAATAAGGCTTTTTACAGGAAAGACAAAATTTAGGTTCAAGGCTCCAATGGGAGGCAATTCACTTTCTTGGTATAACCCTATTTAATGAGGCACAAGACGTAGGGTTTGAATGATGGGTTGATTGTTGGGATAACCAAAGGTCAAGGCTAGGAAAAAAGGTTTCCAACAATGTATATTAGCAAGACCAAGGCTCATGGAACCTTCAAGAAGCCCCCAAGTTGAAAGAAGACAAAACTAGGGTTCCCTCTTAGGGTAAATAACTAGGACAGGAGAATTTATGGATGAAATTAAGTGGATGCCCACCAAAATGATAGCTTGCGCAGAAAATACTATTCTCTTGATGTTTAGACTCTCCAATCCCCAAAATTCACCTTTCCTAGGGATTCGCACCAAGTCCTAGTTACCTCATTTAGCCTTGAAGGAGCCAAATTAGGGCAAAAGAAAGAAGAAGAAACTAATGGATTAAACGTTAAATTGATCATCCACAAGGAGGGCCAGTGCCTAGATCCTTATGAGGGTGGAGTTTATGATATGATAGATCCGCCAACAAGGTTCTAAGGAGGTCGAAATTTTGATGCCCTAAGCACCACAATTTCAAACACTTACCTATGCAATGAATAATGGAGATTCATGGGAGAGTTGCCGAGAGTTCACAACTAAGACCATTCATTCACATGTTATGCATGAATAATGCATGCAATAGATCTTATAGATAGCAATTCAATAAATTAGGGCACAATTTGCAAGCCTAGATTCAACATTATCCCATACATTAGACATAGAGAGAAAGATTTAATCAACAAAGATTCACATACAAGTATAGTTTTAAAAACCGGAACTGGTGACTGAACCGATCCACTTAATAAAGCGGGTTTCAAACCAAGGCTAATCAAGTCTCAATGAAATGGCTTTTAAAAAAATACTTTAAATAATTAATATTTAATGAAAAAAACTATTTTGAAGATTTAAAACCATGATTCCAAGCCAATAGAGACAAAATATGCAAAGTTTGCTCATCTATATACCATGTAAAGGTGAATATATCAAAATGGCACCAAGTGCAATACATATCATCGACAAAATACATAAGCAATGAGGCTCTAAATGGCCTATAAAGTCCAAAAACAATGCTACAAGCTATGAGGCCATTGGCCTACTACAAGACTACAAGTCTACACATGATCAATCATCAAATTCATCACCACTACTAGACACAGGATCATCATCAAGAGCTACATAGACATCATCTGGTTCAGAGTCTAAGGATGCCTCAACCTCATCTACAACCTCAGTAGCACTACCACCAATAACAATAGAAGTGCACCTAATGGAAGCACGAGTTCGTCGAGTTGCATGACTAGTGTCGTCCACTAATTGTTTGCCTTTGCTTGATGCGGCTACTAATCCTGGTTCTGATGGCACTACCAAATCTGCTTCATCCCCCGCTAATGCCATGTCAATATCAAAATCAACATCAAACACAGGATCTTCAGTCTCCTCCACCCATTCTGATGTTGGATCAATATTGTCCAACACAATGGGATCTAGATCAGGTGTTCTATTCATCATTTGGTTTCGCCTTAGTCGAAGGTTGTATTGCAGGTAGACAACTGTTTTTGTTCAAAACGGTTTCTCTCCTTCGTGTGTATGCGCTCAAAAACATACCAAATTGGCTCACAACCTGAAGCACTACAAGTTTGGCTAAGGACTCTAATTGCAAACTTTTGCAATTGAGGATATTGGCCGCCAAATGACTCCGACCAATGTGCTGTGTTGTCGCGCAAATTGACACGACAACGCTCAGACCGGGGGCTGTCACTCTGATCCCCGATCCCTCCGTTTAAGCCTGCCTCCCGCGGCTAAGGGGGGTAGACCCTGAGAGATGATGAGACCAACTGTCGACCAGTTGGTTGGGAGACACGAGATACGATTAAGATAAGCACTTAAAAGATTTAATTAATTTAGCAGACCAGTGCCTTAAGAGATTATAGTTAAGCTGATTACTTATTAGATGATATAGAAATGTAAATCGTGAACAACAATCATTTATCATCAGCTAAATCACAATGCTCTTAAAATGACCAAAACGATATCCAGCAACTGAAAATTTTGAAAAAAGATGAAAACCTTAAACCACCACGAGAATCATAAAGCATTAACCAGATATCAGTTTCGCATCTCGACTTTGAATATTTAGATCTCAGCATGAAAGATATGACAATTCCCGGAAATAACTGGATCTAAAAATTTCCACAATATTTTTATATTTTTTCAAAATATTTATTTATTTTTTAAATCTTTTTCAATTTTTTATTATAAAAATGAAAATTAAAAAATCTAAAAATTTAAAATTTAAATCTATTCTAAAACTAAATTAAACTAAAACTAAACTAAACCAAAATTTAATAAAATAAGTCCCTTTTTTTATTTTTTTTTGGTTTTTTTGACCCCAAAATTAAAATCTAATTAAAAAATCTAAGTCTAAACAAATCCTTTTTTTTTATTTGAAATACAATTGAAATCTAACTATATAAAAATGAAACTTTAAACTAAAGTAAAAACTTTACACTAAATTAAAACCTAAAATGCGAAACGCAGAACCCAAACTAAACTACGCTAACTAACACATTTTTTATTTTTATTTTGATTTTATGACAAAACCTTTGCAATCCTAAAAAATTAAATAACAAAAGCTTAATTTAAAAGCACTAAAACCTAAGACGTAACTCATACAATTGAAATTTAACCAAGAAGAAAAATTCGAAAATGGCTAAGCCATAACCCAAAAAAAAAATTACGCGACCCTTCATATAACTCAAAACTGAAAACGTAACCACGCATTGCATATGCTATACAACTCAGAAACGTAAGACTGAAATGCGTGAAAGGGTTTTCGACAGGAAAAGGCTCAACGCTGCATAAACGACTTCGATCATCACTCTTACCTGACGTTTATCTGATTGTCTGCAAGGAAAATTTCGATTACCTGTTCCGTATGATTCGATTTCTTTGTGTATTTGCAGGTGTATGGACAGAACGATTTCTTGAGACGCATAGCAGATGGCAGCGGATTTCTTGCAGAGTTTCACATCGATGCTGCGTTAAGAAAACGTGTGGATGAACCCGTAACAGTTTTTTATGGTCCTCAGGTAAGCTGGAAAACGACGTGGAATAGGCAGAGAAAAAGCTCAGCGTTGGAGTCAACAGACGGATTGCTGAATCGATATTTGCTTGCTGCCTGACGAATTTGCGGTGATGCGAATAGAGGAAGCAGCGAAACTGGTAGCTTACGCCCTTAAAGCGTTCACAGAAGTTACTGGAGTATGCAAATTCGATTTTGAGATCTGATCTTCTTACTGTGACTATCGGCGGCTAGAAACCTTTCATACATTCAAATGATTCTCATACCACATATCTGAGCCGAATCGGGATCAGATTTAATAAAACCGAGAGTGACCCTTGCTGCTTACGCAGAGAGAAAACTCTCACTGTTGACGGCTCAGCATTTATGAAATCCCACGAAGAAAGCCCACCGTTGTTTCATTTGAAAGCTTTTCATGCTGGATTCAGTGATAGATAAATGGAGTAGATGCGTTTTTCTTGTACTGTCGTTCTCAAAGGATCTGTTCCGGCAGCGTTCTGAGTTCTGTCTGTTGGCTCATGCCACTGTGAAATCACGCTCGAGCTTAGTGCGGAAGGACTGCTGGTGTAACCAGATCACCCAAGGAAAAAATACACCTGAAACCAAAAAACTGGAAAACCCTAATTAAACCTGATAAAAGCAAACTCTTGAAACCCTAATGAAAAAATTGTGAAAAGCAGAAGCTTGAAAACCCTAAAAAAAAAAATGAAACCCTAAGACAGCTTAATAATTTACAGATTTGGCCCCTTTAACAGCCAGATTTAACAATGAGAACATGAAAATTTTAAAGAAAAGAAATTTCAGATTGTCACTGTAAAAAAAAACTTCAGAAATTCTCTCATGCAGATCAGAAAAATAAAAACCGAATGATAAACCCAGGATCAAATCCACTGGGCTCAGCAGAAAATGCTTGTGGGAGTTGGCTGGTTCAGCCGAGAACTTCCCCGAACGCCCACGAAATTCCTTCAGAAGATGTTATTCTGCACAGCTCAAAACAATCGTCAATAAAGAGGGGAAAAATGCTGCTAGATCTCAAACAGTAATGGAGATACCTGCCATTACTCCAGAAACCCTAGCAGCACCCAAACCCTAGCAAGTGAGCAAGATACCTGTACCCACAATACTCTACAAAAGCTATTATTAACAGCTGAAAATAACATATGCAGAAAATGAAATGATCTCACAGCATTCCAAGAGAGTAACACCAGCAAGATATGGACCCCAAAGTCTTTCTTTATTAACCAGAAACAGATTTACAAGAGAGCTTCTTTAGTCTTAGACTCACAGATCGAATCATCTAAAATGACCACCTAAGACCCTATATAAAGGAAATGATCCCAACGGCTAGTTCGAATGATCCATGCAGAAATGATCTCGACCGTTGATGAGGATCAAGACATCTCTTGATCTCATCCGTCGATTTATTCACTTAAAAAATTATTATTTTATTAGTTAGGGTTTTTGCTTTATTTTTTTAATTTTTTATTATTTTATTATTTTTATTCATTTTTTAATTTTTTAATTCATTTAAAAAATGGATCATCGAACTAAGCCTTTGAAAACATCACCTAAGACCTAGGACCTAGGACTCATGAGGGGATTTAAAACATTTATCAACCCTCAAGACACATTTCATGATGACTTTTACAAATTTACATCTTAAGGGGGAAAACCCCTTTAATACAGACCCTCACAAATCACCCAGTTCTGCGACACACTATAATCTAGCAGATCAACACACTAGGATTCTCCTAAAATTCCAATGACAAAATCCATCCCGGCTTTGGGGTCAGGTTTGAAGAAAAACTCTACCGATCCGTGGATCGGTGAGACGAAAAACCTTCCGGGACGTAGATTATCATCAGAAAGTTAGGTCCACCTAGGAAAATTACATACATGACTCACGTCTGCTAAGATTATTTACAATTCATACATGCAGACTGGGTTTACAATCAAAATGATGAAACTGCTGATGACTGCAGGATGGCTCGGACACATAGATCAGGTGCTGCCCCTTTCTGCCAAGCAAAGGGGGGTGTACTGCATGGGTAGTTGACCAGTGGTGGTCAACATGCTGCAAAAAAAAAATGTGAAAATTCGAGAATCCCACCCCAATCAACTACTGCAGCAAATTGATGTTACTTCTCCTACTTGTTAATCCACACAAGTTATTTACTGTGTTCTACGATAAATATCGAAATAAATACTAGTACAGCTTTCACTTAATTAAAATTAACATGTTGAAAGAAGAAACTAAACAGGAAAAGATACAACACAAGTGACATAGTTATTTTTGGAAAAACAGTGCCCACAAAAACCCAATGCGAGAAAACCGGTGCAGCACCTCTAAGGGTTTTTATTATTATGCAGTAATTTTATGAATACAACTCTAGATGCCCTCCCGGCAATCCAGTTACAGAGAAATAAACTAGCAGAAGAAATTTGTGAGATTATCTCACTCTACCCGGCAAGTGTCGGCTGATCCAGCAACTAAACCAACGTGTCCCCGGTTATTTCTACACCGCCCCTACGTGGGCCTGCGCTAGCCTCCAAGGCTCTGTGTCTGCTCAACTGGGGATCAATTTGCCTTCTAGAGCAATTTCCAGCCCTCTTGGCTCAAAAATGTCAGCTCCCTCAGCAAATTCAGACTTCTGCTTGGAGAACTGCATTGCTTCTGTGTGAGCCCTTCTAGCTCAGCGTCACCCCTCCTGGGTCTTGCGCTGCCTCTTTCTGGTGTCTCTTTGCTTCTCTGCTACGTATCCTGGGCTATAGAGAAGATACTCCAACCCAACTATCCCTGCCCCTCACTGCAAAAGCTCACTATCGAAATACTCCCGGCAGCTCCTCTGCTCTGCTTCAGAAAATCAAACTTTTAACTCTTTGTGTGTCTTTCCAAGTGACCCTCAAGCCTCCTTAAATAATCACATTCAATGACCCAGATTAGAAGCTAATCAATGGCTAAGATCATTTTTCCTTGATCGTCGTCTTCTTCTAGAATTTACACCCACAGTTTATATTAAACCCCTTTAATTATTTTATTTTCCTAATTTAGACTTCGGGTGGGATTCTTGAATTTTCACATGGTATTAGAGCTAGTGCAGGTGAAGCAAGAAGAACAATGCCAAAGAACACAACGTTGAGCAGAAGAGGGAGATTGAAATAGTTGCAGGAGGCAGCAGTTCGAAAACTTAGAGGGTTTGCATAGTCTTAGCTGGAGGGCTGAATTTCAAGGCAGTCTCTCTCTAAGTAAGTCGACAGAGAGAAGGGCTACTAGATCGAGATCTTTCTGTGGCAGAGGGAGAAGCGTTGAAGCCTCGACGTGAGGAGAAGCTGGTTGGACGCAGTGTTTTCTCTAGGTCGTATTGCTGGGCAGAAAGATGTTAGAAGAGAAGAGAAGCACAATGAGGGAACTTTTCCTCAGTAAGGCTTCCCGCCAAGAAGTCTGTTTTCTTATCAGCTGAGCAGCAGCAGTAAGAACCAGAGGAGATTTTCGACATTTTTTTTTTGCAGAGATGGCAGCCACATCTCTAGGAGGGAGGTGGGGTGATCTAGAGATGTAGTTCGAAAGGACTGCAGATGGCCAGGATCCTTGAGGAACCCACCTCTCAGATCAATTCCTTGCTACAAGAGCCCAGATCAGAAGTAGCAGGATGGACTAGTGTCGGATAGTGCTGAGGAGTGTCAGAGAGACAGTTGCAGTGGCTAGAAGCGCCAAAGATTGAGTAGCGCAGAGCAGAGTTGGCAGCAGTGCAGATGGCACAGAGAAGAGGTCAGTAGCGCAGTCGATTCAGAGGATCAGCGCAGAGACTAGCAACAATCAAGTCCCAACATTCACATAATATCATACTGAACACAGTTAGTTCAATAATTTGGGATGTTTTTCTATTGCTTATGGAGTAGCAACAACAGTTTGCAGTGCAGTGGCAGTGGGCAGTGCCAATGCTAGGAGCAGCTCCGATGCAGAAAATCAGATGGAGTTGTAGTACAGATGTAGTGTTGACAGTGGCAAGGTCAGCAGCAGTTCATATGCAGCATTTGCACAGTGGTTGATGGACAACATGTCAGACATCAACAACGCAGAAGATGATGTTATGAAGTCAGTGTAATGCTTTAGAGATCGAAGGCATTGCTAGAGCACATCCCTCGCTAAGAGGGAGTGTTGATTTCTGGGAGCATCGTATGTGCTCTAAGTCTCAAATTTTGCAAGGAGGCTTGGGCACATGTATTCCAAAGAACCCAAAAAGCGTTTTGGGAAATTCCGCCCAGAAATAGTTTTATTAAAATAATTAACTATTTTTAAAAGTACCCTAAATCTAAACTTAGGAAAATAAAATAATTAAAAGGTATTAATATAAACTGTGGGTGTAACTTCTGGAAGAAGACGAGGATCAAGCATAAATGATCTTAGCCATTGATTAGCTTTTAATCTGGGCCGTTGAATGTCAACGAGGAGATTATTTAAGGAGGCTTGAGGATCACTTGAAAAAATACACAGAGTTCAGAGAATCGATTTTTTGAAGCAAAGCAAAGGAGTTGTAGGAAAATTTTCGATAGTGAGCTATTGCAGTAAGGGGTAGGGATAGTTGGGTAGGAGTATCTTGTAATATCCCTTATCAGAGATATCCTTCAAACTCAAGCAAACTCCAACCAGAGAAATAATAGTAGTGCAACATACAATAATGTATACATGGAATATAAGCAAATACTCAAGAAATGTTGAGAGAAATGCTAAGCCATTTTATTATACTGAGTAATGGAAAGAGTACAAGAGGTGATCAGAAGATGGCACCTTGACTTGCACAAGGCAATTGAAGAAATACACTCAGAATGGTAAGGAAATGGCCTCTCTCTGAACTGCGTCCAAACTACCAGAGAACTGTTGTGCTGCTGCTACTGCTGGAATCAAATGAGGATTTGGGGCTGTTCCCCTCCTCAGAAAATGTTGCAACTCTGGAATCAGCATCTGCTCAATAAACCCAGAAAATCCCATAAAGCTTTTCTAAAATAACTGACCCCCGAAAATCACCCCCTTGGGGATCTATGCAATCCCTCAAGGCTCTGCGCTGCCCCTGAAGAGAATCCTCAAAAACTCTACTCGAAACTCTGCCAAAATCCCCCAATATGCAAGGGTTGATCCCTTGCTCAATCTCCAAGCTCAAATCCTCCACACAAACCTAGTTCGGAGCTCCTACCAAAAGAGACTGCGTCCTCCCCTCTCAAGACTGCGCAGTCATCAAATTGCTCCGTTCCTCCTCAACTCCAGAAATCGCTCCTCCTGCAAAATACTGCTGAAACTACCTTGCCCAAGCAGGCACTCGAAGTCCCCCGGGGCTAAGGGTGAGATCTCCGAATGGAGACACTCGATGCACTAAACAGTGCTGCAGATAGGCTAAACAGCCAGCGTTCTCTAAGTTGAAGTGACTAGGTCAAATGCAACATAATCAACTAATCAAAATGAGGAGGCTCGTCTCTCCTTTATAGCGTTGGCCTCTCTCAAAACCCTAAGGCCCACCTCCTCTAACGTAGCCTCTCTCTTGCCATGTGTTCCTTCTCCATCTGCGCAGTCCCTCCAAGTGTCTACGTGGGCCCTTTTTCTACATGGTCCTTGGGACCCCTTGGCTCCCCTTTTAAGTTACAACATTGTGCTACTAAAGAGTGACTTTATTCATAAAGTGAGTTATGTCCCTCTTTCCTCACCTTTTTATTTATAAATAACTATAAAAGGCAAAATTGAGCAAAATCGAATATTCCAATTAGCCATGGCTAATTAGGAATAATGCAGTCTCCCCCAACAAAATGTTGCTTGTCCTCAAGCAACTGAAGTGATGGATACTGCAAAATTTTCTCACTCTCCCAAGTGGCATCCTCATCCAGTAAATGCTTCCACCTCACCAAAAATTCCCAGAACGTCATGCTCCGTAGCTGCCTCTCCCTGGTATCAATAATAGCCTCTGGTTGCAACACCAAATGCCCCTCATCATCCGTGGGTGGTAGCTAATCTGTCACTGTCACCTGCTGCCCCAATGCCTTCTTCAAGCATAATACATGAAAAACGTTATGAATCTTGCTGCCTTGGGGCAGCTCCAATTCATACGCAACCTGTCCAATCCTGCGTATCACCCTGTATGGCCCATAAAAGCGGGACTTGAGCTTATCAGCTCCCTTCTGCTTCAGTGATGACTGTCGTTATGGCTGTAATCGTAGGTAGACCAAGTCCCCTACCTCAAACTGTCTCTCCACCCAACCCCTGTCAGCATACAGCGTCCGCTGGTTCTGGGCTGTAGCCATATTATCCTTGAGAGCTCGGAGGATATCCTGACTCTCTTGGATCCAAATCTTAGCTCTCGGAGCCTTGCTAGCACCAAACATCACGTCAGCAAAAGATAAAGGATGATATCCATACAAAGCATAGAATGGTGACATACCAATGGACATGTGATGTGTAGTGTTGTAGCAGTACTCCCCCAAATGCAGCCACTTCAGCCATGCTCGCTGTTGCCCACTGACATAGTTACACAAGTAGCCCTCCAGCCACTTGTTAACTATCTCCGTCTGCCCGTCCGTCTGTGGGTGATAACTGGTACTCGGTGTCAACTCCGTCCCCACCAACCAGAAAAGCTCCTGCCAAAACCCGCCCATGAAACAGCTGTCCCTGTCACTGATGATGGTCTTAGGAAGACCATGTAGCCTGAAGACCTCTCTGAAGAACAACTCGGCCACCTGCACTACTGTGTAGTGTGCGGATATGGCGAAAAAATGTGCGTACTTTGTCAGTCGATCAACGATGACAAAGATACAATCCTTGCGCTGCACCATGAGCAATCCTGTGATGAAGTCCATCGAAATACTCTTCCATTTCCCCTTCGGAATGGGAAGAGGCTGCAATAACCTTACGGGATGGCTCATCTCCCCCTTGTTCCTCTGGCAAATATTGCACTCCCGGATATGCTGGAGTACATCCTCCTTGAGGCCCTTCCATGAGAACCTCTCTCTAATGGCCCTGTAGGTTTTGGTAAACCACTGATGGCCGGCCAATGGTGAATCATGTGATGCCTGAAGTATCTTCTTCTTGAGCTGAGATCCCTCAGTCAAGAAGATTCAGTCCCTATAGTAGATGATCTCATCGATTACCCTGTACCTGTCATCCGCCACCTGCCCATCCAGAGCCTCACATGCAAATCTGTCCTTGGAGTACTTTATTGAGAGTCGAGCCCTCCAGTGTGTGTCCAAGCTCATAACAGACAACGTGGCTGGTCTACGTGAAAGGGCATCTGCTACCACGTTTTTTTTACCCTTGACATACTCAATGTCAAAGTCATATGCTTGGATCTTACTAATCCACTTCTGCTGCCTCTCCTGTAGCTGTTTTTGCTCCAAAAAGAACCTGAGGCTGTTGTCATCAGTCCTCACCCTGAACCTGTTACCCACTAAATACTGCCGGAATTTGGCCAATGCATGCATAGGGACCATGCACTCCGTTGACCCTGCTGCCTACACCTACCTACAAGTCAGTGAGAAAAGCCTTCAACCCCACAAGGTGTGGTTGGTGGCAGGGAACTTAGAGAAGGGGCTGTCACACTAAATCCCTTCTCTCTCCATTTAAGCTATCTCCTAGGTTAGCTAAGGGGGGTGGTTCCTAATGAAAAGTTAAGTTAAAAAAGAGATGTGAATTTCTAGGAGAATTGTTAAAGTTAAATAGATTATTTCTTTAAGACTTATAAGCAAAGACTAATATGAGCAATAACCATCATAAGATAAGCATGAAATACATAAACAACCAATGCCTTCCAAGTATTTACTCTTTAAGAAATGAAATTGTATTTGCTTAAAATGAAGTGAGATGCTTTCAAATGGAAAGCCAAAATAACCCTAAAAAGTGAAACACTAAATTGTTAGCACAAGATACTATAAATGCTTTCAAGATGAATAAGTCTACAAATCAAAGCACAAAAACTATCTTTCTCAAAAGAATACAAAAAATAACTCAAATGTTAGACCAAGATGACAAAGTATGTTACAAAAATAATCTACAAGAGGCTAAGCCAACGAGTATGAGCAAGCTCTCCTCTTTGACTAGCTATGACTTAACTCTTTGAAATAGCAAAATAATGATAAATGAAGTACAATACGTAAAAAATAATTTTTTCCAAGTTTGATATTTTGATGAAAGAAATAAAAGCTTTAAGAAACTTGAAAAAATCTCTGCAAGGCACAAATAAGATATAGATGAGACTTTGGAATTCAAAACATGCGGGTTCTCCTTGAATATTTTTCAAGAATGGGTTGATTCCTCCGAGAATTTCCCCTCACGCTTGAAAAACTTGACCAAATAATGATTCATCTATAAAACTTCACCGCAAATCATTAAATCGACATGAAATGAAATAAGTGCAGTGGAAAGAATTCCTAGAGATACATCTATTATCCACTAGAAGATTTATTTTCCTAAAGCAAATAATTAATTCTTCTGCTAATATGAGATCGCTGCATACTAACATAACTTGAAATAAGCATGAAATAAATAATGACATGAGGAAATAAATAGAAGCATAACAATAAGTCAAGAATTTATCACACATGCAAGGAGAAGAACACCATCACGCTTTACCCCAAACACTGTTGTATTATATTGCAAGTAGTGAATACAATACCGCAGAGTCTCCGCAAGCACAATAGCTTGTATTACATGATACAATATGAGAGCCCATGGCTCTATTATATATAGAGTTGGGAGCAAATCCCAATGAAGCATGACAATGACAAATGGCATTGGAGCCAATCCCAATGTAGAAGTGATTAAACCAGTGTTCCACGGGGACTTGCCCCCCCCACCATAGGGGTCGAGTTTCCTAGCTCACCCGCGCTCCGGGGATTTGGGGACGAGAGGGGGATCGTTTCTCCAGGTTCCCAAAAAATAGGGTACACAAGGGGACGTGCCAGGGGGTCGTTTCCTTTCGCTGAAGAGTCGTTTCCAAAAAAGCGGTTGAGGGGGGTCATGGGGGGTTGCGGGGGTCCGATTTTTGTAAATGAATTTTTTTTAATCATAAATTTAATTTTTGTTTATCGCAAGGGTTTCATTTAACTTTTAAGTGTGTTTGGCATTTGCTGCCCTCCCTCCCTCACTCCATTCGCAACAAACACCATCACACTGCCAGCAACACTCCTCGTCGCCATCGTTGCTGGTCTGCTGGAAGGCTGAAGCCACGCTACATCGTCACCATGGTTGCTAGTCCACTAGTGGCTTCAGCCTGCCCCTGAAGGCTGAAACTTCAAACACCATGGACGCTTGTCACCTGAACCGTTCGTTGACGCTGGTCTGCTGAACGCTGAAGCACCGTGGACGCTGGTCCGCTGAACGCTGAAGCACCATGCTCACTGTTGCCCGACCACCGTACCCTGTTCACTACTACTGTTACCTGACTAGTGACCACCGCACTATGCTACTGCTGCCACTCCACCCCCATCGACAGTCCTGAGTCAAGTTGTACACTGTAACGGTAAGTACCCACAGTCCACAGCTATTTTTAAATTTTTTCCTTTTTTTTGTAATTCACAATCATGTAGCTGCGTTTTTTTTTCATTTTTTTTTTAACTTGATTGTGTTTTTAAAAAAATTTGAAACTCGAATGTTTTTTTCATTTTTTTTTGTGAATTTTAATTTTTTAGAAATTAGTTTTGATTGTGAATTAATTTTATGCTGTGTTTTTTGTTTTCATTTTTTTTTAAACTTGAATGTATTAAGAAAGAAAATAAAACTAACAGATAGGCAAAAAAAAAAAAAAAAAAAAAAAAAAAAATTGAAACTTAAATGTTTTTTTCATTTTTATTTTTTATTTTTTAGTTTTGACTATGTATTAATTTTAATCTTTTCTTGTAAATTAAAAAGAACAACAAAAAAAAAAAATCAGAGTTCAATGTGTGTGCTGTAGCCTATTAGTATTAATCATCATGTGTAATGTTTTTTAATTTTTTTATTTTCATTACAGGTTGCAACAATGTTCCACCAAGGTTCCGGGACGAGGGGGCGAGGATACGCGGAGCGGCCTATGCAAAAGCTCCCCACTAATTTTTAGGAAACGTGGGGGGACGTCAGGGTCTTAAAAAATTATAAATATAAAATATAATTTATAAATTGAGTCCACTATGACAATTGGGCTTGAATTGAAAAGCTGCAAAGCATGATCATTGATATGAATATCATTATCATATAAAATTCTAATTTATAATCATACATCATACATTATGATTAAACCATATTGATGTTCCACTTCCTACTATGAACATTGAATACTGAACAGTGAATATTGACATAAAATTATAAAAGTCAAGTCTGATACATCAAGAGTCAAAATTTTATAGAGTCAGAATAACATAAGAACATCAACATATCAAAAGATAAACGAGCATAATTTTTCTCAAGCCTCAACATAATGCCCCACTAGTCTCTACATCCAGTTGCTGCATGAATAAATCAGGATCGACCATATCACCATCTGAATCCGAATCACTAGCATTCTCAAACATGCTAAGTGGCACACCAACCAACCCCATCTGTCTCTCCTCCATATCTACTTGTGCATCATCCTCTGGATCAACATCCCATTGTGTTGATGGTCCCTTCAAATACTCAGGTGTCTTCCTATTCTAAAGACATAGGGCACTGTGCACAGCAACTAACTTCTCCGCTCTTTTAGAGGTAAGAATGTTCCTCTTGATAGAGTGGATGAAGCTATATGTGGACCAATTCCTCTCTACTGCAGAAGAATTAGCAATCTTAGACAACAACTTACAGGCTACATTTTCAAAATATGCGGGTCCACATATAGCTTCATCCACTCTATCAAGAGGAACAAGCTTACCTCTAAAAGAGCGAAGAAGTTAGTTGCTGTGCACAGTGCCCTACGTCTTGAGCATAGGAAGACACCTAAGTATTTGAAGGGACCAACAACACGATGGGATGTTGATCCAGAGGATGATGCACAGGTAGATATGGAGGAGAGACTTGATGAGAAACAGATAGGATTGGTTGGTGTGCCACTTAGCATGTTTGAGAATGCTAGTGATTCAGATTCAGATGGTGATATGGTTGATCCTGATTTATTCATGCAGCAGTTGGATGCAGAGACTAGCGGAGCATTACCTTGAGGCTTGAGCAAAATTATGCTTGTTTATCTTTTGATATGTTGATGTTCTTATGTTATTCTGACTCTATAAAATTTTGACACTTGATGTATCAGACTTGACTTTTATAATTTTATGTCAATATTCAATCTTCATAGTAGGAAGTGGAACATCAATATGGTTTAATCATAATGTATGATGTATGATTATAAATTAGAATTATAAATTTATATGATAATGATATTCATATCAATGATCGTGCTTTACAAATTTTCAATTCAAACCCAATTGTCATAGTGGCTTCAATTTATAAATTATATTCTATATTTATAAGTTTTTAAGACCCTGACATCCCCCCACGTTTCCTTAAAATTGGTGGGGAGCTTTTGCATAGGCCGCAAGCATAAGCCGCTCCCGCGTATCCTCGCCCCCTCGTCCCGTAACCTTGGAATATTGGATTAAACAAGTGGCATGAGGTGACAATCCCAAATAGAAACTCAAATTTGTTGAATGGAGCTCCAATGCCAAGTGTAAAAATCGAATTCTGGGAAGTGGACATCAATTTCTTCTTCCCTTATGTGCCAAATTCGAATTTTATGATAGAATGACAAGTGTATATGGGAAGTAGTAACCCATGTGGGGACAATTTCCCACAAAAATCTCCACCAAATATTCTCCCAAATCTTCCCAGATGTACATTAACTTCACAAATTCGAATTTCCAAGTAAGCAGTTTTCTCATTTAATGTCAGAAATTCGATTTTATTTGAGCACGTAATTTCCTTGATTTTAGGAGTCCACATAACCTAGGGACTTCACATTAACTCCCCCATAATTTTTCACCTCATTTCCACAACATTTAACATGTATGGATATTTATTTTTTTCCATTTATTTAGTTTCTGGCTTAATTCATTGCCAGATTTCCCACTAAACCTAGGAAAAGTGGGTTTTGAGAGTTCAAAACACATTTTTAACCCCTCAAAGTGTCATAGTAGAAAGTTGAGGGTGAGAGGTGCAAATTCCATTACTCATTCTCCATACAACTTCTCTAGACATCACTTATTACATTACAAATACAATTTTATTAGCAATTCCCGCAATGCGGAAAATCTAAAAAATTAAAAAATGACTACCTATGCCTGACCAAATTCCACAAAATTTCTTGTGTGATCTAGTATGATAATATACATAGACTCTAGACACTAAGATGTGTTAAGGGCTCAACCTTCAAACCATCACCCCAACTTTGGGGTAAAAAGTGAGTGAAAAAACCTAGAAAATTATCCACCTCTGAAAAAGAAGGGATAATTAACTAGATAAAAAACACTCCAAGGTGTACTCGTTTGCTGATAGATTCCCAACATCTTAGGCCGGTTACAGACTCAAAAGTCATCATTACTAGTATCTTTTATCACAATTCCCTGCAGGGTGTCGAATCTAGGTACAAGAAAGATGATGAGAAGATAGAAGTAGAGTTAAAAAACTCTGTTGATTGATGATATCTGATGGTACAAGTGTCCTCTAGATCATCCTTAGGTATAGAGTCTTCATATAATCATCATGTGCCACTCCAGTGGTGAATATGCTCCAAGCAATCAATCAATTCAGCTCTGATCTCCCCATCCTGCAGATCTCCTAGTTGAGATTTATAATGATAATTTGGGTTCAAAAAATACCCAGTTGCATGTATAGGACGATGGAGTTGATTGTTCCATCTATTATCAATGATCTCCCATATACGACCCTATTTAGCTAACCTATCCTTGTAAGCTGCCCGTATCTGCTCCCTTGTCTGATTTATAGCCTCATAAATGTAGCGCATGGCCAATTTTTCCACCATTGTTGGCACCTTAACAAGGGTCACGGTAATTTTCACAAGCTTTGCAGACCTTTTCCAAAAATAATTGTCAAAAACGTTCTTTTTGGTGTGTTTGCCATCTTGTCTATGAACACGCCAAGATTCAGTGCAATCATCTGAAGAAAACATTTTCTGCAGGTTTTTTTGTTGAGAATTGAGACATTGCAACGTAAGTGAGTTGTGAATCTCGTAGTTGCAAACCTAACAAGCTCTTTGCTCCCAGTGTTTTTCCTCATTAGGCTCAATACCCATGAGTGGTTGCAAATGTATTTTGTAATGCACTTGGCATGCTCTACAATGTTTTTTACCCACTCCACTTTGCTTATGTCCTCAAGCAATGTGTAGCACATGGAGGCAAAAATATGGTCCTATATTTGAACTCAAGCATCTTTCTAGCAAGAACATAGTTTGACGCATTATCTGTGATGACATGAATAAAATTATGCTCCCCCACTACCTGAATAATCTCATCCAAAAGCTCAAAAAGATGCATCAACTGATCTCAAAAACATGGTTCCTTGAGGGCAAGAAACCAACAAATTAATGATAGTGCAGTTCTTTCCATCAGTCCTGTTGATCCTGCCGCCTACACCTACCTACAAGTTAGTGAGAAAAGCCTTCAACCCCACAAGGTGTGGTTGGTAGCAAGGAACTCAGAGAGGGGTTGTCACACTAATCCCAACTCTTTCCGTTTGAGTTATCTCCTAGGATAGCTAAGAGGGGTGATCCCTAATGAAAAGTTAACTAATCCCAACTCTTTCCGTTTGAGTTATCTCCTAGGTTAGCTAAGAGGGGTGATCTCTAATGAAAAGTTAAGTTAAAAGATGTGAGTTTTTAGGAGAGTATTATAGTGAAAATGGATTACTTTTAAGGATTTATGAGCAAATATGAAGTGAGGAACTTGAAATAACAATGTCAATCATTAAATATGATTAAAAACCATCAAACCAATGTCTTATAAAGAATTTTCTCAACAATTTAAAGATATATTTGCTCAAATTAAAATGCAATTCTCTCAAAAGAGAAAACAAAGTAACCTTGAAATGTAAATAAGAAATGTTAGCACAAGATATGTAAGATACAAAATGCTTTTGAGATAATCAACTTTATAAATCAAAACATGTGAAACATATCTTGCCAAAACTGAAAAATTAGTAATTAACTTGGAAATGTAAAAGAAAGGAAGTGCTAAACCAAGACATCAACATGCAATTAAACTTGAAGCATGAAAAGAAAGCACTTGTTTGAAATGATTACAATACTTGCTTTTGGAATAAACTTTGCATATGAAAACTCAAACCATCAAGAGGCAAGTAAAGTAAATGTAATGGAAAGTGCTCGAGTAATTTTATTAATTATCTCTGCAACAAGATTACAATTTAACTCTTTAATCCTCAAACCTCAACCTCGCCCAAATATATGGATCTCCGAGTGAAGAATCAATAGAGTAGAAAATCCCTAAGATGTCTATTTCAACCAACTTATGTTGGAGGTAAAATTTTAATGAGGTTTGGGGCCTTCCTATACTAAAATCCCTAGATGAAGTACAAATTGTGTTAATTCCCCAAATTAAAATAATGATACATGCAAATGCTTCAAAGAGATTGATTTGCAATGCTTGAAAATGAAATAGTGTTCAACATAAGTTGCGATTATAACTTCAATTGGAGGAATAAAATTAGCTTACAAGTGTTGCATGTGCTTCATCAATGAATTAAAATGATACAAATAATTTGCTTGAAAGTAAAATTTGTTTCAAATAGACAATGACAATAAATTTCTCCAATATTCAAGATAACAATGTAGCATAAAATTGAAGCATGTATTCAAGTACTCATGAAACAATTTACCAAGGTAAATGGAAATGAATCAAAGTTTGTTAAGAATATAAAATGCTTGCATGTAAAGGATGAATTGCCAAAAGTAAAGTGTAAGCTTGTAGCTTCAAGCAACAATGAGATAGAGAATGCAAAGTTCAAATGAGATTATAACAAACTTTAACTTAATGAAATGTGATAGTGAGGTTGTGTTAATTCCCAATTAAAGCATGCAAGTGAATGAAGTATGAAAGCTTAAACCATGCAAATGTCAATCCACCCAAGAGAAGCCTCCCTCTAAATGGGGACATAGAATACCATGGGAGATATCCCAAGCTCCCACAAGCAAATTAGATCTTTTATTAATATTACAATGAGAAGAGGGCCCTTCAAAGTCCTCAACTCAACCTCAAGGAGAGTCCTCCCAATAATTGTTTGAAACTTGGACACTAGACCTCCTTTCTTGAGAAAATAGTGACAAGATCTCACAAAACTTATGCAAGGGAAATAAGGTGTGAGCTTTGTCCAAATGCCCGCGGCTTAGGGAGGAAAATGGGCAGCCCTCTAGTGAACTCGACTTTGGCCAAAACAAGCCTCGAATGGAATCATGGCTGTTAAATTTGGACAACTAGGTCCAAACTCCATGTTCTGATGCTCATATTAAGAGGCTAATATTTTTGTTGGATTCCTCTTTCTGAGAGGTGTAAAATCCATATAAAAATAGTCTTAATCCGATGAGCAGAACTTATATTTTGAATTTATTATTCTTAATAAATTATATGTGCAAGGTCAGCCAGTTTTGTAATGTAGGCTCACATGCCCAACAGATGTGTCACACACCCTCATTGATGGATATATATACAGGAAAAGTTGGAGAGAATTTCAACAACACAACTCACATCTTCCTCTCTCATCCTAAAAAGTACGAGCTACCTGGAGGACGAATTTCAGCCACACGTGGGAAGAACGAAGAGGATTTTTTCTGCTAGGGTTTCTGCTGCTAGGGTTTCGCAGAAGTTTGACCAGCGTTGACTTTGGTCAAAGCTTGGTCCAAACAAGCTGAAAACTTGTGGGAGGTTCGATTTTTGAAGGCCGTACTACCTGGCACAAAAATCGAGGTCAAAAGGTTGACCGTTTTGCTGCTGCGTTGACTTTTAGCTTGTTGCCCCTACGTTGACTTTTCAGGACAGCGTTGACTTTTGTAGAACTGACTTGGGTTGACTCATCTACTGGTTGGAGGGTTGTTGTGACACATGCTGGGCTGGCTGACCAAAGGAGACTTTGCTGGTTGAAGCATCCTGTTGACCGCCGAAACGAACACATACATTTTTCTTGTTTCTGATTTGTCTTCTGTAAGATCTGCTTATATGTTCTATCTGCATTTTGCTTATCTACTTGTATGATTGCTGTGAGAAAAGTGAAATTGCTCTTAGCATAGAACATCTACAAAACTTTACATGGAATCGGAGCTGAGGTGAAGACAAACTCTATCTATAGCAATCATCATCGAAGGAAATGGATTCCTCTAAGCTTGAATTCCGGGAGAATGACAAGCTGACTGGAAGTGATGACTTCCATGCCTGGAAGATGTTATTAGATCTCAAATTAGAAGATCATGATCTCCTAGATCATGTGACAGGGAAGATTCAAGAACCTCCATCAAATGCCTCTGCTGCTGTTAAACACAAGTATAAGAAGGGAGAAATCAGAGCAAAGCTGCTGATCAGGGAATCCATAAATAAGAGTCTGGTTGCCTACATATCTGAACTAGGCACATCCAAGGAGATGTATGACAAACTGATACTTATGTTCCGAGTAAACAATGTGAACCAAGTGCTATTCCTCAAGAACAAGTTGAAGAATATGAAGAAGGGCCGAGACGAGTCTATTCAAACTTTCTTTATGAAGTTGACCGAAACCAGGAACAATCTGCTAGCTATTGGGGAGACAATAGCTGATCGTGAGATGGTTCTCACTGCACTTGGAGGACTTCCATATGAATGGCAAGTATTCACAACTACCATTCTCAACAATAATACCATCCCTAACTTTGATGAGCTTCTGTCTAAATGTATGCAAGAAGAAACAAGGATGAAGGAATTTGATAATGAAAGAAATGCTGCCTATGTTGCTCATTCCCGAAAGAAGAACTCTGGTGGTTCCAAGGACAAAGGAAGGACTAAGACTCAAAAGAAGAAGGGTAAATGTTTCACCTGCCATAGGACTGGACACTATGCTAGAGAATGCCCCTTCCAGAAGAATTCTCCCAATAGTGACGACAACAACAACAACCGAAGGAATGGGAATCGAAGAAATGACAAATCCAAAGGAAAGAGGAAGGCTCACTTTGAAGGAAACAATCCTCCTTCTAAAAGGACCAGAAATACCAGGTATGAGGAGTCTAATGTTGTTGATAAAAGAAATGAGTATATTCTAATATCTGCTCTCTCAGCTGCATCTCCGCCCGACACTATGGATGTCTGGCTAATCGATAGTGGTGCCTCAAGACACATCACCGGATTCAAGGAAGCACTTTCTGACATGGTTGAAAGGGATACTGATCTAGAAATTATCCTTGGGGATAATGCCACTTATCCTGTGAAAGGGACCGGGACTGTGACCCTCCACTTGTCTCAAGGACAAGTCCTCCATCTACAAGATGTACTCTATGTACCCAAATTGAAGAAGAACCTTGTGTCTGTATCTGCCATGGAAGACAAAGGATTCAATGTAACTTTCTCTGATGGAAAGGTACTCATGTGGAAGAAGAGCTTCAAGGAAGCTATCTCAATTGGTTTTAGGGTTGGTACACTCTACCAGGTTGGAGGGAGTCCGTTGGGAGCTATGACTTGTGATACTATCCGTCAAACCGAACTATGGCACCGAAGATTTGGACACCTTCATTACAAGGCTCTTCCCGAAGCAAGGAAGGTGGTGACAGGGATGCCTGATTTTGGAAATAATCATAAAGGTGTATGTAAGGGCTGTGCTGAAGGAAAACATACAAGGGGACCTTTCCCCTCAAGTGTCACAAAGACATCTGAGATATTGCAACTGGTCCATTCTGATCTTTCCGGTATGTTGCCTGTAACATCCCTGGGGGGATGTTCTTACTATATGACATTTACTGATGACTTCTCTTGCAAAACCTGGATATACTTCTTGAAGAAGAAGGATGAGGCTTTCATGTGGTTCCGTACCTTCAAAGCCTTGGTGGAAAATATGACCGGAAAGAAGATCAAGATTTTGAGGACTGACAATGGCACTGAATATGAGTCAAATGAGTTCAAAGAATTTTGCAGAGAAGCTGGCATTAAGAGGGAGACTACCACTGCATATACTCCTGAGCAGAATGGTGTTGCTGAACGCAAGAATAGGACTATTGTGGAAGCTGCCCGTGCCATGCTATGTGACCAAGGTCTTCCAAAGTTTCTGTGGGGAGAAGCTGCAAATACTGCTGTGTACATTCAAAACCGATGCCCTCATTCTGCTTTGGACTCCAAAACTCCCGAAGAGGTTTTCTCTGGTAAGAAACCTGATGTCTCACATTTTAGAATTTTTGGATGTCCTGTCTATTTTCATGTGCCGAAAGAAAAGAGAAGTAAGCTGGATGCTACTGGGAAGAAAGGAATGTTTGTGGGCTACAGTGAGACTTCTAAGGCATATAGAGTCTATGTACCTGGTCAAAGGGAAGTAGAGATAAGCCATGATGTCACTTTTGACGAAGATGCTTCCCTGAAGAAAGCAGTAGATCTTCCTAGATCTGAAGAAAACCATGAAGAAAGACCTGGAAATCTGGAAGAACCCCAGGATGAGACTATGCCTGATGTTGAAGGGCCAATGGACCCTATTGATCCTTCCCCTTCTCTAGGAAAGAGGCCATCATGGCTCAGGGACACCCTCGAAGATGCTGAGGGTCATGCTGCCCCAAGGGGAACATTCCGAGAAAGCAAGAAGCCGTGTAGATACCAAGGGTATCTAGCTGCCATGAGTACTATTATACAATCTGAACCTGGATCTTTTGAGGAAGCCATCAAGCATCAAGTCTGGAAGGATGCTATGCATGAAGAATATGAGGCTATTATGAAGAATGATGTCTGGGATGTGGTCCCGAGACTGAAGGACAAATCTGTTGTCACCGCTAAATGGCTCTACAAGATTAAACATGGATCTGATGGGAGTGCTGAAAAGTTTAAGGCAAGATTTGTTGCCCGTGGCTTTCTCTCAAAAGGAAGGAATTGACTATGACGATATATTTGCACCTGTGGCTCGATATACCACCATCCGATCCATCATAGCCCTTGCTGCTACGCAAGGATGGAGTCTTCATCAGATGGATGTCAAGACCGCTTTTCTGCATGGTGCAATAAAGGAAGAGGTGTATGTAGAACAACCTCTGGGATTTGAAGTTCAAGATCGAGACACTTATGTCTGCAGGTTGAAGAAAGCCCTCTATGGGTTAAAGCAAGCACCCAGAGCTTGGTATGAGAGGATGGATAGTTACTTGATAAAGCTGGGCTTCACTCGAAGCAATGCTGATCCAAACCTTTACTTTAAGGTTGTGGAAGGAAAGCCTCTCATTCTAGTGCTGTATGTGGACGACCTCTTCCTGACAGGTGATGACCCTCTCATTCATCAATGTAAGAGGGAGCTTGCTGCTGAGTTCGAGATGAAAGACCTAGGACTGATGCACTATTTCCTAGGCCTGGAGGTCTGGCAGAGACCTGGAGAGATTTTCCTTTCTCAAGGAAAGTATATTGTGAAGCTTCTGGAAAGATTTGGGATGGTGGACTGTAAGTCCGTGTCGACACCAATGGAACTCAACTTTAAGAAGTTGAGTGGCAGCGCTGCAGGGCCTATCTTGGCCAATCCTACTGAGTATCGTCAACTCATAGGAGCTTTGATGTTCTTAGTGAACACACGTCCGGACATATGTTTTGCAGTGAATACTTTGAGTCAACAGATGGTTGAGCCTCATCATTTTCACTGGGTTGGTGCCAAGAATCTTTTGAGATATCTTCGGGGCACGATAAACCATGGGCTGAGATACACTACCGGGAGTGTGATACTCCGGAGATATACTGATGCCGATTGGGCTGGCAGTGTGGTGGATCGTAAGAGCACATCTGGATGCTGTTTCAATCTTGGTTCTGCTTCGATCTCATGGATGAGCAGGAAGCAGAAGTCGGTGGCTTTGAGCACCGCGGAGGCCGAATACATTGCTGCTAGTATGGCCTGTTGTGAAGCAGTTTGGTTGAGAAAGCTCTTTAGTGAGCTGTTCCAACATGTGCTAGATACCACTGTAATACTCTGTGATAATCAGAGTGGGATTCGTATGACTGAGAATCCTGTGTTCCACGACCGATCCAAGCATATTGATATCAGGTACCACTTTATCCGGGATATGGTACAGCGAGGCGCCGTAAGGCTCGATCATATAGGAACTGATGAGCAGGTCGCGGATATTCTCACTAAGCCCCTAGGGAAGGTCAAGTTCCTAACCTTCCGTAAGAGTCTTGGTGTCGTGGAAAGACCCTATGATGTGGGTCCTGTTGGACGATGAGCTCTGGGAGCTCTGGGGGGCTTTGGGGATAGCTTCTCGGAGCTATAAGCACTCATAATGCTTCTGCCCCACCCTTGTGATTATTGAGCCGGTTCGCCACTCATTTAATCTGTTCCCCGTATGCATCCTACCCATTGAGTTCAGGGCTCATGGGAAGTACCTCTCATTTGGCCAATGAGGTGTGGAAAAGCTAGAGACTATTAGCAAAGACTGATGGACGCATCAGAGATTGTCGTACTCTCTATCTAGGATGGCATGGTCCAACCACTTGATCTGGGATCAAGATTTGTGAGGTCTGGGACCTCTGGACTGATTATGTCAATCGGGGAATGATGTCTTTGTGACTGACCCACTTCTGCTCTGAAATAAAGAAGCCAGCAAAGCAAGTTTCGGCAGGATGACTCACGATGTTAATTGCACTAATAGATGGAGTTCTCCCTAGTTGAGAGGGAGTGTTAAATTTGGACAACTAGGTCCAAACTCCATGTTCTGATGCTCAGATTAAGAGGCTAATATTTTTGTTGGATTCCTCTTTCTGAGAGGTGTAAAATCCATATAAAAATAGTCTTAATCCGATGAGCAGAACTTATATTTTGAATTTATTATTCTTAATAAATTATATGTGCAAGGTCAACCAGTTTTGTAATGTAGGCTCACATGCCCAACAGATGTGTCACACACCCTCATTGATGGATATATATACAGGAAAAGTTGGAGAGAATTTCAACACAACACAACTCACATCTTCCTCTCTCATCCTAAAAGTACGAGCTACCTGGAGGACGAATTTCAGCCACACGTGGGAAGAACGAAGAGGATTTTTTTTCTGCTGCTAGGGTTTCTGCTGCTAGGGTTTCGCAGAAGTTTGACCAACGTTGACTTTGGTCAACGCTTGGTCCAAACAAGCTGAAAACTTGTGGGAGGTTCGATTTTTGAAGGCCGTACTACCTGGCACAAAAATCGAGGTCAAAAGGTTGACCGTTTTGCTGCTGCGTTGACTTTTAGCTTGCTGCCCCTACGTTGACTTTTCAGGACAGCGTTGACTTTTGTAGAACTGACTTGGGTTGACTCATCTACTGGTTGGAGGGTTGTTGTGACACACGCTGGGCTGGCTGACCAAAGGAGACTTTGCTGGTTGAAGCATCCTGTTGACCGCCGAAACGAACACATACATTTTTCTTGTTTCTGATTTGTCTTCTGTAAGATCTGCTTATATGTTCTATCTGCATTTTGCTTATCTACTTGTATGATTGCTGTGAGAAAAGTGAAATTGCTCTTAGCATAGAACATCTACAAAACTTTACAATGGCATCCTTGGAAATCGAAACCCCAACACTTGCCAAAGGTCCTGCAAACGCTTGTTAGATGTTGCAGGAAGTTGCTCTTCAAAATTTACCACACAGAAGTTAGCAAACAATCCAAATAATGACTGCAAAATAAGTTAAGTATTAGTGACAAAATCAACAAGATAAAATGTATATGTACAATTATAATTTACAAAAGGCTAAGCTAAAGAGTGAGAGTAAACTCTTGTCTTTGCTTACACATCTTCAAGCTCTTAGATAGCGAATGAAAGAAATGAAGTACAATGTTTTTTTAAAAGAGATTTAAATTTAGAAGTGCTTGGCTTGTGTACAAACTATGTGCCGAAACTCTTGCAAAACCTCTTTGTAAGATAAGACTATGAAGGTTCAAAGAACAAATGAGAGCTCCTTTAAGAATGTATCAAGAGTGGGTTGGTCTCTCTAAAGACTTCCCCTCACGCTTGATTCTGTGATCCCAACAAGATGTTACCTCTACAAAACTTCAATCAAGAATTGGTTCCATATAGATTTAGCAATGAACAATGATAAGAATCTCTAGAGATTTATTTAAAACCAACTAGAGCATTCTATACCTAGAGCATACTTCTAACTCAAATGTCGATGCAAGATAGCTCTACATTAACAAATCTACAAACACATATGGAAACAAATTAGATCAAAGCATGAGTAAAAGGAATTATACCAATAATCAACAATTCATTACACTCCCAAAGGAGAAGCACCTCATGAATGAAACCCAAAGTCTTTATTGAAATTTTTGAAAGTGTACAAGGCACTAGCGCTTCCGCAAGCGCAATAGCTATTAACAATATATGCAAATGGTAGTTCAAAGCTCTATTATATGGAACTATGAGAGTCAATCCCAATGTAGGAGTGATTCAACAAGTGGCATGAGGTGACAATCCCAAAGAGAAATTCAAATTTGTTGAATGGAGCTCCAATGCCAAGTGTAAAAATTGAATTCTGACAAGTGGACATCATTTTCTTCTTCCCTTATGTGCCAAATTCGAATTTTATGATAGAATGAAAAATGTATATGGGTAATAACTCATGTGGGGACAATTTCCCACAAAAATATCGACCAAATATTCTCCCAAATTCTCCCAAATGTGCATTAACTTCACAAATTCGAATTTCCAAGTAAGCAGCGTTCTCCTTTAATGCCAAAAATTCGATTTTATTTGAGCACATGTCCTTTCTTTGATTTTAGGAATCCACATCACCTTGGGACTTTACCTTAACTCCCCCATAATTTTCCACCTCATTTCCACAACATTCAGCATGTGGATATTTATTTTTCTCCATTTATTTAATTTATGGCTTAATTAATTCCAGATTTCCTACTAAACTTAGGCAAAGTGGGTTTTGAGGGTTCAAAACACATTTTTAACCCCTCAAAGTGTGTCATAGTAGAAAGTTGAGGGTGAGAGGTGCAAATTTCATTACTCATACCCCATACAACTTCTCTAGACATCACTTATTACATTACAAATACAATTTTCTTGTTAGATCTAAAACTTTTGTGATCCATAATGTTGCTATCAATCTTCCGAATTAATCACATCGTTAAGATTTGTTCGACATTTCGAACCGACTAATGTGGTTTATCCTCAGGACAAGGTGAGGATGACCAGATGAACCACATTAGTTGGTTTGAAACTTCGATCAAATCCTAACGATAGAATTTTATTAGCAATCTTTGTAGTGCGGAAAATCTAAAAATTTTAAAAATGACTACCTAGACCTAACCAAATTCCATGAAATTTTTTGTGTGATCTAGTATGGTAATATATAGACTCTAGACACTAAGATGTTTTAGGGGCTCAACCTTCAAACCGTCACCCCGGATTTGGGGTAGAAAGTGAGTGAAAAAACACAAAAAAAATTATCTGCCTCTGAAAAAAGGGATAATTAACCAGATTAAAAAAAACACTCCAAAGTGTACTCGTTTGTTGATCGAGTCTCAACATCCTAGGCCTATTACAGACTCAAAATTCATCATTACTAGTATCACTTATTACAATTCCCCGCAGGGTGTGGAATCTGGGTACAAGAAAGATGATGAGAAAATAGAAATAAAGTTTAAAATAATGATATATGATGGTACAAGTGTCCTCTGGATCATCCTTAGGCGTGGAGTCTTCATATAATCATCAGATGCCACTCCAGCGGTCAACAGGTCCATCCCCCTGACATGATGGAACAACCTATTTTGAGCCATGACTCTCTATACTCAGTCAAATACTCATCAATGGAAGAAATCCCTTTTTGCAAAAGAGCTCCCCTCAAGTCATGCATAGTAGGGCCTTTGAAGCCCTTTCCTGCAGCGATAATAGAGTCCCACATAGCTTGGTAATAATGTGAGCGAGCAACATTAAATGGGATATCTGCATCATACCATCATCTAGCAATGTATTGATAAGAAATTTCTTTGCATTGTTTATTCCAATGTTGATCCAAAGTGGGTTGACGACTTGGTTGAAAGGAAGTGGGATTAGCGAAAGCAATGGTGGTAGAGGATGAGAAATAACTCTAGATATTTGCTCTCTTTGTTCCCTTAGATTGTTGGCCAAGAGCAGGGGGAATGTAGTGAAAAGGGTCATTGCTAGAAGGGATAGAAAAGGAGTCTTGAATCTCATAATCATCATATCCACTCTCTTTCATGGCTTCTAATAATTCCCTCTTCCTTGCAATTTCATGTTAGATGGCCTTCTCCATAGCTTTATTCTCCTTAAACTTTTGAAACTTGTCAAGGTATTCTGCCCTAACAGGACCTAACACTTCATTTGGTGCTTCACATGGCTTTACTTGGCCTCTTATCCAAACCAAGTGTCGTTTCAATCTGACAACACCCCCACCTCCAATAGGTTTATTGCAAAATTTGCATATCATTTTTCCATCAATCACATCACAATGAGCCCATGCAACGTCCTTGAGCCCATGCAACATCCTTGGCTTTTGAAGACATGTTGGCTTGAATAATTAAAATTTGCAAAGAAATCTATCATTTAAAAAAAAATTGCAGCTAAGAAAAATGGAAAACCAAAGATAAATTTAGGAAAAAAAATGCACATTCTAGCCTACAAAATTTGATAGCATAGATCTAGAGATTTGATACCATTAAACACATAAAATAATTTAATACATGGACAACAATGAAATGAGGAATTTTTCAAGTGAAAATCTTTCCCTGGAAATGCAAACAAGCTTCCTCAACCTCCTCTTGAAGATGCCAACTGCACTGACAACTCCAAAATAGCTCCAACGCCAACTTCAAGCCTCCAAGACGACTACTCTAGCAAAAACTCAACACTCTCCAAGCTCCCAATCAAACTCACAAAAACTCCAAATGAGATGTGTGAGGCAAATGAGAGGGATGAGCTCCTTTTAAAGGCTTGGAGAGGGTGTTTTTGGAGGGAAACAACCCTTATTTTCCCTCCAAAACACCCTAGAAGCTTCCTAAACGATGTCATGTGGGTTCGCCGCGGCCTTAGCAATGAATTGGCCGGTTTAGGATGGAGATTTGGGTCAGTAAACCAGCGGGTTAGGGTTCGTTTTTGTGAAATTTGGGCGAAATGGACCCTTCAACCGAGCTTTTTGGCCAGTTTGACCCGATCGCCCAATGAACCGGTCAGTTTGACTGGGTTCCAATTCAAGCCAACCGGTTTTTAAAACTATGTTTACAAGATAACATGCAAAAGATTCCATCCATTGATCCAAAGAATAGCTCCAAAGGTAGACAAGTCAACTCCAAATATCAAAGTGCATTCATAGATCCTTGTTCCTCCACAAGAAAAGAGGTCGAAATTTCTAAAGATGCCAAAATTCCAAGTGCTAATGATGATGATAAACAAGAATGAAGGCCTCCTCTATTTATATGAGGGCAAGTTCTTATTTAGCCTAGAAACCCCTCTAAACAACAAAATAATGGGCTAGGTCATAATCCAACCTAGTAGCCCTTGAAAACTAATTAATTCTCCACATGTCTGAGAGTTGAAATAGAGCAAAAAAGTTGACATCATGCAAGAGTAGATCCTTTTAGGGCTAACGTTGTGAGAAAATGGTACAAAAACAAGTGTAGAAGCCCTCTAAAATCACTATTTAAGGGTTGGACCCTCGATCTCTATCATAATCATACTGTGGACCCCAATTTTAGGTTTGAACTTTGGGGCACAAAAATGAGTCTCATGAGTCTCTTGGTTGTGTGAATGCTTGATTCTACTCCAATGTTGAGGGCACTGAAGATTGTGCTAGCCCTCCCATGTCTCAAGGTATGAGACAAACCTCATCTAGGCCCTAGATCAACTGCCTGACCCTGTGATCATTGTTAAACCAACTAGGGGCATGCTAGTCCAGTTGCATCATCCCATAAAAGTAAATAATATAGCGCGAAGTGCAAGAATGTTGTAGGTACCGAAGATTCCCATGCATATAAGTGATGCTCTACAACTATCCAGAGGTCCATGGCTCTCAACGCCTCACCCGTGGGTGTCAATATGTCCCTCCGAAGTACCTGGACCCCAGTTAAGTTGCCCAGACCTATAGATGGAACCACCTAACAATTACACACAATATACTGTGTTGCAACTTTCACCATTAGGTATATTTAATCATTATTGCATCTAAGTGAACCAAGCTTGAAAGAAATGGGCATATTAAGACTTCATACAAGGCTTCTCTTCCAAAATTGTGTCCTTAGTCACATAATGGTGTTACCTCGATAGGTAGGAGTGGTTAATAGATAACACTATTAGTTGTTATCAACCCCCAAGGGGATGTGATATGTCCTTGGTCCACCCTTCAATTAATAGATGCCATGTGAATAATCATGGAACAAAGGGGGAAAGACTTCATGGCCAAGTGTCATGGTCAAAGGGACCGACTATGATGGAGTACCTCATCCTGGGTGTATCGACGTGAGGAGTCAGGACGAAGCAATCATGGATGGATTAGTTACCTCAACCTTTGTTTTTCCACCCCTCTAATTGTCTTTTACGTTTTCTTGATTTTTCTTTGTATTATTTCTCAAAGATCCAAGGAATGAGAGCATGTTTTTTATTGATCTATATCAGTTATTACCCCCTTAAGGATGAGACATTTCATCACCCATCAAGGGTTGGCACATGCAAAGATTCCATGTCTTCTATGAGATAGGGCAACATTGGCCTAGGAACTAGGTGATGGCCATGTGAGTGAGGTAGAGATATGGCTTAGCTTTTCCCTGCGTGCTAATCTGAATGTCCTAGCCATCTCTTGCATTTTGATTTTTCTTTTGTTTTGCTTGTGGCCACATCCCAAGGAAACTTTCTAGGGCTTACCCAGGCATGAGGATGTGTGGTGCCAAGTCCCAATAACCATTGGTCAATGGAACCCGAAGAATGGAGGTGGAATAGGGGCTCGTAATGTAAGTTGGGAAGTGATAGGCATGGAATAGGGGAATATGGGGCTATGCTATCTCAATCACATCTTCTCAAGTAGTTCCCTTCATAAACTTGTTGGGCCATTAGGAGTAGTCCCATTGGGCTAGGATTGAAAAATAAATCCCCTTTTAAGGTGAGGGAACAAGATCACAACAAGCGCCTTCTTTCTTCCAAATTGCCCCATAATCCATGTCAAAATACCAAAATAGAAACAAGCATACGCACCCAATTGCAAAATGAATAACGTACCTTTTGATCAAAAGCCCACCTTCCAACATGTGCTATTGGCAAATGGGCAAAGAAACATATGACTGATGGAGGTGGTAGAAAGATGTATGGCACATTGTCATTGACTACTAGTGGCCCTCAAGTGTTGTTGGTTGTTGGCTGGAAGAGATAAATAGAAGAAAAGTTTCTCCTAGGGGTCACGCACTTTTGGCGGGTTACATGTTTAGCAATTGCATCATTTGATTTATACTTAGCCTTATACACCCATTTAGAACCAATTACATCCTTTCCTTTAGGTAAATTGACCAAGTCCCATGTATCATTTTTCACCAAGGCATTAAACTTTGCTTACATAACTTCATTCCATTCATTCCTTTTTGATGCCTCTGCATAATTATCTAGATCATCCATCTTCATTAACTTTGTCACGAGAGAAAAATTTGTTGATTTGGGGTAGCATCGGATGTGCTCTAGGGCTCAAATTTTGCAGGGAGGCTTGGGCACATGTATTCCAAAGAACCCAGAGACAATTTTATTAAATTAATTAATATTTTTTAAATTAAAAATATTAATGGGTATTAATCTAATTGTGGGTGTAACTTCTAGAAGAAGACGAGGATCAAGCTAAAATGATCTTAGCCATTGATTAGCTTTTAATCCAGTTCGTTGAATGTCAATGAGAAGATTATTTAAGGGAGCTTGAGGGTCATTTGGAAAACACACCGAGAGATCAAGAGATCGAATTTCTGAAGTGAGAAGTTCTCAGGAGGAAGTTTTGATCGAGTAGATTTCTTGCAGCTGAGGGGCAAGGATAGTTGGGTTGGAGTATCTTCTCCAGAGCCCAAGATACGCAGCAGAGAGAGGCAGAGAAACACCAGAGGGATTGACGCTGAGCCATAGGTGTTGACGCTGAGCCAGAAGGGCCCACGCAGAGCTTGACGCTGAGCCAGAAGGGCTCACATAGAGGCAGCTCAGTCACCCACACAGAAGTCCGAGTTTTGTAGAGGAGCTGAAAATTCTGAGTCAGGAGAGGGCTAGAAACTACTCCAGAAGGCAAGACATTTCCCAGTTGAGTTGACGCAGAGCCTCAAGGAGCTCCACGCTGGCCCACGCAATTATTGCACAAGCGCAGCGTAGTTGTAGCCGGGGATAGTTGATTCAGCTGCCCGAATAGCCAAGATTTGCCAGGTAGAGTGAGGTAATCTCACAATTCTTATCTACCAGTTGTATTTCTCTGTAACTGAATTTCTGACAGGGCATCCAAAGTTGTATCTAGAAAAAACTGCTTAATAATATAAAACCCTCAGAGTCGCTGAACCGGTTTTCCCGCATTGGGCTTTTCTGGGGACATTTGTCCAAAAATAACAGTGTTGTTGTGTTGTATTTTCTTTCTTACTCATTCTCCTATTTACACATATAATTTAATTAAGTGAAGGATGCAATGTATGTATTACGATATTTGCCATAGGAAATTGCAAGTAATTTGTTTAAAGGAATTTAACAAATAGGAGTAATATCATCAGTTGTTGTAGTAGGGATTCCAATTGAGGAATTTTCACATGGTATCAGAGTTGTAGGTGAAGAAAGAAGAGCAGGCCTAGTAGATCCGGCGCTAAGCAAAAGAGGGAGATCAAAAAGTTGCAAGAGGCAGCAGTTCGAAACCCCAGAGGGTTTGTGCAGTTATTAGCAAAAGGGTTGAAAGTTTGAGGTAGTCTCTCTCCGAGTGAGTCGACGGAGAGAAGGACTTCCAGTTCAAATTTTTGCCGGGGCAAAAAGAACAGCATTGAAGCCTCAGCATAAGGAGAATCTAGTGGCACGCAGATTTTCAGCACGCAGATTGCTGGACTGAAAGACGTCGGAAGAGAGAAGAGAAGCACAGCATGAGGGAAATTTTCCTTAGCAGACTTCCCACCGAGAAGTCCATTTTCTCATCGACTAAGCAGCAGCAGTGAGAAGCAAAGAGGAGATTTTCGACTTTCTATTTTTGGCAAAAATAGAAACCAGTTGCTTGAGGGATCAACACAGGTTGGACATAGCATCCAACTATGTCATCTGGAAGGCTAAAATGTCCTTCCTTCTAGATGAGCACGCCCTCAAGACATACGTCGGTAGTGTGGTAGTTGTACCTGCAGATCCAGATCTGCTGCAGAAATACCGAGCTGCAATGGCGAATGCCAAGAGGATGATCCTTGAGGGAGTAAAGGATCACGTGGAATTCTCTAGCGCTGAGCAGCAACAGGGGGCTACAGTTTTACAAGCTCCAACAAGGAGTGCGTAGGATAGCCCAACAGCAGTGCAGAAAAGAGGAGATTTTCGACATTTGTGGTAGAAATGGCAACCAGTTCCTTGACGGATCACGATAGGTTGGCGAAGCATCCAACTACATCATCTAGAAGGCTAGAATGTCATTCATATAGATGGGCATGCCCTCAAGACATATGTTGACAGCGTTGTGGCTGTGCCTATAGATCGAGATCTGCTGAAGAAGTACCAAGCTGAGATGGCAAAGGAAAAAATAATGATCGTCAACGGAGTGAAGGATCATGTGGTCTGTGAGATTGCTAGCAGGGGGACTGCTAAGGAGATCTGAGACACATTGTCTATGTTATATCAAGGATCTTCCAAGCAGTAGAAGATGTACTTGGAGCAGAAGCTGAGATCTGCTCAAATGTAGAAGGGGGAGCGTGTGGATCCATTCCTCATGAAGCTTAACGAGACCTATGATGAATTGTCTATTGGGGGACATACACCTCAAGATTCAAAGTTGTTTAGACTAGCCCTCAACTCTGTCTCAGATGAGTGGCAAGTCTTTGTCCAGAGTATCCTGGGCAGAGCAGCATTGTCGAATTGGGATGAGATGTGGACAACTCGAAAACAAGAGGAGTTGAGGAGAGACTTAGTCAAGGTTAAACTTGACGGAAGCAGCAACAGTGTGTCGAATCCCAAGGAGGAGGTGGACAATGCAGCCCTTGCATCGAAGGGACAACAGGAGCGGCGGAGACGTAAGAAGGATGTCTCAAAGATTTAGTGTTTCAAGTGTGGTGAGATGGGTCATTACGCTACACAATGTCCTCTCGGGAAGAAGGACAAGGATAAGAAACACGATCCAAAGGTTGCACCCACAAAGATTGAAGAGGATTTCACCATGACAACCGAGATACCTCCAAGAGGGAGGTGGGCTGATTTGGAGTTGTAGTTCAAAAGATCTACAAATGGGCAGGATCCTTGAGGAATCCAACTCTTGGATCAATACCTTACTATAGGAAGCCAATTTTGTGGTAGCAAGATGGACTAGTGTCAGATGGTGCCGAGGAGTGTCAGGCAGACAGTTGCAGTGGCTAGGAGTGTTATGATATTTCGACACATAGGAAATAGTTAAGTATAACTTGGTCTAGTGAATAGTTAGGTAAAGTGTGTTTCTTTAATATGTATTTTTTGTAACTTACAATCCGACGGTCTCGATACATTCTAGACATGAAGTGATCAGACGGTTCATTCTCTCCTCGGTATTACCGACGCTTAATTCGTGGCTTAACACCCGATTGGTCCATGATCTCTATTTAAAGAGCATGGAGGGTCACTTGTAAGGTGATCGTTCATGAGAGAAGCTTATGTAAATTTTCTTTCTTTTACATTAATAAATTCCCTGAAGTGGTCGCGTTGGCTCAGACCGTGCACTGTTTCCCTCTTTGAGGGTTTTAACCACGTCAAGAATATTGGTGTATTGATCTGTGATCTATTTGTGAGCGGTGTCCTTTGGTGTTCTATCTAAGAAACTTATCCTCTAAATTCCTACATGGTATCAGAGCTATTTGAGGGCCACATCCACTGGTGATTCAAATCTGAAGCTGGTACAACTGCATCCGACTGTTGTTTCCTAGATCTACTGTTTTTGACCGCTTTCGGGCCAAGAGGACACAGATATGCACTAATAATAAGAAGAAGAAGAATAAGCTAACAAGGAAAAGTAAAAATACTCCACAAATTGTTATAAAGTAACGAAGAATCACACTACACTACTTTGCCCTAGATTCTTCAACACTTAGCAATTACTAATAAATTGCCTCCAAATTGCACGATCTAAATCATCCCAGCAAAACCATTATAACAAAAATGCCAAGATTACTCATTTGAAACTGATTTCAAGACCTTTCACATACCCTTACTTCCACAGGGTATACCTTTGAAAGTATAGCGAATCCGAATATGAAATATTTTTCAAATATTCCTCGAATTCTCTTATCAATATTCCCAAAATTTCATCATCCAAAACTTCCCAGAAAAAAGAGTTATAGTGAAAATGCAAAGATGGCTATTTTGAAGTAGCAAAACCCTAGGTTCGTATGCTCTAATACCAAATTTTATGATCAAGAGACATAAAAACTAGAAGTACACACAATGCACACAAATGTGAGTGTGGAGAACAACTCCAATATAGATAAGCCAAATAAGTTAGACAATAACTTCTCGATAGAAAAGGAGAAATTATCAATTACATTCAGACATCCAAATACCGTGCCCTCAATAATGACTATATGATCTCTATATATACCTAGTCACATATTGGCCATGTAGCCCCTTCATCACTAGGTCAACCCTATCACATACACATTTACATATTGTGAAAATTTCTAACCTGAAATTCTACTACAGTAACTGATTTATTTCACCTACTTATTTCTCACAATAAGTTATTTACGAAATCCCTTCAGCAAACATTAAAATAAATTCTACTACAGTTATCACATAATTACGTAGCGAAAACAACAGTGATATACAAGCACAAGAAACAATCACATCAACACAGATGTTTTTGGACAATTGTCCCTGGAAAAACCCAATGTGTGAAAACCAGTGCAATAGATGAGGGTTTTATTAATCTTCAGCAACAATCGCTTTACAAGGAATGATTTTACAAAGAAACTGAGAGAAAACACCTGAGGCAAGGTTCTTCTCTCTCTTGGAAACTTTTTGACTCCTTGTAGACCCTTCTACCACTTCTGTGTCACCTCTGCGTCACTTAGCGTGCTTCTGCATCCCTCTGCATCAACCTGCATCTCCTGGACTGCGTCTTCCCTCTGTGCTATCTCTCAATACCCTTGCATCACCTCCTCCTCGGTCACTAACTGTTGTTGATGCCCTCCTCTTCCTCCACCCTGCAACTCTCCCTATGAAATCGATCTCCTTCTCTTTGAGAATTGATTTTCCTTGGGATATTGAGTATCTGCCGGTGTGTCTCCAAATGATCCTCAAGTCTTCTTTTATACTTTTCCTAATGATGAATCAACGGACGAGATTAAGTCTCTAATCAACGGCTAAGATTAAACAGACTTGATCCTTGTCTCTTAGAAGCTTCTCGCCCTTATCTTTATTAATACCCATTAATATTTTTATTTTCCTAATTTTAGACTTAGGAACTTATTAAAAATATTAATTATTTTAATAACTCCTCATCTGGGTGGAATTTCTCCAAACGATTTATGGGTCTTGGAGATCTCATGTGCCTTAGCCTCTCCACCAATTTTCAAGGCTAGAGCACATCCGATGCTACCCAAAATCAACACATATTATGTGCACATTTAACCCCATATATGCACCCCCCCCCACCCCCCGCGTTTATGATCATAACACATACATTTAACCCAATATAGGCCCCCCCTTGGCGTGATAACAGTACCCTAACCATGCTACTTTTAGAGTTAAATTCAATATATCTATTGACAATGTAGACTAATGTATTAACTCCTTTGACCTAAATTAATTTTCAAGACACTTCATTTTTAGCATGCTTCAAGCCATCTCAACTATGATCCTATTTTTCTTTTTGCAACTCCATCATGTTCAAGAGAGTATGAATTGGTAAACTCTTTCATTCCTCCTACAAAATTCATAAATGTATTTGATTTCTATTCTCCCCCATTATCTATTTTTAGGGTGAGAATTTTCAAATCACTTTTCCTTTCAACCATTTCTTTTGAACTGAACAAAATGTGTAAAAACCTATGACTTCTCATGCAAAAAGTATATCCATCTTTTCCTAGAATAATGATCAATGAAGGTAAGAAAATATCATGCATTCCAAAAGACAGTTTCCATAGAACCACACAAGTCTAAAAGTACCAATGCTAGATGTTCTCTAGCCTTCCAAGTTCTATTTGAGAAGCTTTCCCTATATTGCTTCCCAATATGCACCCTTCACAAAGCTCATCATCAATTTTTATATAAGGAAGATCATTCACCATGTTATTATTCCTTAACAACACCAAATTGTAAAAATTCAAACGCCACATTCTCAAATGCCAAAGTGTCTTGTTCACTTCTATTGTAGCCTTCAAATTGTATAAGTTGCTTGAATCGAAAGTGAGCTTGAAAATCCCATCTTCAAACATTTCTCCCTTGCTACAAATGCATTTTATTTAACTTATCCATGATTAAACACTCATTATCAAACACTGACTTGCAGCTATACCCCACCAGTTGTCATATGTTGATTTGGGGTAGCACTTGATGTGCTCTAGCCACGAAAATTGGTGGAGAGGCTAAGGCACATGAGATCTCCAATACCCAGAAAGGGTTTGGGCGGATTCTAAAAATAATTAATATTTTTAATGCAGTCCCTAAGTCTAAACTTAGGGAAAATAAAATATTAATGTGAATTAATACAAAACCGTGTTAGAATGGTCCAAAAGTCGCGGATCAAGCCAGATCTTATCTTAGCCGTTGATTAGGGACTTAATCTCGGTCGTTGATTTGTCAACGAGAAAAGTATAAGAGGATGCTTGAAGGTCACTTGGAGAATACATTGAGGGAGACCAGTCAGTTCAATTTCTGGAGTGAGGTTAGCTGAGAAATTAAACCAGTGGTCTGGTGAACAGTCAGGAGGCAGCAAGTACGGAGCAGAGAGGCGGGATCAGCGACTGGATATCAGCGCTAAGGCAAGAGAGGCAGACGCAGAGGCAGCAGAACACTGCGCAGTCACTAGCTGGGCCTGCATGGGTGACGTAGAGAGGCCCAGGGCTGACACAGTCAAGTAGGGGTTGATGCAGAGGATTTGAGAGCCATGCAGAGGTCAGCCAGGCTGATCCTAGGATTGGGAGAAGTGCTAGAGAATTATTTCTCTCTGTGGGTAAGCCAATTTGGCACCCTGTTGTACTGAAGAATTGTTGAATAATATAAGCCTCCCTTGCTTCACCGGTTTTCCCACATTGGGTTTTTTCGGGGACTGTTGTCCAAAATATCTATGTCAACGTGTTAATGCTTGTGCATATGTTTGTTTCTGTATTACGGTGTGATATCTACAGCAGTATTTATTTTAATGTTCATTAAAGTAATTTCATAAATAACTTATTGTGGAATAAGTAGGAAAAATAATTCAGTTGTTCAGTGATAGAATTTTCACATGGTATCAGAGCGATAATCAGAGACAGAAAGGGAAAATCAGTTATGGGTCAAGACCATGATGCAGAGGCATCCACGTCGGGGGACTCACACAGATTTTCAAAAGATTGCACAACAGAGAGATTTTGATTTCTCTATGTTGGCTTCCAGGCTAGAAGAAGAAGTGGCGTGTATGACCACTGTTGCATCATCAGAAGTATGGTATATAAATAGTTAAGCTTCGTGGCATATGACGAGAATCAGGGAGTGTTTCTGAGAGTATTGAGAAGAGAAGATGAACTTTCAGATCACCATGGGGAACAAGGCAAAGTGTACTCTAGTTGGGAAGGATACCATAGTTTTTCAAACAAAATCGAGAGAACGGTTTTGTGCTACAAATGCGTTGCATGTACCAGGATTGGGGATGAACTTACTTTCCGTGATGCAACTACAAGGCAAGAGCTATGACGTCTACTTCATCAAGGAGAAGGTGTACGTCAAACACCCGAGCTAGAAAAGAAAGTGCAGATCGAGATCAGAAGTAATCATTTGTATAGATTGCAACTAGAATCACCAATGGCACTAATAGGCAGTCATGGAGACAAGGACTTGAACGAACTATGGCACGGAAGAATGGGTCACTTGCACCATGGAGCTTTGAGAATTCTCAGGAGCACTGTAACAGGTGTTCCGGGTCTGAGTACAGAACGAGATGATGTATGCAAGGTATGTTCTCTATGAAAGTATGCTAAGGCAGCGTTTTCTAGGAGCAAAAATAGGGCCAAGAGTGTACTAGGATTGATACACTCTGATATCTTCAGACCTATGTCCATCAAAGCTCTCAATGGTGCCGAGTATTTCCTTACCTTCATTGATGACCACTCAAGCAAAACTTGGATTTATTTTCTAAAAACCAAGGATAAGGTTTTCTGTCGATTCAAGGAATTCAAGGCTCTGGTGGAGAATCTGAATGGGAAAAAAAAAGTTTTGCAATCAGATAATGGTGGAGAATATGTCGATAAGGACTTCACTGATTTTTGCGCTAAGGAGGGCATCAGAAGAGAGTGGACAACTCCATATAATCCGAAGCAGAATGGGGTAGCATAAAGAAAGAATAAGACTATTGTAGAAAAAGCTAGGGCCATGATGTATGATCAAAATATGCCAAAATTCTTGTAGGCAAAAGCATGCAACAAAGCAATCTAGGTTCAGAACAAGACTCCTCATCAGGCAGTGAGAGGAATTACTCCAGAGAAAGTCTTCACAAGGAAGACCCCTGAAGTCAGTCATTTCAGGATATTTGGGAGTCTAACATATTGCCGCATACCCGAAGAAAAGAGGAAGACGCTGGATCAGACTGCGGAAAAGGGATATCTGGTAGGATATAGCGAGAACGCTAAGGCATACAAAATCTCTCTTCCAGGGAGCAAGAAGGTAATAGTACGACGAGATGTGAAGTTCACAGAGGACAGGGCTTTTAGAAGATCTCGCGAGATTCCTTCCGAGGATCAGTCAAAAGAGGAGTCATTAGTTAAGCCTCTTCAACCAACAGAAGTAAAGAATTCTTCCTCAAGACAGGAAGATTCTCAGGATGAGGAGGAGGAGCGAACAGAAGCACCTACTGGCAGAGGAAGAACTAGCAGGGAACTTCGTCAGATTCTGCGAGATGCAGAGGACTTCATCAGTGCGCCAAGAAACAATAAGAGGGAGCGAAAACAGCCAGATAGATATCAGGCATTAGTAGCTCAGGATGGAGAGCCTGCCAGTTTCAAGGAGGCAACGCAACATCAGGCTTGGCTAGATGCGATGGTAGAGGAATATAACTCCATAATGGTAAACGATGTCTGGGAGGTGGTGCCAAGACCTCAAGACAGATCAGTGGTAGGTTCAAGATGGATCTACAAGATCAAATACGCTGCAGACGACAGTGTTGAGAAATACAAGGCCAGGTTTGTGGCTAAGGGGTATGCTCAAAAGGAAGTGATTGACTATGAGACCTTCAACCCAGTAGCCAGGGATACATCTATTAAGAGCGTGATATCTCTTGCGGCCTAGATGGGATGGGAGATCCATCAGATGGATGTAAAAACGGCATTTCTGAACGGGGTAATATAACAGGTATACATTGAACAACCATAGGGCTTTAAAACTCATGAGTAGAAGTCTCATGTATGCAGATTGAAGAAAGCCTTGTATGGGTCGAAACAGGCACCGAGAGCATGGTATGGTTGAATAGATGGCTTCTTGCAGAAGATGGGGTTTGTCAAGAGTGACGCGGATCCGAATCTCTACTATCTGGTTGTAGAGAACGAACCGCTAATCTTAGTATTGTATGTGGATGATCTCTTTTTGACAGGATCATCCAGACTCATTGGGGACTGCAAGAAGAATCTAGCCACAGAATTCGATATGAAGGATTTGGGATGAATGCACTACTTCCTAGGGTTGGAAGTTTGGCAGTAGAAGGGAGAAATATTCCTTGGGCAAGGGAGGTATGCTACAGAAATCCTGAAAAGATTCGGGATGGAGGACTGTAGAACTATGGATACGCCAATGATCACCAACTAGAAGAAGACTGATGCATCAGAAGACAAGGATGTCGATCCCACCCTATATAGGCAGCTCATAAGGTCCCTGATGTATTTGGTCAATACCAGGGCAAACATTTCCTATGCTATCTACTGACCACTACATGTCAACAACCCATAGCAGTACACCCCCTTTTTTGCAAAAGGGATAGTGCCAGATCGATGTGTTCGTGACGTTTAGCTATCATCATCAGCTTGATCATCATCTTATAATGTAAACCCAGTCTGCATGTGTATAACATAAATAATCTCAGCAAATCGGTGCCGTGTATGTAATTACCTAGGTAAACCTACTTTTCTAGTGACGATATACATTCCGGGAGGTTTTTTGTCTCACCGATCCATTCTCGGAGGGTCGGGAGAGTTTTCTTTCAGCCTTACCCCAGAGCCGGAATTGATTTTGTCACAGGGATCTTAAGGGAGTTCTAGTGTTCTAGATCGAGTCTATGTAAAAGTGATTTGGGAATAATCCTAACTATTTGGTTAGGTTATTTTATTACAAATTGTTTGATCTACTAGATTATATTTTGTGTCGCAGAACTGGGTAGTCTGTGAGGGTCTTTTGCAAATGGGTCTTCCCCCTTGAGATGTAAAAATGTAAAAATCATGATGTAAAGTGTCTTGAGGGTTAGAAAAATAATTTATCCCCTCATAGGTTAATTAATTAAATTTTCTGGCCAAAATTAATTAAAATCCTAAGCCAGAAATTTAATTAATTCTAGATCCTAAGTAAATTTAAATTCTCTGAAGGCAAAATTCATTGGTCCTTAAAAATTAAATTTTAAGAGGTCCAAGGACTAAGGTAAATTGATTATTTTGCTAAATTTTAAGCCTTTGGTCCCTGGGGTTTAGTCAAAGCCAAAATTTTGAGGAAATTAATTCAAAAATTTAATTTTTAAATTAATTAAAATGCAATTTATTGAAAAAGTTGAATTTCCTCGATAATTTAAAATTTCGACAGATGAGATTAAAAGAAATTTTGATCCTCATCAACAGTGGAGATTGCTTCGACAAGGATCACTCAAACTAGCCATTGGAGGATGTATCTTTCTTTTTTTGCTAAGTAAGTTTAATCTATTAAAAGAAAATAAAAGATATTTACAGAGGGGTTCTGGCTGTGAAGGAATACAGCCTATCTCAGCTTGCCGAAGAACTAGTTCTAAGACTGCCCCAACAGAGGGGAAACCAGTCTGATAGTGCGGGAGTTACAAAAAAGAAGACATCACTGAACATTTGCCACAGTTTTCTGAAAAGTGCTAATAAACCCACATAAAACCAGCAATTCATCCTCCTTGGTGCACCTACGTGGACAAAAAAGAGGAAGAAGAACCAAAAGTTAGATGAAGTGCCACCTGGCATTGGTGATTTTGGTGATGAACTCCTCCATGGCAGGTTCCTCCACTATCGGGCAGCTCCAATCATCGTGGTTGTCTGGTTGAGTTTGGCCTTCTCTACTACCATCGTCCAGCTGCATGTCCGCCTCGTCCATCTTGCGCCTCTCCATGGCTGGCGTGGCAAGCTGTGGCGCTGAATCCTCTTGCAGGTCCCCAACAACCTCCTTCCCTTTCCGTTTGGGCTGCCCATCGTGCCCTTCAGGCTCATCTTCCTTGTCTTTGTTTTTATTCTGTTGAGCTCTGTTTTGACTTGGTTCCGCTCTAAGCTTATCATTCCCGGGGAAGCTCATTGGGGTGCTCTATTCTGCTTCCTCATAAAAGGAGATGGAAATGGTTGCGGTGATGATCGGTTGATTGAGAGTGCTTCAGAAGTGGAAAAGCATGGTATGGGGAGAGTGATGCAGGGGCAGAGGGAAGGGAGCAGAGCGAAGGCTTGCTCTACCACAGTCACTTTTGGTGTTGGGATAGCGTGGGTTTTCCGCCGAGGAAGAAGGAGAGCCCGAGGTGCTTCGCCCCGTGACCTGCTGCCGAGAGCTTCCACCCCTCGAGCCGCCCCTTCTACTGATCAAACATTGTCAAACCATGATGGGATGAGGAACAAAGAGAGCACCAGGGTACTCTGAAAGAGGAAAGAAGAGAAAATTAGGAGCAGGCGGAGGGCGCGACTCAGAATTTGCCAAGCATAACCAAGCAGCCTCCCGTAACCCGACTTTGCCAGACCATCTATGCACTTGGAGCTTCCAAACGAGTCCATTTTCGTGCATGAATTTAACATCAACCGCCTCTCCTTGGATTGCCCCCGCCATTACTCCTGCATTGAATGGAGCCGAAGCCCAACTCGGGCTGAAGCATGCGGAAGTGATGGACAGATCCATGTACAGGTTGTGCATATCAGCGTCCCAATACGTGAAACCAAATGATCTCCCCTGCCTCTGTTGAAGTCGCGTCCGGTCATTAACCAGGTGGTGCTGGGCGGGCAGGTGTCGTCCAGCCTTGCCGCACCCCTGTCCCATCGCCTTAACTATCAGGATAAGCACCCGCATCCGGGGAGGCTGCATCCTTTTGGACCAGAATTTTGCATTCCTGTTCCTGTTCATGATTCTGAATTATGTCTAGGGCCCCAGTGAGAAGAGAGTGCCTATTTTCCACTCCCAAGTTGGCTAGGAGATCCACTACCTTGTTGCTTCCCCGCTTAACATGGTTGAAAATGATTGCTCTGTTGGAGTTGAGAATTGATTCTATGGCTTCCAGTCTAGCTTCAAGTCTCCAGTTATTGGAGATTTTATCCACATGAGCTCCATTGAGCAGCTGTTTGGCCATGTTGATGAGGATTTGGGAGTCTCCTTCAATCTCAAGAGGCTGGAAACCATGGTGTTGGGCTATGAGTAATCCTTGCCAGAGCCCCTCCAGTTCAGCTGAGTTATTCGTGTCCCATCCTATGTTGCCGAGGTAGATCAAGAGAGGAGAGCCCTTATGATCTCTGAAAATGCCTCCAAATCCTGCTTTGCCTGGGTTACCCTTAGATGCTCCATCAAAGTTGAGCTTGAATCTGTGTCTTGGAGGGGGGAGCCAAAGATGCTTACTGATATTCGCTTTTCCTATAGGTTTGCAAACAGGGCTTCCTTGCGGGAGTTGGATGTTCCAATTCTCCCATATGGCTTTCTCATTTGCCTGCATGGGAAAGTCATCCGGGAGCCAAGATTTGAGCGACAAAGTCTCTTTCAGGTTCTGACAGAACTTGTCCCAGATGATTTCTAAAGGAGTGCTTTGGTCTTTGAAAATATGCTTGTTCCTTTCTTTCCAAATAGTCCATATTGGAGGATGTATCTTTAAATAGAAGGTCATTTGTCAATGAAATCATCCGACCTTTGAGTCGTGTACTAAGCTCTCAAGCTCTCTTGTATACTTTTTTGAATTAATGCAAAAGTCTTTGGGTTTTCAATGTGCTGTAGTGTTCCTCTTCATGAATTTATGGTAACATTGTTTTAATTTCTGCTTAATATTATGGAAAACTATTAATCAATAGCTCTCTTATAATAATCTGAATACAAGTATCTTATTCAGTTTGTTGGATCTAGGGTAACATTTTTAATTTTGATTGAAGTAGCAAGTATCTCTATTTCTTCAGAATTTTATTGTTATTCTATTTCTTTACTTGATTTGATGGTTGATGTAGTGTTTCCAGAAGATCTCTCAGGTTCCCATTGAGTGTTAAGGGATAGTTCTCGTTTGGACTAGCCAACTCTGAACACATATTTTCTTAAAAGCCTACTTCATATAAGCCTCAGGATTTATCTAACGGTAATCTTTTTTCTGCAAGGCGTTTTTGGGCTGGTATCACTCTAAAATTTCAAAATCTTTCAAATATTTTCTGGAAATTTTGATAAATCTGACTATTAAGAGCCTTAGATTATCAGATCTGGGAGCAGAATTGGACTCATACTCCTCAGATCTAATAGATCTGTAAATTATTTGTACAGATCTGTGAATTATTTGTATAGATCTGTTATTTACTTGTGTAGATCTGAAATTTTGTAACATAATTTTGAATTTTAACACTTGGGTTTTTTGGGATTTTCTCTATTTTTGTACATATTGGGTATTGGGTTTTTCTCTTTTCACTTGTGCAAAAATAGATCTGAGAAATCAGCCAAGTAAATCTTTAGATTTGAGCTAGATCTAGACCCTAGAGGGCAAGATTTGGGTTCAATGATTGTTTGGAGGAATAGATTTGTGAAATCAACCACGTAAATCTTCAGATCTGAGATTTTTCAAGCAGATCAGGGGGTTTTGAGACAGATCTAGGCTCTGGAGGGCAATATCTTATCCCAAACCTTTTACAAGGCCAACCATTAAAGATTTTGCAATAAATATGAAGATCCGAAGCAAAATAATTTTTTTTAGAACAAGGATTTCAAGTTTTGGGGCTCCTAAGCCCAGATTTGCCTTCTCCTAGCCCAACGCTAGTTCTATTGGGCTTAGTGCTAGCTCTCATTGGACCTAGATTCCCTTGCTTTATTTCTTATTTGAATATTTGATTTTCTAAAGCTAATCATTGGTGGGTTTTTGGCATTTGCTGAAAATTTGGTAAAAAATTTTGTTTCAGATACTGAAATCTTTTTGGCAAATGGGGCAAATGATCTTCAAGGCCGAGGGCCTAAGGGTTTGATCTCTAAACCATCTTTTTCCTCACTATTTGCTACAGCAATCATATACCTTTCTAAAATTAGTGAAAAGCACATCTAAGTGGTTTGAAATTAACTAAAAAATTGCTAAATACATTAATAAGTCATTTATGTTTGATGTGTATCAAGAATTTGGCCTAGATCTACATTTTGGGTCACTGTTATCTCTGAATAATTATGTTTCTGAAATTTGAAATATAATAGTGGAAAAATTTCATGTGGGCATAAAATTTCATGTGTCTAATACATTAAGGAATTAATTTATTAAGTTGGGCATTCATCATTAGGCTTATTTTATGTTTTAATTGCTGACTGTAATAAGTATATCAGATCTGATATAATTCTGAAAATCACATCATAACAAGCTGAAATTTTTTTATAATTCATGTGGGCAAGTTTGGAAAAATTTCGGTAAATTTTTGGCATAAAGATATCATTGATAGCTTACTGTTTTCATTGTCATATTGCTGTTGTCATAAAGTTTTTCTTACTGCTGTCCTAAAAATTAATTTCTGAAAATTAAGTACTTTGTCATGGAATTGTGATAAAATGCATATCCTTTACTTCATAAACTGAGTATTTTTTGAACATCTATTGATATTAATTGCAAAGAAGTTTTTGTTCTCTTTGAGCTATAACTGTATCAGAAAGATTTGAAATAAGCTTGTGTTCTAATTGTAATATCTTCAGGGGTTTAATTTTGAGTCTTCATTTAATAAAGCGAACATTTCATTTGGGTATTGGAAATTTCTGCAATATAAGCATCTTTTCATCCTTGAATCTAACTTCATTTCATCTCCTCATCATCTGGTGCATTTGCATATAAGTTAGTTTTGCATAAATAAAATTTACTTCCAAGCATAAGCTTGGTCGATAGAGAGATAGGTATCCATCCATCTTTGGTTGAGTAGCCTGCTTTTAATAGTACTTAAAATGGTGACCTTGCAGTCATCAGAGCCACAACTCTCTGCAGCGCCGGAGGCACCAGGTATGTTAGATTTTCAGGAGAAGTATCGTTAATCACACCTTAGCGTACTTCACCTTATCTTCTTTCTGCCAATTACTACGAAATTAGGCTCAATATAGAAAGGATCGAAGGGTTAAAACCTAGATAGGCATTTAACTAAAATTAACCAAGATTCTTGCATCTCACATTAGTTTTAGAGTCTGCATTTCATATAAGATAGTCATTCATTCAAGCAGCAGTTGCTAATCGATTACTTGGTCTTCATTTCCCTAGCAATATCGTTGACTTTGTAAGGCATGGTATCAATCATTTAAAATCTAATCAAATCCTATAAGTCTTGTTAAATCTTAATCAAATACTTGATCGCTTCACTGTGTCTCCCGAACTGGTTGGTTCCCAACTAGTTCTTCTTCATTCCAATTTTCCATAGGGTCTACCCCCTTAGAATGTTGTAGGGAGATAGCTTAAACGGAGAGATTGGGGATCAGGGTGACAGCCCCCAATCTGAGTCATTGTCGCGGCGCCTAAACATTCTGTGCGACAACACTATCAACACCCTCAGTCAGTTCATGGTGGAACCGAAGAGGGCGCACTGGGCAGCAGCCAAACATGTTCTCAGGTTTTTACAAGGAACAGTCGATTATGGACTCTTGTACCCCAGGAGTAAGGATATCATATTGAGTGGATTTACTGATGTAGATTGGGCAGGAAGTTCAGTAGATCAGAAAAGTACCTCTGGGTGCTATTTCAACACTAGATCAGGAATGACCTCCTGGTGCAGTAGGAAACAGAAGTCTATGACTCTGACCTCATCTGAGGCAGAATATATGGAGACAAGCACAGTTTTGTGTGAGGCCATATGGCTTAGAAAACTGCTTGTGAACCTATTTAGAAGGAATATGGAGGCGACCAGGATCATGTGTGATAATCAGAGTTGCATCACTCTCTGAGAATCCAGTGTTTCATGATAGGTCTAAGCATATTGATATCCGGTGTCACTTTGTCAGGCACTGTGTCCAACGAGGAGCTGTACAGTTGAGCTATACTCCTACAAGAGAACAGGTGGCGGACATCCTCACCAAGGCCCTTGGAAGGACAAAGTTTGACTACTTCAAGGAAAAGATGGGGATGGTAAAGAACCTATTTCAGTAGCAGAAATGGGAGTGATAACAGCAAGGATGCAGAGGGAGTTGCAGTGCGGATGTAGTGTTGGGAGAAAGGACCAACAGCAGCACGGATGCAGAGGGAGTTGTTGTACAGATGCAGCAGTGGCAGTAGCAGAGCCATGGGTAGCAGTACAGGATGCAACAGTGCAGAGGATGTTGGGCAGGGAGGCTTAGCATCAACACAGGGACCGATGCCGGATGATCAGGGTGATACTCAGTGAGGAGTATTACTAGAGCACAGTCCTCGCTAAGAGGGAGTGTTGATTTGGGGTAGCATCGGATGTGCTCTAGCCATGAAAATTGGTGGAGAGGCTAAGGCACATGAGATCTCCAATACCCAGAAAGGGTTTGGGCAGATTCTAAACAGTTTGGGAGATATTAAAATAATTAATATTTTTAATGAAGTCCCCAAGTCTAAACTTAGGGAAAATAAAATATTAATGTGAATTAATATAAAACTGTGTTAGAATGGTCCAAAAGTCATGGATCAAGCCAGATCTTATCTTAGCCATTGATTAGGGACTTAATCTCGGTCGTTGATCTGTCAACGAGAAAAGTATAAGAGGAGGCTTGAGGGTCACTTGGAGAATACACTGAGGGAGACCAGTCAATTCAATTTCTAGAGCGGTGTTCGCTGAGAAATTGAACCAGTGGTCTGGTGAGCAGTCAGGAGGTAGCAAGTACGAAGTAGAGAGGCGGGATTAGCGATTGGAGATCAGTGCTGAGGCAGGAGAGGCAGACGCAGAGGCAACAGAAGACTACGCAGTCACTAGCTGGGCCTGCGTGGGTGACGCAGAGAGGCCCAGGGTTGACGCAATCAAGCAGGGGCTGACACAGAGGGTTTGAGAGCGATGGAGAGGTTAGTCAGGCTGACACTGGGATTGGGAGAGGTGTTGGAGAATTATTTCTCTATGTGGGTAAGCCAGTTTGGCACCCTGTTGTACTGAAGAATTGCTGAATAATAAAATCCTCCCTTGCTGCATCGGTTTTCCCACATTGGGTTTTTCCGCGGACTGTTGTCCAAAATATCTGTGTCAATGTGTTAATACTTGTGCATATGTTTGTTTCTGTATTACGGTGTGATATCTGCAGCAGTATTTATTTTAATGTTTATTTTAGTAGTTTCATAAATAACTTATTGTGGAATGAGTAGGAAAAATAAAGCGGTTGCTGCAGTGATAGAATTTTCACATCCTATGAAAAGTAGGTTCTTTTATAATGTTGGTGTCAACAATGTATCATCAATAAGTTGTTTCTTTCCATTCAATGTTGGTATTGCCATTGTACCTTTCCTTTTAACTTCAAGAACACTATCAACGAGACTAAACCACCACCAAAAAAAATCCTTTTATTAAATCTGAGTGTACAAAGGAAAATGCATCACAATGCAATTACAGTGAGGGATACCCAATTATGCAATTGGAATGAGGGATAAACTCTTTTACAAACTCACATTTTTTTATCAATATCTTTCTTAATGAGATATGAGAGGTAATTTACCTTTTTACACTTTTCTTGGGTAAAATACCTTTTAAAAAACCCAAAAAGAGCATTTTACAAAAAATTTGACATGCATTATTCCATCCAATAAACTTCTAAAATATTCCTCTCATACCCTCGTATGAACATTTTAAAAAATTACCTCTCGTAATAAAAATCATTTGATATGGTGCAAAAATCGACTCATCATATTTATACGCTGGCAGCAAGAAAGATCTATACATTATGTGAGATACCAAGTGCTTTGTAGATAAGTACGAGAATCACTATGCAAAGTCTGAGCTCTTCTGCTCACGATCCGCACTCTTATACCATGTGAAAAATCGTTTACCCAATTCCTACTGCAACAAACTGATTATATTTCTCCTACTTGTTAAATTATTTGAACAAGTTATTTGCAGTGTTCTACTGCAAATATTGAAATACATACACTGCAGCCTACACAAATAAAACCTGCGGAAACTAAATATAGCACAGGAGAGAAATAAACATCACACACATCTACACATTTATTTTTCGACAAATGTCCCCATGAAAACACAATGTGGGAAAACCGGTTCAACAGCTGAGGGTTTTATTATTAAGCAATAGTTTTATGAATACAATCTTTGGATGCCTTGCTTGCTATCCAGTGCAGATAATATCACTGACAGAAGAATAGTGAGAAGTACCTCACACTATCACATGTGATCCCAACTAATCCAGCCACATAATGCCTTGCCCCTTGCTGCCTCTGCACTGCCTCTGCACAGTCACTACGTCAGCCCAGTGTTACAGCATCCAAGGACAATGCCACTCCTCCTAATCGATTTTCCTCCCAGGAACTCGGCTTCCAGCTTCAAAAATTGATTCCTCAAACAAAAATATAGACCTCCTCAAGGCTCTGCATTGCCTCTGCGTCAGCCTACGCTAGCCAACTTAGCCTCTACGCTGCCTCTCCCGGATCTCTCTCTGCCTCCTTTGTTGAGTATTCCCAGATCAGGAGAAATCTCCAACCATAACTATTCCTGCCCCTCACTAGAAAAGATCACTACGAATTCTCTTCCCGGCAACTGTTCTGCTTCAAAAATTCAATCTTTTGATCTCCACTCGATGTGTCTTCCAAATGCCCATCAAGCCTCTTCTTATAATCCTGCTTAGATCATTTTGGTTTGATCCTTGTCTTCTTCTAAAAGTTTCACCCACAGTTAGATTAATAACCTTTAATTATTTTAATTCCCTAAGTTTAGACTAAGGCACCCATTAAAAATAATTAATTATTTTAATAAAACTGTCTCCGGGTGGAGTTTTCCCAAAACGGTTTCTAGGTATTATGGAATGCATGTGTCCAAGCCTCCCCACAAATTTTGAGGCTTAGAGCACATACGATGCTACTAGAAATCAACACACACTTCACTTCTCTCTCTCTTCTTCTTTTCTCTTGGACGAAATGTGATCTTGGTGGAGCAAATTGTCTTGTGAGGGATATTTTTGCATGAGGAGACTTGTCTTGGATTGATAAAGTGATTATTGATTGAACGGTCCAAGTATATTGTTGATTTTCTTCCATTTTACATGAAAATTTCTGAAATTAGGGTTTCTTTGTGCCATATTAAAAAATGCAATATTTTTTATGAAAACTTGTTTCTTTAGGCTTTCAAAATTAGTCTTTCAAAATTAGACTTAAATGTCCACTTAGAGGAAGTCACTATTGACACCATCCACCAATTGAGAGAAGTCACTAGACGAGCTTGTGGTGGTGATTTAAATTTCTTCTTTTTCTCATAAATTTATGGTAACTAGGGTTAGGGTTACTTATAATTGCATTCAGCAGAAATTTATTGTCCTTTTTTAATTCCCTATTGAAAGGGATTGCATTTAATAAATATGAAAAGGAAAAATCTAGCATTAATTGCATATTTTCACCCCAAAATTAGGGCTGATGTCTTGATTTTAATTGCTGTCATATGCATTTTCAGCCATTTAAAACCATTGTTTACTTAACCCTAGCTTTCCTCCTTCATAGCCTTTGCTTCTTTGTTGGTACAAACACTCGTAGGCTATTTTCTCAAGCTGCTATATGCCTTTGTGTGCCCTAAATCTGCAAAGCATACAAACTCTAAGTTGTAAAGATCTTAGGGAAGTGTACTTGAACTGTAGGCAACTCTTATCTCAGGCTTTCAAGGATTGGCCAGTACCTTTTCCTTCAATTATTAGACCTTGCATCACCATTGAGCCCTCCTTAGTTGAATATATTGTTCATGATCTTTCATAGGGAATCTTCCCTTGTGCGCATAACATCCACCACTAAATAGCTGGAGAGAAGCCACTAAGGTGACAGTGGTGACTGATCTCGTGGCCATACAACCTAGGTTGCCTAGTGAGGCTTTGCACTAGGCCTTCTAGATTTTGCGGTAACAAGGCCTACTAAATTGCATCAAAAATCCATGTATGACTCACTGATTCATGAGGGCTATTTTTAGAAGGTTGGCAGAATCTTTGGATTGCTGTTTCATTTAATCAATATGGCAGAAGAAAACATAAGTGCATCTCTGGTTCTGAATTAATTGGTTAAATCTGTTTCATGACAACAGCTAGCAACCTAACTTTACATGTGGCATATAAGTGATACACTACCTAAAGACACATGGATTCAATGTATTTGGTGTAGTGGTTCATTTCCTTAAAGGGCAATTCAAATGATAACTTGATAGGTCACACTTCTTGAATTAACTTGCAATCACATGAATGGGGTTAGCATGGTCCTACAACTTGAAACACTATGAATCTGCTGGTTATGGCTTAAAGGAATTTGAGCTTACTTGCATTCACATTACATTACATTGTCGCACATATGCTATTTAAAGAGCAATATTTGACTTCTTTACAGCATTCACCTCACTGACATTCTGAATGACACAGTGGCTTAATTTGACAATAATATCCCTCATATTTTCCTCTTAACAATTTTTTTTAAAAGATGTGGCTGATACTTCATAGCAGAACTTAAGTAATCCATGTTTTGAGAATGAAATTGGTATGCAGTCCTGTGTATAACACTGTCATAGCAGCTTATCTTTACATTCTCATTTTTTGTTTATACAAATAACACTTTATCTTAAGCATTTAAACCCAAAGTCGAAATTAAGATATTAATATCATAATCCTGCACTTGCATTCAAATATAACATTTTTAGTGATCACTTGTACATTCTGGAAATTGTTTTACTAGCGCATGAATTCTGGACCAAAATTGGTCTACATGGTTTAAATTCTGTAAGCTATCAAGTACATGGTGAATGAACTCAATCCTTATATCTCTCAAGCAAACAATGGGTGGTTATAATTCCAATTGGTGAGCCACTGAGAATTTCATTGATTTAAATTCACCTTCATTTCAGCACATTTCACAATTGCCATAGCTAAGATTAACAATTTAAAGGGTCATCTAACAGCATATAACTTAAAAAATCTGCCTATGATGATGCTTCATATGGTTAATCACTAGTAGCTCATTCTTTTCATGGCACATGATGACATGCAAGTTTTAATTAGTCACATAAACTATCTTTTTACTCTTCACATCACATTCTCTGCAACATCTTCAGTGTACAAGATCAATTCTTGGGGTTAATTGTGCCAATCGATCCAAACTCAACTCCACTCCCACTCCCTCTATAACGAACTTAGTTTGGATTCACCAATAAGAATTCCCCCCAGGCTAGAGTAGTTTTTCCTTTAGTCTGAAGTGTGGGCAAGGCTACTGAGATAACAGTGGGTAGCTTGCTTTTAGTACCTCCAGGCTCTCCTGTCAAGGTTAGGAGTTTTCCTTCTAGGGTAGAGTTCGAGAGATAGCAGGCTATATTACTAGTTTTTCTTGTGTGCAAATCCTTAGGGCATGCTCTTATCATTTTTTGTTTGGACCCTAGGATGGTTGCTAGATGATAGGTTTTGCTCGTGGTGGCTGCCATATGCATAATGCAATCCACTTTTTCTTGTATGAAATGCATGCATATACTATATATCACTTACTAATAAATTTCAAAGGAAACTCCCAACTAAATCAATAAGTGGATTTGCAAGCTATGCAATTTAGACAGGAACAAGGACAACGTGAAATGGAAAATTCATAAAATTGTTTCCAACCATGGATTTGTAATTTTGTATATAAATTTAATTTTATAATGTCAACGAGATACCTAGCAAACAAACAAGTAGAGTTCGAGGACTATCAGGCCATATTATTGTTTTTTCTTGTGTGTAAATCCTTAGGGCATGGTCTTATCATTTTTTATTTGGACCCTAGGATGGTTGCTAGATGATAGGTTTTGCTTGTGTTGGCTGCCATATGCATAATGCAATCCACTTTTTCTTGTATTAATTGCATGTATATACTATACATCACTTACTAATAAAGTTCAAAGGAAACTCCCAACTAAATCAATATGTGGATGCAAGATATGCAGTTTAGACAGGAACAAGGACAACGTGAAATGGAAAATTCACAAAATTGTTTTCAACACTGGATTTGTTTATAAATTTAATTTTATAATGTCAACTAGATGCCTAGAATACAAACAAGTAGAGTTTAAATAATATAACATGAGATAAAAAAATTCATAACTGAAACTTAATGTAACTAATATAAAAACTGGAATGTGTAAAGCATTAAATGAATTGCATCCTAGCATTAAATTAAGAATTGACTTCCAACATATACATTTAACTACAAAATCTAAAATTGAGTATCAATTGGAATAGAATACACACCGTCTCATTAACTTTCCCAACTTGAATTTGCAGCAGTGGCAATCTTCCAACGATAGTCTCCAATAAAATAAGACCAATGTTATAAATATCCATCTTGTCTGTAATCTTCTTCCTACAAGATAAAAATATAGGTTTATCATGCACTTCATCGAAAAACATAAATCTATACAATTTTCTATATGTAGAAGTTTTAGTATCATCAAGACTAGTTTCATACACTACATTCAAACCCTAATCCCCCTCTTTCAACAAGTGATTGGTCAACTCATGGACAAAATCATTACGATGAATCTACACAAGTTTGGAGGATAAATGTGTTTCACTGAAGGAGAACTTAGTTACCAAGTAGGTCTTGGTTTATGAACACTCCACTATCATTTCTCTCTCAAAAAATTGTACTTCTCCTACCCAAAATTGACTTTAAAGTTACAAGGCTAGCATTTGTATGCAGAATGGTCCTCCTGATGTTCCAATTAAACGAGTGAAAATTAATTGGACCAAAAAATCTCAGAAAATATCTTTTGTGGATTTTCCTACTAATGGAACATTGGAAGGTAGGGAATTGAGTCAATTGACCCAGCTCAATATATGAAAGGCATGTACCCTTTGCAACTTACATAGTACCTTTGCAGAACTGTCACCATGTCAAAACTTTCTAGGATTACTCACAAGATCTCTATCCTGCTATTATCTTCGAGGCTATAACTTGGGAAACGGCTAACCTCGATGATACTTATGCCTTTCATGTGGTTTTTATCAGCCTCTATTGATTCAAATCTTATGAATCAAATGAAAAAATCGAAATTAGTGTAAACTTGTAAATGGGAAGCTGCATAAAGTTAAATCAGTTATTAACATTATTCTTCCTTTCCAACTTCTCCTACACGTGATGGTAACCAACAATTAGTATGCTCTCCAAATTGACCAGTTCAAGGTTTCTGACGTCTCACTTTGTCTTCTTTCTTTAGTGCTTGCAATCATCTCCCTAATCCCTATGTTTTACAAGCTTTACCGAGTAAAGCCTCAAGTATATCGGAAATTAGGTGTTTACCACGCTTTAGTCTCAAAATATTTTGTGCTACTCATGTGACTCTATTGCTTTGAATGAAACAAGACAAAAACTTGACAATAAGATATTGGATGCCTTCTCCATTTGATTTTGCCCATATTCTACTACAAGGATTTCATGATTCAACGTGCCTTTACCAAACACTATCCTATAGTACTTCACATCTACCTATCCAATGACATTGAGAGAAACAATTTCTCCGACGGGAATATCATATCTTTGATTGCATCTTCACTCTCCATAATAATACCAAGAATCTTGTCATTTTTCTTCAAAAGTCTTTTGATTCTATTCTACGGGAGGGCTTTGCACAAAAGGTTACACGTCACTGGTATTTTGGAAACCTTTTGGATGTACCATCATGAGACTATATGAGTCGATGTTTAGTCTCAAACATCATTGGTATTTTGGTTACGTTACCGGATCTGTCGGCCAAAAAAATGGACCTGTGGATCCCGAATCAGATCTAGATTCATATTTGGATGCCCCTAGATCGATCTTGGATCCGCTCCAAAAATGGATTCTTAAATTGCAACGTAACAGGATTTTTATACAATGAAAATGTAGGGTTTTTTTGCGCAACTATTCTACAAGCATCCTCTGCAGTGATACAATCGTTCAACCCTATCAACAATCCACTGAAACTCTTGCACAGCCATAAATTCGTCTACAGACTTTGGAGCATTACAAAACTATATTGACAGGCCAAAAGAGTGGTCCTTTTTTCCCAGTAATGTCCTTCTGAAAGAGCACCCCTTTTCCTAAATGTACAGCGGTGGCTGCCTGGTTGATCAATGCATTTGCTAGGTTATATTGATCTGAACAAAGGGAACACCTCATATGACTACCACGTACAAGCATCAGGTATTTCTTCAACTGACTCGACTTCATTGTACTCACCCCACACCCCAGAGCAGCCACCAGCCAGTTAGTTCCATTGGGAGTACATAGAATAGAGCTTTACTATCGTGGTTTAGCAACGGGGGCAGACAGCGTGAATAGGGAAATATCACATATTGCATGAATAGGGTGAGATCATGGTTTTTGGCTTTTTCATATTTAATCAACTTTTTAATCCGTGGGTGGCAGATGAAGCTGATGGTGCGCAGCCTCATTCATCGCCCATTCTTTCTATCACATTTCTATCACGCAAGTTTCATGCAGTTGCCTGACACCAACAAATTTCTATGAATAGTGAACAATGAGCAGTGTGGTCAGCAGTGAGAGCAGTGAACAGTGAGCAGGGTGAGAGCAAGGAGCTTTTATGCCGCAGACGTATTGAGTAGCGAGCAAGGAGCAGCGATAACTTGAACAACATGAAGCAGTGCAAAGTAATCTTGGCATTTTATAGACCCACATATTTCTCGAAACAGGTTGGACAACAAATGTATTCAAACATGACAAAGGGACAAGAAATTTCAAAACAGGTGGAGACAAATGATTTAGGACAAGTGAAAATTGCCTCATCCGCCAAAGCTGGGAAGTGGGTTTGGGTCAATGCCAAACAATATTGGGGCATTTTAAAACGAAGACTAACCCGTCTAAAATGGGGGCAGACAAGGAAAAAACGGTCTAAAAAGGAAAGTACTCGAGCCCTTCACAAGAAGCACTCAAACAAGTCCCCTCTACACGCACGTGGAAACAAGAAGTCCAGAGGAAAAGTCATTGATGATTCTGCTTTATATAGTCCCACATCCACACCTCTCATGTGGTCATCTGATCTTTATGTGAAAGAATTGTTAAATGCAAAACAAAAGTTGAAGGCTTTAGAAGTTAAAAAGTAGGAAAGAGATCATAAAATTAATATAATAACAGGCTAACAGCTGAGAACAAGGCTTTAGCAGAAAGCAATAAAGTTTTAAAAGAACAAGTGGCATTGCTACAGGAAACTCTCTTGATAAGGAAAACAGAATGGTAACGCATGAAGGCGGATGTACAAAACATAAAGAAATTTGTAGTGGAAAGCACAGAGGTGGTGAATGCGAAATCATCCCGGGATAAAGGGAAAATGATTGCCCAAATAGACAACCATGAAGAGAAAGCAAGAGAAGAAAGGAAAAGAGATTCCACCAAAGTTTCCAAAACTTGGGCTTAAGTTATTAGCAATCCTGCTAATAAAGAAGGAGAAACAAACATTCAAGTTGACAACATGCAAGATAGAGAAGGCAAGGAAAGACAAAATAGGGAAGCAAACATAATTATTAAAGGGGTGAAAGACTATGGGAAAAATGAATGTACTCTTGACCTTGCAAGAGACTTCTTGAAAAACAAGTTTCTATGGCAAGGATAAATATGCCAAGCATGGAGGGTGGGTAAGTTTAACGAGGAGAGAGCCAGGCCCATGTTGACCACTACGTGTCAACAACCCATAGCAATACACCCCCTTTTTTTCGCAAAAGGGATAGTGCCTGATCGATGTGTTCGTGCCCTCCAGCTATCATCATTAGCTTGATCATCATCTTATAATGTAAACCCAGTCTGCATGTGTATAATGTAAATAATGTAAATAATCTTAGCAGATCCATGTCGTGTATGCAATTACCCAGGTAAACCTACTTTTCTGGTGACGATCTACATTTCAGGAGGTTTTTTGTGTCAACGATCCATTCTCAGATGGTCAGCAGAGTTTTCCTTCAGCCTTACCCCAAAGCCGGAATGGATTTTGTCACTAGAATCTTAGGGGAGTCCTAGTGTTCTAGATCGAATCTATGTAAAAGTGATTTGGGAATAATCCTAACTATTTGGTTAGGTTATTTTATTACAAATTACTAAATTTGCTAGATTATATTTTGTGTCACAGAACTGGGTAGTCTGTGAGGGTCTTTTGCAAATGCGTGTTCCCCCTTCAGATGTAAAAATGTAAAAATCATGATGTAAATTGTCTTGAAGGTTAAAAAAATAATTTATCCCCTCATAAGTTAATTAATTAAATTTCCGGCCAAAATTAATTAAAATCCTAAGCCAGAAATTTAATTAATCCTAGGTCCTAGGTAAATTTAAATTTCTCCTAAGGCAAAATTTGTTGGTTCTTAAAAATTAAATTTTAAGAGGTCCAGGGACTAAGGTAAATTGATTATTTTGCTAAATTTTAAGCCTTTGGTCCCTGGGGTTAAGTCAAAGTCAAAATTTTGAGGAAATTAATTCAAAAATTTAATTTTTGAATTAATTAAAATGAATTTAATTGAAAAATTCGAATTTCCTCAATAATTTAAAATTTCGACGGATGAGATTAAAAGAAATTTTGATCCTCATCAACGGTGGAGATTGTTTTGACAAGGATCACTCGAACTAGCCATTGGAGGATTTATCTTTAAATAAGAGGTCATTTTTCAGTCAAATCATCCGATCTCTAGATCGTGTACTAAGCTCTCAAGCTCTCTTGTATACTTTTTTGAATTAATGCAAAAGTCTTTGGGGTTTCAACGTGTTGTAGTGTTCCTCTTCATGAATTTATGGTAACATTGTTTTAATTTCTACTTAATATTATGTGAAAACTATCAATCAATAGCTCTCTTAGAATAATCTAAATACAAGTATCTTATTCAGTTTGTTGGATCTAGGGTAACATTTTTAATTTTGATTAAGTAGCAAGTATCTCTATTTCTTCATAATTTTATTGTTGTTCTTGTTGACACCTAATCCTCAGGATTGGGTGAATTCATGTAAATAATTAAATTAGGAATGTGAACAGTCATCAGGAGATGAACTGAACAGTCACACCCTTTTGTATATAACAATAACATACCTGATGGAATAATACGAATCATCTTTTCTGCCTAATGGAGTTACTGCCTGGCCTGACATGGTATCAGAGCCAGCTCCTTTTTAGCTCTCATGCTCCTTGTAACTCCTCTATCTGTCTACCTGTGCTCTCTGTCTGCTAGAAGGTGTCTGACCATGAATGTTTGTTGTTCTGCCATATTCCTGCGCCTAGCATTAAACCGTCTGCTCTCTGGTGGTCTGCCATATTCCTGCGCCTAGCATTAAATCGTCTGCTCTCTGGTGGCCTGCCATATTCCTGCGCCTAGCATTAAATCGTCTGCTCTCTGGTGGCCTGCCATATTCTTTTTTATACAGACCTGCACATAGTCTAACACTGCCAGCGCTGTCCAAGCTGGCCTGATGCATTGATGCTACTCCTGCTTTCCCGACGAACGGAAACTGAATTCACATCAGGATTCAAGCTCGGCCTCGAGCTGTGATAACTGCTCTCGAATTCTTCTCCGTTTCGAGCTTCAAATGATGCTCAGCCTCCGTTATTTTGATTTTTCGTTGTAATCTATTTACATCTACTACGTTCAATCATCATAAGGCTTCTTCCTTTTGAATTTTCGCTGTGTATACTTGGGTGGCGATTCTGTTAAGATTGTCATTTTGCCCATCGATTAAGAGCAGAGTTGTGCCGGAACTGTCTAAGTTTTCAGGTTGTTCTGTCTAAATAGCACTGTGGGTTATGAATCAGCTTCAAGGGATTGGAATAATGGACGAGGGCTGGTGTTGACATTGATGCGCAGACCAAGGGTAGCGCATGTGGCTGGAAGTTCAAGCACCACGCTCATCATCACGCTGAATAAAGAGGAGTGGCTCTGTGGAGATTCGGGCCCAACGCTGATGCATCCGGTGCTCATGGTTCAACGGTAAAGCGTGGGAGTTTTATAAGGCAGGTCACGTGGTCGAAACCTGTGGCTGCCAAAAAAAAAAATTAACATATGCGCCATTGCCTGCTGACATCACTCCAGCCACTTTATAGACAACGATTTTCTCAAACATCGACTCTCATTGTATTTTTTTTTTTGCAATATGTTTTAATACATATTAGAAAGCTGTTGGTGTATGCTGATGCACTGATTGTCTGCGCATAAAATGGAATTCAGTTAATATTAGAGGATAATCAGAAAGTCGATAGGATAAATGGATCATTACTTGTTGCAGTATTGGTGTTCCATAGTGTTGTGCCTAAATATTGGTTGTACTCCATAAGAGGCATTAGAATATCTGTGCAGCTTGTTTCTTGGCTTTCATAAGAATTCAGAATATTGCTACTACAGTGTATTTTTTTCCATCAAAAGCAAAAAAAAAAAAATATTTGTTACAGAATGCATTCAATCATATCCATGGTGGGAATAGTTCTCACTGGCAAGGAGAACTATCCTGAATGGTCCCGGATGATAAAACACACCCTCATTTTCAATGAGTTGTGGAAAGGAGTGTGTGTCGGAGAAGGAGACAATGACCCAGTACAGCCTACCTCAGACAAAGAGCTCGTCATTTGGGAAAACAAGAACAGCAAAGCTTATGCATTAATCGCAGCATCTGTAAATGAAGAGGTGAGTCGCCATATTTCGTCATATTCCACTGCCTTTGAAGCCTTACAAGAGCTGAAAGAACTCTATGACTCCCATTCTGCACTTGAAGTTGTTCAACTCATGATTAAACTCTTCACTCTTGAACTGCAAAATAATGATCCTCTTGCTCTTGCATCTAAAGTAAAGTCTATAATGCATGATATCAATTCCACTAAGGTTGCGCTGGATATCCCTCTTATTGCTTTTCTCAAGGCACTTTATCCTACTTACTCCAATTATCTTGAGTCTTTGCAAGCAAACGGAAATCTCAAAGATATAACCTTTGACTCTCTTGTGAAAAAGTTTATTGAAAGAGAGAAAGCTTTTGGAAAGAAGACAGCCCCTGAATCTTCTGAAGACACTGTGTGCCTTGCTCATAAAGAAAAGCATCCTGCTCAAGATTCTACAAGAGGAAGAGGTGGACAAAGAGGAAGAGGAAGATATTTCAGAGGCAGGGGGGGCAGACATTCTCAAGGAGAAAAGGCAGATCTGCATTGCATTCGCTGCAAAAGAAATGGATCACATGATGCCTCTACATGCAAGCTACCATGGGAAAAAATTGAGCAGAAAAGAAATCAACAAAAAGGTAAAAATGATGATACAGACAAAGGTAAGGCACCTGAATCCGCTCACTATGTTGAGGCACAATGTAACATTGGAGTAAATGAAGATTTGTTTAATGCTTCACTTGCTTCCTGGAAAAATGATTGGTTGCTTGATTCAGGAGCAACCTGTCACATGACTCATAGAAAAGATTTTTTTGAAGATTTTACTGACAATGTTGATGGAGCAGTATACTTTGCAGATCAATCAAAAATCAAGCCATCAGGGCTTGGCACAATCAGGCTTAAACTGCCTAGTCTTCTAGACTTTCTTCTGGATCATGTTCTATATCTCCCACAACTCAAGAGAAACTTGTTGTCCTTGGTCCACATCCGCCAGCAAGGTCACTCCATTCATATGTTTGATGGCAAGCTTGAGGTAAGAAAAGCATCTGACCACTCACTTGTCATGAGGGGAATAGAAGAAGAAAGGCTTCTCAAACTGCAAGGAACATCTGCTCATGCACAACATTTCTCATACAATTCTCATCATCAAGAAGGTACACTTCCATCAAGTTTATTATGGCATGCTAGATTGGGACATTTGAACTATGACAGTCTCCGCTTATTGAAGAAAAATGGTGTTGCTAGTTTGCCTACAATTCCTAGAAAACTTAAGCAATGTGATGCTTGCATTCTAGGAAAGCATAGCAAACAGTCTTTTCATGATTCACATTCAAGAGCACATAGGAAACTTGAACTCATTCATTCAGATTTATGTGGTCCAATGCCTGTTCCTTCTGCAAATGGAAATAAATATATCATGACATTTATTGATGACTACACCAGAATGTGTTGGGTTTATTTATTGAAGAACAAATCTGATGCTTTTCAAACATTCAAGAATTTTCATAAATGGATTGAAAATGATGCACAATCTCATATTGGGTCTATTCGCACTGATAATGGAAAAGAATACACATCAAATGAATTTGAAAACTATCTTCGCCAACATGGGATCAAAAATCAAACAACTGTGCCTTATAATCCCCAACAGAATGGTGTAGCTGAAAGAATGAATAGAACAATCTTGAATATGGTACGATCCATGCTTTTCTTCAAAAATGTAAAGATAATGTTTTGGGTTGATGTTGTTCTATGTGCTGCATATATAAAGAATAGATGTCCATCTAATGCTATAAGAAACAAGACTCCTTATGAATTGTGGTATGGACATGTTCCTTCGGTAAAACATCTCAGGTTCTTTGGTTCCACCTGTTAGGCTTTGATACCTAAGGTACATAGAAACAAACTTGGTGCTAGAAGTCGTAAGTGTATCTTCCTGGGGTATTCAAACACCTCCAAAGCATACTGACTCTATGATGAAGTAAATAAAAAATTTGTTGTATCTAGAGATGTAATTTTTCTTGAATCATCCAAA